>CM028131.1:245692500-246942500 GCA_016271365.2 Neoceratodus forsteri | reverse complement strand
CCCCTTCCGGGGGCTTGGTAATCACCCACCAGTGATGAATGGTGAAGACTGACACAGATAAGATATAAAAATCACATACCTACTGTAATTCTTGATTTTTCTGTGTATCTTCACCATTCTTCACTGCTTCTTGCCCTCTTGGGCCTCAGTCTCTGGGCGATGCCTCCTCCGTTTGTGTTTCTCTAAATTGAGGCCCTTGTGGCCCTCCTTCTGGTATCTCTTGGCTCTGCTCCTCTTCTGGGGGAGTCAAGGGTGTCTTGGAAAAGACAAGCAGGGATGCATCCTTCTTTTATGAGAGCTCTCCGGGGCCTCTTTGCCGTCTTGATGGGATCCCCCTCCAGTTTTGATCTGAACCACTCTTGGGTTCGACCTCATTTAATCTCAAACCTTAGGGGTTCTCTTTAGAGCGGTGATTGGAGGGGCCCTGGTGATCCCTTCCCTCTCCAGGAGCTGCCTCCCCCTTTTTATAACCACTACTCTAAGTGGTCTCTTCTTGCAGGGTCCTCCTCTGGGGAATGACAATCACGCCTTCTAAAATGATCCTCTCCTGGCATCGTCTTCTTCTCCCTTTCGGAGGTGGAACTCCTCTAAACCTCTATTGGGAACTTATTTTTGTCAGGAGAACCCTGCAGCAGGGTGGGTCCTGTCCCCACTCCAGGATTCTCTCAAGACAGGAGGGGGAGACACTGGCCTGCTGCTCATCTTGGACTTCAGGGAGGACATTTTAGAATTGGTGCCCTGTCTTGCCACTGTATCCTGGACTTCTTCACGTCAGCCATCTCCCTCTGGCTAATCCATAAGACTTGAGAGTTTCTTCTTCCTCTCAGTCCTCGGAGGGAAGAAATGTGGTTAAAGCAGTGGTGTTTTTTTGCCCTGTACTCAGGGAGTCCTCTGGATCCCTGCGTGTGAGGTGCAGTGTTTTCCTCCTCCTCCTCTCTTCTCTCTGTTCTATCCTCTTTCTCCCTCCCTAACTTGCCCAGAGGTTGGGGCCCCATGTCCCAGACCCCTGGGTTTCCTCTCTTCTGTCCTCTTGACCGGCATCATTCCTTCCTTAGTTTTTATATCCTTTCCTTTTCCTTTCCCTCGGGCTCCCTTTCCCCACCCTCTCTCTCTCTTTTCCTGTCTCTCTGGCATGCAGAACTGGGATGGAGGAGGAGTCAGCGTCGGTTACTGGCCAGCCCGCAAGCGCCACGCAGTGCATCGGCCTCGAGGGTGGCACCGTCACGCCGTCGACTCGTCCCCTTACAAAAAAAAAATAAAAAATGCTTCCACAGGGTCCTGATCCTCTGGCTAGAACCCACCAGTGATAAATGGTGAAGATACACAGAAAGATCAAGAATTATGGTAGGTACGTAATTTTCATATTCTAGTCCAGATAATTTCCTGCGGAATTAATGACATGCCGAACAGCTGATGTATTCGGCCACTTATGAGCGCCTGATATTGCCTCAGGCACTCAGCTTTCTCAGCAGGTCCAAGTTATTCCTCAGGGAATGTCCTAGCTCTTGTTTGTTGTTGCTAAAGTAGTGTTCTTTGTGGTTTAAAAATGTATTGTTAGGCAGTGACACAAAGTAAGCTGAGCTTTGACCAAACTTAATCCTGTGGCCAAAGGAAAAAAATTAAGACATTTTTCTTGCCCCTCACCTACTCAAAGGGGGCAACAAAAATGATGACCCTAGCCGCTGCAAAGTTAATCATTTTGGTAGTGATATCTGTTGTTAGCAGCAAGTCAAAGAAAGCTTTAAAAGCAGCCAAAAGGTTTCAAAATGACCCTCAAAATGCACCAGAATGTATCTGAAACCTGATAGCTTCTGAGGGCCTAGGCAGCCCCCAGACCCCTGGCCTATTGGTTTAGTCTTTATTAGGAGGATCAGGACTTTTAGTAGTCTCTGCCTCCCAATCAAAAACAGCTAGCTATGCCCCCTGCTCTCTCCTGAGCTTTATAAGCATACTCTGTAGGAGTGGGAATGGTGAGAAGGCATACAGGAACCTCCCTGTCCATACCAGAGCTATGGCGTCCTCTGGGACTGTGCTCCTTGCTGGTGGCCTGAAACACAACTTGGGAGCTGACTGTTCTCCCAAAAGGCAGACAGAAGTATTTCTGGAGTACCCCATCTTCTGAAGACTGAAGTCAGCACTTGCTGATTCAAGGTCCATTTGTGATTTCCCTGACTGATTCTGCTTATGGAGTCTGCCAGCACATTGTTCTTGCCTGACAGATGTACCACAGAAATTTTTGTGTCCAGGGAATAAGCCAGACCCCAGATCCTCGTAGCTTCTGTGCACAGTTTTCAGGATCTTGTTCCTCCCTGCTTGTTTATGTAGTACATTGTTATACTATTCTCTGTCCAGATTTGGACAGACTGATCCTGTAGATGAGAGGAAAAGGACTGCACTGCCAGCAGTACTGACCTGATCTTGAGAAGATTTACAGTATGTGCTCCTGAGTCTCTTGAGGGCTCCAGATGCCAATTACTGTGAGATCCTCCAGGTGGGCACTTCACTCTAGGAGTGAACCATCTGTTGTGAGAACTCTTGTTGGAGCTGCTGGAGGAAGGGAAAGTCCTCTCTGTGGTTGTTTTTCTTTTTTCACCACTCTAGTGCTTGCCCAAAGCCTTCTGTAACTGGCAACAGCTTGGACAGTGAGTCTGACCTTTGGAACCAGTGATCTGTTAGATATTACTGAATGTCCCTCATCTGAAATCTGGCACATGGCATCACAGCTGTGGATGAGACCATGTGGCCCAGTAGCTGCAGAAAATCCCTTGCAGAACTTGGGCAGCCCAGTATAAAGAATTCTACATTGGTGATCAGGCTTGAAACCTTTTCCTGTGGAAGAAAAACCTTCCCCTGCAGGGTATCCAGCTCTGCACCTATTAAATCCAGCACCTACACTGGTTCTCTCTGAGACTTCTGCAGATTTATTATTATTCGCAGTCTCTCTAGGGTGCTCCTTACCTCTTGCATGGAGCACCTTGCCTCTTGTTGTGTTTTCCCTGAGACTAGCCAGACATCTAAGTAGGGAAAAACCACTACATCATGTTTTCTAAAGTGAGCTGCCACCACGTCTAGGCATTTTATGAGTACCCTTGGTGCAGAGGTGAGACCGAAGAGCTACAAACTGATACTGGCAGTTTGTCAGCCTGAACCTGAGATATTTTCTGTGGCTGGGTCTGACTGGAATGTGGAAGTAGGCATCTTTCTGATCCAGTGACCTCAACCAGTCACCTAACTGTAGGGATGATATCACTGTGTCCAGTGTGACCATCTTGAACTTTTCTTTTTTGTCTTTTTTGATATGTTTGCTCAGATATCGTAAGTCTGCCAGTCTATTAGTGCAATGGTAATGCTACCTACCGCTCATGGCGCTGACAACCTAGGTTCGGGAACAAGACCGTATTGTCAGGGGCCAGCCAGGCGGAAATGGATTTAGCATCCCACAGGACGATCTTCCATTCCAGGGAGAGTGGCTACCTGTCCCCCGCCGCAATATTACCACCTGGGTGACCACAGGTGGTAATGCAGCTGGAAGACCAAGGGTGGGTGGGACTCCACAGTTGTCAGATGTCACAGTGCTCCGCACGAGTGAAGAATTCTTGACATCACTGCACTCTGGAGTCCCTAAGGGGGAGGGACCTGGAAAAAAGGAAATGGCCCTAGTCCCTATAGATGAAAGACCCTTGTATATCCCAGGCTATGCTCCACCTACTGGTTGTGCACCTTCTTACAAGCAAAGTGGGTTTGGGGGTAAATCCCCTAACTACCCCCACCTGGGGGTATTCTGCAGCAGCATAGAGGATGGTGGCACAGCAGTAATGTAGGAGTGCCCCTAAGGATGTACCACGGTAAGGTATGAGTGCCCCCACAGATGTAACAAGGAGACATAAACACAGAATCTGAAAAAAGATATCTTAAGTATAAAATGGGTTACTACTCCCCATTTTTCTTGTGAGTCAGGAAGTATCTTGAATACAGGACTTTTCCCTGCTGTGGTGTAGGGGCCTTTTCTACTGCTTTTGCCTGCAGTAGTTCTTTACTTCCAGTTCCAGCAGAATACAATTCCAGTCAT
The DNA here is from genome assembly GCA_016271365.2 of Neoceratodus forsteri. Classification (NCBI taxonomy): domain Eukaryota; kingdom Metazoa; phylum Chordata; order Ceratodontiformes; family Ceratodontidae; genus Neoceratodus; species Neoceratodus forsteri. Next base: position 246,938,431 of record CM028131.1, on the reverse strand, counting down.
CTGTTTTGCAGGTTGTGACATAACCTCTCCACCACAGGAACTTCAACTCACTTATTTACACATAGCTCAGTGACACACTAAATAAATGTTTGCTTAGCAGGCAAAGGATCTGTGATTCAGATCCTGGCAGGGACTTAAAGAGCAAGAGATTAGTAAGGATATATATTCGAAATTTGGGGCCTTCAGGTGCCATTGAAATCATTTTACTTGTTTTTATTTGTTTTTTTAATTAAGTTTTCATAATTTTATTTGTATTTTGCCTACTAGTGAAAAAAGAATCCAATTAAATTCTTATATTATGGTATCAGAAACGTTTGCCTGGCAAGGCTGGCAGTGCATTTCAATGGGAAATTGCAAAACTGTTTTCTGATTTTTATAGAGAAATAATACTTTCTGCCACCAAAATATTATGGGCCCCATATTAACAGCCAGACGGTTGTGCATGCACACAGGGGCGCCACATGAAAAAAGAGGGCCAGCCTGCTCTGGCATCATATTCAAACAGACAGCACGATCCGAACTGACTGCACTATCCATCTGAATATTGGGCCATGGTGGCGTGGTGCACAGCCAGTGGTTGCCATTCTGTGTGCTGCGCTACCAGAGCACTGAGCCGAAGACTGCCCATAGAGGTTAAGCGCGGCACACACCAGTTAGCACTGTGGCTCTGAAGGGCGATATTCAGCCCAAACATGCAGATGATCCTATTGGGCATGCATGGTGCTAATGGGCCATTTGCATGCCCACTGTGGATTCATCTGCATGCCGCAGCAGCAGCCAAGTGTGCTGACCAGGTACCCCCTCCCAAGCCCTGATCCACGACTATGTAAAAAAGAAAGAAATCCCTGGCAGTCCAGCGGTCCCTCCCATGCCCTGATCCCTGACTATGTAAAAAAGTAAGAAATCCCTGGTGGTCTAGCGGTCCCTCCACAGCAATGATCCCCCAAAGCTGACACAAAATTGCAATCCCTGGTAGTCTAGTGGTCCCTCACCAGCCCCGATCCCCCAGAGCTGACAAAAAACTGCAATCCCTAGTAGTCTAGTTGTCCCTCTCCAGCCCCAATCCCCCGTTAGCTGACACAAACCTGTAATCTCTGGTTGTTTAGCAGTTCCTCCCCAGCCCTAGAGCCCAGAGTTGACACAAATAAGAAGCCCTGGTAGACTAGCGGTCCCTCCCGAGCCCCTTTATATATATATATAATAAAACACTCCCTGGTGTTCTAGCGTTCCCCCTTCCTAACCCTGACCTGCCCTTATCAAACAGATACATGTCCCTGCTGGTGGTCTAGTGGACCTCCAGCCAGCAGGTAGTGCCCCACCACCCCGCTCCACCCATCCCAACCTCAAAAGCCAGCAACCAGCACAGCCCTATGCTCACCACCACAGCTGGCCGCAGACTGAGCTCTCCTAGCATGCGTACTACACTAAACTAAACTACTGGCTGGTGGAAGCCTCCCAGGGCTGACTTGCCACAAAATGGCTGCTGCTAGAAGAAGCCACATCCTCCACTTCTGTGAGAAGTTGCACGGATATTCTTTATATCCAAAGGGCTTTCTTCTCTTTGGATTATTTAAGGGCTTCTTCTACGTGTTGTCCAGAGAAATCAGTTAAATCAAATGTTCATTAATTTCTGTTGGACACTGAGGTGAACCCCACTGTTCTCAGCCAAGAGTGCCTCTGGACACAAATTCCAGCAGCAGCAGCTGCACAGTCTGCTGCATCAGAGGCATCCACAGTTAGTGGCTATTAGATTCAAACCCTTATGTAATGACAGCCAACAACTCCTGCTTCAAGGAAAACTGCAGAAGGAGCTATGTGAAATCTCTCAGCCTGCTCTGTATGGAGTATTCATACCACTCTAAGACCAAGGGTAGCCAAGACAAACCACCTTTCTGTGTTGTCGTCCTGTCAAGACGTGGAACCTTTGAAAAAGAGCATTTTGCTCAGAAGTTAAGTCCAAATAAATAAATAAACAAACAAACAAACACCCTCTTACCAATAAAATCAGTCTTGTGAGACTCCTTGCCTGTGGTTGGGCAGTGAGCTCTTTTGGAGAGAAACGACTTGCCATTACCAGCCATGGTAACGATATAGGCTGGGTATAGTACACTGGCTAAGTCATGGGGTGTCATATACTTCCTGTTTGGAAGCCAAGGGAATGGAAACCAGTTTGCTTCAAGCTGTCTCTGACAGGGCCTCTGAGGCAGACTGGATAGGTAGCACCAGAAATACAGGAAGTGAGGGAATATTACGACATTCTCAATGCCTCAAAGTTCAGAACTTTGTGCATTTTCTCCAGCAATGACTGGAAAGAAAGATCATTCTGAGGAGCCTGTACCATCTGGGCATGGGGAACTGCCTCTGTACCAGGAGGATACTTTGCGTGATCCTCTGTCTCATCAGTGAAATCAGGTTTAATTCCTGTTCATTAGTAAGGCGGATGAAGCCAGGGCTTCTGAATCAGTGATCAGGTCAGATCTAAGAAAAACTCCCCTGCTCTGTGTCAAGACCCATTCTGGCACCAATAAATGATACCTGAGAAGGTAATCACATCAGTGCCAACAAAGACCCCAGCACTCAGGTGGCCCCACCACTAAGGATGCCTCGGACACCAAAAACAGTGTCAACACCAATGACAGCACTGACACTGGAGATACTGCTGCTAGTTATGCTGTCACCAAAGTCAGTATCAGCACTGCAGACAGTACCGACCCCAAGGGAGTTGAACCCAGAGACATGCCCAACACCCTCATCGGCACCACAGGTGGGGCATAGAAGGTGTAGGGGAGCAAAACAAAAAACAGCGCACAAAACTGCAGGGAACTCACAGAAATGTAATAACAGTGCATGGTGCCAGAAACACTGACCAGCTACCCCTACATATCACCTTGGCTAGAGGCTTTGCCCTGAGAAAGCCTCTAGCCAAGCCAATACGTAGGAGTAGTTGTTTCGCATTCCTGGCACCATGTACTTTTAATATATTTCTATGAGTTCCCTTCAGTTGTGTGTGCTGTTTTTGTTTTGTTCCTGTTGGTGTGTATCAGCAGCACCTTAAGGAGTTAGGAGTGCTTCTCCCTTGCTTTCCTCGCTCAAGGTGTAGAGAAGTCACTGCTCCATGAGAGCTGTCTCTCAACCAAACTGATCGTCCGAGACATCCCCTGTAGGCAGACGGGGTATTGGAGATGGAGGTGCTGGCCCTGACAGCACAAAGAAGTCTGGCTTTGTATCATCTCTCATTGATGGCAACAAAGGAGAAGACACTGGAACTTCCCTCATAACCAAGGGAGACAGCTGCCTTAGTCCATATGAAAAAGGACACCACTTCAATCACTGGAATGGAATATTTGTCTTTATTACTGACTACCACGCATCACTCAACATTTCTATTACTGAGTTTAATCATGAGTAGTGGTCCATATTCATTGTAAATTTCTTTGATTATACATATTTAGAATATATTGTCTTACAGCTGCCAATTGCTACCCTTTAATGCCCCATTATTATCACTATGATTATGCACTTGGTAGTATGTCCAACATCTGCGGTTTGTTTTGGTTTGTTCCGTGCTACGTTCAGACCATCAAGTCTTTGGGCAGAGTAATGAGAACGTAACCTGGACTTGTGTCATTGCTTTTCCTTTCTCTTTTTATGTAAGGATGAGGTAGCAGTCAAGCGGTCCTGGGACTCTGACAATGAGTGCCAGCAGGGCAGGACCATTTATATTTATAACTGCGGTAGGACTGCCTACCCTCCCAGTCAAGAGACCGCCAGGCAACAGAACACTTGCCCAGAGAGGAATGGTGGTCAGACACAGCATCATTGCTAGAGCAAACTGCTTTGTCAGGCACCCTACCGTCAATAACCATTTTTTTTTTTTTACTAAGCCTGGTGCTCCCCCATGCCCCCTCTCGCCTTACTGGCAACAGGGGAGACATGGTATTTGTATTTTCTCTCCTTGTTCCGGGACCCCAGTATGCAAGCGTGCATGTGTCCTGCGGCTCTGGTGATGGCCCCATTCTCCCTTCCGGCCTAGGTTCCCCCGGCCTGGCACTGCCACCTAGCCTCCACCAGGTGGCAATGAAGAGTCGTGAAAACCTCTCGTCCCTCCCTGGAGAGCTGCCTGACAGCTGCTCAATCCTGACTCCTCGCCCTCCCCCCCCCCGGGCGACTCCTGGTGGCCTAAGCCCGCTTCCGAACCTAGGTCGCTGGCGTGGCGTGAAGTGCCTCAACCCTCTGGGCCACTGGGCCTGCTTCAATAACCATTTTTTAATGTTGTTGAATGTTGCAGGGTGTCACCGGGCGTCGGTTTAGGATAACACAATTTCAGGCAGACCACAAATCAGGTGCATAAAAAATGCACAAGTGCTTCTGTCATTTTATTTTCATCAAGTAAAATATACAGAAAGCAAAATGGTAAGTCAGACAACTGCTTAGCTTCAACAGTGTCTAGGCTTTTCTTCAGCCTAGCATGAATCAAACAGTGTGAAAACAGACACTACAACGAGGTCTTTCACATTCCTATCTACCTCTCCTCTCCCAGCACTCAGGTAGGGCTTTTTATAAGCTCACTAGAAGCTAGAAAAACAATTTCCCCTGCTTTTTGATTAACAGCAGACATAACATAAAACCAGCCACTAGGGGCCACTGTTGTACCATGGAGAACAGTTATTTGGCACCTGAAGAACATTACATAACTTGTTTGCAACATTGTTAAAGGTCAGACCCGAGGTCAGAACATTCTGTGGTCTCTTAAACTTTCCTGCAGGATCATATTACCTCATGCTGTCTGCTGTAAAATATGTCTTAGAAGGGGGCTGCTAATATCTAGAGAAAGCAAACACGAGTTTTTGTTATTCTTATATTAAGACAGCCCTCTCATTTTGTAACTATAATCTTAGTTTTGTTTTTAGGTTAATATGCACAGAAAGCTTTATAAGCATTTCAGTACTACATTTATAACCAGCCAACCAGCATGTTGGACATAATACAAAACATAAAAACTGCTTGGCGAAGGGGTTTCAATTTATCCCAAGGGTGTCCACTATGACAGAAGTCACCCTGTCACACATCTTCCCGGATAAGAAGGCAACCATCCTACTGTTGTCTAAATCTCAACTAACACCCTGGAAGGGTATGGGGCTTTGGCTCAACCTCACCTGACGCTTTGTCTCAGGGTCCCTTTCAAAAAAAACATTTGTAAAGGATCCTATTCATAACAATACAAATACCTTGAGACACTTTACAAGCTTACTACATTAGTAAACTACAAAACATTACATATACCACGAGAAAGAACTATTAACAGTAGTTTTATACCATCTTCTAACTTTCCCTGACCAGATAAATTTGAACAGCTGGACCATCCAGCACCAAGTATAACTGCCTTCAGGGGGAAGAACTACCTTGCTCCATCCCCACTTAGACATTTAAAGGTAGGCTAGTAACATATCACGCTGTATTCCTAACAGCTGTCTCTAACCTCTAGGTCTACGTATCAAATCTTATACACTACTAGTGGTGTTGGCTACCACCTAGTCTCTTCTGTTCTATGTGAGAGTCTCCCCCTCCTCCAAGAAAGACAGAATTTGATGGCAGATAAGGACCGCTTGGCCCTCCTAGTCTGCCCATTTCCCTACCTAACAGATAACCTGCAGATCCTAGTTAACCAACAGCCTACTTCCTCCTACCCCCCACTAGAATTGCCTTATGTCTGTCCCATGCATTTTTGAATTCCCCCACTGTTTTTGACTCCACGACCTCCTCAGGAAGACTGTTGCATGCATCCACAACCCTCTCCATGAAAAAATACTCCCTCACATTACCTCTGAGCCGTCCCCCCGGTTCTTGCACATCTCTTTTCTGAAAGATGCTACCCTCTTGGACTCTGTTGATTCCCTTGAGGTACTTGAAAGTTTCTATCATGCCCCCCCCTTTCCTCAAGGGTATACATATTAACATAGAAACATAGAATTTGATGGCAGATAAGGACCACTTGGCCCACCCAGTCTGCCCATTTCCCTACCTAATGGATAAGCTGCAGATCCTAGTTAACCAGCAGCCTACTTCTTTCTACCCCCAACCCCTAGAATTGCCTTATGGCTGTCCCATGCATGCTTCAATTTAACCACTGTTTTTGACTCCACAACCTCCTCCGGAAGGCCATTCCATGCATCCACAACCCTCTCTGTGAAAAAATACTTCCTTACATTACCTCTGAGCCGCCCCACCATCTTCAAATTGTGCCTCCTTGTTCTTGCACACCTCTTTTTTTGAAAGATGCTACCCTCTTGGACTTTGTTGATTCCGCTGAGGTACTTGAAAGTTTCTATCTGCCCCCTTTCCTCAAGGCTATACATATTAAGCTCCTTTAGTCTCTCTTCATATAGTCTTCCGTGCAGACCCTGCACCATTTTAGTCTCCTCTGGACAGCTTCCATCTTGTCTATGTCCTTGCGGAGATTGGGTCTCCAGAACTGACACAGTACTCCAGATGGGGTCTCACCAACTGTCTGTACAGAGGGATAACAACTTCCTGTTTTCTACTGGTGATGCCTCTCCCTATGCATCCCAGTATCCCCAACCCTCCTTACTGCCTTCTCATGTTGCTTGCCCACCTTTAAGTCATCTGATACAACTACCCCGGTCTGTTTCCATTTTTGTTGTTGCTCAGTATCTCACCCCCCATTGTGTACTCTTCCCTTGGGTTTTTGTTTCCCAAGTGCATTACTTTGCACTTCTTTGCGTTGAACCTAAGCTGCCATACATTTGACCATTCCTCCAACCTTGCTAAGTCCCTTCTCATCCTTGCCACCCCACCTTGTGTACTGACCCTGTTGCAACTCTTTGTGTCGTCTGCAAAGAGATATACTTTTCCTTCCAGTCCCTCTACAATGTCACTTATAAAGACATTAAAAAGGACTGGACACAGTACTGAACCCTGCGGTATCCCACTAGTAACCCCCCTTTCTTCACTGTGGACTCCGTGGACAAGGGTGCCATCTCTTGACCTTCACACTCTGGGTTACTCCTCCCACATCATTATCAGTGGTCGCTATCTGTCTGCCCCTATAACAGGTCTTATAGTATGCTGCTACCTGCCTATACATGCCTGGCCAATAGAAATATGGGGTTAGTCTAGCCAATACCTACCCATGGCTCACATGCCCCTAGTGACTGGAGTGCACATCCTATATCACCTTTTTCCTATATGCCACGGGTACCACTACCTGGCATCCACTTGTTTCATCCAGGGGTTGAGCCACATATGATACAGAACTTCCTTCCTAAGTTCAAACCACCATAACCTGTCCCCCACACCACTATTAACCTGTCTCCCATCCTTGATTTTTACATACCCCCTTAACTGGGTTACTTCAGGATCTCCTACCTGCAACTTTCCCTAGTCAACATCAGGAGAACAATCATTTTTTTATGGGAGGAGGTTAAAAACATGCAAAATTCCCTTCAGCCAAAATGGCTTCTTCCATCTTGCTTGAAGTCTTCTCCCCCAGTAAGACACTGCCAGTCAAAGTCTTACCTGGGGTCTCTTCTTCTTGTTCACCATCCTCCATGAAGTAGCAGCACGGAAAAATGGGCATCAATGGGATCTCTACAAACGTTGGTCGCAAATGCTCCATCAGGGGGTCGTCCTCCTCCTCCACAGCCCATGGATCCTGCTCCACCAATTCTTCCTTGACATCCTCCGAGTTGGACCTCTCAAGTAGCTCCTGACATCTGTGCTCCGCCTCTCTTCAGCGTCGATCAGCCTCCAGCCATCTCCCACTCATCCAATGAAGAAGCCGTATCAGGATCTCCATTTGGTTATCAGGTACATCTCATCCAATCCATGGCTCCTCATCTCTGTCACCATCTCCAGCAGAAGCTGTCTTCATCTCACTTGGCGCCATGCACCTCTGCCGTGTATCCTTGGTACCAGGTCTGGCACCAACTGATTGGACTCCCTGTTTCCTCGGACGTTCAGTCAGATCCCACTTCTCACACAGTATGTCACCAGGCATGGGTTTAGGATAACACAATTTCAGGCAGACCACAAATCAGGTGCAAAAAAATGCACAAATGCATTTGTCATTTTATTTTCATCAAGTAAAATATACAGAAAGCAAAATGGTAAGTCAGACGACTGATTAGCTTCAACAGTGTCTAATGCTTTTCTTCAGCCTAGCATGAATCAAACAGTGTGAAAGCACATACTACAAAGAGGTCTTTCACCTTCCTATCTATCTCTCCTCTCTCAGCACTCAGGGCTTTTTATAAGCTCACTAGAAGCTGGCAAAACAATTTCCCCTACCTTTTGATTAACAGCAGACATAACATAAAACTAGCCACTAAGGGCCACTGTTGCACCACGGAGAACAGTTATTTGGCACCTGGAGCACATTACATAACTTGTTTACAACATTGTTAAAGGTCAGACCCGAGGTCAGAACATTCTTTGCTCTCTTAAACTCTCTTGCAGGGTCATATTACCTCATGCTGTCTGCTGCAAAATATGTCTTAGAAGAGGGCTAACTAACATCTAGAAAAAGCAAACACAAGTTTTTGTTATTCTTATATTAAGACAGCCCTCTCACTGTGTAACTGTACTCTTAGCTTTATTTTTACGTTAATATGCACAGAAAGCTTTATAAGCATTTCAGCACTTAATTTATAACCAGCCAACCAGCATGTTGGACATTATACAAAACATATAAACTGCTTGGTGAAAGGGTTTCAATTTATCCCAGGGGTGTCCACTGTGATAGGGATCACCCTGTCACATAGGCTGTGACAAACCTTGAGATATAAACTTAGCAAAATTGTTATAAAAAACAATAAACTGGCCAACATATAGTATAATTATAGAAATGTGACACACCTGACTAGAATGCTATTCTAGTTTCCAATGTGTAAGTAAAGTATGTAAAATTTTATGTGTTGAGCACCTATTCCTCAATGCTCAGGGCACTGTACAGAGGTCAGGACAGTTGAAGCAGAAACGTTTCCGAATAGAAAACTCTTAAAAAATGATCTATATAATTACTAGAATATATAAAAGATAAATATCTATGTAATAACTAGAATAGATACAATATAAATTAAATGACAACTAAAATAGAGACTTCAAGTCTGAATAACAGGCCTGACCAGCAGATGGTGTGGGGGAGCCTTATCTACATTTCAAAAGCCTCCCTAAATAAGTATGACTTCAGTTCCTCTTAAAGGCCTCCAATGAGGAGCCTCCCTCAATGATCTTGGAAGTGAGTTCCACAGGGTCAGTCCTGCCACCTTAAATGCTTGATCCCCAGATGATTTGATCCATGCCCTGGGAACTACAAAGAGCCCCACCTCAGAGAAGTGAGAGAGCACTGCAGTAGCAGAGTCTGAAGATCACAAAAGCATGTACTAGGAAAGCAAGTAACCAGGCGGTATGAAGGCTTTAATCCTCTTGTGTAGCCATTTTGGGTCCGGTTAAGCAATGGATGGTTCCGACGCCATTTGGCATTACTGGTAAGAATGGGTTTTTAAATGAGGAATGCACTGCACTTCAATGGTGGGACAGAAGGAACTGAGGTGGTTAGGGATATACTTATACCCCACAGACACAGTGGTGACACCATACACTGGTGCTAGACACTGCTGCTGCCAGCCCAAAAGTTCTGGATCCCACTGGGTCCTGCTGCCTCCAGTTCTAAGACCAAATAGAGGGATGGAGAAGATTGATTCTTGAAAAACTGATGAAAACATTTGATAAAATTGAAGCTCTTTGAATCAATAACATTGGGCAGCAGAAACTGAAAGACTGTAGAGATGGGACAGGGACACAAAATCTAAAGTATGAAAATTTGGAGAAAACACAGAGACAGTGGACAGTTTTGGCAAAATGCAAGAACTGACAGTTGAGGAAGCATGCACATAGCGTAGGTCCTGGTGCACAAGACAGTATTCGAATACTCAACTTTTCCAGAGGGTTTACTTATATACAGATAATATTGCAACTGTAAGGAGTTGTGGATAAATTCACTTAGTTGGAACATTATATACTTTAACAGGAGGCCATTATGATTCCCATCATTATAGTGTCACAACTAATTAGTGCTCCTTTTTGTACGGGACACTGACCTGCTGTCAGGGCTGCCAGGAGGGAAGCTGCGATCCTGTGTGACATTACTTCCACTTGGGAGCATGGAAGTGTATGATGTCGGGTCCAGAAGCTTTTGGTGAGGGCCTAGAGATGCTGGAGCAGTTACTGGACCCCTGGAATAAAAGGAGAAAAAGGTCACAGTTAAATGATAGGAGGCTAAAAATAATAGCAGCATTTCCTCACATAAGAGAACACTGAAAACATTTTATTTTTTTAATTTGTTTTTTATTTATTTGATAACAGGGTAAATACACTGGTCTGAGGGCCCAGGAAATGTTTTCAGTAACGACCAGGGCAATCTAGATGGCACATACAATACATCGGATTCAACATGCAGTACATCAGAATAAATGTACAAGTGGAGGTGGTACGTACAATCCAGTCAAGCACAGTGTATGACAAATCATAAAACAGAAACCAAAGTGAAGGTTACATTCATTAACAGAATATTTACCAAAGTGAATTACAGGTGCAACTGTAGAAATGTTATCATCAAATGACATCCTACAAGGCAGCCCAGTGGTGAGAAGGGCTGAGGCGCCTGCGCCTCACCTGCCATCACGGTGGCGAGCCAAGTTTGGGAATGGTTCCAATTCACTCGGGGGTTGGCCAGGGGAGCGTTTTTTTCCCATATAGCTAGTTGCCTACCACCACCATCTTTGCGTCTTTCATTAGGCCCTGTGCCTAAACCCTCCCAGTCCTGTCAGCTGCTCCCCCTACCATCAAGTTGGTGGGGATCCACATGGAGCAGGACTCAGAAGTGTCAGGGGCCATCCTATACAGCGGCAGTGGGACATGATTTTCTCCCCAGCCTGGAGTCATGGCAACACGGTCGGTGCATGCGCGTGTAGGCACACATATGCTCCCGGACCAGTTCTCCATCCACCCCCTCAATGCTACGTCAGCCTCCACCCTTCACTTTGACACCTGGCCTCCACCATGTGACAGCCTAGATGGGGGATAACCAACCTCCCCCATCTGGAAGAGAAGATCTGCCATAGCGGTCACTCAGTATTCTCCCAGCCCTCCTCCCCAGCTGACCCAGCTACCTAAGCTCATTCCCAAACTTGGGTTGCTGACATTGCACGAGGTAAGGTGCTTTATAGTGCCTCAGCCCTCAGCACCACTGGGCCAGCTCAGAGGGAGGATTATTGACCGACTCACAGAACGCTCTCCACCTCCAGGGAAGGAGGTCTGCTAGCTCTGCTGCGATACTGCCACCTGGCTGATCACCGGTGACAGTGGAAACTGAGTCACAAGAGGAAGGATGGGTGCTTCCCGACTGGGATGTATGTGTCCATTTGCACAGTCCTTTCCCACAAGGCACCCAAGGGGAAGGGAAAAATATGGCTTAAAAAGTCTAAGCTGCTACGGGATGACACAGTATTCCCCCAACAGCTCTGCACCACCTACTGGGCTGCCCAGCACCACAACCAAAACCTAGTCTCCTCCTGGTCTTAGTGGAACCTGGCAGACTCCAACAACAGAGTTGGGGGGTCAGTGGGGCACTGTAAGACAGTGGGGCTGTAAGCTCCGGAGATGGTGGGTGACTGGGCTGGTGACAGTAGCAAGGCAGAAGGGAGCCGGCTAAGTAGAAGGCGGGAAAAAAATTACATTCTATATTTGATCTTGCAATGTAAGGGATGGCCAATAGCCTGAGAGGAAAAAAAGTAATTTTAAGATTTATTTTAAAACTCAGTGAGCATTCAGCCTGAAAAAAGTCACTTAGAGATTTCTGAAGCTCAGCTAGCAGCAACAAGCTAGATCCATGAATTCCAATTTTTCTAGCCAGGAGACAAAGGGCCTGATTTTAAAAGAGCCCTTAGAGTGATGCAAGCTGCATCACTCTAAGGGTTGCAGCAAACTCCAGGAGCGCCAGGACCCTGCATTCAATTTTATAAAAAGCAGGGTCCCAGCACCAATCTCCCTGGGTTTGCTGCAAGTCTCTAGGTGTGAAAAAACAGTTGATGCATCTGTGGACATTGCCACAGTGATCTGGCCCCCACCCACCTGGTGCAACAGTAGAGGGTCCAGGATGGTGGGGGGGGGGGCGCATGCCAGGAGCACACCAGGGGCATGAGGGGCACGGGAGGTTGTAGTGATGGTGGTGTTGGGGAGACATACATAAGCATTGGAAACATACAATTTGATGGCAGATAAGAAAAAATTACTCGCCATAGTAATGTTGTTTCTTCTAATGGAGTCTTGCTGTATTCTGACAAATACAGTATGACCGACCGGTTCAGCTGCCCCAGCGAACAAAGAGTTAAACTCTATGCAAATGCACAGAACGTTGAGCTCGAGCTCAGTTTTCAAACCGCTATCCTCTGTACATTCTAGTAACTGATCAGATTCTGATGAAGCTACCAGTGCAATATATATGAAAAAACCCAATAACTAGACCTAATCACCCCAGGGGCAAATACAGAAACCAACAGGGGCATAAAGAAGACTCAAGTCACTGATGCCCAAGAAAAAATACACTACCCACTGGTGGGTGAAAGAACATAACTGAGGTGCAGATGCCCAACCCTTTCTCCAGGTTCTGGAGGGGAGGCAGGGTGGGAGGTCAGAATACAGCAAGACTCCATGAGAAAAAACAACATTACTATAGTGATTAATTTTTTCTTCAAACAACATGAAGTCTTGCTGTATTCTGACAAATGCAGACTACCAAGCAGTGCCCCCGGAGGTGGGCACAGAACCTTCTTGGGAAATAGGCTCTGCAAAACTGCTGTGCCAAACCTGGCATCACTTCTGGCCTGGGTGTCCAGGCAGTAGTGTTTAGTGAATGTGTGTACAGTCTTCCAGGTGGCTGCTTTACAGATGTTCAGCAAGGGGATATCTCTGGCAGCTGCCACTGAGGCAGCAGTCCCTCTAGCGGAATGGGCCCTCATGCCTGCTGGTGGGTCTTTTCCCAGCTTGCTGTAGCAGAACTGGATGCAAGTCACAATCCATCTGGCTATGGTCCTTTTCGTGGCTGGTCTGCCCTTACCCACCTCACCGTAGGTATGGAACAACTGGGAACAGTCCTTCTTCTGTTCCTTTGTTCTGTCCATGTAGTAGCTGATAGCTCTTTACATCCAGACAGTGAAGCCTGCAGTCACCAGAACTGGAATGGTCAGTGAAAAACACAGCTAGTGTGACGTTTGATTGAGATGGAAGTCTGAGACCACTTTGGGAAGAAACGTCCTATTGGTTTGGAGAACAATCTTGTCCCTGTTGGGGGGCAATGTAATTGGGCTCCACTGATAAGGCCTGGAGCTCACTGATCCTCCTAACAGAAGTAACAGCTACCAGGAATACAGTCTTCCAAGTCAGGAACTTGAGTTCTGCTGAAGACATGGGCTCAAAGGGAGGCTGCATAAGCTGACTTGTGCATATATTGAGACCCCAGACTGGGGTACGCTCCCTGTGAGGAGGATGGAAATGGAGCAATACCTTAAAGAATTTCTTTAAAATGGTATGTGCAGCTAAGGAAGGGCCCTGCCCTGCTGACAGGTAGGCAGAGACAGCTGCCAGATGCACCTTCAAGGTAGATGACTGTAAGCCTAGTGACTGGAGGTGAACCAGATATTCCAAGAGCACTGGGAGCCCAGTCTGCTGTGGGTCCAGGTCTTTTTGGGAGCACCATATGGAAAACCTTTTCCACTTCCAGGAGCAGGTTTTCCTAGTGGAAGGTTTCCTGGATACTCTCAGCATGTCCAGAATACTCTCAGAGAGATTCAAGCCTGCATACTCTAAATCTTCACGAGCCAAGCCTTGAGTCGTAGGGACTCGAGATTGCAGTAGAGGATCCTCCCTTTAGAGGATGTCAGCAGATTGTGCCTCCTGGGGAAGCAAATTGGATTGGCCACTGACAGAGACATTAGCTTCGAATACCATGGTTGTCTGGCCCAATCTGGGGCTATCAGAATCATGGTGGCAGGCTGAGACCTCAGCTTGATCAGAACCCTGGAAAGCAGGGGAAAAGGAGGAAAAACATACAGAAACCTGTTAGACTTATCCAATAGCAGGGCCTCCAGTGGCACTGAGCCCTGAGCAGGAGGCCTGCAACAGTACTGGGGCAACTGGTGGTTGTCTGGTGCTGCAAAGAGAGCTATCTCTGACACTCCCCACCTCCTGAAAATTGACAGGAGGACCTGCCTGTTCAAGGCCCATTTGTGATGGCCCTGGTTGATTCTGCTGAGAGCATCTGCCAGGACATTGTCCTTCCCTGGCAAGTGGACTGCTGACAGGGAAATGTGAAGGGAGTAGGCCAGACTCCAAATCCTCATGGCCTCTGTACAGAGCAGTGAGGACCTTGTCCCCCTTGCTTGCTGATGGTGTAACCTCCTACAAATGGGCATTCCTAAAAGCTTCTAGAAGCTGCTCAAGGCCCACTGCCTGGCTGGTGTTCGGTAACGCCACTAAACGCTGAAAGCGTGAGTGCTGTTAAAGCCTCCAGTACTGTTTCAAGGGCCGTCAATTGCAGTCGTAATTACTCCAAAGGGGGGGTTGAGTGTTGTCCTGCTCGAGTCCCGCCTGGGCCGCTGGAAATAGCTCCCTTGTGCCATCACCAAGTATGCAGCGGGGGCTCTGTTGAAGGATGTGACTCAGTGCTGGAAAATAACTTAGAGCAATAATGATATTGTAGTTGTTCTAACCAGCTTTTTGTTTGCAGCAAGGAATGTTGTGATTATCTCCTCCATATTGATCCCGAACTGTCGCATTGGACCAATCAGGACTGGGACTCTAGGTGGAGCTGGCTGACCAATGAGGACTTCGCTAGAAATCCTGGGAGGGGAAGTATGCCCCAAGGTGCCTTTTTGCACCAATGGAGACAGGTCTTATAGCCTGGTGTTTGCAGCCCACCTATGGGATCAGGTGGCACGCGACTGGGAAGGCTGAGTCCAACTGCCTGAAGGGCAGAGACGTTGTGACTGTAGAGCTGTAGGGAGCTCTGAGCTTCTGCGCCATTTAGTGATCGAGCAGGAAGCGCATGAGAGTCCTAGGCAGCCGTTTTCAATAGCTAGAAAGCTTCGGATTAAATCTGCCGGCGGGCGGTCAGAGGAGGCTGTGATTAAACACAGCTACCTAGCAGGCTTCACCTGAAGGGGACTGGAAAATCTGCTGAATCGCACTCGGTCTCTCAGGATGTCTGAAGTTGCTGCTAACGCCCGCAATTGCTGTGAGTTCGTTTGGGTCCTGGAAGCGGCTGCCTGGTATGGTACCCCTCTTCTGTTTTCCATTTAAATGTGTGAGGAGGCTTTGGAAGCCCAGGCTCAGACCTGTAAGTGGTGAAGGAGTGGTTATCTGCTGGAGTTGGGAGTACTGGATATGGGTAGCTCCCTGTTACTCTTACAAACAAGTAGCAAAGAAACAAAGAAATCATTTTGTTATACTGCTGACTGCATTAATTGAGCTTTCTGCTCATTCTGATCTCTCAGGAAAGTAAATGCTCATTTGTGTCGGGCCCCAACCAGCTGCAACGAGGGACTAGCCATTAGGGCCTGGGTACCCATAGACAGTAATTAATAGGTTTAAGCTTGTGCAGGAGCCCTAGGTAGTTAAATATACTTTATAGTGATAAGCCAATCACCCTGGTTTCCCCCGGTCCCTGTTATCTCCCCTTAAATAAATCAGATTGTTTGTCTTGCAACTGCACCCTGGCTGGATTGTGTCTTACTGAGGATATACTGTACAGTGAACATGTGATAACTGTGCCTTACTTTCCAAGGGGTCTCCGGAGTGAGCTGAGAAGTTCGAGCCGGGGGGTAAGTGTACAGGGGGAGAGCATTGTACTTAATCCGTGTGTGCCACTAGCGGGAAGAAAGGGGGGTTGCAGTAACCCAGAGGGCTGTGACCGAGTCAAACTTGGCTGTCTTAACCCCGAGCTCTGGGTGGAGGCACCCGTCAATGGATCTGGGCCCCTTACCCTGCCACAGCTGAGGCAGGCAGGGGTGGTAGCCCTTAGGATAGCGCCCCTGGGGGTTACAACTTGGAGGCACCGCTGGGATAAGCGTCCCCTAGTGGCCAAGTGAGGAAAGTGCATAAAAATGGAAAAGCTGATGGGGAAACTGAAGGATATTATGGCCAAGGCTCTAGAATCTCATGTGTCAGAATTTGCGCAGAACTTGCAATCTACCACAGAACTTGTGGTGCCGCAGAATTTACTGTTCTGATGAGTTTTTATTAATATTTCTGTTTATCCATAGAATCTGTTTCCTTCCCCTTTTTTTATATCCAAAACCCCCCATATGCTCAGAATGTGATGTTATCGTTGATATAACATCATACATTAGCTAATGAAATGGCTGCATTCTGCAACAGAAATGAACGGTCAGTTATCTACCACAGCTCCCACTGCCAGAGACGGTGGCACAGCATATCATGCATGGTGATAGTTGCTCAACCTGCACTACAACCTAATACAATTTTCAGTCTTACATTATTGCACTAGGGCCAACTTAAACAAAATCTTGTCAACAGCACAGACCTGTTAAGTCCATACTTCACATTGTACAAACCTCTTTGTGCCTTTAAGGTATAGAGATGCTATCTGAAATGAATAACTGGTATAATGAATTTAACTGTCATTTTTAAGAAAAATAATTATGCCCAGAAAAATGAAATATAATAATGTGTGGACCTGTTGAAAGAATAGACCTGTTAAATAAATAATTGCACTGTATGCATTTTTGCCAGGGTTATTGATTACATATTGTCATTGGTTGATAGAATCACCTAAACGTTATGGAGAAATGTTGTGTGCAGGGACAGCTGTTGGGCCAGAGGGTAGCATACTGTGTTTCTGTGCCAGCAACTCAGGTTCAGAGATTAGCTCTGGGAGCTTGCCGGGCAGCACAAGAATTGGTGGAACACATCACTGCTCGGAGCCTGGGAAGGTATGGTGCAGTGTTCTGTCACATGGTGGACACATTGTGCTGGGCTGGAGAGCTCTATCTCACAATCGGTTCACATGCATGTCATGGCCTGATGGTGTTACGCAGTGTGTCAGGGAAAGCAGGCTGACATGAAAAATGAGTTTTGCAATAACTCCTCTATTCCATTTCCAATGGGACCTGTATGAATGAGGATGCAAGTTCATGGAAATAAATATATATATATATATATATACACATATACATATACATATACATACATACACACACACACACACACACACACACACACAGTATCTCTGTCTCTCTCACCACATACACACATTTGTATGTATGTTAGAGATTGCATATAAATATATAAGTGATACACAGTGGGAACCTCATGAGTGGTGAAGAAAGCACATACAAATATATAAGTGATAGACAGTGGAAACCTCATTAGTGGGTTAGATAGCATGCATATAGAAATACATTATTTATCACATAAGATCCCCTCTGCATATCTCATTTATGCAACAGGCTAGGACCTTAAGGGTGAGACATTTGTTTTGCTTTTTTAGGCATAAAATTATTTTTATAAGTCTGTTATTTTTGAACTAGTGTTACTGTGCTTTCCACCATCCTGATTGCTATAACCACTGTCATGAAAGTGAAGTAAGGATGACAAGCTGACACTGTGATGTGGTTGTTTGTTAGTGCCGTAGAACTTCCGAAGAAATTACAAACCACCGCCGCAGAAGTTCTGTGGCAAATGGTAGTCTTGCCGCAGAACTTGGTCCCACTGTGCCGCAGAAAAGTAGGGGCCCTGATTATGGCAAAAATTAAGTTGGACCCTAGTAAGACAATGGTACACAAACTGATGGGGTGGGGCAAGGCCGAAGAGCTGGACTCCCAGAGAATTGTGTTACTATTAGACGTGCCTCTGGGAACCCCGACGGCTGACATTCTTTCCACAGTAGAGTGTGTTAAATGCTTGGGCAAAGTGGAAGTGAAGGGGCGCATGGCTGACCTGCTCGATCAGACCCTGCAGGTGCTGCTTTTGTGCAGTGTGGCCATCGACCCCGAGAGTGTACCTCCGGGTGGAAGCTTGTTCATATTCAGAGTGGGTCAGTCACTCCTGGGGGGTCTCCCCGGACTAATAGTTTCAAAGACAAACTGCTTAAGTTGCTGGCTGTGGAGGGGAGGACTACCCAGGAGTTGCTGCATGCATTGGACCTGTCTAGTGATACCACTCCCCAGGTTTCCCCAGGTACCTCTCCCTGTCCCCCTAAGAGTTCTATTCTGGCTCCACAGCCCTTAGTGGTCCCCCCATACAACTCGATTCCTATCATAGGCTAAAACTTTTTTCTGGCACAGTGCCAGTGCCTTCAGGGGAGGATGACTTAGAGGCGTGGATGGTCTATGCCACCCCCTTAGTTCAGGAGTGGCAATGCTCTGAGTGTGAGAAAAGAAAGTGATTGATGGAGAGTCTTCGGGGCTCCGCTTTAGAAGCCATTAGGTTCCTGCGGGCCACTAACCCAGAAGCCACCGCAGCAGAGTATCTTTCTGCTTTGGAGGGAGTGTTTGGGAGTACAGAGACTGGGGAAGACTTATTATGGAAATTCAGATCTGCCAAGCAGTGGAGAAATGAGAAACTGTCCGCCTTTGTTACTAGGGTGGAGCGGGCCTTGCAAAAAGCCTATAGAAAAGGTGGGGGGGATCACAGCCACGGCCTTGAACCAGGTCAGGTTGGAACATGTTTTGAAGTCTGCTAGATTTTCTAGTGTGATAGTGTTAAAACTTAAGTTGCATGAAGGAACTGGAAGGGGACAGGATCAGTTGTGTTCCAGGACAGTAGCTGCTTCTTGTTGTTTTCACAGGGTTCTTGTGGATTTTACTTGGTAGAAGGTTATTTCTTTTCTTTCTTCTAAGGGGCTAGCAGGGTATTGTTTTGGGGGCTGTTGGAAGTTTGAAAACTAGTTTGGTGGCTGTAAGTGGGCTCATTTGTTGGATGTTTCACTGTGTAACAGGCTGCGCTGGTGGAGGCCTGTTTCTTCTGATTTAAAACCTATTTGGTGGGAGTTGCTTGGGCCTGGTTCTTTGGCTGCTGGGCTTGGAGGGGAGACACAGGGCTGATACACTCTCTCTCTCTCGAGTCAGGTGTCTGCCCAAAACCCACCCTCCCCACCTCCCTTCCCAG
This sequence comes from Neoceratodus forsteri, assembly GCA_016271365.2. Classification (NCBI taxonomy): domain Eukaryota; kingdom Metazoa; phylum Chordata; order Ceratodontiformes; family Ceratodontidae; genus Neoceratodus; species Neoceratodus forsteri. Next base: position 246,919,228 of record CM028131.1, on the reverse strand, counting down.
AGTTCTGCTAATTTATAGGGGAACACCTGCCCTGCAATTGGAGGAAAAGGCTGCAGGTGCAGCTCATGCAGTTCTAGCCACTGGGGATTGGATTTAAAGGCTGGGAGAGAGGAGCTTAGGGAGTTGTTCATTTCCCTTATAAGTTTACTGTGTTGTACTGCACCTAGTAACAGGGTTACCGGTGTACTGTGGGACTGTATCTAAGATGTATCTTGGACTGGGGGGAACCTGGTGGCTCACCCAAGGAAACCTACTTGGAAGGGGATGGAACCACACGTCATTAGGGCCGGCATCTTTGGGAGGGTGGTGGGGTGCACAGGGTGTGGAGCAGCCATGATACCATGATACTGGACTGGGCTTGGAAGTTCGGTGGTTGCCCAGTGTGCTACCAGCTGGCACAGCTTAGGGAGGAGGTTGTGTGGATTAGGAGACAGCTGGGGAAGGGGAGGTATGATTGGGGAAGGGGGCAGGGGATCTCCCACGGGGTTGCACCAAGCACTGGGGGCCGGGGCATACAGAAAGGAGTGAAGGAGAATACTCAGGGGTCACATAGGGACTCTGGCAAAGGGGGTCCAAAAGGACACTACCAAGGAAGCAGGCAGGTAACTGTGGACCCTCACAAAGGAGGGACAGAGGGACAACATTCTCAGGGAAGTAGGCAGATGGCCAGGGCTGGACAGAAGGAAGCAAGGCAGGGAGGTGGATCAGACCTTACACTCCGTAACCACTTCAATTCTCTTCTTCTGCTCGAGGATGAGGGGGGTGATGTAGCCACGACAGGGGTGGTTAGAGACGGAAAGGGAGTGGGGGGCAGGAGGCAGGGGCCAGATAGCAGGAAGAACAGGGGAGAACTGGGAATGCAGGAAAATGGGGAGAGCAGTGAATCAGAGCAGGAGGGGCAGGGGGAAGAGGGAGGAAAGCGCAAGGAGAAGGACCAGTTGGGAGGAAAGGTAAAGGAGAAGGACCAGAAGTACAAGGAGGATTCAGTAAAGGAAGCTGAGGGTTTAGGCCAGGGAGCACCACAAGCAAGGAGGGACTAAATGGAGACAGGAAGGAAGGGAGGACGAGCCAAGCTAGTTTAGCAGATGGGGGAGAAGAACCAGTCGCGAGCAGTGAGGGGGGAGTTAGCAAAGCACAGAAGGATACTCCGGAGGAGGAGAGGCATAGGATTGGAGGGGAAGGGTGGCCAGGGTAAATAAGGAGGGTGTGGCATGTGGCACCCAGATAGGGGGAGGAACAAGAAGCCGGCTGGGTGGAGGGTCCGGTAGAAAGGATGAGGGACATGGAAGGGGGGAAAATGGAGGAAAAGGAGTGGTCAGAGTGCTCCTGTTGGGGGATTCTATGATCAGGGGTATCAAATGGGATAGGAGGGAGAAGCCTGGCCAGTTAGAACAAAATGCTTCCCTGGACTAACGGTGCACAGGGCTAAGCACGAGGTATATCAGCTGGCAAAGGATTATGGAGGTTCCCTGGACATAATGGTCCACCTGGGTACAAATGACATTGAGGGAAATAGCGAGCTAGAGATACAGGCAAGATTCAGGGAGCTTGCCAGGGTCTGTCATGACATAGGATGCACAGTTTCCTTCTCAGAAATCCTGCCGTGCCAAGGGCTAGTGGGGAAACACAAAAGGAAGATTAGGAGATAAACCAGTGGCTCAGGGGTGGTGTGAGGCCAGAGGGTATGGGTTGATGGGGATTGGAGGGATACCTGGGAGGATAAGGAGCTGTATGCTAGAGATAGACTCCATCTCAATTTGGAGGGGAAGGGAATCCTTGAGTTGAAAATAGAGGGGTTCATTGGTGAAAAGTGGGGTTTAAACTTGTGAAGGGGGTAGGGATGGGAGAAAAGGCTGCCAAGGGGGGTGCCGATAAAGGAGGGACTCTGTCTCCACCCCCCTTGGGAGCTGGAGGATTGCGGAAAAAGGCAGACTGGTAAAGTGCAGACCAGGGGAAAACAGAATCCCCATGGGAACACGAGCAGGGGAAATGGAAGTATAGGGAAAGGGTGGAAGGTAGTCCTGCTAAATGCCAGGAGCTTGGGCAATTGAATGCCTGAGCTCCAGGCGATGCTAACTGAGGGAGCAGTGGATGTGGCAGCGGTCACTGAGACCTGGGCCACTGCAGGACACGACTGGGACCTGAACCTGGAGGGTTACACTATGTTCAGGAAGGACAGGGGGGAGGGAAGGGGAGGAGGGGTAGCAATGATAGTCAAAAACTGCATTGGCATAGGGGGAGTAGAGGAGGCAGAGGGAACCGTGGAGGCGATTTGGGTCACCTTGATAACGAGGGGGGCAAGAGAGTAAAAATAGGAGTGGTGTATAGACCACCTGCCCTGGCGGAGGAGCTGGAGGAGAGTCTGGTGGCAGATGTTGGGAGACAGTGCAGACTGGGCAGAGGAACGGTGGTGGTGTTGGGGGACTTAAACATGCCAGGAACAGACTGGGAGACTATGACATCCTCTGTGACCAGGGAACAGAGGTTGTTGGATGTCTTTCAAGACGCGTTCCTAACTCAGCAGGTGGGGGAACCGACCAGGAAGGCACGGGTACTGGATGTGGTCCTGGCAGACAGTGACCAGATTGGGGGCTTGGAGGTAAGGGACCCATTGGCGGGGAGTGACCATGCCACGGTCTGGTTCTGCCTGGACCTAGGAGGGTAGAAGGCTGCACAAAGACGGAGGTAACTGACTTCAGGGGGACGGATTTTAAGGAAATGGGAAGGATCCTTAAGGAGCATTTGGATATGATTGGGTCAGACATGGACGCTGACAGTAAGTGGGAAATCATCAGGAGAGGGGTGCAGGATGCTACCAGCACCTGTGCAAGAGTAAGACGAAAATGCGGTAGGGTCCGAAAACCCTGCTGGTGGACCAGGGAGGTCCAGGAGGTGGATCGGGGAAAGAAGGCAGCCTATAAGCAATTCAAGTGCTCAAGGAGTGAAAGGGATCGAGGGGAGTATAAGCTGATGGCTAGAAGGGCCACTAGGGTGGTGAGGGCGGCTAAGGCAAGGAAGGAGCAGAACCTGGCCAGGGAAATTAGGAGAGGGAACAAGGGGTTCTTTAGATACATTGGGGAAAAACGAAGGGGCAGATTAGCAGGATTAAATCAGGGGAGAGATGGGCACAAGACCCGGGGGAGCAGGCTGAGGTACTAAATGAGTACTTCACCTCAGTTTTCACCAAGGAAAATGGGGGTGCTGTATCATACATGGGAGGAGACAGAGTTACTGAGGAGGTGGGGACCCTTACCGATCGAGCGGGTCTGGGAGAGGGGGAATCACTGGTAGGAGGGGACGGCTAAGCAGGGAGAAGAGGTACCGGAAGTGGAAATCACAGCAGAGAGAGTGAGGGAAGCCCTCAGCTCCCTTAAGATGGAGAAAGCACCGGGGCCGGATAAATTACATCCCAGAGTGCTGAAGGAACTTGCGGATGTCCTGGCAAAACCCCTGGCGGAGCTTTTCACCATCTCTCTGAGGACAGGGTGGGTGCCCCAGGACTGGAAGATGGCGCATATAGTGTCTATCCACAAGGGGGATCAAGGGAGGTGGCAGGGAACTACAGGCCTGTCAGCTTGACATTGGTAGTGGGCAAGGTGATGGAAGGCATTGTCAAGGAGAGGCTGGGGGGGGACCTGGAAAAGTCAGGGTGCCTGGATGATAGACAGTATGGATTGTCCTGGGGAAATCGTGTCAGACAAACCTTGTGGAGTTCTATGACTGGGTGACGAGTGCCTGGACCTGAGTAGACCACTGGACTCCTCTTTCTAGACTTCAGCAAGGCATTTGACTCTGTTCTCACATGGGCCTGTTGGATAAGCTGGGAGAAATGGGGTGGGGAACCAGATGATCAGATGGATAGGCAATTGGCTCCAGGACCGGACCCAGAGGGTCGTAGTTGGTGGGATAGTCTCATCCCCAAGGAGGGTCATTAGTGGGGTCCCACAGGGATCAGTCCTTGGGCCCCTCCTGTTCAAAGCCTACGTCTCTGACATAAGGACAGGAATCATGAGTGAGATGAGTCTCTTTGCGGATGACTCAAAACTGGGGGCGGTGGTGGATGGGGAGGGGGAGGGTGGCCCTACAGGGGGACCTGGAGGCTCTGGAAAGATGGTCTAGAAAGTGGAAGCTGAGGTTCAATGCAGGGAAATGCAAGGTACTCCACCTGGGGGCCAGAAACCCAGGCCAAGTGTACACCTGGGGGGGGGGGATGCTACAAGTCTCGATGGCTGAGAGGGACCTGGGGGTGGTGGTGGTGGATGTCAAGATAAACAACCCTGAGACTTGTAGGAGGGCAGCAGCCAAGGCCAACAGGATGCTGGGATGCATCGCTAGGGGATCACCTCCAGAAGGAGGAAGTGATACTCCTCTGTATAACTGCTTGGTGAGCACCTTGAGTACTGCATGCAGTTTTGGAGGCCACATTTAAAGAGGGACATTAAACTCCTGGAGAGGGTCCAGAGGAGGGCAACCAAAATGATTTGGGGCTTGGGGACAGGACCTATGAGGAGAGGCTCGAAGAGCTAAATATGTACACATTGGAGAGAGAGAAGGGACCGGGGACATGATAGAAGTCTTCAAGTACATGAAGAGGGTAAACAGGGAGGAACAGTCAGGGTGCATCGAAGGAAGGAGGAGGGGCCACTAGGGGCATGGGTGGAAGCTGGAGGGAAGATTCAGGGGTGAAAGGAGGTGCTACTTCACTGAGAGGGTGGTGGAGCCATGGAATCGCTGCCTAGGGGCTTGTGGAGGCAGAGGCGGTGGAGGGGTTCAAGAGGGTGGGACAGGTACAGGGAAGGGTTCTGGAAGCAAAATCCAATGCAGCAAGAATATCCGGAACTGGGAAGGGAGAAGCCAGAGAAGGCAAGGGGGGCAGCAAGGTCAGCACCCAGGGTGGGGGCTGACCAAACGAGCAGACACGAAAGACCGTTAGGCCTATTCTGCTGGCATTTTAGTATGTTAGTATGATAGACAGACTGCCCCGCCTGAATACTGTCAATTGATGAGGGAAATCAGAGAAGTGGAGACTGATGAAGAGGGGTGGGAACCCTATGTGGGGGCTGTGAACCCAAGTGGGACCCCTGAGTCTAGTACCCCCGAAGAGATCCACCTTTCAGAAGAGCCTGCTGGATCCCCAGATTTTCCAGGTGATGTGGGGGTGCTAGCTATTTCCTCCGATCCCCAAGTAGAGAATGAGTTGAGGGCCGAGGTCAGAAATTTATGAGCATTGGTCTGGGACTTGAAGCGATCTACCATCTACCCTGGTAGGTCTGGGCAGCCTGAGTTACCCAGAAGCCAATGCCCTGGCCCAGGGGAACCCTCTCATCCCCCTCAGGGCCCCCAGCAGACCAGGTGCCCTCCTCCCAATAGAGACCCCCGGGACCCCAAGTTCTGTTACCATTGTGGGGAGGATGGACACTTTCAGCCTGAGTGCCAGATGCCGGAGAATTTAAGGAAAGTCAACAGCAAATTGATTACTTGGCATCGCAGGGCCCATGTCCGACCCCCCAGAAAAGGCTTTATGACCTGGGCCAATGCCCAAGCAACTGCCAATGCTGTGCCCCCCGAATGGTCTGATGTGGTAGGCCCCTCGATGGAGGCCCCCATGCAAGTAAATGGGATTCCCACCCGAGCTGTATCAGACAGTGGCTCTCAGGTAACCATCATGTTTCAGGACTGATATCAGACACACCTACCTGAGGTACCCCTACAACCCTTGGATGGTCTACATGTGTGGGGACTGAGTGACAAGACCTACCTGTATTTGGGGTATATCCGGATCTGGTTGTCATTCCCTATTTCTGTGGCTGGAGTGGATGAGCAGGTGGAGACCTTAGCTTTAGTCTGTCCCCCCACTGAACTGTATGATGGGGTACCCCTGTTGATTGGGACGAATGCTCATATGTTTGGACGGTTAGCCTAGTTGTGTTCAGAAAAGCAAGTTTTCAGAACCGGGTGAGCCCTAAGGATACCAGCTGTGATTCAGAAGGCTGTTGAAACTCAGAAGAAGGCTAGTCAGGAGGAACTTGAAGGCCCGGTGGGTGTAGTATGGAGAAAGGATCCGGCACCGGTGACATTTGCTCCGAATGCTCAATGTGTTCTGCACGGGGAGGTATGATTGAAAACAGATGTTAAGAATAAGTTGTTGATGTTGGATGCGCCTGGGGAGAGGAGATTGCCTGAGGGACTGTTAGTCAAACCCAGTATCTTGCTGGCTAGAGCTCACGCTTACGTTAAGAAGGTGATGGTTCAAGTGCATAATGTGTCCGACAAAGAGATTCGGCTAAGAAGAGGGTGCACCTTGGCAAATGTACATTGTGCCGATACTGCAATGCTGCCGAATAGCAAGGGTTCCAGGAAAGATGATACTCCCGACTTGTTTGATTTTGGTGACTCCCCGTTGCCTGCTGAATGGAAAGTGAGGATCAGTGAGAAGCTTGCCAAAAGAGACCAGGATTTTTCCCTGAAAGAATGGGATGTGGGATGTGTGCAAGGGGCTGAACACCACATCCAGCTGCATGATGAAAATCCTTTCCGAGAGAGATCCCAGCGCCTGGCCCCGGCTGACATAGACAATGTGAGGCGGCATTTGCAAGAGATGCTTGCTGCTGGGGTGATACAAGAGTCCAGGAGCCCCTATGCCTCCCCCATTGTAGTAGTGAGAAGAAAGAATGGGGCAGTTCAGATGTGTGTAGATTACCGCACCTTGAACTGGCGGACTATCCCAGACCAGTATACCATGCCACGCATACAGGACGCATTGGATTGTTTAAATGGCAGTAAGAGGTTCTCTGTGTTGGACCTCCGCAGCGGATACTACCAGATCCCAATGGCCCCAGAGGACCGAGAGAAGACCGCATTTATTTGCCCCCTAGGTTTCTATGAGTTCATTCAGATGCCTCAAGGGATTTCAGGTGCCCCAGCCACTTTTCAGCACCTGATGGAACGTCATATGATGATGTCATAGTGTTTGGCCGCTCGATGGAAGAACATGAGCACCAAGTGGTCAAGGTCCTGGATCGGCTGGAGGATTTCGGCTTCAAGCTGTCTATAGACAAGTGTCAATTCTTTCAAACTTCTGTGAAATATGTGGGCCACACAGTATCCACCGAAGGCATAGAGACTGACCCTAGCAAAGTGGAGGCTTTGACCACTTGGCCTCAGCCCAGGAATTTGAAAGAGCTGCAACGGCTCCTGGGGTTTTGTGGATATTACAGGCGGTTTGTCAAAGATTATTCTCGAGTGATTTGCCCCCTTTTCAACCTTACTCAGGGGTACCCTCCCACGCACAAAAAGTATAAGAAAGTTGTGCACTCCGAGATGGAGAAGAAGTATTTTCTGCAGAATGATGTGTTTGGGGACTGCTGGACTACTGAGTGTGAGGAAGCTTTCTACGACATCATATATCAACTCACCCATGCCCCAGTGCTGACTTATGCTGATCCGGCCAAGCCATACGTTCTCCATACTGATGCCAGTCTACAAGGATTGGGGGCTGTGTTATATCAGGAGCACTCAAACGGTCTGAGACCTGTAGCTTTTGCCAGCAGGAGTCTGACTCCTTCAGAAAAAAATTATCCAGTGCACAAACTAGAGTTCCTGGCTCTGAAGTGGGCCATTGCTGATCAGTTTCATGACTACTTGTACGGTGCCAAGATATTGGTGAAGACTGATAACAATCCTCTGACCTATGTACAGACCTCAGCCAAGTTGGATGCCACTGGCCATAGGTGGCTCTCTGTCTTGGCCACCTACGACTATACTGTTGAGTACAGAGCAGGCCTAAACCATATAGATGACGGATGCTCTCTCCGAGGCCTATGCCACAACTGATTGGGTCAGGTTGTTAGAACCTGACATAAGAGCCCTCTGCCAGAAATTTGACAAGGAGGAACAGGTGTCTCCTGATGCTGTGGACTGTATGGTGGATTGCTTGGGGCCATCCAAAAACTGCACACCTGCTGCCTACTGTCATTTTTCTGCATTAGACACTAGTTCACAGACCCAATTCAACAATGATAGTCTCCAACGGGCTCAATCCCGTGACTCTATGATAAAAACGGCTGTGGAGGCTTTGCAGGCTGGGAGGGATGTGTCCAAGTTACGTTCCACTGACCTGAGAACTGCCTTGTTATATAAAGAAGGGCCCAAATTAAAGCTGATTAACCAACTACTATACAGAGAGACTGTGGATAAGGAGGGCCGGGTAGACAAACAACAACTGGTGCTGCCCTCAGCTTTTAGAGAACTGGTCCTGAGGTCCTTGCATAATCACATGGGGCATCTTGGCATGGGCTGAACTCTCGATTTAGTACGGACCCGATTCTACTGGCCAAAAATGAGTACGGATGTACAGCATTATGTTAAGACTTGTGGCCGCTGTTTGCAAAGAAAAGCCCTACCTCAGAGAGCTGCTCCCATGGTCAATATCACCACTAGTGCCCCTATGGAACTGGTCTGCATTGATTTCCGGAGTTTAGAACCAGATCTGAAAAATATCAGTAACATATTGGTAGTCACTGATCATTTTACCCGGTATGCACAGGCTTTTCCTACTAAGGATCAGAAAGCAGCTACGGTGGCTAAAGTACTCGTGGAGAATTTCTTTGTTCACTATGGGCCCCCACAGAGGATCCACTCCGACCAGGGGAGGGACTTCGAGAGCCGGCTGATCAAAGAGATGTTATCTTTGTGGGGAGTTCGCAAATCCAGAACTACCCCATACCATCCCCAAGGAGATCCCCAACCTGAAAGATTTAACCGCACCTTGCTTGATATGTTGGGCACACTGCAACCCAAGGACAAGTCTAGATGGAGCCAGCAGATTAGCACCCTGGTCCATGCTTATAATTGCACCAAAAATGATGCCACTGGATTTTCCCCGTATAGGCTGATGTTTGGGAGAGAGGCTAGACTGCCAGTGGATGTGTGTTTCGGGGTTTCCCCTGATCGGGTGCAAGCTGAAAATCATCTACAGTATGTACAGAAGTTGAAGGCCCAATTGAACCATGCCTACCAACTGGCTCAGACCATGGCTGCTAAACGAAACCTGGCCAACAAGGAGAGGTATGATAAGAAAGCGAAAACAATGGAACTGAGAGAAGGGGACAGAGTGCTATTGAGGAATTGGGGACCGCATGGCAAACCTAAGATTGCTGACAAATGGCATCACCTCCCTCATATTGTTGTGGGAAAACTGGCAGATTTACCTGTATATAAAGTGCGGCCTGAAAACAATTCAAAAGATGTGAAAACTATACAAAGAAATCATCTGCTGCCAATCGGACAAATCTTGATTAAAGTTGAACCTCCCAATGCCCCCTGCCTGTAGCAGGGTTTTCCAAGACCCCTAGACGCTCCAGCCGAGAAGTACGGCCTGTAGTAAAGTTGAGTTATGAGTCTCTGGGTCAGCCTGTGGACCTGCCCTTAAATGTGGTCCATAAAGGGGTGTATGTGTCCCCGACCTCCTTGCCTAAGTTAGCCTTGGGGGATAACTCTAGCCTGTTAGTACTGCCCTTCGAGTGTGGTATCCCTACCCCATGTTAGCCCGCCAGTAGCTGATAGGGAAGGGCCCCCTCTTTTCAGGTGTCATGGGCAGAGAGTAATGACCCGATTTGAAAAGGAGAAGGTTATGTGTGTATGTGTAATGTTGCATAAACGGTAGTAACCTGTAAATATAGTGGTAATGCATGTGATCTAAAGTGTGACACAATGTTAATTAAGATGTTTGCCTTAAAGTGATTTAAGGGTAACTACTTGATGCGGATGCCAAGTTCTTTCCAGGCCAGGAAGGGTGTAACCCCCCTACAAATGGGGGTTCCTAAAAGCTTCTTAGAAGCTGCTCAAGGGCCCATTGCCTGGCTGGTGTTCGGCGTAAGGCCGCTAAAAGCGGGCGTGGTGAGTGCTGTTAAAGCCTCCAGCACTGTTTCTTAAGGGCTGCTTAACTGCAGTCGTAATTACTCCGAAGGAGGGGGGGTTTGAGTGTTGTCCTGCTCGAGTCCCGCCCGGGCCGCTGAAAATAGCTCCCTTCTGCCATCGCCAAGTATGCAGCGGGAGCTCTGTTGAAGGATGTGACTCAGTGCTGGAAAATAACTTAGAGCAATAATGATATTGTAGTTGTTCTAACCTGCTTTTTGTTTGCAGCAAGGACTGTTGTGATTATCTCCTCCATATTAGTCCCGAACTGTCGCATTGGACCAATCAGGACTGGGACTCTAGGTGGAGCTGGCTGACCAATGAGGACTTCGCTAGAAATCCTGGGAGGGGAAAGTATGCCCCAAGGTGCCTTTTTGCACCAATGGAGACAGGTCTTATAGCCTGGTGTTTGCAGCCCACCTATGGGATCGGGTGGCACGCGACTGGGAAGGCTGAGTCCAACTGCCTGAAGGGCAGAGACATTGTGACTGTGGAGCTGTAGGGAGCTCTGAGCTTCTGAGCCATTTAGTGATCGAGCGGGAAGCGCGTGAGAGGCCTAGGTGGCCGTTTTCAATAGCTAGACAGCTTCGGACTAAATCCGTTGGCGGGCAGTGAGAGGAGGATGTGATTAAACACAGCTACCTAGCAGGCTTCACCTGAAGAGGACTGGAGAATCTGCTAAATCGTGCTCAGTCTGTCAGGACATCTGAAGTTGCTGCTAACGCCCGCAATTGCTGTGAGTTCGTTCGGGTCCTTGAAGTGGCTGCCTGGTATGGTACCCCTCTGCTGTTTTCCATATAAATGTGTGAGGATGAGGAGGCTTTGGAAGCCCAGGCTCAGACCTGTAAGTGGTGAAGGAGTCGTTATCTGCTGGAATTGTGAGTACTGGATCAGGGTAGCTCCCTGTTACTCTTACAAACAAGTGGCAAAGAAACAAAGAAATCATTTTGTTATACTGCTGACTGCACCAATTGAGCTTTCTGCTCATTCTGATCTCTCAGGAAAGTAAATGCTCATTTGTGTCAGGGCCCCAACCAGCTGCAACGAGGGACTAGCCATTAGGGCCTGGGTACCCATGGACAGTAATTAATAGGTTTAGGCCTGTGCACAGAGCCCTAGGTAGTTAAATATACTTTATAGTGATAAGCCAATCACCCTGATTTCCCCCGGTCCCTGTTATCTCCCCTTAAATAAATCAGATTGTTTGTCTTGCAACTGCACCCTGGCTGGATTGTGTCTTACTGAGGATATACTGTACAGTGAACATGTGATAACTGTGCCTTACTTTCCAAGGGGTCTCCGGAGTGAGCTGAGAGGTTCGAGCCGGGGGGTAAGTGTACAGGGGGAGAGCATTGTAATTAATCCGTGTGAGCCACTAGCAGGAAGAAAGGGGGGTTGCAGTAACCCAGAGGGCTGTGACCAAGTCAATCTTGGCTGTCTTAACCCCGACCTCTGGGTGGAGGCACCCGTCAATGGATCTGGGCCCCTTACCCTGTCGCAGCTGAGGCAGGCAGGGGTGGTAGCCCTTAGGATAGTGCCCCTGGGGGTTTCATAATACATGGTGGTGGTGGTGTTGTCTGTCCTGACTTGCACCACCTTGCCCCGTAATAGTTTGGCAGATGCTTGAATTGCCAGGAACACTGCCCTGGTGAAGCTAGGTTCCATGGGCTGTGTCCTGCCCTAGGTGAGTCCCCCAGCCCAGTAGTCAAGCATCTGTTGTCAGAACAAAGGAAGGGGCCTGCTGAAGAAAGTAGACCCCCACTCTGAAGTTGCCCATATCCTGCCACCACTGAAGAGCTTGCAGTAAGGTGGCAGACACTGGAATCAATTTGGACATGGAATCCTTCTTCCGGGACCAGAAGGATCTTAGATGAAACTGAATGTCCCTCATCTGGAACCTGGCCCCTGGGACCACTGCTGTGGTGGAGGCCATGTGCCCCAGGAGTTGCAAGAAATGTCTTGCTAGGCGATGGACTCAAAGGTGGAAGGACTCTGTGAGCTGGATGATGGTCTGTGCCCTTTCTGGGGGCAGGAAGGCCTTTGCCTGGATGGTATCCAGTTCTGCCCCTCTGAAGTCCAGAACCTGAACAGGTGTCAAGACTGGATTTTTTGAGATTCACCAGGAACCCTAGAGACTGAAGAGTATCCTGGGTGAGATCTAAGGCTTCCTTTACTAGCTGGCCAGTCATCTAGGTAGGGGTAAACAGGGACCCCTTGCCTTCTTTGGTACGCCACTACCACTGCTAGGTACTTCGTGAACACTTGGTGCAGAGGTCAGCCCGAAGGGCATGGCCCTGAACTGGTAGCAGCCTGAAGGTGGTCAAAATCTTTGGTATTTTCTGTGGGACTACCTGATGGGGATGTGGAAGTAGGCATCCTTCAGGTCCAAGAGTGCCAGTCAGTCTCCTTGCCTTAGGGTAGGCAGGATTGTAGCCAGAGTGGTCCTTTTGAACTTTATCTTTGCGAGATGTTTGTTCAGGTATCTGAGATCTAGGATGGGCCGCCACTCCCCGTTTTTCTCTAAGGTGAGGAAATACCTGGAGGACAACCCCTTTCCCCTGTGCTGAGGGGGCACAGGCACCACTGCCCTTGAGAGAAGTTGAGTGGAAACCTCTGCCTCCAACAAGGCTGCTTCTGAAGGGTTGGCAGGTCTGAAAGCTCTTGCTCTCACTTCTGGGATCTGTTTGAAGCTGGGGGCTAGTCCCTGGCCTACTACCTCCAGGATCCATTTGTCTGACGTGATGGATAGCCAGGCTTGGAGCTAGTAGGCCAGCCTGCCCCCTACAGGGGCTGGGGAGGTGGCCCGAGCAGACTTCTCAGGGTGTCTGCTTGGTAGAAGTAGAGGACTGGGAGGTGGAACCAGCACAGCCAGTCCCTCTCCTGCCTCTTCCCCTAAAGAAACACCCTGGGTTGCTGGAAAGAGGAGAACGCTTGCACCTGATGGAAGGGTTTGGGGTATGGCCTTCTCCTGCCCCCTCTGGCCTGCTGTCTCTGAGGAGTGGCAGACTGTTCTTTGACAGAAGCACTTTTGTATGCCACTCTGTATTCATTCATTTTCTTCATGTAGGTGTAACCCCTAGGTGGCGCTATCCCAAGGGCTACTACCCCTGCCTGCTTGGCTAGTAGCAGGTTAAGGGGGCCTGAGTTCTGAAATGGGTACCTCCACCCGGAGGTCAGGGTTGGTAGTGGTCAAGCTAACCTGGGCACAGCCCTCCAGGACACTGTAACCCCCTCTTTCCTTACTAGTGGCCGGAACAATACACAATAATCACTTTCACAATACCCCTGATACACCACACAAGTACCCACACTGTTTGCACTTACCACCAGGGCTTTCCTCTGGCTCGGCCCTGAGGACCCCCTGTAAAACAAGGTTATACATAGCAAATAACAGCAGTGCTGCACTCTTGCACAAACTGGAACCACAGTCAGGGTAAATGCAAAAAAGAGTTAGATCTGATTTATTTACGGGACTTGAACAAGGGAAGGGCGTAATCAGGTTAATTTGCTTAAAGGCTCTATCAATCAAACAGTTATGCATGCACTTCAGGGTCCATAAACAGTCACACACTCTGGGTACCCAGATGGAGAACGGTGGGCTAGCCAGGAACATTGCAGCTGGTTGGGGCCCTGTGATGGAAGAAAACAACATGCACAACACACACTATTTGTAATCCGGAGCCGGAGGGCTCAGTTCGTGAAAAGAAAACAACAAGACAATCAGATGGTACACTTTTAGATTAGGCTTTTGTTGCAGGCAGCTACCCTGATGATTACTCACAACACCCAAGATTGGACACAGGCTGGACGAAAATCAAGACAGCAGGTGGTTAATCTGGAGTGCCAGGAGAAGCAGGGCCCACATGATTCCCCGAGGCGTCATTCCTGTTCAAGCATGGAACAGGGGGCTGATCCCCAGGCAAGTCTCTCATCAGTGACTTTCTCTGTGCAGCGGGGCAGTCTGGCAGGGCCAGCGTGGCATGGCCCAGGCTGAATGGAGATGAACGTGGATTCAGTCCGATTAGGTTGGATAAAGCTTCCAGCAAACAGAACACAGTTCACACATTGGGGAACCAAATCACGACCCACTTTCAGTGCACAGCACATTTACATGTAAGGAAATTCTACTGTACCAGGCAAACCGCTCTTCGGTCACGATTGCAAAGTCTCTGCACAAACTGGGGATTCAAAAGCAACTGGAAATCCTGACAGGCCGATCACATTCAGCAAAATCTTAGGTCTTCTTCAGGTATGAGCCTGGTAAAAAATCAATGGCTTACTTCGTTCTCACAAACTTGGATTTAGTCTGAAATAATTTTCTTCTCTCCTTCTCAGGGGCAGCAGGCAGACATGCAGGCCACAACTCAGGCCTTTCCATAGTTCTCCCATGTGAAACTACTCAGACGGCTGCTTGACTGTCTCAAGCATGTTGCTACTACAGCTCCCAACTTAGGTCTGACTCAAACTGCAGCAAGTCTGGGAATTTCCCCAGAATCCAAAAGGTTTGGTTGGCTGATCTCTCAGTCACAATAAATGCTCCCTCTTCAGGTGCAAAAAAGGTGCCAAAAGCCCAAAACTACAATTCCTACAGAATTTGACTCCAGACAGCTCCTGTAGTCCGGCTCCATTTTAGGTCCCACCAGAACTGATTGGTCCAATTCGCAGTCCAGGACCAAGATAGTGGAGATAAACAAAACAGTTCTTGCTGCAAAGAAGGCAGGTTAGACAAACTACATTATCATTATCACTCTAAATGACTTTCAGCAAATAGTTACATCTTTCAACAGAGCTCACTCTCAGATTACTTATGACTGCAATCCAGGCAGCTCTTAAAGAGACAGTGCACAGACGCAATACAGGCACACCCTGGCAATCACATTTAAACTGCTAAAACGCAGGACACCAGCCCGGCAGTGAGCCTTTAGGCAAGCTCGAGGAAGACTTTTGGAATCCTATTTGTGGGGGTTAAACCTTCCCTGCCTGGAGAAACTTGCGCCGCCAAGTCTGTACCATCATGCATCAGTTAACATAAACTTATTACTTTACTATACATATTCACTAAACTTCATGATACTATATCCATTCTGACAACACATTGTGCATATTTCACACAGGTAAATTGAACATTACTATACCGAATCAGGTAATTAACTTCTTGTACCTTAAACAATGCAAGAGGGGGCCCTTCCCTATCAGCTAACTTGGGGCTAGAGGGGGCAGGGGCACCATGGTGAGAGGGAAAGATAAGTAACCTGGAACTGGCTGTCAAGTTCAATTTGGGCAGTGAGCTTGGTGAGACATAAACACCTTTGTGCACCACACTGACAGGCAAATCCACTGGCTTCCCGGGAGAATCATAACTGAGGCATACTACTGGCTTGACAGCTCAGCCAGTCTTTCTGAGGGGGACAACTACAGTCTCTGTACTCTCAGCACTGCTCTGGGGACTCTCGTCACTTGTGAGGGGTGCCTCTGCCTGGGTGGGAACGTCCAAACTTGGGGCACTGTCGGCTCCTTTCCCTGCCTGCTCTGTTTCTAGAACACTTGACTTATTTTGCGAAGGCTCAGGCACAATCAAGTTTTGAGGCACTGAAGGGGGGTGGTCAGCACTCTCACAGTGTTCTTCAAGTTCTGGTATGTCACCAGAAAGACTCAAACCCTCAGGCCCTTCTTCAGGCAAATCATACAGTTCCACAATACACAGAGACTCTACATCTTCAGACATGATACTTTGCACTTCACTTTTTGGGAGCATTGGCTCCAATGACACAGCTGGGAGTTAAGGCAGTCCAGAACGCCCAGCTTCATCCCAACAATTTATCAGGGTGTTACCTCGAAACAGCTGACTCAGTTCATAAGAGGGGTAATAGGCATAGTCGCATTCACTTTTGTCAGAAGTGGACTGACAGTCACTAACATTCTGGGCCTGCTGCGGAGGAAACCTTAAATCTGTGACCACTGGGGTAGGTTGACTCTGTCTCTTTCTTGCAGCAGCATGAGTCATGGGCTCAGAGGGCTCAATTTCTGGGGGTCCAGCCTCAATCAACTGACTTGGTCGATAGGTAGCAAGTGGTTACGGTGCATGGTCTTGACAGTTTTGGAGTTGTTCTCTGGGCGCACCCTGTACACGGGAAAATAATCAAACTTTCCAAGTACTACATGGAGAAGATGGTGCCACTGATCAGCAATTTTGTGTTTACCATGCAATCCCAAATTGCGTAACAACTCACGGTCTCCAGGTCGAAGCTCCTGAGCCTTTACTTTTTTATCTTGCCTCTCTTTGTTGGCTAGATTTCTCTTGGTGGCCATTGGCTGGACCAGTTGATAGGCATGGTTCAATTGAGCTTTCAGTTTTTGTACATATTGCAAGTAGTTTTCAGCTCAGACCCCATCTGGAGAGATCCCAAAACAGACATCAACTGGCAGCTGAGCCTCTTTCCCGAACATGAGGCAGTAGGGGGAGAACCCAGTAGCATCATTTTTTGTGCAATTGTATGCATGTACCAAGGTGCTAATCTGCTGGCTCCATTTATGCTTGTCTTTTGGGTGAAGGGTGCACAGCATGCCTAGAAGGGTGCAGTTAAAACTTTCTGGTTGAAGGTCTCCCTGCGGGTGATAGGGGGTGGTTCTTGACTGTTACACCCCCCATAGAGAGAGCACTTCTTTGATTAGCCGACTCTCAAAGTCTCTGCCCTGGTCTGCTGGGGGGCACTATAGTGGACAAAGAAATTTTACACTAGCACCTTGGCCACGGTAGATGCCTTTTGATCTTTGGTGGGAAAGGCGTGTGCATACCATGTAAAATGATCCGTAACCACTAACACATTGCCAATGTTCCGCTGATCAGGTTCTAAACACAAGAAGTCTCTTCAGACTAGTTCCATGGGGTGCTGGTAGTAACATTAACAAGGGGGGCAGCCCTCTGAGGCAGGGCTTTTCTTTGCAGGCAGCGACTACAAGTCTTTACATGGTGCTCAACATCGGCCCCCATTTTGGGCCAGTAGAAGCGAGATCGTATCGGGTTAAGGGTTCTATCAATACCGAGGTGCCCCATGTGATTGTGGAGGGACCTCAGTACCAAATCTTTAAAGGCCGTGGGCAGGACCAATTGTTGCTTGTCTATTTTGCCACTATGATCTACTGTCTCTGTATATAACAACTGATTGAGCAACTTCAATCTGGGGCCTTCTTTAAACAATAAAGCAGTTCGCAAGTCAGAGGAACGTAACTTAGACACATCTTTCCCCGAACACAGGGCATCAAGTGCTGGCTGATTCATAGGATCTTGGGATTGAGCCCACTGAATGCTGTCATTGTCAAATTGAGGTAGTGCACTAAGAGAAAATTACTCACCTTAGTAATGTTGTGTAACCCCTAGATGGCGCTATCCCAGGGGCTACTACCCCTGCCTGATTTGCCACTAACAGGTTGAGGGGCCTGGATCCAATGGCGGGTGCCTCCACCCAGAGGTCAGGGTTTACAATAGTTAAACTAACTTGGTCACAGCCCTCTGGGACACTGCAACCCCCCTTTCTTCCCACTAGTGGCCCACACAATACATCAAATTACCTTTACAGTATACACTTACCCCCAGGACTGGTTCCGGCACTGGGACCTCCTGGAAATAAGATACAGTGCAACAATCACAGTACAGTACTTTAACATAGACAAATACCTCAGGCAGTATAACTTTGCTGAAACAAGCAGCTCTGATTTATTTAGGGATATAACAAGGACAGGGAAATCAGGTTAATTAGCTTACTCTACTCATCTACCTATGGCTCTGTGCACAGGCCTATCCCTATCAGTTACTGTCCTAGGTACCCAAGCCCAGTGGCTAGTCCAAACCGTGGCAGCTGGTAGGGCCCTTTCACACAGAGAAAGGAGGAATTAAACAGTCAGCAGTACAGTAATTCCATTTGGATTTAATGTGGCAATTCAACAGGGAGCGACCCTGAATTAGTACTCCACGACCTCCAAATAAGATAGGGTCCTTCAATGTCAACAGGGCTACTCTTGAGCTCAGAGACTCCTCACACATTTATATGGTAAACAGTCACAGGCAAAAAGTCACTTAATGGCAGCAAGGATTCACTTGAGGTACAAACCTCTTCACACATTTATATGGTAAAAGAAAGCACTATACCAGGCAGGCTGCATCTGTATCCTGATCGCAATTACTGCACAATACCGGAGAACACACAGCAGATTCAGTTCCTGACAGACCGAGTGCAATTTTCATAATTCCTCCAGTCTTCTACAGGGTGAGCCTGGTTTCTACTCTTCAGATATCCTTTGATTCTCTTCACAGGACGGATTCAGTCCTAACAAGCTGCAGACCGGAACTCTGGACCTTACACATGTTTTTTGACTAAAACTGTGCACTGAAGGAGCACAGGGTTCCTTTCCCCTTCACTGCCAAAGCTCAACTGAAACTCCCAACAGACAAAACCGGGCACTTACTTTGAGTTCCTCCCAGTTCTTGACTGGATTGGCTGTCACTCACAATAGACTTATGCTGTTGGTCCAAAAAGGCGCCGAAGTCTAAACTACATCTCCCAGAGTCACTGCCCATACAATCCTCTTGTGGCTGGCTCAGATTATGAGTCCAAGTTCTGATTCGTCCAAGGCACCATTTTAGAGCTAGCTTACCCCACACTGATTGGTCCAGTTCAGCAGTTCAAAACCAGAATGGGGAACTAGGCAGACACAGTTCTGACTGCAAAGAAAGCAGGTTAGACAAACTGTAATTTCATTATTACTGTAAATGATTTCTGGCAAACAGTTACATCTTTCAGATAGGTTCCTTGCACTCCTAGTGACTGCAAAAATGGAGTGAATTGCAGCAGCTCGAGTGGTACTCAAACAGAGAAGCACACAGTCCCCATACAAACTAATTATGTCTGCAAGCAGACAGCTCTTAAAGAGACAGTACCAGAGGTTCTAAAAACACTCACTGATAAATGGCTTAAACGCCAAACACCATTCAGGCTTGGAGCATTCAAGCAAGCTCCTGGAAGTCTTTTGGGAACCCCCATTTGCAGGGGGGGTTACAGTTGTTTCTTCTAATGGAGTCTTGCTGTATTCTGACTAATTGCAGTTATCCCCAACACTTGAACTGCCCCGGAGATGAAAGGGTTAAAGTCTATGCCAGGCACAGAACGTTCATCTCGAGCTTGGTTTTCAAACCTTTGTCCCAGGTACTCTGAAGCGTAACCATCAGATTCATACGAGCACTAAACTAACTGGCTGACAGTCCAGAAATTGTTTTAAAAAGCTTACCAAAAGCCATACATATATAAAATTAGGGTATGAAGACTCAAGTCGAGACCCCCAAAAAGAATTCAAGTAGGTAGACAACTAAATGATGAGAATAGTAATAATAATAGTAATAATAAGCAAGAAAACAACCAGTACACCCCTTGGGTGCAGCACTACACCTGCCTACCCACATCCCAAAACAACTAGGTTTTAGAAGGGGAGGTAGGGAGGGAAGTCAGAATACAGCAAGACTCCATTAGAAGAAACAACACTACTAAGGTGAGTAATTTTTTCTTCAAACAACATGAAGTCTTGCTGTATTCTGACTAATTGCAGACTACCATGCAGTACCCCCTATGAGGAGGGAACTACAGAACCTGTTTTGAGAACAGGCTCTGCAGTACTGTTGTGCCAAACCTAGCATCACTTCTTGACTGAATGTCAAGGGAATAATGCTTGGTAAATGTGTGAACAGTCTTCCAGGTGGCTGCTTTACAGATTTCCATTAAGGGTATATCTCTGGCAGCTGCCACCGAGGCAACTGTACCTCTGGTGGAGTGAGCCCTCAGGCCTGATGGAAGTTCCTTCCCCAATTTTAAATAACAGAACTGTATACAAGAGACAATCCATCGAGCAATGGTTCTCTTAGTGGCAGGTTTACCCTTACCCACCTCTTCATAAGTAAGAACAACTGGGAACAGTCCTTTCTGTGGGGTTTAGTGTATTCTATATAGTAAATCAGAGCCCTTTTAACATCAAGACTGTGCAACCTCCTCTGTCCAGAAGAGGAATGGTCAGTAAAGAATACAGGCAAATTTATAGACTGGTTCAGATGAAAATCTGATACCACTTTGGAAAATAACTTCCTATTTGTGCAAAGGACCACCTTATCCCTGTGAAATGAAATGAAGTCAGGTTCCACCGATAAGGCCTGTAATTCACTGATTCTCCTGGCAGATGTGATAGCCACCAGGAATACAGCTTTCCAAGTCAGGTACTTTAGTTCAGCTGAAGAAAGGGGCTCAAAGGGCGGCTGCATCAGCTGTGCAATACAAATATTCAGATCCCATGGGGGAGTGGGATTCCTGAAAGGAGGGTTAATATGAATCAGCCCTTTGAAAAATCTTTTAAAGACTGGGTGAGAGGCTAGGGAAGAGACTTTCCCTGCTGAAATGAAAGTAGAAACAGCTGCCAAATGCACCTTGAGGGTGGCAGGCTGAAGGCCCAAACTATTAAGATGCACCATATAATCCAGAACAATGGCAATATCAGCTGAATCTGGTTGAATGTGTCTCTGAGCACACCAACACCCAAACCTCTTCCATTTGGAGCTATAAGTCTTTCTGGTGGAAGGCTTTCTACTAGCCTTAAGGATATCCAGAGCTGGCTGGGAGAGATTCAGACCTGCATACTCTAGCTCGTCAAGAGCCAGGCCTTGAGCCTGAGAGAGTGAAGATTGGGATACAGTATCCTCCCCTGAGAAGAGGTGAGGAGATTAAACTGTCTGGTAAGGCACAGAGGTATTGTCACTGGCAGTGACAACAGAAGAGGATACCAAGGTTGCCTGGCCCAATCCGGGGCTACCAGAATCACTGTGCAGGGTTGGGACCTGATCTTTATCAGCACTCTGAATATCAGAGGAAAGGTAGGAAAAGCATAAAGAAACTTGTTGGTCCAGTCGAACAGAAGAGCATCCAGAGGAACAGACCCCAGAAGAGGGGTCTGCAGCAAAACAAGGGGAGCTGATGGTTGTCCGGGGCTGCAAAGAGATCTATCTCTGGAGTGCCCCATCTCTTGAAAATGACTCAAAGAATGAGGGGATCCAGGGACCACTCGTGGTGACCCTGAGAAATCCTGCTGAGAGCATCTGCAAGTACATTGTCCATTCCTGGGAGATGCACAGCAATCAGGGAAGCTTGCAGGGAATAAGCTAGAGACCATAACTTCATGGCCTCGGTGCACAGGGCCGAAGACCAAGTGCCCCCCTGCTTGTTGATGTACCACATGGTTGTGGTGTTGTCTGTCCTGATCTGCACCACTTTCCCCTGATCATTTTTGAAAAAGTCTGAACTGCTAGAAAGATAGCCCCGAGTTTGAGCAGGTTTATATGCAGAAGGGACTCCTGAGGGGACCAAGAGCCCTGAGCTGTGTGCTGATCCAGATGAGCTCCAAACCCCAAAAGGGAAGCATCTGTGGTGAGTATTACTGTGGGCACCTGACTGAGGAAGGGAACAACTTGCCTCAAATTGTCCTCCTCCAACCACCACTGGAGGGCTTGAATCAGAGTCAGGGACACTGGAACCAACTTGGAGAGAGAGAGAGAGAGAGTCTTTTTTCCGAGACCAAAAGGCTCTGAGGTGAAACTGAATAGCTCTCATCTGAAATCTTGCACCCTGCACTACTGCAGTGCATGCTGCCATATGGCCCAGCAGCTGTAAGAAGTGTCTGGCTGGCCGAGACACAAGTGGACGAAAAGAAGAGGCCAGACTGATGAGAGATTGGACCCTTGGGGAGGGAAGAAATGCCTTGGCCTGAACAGGGTCCAGCTCCACACCTATGAATGTGAGGAGCTGGGAAGGCTCCAGAACTCACTTTTCCAGGTTCAGGATGAACCCTAAAGATTCCAGAAGATCTTAAGTGACCTTTGATGTGACCTGACTTGGTCTGGGAACTGGTCTACTATAAGCCGATTGTCCAGATAAGGGAACAACAGGATGTCTTGCTTTCTGAGGAAGGCTACAACGACTGCCAGACACTTGGTGAATACCCTTGGAGCAGATGTCAAACTAAAAGGCGTTGCTTTGAACTGGTAATGGCCTAAGGGCAGTTCGAATCTGAGGTACTTTCTGTGGGACTGCCTGATAGGGATGTGAAAATAGGCATCTTTGAGATCCAGCCCAGTCTCCTGGTCTCAAAGAGGGAAGAATTAGTCCCAGAGGTGCGTTTGTTCAGGTATCGTAGATCTAGGATAGGTCACCACTCCCCTGACTTTTTAGTGTAAGGAAGTACCTGGAGTACAGTCCTTTTCCCCTGTGAATGAGAGGAACTTTTTCCACTGCCTGAAGAAGCAGCAGAGATGAGACCTCTGTCTCCAAAGCCTGAGCTTCCTCTGAAGAGGAGGGGGGGGGGGAGACCTTTGCCGTCAGCCTTGGGAACCTGGTAAAGCTGAAAGCAAGGCCCTGGCTCACCACTTCCAGAACCCATTTGTCTGAAGTGATAGACTTCCAGGCCTGGAAGAAGTGAGCCAGCCTGCCCTGTACAGGGATTGGGGAGGCGACCCTGACTTACCCATCAGGGTGTCTGCTTGGCAGGGGGCTTAGACTTAGTGGAGGATGCAGCCCTTGTCATCCCCCTTCTGCCTCTTCCCCTAAATATCCCCCTCTGCTGAAAAGAAGAGGAGGCCTGGGCCTGGTAAAAAGGCCTTTGAAAAGGCCTGCCCCTGCCAGACCTAGATTGCTGCCTTTGAGGAGTGGCCTGCTTCTCTTTAGCTGCAGCACTCCTGTATGTGGTCCTGTACTCGTCCATCTTTTTCATGTAAGCCTCTGTTTGTTCCCCAAACAGAGAGTTACCACAGACAGGAAAATCCATGGCCTTGGTCTGAGTATCCTGAGACAAACTGGTACACCTGAGCCAGGCAAATCTCCTCATGGAGACAGATGTAGCCATAACCTGAGAATGGACATAATTCGAGTCTACAGCAGCATGGAACTGTACCTTGGAAGCTTCGATGCCATCTGCAGCCACCTGCTCCAGCTCACTGGCTAGCTGGGGAGGGGCATTCTTAACCAAATCCAGAATCGTATCCCATCTAGACTTCTGGTATCTAGCTGTATATGCCATGTAACTGGATTGCCTGAGTCCCAAAGAGGATGCCAGGTACTGCTTTTTTGCCATGGCATCCACTTTCCTGGAATCCTTATCTGGGGGGTGAGATGGCAGAGGAATATTAGCCTTGTCACAGGCTGCAGCTTGCACTACCCCAACATGGCTGCAATGAGTAGTAAGGAATTCCATCCCAGAGCCTGACAAAGCATACCTCCTGTCCATCTTTTTATCTACAGGGGGTATGGATGTTGGCATCTGCAAGATCATTTGGGTCTGTTTCCCCAGGGACTTATGCATAGGGATAGACACCCTTTTGGACTCTGGGACATCCATCATTTCAACATAGCCAGGCTCCTCCTGATCCTGTTCAGCTACTTCCATGGGGAGCTGAAGAGTATTAGCCACCTTCCTGTAAAACAGGTAGTGGGATGGGGACTCAGAAAGCCTGCTAGGAGAGACATTGGAAGGCCTTTCAGGGGAGATGTCCAGTTTGATAGACACATCCAGGTCCTCATATTCTTCATCTTCATTTTCTTCTTCTTCTTCTCCCTCCCATTCGCCCTCGTAGAAAGCTTCAGGGTCATAAACAGAAGCTTGGACGTCCGACCGTCCTCGAGACAGTGCCGATTTGGTTGGAATGGGGCGAAGCGACTGTACTATGGCAGTCGCTTTGGCAATTTCGCCGGCGGTCGGAACATGAGAACCGAGATCCGAACTGGTCGACTTACATTTCTTCTTTGTAGGAACCAATTCCACAGAATCGGCTCTCCTTTTGCCTGAGGGGGTAACACCCAAGTCAGTAGGCACCCCTTCAGGTTCGGCTGAAACTGAACCAGGCTGACCTTCCGGGTCAGCGAACTTCTCGGCCTCCCTTTCCTTAAGCCTACTTAAACGTTTTTCAGAAGTAGACTTAGGGAAATTCTTGCAAATTTGGCAGTCTTCCTTGAGGTGGTCAAACCCCGGACAATAAACATAGACGACGTGGGGATCAGCCTTAGCAAAGGCCTCCCCCACACTCGGTGCAGTGCTGAAACCCAGTGGGTCCGGTTTTCTTTTTGGGTTTCTCAGACATGCCTTCAGACAAAACAGTCACTCTTACCAGCGTTCAAGCCAGACGACTACAAAAACCTATCGGTTCCGACCGTGTCACGGGTCGGTTGAAAAAACTCTGAAATAAAACGTTTTTTTCAGGAACCAATCGGTACCGGAACACACACACTCTTTTTTTTTCACTTCAGTTCCTGACCAGACCGACCGGTGCGGAACCGAAAAAATAAAACATTTTCTTTCAGCAATAAACAAAACTATCTAACTACAATACACTTACTGTACCGGGACAGAGATGTGAACACCAAAAATAAAGAAATGGTTGATAAAAAATGACCTATTTACTACTACCGAACCGAAGTATAGGAGAGGATCTCTGGAGCGAATTCTCAGTTAGGCGGAGTAAAGAATCTGACGGTTACGCTTCAGAGTACCTGGGACAGAGGTTTGAAAACCGAGCTCAAGATGAACGTTCTATGCCTGGCATAGACTTTAACCCTTTCATCTCCAGGGCAGTTCAAGTGCTGGGGCTAACTGCAATTAGTCAGAATACTGCAAGACTTCATGATGTTTGAATATCTAGAGCAGAGAAGTGGCAATAAGCAGCTGGTATGCAGGTGTCAGAAGGGCCCAAACAATCTACTAAACAGTCCACTGGGTCCGCAGACATCTGTTCATCTCTTTCAAACTTTTGGCACAATGCTCGAATGTCAGGTTCAGACAGCCTGACCCAATCACTCTTGGAAGTGGGCCTTCATAATAGGGTGTCAGCATCAATATGGTTCAGGCCTGGTCTGTATTCGACAGCATAATCATAGGTTGATAATGCAGAAAGCCACCAGTTCACAGTGGCATCTAACTTAGCTGACGTCTGTACATAAGTCAACAGGTTATTGTCAGTCTTCACCAATATCTTTGCCCCATAGAGGTATTCATGAAAATGGTCAACGATGGCCCATTTTAGCGCAAGGAACTCCAACTTATGCACAGGGTAGTTTCATTCAGATGGGGTCAAGCTCCTACTGGTGAAAGTTACTGGTCTCAGGCCATCCTCATGGTCTTGATACAGCACTGCTCCTAGACCCTGCAGACTAGCGTCTGTATGCAGCACATAGGGTTTGGTGGGGTCAGCATAGGCGAGGATGGGGGCGTGGGTGAGTTGGTATATGATCTCATGGAAGGCTGCTTCACAGTCTGGCATCCAGCGAGGCCCGAAGAGTTCACCTAAGTGGAAGAATACTTCTTCTGGTTCTTTAACAGACCCTTTTTTGAATTTACGATTAGTAGGAGGGTAACCCTGGGTAAGGTTCAAGAGTGGGTGAATCACCTTGGAATAGTCTTTTATGAACCTGCGGTAGTAGCCACAGAACCCCAGGAACTGCTGTAGTTCTTTCAGATTACGGGGCTGGGGCCAAGTTCTCAGTGCTTCAACCTTACTGGGATCAGTCTCTATCCCTTTTGTAGATACTATGTGCCCCACATACTTCACGGAAGTTTGGAAAAACTGGCACTTGTCAATGGACAGCTTGAGGCCGAAGTCTTCCAGTCGGTCTAGGACTTTAAACAGTCAGTTCTCATGCTCCTCTAAGGTGCTCCCAAACACAATGACATCGTCCAAATACACCAGGCATTCCAGCAAATTCATATCTCCCACCACACATTTTATCAGTCGCTGAAAGGTGGCCGGGGCGCATGATATCCCCTGTGGCATCCTCATAAATTTGTAGAACCCCAATGGACAGATGAAAGCTGTTTTCTCAGGGTCTTCTGGGGCCATCGGGATCTGGTAGTATCTGCAGCGAAGATCCAACACCGAGAACCATTTGCTCTCATTCAAGCAGTCCAGGGCATCTTGTACACAAGGCACAGTGTATTGGTCTGAGATGGTCAGCCAGTTCAGGGTTCAATAATCAGCACACATCCTCACAGATCCATTCTTCTTATGCGCAACCATTATGGGAGAGGTGTATGGGCTCCTGGATTCTTGTATCACGCCAGCAGTGAGCATTTCCTGCAGGTGTCTTCTCACATCATCTATGTCTGCTGAGGCTAGGCATCGGGACCTCTCTTGAAATAGCTGTTCATCATGCAGGCGTATGTGATGCTCTGCACCCTGGACACATCCCACATCCCATTCCTTCAACGAAAACACTTGGTCTCTCTGGGCAAGTCTCTTGCTAATTCTAGCCTTCCATTCAGCTGGCAACGGGGAGTCACCAAAGTCAAACAAGTCTGGGGTCACTCTCTCCTTCTCACCAGGGTGCTTGCTGATGGGCAATACTGCAGTGTCTGTGCAGTGTACCATAGCTAGGGTACACCCTCTGTACACCCGGATCTCCCGATCTGACACATTGTGAATCTGGACCATCACTCGTCGTGCATAGGCATGGGCACGAGCAGGCAAGATGCTGGGCTAGACCAATAATCCTTCTGGCAATTTTCCATTGCCTGGCGCATCCAACATCAATATTTTGTTCTTCACATCCTTCCGGAGGTGGACCTCCTCTTGAATGGTACACTGGGCATTAGGGGCCAGTACCATTGAATCGGGATCCTTCTTCCACACGATCCGCACCAGTTCATCCTGGTCTACTTCCTCGGGTTTCTGCTGCAAATCATAGGCCCGCTTGATCAGAGCCAGAATTCTCAGGGCCCTTCCAGTCCGTTGCCCTTTTTTCTCGTGACAGAGTTGAGCCAGTCTCCCAAACATATGGGCATTTGTCCCAATTAGCAGGGGTACCCCATCATACAGTCCGGTGAGGGGACACATTAGGGCCAATGTCTTTACTCGCTCCTCTACACCAGTTGCAGTTGCAGGAAAAGACAACCAGAGGCAGCTATACCCTAGATAGGGAAAAGACGTGTCACTCAGGCCCCACACATGTAGGCCTCCCAGGAATTGTAATGGCACATCAGATAAGTGTTTGTCATACCAGTCCTGAAATACAATGGTCACTTGAGACCCGCTATCGAGCACAGCCCAGGCATGGATACCACTGACAGTCACAGAAGTCTCCATCGAACGGCCCACTATTCTGGACCAGTCTGGAGAGGCAGTAGCAGAGGCCTGGATAGATGATTTAGCCACAAAGAAATTTGAGTTAGTATTTCTTGAACCCTCACTGCGGTCATTACGGGCACTCCTCGGCCATTGATTTGCTTTTCAGACCTCTCCTTGGAGTCTGTTTGCTACCTTTTCTGAGTCTTTCTGAGACCGGCACTCTCTCTTCATATGGTCATCTTTTCCACAATCGTGACAAAATGGCTCCTGGGTCATCCTTGAAGAGAATATTGCATGAGGAACTGAGGCAGTAACAAGGGATCGGGGTCCGATATCTGCTTGCTGTGGAGAGAGTGGTGCAACGTATCTTAACAGTTCCTTTAGGATAGCAGTCAATTCTTGGATTTCAGCCTGGGAGCTACCCTAGGTAGAGGATGCCTGAGGGTGCACTCCCACCCCATGGCAGTCACATCCTGAGAGGGACCAGAATCTTGTTCCATGGGGGAACCCTCGCAGAGGCACCCATCTTCAACTCTCAAGACTTCTTTTAGTAGCTTATCTTTCCAATGCTCGGCCCAGGGCGGGAAGTCCTTTGCAGTCTCAGAGTGCTCGTTAAGTGCCGACTTTTGTCCCTGAGCCTCACTTGGCTGATCACTCTCGGTCACTTGCACAGCAGCAGCAGATATGGGTGCAATTCCCCCATGGGGTCTCCTTTGCTCAACCCCCCAAATTTCTTTCATTAGCTCATCATAGGAGGGGGGGTGATTCCAGTTGGGTGGCAAGGGGCAACTGAAGCAGTAACAATTCTGAAAATGGAGCAGACTTAAGGATCCGGTCCAGCCTAGTTTGATCTAATTCATTTGATGGCAAACTACCCTTTCTGAGGCACTCTTGTAGCAGCTTTTCAAGCCGAGGTACATACACAGACAATGGCTCTCCTGCGTACTGCTGAGTGTTACTTACTGTCCACCACAGAGCCTCATCTGAATCCGGGCTCCCATACATATTCTCCAATGCATGCAGATAGTCCTGTGCAGTTGCTTTGTGGTTATCGGCCCGCTTGGCATGGATGGTAGCCAGGGCAGGACCTTGGAGGCTCTCACTCAACCTCTTTCGTTTCTCTGCTTCTGAGCACTGCCATTCAAGTACTAGAGGGGCAACATAGTCTATCCTTGCCTCCCAGTCATCCTCCCCCTTGGGGGTTGGGAGGGTGCCCGAGAAGATTCTCAGCCTTTGGTAGGAGTCGTGACTAATGGCAGGTACAGATATAGGGGCCAGCATTGGCATGGGCACAGAAGGTGGGGCCATAACAGGTGCTGAAGTGGGAGGAGGTGTTGGGGAAGGAACACCCTCAGGTGGCAGGAATAGTTTCTTAAAGTCCTCTACGGTTTTCCCTTCCTCCAATAACAACTTAGCAAATTTCTCCTCAGAAGTCTCAGATAATGGTGGGAGCTCATTCTCTGCTGGGTCTTTACTGTCTTTTGTTATCATTCACCAGGCTGCTGGAACCTCTTCTGGGGCAATAGTCTGTGTCACTTTAGAGCTGTCCATGAGGTCACTACACTCTACCAAGGCTATGAAAGTTTGGGCGATCAAATCAGCCTGTCGACCCACCACCACAGGGTTTTTTAAACATTCAGCTTTGAAGAGTGCTCCCTCTACAGTGTCTTTACTGGTACCCAGGGGAATATCCAGTACAAGTAGAACATTTTAGGGGTTAATCTCCTGCCAAGTACACCACCCCACCAACTGGTGTATGGCCATTTCTACTGGGGTTGCTATTAATCTTTAACAATAATTCATAATTTTTGGCCACTAGAAGGCACAAAATCCCAGCAGTGAGCCTTCAAAATGTAACCCCTAGGTGGCGCTATCCCAAGGGCTACTACTCCTGCCTGCTTGGCTAGCAGCAGGTTAAGGGGCCTAGGTAACGAAACGGGTGCCTCCACTCGGAGATCAGGGTTGGTAGTTGTCAAGCTAACCTGGGCACAGCCCTCCAGGACACTGTAGCCCCCCCCTTTCCTTACTAGTGGCCAGAACAATACACAATAATCAATTTCACAATACCCCTGATACACAACACAAGTACCCACACTGTTTGCACTTACCACCAGGGCTTTCCTCTGGCTCGGCCCTGAGGACCCCCTGTAAAACAAAGTTATACACAGCAAATAACAGCAGTACAGTACTCTTGCACAAACTGGAACCACAGTCAGGGTAAATGCAAAAAAGAGTTAGATCTGATTTATTTAAGGGACTTGAACAAGGAAGGGGCATAATCAGGTTAATTTGCTTGAAGGCTCCATCAATCAAACAGTTATGCATGCACTTTAGGGTCCATGAACAGTCACACACTCTGGGTACCCAGATGGAGAATGGTGGGCTAGCCAGGAACGCTGCAGCTGGTTGGGGCCCTGTGATGGAAGAAAACAACATGCACAACACACACTATTTGTAATCCGGAGCAGGAGGGCTCAGTTCGTGAAAAGAAAACAAGACAATCAGGTGACACACTTTTAGATTAGGCTGTTGTTGCAGGGAGCTACCCTGATGATTACTCACGATACCAAAGACTGGACACAGGCTGGATAAAAATTGAGACAGCAGGTGGTTAATCTGGAGTGCCAGGAAAAGCAGGGCCCACACGATTCGCCGAGGCATCATTCCTGTTCAAGAGTGGAGCAGGGGGCTGATCCCCAGGGAGGTCTCTCGTCGTTGGCTTTCTCTGTGCAGTGGGGTAGTCTGGCAGGGCCAGCATGGCACGGCCCTGGCTGAATGGAGATGAAAGCGGATTCAGCCGATTAGGCTGGATAAAGCTTCCAGCAAACAGAACACAGTTGACACAGTGGGGAACCAAATCACGACCCACTTTCAATACACAGCACATTTACATGTAAGGAAATTCTACTGTACCAGGCAAACCGCTCTCAGGTCACGATCACAAAGTCTCTGCACAAACCGGGGATTCAAAAGCAGCTGGAAATCCTGACAAGCCGATCGCATTCAGCAAAATCTTAGGTCTTCTTCAGGTATGAGCCTGGTAAAAAAATCAGTGGTTTACTTCATTCTCACAAACTTGGATTTAGTCTGAAATAATTTTCTTCTCTCCCTCTCAGGGCCAGCAGGCAGACATGCAGGCCACAATTCAGGTCTTTCCACAGTTCTCCCATGCAAAACTACTCAGATGGTTGCTTGACTGTCTCAAGCATGTTGCTACTTCAGCTCCCAACTTAGATCTGACTCAAACTGCAGCAAGCCTGGGAATTTCCCCAGAATCCGAAAGGTTTGGTTGACTGATCTGTCTGTCGGTCACAACAAAGGCTCCCCATTCAGGTGCAAAAAAGGCACCAAAAGTGCAAAACTACAATTCCTACAGATTTTGACTCCAGACAGCTCCTGTAGTCCAGCTCCATTTTAGGTCCCACCAGAACTGATTGGTCCAATTCGCAGTCTAAGAGCAAGATAGTGGAGGTAAACAAAACAGTCCTTGCTGCAAAAAAGAAAGGTTAGACAAACTACATTATCATTATCACTCTAAATGATTTTCAGGAAATAGTTACATCTTTCAACAGAGCTCCCTCTCAGATTACTTATGACTGCAATCCAGGCAGCTCTTAAAGAGACAGTACACAGAGGCTATACAGACACTCTCTGGCAATCACATTTAAACTGCTAAAATGCAGGACACCAGCCTGGCAGTGAGCATTTAGGCAAGCTCAAGGAAGATTTTTCAGGAACCCCCATTTGTAGGGGGGGTTACACCGGCTTCTGTCTGGTCCCCAAATAACAAATTCTGAGTGAAGGGAAAGTCCAATGCATTATTCTGTGTGTCCTGGGAAAGATTACTACACCTTAACCAGGAAAAATGCCAAAGGGAGATAGAAGAAGCCATAGCCCGAGAGGCTGCATCGCTGGAGTCCACTGCCATGTGGAACTGGGACTTAGATGCCTACACCCCTCTGCTGACCAGCTCTTGAAGGTCTGCTGCCAGCTCAGGGGGAGCCTTCTGAACCAACTGCCCAACAGATTCCCAGAGGGACTTCTCAAATCTGGAAGCATAGGCCATATAAGAAGCCTGTCTTATGCCCAAGGAAGATGCTAAGTAAGTCTTCTTGGCAAGTGAATCAATATTCCTTGAATCCTTGTCAGGAGGGTGGGAAGCCAAGGGAATGCCAGCCTTTTCACAGGCTGCAGTCTGAACCACCCCAGATGACTGCAGTTGCTAGTCAAAAATTCTGTACTACCACCAGCTAGGACATATTTCCTGACTATCTTTTTATCTCGAGGAGGGACAGAACTAGGAGTTTGGAGAATCTGAAGAGTCTGCCTTTTCAGGGACTTGTGGATAGGGATCATAAGTCCCTGTAGTCTTCTTCTTCTTCATCCTCCTCCTGTCTGGCCTCCTGGGCAGACAGTTGCAGCGGCTCTGCTACCTGCCTCATAAAAGTGAAATGGGAGGTAGCCTCCTTAGCAGGATGAGGAGGGGATTTATATTGAAAATGCTCAGGGGAAACCTCAGGCTCAATGGGTTCACCCTCATCCTCCTCCTTCTCATAATCCTCACATTCCGAGTAATACTCCTCAGGGTCTAAAGGACCTGAGGGACTTGAACCGGCAGGCACCTCAACTGATGGCTGCCCAACCGGTCGCTGAGCCGGTTCACCCCAACCGGGCTGCAGTGACTGAACAATGCGAATGGCCTTCGCAATCTCTTCAGCGGTTGGAACCGCAACTGTTTGCTTACACGGTTCCAAACTGCTTTTTCTAGATTTTTTTGGAGGGCACAGAATCTGGGGCAGACTCCGCCTGCCTTTTAACCGAAGAAGGTTCACCTTGGTCGGATGGGTCAGTAACGAGTTCAGACGGTTTGATTGAACTGGACCGACCTTCTTGAGAGGATTTATCCATTCTCTCCCCCTCAGTTTATCGAGCCTTCTGTTGAGGGTAGATTGGGGGAAATTCTTGCAAATCTCACAGTGTGATTGCAAATGGTCGAAACCCAAGCAATACAGTCACACCAAGTGCGGATCAGCTTTGGCAAATTGCTCCCCACACTTGGTACAACACTGAAACCCAGTGGGACCAGTTTTTCTCTTGGGTTTCTGTGATACACCCTAAAAATTCAGTGCTTAACCCAAAAGGCTTAGTTAGGCCAGTTAAGCAATGTCCAATTGAGATTTATCCGAAATTGGCTTAGTCAGGCCCGAATAAAGAAACTATTTAAATCTACCCCTGGTGGCTTAGCTAGGCCGGATAAAGGAGAGATACAAAGTTTTTACCGACCAACGGTTTAGCGCTGGAGACAAGAAAACCGAGAAGACAAACTAGTTTTTTGTCAAAAACTTTAAACCGGATCCTTAAACAAGAAGAAAACAGTTAAACCTTACTTCCGAGGAAAAGTAAAGATTCAGTTCCCTCATGGTCAACGGACCAATCAGAAACCAAAGACTCACCCAACCAAGAAAACTTACGCTATACCAGAGGACAGAGGTTTGAACTAGACAACAAAATAAATAAATGGATGTTTGAAACGACCAACAAAAGGACACTTTGACCGAAGCAGAAGAGGAGCAATCTCCGAGGCAACTTCACAGGCGAGCGGAGTAAAGAATCTAATCAGTCACTAGAATGTACAGAGGCCAGCAGTTTGAAAACCGAGCTGGAGCTCAACATTCTATGTATTTGCATATAGTTTAACTCTTTATTATCTGAGGCAGCTGAACTAGTTGGTCATACTGCATATGTCAGAATACAGCAAGATTTCATGTTGTTTCAAGGACCACTGGGCCCACCTAGTCTGCCCATTTCCCTACTTAATGGATAAGCTGCAGATCCTAGTTAACCAACAGCCTACTTCCTCCTACCCCCCACTAGAATTGCCTTATGTCTATCCCATGCATTCTTGACTTCCCCCACTGTTTTTGACTCCACAACCTCCTCAGGAAGGCTGTTCCATGCATCCACAACATGAGTTGTGCCTGGAGTGCCTGTTACATACATATGCTCCCAAACTCCGATGTCCCTCATAAAAGAAATGAAATATCTGTCCCTGGTGATCTAGTGGAACCCCCCCAATCTCAATCCAACATTAATTTATATACACCTTCCTGGTGACAGGCAGCCCCCGCCCAGCTAGGATCACCCCATATAGTATGTGATCATTGTCCCAGGTGGTCTAGTGGACCCTTCACCCCCCAACCCAACAGGTAGCATCCCACCACACCGCTCCCCCCATCCCGATTCGGAGCCGACAACCAGCAAAGCCTTCTCTCACCACCATGGCTGGCCATTGACTGGATTCTCAATGAGCACATACTGTATATAGTATGCGCTTACTGATTGACAGCTGCTGTCATTTAATGAGTGCGTACTGTATACAGTACACACTCACTGAGAGATCTGTCATTGGCCAGATGGTGGTGAAAGGAGGGATGTGCTGGTCGCTGGCTCTGATTTAGGATTGGGGAGCTGGGTGGTGGAACACTACCTGACGGGTGGGGGGGTCAACCAGACCACCAGGGACAGTGATTGCATACTATATGGGGGTGAGAGAGGGGTCCGCTCAGCCACCAGGGAAGGGTATATACACATTAATGGGGGTGATGGGGAGGAGGGTGTCCACTAGACTACCAGGGGCAGATGTTTTATTTTTTTATGGGGGACATTGGGGATCGGAGGGGGGCATATGTATGTAACAGGCACTCCAATGTATGTGTATTACAGTAACACTACTGCAAATGCATCCCAATGGGTGCACAACTTGCGACACCCCCACTGCCACCTCCCATGCCCCTAGTGCACCCCAACTTACTTACCTACCATAATTCTTGATCTTCCTGTATATTTTCACCATTGATCACTGGTGGGGTTCAAGCCGGTGGTGCTAGAACCCTACAGGAAGCTTATAATTGGAAGCTTTTTCAGCTAGCTCTGGAGGAGGGGTCAACATCAGGGACAGTGCTGACTTCGAGGCCAACGTAATACGTGGCATTCACGGATTGGCCAATAACAGACGCCAGCCCCTCCATTACCTCAGTTCTGCTATCTGGAGATGAAAATAGAGATAGAGATAGAGAAAAAAAGGTGTGGAGGGTGGGGCAAGGGAGCCCAAGGGACAGCAAAAGGAAAGGATATAAACCAAAAGAGGAATAAGCCGGCCACAGGAGAGTGGACAGGCCTTAGAGGTTCTGGGAGGGAGACCCCATCCACAGGGCAGGTAAGAAAAAAATACTTACCACAGTAATGTTGTTTCTTCTAAAGGAGTCCTAATGTATTCTGACATATGCAGTAATACTTTCTTGTTGTACTGCCCCGGAGAGGAAACAGTTAAAGCCTACATTCTAAGTAGGCACGTGCTCGGTTTCAAATCACTGTCCCCTGGTACATTCTATTCAACCATCAGATTCTTACGAGTAAACCCAAGAAAGCTTATAACAGATTGAAAAACAATTGAAAATGCTTATAGCCTTTATGTAGAAACTTTTCCTAAAATCCTACCAACCCCAGTGTGGGCTAAAGACTCAAGCCACAGACGCCCACTAGAGAAAAAACAACTTCCAAGTAAAACAACAACAACAGTGTATAAGCTGGAGTGCAGAGACCCCAGGTTCTGGAAGGGGAGGCAGGGTGTGAGGTCAGAATACATTAGGATTCCTTTAGAAGAAACAACATTACTGTAGTAAATAATTTTTTCTTCAAACTACAAGAAGTCCTAATGTATTCAGTATAGCACAGTGGTTTAAGGCTCTGAGCTGCAAATCTGGAGACCTGGGTTTGAATCCCACAGCCCCCACTTGCATACTGTGTGACCCTGAGCAAGTCACTTAACTTCCCTGTGCTCCAAAGGTTGCACCTGTAAACAAGCTTTCAGCTTAGTGTGTCTCACCTGGTTAAACAATTGGAAAAACATATATATATATCCATTATTCTGACATATGCAGACTACCAAGCAGTTCCCTTGGAGGAGGGCACAGAACCTACTTAGGAAAGAGGCTCTGCAATACTGCTGTTCCAAACCTGGCATCACTTCTTGCCTGCACATCCAGGCTGTAATGCTTGGTAAATGTGTGTACAGTTTTCCAGGTCGCTGCTTTACAGGTTTCTGACAAAGGAATATCTCTTGCAGCTGCTATAGTGGCAGCTGTGCCCCTGGTAGAATGAGCCCTGAGGCTCACAGGAGGGCCCTTCCCTAGTTTCTGATAACAAAACTGGATGTATGACACTATCCATCTTGCAGTGGCCCTTTTAGTGGGAGGTTTG
The DNA here is from genome assembly GCA_016271365.2 of Neoceratodus forsteri. Classification (NCBI taxonomy): domain Eukaryota; kingdom Metazoa; phylum Chordata; order Ceratodontiformes; family Ceratodontidae; genus Neoceratodus; species Neoceratodus forsteri. The sequence goes on along the minus strand of CM028131.1, from coordinate 246,883,920 downwards.
CCCCTTCCCACTTCACCATAGGTAAGGAACAACTGGCTATTGTCACTCTTATGGCCTCTGGTCAGATCCCAATAGTAGATGATAGCCCTCTTTACATCTAAGCTATGCAGCCTATGCTCCCTTGAACTAGAGTGTTCAGTGAAAAAGACAGGCAAGTTCATGGACTGGTTAAGGTGAAACTCTGAAACCACTTTAGGGAAGAACTTCCTATTTGTTCTGAGAACCACTTTATCATTATGAAAAGAGATATAGTTAGGCTCCACAGATAAGGCCTGTAGTTCACTGATACATCTTGCTGAAGTGATGGCTACTAAAAACAGTTTTCCATGTCACATACTTTAACTCTGCTGAGAACATAGATTCGAAGTGGGGTTGCATCAATTGTGCTATGCATATATTTAGATCCCATGAAGGGGTAAGCTCCCTATGAGGGATGTGTAAATGCAGTAGCCCCTTAAACAATTGTTTAAATATAGGATCAGAGGCTAAGGAAGATTTCCCTGCTGACAAATAAGCAGAAACTGCTGCCAAATGCAACCTCAAAGTAGAAGGCTTAAGGCTTAGAGAATGTAGATGAGCTAAATAATCTAGGATGAGCGGAATGCCCACCCCTTGTGGCTCCACACCTGACTGATTGCACCATACAGTGAACCTCTTCCATTTGGAAGAATAGGTTTTCTGGAAACCTTTAGAATATCCAGAACAGAGTCAGAGAGCTGCAATCCAGCATATTCTAACTCTGCAAGAGCCAGGCCTTCAATTTGAGGGACCCCAAGCTGGGGTACATGATCCTTCCCTGGGAGGAGGTCAGCAGGTTATACCTCTTGGGGAGGCAAATTGGGCTGGTCGATGCCAGGGCCACCAGTAACGAGTACCAAGGCTGCCTGGCCCAGTCTGGGGCTATCAGGATCATTACAGCTGACTGGCCCCTGAGTTTGGTCAATACCCTGAGCAACATGGGAAATGGAGGGAAGGCATACAAGAATTTCCCTGACCAGTTCAGTAGGATCCACTGGAACTGTGTCCAGAACTGGAGGCTTACAGCAATACTGAGGCAACTGATGATTGTCTGGGGCTTCAAATAGATCTATCTCTGGAGTGCACCACTGCCTTAAGATGTCTTTAAGGACTAGGTGATTCAGTGACCACTCGTGGTGGTTCTAGTTGCTCCTGCTGAGAGAGTTCGTCAGAACATTGTCCTTCCCAGGGAGGTGAACTGCTGACAGAGTTACCTCTAGAAAGTAGGACAGATTCCAAATCTTCATGGCTTCTGTACACAACAGAGTGGACCTTGTGCCACCCTGCTTGATGATGTAAAACATGGTTGTGGTGTTGTCTGTCCTGACCTGCAACACCTTCCCGTGAATCATGGAAGAAAAGGACTGGAGAGCCAGCAGCACCTCTCTGAGTTCCAACAGATTTATGTGCAGAAGGGACTCTTGAGGAGACCACGTGCCATGAGCTCTATGCTCCCCCAGATGGGCACCCCACCCCAAGAGGGATGCAACTGTGGTGAATAACACTGTGGGATTTTCCTGGAGAAATGGAACACCCTCTCTGAGGTTGTCCTTTTCCTGCCACCACTGCAGAGCTTGAAGTAGTGTGGAGGTTACTGGAATTAGTTTGGACAAAGAATCTCTGCTCTGGGACCAAAAAGACTTCAGATGGAAATGAATGTCCCATTCAGGAGAAAAACACTCGGTACCCTAACAGTTGGACGGCAACCACTAAAGAACTGAGACTTACCCCATTTGTAGACACAAATTTAAATGACAATTGTACCTATACCAAGGGACAGCAATCTGAAACTTAAAACGCTATTAATTTTAATCGGTAAAGAAACCGTAGTAATAAATCCACTGAACCGACGAGATGCTGAGGAGAAATCTCAGAGGCGTCTTCACAGTAAGGTGGAGTAAAGCATCTGATGGTTAAATAGAATGTACCAGGGGACAGTGATTTGAAACCGAGCGTGTGCCCACTTAGAAGGTAGGCTTTAACTCTTTCCTCTCCGGGCAGTACAACAAGAAGGTCTTACTGCATATGTCAGAATACATTAGGACTTCTTGTAGTTTTAAAGAGCAGATAGATAGACAGATAGATGCTTTATTTATAAAGTGCTCCTCTCTGGAGATTCAAAGCAATGTACATTAAAACAAGTCAATACAATACAATAATAAAATTAGAACTTATTTGACGAGTAAGCATCCAAATAAATGCTACTGAGACCTTTCCCACCCTTGCACGGCCAGACATGATTCTCTATTATGTAAACTCCAATCACAACTCAGTAAGGAAGGGGTGAGAGAAGGATAGGGAGGAGAGAAAAGAAGGAAAAAGAATAAAAAGGTGGGTGAGGGTTGGGGAGAGAGAGTGAAAAGGGAGACAGACTGAAAAGTGAGAGATTAAGAAGGAAGGGGTGGACTCTAGCAGAGGGAACCTAAGAAGGCTTCCCCTCTGTGGACTAAGGGAGCAGATCCTCTATCCCCTACTTTTTTTTTTTAAAACCCAGAGAAGGACATCCAGGAACTTCACTGGCTGCTGAACCATGAGGGGCGCCACGGGATAAAAGGGGAAGACACAGATTCTGTCATCTCTATTTAGAGATCAGAATCCTCCCTGTCCTCAAGAAGGAGGTCGTCCAACCGACCATTTCCCTTCACTCTCACTCCTCCATCCCTGCTATATAGGGGTGAGGAGAAAGGCACACCCTGGGGCAAGGTCCTCCAAACAGAAAAGGAAGGGAGGTCGCCTGTCTAAATGGGCCTCACAGAACAGCAATACAGAAGATGTGCAGTACATGCAGAAGCAATTCTTATCTTTTTTTATTATTATTGTTAAATGTTATTATCCTGTTCAGTATCTCTGTACTACTTATGTTACTACTCAATGTGTCTACTAGCAATTTCAATAAAGAAGTATTAAAAAAAGATAGATGGGCCTCCAAGACTTCAGAGAAGTGTTAAACCTCTTGATCCTGATTCCACCAGCAAAAAGGTTGAGGAGGAGGAGGAGGACTGACCTCTCCAAAACTGGAGTTAGGTAGTTCAAAGTGACCTTGTCCAACACGTTACCCAAGAATGGACTGCCCAAAAGCATAATAAAAGGAGCCACTTAGGACTCCAAGAGAAGGGGAAGGTCCCCAGAACCCTGATGACCAAGCTGGGGACCCAAGGGGGAAGGCAACTGATGGGCTCTAGGGAAAGAAGTGAAGAGTCCAGAGAAACAGGAGAATTCCTGGTCCATGTTGTCATCCCCAGGATGTCCCAACTAAGGCCAAATGGGACTCCAGAAAGCCCTTGAGAAAAAAAGGGGACACAGGTCCCTGCTTTCCCTCTGCCTACAGATGGCCCCCTGGTGATTCCACATAAGGGTCAGGGGACCAGGAGGTGCCAGTGGGATTACACTCATAAATGGCCTCAACTGGGAAGAAGGCAAGTAGGGAGGAAGTACTGCCTAGGAGACTGGGGCCCAAGAGGGGATGGTGGGTGGGAAGCAGTGATAAATGGTCAAGATACACAGGAAGATCAAAAATTATGGTAGGTATGTAATTTTCATATCTTATCTGTATCAATCTTCACCATTCATCATTGGTGGGTGAGTACCAAGCACCACAACTGTGGCCCTGGCACTTCCCTGAGGGAGAAATCTCCCTCAGCCTCCTGTGGGGGGGGGGAAGCATAGAATGGCAGGGGCCCTTTATGGGCCTGGCGAGGCTCATGAGTGATCAGGGCGAGACCTGGTCTTCTGTTGCCTGGGAGAGGAAAGGCAACCCACTAACTCCCGCCTCGCCCTATGGGAGAAAAAGTGGGCCCCCTGGAAATGGGAGGTGATCACCATATGCCGGTCCAAGGGTAATAACCTTGCTAGGTGAAGCCATGCCATCTGCCGAATGCAGACTTCAGTTCCTGCCAGTCTGGAGGCCACCTCACTGGCGCATCGTAAGACGCCCTTGCCTGGTGTCTCTCCAGCTCCAGACCACAGGCAGAAAGGCTAATGGCCTACCTGGTTGCCTCCTAATGAGGCACAGATGGCAGGAGTTGGCCTAGCACCATCCACAGGTGCCTGGCATAGGCAGCCTGATGAGCCTGGTGCACTGCAGTGCACAAAAAGGAGGCATGCCACCAAGAAGACCCTACGGCCCCAAAGCTCAAACTTGTCTGAGTCTGACTCTGGGGGCAGTCGTGCCTTGGGTGAAGGTGCCCAGAGTGAGTATCCAGGAGCTCCACTACAAAGAAGGGGTGGGGCATAGCACTTGGAGACCCCATGGGTGCGCAATACCTGCGTTGGCAGTCCCTTGGGGCTGGAGATGAGGCAGAGGAAGGCTGCCAGAACCTGTGCAATGCTTCTGCAAACAGATCAGGTAATGGAGGAATGACCAAATGGTCAGCACTGAATTCATGAGGGAAGGCGTGTGTAGCATGGTCACGATTAAGTGCAGCAAAATGGGACAGATGGTGGCGTCTACAGCATTCCAGACAAGAAATGAAAAATTACGTACCTACCGTAATTCTTGATCTTCCTGTGTATCTTCACTGTTCATCACTGGTGGGTGTCAGCCAGAGGCGCATCACCCAGTGTGAGCTTTTTTTTTTTCTTCTTATGCCTTCAGGGGGAAGAGTCGGCACCATGGTGCCACCCACGAGGCGGATGTACGGCATCGCGCTCCCGGGTTGGCTATAACTGGCGCCAGCTCCTCCTCCTGCCTCAGTTCTGCATGCCAGCAAGATGGAAACATAGAAAGAGAGAAAGTAAAGGCTGGGGCAAGAGAGCCCAAGGGACAAAAAAAGGAAAGAAATGAACTTAAAAAGGAGTATGCTGACCAGAGAACAGAGGAGGAACTGTGGGTGTGGATTTGGCCCCAGCCCCTGGACAGCCAGCCAGAGCGCTGAAGAGAAGAGGAGAGAGTGAGGAAGAAGAAGAAAAGAAAAGAAGAAGAGGAGGAGAAGGAAGGAAGGAAGAAAGAAAGAAAGAAAGAAAGAAAGAAAGAAAGAAAGAAAGAAAGAAAGAAAGAAAAGAAGGAAAGGAGAATCCCCGTGTGCCTTAAATAGTTATACTGAACAAGTTTATTTTTTTATGTCACTGCTACTGTAAATAAATATTTGTTGGTGAATTATACAACTGGTCCTGGTTTTCTTTTGCTTCTTGACCTGTGCCTTGACAGCAGATGCTGTCAGCCTAAGTGGGATTTACACCATGCATACTCTATAAGCCAGGAGTTTTGTGCGTGGATACTGGACATAGTACCAGTAAAGCACAGAGAAAGGTATGGATTCTGTAGCAGCAGATGAGAGAAGAGATGCAGCGACAGGAGCGGCGATGGCTGGATGCCTTGCAAGCTATCAAAGGCAGAGAATCTGGCACAGATCCACACAAACAACAAGATGCAAGCAACTTAAAAGCCATTAAACTTACAAAGTTGTGTCCCTCGGATGATAGCGAGGCATACCTCAGGACTGGAGGATGGCTCATGTGGTGCCCCTCCACAAGAGTGGCCCCAAGGATGAACCGGGAAACTGCAGACCAGTGAGCCTCACATCCATTGTGGGTAAGCTAATGGAGACTATCCTGAAGGAGAGGCTGGTGGCCCTCCTAGAGGCCAAAGGACTACAGGACAGCAGACAGCATGGCTTCATACGTGGCAGATCCTGCCAAACCAACCTGGTTGAGTTCTATGACTGGGTAACTAGGCAACTGGACAGGGGCCATGCAGTGGATGTTCTGTATCTGGACTTCAGTAAGGCATTGACTCCAGTGCCACATGGAAGGCTGGGAAGGAAGTTAGTAGGCACAGGGGCGTGCAAAGCTGGTGAGATGGGTAGGAAACTGGCTGCAGGGAAGGCAACAGAGGGTGGTGGTGGGTGGGGAGCTCTCATACCCAAGGGCAGTGACAAGCGGTTTTCCACAGGGCTCGGTGTTGGGACCAGTGTTGTTTGGGATATTCATTGCAGACATATCATGGGACATCAAGAGCAAGATCAGTCTATTTGCTGATGATACCAAGGTAGGCACGGTGGTGGATGACCTAGGGGGATGGCAGGGGTTGCAGGATGATCTGGCAAAGCTTGAAACCTGGTCAGACACCTGGCAACTGGGCTTTAATGCCAAAAAAGTGCAAGGTGCTGCATTTTGGGATGAAGAACCCAAGGAGGAGTTACCAGCTAGGGGGAGTGCAGCTAGCCCAGACAGAGGAGGAGAAGGATCTGGGTGTGCTCATTACAGGGTCAATGAACAACTCGGCACAATGTAGGAAGGCAGCTGCAAAGGCCAACAAAATGCTGGGTTGTATTGCAAGGAGTATATCCTCGAGGAGGGAGGCGGTGATTCTGCCACTGTATAGGTCATTAGTTAGACCACACCTGGAGTACTGTGTGCAGTACTAGCGTCTGTATCTGAAGAGGGACATTAAGTTACTGGAGGGGGGTGCAGCACAGAGCGACAAAGATGATCAAGGGGCTGGGGGACTTATCATACAAGAGGAGGTTGAAGGAGTTGAACATGTACTCACTGGAGGAGAGGAGAGGAGAGACAGGGGTGACATGATTGAAACCTTTAAATACATGAAAGGAATAAACAAGACAGGTACAGAGGGGCTGTTCAAAGTAGGGGAGGGACACCAGGGGCCATGATATGAGACTGGGTGGAATGCGTTACCTGCTGAAGTGGTATGTAGTAGAACAGTGGACTGCTTCAAACGAGGATGGGACAGGACAAGGGGGAGGGTTAATGAAGGGGAAGGGTAGAAGGGAGGGGCAGCTGCAGAATAAGGGGTGCTAGCTGCACATTCGAGCAGACTTGATAGACCTCTAGGCCTTTATCTGCTGGCAAATTTCATATGTTCGTATACCCGACAACTTTGAAAGAGTTACCACCACAGCCTGCCAATGGCCAAAGCAGCAATGGACAATCAAACTGGTAGTCTACCTGAAAGGGAAAGCCCAACTTGCCTACAGCAGTATGGACACTGCACAGTCAGAAAACTATGACCTGGTGAAAAGTGAAATCCTGAAAAGGCATGACATCTCCGGAGAGATCTACAGGCAGAGATTTTGATCTCTGAGGTACAACTCGGTCGACAATCCTCGAGAAGCCTTCACCCGACTCTGAGAACTCCTGATAAAATGGCTCCAACCTTAGAGCAAAACAGTCCCACAGATCAACACATTTGCCCTGGAGCAATTCATCAACATCCCCGCCTACAGATGTACAGCTTTGGGTAAAGAAACACCGACCAGACAGTGTGGAAAAGGCTGTTTCTTTGGCCAAGGACTACCAAATGACCAGATAGATGCCACAGCAGCGAGGTAACAGCCAAGCACCGGTAAGACACTCTTCTTCCCATTTAAACTCCAAGCCTGAAAAGAACTCTAGTGGGGGTAACAAATCTGTGCCCAAAGACATTATTTGCTATAATTGTAATAAGCCAGGCCATATTGCAAGAAACTATTGTAAGGAGAGTGGAACTGGAGCAGATTTGTCCGTGGCAAATTGGGGTAAGTACTTAACAGATGTGAAGGTGGGGGATAAGACTGTAAAGGGACTCTGATTCAGGAAGCAGACAGACCCTAGCGCATGCTGAAGTGCTGGGAAAACATTGTGCAAAGGGACCAGGTACTGTGTCATCTGCATCCATGGGGACACTCGAGACTATCCCACCACCCAAGTGACTCTGACAATTAAGGGTGTGTCGCACCAAATGAAAGTGGGGGTAGTACCTAAGTTACCTGTACCTGTGATTATTGGAAATTACTTTTCAGGATTTACTGAGTTAATCCAAGAGGGAGTAAATCCTGATATTTCAGCAGCAGTGGTAACAACAGCTCAGGCAAAGAACATTTCAGATGGTAGGGACACTTTTCCTTTCAGTGATTTTGATTCTGACTTGTTTGAGCACAGCTCCAGAATCCAGAAATCCAGGAAAGAAAGACAATACCTGAAGAAACTGTGGCAGCAAATGAATGATGGACATAAAGGGTTAACATATGAAAATGCTAAAACTAAACTTATTACTGATTGTGATTTTCTTCCAGAACAAACTAATGATGTTTCTCTCCAGGGTTATTTCAAGCAGCTGGGGGTGAAACCAAAACAGGGTGGACCAATGTTTAAAAATATAATGGGTTACTGTACAGAGTTTGGGTTAGATCTCAGACACAGGGACAGACAGAACAATTGGTTATACCACAGAAGTATAGAACAGAGTTGTTACAGATAGCACATGATAGTCCTATGGCTGGTCACTCAGGGAGGGATCGTACCCTTGCCAGATTGCTGTATAGATTTTACTAGCCTGGAATGCATGAAGATGTTGCTACTTATTGTAATTCCTGTGCTGAGTATCAGAAAATATCCTCATTCACTAAAAAAGACAAGGTGCCCCTACCCTTGATAGAAGTGCCCTCTGAGAGAATTGCAATGGACATGGTTGGTAAAAAGGGTAATAGATTTATCCTGGTAGTATGCGACCATGCTACTCGATACCCAGAAGCAGTTCCAATGCGTACTGTCACAGCTTCAAAAGTCGCAGCAGAGCTTGCAAAAAGTTTCAGGAGAGTGGGCATACCTAAAGAAATGATTACTGATCAGGGTAGTAATTTTGGTGCTGCATTACTTAAGGAGCTGTACGGACTGCTAAGTATCACTGCCATAAGAACCTCCCCCTATCACCCTCAGACAGATGGTCTTGTTGAGCATTTTAGCCAAATCCTAAAATGCATGTTAAAAATGTTTGTAAAAGGGGAAGGGAAAGATTGGGACCAATACTTGCATTACCTACTTTTTGATTACAGAGAAGTGCCACAGGCATCAGCAGGGTTTTCACTATTTGAAATGCTGTATGGTAGGCAGCCAAGAGGGCCACTGGATGTAATAAAAGAAACGTGAGAAGATAACCCCACTCAGAAACAATCTATAACATTTTATATGTGTGCCCTAAGACAGAAGCAGGCAAAATATGTTGAAATTGCCTACAGTAATTAGGAAGAGGCCCAAAACCAGAAGAAGGTTTATTATGACCACGGGGTAAAAGAAAAAAATTACTTAACATAATAATCTTGTTTCTTCCCAGTGATGCTCAGATATTCATAACTTTATAAAGTAAGCCTGAGGGGTTGGACTGCCCAGAGAGATGGAACACATGCAAATGATGGAACACTTTGCACATGAGCATCTTTCAAACACTGCCTCTACCAACTTGCCTGTGTTCTAACCTCTTCAGATTTGTATGGAGTCTGGAAAGTCAGGCTTTAGGTAATAAGTATAATAATTTTAATTATTAAAATTGGGGTTACACAAAATGTAAAATTTTAATTATGATCAACCTCCAAAGGGAGGAACAATATGAGTTAGCAAAAATATTGGAATAAAACATTAGAGAAAAACTCTAAAGAGAAAACACAGTGAACTCTATTTAAAACTGTTACCAGGTGCAGAGAACATGCACTGTAAGGCATAATGTGATTCGGTGGCACCAGCATGCGGAGTGCAGAGGCTGAAGTTCTGGGAGGGGAGGAAGGGAGAGAGGGAAGTTATGTATGGAGTCTGGAAAGTCAGGCTTTAGGTAATAAGTATAATAATTTTAATTATTAAAATTGGGGTTACACAAAATGTAAAATTTTAATTATGATCAACCTCCAAAGGGAGGAACAATATAAGTTAGCAAAAATATTGGAATAAAACATTAGAGAAAAACTCTAAAGAGAAAACACAGTGAACTCTATTTAAAACTGTTACCAGGTGCAGAGAACATGCACTGTAAGGCATAATGTGATTCGGTGGCACCAGCATGCGGAGTGCAGAGGCTGAAGTTCTGGGAGGGGAGGAAGGGAGAGAGGGAAGTTATGTATATTTGAGCATCACTGGGAAGAAACAAGATTACTATGGTGAGTATTTTTTCTTCTAACCCCAGTAATGCTCAGTATATTCCTAACTTTATGCAGACTACTAAGCAATACCACAGGAGGTGGACACAGAACTTACCTTGGAAACAGACTTTGCAGGACTGCTGTACCAAACCTAGGATCACTTCTGGACAGAATATCCAAGTTGTAGTGCTTTGTAAAGGTGTGTACTGATTTCCAGGTAGCTGCTTTACAAATGTCCACTAAAGGAACATCCCTGGCAGCTGCTAGGGTAGTAGCTGTTCCTCTCATAGAATGCGCCCTCAATCCTGTTGGGGGCTCCCTACCTGCTTTAGTGTAGCAGAATTGAATACACTGGACTATCCATCAAGAGATGGACCTTTTTGAGGCTGGATTGCCTTTTCCTACATCCCCAAATGTCAAGAATAGCCATTTTCTATCCTGCCTATGGTCTTTAGTGGTTGTCATGTAATAGCTGAGAGCCCTTTTTACGTCCATACTATGAAGTCTTCTTTCGCCAGAGCTGGCATGATCTTTGAAAAAGGCAGGAAGAGTGATGGATTGGTTCCAATGAAAATCTGAAACCACCTTGGGGAGAAACCTTCTATTTGTTCTGAGGACTACCTTATCTCTATGAAATGAGATATAGTCCTAATCGATACAGAGAGTCTGGAGCTCACTGATTCTTCTTGCGGAAGTTATTGTTACTAGAAAAAACGTTTCCATGTGACATATTTTAAATGAGCTGTAGCCATGTGCTCAAAGGGAGGGCCCATGAGTTTAGCTATACACACATTGAGGTCCCATGCTGGCACTGGTGCCTTGTGAGGGGGATACCAGTGAGTCAAGCCTTTAAAGAACCTTCTGAAAATGGGTTCTGATGCCATTGTTACCTTTGCTCCAGCAGAAAGGTAAGCAGACACTGCTGCAAGATGAACTTTTAAAGAACTGGGTGGTAAACCCTGAGAATGCAAATGAGTAAGATAGTCTAGGACTACTGGGACTCCAGCCTGAGCTGGCACTAAGTCTCTAGCTGAACACCAGAGGGGAAATCTTTTCCATTTGGAAGAATAGGTTTTCTTAGTGGAAGGTTTTCTGTAACCTTTTAAAACATTTAACACTGCTTCAGAGAGGTTTAAATTAGCATACTTTAGTTCCTCAAGAGCCAGGCCTTGAGATTGAGGGACTTGAGATTTGGATGCAGTAAGGTTCCCTGATTGAAGACCAAGAGATTGTGCCTCCGAGGAAGGAGTATCGGTTTGGTGACAGACATGGAGAGCAGAAAAGAGTACCATGGCTGCCTGGGCCAGTCTGGAGCTATCAAGATCAGAGAAGCTGAGTGGGATCTGGGCTTCAGTAATGCCCTGAAAACCAGAGGGAAGGGGGAAGGCTTACAGGCACCTCCCTGACCAATCTAGAGTTAGATCACCCAGAGGAAATGTGCCCTGATCTGGTGGTTTGCAGCAGTATTGTGGCAGGTGGTGGTTCTGGTGGGATGCAAACAAGTCTATCTCTGGAGTGCCCCACCTCCTGAAAATAACCTGTAAAACCTGTCTCTTCAGGGTCCATTCGTGATGGGTCTGGTTGATTCGACTCAAAGCATCTGCCAGAGTGTTGTCCTTCCCTGGCAAGTGGATTGTCTGTAGGGATATTCCCAAGAAGTAAGCCAGAGTTCAGGTTTTCATAGCTTCTGTGCAGACGAGGCCTGACCTGGTGCCTCCCTGCTTGTTTATGTAATACATTGTGGTGGTATTGTCTGTTCTGATCTGTACCACCTTGCCCTGTACTAGAGGAGAGAAAGCTTTTACAGCTAGCAACACTGCTCTGAGTTCCAGCAGGTTTATGTGCTGAAAGGACTCTGCAGCTGCCCAGGTGCCCTGGGTTGTGTGATCCCCAAATGGGCACCCCAACCCAGGAGGGATGCATCGGATGTGAGAACAACTGAGTGGTGCTCTTTCTGAAATGGAATCCCTTGTCTTAAGTTGTATTACTTCTTTCACCACAGGAGGGCCTATAACAAGGACCTTGTTACTGGAATGAGCTTTGAAAAAGGGTCTTTCTTTTGACTCCAGTGAGCCCTGAGATGAAACTGGATGTTTCTCATATGAAACCTGGAGCCTTGCACTGTGCCTGTGGAGGCAGCCATGTGGCCCAGTAGCTACAGGAACTGTCTTGCAGTTTTTGGTTTGTGTAGTCTGAAAGAATTTGCTATTGACTGAAGACTTTTTACCCTGTCCAGAGGCAGGAAGGCTCTGCCCTGTGGTGTGTTGATTTCTGCCCCTATGAACTGCAATATTTGTGCAGGTATGAGGACTGACTTATTTTTGTTGATAATGAAATCCAGAGACTCCAGAAGGTCTAGGGTGACTTTCAGGGAAAGCTTGAGTTGACCTGGTGATTTCCCTACCACCAGCCAGTCATCCAGATACGGAAAAACAGTTACTCCCTGCGTTCGAAGATGTGCCACTACAGCTGCTAGGCATTTTGTGAATACCCTTGGGGCTGAAGACAGGCCAAAAGGAAGGGTTGAACACTGGTAACGGCCTGATGTGAGTCTGAATCTTAGGTATTTTCTGAAATATTCCTTTATGGGGATGCGGAAATAGGCGTCTTTCAAATCCAGTGATGCCAGCCAGTCCCCTTTTTGGATTGTTGTCAATATACAGGCCAAAGTTACAATTCTGAACTTTGTTTTTTCCAAATGCTTGTTTAAACCCCTGAGATCCAATATTGGCCGCCACTCCCCATTTTTCTTTGTCGTTAGGAAGTATCTGGAGTAAAAAACCTTCTTCTCAGAGTGGTAGGAACTGGTTCTACTGCTCTGAGCTGTAGCAGGTTTCGAACCTCTGCCTCTAGCAGTGCTTTTTCTGCTAGGGAAGATGAGCTGAAAACCCTGGTCTTTTGAGGAGCAAAGGTTTAGAAATCCAAAGATAGACCTTGACCCACCACTTCCAGGACCCACTTGTCTGTAGTGATGTTTACCCAAGCTTGGAGAAAGTGGGACAGTCTGCCTCCGACAGGGAGGGAGGGAGGAGGCAGCCTGTGCCTCAGGGGTTCTGCTTGGACTGGGGCTGAGACCCTCACCTGGAGCCCCTTCCACCCCTACCCCTGCAGTACCATTGTTGTGGATACTGCTGGTATTGGGGCAAAGCTACTGGCTGTAAGAAGGGCCTGGTACAGTCGTGGCCAAAAATATTGGTGCCCTTGCAGTTTTTTCTAATAATGCACCATTCCTTCAAGAAAATTGTTGAAATTGAAAAATATTTTGGTATCCACATATGTATTTCTTTGGTTTGCAGTGGAATAAAACACAAAAAGCAGAAAACTTTACTAAGTCTTAGCTTATTCCACACAGAAATCCTTAAATGGCCTGGACAAAATTATTGGCACCTTTTAGAAGTAGTTAGAAATAATTAGATTTCAAGCAGGTGATTCTCCTTCACTTTGGAACTGAACTCACCTGTGGTGAGTTGCAGGTGCCTGCAATATAAAAATCATTCATTCAACCAGTTTGAATAGAGAAAAGGACTCATTCTCCTGTTTTGTGTCACTGTGTGTACCGCAATGAGCATGGAGAAAAGAAAGACAGCCAGAGAATTGTCTGAGGAGGTCAAACAGAAGATTGTAGCCAAGCATGGACAATCTCAAGGCTACAAATCAATCTCCAGAGACCTTGATGTTCTTGTTTCCACTGTACATAATGTTATCAGTATGTTTAAGGCCCATGGCACTGTAGCCAACCTCCCTAGACGTGGCCACAAGAGAAAACTTGATCGAAGATTGCAGCGCAGGATTGTTCGAATGGTGGAGAAAGCACCTCAATCAACTGCCAAACAGATTCAAGCTGACCTTTAGACACAAGGTACGACAGTTTCAACTCAAACCATCTGTTGTCAACTCAATGAAAGGGGGTTAGATGGTAGGAGGCCCAGGAGGACCCCACTGCTGAGAGACAGACATAAGAAAGCCCAACTGGGTTTGCCAAAACACACCTGAACAAGCCAAATTTCTTCTGGGAGAATGTCCTGTGGACAGATGAGACCAAATTAGAGCTTTTTGGTAAAACACATCATCTCTATGTTTACAGAAAACAAAATGAAGCCTAGAAAGAAAAGAACACCTTCCCTACAGTCAAACATGGTGGAGGTTCAGTGATGTTTTGGGGTTGCTGTGCTGCCTCTGGCACTGGGTGCCTTGAACGTGTGCATGGCATCATGAAATCTGGAGATTACTAGGCCATTTTGGAGCGTAATGTTGAACCCAGTGTCAGAAAGCTGGGTCTCCGTCGAAGGTCATGGGTCTTCCAGCAGGACAATGACCCCAAACACACTTCAAAAAGCACCCAGGAATGGTTCAAGACAAGACACTGGACTGTTCTGAAGTGGCCAGCAATGAGTCCAGATCTAAATCCCATTGAAAACCTGCAGAGAGAGAGATCTGAAAACAGCAGTTGGGAGAAGGCACCCTTCAAATCTGGGAGAACTGGAGCAGTTTGCACAAGAAGAGTGGGCCAAACTGCCAGTAGAGAGGTGCAGCAAGCTCATCCATGGCTATAGGAAGCGGTTGATTGCAGTTATTTTGACCAAGGGCTGTGCTACCAGATATTAAGTCTAGGGTGTCAATAATTTTGTCAGTGCCATTTCTTTTCATTTTCTGATTTAAAGGGATATATTAAATTCTGAATCAAAAACAAAGGTTCTGTAATATTAACAGAGAAATAAAGAATTGTGGAGACCAAATACTGTACTGTTGTTAATTTCAACTTGTGTTTAGAGGAATTGTGAGTTATCTGAATAAGTGCAAGGGCACCAATATTTTTGGCCACGACTATAGTAAAAGACCTGCCCCTGCCCCCCCATAGGACCTGGTGGATGAGGAAGCTTTCTCTTTGGCAGAGTTGTTTGCTTCTGTAAGTGGCCTTACACTCATCCACCCTCTTCATGTAGGCAACAGTTGACTACTCAAAAAGATAATTTCCCTCCAGGAGAAAATCCAATGCCTTGGACTGGGTATCCTGAGTGAGGCTTGTGGCCCTGAGCCAGGCAAACCTCCTCTGTGTCACTGTGTTTGCCATCCATCTGGCAGCAGTGTCATTTGTGTCAGCAGCCATTTGGAATTAGTACTTAGCCGCCTCTAGCTCAAACCAGGCAGTTTCAGCCAGGTCATCTAACAAAGCTGAAGGGGCTTTCTGGGACATAACCAAAACTGACTGCCACAGTGACCTTTGGTACTGGGCAGCATAGGCCTGGAAATTAGCCTGTCAAATAGCCAGAGAGGCCGACAAATAGCCTTTTTTGGCCATACTATCTATTTTCCTAGAGTTCTTGTCCAGAGGGTGTGAGGACAGAGGGACCCTAGCTTTGTCACAGGCTGCTTGCTGTATTACCCCCTGGTGATCTGGATGGGGGAAAAAATTCAGCTCCTTCCCTATCCAACTGGTATTTCTTATCCATTCTCCTGTTGAGGGGAGGAATGGAGTTTGGTGTCTGCAGGAGCTTCAAGGCATCTTTCTTGAAGAACTTGCACACTGGGAGGAGGAGCTTTTTTGTGGGTGTTAACCCCATCATCTCATATTTTCTACCTCCTTCTCATCCTCAATCTGCTCAGCTGTGGAGATGTCTAGTGCATCTGCCATCCTCCTGACAAACGTAAAATGTGAGGAGAAATCCACAGGCACACTTGGGGGAGAACAAAAGTCCTGTTCAGGGGACACTTCTGGTTCTATAGGCTCATCCTCCTCACTCAAATCATCACCAGCATCATAAAGCTGTTCCTCCTGAAAGGAGGGTTGCACATTACAGCCAGCCTGGGGACCCTGAGCAGGGGCAGGAGGCTATCGGGAGGAATGATATTTTGCAGGGTCTGAATTATTTTAAATGCCTGGGCAATCTCCTGGACCAAAGGCATAGTCAGAACAGATGCAGAAGTCCTTGGTTTAGAGGGCGAGGGTTCTGCATGCTTTAGTTTCCTTGATTTCTTTGAAGAAACTGAGGAGTCAGCCGGTTCAGTTATCCTTTTTGTCCCTTTCTCGCCCATCTCTGGGACAAGGGTAGTTGCAACTGTGGGTTTAGCCACAGCAGGTTGGGGTGTCAGTTGGTCAGAGCCTGAGGGACCCCTAGGAAACTTTTTCTTAAGCCTTTCAAGGCATTTCTCAATAGTTTTATCAGGGAATGTTTTACACACTTATTTCAAAATATTTTAGTCTCACTCTACCCATTGTAGAGTTTAAAATTATATTGCTTCAATAAATTAACACATAAACCAAGGTGTTGTGTGTTAGCTTCTTCAAATTAGCTCCCAAAATATTTTATTTAATCCAAATGGTAACGTTTCAGAACTTCCAAATTGTTCCTTCATCAGACCTGGAGCTTAATGTACACTGTGAAAATTAAAGTATAATAAAACATATGTTACTACATTTCTGTTGGGAATTTGAAAGTTTTAACTATATATTGTTTCAAAAGAATAAAGATCAGGTGGAACAAACCTGATGGGATCTCAAAAATCGTGAGCAAGTAAAAATGGTGCTCGGAGGATGTGAGATGTCTTAAAATGACTTCAAATTCAGAAGTCTGTGGATAAAAAATAAAAGAAAATTACATTTTGTATTTTATTATTATTTGTTTGGTGTTTGTATACTCCAAATGAGAAGAGGTTTTGAGTTGTAGCAATGTCTATTTAAAAAGGGAACTTACTTAGAGAAAACTCCATTAATAGTTAACATGGTTTTAACAACTTGAAATAAAGAAATAGACAATGCTTCCTTTAAGACGCCATAGCAGCAAAAATCCAATTGTGTTTCATCTCAAAATGACTTCAGATTCAGAAGTCTGTAAATAAATGAAAAAAAAACTTCACTGAGTCTACAATTTTGTTTTTCACAAGGTAAAGCTACTTCATTAATGAAAGAAAACTTAAAAATAGCATAGTAAGTTCTCATTTGGAGTTTACAAACACCAAACAAAGAATAATAAAATATAAAAAATAATTTTCTTTTATTTTTTATCCACAGACTTCTGAATCTGAAGTCATTTTAAGACATCTCATGTCCGACGAGCACCATTTTTACTCGCTCACGATTTTTGAGATCCCATCAGATTTGTTCCACCTGATCTTTATTCTTTTGAATCAATATATAGTTAAAACTTTCAAATTCCCAACAGAAATGTATTAACATATGTTTTATTATACTTTTATTTTCACAGTGTACATTAAGCTCCAGGTCTGATGAAGGAACAATTTGGAAGTTCTGAAACATTACCATTTGGATTAAATAAAATATTTTGGGAGCTAATTTGAAGAAGCTAACATACAACACATTGGTTTATGTATTAATTTATTGAAACAATATCATTTTAAACTCTACAATGGGTAGAGTGAGACTAAAATATTTTGAAATAAGTTAATTGATATCCATTATATAGTCTCACTCCCTTTCCTCTTTCTTTGATTTATCCATAAACAATTCCAAAAACATTACAAAATAAAAATAGTTTATTTGGATATAAAAAATACAAAAGGAACCTGGAGTGACTTTATAGTGAATAAATGTTTTACACACCTCACAATCCTCTTTCAGATGTTCAAATCCCAGACAAGTGACACATAAAGTGTGCTTATCTGCCTTTGCAAATGTTTCTCCACACTGTAAACAATTCTTAAAACCGGGCTCACCGGTCTTCTTCTTTTTAGGTTTCTTTGACATAATGTAAATAAAAGGAGAAAAACACCAACCATTAACCAAATAAGTTTTTTTTTTTTAAACAGTTGCGGTCGGTTCCAGAACCAAAAGAACCGAACCGATGGAGAAGGAAAAAGAACCGGTTCAGCAGTTCAGTAACCGAGATTATCAGTTATAAATTTAAGTTAAAACAACGTTTTTTAAGTAAAGAAAAAAAGCTTCTTTAGTCAAAGAACCCTGATTTTAACTAAACTAACCCGGTTTCCTCACGGTTATACCCGAACCAAGAGGAACAGGGAAAATAATAAATTTTAACCGTAAACTAAGATTAAATAACTAAACAATCAGTAGAGGCAGTTAATGAAAACAAAATATACTTATTTCAGTAATTTGAAGTTTTCTTCACACAGAAGAAAGTGGACGAACGAAACTCCGAGTGACCAGACTTTTCAGGCAGAGAGAAAAAATTTGAAAAGGTTACAACACAGGCAGTTGGTAGAGGCAGTGTTTGAAAGATGCTCACATGCAAAGTGTTCCATCATTTGCATGTGTTCTACCTCTCTGGGGAGTCCAACCCCTCAGGCTTACTGCATAAAGTTAGGAATATACTGAGCATTACTGGGGTTAGAAGAAAAAGGTTTTGAGCCAGGCGAACAGGTTTTGCTACTGTTACCCAAGGCAGAAAATAAACTGTTAATGAAGTGGCAAGGGCCTTATAAAGTCCTTAGACGTACTGGCACTGTTAACTATGAGACTGAGACCCCTGACAGGAAAAATCCTATTAAGATATACCATGCTAACCTTCTCAAGAAATGGGTTAAAAAATGCCAAAAGCTGCTTTGCTAGTTTTACCAGAAACTGATAAAGAAGATATTGATAGCTTATGATAGACTGGAACAAACCGTAAATGCTGATGCTGTGAAGGTGAATGTTTCCTTAACCTCAGAACAAACTGCAGACATTCATAATGTGCTAAAGACATTTAACAGTATTTTTACCATGGAACCAGGCTGAGCAAAAGGGGTCGAGCACGTGGTAGTAAAGTTGAACTCAGAGAAGACAGAGGTGTTAGTGGTGGACCCGGGTGGTCAGATAGCGAGGTTGCATGATGGCACAGCCTCTGGAATTTTTCTTGGGGGTGTGTCACTTTCGACCTCTGAACAGGTGCGCAACCTTGGGATTGTCCTAGACAATAGGCTGACCCTTAAATCCTAAGTGTCGGCCGTTGTCAGGACTTCCTTTTACCATCTTAGGAATACTGCCAGGGTGCGTCACTTTGTTCTGTCTGACTCCCTACCAATGTTGGTCCACGCTTTTGTGTCCTTGCGCTTAGACTACTGCAACGCCCTCTACTTTGGGCTCTCTGGGGTTGAAATACGTTGCCTTCAGCTGGTACAGAACGCTGCAGCCTGGGTTTTGACTGGGACAAGGAGATCCAGTCACATTACTCCGGTGCTGTGCAAACTGCACTGGCTGCCTATACGGTGGCGGATCACCTTTAAAGTCATTTTATTGACTTTTAAAGCCATTCATGATCAGGGTCTGACCTATCTGAAAGAACTTCTGGTGCCTTACTGCCCCGGCTGATCACTCCACTCGGCCGATGAGGGGTTGTTAGAGATTCCAAGAGTGAATTTAAAATCTTCTGGTAGTAGAGCATTTTCATATGCCGCACCCACTCTTTGGAATTCTCTACCACGCCGGTTAAGGGAGTGCACCTCCGTGGAGGTATTTAAGAAATATTTAAAAACCTATTTATGGGATCTGGCCTATCTGGACAATTAATGGTAATTATCTGTAAATATTTGTTGATAATATGGATGACCGTATGGTTTGTTTTTAACTGAGTGATGTTTTAATGTATTTATTTTATATGTTTAAATTTGATATTGTATACTGTGTTTTGATGTAAAGCGCCTTGATATTTTTGAAAGGCGCTTTAAAAATAAAGTTATTATTATTATTATTATAAGGAATGCTCACCCTATTAGGCAAAAGACACACAGGTTGCCAGAGCGGTTAACAGCTGACGTGGTTAAGGAAATATAAAAAATGAAAGAACTGGGTATCATACAGGAGCCGAGGAGTGCTTGGTCATCTCCAATGGTAACTGTAAACAAAAAAGAAGGGGGTGTTAGAATTTGCCTTGATTTTAGGACACAATCAAGTGTCAGAATTAGACAGTTATTCTATACCCAGAATAGATGATTTGGTGAACAGACTGGGGAGTGCAAGGTATATCAGCACCCTCGATCTCACCAAAGGTTACTGGCAAATAGCTTTAGCTAAAGAATCCAGAGACAAAACTGCATTTGCCACCCCTTATAGGATTCTATCAGTTCACCACCATGCCATTTGGTTTACATGGTGTGCCAGCTACATTCCAGCGGCACATGGATGTAATTTTATCACCTCACACTGGTTGTTGTGCTGCATACCTGGATGATATTGTGGTGTACAGTCCATACTGGAAAAGCCACCTGGAACACCTAAGAGTAGTTATCCAAGCTATCAAAAATGCATGTCTGACTATTAATCCTACCAAATGTGCACTGGGCATGCAGGAAAACAGATATTTGGACTATGTGTTGGGAAACGGAGAAGTTAAGCCAGAAATTTTTAAAACAGAAGCTGTAGCTAACAGCCCTGTACCTAAAACAAAGAAACATGTCAGGTCATTTTTATGGCTGGCTGGTTATTATCGAAGATTTGTTCCCAACTTTGCAGAGTTAGCTACTCCCTTCACTGAACTCACAAAGAAACGGTACCCAAATAATGTGCAATGGACCTGAGTGAGATGAAGCTTTTCAAGCCACTAAGGATGCATTATGTTCAGCCCTTGTTTTAAGAAGCCCAGACTTTGAGAAACCATTTTTGATACAAATAGATGCATCAGAGGTTGGTCTAGGTGCAGCCCTGAGTCAAAATGTGGATGGGACGGAACATCCTATTCTGTACATATGTAGAAAGGTGCATGACAGAGAGAAAAGGTACTCCACCATTGAAAAGGAATGTTTAGCAGCAAAGTGGGCCATAGAGTCCCTTAAGTTTTATTTGTTAGGAACTGACTTTGTTCTTGTAACAGATCACAATCCTCTCTGTTGGCTTAACCAAATGAAAGATAAAAATTCCAGAAGCACAAGGTGGTGCCTGGCACTACAGCCATTTAAATTGATGATACACAAATCTGGTAAAGAAAATCACAATGCTGATTTTCTGTCAAGATATGGATCACGAATTGACAGTTCTTAAGGTTGAAAAACAAATGTATGGGTTTGAACTCTACTGTTTGCTGGACTGTTATAGAAAAACAGATAATGCACATGTGCTTATTTGCTGAAAGCAGCAAATGTTAGTAGAGAATTAATAAAAAGTTCTGTAAACCTGCTTGATAAAAAGGTTCCCTCTTAAGGAAGGGGGGTGTGTGTGGCAGGATGGACTAGGACCCTGTCCCAGTTGTTCTGGAGAAAGTGTTTAAATGCAAGGATCTGTTCTGTTCTATTACTTTCCTGTCTCTTGTCTGTCTGGATGCACAACCAAATTTTCTTCTGAGACCTAGGATTTGATCACCCCGACAGTCTCGCAATTTTTTGCCTCTCGCTGTTTCTCAGCCCTCCCTGTCTGTCTTTTTTCCTTCCTTGCATATCTGCTGATACAAAAATATATGCCGATCATTGTATGGAAACATAACTGATATTGGGATCCCTTTGTTTAGAAAATATATAGTGTTACTGTTGTAATGTACATAATTATAGTTTGAGAGGATTGCAAAAAGGTTTTGGGAACTCAAGAGGTTACCCGAGTGCAAGTTTTAAACCTTTTGCAGAACAGCTGTGGAAAAGGGGCCTCATTTCATGGACATTGTGTTTTAACTGCACATGTCTGATACAAGAAATGAAAATTACGTACCTACCGTAATTCTTGATCTTCTTGGACAAGTCTCCACCACTCATTCACACTACTGGGATCTGCACCGGAGGCACCAGGACCCATCGGGAGCAAACTTTTTGCTGGAGGGTCAGCACTGGAGATGGTGCCACGAGGAACGGCGCCGCGAGCCCTAGCTCGCGCGGCAATGACTATCTCGGCGTCGACCCTCCAACCGCCTCAGTACCTTTTTTACCAAGGAGGTGCAGCGTAACTAACCTAGAAGGGTAGCCTAACCTAAAGACCGGACATAAGATAGTCCGGGCGACCCGTGTAAGAAGGGTCAACAAAGAAGTCTTCACAGCCTAAAGATTTGAGGAGTGAAGACCAACAACAGAGATGAGCCGGGGATCGAGAGGGAGGTAGTGGAATGAGTGGTGGAGACTCGTCCAAGAAGATCAAGAATTACGGTAGGTATGTAATTTTCATATCTTCCTGGACATAAGTCTCCACCACTCATTCACACTATTGGGAGAGTACCTAGCTAATAATCCCCCGAGAGGGCGGCAGGAGAGACCAAGAGCTCACGTTTCTAGGACAGAAGTCCATTAAGGATGGCTCTGCCAAAGGAAGAATGTCATCTGGCATGGACATCAAGTGCATAATGTTTAACGAAAGTATGCACTGAGCTCCAGATGGACACATTGCAGATGTCTGCAATGGGCACGTTGTGAATTTCCGCTAGGGATGCCGCGACCGATCTAGTAGAGTGAGCGTAAACTCTACCCTCCAACTTAACCTGCGCCATGGAATAGCAGTGGCGAAGGCATGCCACTAGCCATGATGAGACATCTGATAGCGACAGGTTGACCCAGCCGGGTCTTACTGAAGGAAACGAATAGTTGCTGGGCTTTGCGAAAATCCTTGATTCTATCTAGATAGAAATGCAAGGCCCTCTTAACATCCAAAGAATGAAGAGAATGTTCCCCTTCATTTTGGAAGCCCGCAAAATAAGAGGGAAGGACCAAAGGTTGGTTTAGATGAAATTCTGACACAACCTTAGGAAGAAATTTAGGATGAGTATGAAGAACTACTTTGTCCTTATGGAACACAGTATACGGAGGGTCTGTGACCAGGGCATGTATCTCAGAGACCCTGCGGGCCGAGGTAATGGCCACTAGGAAGGCAGTCTTACAGGTGAGAAATATTAGCTCACAGGTAGCCAGAGGTTCGAAAGGTTTCCTAGTGAGCATGTCTAGCACAAGATTAATGTCCCAGGCTGCAACTGGACGTCTTGTAGGAGGTCTGGTATGCAGAATTCTTTTAAGAAATCTCTTAACCATAGATAACTGAGCCAGTGTTAAGGAAAAAACCGGCTCATGATACGCTGAAATGGCACTAAGGTGAACTTTGACCGTAGAGTACTGCAGACCTGAATTTGAGAGGTCCAAGAGGTACTCCAAAACCTTATCTGGTGGGCAGGAAAAGGGATTCAAAGAGGACTTTGCACACCAGAGCGAAAAACGCTTCCACTTGGCTGTGTAAGTTTTCCGAGTGGCTGGCTTCCGTGCAGCCAGAAGAATATCTGAAACTCTTCGAGAGACATTGAACCGGTTTACTTTGACCTCTTCAGGAGCCAAGCGTGAAGGTGAAGCGATCTCAGGTTGGGATGGACCACCAGTCCCTGAGTCAAAAGGTTCATCCGCAGGGGAAGTGGTCTCGGAGGAACTGCCAGCATATTGTTGAGTAGTGGAAACCATAGCTGCCGAGGCCAAAACGAAGCAATGAGAATCATCTTGTCCCCCAGGACTCGAACTTGAGGAGTACTCTCTGAATTAGAGGAAGAGGCAGAAAGGCGTAAAGAAAGCGTTTTGTCCACCGCAGCCTGAACGCATCCTGACAGAAAATGCCAGGCCCTGGATTTCTGGAGCAGAAGAGAGGCAGTTTTGCGTTGAGTGGGGATGCAAAAAGGTCCAGGTCTGGAGTTCCCCACTCTTCGAATAGTGACTGAACTATGGTTGAGTCAAGAGACCACTCGTGAGGATCTGTCTCTGTTCTGCTGAGATGGTCTGCCAAGTCGTTCTGTACACCTGGCAGGTAGACCGCTTGAATTAGAGCCTTGTGCTCCAAGCACCATTCCCATACCCTCATTGCTTCCCTGCATAAGGGGGTAAGAATGAGCACCGCCCTGTCTGTTGATGTAATACATCACTGCTTTGTTGTCCGTTTGAAGGAGAATGTTCTTGTGACAGAGAATGTCCTTCAATGCTCGGACCCCATAAAGGACGGCTCTCATTTCTAGGACATTTATGTGAAGCTGGGACTCGACTTGAGTCTACACACCTTGAGTGTGGACAGCCTGACAGTGAGCTCCCCCACCCCATTAGGGATGTGTCCGTGGTAATGGAGATTTGATGGACCAGAGGAGCAAAGGGATATCCTTCCAGGAGATTGCTCTCTTGAGACCACCAGGTGAGTGACCTCTTTAAAGGTTCTGTCACCTTGATGAGATAGGACTGCGGATGAGTGGTTGGGGACCACTGAGAACTGAGCATCCACTGGGTGGTTCTCATGTGCAGACATGCTAGTGGTACAGTGAACACTGAGGATGCCATGAGGCCCAGCATCCGTTGCATCGAGAGAGCTGTAACTGATCTGTTTTCCTCAATGTGATGGGCCATCTGAAGGATATCGTTCCTTCTGTCTTCTGGAAGAAAAGCCTTCGCACAGGAGGTGTCCAGATGAGTCCCTATAAAAAGGAGCCTCTGGGAGGGCTGCAGTTGCGATTTCTTGAGGTTCAGCAGAACTCCCATGGACGTAAGGAGGCGAGAGGCTGTCTCTATGGCATCCAGAGTCCCTTGCCTGGAAGGGCTTGCTAGAAGCCAATCGTCCAGATAAGGGAACACCTGTATTCCGACCTTTCTGAGGTGCGCTGCGAGAACTGCACAACACTTTGTAAAACTCACAGCCGAGGATAGCCCAAAGGGCAGGACTCTGAATTGATAATGTTGTCCCAGAGCCACAAACCTCAGGAATTTGTGATGCCTCGGGTGAATAGGAATGTGCTGGTAAGCATCCTGCATGTCTAGGGAGGCTAGCCAGTCGTGCTGATGAAGCAAAGGTAACAGGGTTCCCAGAGAAATCATTTTGAATTTCTCCTTGGGGAGAAATTTGTTTAGCTTTCTGAGATCTAGAATGGGGCGCATTCCCCCGGACTTCTTTGGAACCAGAAAGTAATGGGAGTAGAACCCCATGTTTCGTTGATGCAGTGCCACCAGTTCTACTGCCCTGTTGTTCAGAAGGCCCTGAATCTCGGCGTTGAGAAGGTCTGACTGAAGGGTAGACAGCTTGGGCTGCCGTTTGGGAGGACGATCCGGAGGGGTCTCCACAAGATTGAGTGAATACCCCTCGTGAATTATCCGAAGGACCCATTTGTCTGAGGTTATGGACTTCCACTGGCTGTAGAAGTGCATCAGACGACCTCCCACCGGAGAAGAAAAGTCCACCTCGGGCAGCTGAGATTGGACTTGGGCCAGCAATTCATAAGGTAGCGCTGGGCGCTTGGCCTTTGCGCTTGTTGCACCTTCTTTGAGGTTGGGCAGGTTGGTTCTTATGGAAACTTCCTCTGCCTCGAAAGGACTGACGATTATGAAACTGACGCTACTGACATGCCCTCGAGAGGGGCAGGAGGGGTCGAGCCAACTTAATGGCTGACCTAGTCTTTTGTGTAGCTTCTAGAGCTTGCTCTACCTGAGGACCAAAAAGATATGCACCATCAAAGGGCAATGCCATCACCTGCTGCTGCGCATCATTCGTGAAGCCCGAAGTGCACAGCCAGGAATGGCGGCGGGTGCAAATACCAGCAGCTGCTGAACAGGAAGCAGTATCGAAAGCATCCATGGCTGCTTTAACCTGCTGGTTGTTAGATTCAATACCTCTGGTAATGGTTTGAAGAAGCTCTGGCTTTGAATCCGACTCCAGTAGAGCTTCAACCATTTGCTTGATAGAGTGCCACAGGACATACTCATACTGGGAAAAATAGCCTTGGTAACTGGCAATACGCATACTTAGAGTAGAAGCAGCAAAGACTGTCTTACCTAAGGTGTCTGTCTTATGAGATTCTTTGTTAATAGGTCGAGCTGTAGTAGTTTGAGGAAGGACGACCTTATCATTCTCTGCCAGGACTACAATAGGATCTGCAAAGGCTTGAGATGCCAAAATGGGACGATCCTTGGGGGGCTGAATATTTCCTATCAATGGATTTAGCCACCGAAGGGATGAGAGCAGGATTATTCCATACCATGTGAGACAGCGTCTCAAAGGAAGGCTGAACCGGAGGAGTCAAATCCGTAGGGATCTCCGAGGCATGAAGGTATTGGAGTCTTAACAATTTCCCAGGATCGATGTCTGTAGTCTGGAGAGAAAGTGTGGAACTCAGATTTTTCAACAGAGACTTAAAGGACAGGTCCTCGACCACAGGCTCTGTAGCAGTAATAGATCCTGCTTCGTCCACTTCATCACCCAACCGAAGATCTGGGTCAGACTCAACGTCATCTCCTGACAGTCCAAGAGGGACTGTATGGACAGGAAAGGAATGAAAATCTAAAGAGAAGGAAGAAGGAAATGAGTGAAAAGAGGAGTCTTGGAACACAGAGGGAGCCCCAAGAGCCCCTGGCGCTGAGGAGGCGCACGGCACCGAGAACGATGCCGAGGGACCACGCAGCGCCAAGAACAGCGCCGAGAAGCCGCACGGTGCCGAGGATGGTGCCGCGAAGCTGCACGGCACCAAGGACAGCGCCGACAAGCCGCATGCACTGAGGACAGGGCTGACAAGCCACATGGCGCCGAGGACAGTGCCGACAAGCCGCATGGCGCCAAGGACGGCGCCGAGCGCACCATCGATGCCGAGGACGGCACCGAGAGGCCACACGGTGCCGAGGGCGCCGAAAACACTCCCAGACTCCGAAAAACAGATTTTGAAGAAAGAAGAGCAGGAGATAAGGGCATCGGTGTGGCCCCCTGTGCCGTAGCCATGTGGGGGGGGAACACCTAAGCACGGAGTCGACGGCACCGAAGAAGGTGCCGCATGACCAGGAAAGTCCAACCGCCCTACCTGGCTGCCCAAAGAGCCCGAAGGCCCACGAGCGACTGAGCCAGGCAGCGGAACCAACCTCCGAGCCCACTGCTCCATAAGAGCGGCCTACTGACGAAACTGCTCATCTGAAGACCTACCTGCGGGCCGGGTAGGGCTCCGATGTCGAAGCCGTTGGCTACCAGAAGCAGAGGTTGGCGACCTCAAGGAGGAGACCAGCAACTAGCCCCGATAACCGAACGCCTACACGCAAACATATCAGAGGGCGCACCGAAAGTGATGCCTTCTCTTTAGACCTGTGGGTCAAGAAGAGCTCGAGGTCGAATGGTGCCGAATGCAACCGCTTATTTTATGCTTCGCTGGACTGCCCATCCCCAGGCATTGGACTGACTGTTGTCAGACCCCCTTCCGGAGAAGGCGGCGGACCGGACCCAGCCCGACTGACTGAACAGTTTACACGAAGTCTCCCTACCGTCACCTGACCTGCTCATGGTCGATCTCACAATGTAGGTTGAGACTTCTTTATTTTATTTAAAAATAAGTATAAACTTAAGCAATACTGTATCGAGATAATACTACAAAATAATAAAACTGAAAACTATGCCGCTAGTTTGAAGTTTGACTCCCGACTGGCGAGTGGACGTCGTCACTGGAAGCTCACTCGACGGGCGAGAAAAAAGGAACTGAGGCGGTTGGAGGGTCGACGCTCAAGATAGTCATTGCCGCTGAGCTAGGGCTCGCGGGCCAGCCGCGGGCGCCATCTCTGGCGCCCGGCCTCCAGCAAAAGTTTGCTCCTCGATGGTCCTAGGCCTCCGGCACAGATCCCAATAGTGTGAATGAGTGGTGGAGACTTATGTCCAGGAAGATCAGGATACTTGTTAAGTATGGGGGTTGGAAGGACTTATAAGAGAGTTGAGCTGCAACTGCTTGAAAAAAGGACACAGAGATTGAAGGAAAACGCTGATGGATGTTCTCTATTTTATTTTGCCTTTGTAAATAGTTATACTGAACACGTTTTTTTTTATGTTACTGCTAGTGTAAATAAATATTTTTTGGTGAATTCTACAACTGCTCCTGGTTTTCCTATGCTTCCTGACATGTGCCTCGATGACAGAAGGGACCCAGAGGAAGGGCAAAGGGACTGCCCTTGGCGTCCCTGGTGTGACGGCATCCTCTAAAAGTCAGCGGCAGGCAGTCAACTTTGAACATGGGGTACTCTAAAACTCTCCAGTACATCAAGAAGCATGCATTGCAACAGTTCATATCATGTTGGGGACCCACCCAGGTAAAGCAATGGTCATGCTGATCCATAGTGGACATCTGTTGGCCACAGGGACACCAACGCATCGTGGCCCGATCCACGTTAGACCACTTTTTCTTGTCCCTGGATGGAACTGACATAACCAATGGCAAGTAAAATACAAACTGACAGAAAAGACTCGACGCTGCTTAAAAGTAAAAAAAAAAAGGAATAATCTTACTGGTAACTCCGTTAAATGGAGCTGAGTAGTTCGGAGATGGCAGAACTGAGATGGTGACATCAAAGTTCGGCATCGAGTAGGAAGACTGCACTAAGCTGCAATGACACAGTTCTTGAAGCATGAGCTGGTGAGGTGCTGTGCTCTTAATGGTGGGAGAAGCAAAACTAAGGCAGGGGAGGTGCCGGCACCAGTAACAGCCAACCCGCGAGAACGATGCTGGGTGTCTGCCTCGTGGGCAGCAACATGGTGCTGACTCCTCCCCCTAAAGGCATATGTGAAAAAAAGCTCCCGCTGAATGCTGCACTTCAGGCTGACACCCACCAGTGATGAATGGTGAAGACTGACACAGGGAAGATCCGCTGATAGCTGGTGAGATCAGCGTCAGAGGAGAGATGGAAGGAGGAGTCCTCTTCATCAGGGGAGGAAGACAAGGAGGCCAAGGAGCTTAACTCAGAGCTCAGAGCTGCTGGCTTCAGGTTGAAAAACAACCTCATCCATGGCTCTAACATAACAGGGCAACGCAGCTGCTGAAGCTCTGGACTGTTCCCAGGTTATGTGCGCTGTGGGGCCAAAGAGGCCTGGAAGAGAGGGAGAGGAGGCAGAGTGGTAGAGGATGAAGATCTCTGGCTGGGCAGACCTGACCCTCTGCTAGGGCTGCGGGAACGCACTGGGGACCCTTCCTGATGGATGGGGCTGCTGACCCCACCCACCGAAGGATGCCCAACCTGACTGAGGCAACCATGGTGGTGCCCTTGGAAAGAATCCCCCAAATGAGGCAAATAGAACTGTACAGGCCCTTGTGGGTGGCCCCTGACCCCACCAACTGCAGACCCCCTCGAGGTGAAAGAGGCCAAGAAGAAAGCTGCTCTGGAAAGGAGCCTCCTTGTCTCCCTCAACCTCCCTTCCCCCACCTGCTCAGAGAGGGACCTGCTTGTCAAGAGGGACCTCAAAGCCTGAAGTCTGAAGGGCCAAGGTGTCTCTCACATCGGAAGTAATGCTGGAAGAAAAAAATACTTACAACAGTGATCTTGTTTCTTCAAAGGAACTCTTACTGTATTCTGACATATGCAGTATGATCTCACCATAGGACTGCCCTGGAGCTGAAATGGTTAACAGAACCTATGCAAATGATGTCAATTTTCAAACTACTGTCCCAGGAATACATCCTGCAACCATCAGATTCTTATGAAGCATGCATAAGAACAAACTATCTAAACTTATCTAACTAATTAACCCCCCTCCTCCCACATGGTTTCCTTCATTCCCCCCTGCCAGATGTCTGCATTCATGTAACTACTATTTTATGAAATGTACAAAATACTGTATATGTAACAATGTCTGTATACTACTATGTAAATCTGTATGTCAACCTACTGTAATATTGTAACACTGTTGTCCTCTCTCTGTGACGAGGAACCTTTGTAAATGAGCCTCTGGCTCAAAGGTTGCAAATCCAATTATGCAAATAAATAAATAGCACACCCCAAAACTAAACAATCCCCTTACATTTAAGAGTGTGGGCATCACTACACGTACATATGAATGGGTATAATTTATGGAGGAGAGATCGAACAAAGAGGGGTGGGGGAGTTATTATTTATGCACTTAGTTCTCTGGATGTTTCTATGGTTAACTGCCAACTGGACTGGGGTGAATCTGAAGTTCTTCCTTTATTGTTTAACTTACCGTTTAGTAAACCTTTACTACTATTGGGAATTTATCGTTCCCCAAAAGCTAGTATTGAGGTGTTTTAGGTTCTGCAGGATTTTTTAGGTGACTACTTAAGCAGATATGAGATTATGTTAATTGGGGGATATGAAGGTAGACTGGAAAACTGTAGATGTTAACCATAGTATTGTTGAGATGTGTAATCTTCTGGGTATGACTCAGTTAATAGCAGAGGTAACTAGAGTGAATACCAAACGACCATTTTTCTCCACAACTTTAGATTTATTATTTACTACTGAACCAGATAGGTACATTGCTAGTGGTGTTCTTCCAGATTCCTTTTCGGATCATCAGATGATATACGCTATTAGAAATCAAAAAAGAATAAGGAGATCAGTAAAAACAGTTTATTATAGATCATTTAAACATTTTGATTATATAAAATTTATGTTAGAACTGGATGAGTTTAATTGGAGAAGGTTGGATTTGGTTCCTACAGTCGCTGAAGCCTGGAGATTATTTCAGGAGGATTTTTTTATAATTTGCAATAGGCATGCCCCATTAAAAACTAGGAAAATAAAGTTTAATAATTCCCCTTGGTATAATTCTTATTTATTTAAAATTAAGAAACAGCGGGATAAGGCTTGGAAGGTGGCTAAAACCACAAAATTGGACAAAAATTGGGTGAAGTATAAACAGATGCGGAATTATTATAATTGTGAACTTAAGAAGGTTAAAAAAGATTATTGCAATAGGGAATTAAATTCTAATCTGACTAATGACCCAAGGAAATTTTGGCAAGTTTTAAAAAAGGTGAAAGGGGATCAACAAGTGGACTACCCTGAGAAGTTTAAAATAGGGGATGTTGAAGTTCCTATGGGCCCTCGGGTAGTGGATGGGTTTAATGATCTTGTTGTAACAGTGGGTAAAAAGGCCTTACTACAAGATAAGTCTTGTTCTTCTCCTTTAAATCCTCAAATTAGAGCTATAGAGGTTGTCCCTTTAAAGAACAAGGAGTTTGTGTTTGAATCAATATCACCACTGGAAACACAAAATGCGTTATTTAATGTAAATGTTAATAAGGCTGGTGGGTTGGATGAGATTCCTAGCATTTTGTTGAAATATGCTGCTCCAGTTATTTCTTACCCTCTGGCTAGTATTTTCAACATGTCCCTTATGAGTGGGGAAATTCCTAAAATGTGGAAAACGGCTAAAATTATTCCTGTTTATAAAAATGGACCTAGGTTTTTAATGGAGAATTATAGGCCTATATCATTATTACCAATAGTGGCTAAGGTCTTTGAAAGTTTGTTAGCTAAACAACTTCAGACTTATTTGGAAAATGGTACGTTGATTAATAAGTTTCAATCTGGCTTCAGGCCCTTGCATGGTACAACTTCTGCTTTGCTGAAGGTTACTGGGGATATTGTGGGTGCTCTGGACAGGGGGATGTCGGTGGGAGCAATTTTTGTAGATCTATCCAGGGCGTTTGATACCCTGGACCACGACATCCTCCTGTCCAGACTACCTGCTTTGGGATTTTCGACAAGGGTGGTTAGGTGGTTGGAGGCTTATTTAATTGGTAGGAAACAAATGGTTTCAATGAATGGATGGGATTCTGGTTTTAGGGAGATAACATCTGGGGTACCCCAAGGATCCATTTTGGGTCCAATATTATTTAATTTATATATGAATAATTTTGTTTTAACTGATTCTGATGTACAGTGTCATTTGTATGCAGATGACACTATTATTTATGTGAAAGGGTTATTATTAACTCAGATAGAATTTACTCTTCAGAAAGCATTTGATGAGCTTCAGTTATTCTATGGGGAATCTAATCTTGCTCTTAACCCAAAAAAATCCCAGGTAATGTTGTTCTCTAGGGAAATTAAAGAGATTTATTCCAATCTGGGTTTGAGTATAGTGACACTGGATAGTATTGTTCTTGAACAAGTCCAATGTTACAAATATTTAGGGATGTATATGGACAGATCATTGAATTGGGTTTCCCATATAGAATATACGATTTAAAAAGTTAATTGTCGTTTGGGTGCACTTTATAGAATTAGGAATTGTATGGATGTTAATGTAAGGAAACAGGTAGCCATGGCTACCTTGACTCCTTTGTTAGATTTTGGGGATATTATTTATACAGGGGCTACCTCAACCCAGTTAGCTAAATTAGATGTTTCTTTTAATAAGATAGCTAGGTTTATCTTGGATGTTCCTAAGAGAACTCATAGGAGAGAGTTATATCAATCTTTAAATTGGATGAGTCCTAATGATAGAAGGATATTTCATGTTCTGATATATATGGTTAACTCAGTTAGGGGTAGGGTACCAGAATACATTACTGATGAATTTCAAATTAGGATAATTAGAGGAGGGTTACGTTCTGCTGAGGGTATGGAATTTGTTTTGCCCAGAAGAAGGACGGACTTGGGTAGAGAACATTTTTTCTATTTGGGTCCTAACCTATGGAATTCACTCCCAACTTATTTGAGGCCAATTGGTTTCAGTCCCAGTTTGGGTGAAATAAAAAGTTGGTTTGAATCTGAAGCTGTTAAAAGGTTAAATGATGAATAATTATGTATGTTTTGTCTTATGTCTCGCCTTATAATAGGATACATAACTGCACTTTATATATGTGTATTTTGTTGTCTATGTTATATGGATGTTAGTGTTACTGTAAATAATGTTATGTTATTGTTGTTGTTCTTTTTGTGTTTTTTTAATTAAGTTAATTACGTATGTATGTATATATTAAGGACCTCACTGGAAATGAGCTTGTCTCAGTTGAGCCTCCTATTCTTTTGATTGTCAACTGAATAAAAATTTTACTACTACTACTACTAATACTCAAGTCACAGAAGCCCAAACAAGAAACAACTCATAAGTTTCAAACAGCAGGGACAGCTGTAGTACAGTGCCCATAGGTTCTAGTACAGTAGGTAGGGCAGGAGCTCAGAATACAGTAAGGTTCCCTTGAAAGAAACAAGATTACTATGGTATGTAATGTTTTCTTCTAACCCCAGGAAAATGTACTGTATTCTGACATATGCAGACTACCCAAGCAGTACCTTTGGAGGATGGCAGAGAACCTATTTAGGAAACAGGCCCTGCAGTACTGCTCTGCCAAATCTGGCATCATTTCTGGCCTGGATGTCCAGACTATAGTGTTTGGTACTGTAAATGTGTGAACAGTTTTCCAGGTAGCTGCTTTACAAATTTCCAACAAAGGAATATCTCTTGCAGCTGCTATAGAAGCAGCTGTAGAATGGGCCCTAAGATCTACAGAGGGTTCTTTGCCTACTTTGTTGTAGCAGAACGGAATACAGGCAACAATCCAGTGAGCAATATTCCTCTTTGAGGCAGGTTTGCCCTTTCCCACCTCTCTGCAGGCCAGGAAAAAATGAGTATATTCCTGCCTATGACTCTTGGTGTGATCCAAGTAGCTGATAGCCCTCTTGACATCCAAGCTATGCAGCCTATGTTCCCCTGAACAGGAATGGTCAGTGAAAAAGACTGGCAAAGTGATAGACTGATTAAGGTGGAGATCTGAAACCACCTTAGGGAGAAACTTCCTGTTAGTCCTGAGGACTACCTTATCCCTATGGACTGAAATATAGTTTGGTTCTGTTGATAAGGCCTGGAGTTCACTGATCCTCCTGGCTGAAGTGACAGCTACCAGGAACACTGTTTCCCATGTCACACACTTGAGCTCTGCTGAGGACATGGGCTCAAAGGGTAGCTGCATTAGCTGGCCAGTGCATATACGGAGGTCCCATGCAGGAGATGGCTATCTCTGCAAAGGTGCAAGTGTAATAGACTCTTGAAAAACTTTCTGAATACTTGGTTCACTGCCAGGGATGAACCCTTACCCGCTGAGAGATAAGTAGAGACAGCTGCCAGGTAAACCTTAAGGGTAGATGGCCTGAGGCTGAGGGAATGAAGGTGTGTCAGATAATCCAAAATGACTGGCAAGCCAGCCTGGCTACAGACCATATCTTGTTGTTGGCACTAGACAGAAAACCTCCTCCACTTAGAGGTGTAAGTCTTCCTAGTAGAAGGTTTTCTAGAAACTCTGTGACCTCTAGAACCCCTTCAGAAAGGTTTAGATCAGCATACTGTAAGTCCTCAAGAGCAAGCCTTGAACCTGAGGGACTGGAGATTGGGGTAAAGGATCCTGCCCTGTGAGGAGGTCAGTAGGTTGTGCCTCCTGGAGAGAGAGAGAGAGATTAGTCTGGATACTGACATGGTCAGGAGCAGTGAATACCAGGGCTGCCTGACCCAGTCTGGAGCAATGTGAATCATTGTCCCTGGTTGAACCCTTAGCTTGTTCAGAACTCTAAGCAACAGGGGAAATGGAGGGAAGGCATGCAGAAACTTCCCTGTCCAATCCAACAACAGTGCATCCAAAGGGACTGTGTCCACTGCAGGAGGACTGCAACAGAATTGTGGCAGCTGGTGGCTGTCTGGAACTGTGAAGAGGTCCACCTCTGGGGTGCTGCACCTTCTAAACACAACTTGCAGGATCTGCCTGTTTAGTGACCACTCACAATTCTGGCTGATCCTGCTGAGGGCATCTGCGAGTATATTGTCCTTCCCTGGGAGATGAACTACTGAGAAGGAGATCCCCAGAGAGCAGGCCAAATTCCAAACTTTCATGGCCTCTGTGCACAGGGAGGATGACCTTGTGACCCCTTGTTTATGTATAAATTGTAACGATATATGCCATACATGCATATGAAATGTTGCACTGTGGACAGAATAAATGTAATTTTATAACCTGTACTTCATGCCTATATATTTTTTTTAATTTATACTTTTTGGGCCACATCCAGCGGTAGTACCTCAGCCCGGGTCATGGTCCTCACCATCCCTCGCTACCCACATGATCCCCTACTCCCCCTCGACACTCCCTGGCTTTCCCTCCAGGGCAGGGCTGGGGCACCAGCCCTAAGTGCCGCAGACGTCAGGATAGGTTGAGGGGAGTTGGCCTGGGAGCAATTTGGGAGCAGCGAGGCGGGCACCATCAAGGCGCTGGATGCGGCATTTTGTCTTCCCCTGTAAGGGAGGGGTGGGAGCATGCAACGATGCCTGCGTCCGTCCCGCCTCTCAGAATCTTGTTGACACCGGCTGCTGTGGCACCTCCAGCCTCCACCAGGGGTCCCTCTAGCACCAGTCGTGCAATGCACCCTCCCCCTGGAGAAGGAGAGCAGTCCACTGGACGCTCGATCCTTCTCCCATAGCCGGCCCTCCGACAACCCAGATCCATTCCCTAACATGCCTATATTTTTTAAATAAAGCTGAGTTTAAAAAAAAAAAAGGAAAAGACCCAGCTACAGGACCCCCGTCAACCCAATGGTGGGTACCATCCTTGATGCCAGCCTGGAACCAGGTCCAGTGCCAGTCCATGATACGTCCCTGCCCCTGACACTGCAAGCAGGGCAGAAGCCGATCTGGTATTGTGAGTGGCACTGAAACCGGGAACAGATTTAAAGGTGGTGCCATCACCAGCACCAGATCTGATGTCAGGCCTAGAACCAACACCAAAGTCACATCTGTCTTGCCATATTATTCTTTTGTTTATGTAATTACTTTCCTCATGTTGTACTGCTTACTGAAGCCATTGTAATTTGTTATTCTTGTGAGTTGACGTGAAACCTCTGTAAAAAAGCCCTTGGCTCAAAGGTCTTTCCGATTTGTTAAACAAATAAATAAAAATAAAACAACCCTAATACCAAAACTAATGCTTTCAACTCACTCTTTACACCTCCTTAGCTTTGCCTCTGGTGGTCCCTCCCTTGCTACACCCCCCCATCCAATCCTTCCCTGGTTCTCCGCCTGGTCTCCAGGTCAGACATCCTACAAGTCCTCAACATGATGTCTCCTCATGGCAGCGCAGGCCCTGAGGGGCTTGAACGTAGAATTCTCAAGGTAGGCGCTTCACTTCTTGCTACCCCTGTCATGCATTTGTTCACCCTCTCCATTAGTTTGGATATTGTGCCTCTCTCATGGAAAAATGCTACGGTTATCCCAATCTTCAAAAAGGGAGATCCAAAAAACCTAATGAACTACTGCCCTATTGCACTCCTGCCAACCCTCAGTAAACTCCTGGAGAAGCCTATCTATCGCCAGGTGTCTGACTTCATTGCCAACTTTAACCTGCAATCTCCTGCTCAGCATGGCTTTAGGCTAAACCACAGCACCACGATGGCCCTAGTACAATTCACCAGCAAATGAAAATTACGTACTTACCGTAATTATGATCTTTCTGTGTGTCTTCATCATTCATCACATTTGGATACATGACCCCGTGGAAGCTTTTTTTTTTGGTAGGTGGAGCCGACACGCCTCGGGCGCTCGCCCTCAGGCTGACGATCACGGGCGCCACGGGTTGGCCGACAGGTGCCATCGACTCTGCCTGCCTGCCAGTTCTGAGTCAGTGGAGAGGTGAGGAAAAGGGTTGGAGGGTGGGACAAGAAAGTCCAAGGGACAGAGAAAGGAAAAGATATAAAACCAAAAGGAGAAATAAACGACTGAGAGGACAGAGTAAAGAAAATCAAGATGCTAAGGAGATTGGGAAGGGGCCCCAATCTCTGGAAACAGAAAAGGAGGGAGTTAGGGAGGGATAGGGATTTATGAAACATAAAACCTTAGCATGGGGGTAGGAAAACACCAGTCACATGCTTGATTCTGTCCTGTCTCTAGACTGTATAGGAACTGCAAGGAGTAGCCAAGAAGCTTAATCACCAGAATTCAAGGCACAGAATCATTGGCAAAAGAAAACTCCTTCAAGGCAGAAAAATGGATCTTCTAAAGAGGACAAGGAACTGAGATTCTCCCCCTCTCCCAGGAAAAAACAAAATTTTAAGTAGGGATAAATCTCCTTTAAAACATGTCCAGCGGACAAGTAAAACTGACGTTTGAAAGGGGAAAAGAAGGAGGAGAGGATGGAGGGCAACCGCCCACTCCCACCCCAAAGAAGTGGAGGCAGAGCACTAGAGAGGGAGTGCTGCCCCATCCCGACCACTCTCCCTCCAGAAATACCATCCCACCATGTGCCCCAGATTACCCCCCCGACAGAGACAAGGTGGGGGCAAAGAAAGGCACAGAGAGGGAGGGGGATCCAGAGACTGAGGCCCCAGGGGGATGGCGGATGGGGCTGTGATGAATGGTGAAGATACACAGAAAGATCATAATTACATGTGACCCCCGGACCCCTGCCTTTTTGCAAAACGACAGGTGGCATGCTGTTGAAGCTGACAGCAGTACTGGGTTTGGGGAGGACTAGGTTACTCAGCACAGAGGGCCTAGGTTCGGCCACTCTGCACAGGGGCACCCCAGTAAATCTGAACACAGGAAGCAATAACTGTAATGTCCAAAACCAGGAATGGAATTCTACAGTGTGGCTTTCATTCACATCCAAACTGAACAAGCAAAGCATAGACGGACCCCCACAGGGCTATATTCCTGGTAATGCAGATTAGAGACAACAAAACACTTCACATTTCCAGCCCTCAGGCTCTAAACCCACCAGGCACACAGCCCGGACTTGCACGCAGCTTTGGGTACACAGCCCGACTTGTACACTACTTGGGTTTTCCCCACTGGCTCAGCTCCCCCGCCGGCCACTTGATCCGCGGTCCATTATGGGAATGAACCAGTTGTCCAATTGGTGGCTCCCCAAACCACCTTAGAGCCTTTGACTCCTAAAGGGAATTTTCCTTCCATACCACGTCTGGCTACTTCCCTCATTACTGGCCAAGTGCATGAGGGAAAGTAGAAATCCACAGAGCAAATCCGTAGAGGTGGACCTGGTTACTAAAGATGCGGGGGTCTCCCACCTCCAGCTCCCATAATCCATACCCGGCCATTTCTCTGGAAACTAAACAACTCTTTTCTGAAAGCTTGGCAATGTAGATTACTGGGTAGACGTATGTCACATCTCCTCTACATGTCTTGACTTCCCCTATGTGCTGGACTTGAGCATACTTTTATATTTGGCTAAGCCTATTACTCTAGGCCTCCCACTACTTCAGTAGTCCAATCTCCACTATCACACAAGTCCCAGGGTGAAACATGGGCCCTTTAGAAAGAGCAGAAACTCACCCTCTGGTTGCAGGTGCTCCACAGGAGAATCACAAAATCTTCTTGTTTCCCACACTCTTGGACAAAATAAGGCAGCTTCTCCACTAGCAGTAGCCAGAGGGTTGCCCCTAGAATATGCAGGCTAAACTTTCTTGCCTCATCCCCTCAGAGGTGGGGCACTGAGACCCGATTCAGCGGTCTCCACCACTTTAAAATAGCTCACTGTGTCTTTCTTTAGGTGTAAACACACATCTTTTTCCTGAATGTAGCCCTATGTCAGGGCTGAGGCTCCAAGAGCCTAACACAGAGCTGCTGTGCTCCTCTCACAACAAACTCCAAACTCCAACTGACCACAGACTACTGTTCAAACCTCCCAACATTCTACTCCAACTCCCTGCTGCAGATTCCATTGTGGCTCATGCAGCTGCGATAGTTCTATGGTGATGTCATCCCTCAGTCTTAGCTGAGACTTAGAACGGAGTGAGACAGTGTGAAATCCATTCAACTGGAGTTTCACAAGCTGCCTTCCCTGCCTACCACTAGGTCTTACTAGGATTCTAGTAACCCCAGGTAACAAGGGGGGGTTACATACAGTAGGTACGTAATTTTCATATGTTATCTGTGTCAATCTTCACCATTCATCACATTTGGGTGAGTGCCGAGCCCACCCGAAGGGGTTTTTAAAACCCTAATGGACAGCGTCCCTTAGCTCTCAGTGGGTGACACACTAAGAGGGAGAACCTTCTGGGCCTGGAGAGGCCCAAGAGTGGGGAGAGTGAGACGGGGACCCCCTGGAGGGGGAAGGAAGTTGCTCCGACAGAAGCCGCCTCACCCTGGGAGAAAAGAGATAGGTTCTATGGTGCGTGGAGTTAACCACCCTACGCCGGCCTAAGGGTGACAAATGGGAAAGACACAGCCATGCCGTCAGCCTAGTGCAGATCGTTGTCCCTACGACCCTGGTAGCTACCTCACTGACATCATATGATGTCCTTGCTTGGTGCCTTGCTAGCTCCACTCCACGCGCAGAGAGTGCAATGGCTTGTCTGGTTTGCTCCATGTCAGGCAATGAGGCTAGGATCTGACCTGGCCTGGACCACAAGAACCTGTCATAGGCTGCATAGTGGACCTGATGTGAGGAAATAGAAAGCAGCAACCGTGCCGAGTAGAAAGTCCTCCTACCCCAGAAGTCAAAATCTGAGGAGTCTTGATCTGGGGGCCAGTCATGGTGAAGGGCGCGAAGCCCTTCGGGAGTGTCCAGTTGCATCAATCCTGACTGAGGATGAGGCATGGAACCTGGAGACCCGGGGGGGGGGGGACACGCAATACCGCTGGAAGAGATCCCTGGGGGCAGGAACTCCGGAAAAAGGTCTCTGTCAGGAACGCAAGGATGCCTCCCTAAAGGGAGCTGGCCAGGGGGGCACCACAAGGGTGTCCTCACTGAAAACGCCCAAAAAGGTGTGCGCCGAATGCTCTGGATTGCTCAGAGTGGCAGGAGAGAGATGCAGGTCCTCCAACATCCTCACGAGAAATCGCTGATACTCCGCGACATCAGCAGCTGGAGAGATGTGGACAGAAGGCTCCTCTCCCCCAGAAGAGGGGGATAAAGAGTTAGAGGACCTCAACTGTTCAAAGGGTGGCTGCTCGGGGGGAGGTTGAAAAACCTGTCTGTCCATTGCCCTGATGTAAGCGGTAAAGCGAGCAGCCACAGCTCTGAACTGCTCCCAGGATAGAGGCCCGCTAGGACCAAGGATGCCTGGGAGTGCAGGAGAATGTGGCAAAGGGATGGGGACAGAGACGAGAAGTCGGCTGACCTCTGCCTGGTCTAGGAAGTGGACCAGGAGCACCAAAAGATGAAGGTGCCCCAGAAGACTCCACAGCCGACAGCTGAACAACCTTTTTGGAACTGCCTTGCCTGCACCAGGAAAAATCCCCTGTGAGGTAACCGGGGCCGTATAGATCCAGAAGGATGGTCCCCTACCTCAAAAGAATGGGGCTCTCTCACAGAAAGCGAAGAGGAAGAGCGAAGATTCGTATTGGGCTTCTTCCAGAGCCCGGGTGGGCCCCCAAAAAAGGCCTCTGCGCAGACCCCATGCCCCTCAACCCCTTGGAATCTGAGAGTGCCCTCCTCCTCGAGATGGCCAGCCTAGGTAACTGACAGCCCTGGTCAGTACCCGAAGGAGCTACCCAAAGCACAGTACCCTCCCCTCCCGTAGGGGCTCTGATCGGTCTCAAAGTTGGGCGATCCAGGCACACCACATGAGGGGGTACCACCGCTGAGGGGTCTGTGAACCCTCTGAGGCCATGTTGCAGTGCAATGGTGGCATGCACCACTGCCCGCTGGTCAGCGCCCCTGACCCCAGTCTCAGTAGTCACCAACCACTCCTCAGAGAGGGGCTGACTCTGGTCTGTCGAAGACACCACAAGGCTACCCACACTAGCAGCTAGTTCCAAGGAGCCAGACTGCTCGTCTGACTCAGAGTCCGACTCCGCCTCCGAAGAGGTAGAGGCTGAGGCCCTGTGCCAAACTGCAGGTGGACAACTTTCGCCATCCCTACCAAACAGGGTGCCAGAAATGGAAACCGTGCCCGAGCCAATGTCAGTGCCCTTCACAGCACCGCGAATGGCAGCCAGAGAGGACACGGCTCCAGCCCGAACAGCAGCCATGGAGTCGGAACCTGCCATGGCACCGTCTCACCGCACAGCGCCGTGAGCGGCACCAAGGGCAGAGACGTCCCGATGGCATCGAAGTCAGAAACCCCCATGGTGCCAACCCACTCCACGGTGCCGCAAATGGCGCCGAGAGCAGGAACGGCGCTGATGGCTCTGACAGCGCTGTCTGAATCCCCCATGGCGCCATGCCCAAGTCTGACATTGTGAACGACTCCAGACCTGGACATGGTGCCGTGCTCAACCTCGGCACAGCGAACAGCGCCAAGGTGAGAGAAGAAAGAGATGGCGCTGTAGAGCCTCCCACGGCACTGCCAGCACTATTGGTGCTGTGAACGGTACTGACAGCAGCCATGGTGCCGAGCGACGGACCGACGCCGACTCCACCAGGGCCCATGGCACTGCGAGAGGCACCGAGGCCCGAAACAGCACTGACCAATGGCGTCGAGGACAGCGCCGACCCGGGCCTTGTGAACCACAGATCCGACACCGGGGGAGCCTTCACCCCTGAAGGGATGATTGCCATGGCGGTGCCTCCTGCCTGCCTCTGAAGGGAACGGACTAGGCCTCCTGCACTGTGAGAGGAGCCTCATCCATGGCTAGGCTACTAGAAGCCAGGGCTCCCTCCTCCTCCTCCTCCTCCTCGGTCTGTATAGAACTGGGAGGGGACCCAAAGGAAAGGCCGAGAGTGCATGGCTTGGCCTGATGAGCGTGCACCTGACCCCCGGAAGTCAGCGGAGCTCGACCCACTTTCCACGTGCGCTGTTTGATGACCCGGCATCACAAGAATCCATGTCGTGAAGCGGGCCAAGAAAGGCAACAGCCGTGCTGGTCGGTGATGGAAAATTTTCAGCCACATGGGCACCGTCACATGGGGGGCCGACCCGTCTTTGAAGTCTTCTTGCCCTCCGACCTAGACATGACCTATGGAAATAATACAAAAACAAGACCCGAGGGTCACTGTAATAATGAAAATATGGAAAGATCTTACCGGCGACGTTGAGTGGCTAGCAGAACCGGCAGGAGGATCCGACGGACTTAGCGCCGAAAATTTGCCAAAAAACTAACTGCAAAGCAAGTAGGCCTCGAATTGCTTGGAGAAAGTGTCCCACGAGGTGACCTCGATGGTGGGAGATGAAGAACTGGCAGGCAGGCGGAGTCAACGGCGCCTAACGGCCAACCTGCGAGTGCCATGTAGTATGCAGACCTCTAGGGGGTAGTGCCGAGAGCACGCCGGCTCCACCTGCCAAAAAAAAAAAAAAAAAAAAAGCTCCCACAGGGTCATGACCTCCAGCCACGTACCCAAATGTGATGAACGGTGAAGACTGACACAGATAAGATCATCAAATCTGCTATGGACAGAGGCCAGCTTACTGGGGCAGTTTTTATTGACATGTCAAAGGCATTAGACTCAGTTAACCACCACCTGCTCCTACATCAACTAGTCTCTACTGGCACCTCCCAAACCACCCTTGTCTGGTTCTCCAGCTATCTGTGTAGCCACTCCTAGTCTGTCTCCTGTCATAAAGTTCTCTCTGCCCCAGCCCTGCTTCATTCAAGAGTCCCGCTAGGTTCCATACTTGGGCCCCTGCTCTTTTCTTTGTTCATCAATAACCTACCTTCTGTGCCCACCCACAGTCTCTCCTTACTCTATGCTTATGACTTGGTTCTCTATGTTTCCTCCAACTCTATCCAAGAAATTAACTCCCATCTTTCCTCTGATCTCCATCATATCCAGATCTGGCTTAAGTCCTACTGCCTAGTGCTAAATGTTGCCAAGATCCAGGCTATGCTCTCTGGGTCATGAAGGAAATCTGTCGCCTCAACACCATCTCTTCAGGTTTCATGTCTTGACAGCT
The DNA here is from genome assembly GCA_016271365.2 of Neoceratodus forsteri. Lineage (NCBI taxonomy): Eukaryota > Metazoa > Chordata > Ceratodontiformes > Ceratodontidae > Neoceratodus > Neoceratodus forsteri. Next base: position 246,841,648 of record CM028131.1, on the reverse strand, counting down.
CTCCTATGGAAGTAACCTAGTCCTTCAAATACCTAGGGGGTCACGCTGGATCCATCTCTTAACTTCTCTCTGCATGCCAAAGCTGTCTGAAAATCCGTTAATGCTAAAATTGGACTGGCTTACCGAGTCTGGCAGTTCCTGACACCCGCTGTCAAAATCTCTGCCGCCCAAGGCCTTTTCCTCCCAAGACTCTGCTACACTCTGCCTGTCTTCGCTATGGCATAAGCAAACATCCTTCAAATGTGGGATGCTGCTTACAACAATGTCTGTAGATTTGAGTTATCAGCTCCTTGTCTTAATCTTACTCTGACCTCCACTGGTTATCTCCTTCCTTCCGCTGGGCTTATTCTTTAGGTTGCCTGACTGACAATATTATTCGTTCTTCTATCCCCTCCACACTTGCAGCTATGCTCACCCGTTTAGACTGCCCTCGTTCCCCCTGGTCCAGGTCTTTAGCTCTGCTCTATGTCCCTAAATGCTCCACCAGGATGGGTGAACTGGTCTTCTTTTATGCACATAAACTTTGGAACTCTCTCCCACTTGACCCTAGGCACTCTAAATCCCACTCTACTTTCAAGAAAGACCCCCCCCAATTACCTCACCCCCCTATACACTTGCAAATGTCCCTAGCTTCCCAGTCATGCTAATCAACCCTTGTCCTGCAATGGGGGGCGCTCTGGAGCCCGAGAGAAACAGAAGTTAAGAACTAAAGCTCTTCAATTGAATCAGTTTAAAACTATAAATAGCTAAATTTTTTGAGCACTGGATATATTCAAAAGATAGTTTACAGACATGGGAAGATCTACTACTTACAAATGGGCAATCCCAAGAAGGATAAAACACAATATGAGGGAGTCAGAAGTAAAAATGTTTCAGGACTGCCAGCCATGCAGTAGATGGCAGGCCAGACACCATTGGAACTTCTTGAAACCGATGAAGAAACGTTGAAAAGTCTTGGGTCAAATATTTCAAGACTTATCACTTCTCTGGAAGGTTTGACGAGCAAATTTGATTCTCTCACAAACAGAGTTACCACCACAGACAGCGAGATGACCTTCATAAAGACAGAGACACTGGAGGTATCCAAGCATTCCAAAGCAGCCCTAGGTGCTACAGCTAGCTTCATCAAGGAGAACACTCACCTACAATCCCAACAAGAAAATTTAGATGTAACCCCTAAGTGGCACTATGTTAAGGGCTTCTACCCCTGCCTGCATGACTAGGCGCAGGTTGAGGGGCCAAAGCTCGGTGAACGGGTGCTTCCACCAGGAGGAATGGTTCTGGGGTAGCATAACTGCTGTTGGTATAGCCCTCCGGGATGCTATAACTCACCACCAACCTCTCTAGTGGCCTAAACAGTATAGTAGAAAAAAATTCACATGTACCATATGGCAACAATGCCTTGCTCACACCCCTTGCACTTACCACCAGGGCTGGATCCTCTGCAGCTGTCCTGGAGACCCCCTGTAAAGTAAGACCTGTAATGCAACAGTTCAATGGCAGTACAATACCCCCACCAAAAAGGTACGCACTAGCCAGGTTAAATGTAAAAAGAACAAAATCTGATTTATTCAGAGGGAAGTGAACAGGGGTGGGGCATGAATCTAGTGGACAACTGACAGATCTGATTAACTCAGGCTGAACACACATGCTGCAGGCAGTTCTGGGGATTTCAACTGGGTACCCAGAGTTGTGTGACTATATACAAGGGACTCGCTGTGCATGCATGTTCAGCCTGAATTAATCAAACCTCAGCTATGCCATAAGGCAAAAGAATAAATGTTTTGATGGTGTGCGCACCATCCTTCGAGAAGCTGAAGTGCCCCACAGAATGCTTTTTCGGGCCCGATTGCGTATAGCATATCAGCGTAAGGTCTACATTTTCTTAGACCCAGTGGAGGCCTCAAAGTGGTCCCAGTGTCACGCTCCTCCAAGACACCGCAGAGGAGGACAGGACTCTCAATCCGAAGATGAAGACGACAAGCAGGTCACTTGACTGAGTGATGGAGATGGAATGTCCCGGTTTGCCCAAACTGTTTTCTGGTCCTCCATTCTACTTTTGAATTGACTGGCATATTTTCTGAGAGACACCAGGTTTGTTTTAGTTAAACGAGGGCTATTGTGGTATATTTGGCTAATGGATGGGGTTGGTGGATATAACCAGCTAACCTGATTTATGATTACAGCCTTTTGTTGCCTAACATAAGTTTGGCTTTGTTATAAGGGCACTGTTCTCGTCCTGTTATTATTGCTATTATTCTTCACTGTTAAGAAGACATCATTCTGACCAGTTTTTAGGGCTATGAGCAGAGCCTACAGCACTATTAGTATCAGAGTAGCATTAAAACGGCTGATCGTGGAACTCCCTTTTTGGACATTTGAAAGTATTCCTCCACAACTGCAAAACAGTGCACTCCCTCTCTGATTTTTGCTATTTGCTGCTCTATGTTAAAAGCATCTGAAGGGAGGGAGGATGCTACTGTATTGTACCTCAGAACTTCTCAAGATATTAACAAAAAAAAAACTATTTAAACTGCTGTTTCTACCATCTGTCCAGCTCAGCCTAATAGATTTATTCTGTCTTTCGGCAACCTAGGGGTTAACTCATTATATGTTGTCTGGAATATATTGAACCTGTGAAAATCAGACTACAGCATCAGATTACAGACAGTGGAGCTGCAGTCTGTGAGCTATCTCATTCCTATGGGCACATACACACACAGCAGCATGTACTCTAACTAAATAAATTTAAGAGGACTGAATTAACAAAATGCCAGTTTTTGATAATTGTGACTAAACAGCACTATATGGCACCAACAAGAAAACAACTTTGGTCATTTGGTAGCTCTTCACAGCTCTGTTGGCTCTGGCTATAGTTTGTCTGTAATGGTGCTAAATTGTACAACATAACTGAGAGTGCAGTTCTGCTATGATTCTATACCTTTTTAGGTATCAGATATTGGTAAGTGCATGCAGCTCGTTTCCTCTGGTAAGGAATAGAATTTAGATTTAATTTTCCTTACTAAGTTTAAAAGTACTCATGCGGCTCATGGGCTCAGTAGCGCAACTTTATAGTGTTTACATTTGATTAAAAGGTCATTGTACTTTATAAGGAATATCCTCCAATGATGTATCATATTGATGAGTACGTTCTTTACTTTATGCATGTATTAAGAGGGGTGACGCCCTTGATGTTATTGTAACGAACATACGAACATACAAAATTTGCCAGCAGATAAAGGCCTAGAGGGGTCTATCAAGTCTGCTCGAATGTGCAGCTAGCACCCCTTATTCTGCAGCTGCCCCTCCCTTCCACCCTTCCCCTTCATTAACCCTCCCCCTTGTCCTGTCCCATCCTCGTTTGAAGCAGTCCACTGTTCTACTGGATACCACTTCTGCCGGTAACACATTCCACCCAGCCACCACCCTCTCTGTAAAAAAGTGTCTCCTCATCTCCCTCCTGAACCTTCCTCGCTCCAGTCTCATATCATGGCCCCTGGTGGCCCTCCCCTTCCTTACTTTGAACAGCCCCTCTGTACCCATCTTGTTTATTCCTTTCATGTATTTAAAGGTTTCAATCATGTCACCCCTGTCTCTCCTCTCCTCCAGTGAGTACATGCTCAACTCCTTCAATCTCCTCTCGGATGATAAGTCCCCCAGCCCCTTGATCATCTTTGTTGCTCTGCGCTGCACCCCCTCCAGTAACTTAATGTCCCTCTTCAGATACGGACGCCAGTACTGCACGCAGTACTCCAGGTGTGGTCTAACTAATGACCTATACAGTGGCAGAATCACCTCCTCCTTCCTCGAGGATATACCCCTTGCAATACAACCCAGCATTTTGTTGGCCTTTGCAGCTGCCTTCCTACACTGTGCCTCCGGAGCTCTCTTTGTATGTATTATTGTTAATTCAATTAACACAAAGTTAAATAAAGAAAACCTTGTCCTGCACTTACATCCCCATGTCCACTCCGATTCTCCCTCTTCCCCACCCTTTCTGAGCTACAGGTATGCACTTTATGTTTCCCTGTCTCTGCCTGAGTATTGTCTCCTAGATGACTTAGCTAACGGCACTGTCATATTTGTACATTATTATCCCTTACTGTGCCATTACTGACTATTTTTGCTCCTATTATATCGTGTAATATGCATCTTCCACTTATGTGCTATGTAACTTACACCTCTGTATAGCTGAACTCTTATTGTACCGCACTGTATATATATATATATATATATATTTGTTTTTTTACCTGTTCTTTGACTAGTACTCTCCCAGGTCATGCCTGAAAATAGACAGTTCTGTCTAGTGCACTTACCCAGTAAATAAAAGCAAATGAATAAATAAATATGACCACGCAACAAGAACCAATTTTTACAAATTAACTGATCCCCAATGAAAGTTACACTTTTGTACACTGTGCATGGCAAACAACATTATGCCTTCAAAAGTATAAAAAAATAAATATATAAATACAACACAAAAAAGACCAACTATGCAAAAAGTAATTAACAGAAGCTTTAAATCCCATTACAACGATCTTCACATATGATTAGTGCAGGTCATAAAACTGGATTCTTTGGATTTGCTTCCTGTTGATGGTTTTAATTCAGCAATCTCTCTTTTTAATTTACTTGATTTAACAACACAGATACATACAAACAGAGACAATGTCGGCAGAAAATGTGTTTATTTTATTGAAATTTTACTGGGAAAGGCACACTGGCCAAGGCTTGTTTCCAGGTACAACCCAGGAGAAAGGGGACTGGAAGAAAAATACATTCAAAAGGTAAAATACAATCCATGTGAAAAAATGCAGAGTACAGGCATTTGTGAATTGCCAATATTATCGAGCAATAGTAAACAGGCTATATCAAAGGGAATTAAAGAGTAAAACAGGAATTTACATAATAAAGAAAAACAGCAATGACTACCCATGACCCTCCAGCTTGGAGGGATAGGAAGCCTATCCAGAGGATCGCAAGGGCAATGGCTACAGGGAAGAGCTGGGTGTTTTGTTTACCTGGGGACAAATTACCTGGCAGAGGACAGAGAACAGTTAGGCAGAATACAGGGGGAGTTTGAGAAGTTGGGGGAGGGCCTAAAGCAGGCAGTAGGCTCCATCTCCTTCTCAGAGGTGCTACCTGTCCACAGCAAGAGAGAGGCCAGGACACTCTGCATCCAGAACTTCAGCTCATGGCTGAAGGAATGGTGTGGAAGGGAAGGGTTTGGCTTCATAGCGGACTGGGGCCCCATCTGGAGTGATGTGGGCCTGTACAAAGGTGATGGCCTGCATCCATCCAGGAAGGGGACCATGGTTCTGAGTAAAATGTTTGAATGCTTTAGTGGCAAGCATTTAAACTGGCCAAAAGGGGGGGAAGGAAGGCTAGGAGACAAGTTATACCCGCCTCATAAGTGCAGGTACTATGAGGGAACTCAAGAAGGTAACAGACCAATAGAGGGCACAAGTCAACAAAAAGACAATGGACTGGGAGGATCTGACAAGGATGGTGAACAGAACAGGGAGAGGCAAAGGACCAAAAAGTGGAGGGAGGGATCATGGAGAGCCATGTGTGAAAATGCCCAATGTCTAAGTAACAAGATAGGAGACCTCAGGGCTACCATGGCAGAATCTGACCTGGACATTGTGGTCATCATGGAGACCTGGTATAATGAGAACCAGAGCTGGGAAGTGGCCATACCAGGTTACAATCTATTCAGGAGGGACAGAGCAGGCAGGAAGGGGGAAGGAGTAATGCTCTAGGTGAGGGAAAGCATAAAAGTCAAAGATATTCAAGGAGAACAAGGAGGAGGGGAGATATTGTGGGTTGCACTGGAAAGGAAAAAGGAGTCAGCCATCCGCACAGGGGTAATATACAGGCCACAAGCTCAAGGGGCAGAATTGGATGAGGAAATGATGCCAGCAATCCATGCATGGCACACAGGGGAACGATGTTGCTGGTCAGTGATTTTAATCTACTAGAAGTAGAATGAAGCCTTCCCACAGCAGCAACAGCTAGGAGCAGGTACATCTTGAACTCCCTGCAAGTGGCATTCCTCATCCAGCTGGCCGGAGAACCCACACGGGAGACAGTAATACTGAACCTAGTGCTTACAAACAGGAACAGTGTGGGAGCTCCTAAGGGAACAGTGATCTCTGGACAGTGTGGTTTGAAATAAACAAGGGTGTGGAATCAAGCCACACAAGTACAAGAATCCTAGGCTTCAAAAAGGCAGATTTCAGAAGGATGGGTAAATGCCTAGAAGCACTGGTTGGAATAGGGGAAATGAAGGGGGGTAGAGGAACTGTGTGCAGTAATCAAAACAGGGGTAGCAAAACACTGGCCACACAACTCTGTGTCAGACAGGTCAGCAAGGGGAAGAGACAGAGGAGCCTAATATGGTTTTCTAAGTAGGTATCAGAAATGGTCAAAGCTCAAAAAAATGGCACTTAAGCAATACAAAAAGACACGGAAGGAGGAGGACATGGAGAGGTACCAGGAGAAGCAAAGGAAGGCAGGGAAGGCAATTAGGGAAGCCAAGGTACAAACAGAGGAACACAGAGCGAATTCTGTGGTGAGGGGGGACAAAACCTTTTACAGATACAACAGGGGGAAAAGGAAGGTGAGGGGAAGGATTGTGAGACTGAAGGGGAGAATGGAGGCAGTGTCGAAGGTGATGACCAGAAAGCAGATATTCTAAACAAATACTTCTGTTCGGTCTTTACAAAGGAGGGGGCAGGAAATAGGCCTGGAAAGAGCATCAAGGTGGGAAAAGCACAGAAATGGATACAAGTCCTTTTCCCAAAGAAAGGATCCTAATGGAATTAGCAGCATTAGGAGTTGATAAGGCTACGGGGCCAGTTGAGGTACATCCCAGGGTACTGAGGGAGCTAAGAGAAGTGGTGACCGAACCTCTGATGATCCTGTTCAACCTGTCATTGGAAACGGGAGGTACCCAAAGACTGGAGGACAGTTGATGTAATTCTTCTATACAAGAATAGAAACAAGGAGGTAGTAGGGAACTACGGATCAGTCAGCCTGACCTCAATAGTGGGAAAGGTCATGGAAACACTACTAAAAGAAAGAATAGTAGCACACATGGTTGTCAGCGGTCTACTGGACCCAAGGCAACATGGTTTTATGGAAGGGAGGTTGTGCCAGACTAACCTCATTGTGTTTATTGACTGAGTAACCAGGGAGATGGACTGGGGGGTAAGCAGTGGATGTGACCTATCTAGATTTCAGCAAGCCTTTGACACTCTGTCACATAGAAGGCTGTTAACAAAGCTGGAGAACACGGGGGTGGGAAAGAAGGTAGTAAAGTGGGTAAAAATGGCTGGAAAATAGGACCCAAAGGGTGGTGGTAAATGGCATTCACTCTGCAGACAGTAAAGTGACAAGTGGGGTGCCACAGGGATCAGTGCTGGGTCCAATTCTCTTCAATGTTTTTATCAGTGACATTGCAAAATGCCTGGAAGACACATAGATGTTTACGGTAGATAGAGACTGCAAGGCCCATCCAGTCAGCCCATTTTTTCTACCTTATGAATGTGCCATAGGTCTTCTGGAAGAGAAAATCTGACTGTTCCCTGATGACAGAAAGCTCTGCCACAGGGTGGACATGCCAGGGGGAGTGGATAGAATGAGGAGAAATCTAAAGAAGCTGGAGGATTGGTCAAGGGATTGGCAGTTGAGTTTCAACACAGAAAAATGCAAGGTAATGCACATGGGGCACAAAAACCCAGGAGCGGCATATCAAGGGGGGAGGGATAGAATGCTCAAAGCAAGACAGGGACCTGGGAGCTATCATCTCTGATGACCTCAAGGTAGGTAGGCAATGCGACAATGCAGTGGGAAAAGCAAACAAGATGCTGGGATGCATAGGTTGTGAAATCACCAGCAGAAAAAGGGAGGTAATAATTCCACTATATAGGACATTAGTGAGGCCACACCTTGAGTCCTGTGTTCAATTCCGGTGGCCTTATCTACATAAGGACATAGACAGGGCAGAGGCAGTTCAGCGGAGGGCAGCCAGGATGGTGCAGGGATTACATCATAACCCTACGAGGATAGGCTGAAAGCATTAAATATGTACTCCCTGGAGGAAAGGAGGGATAGGAGGGACATGATTGAGACATTTAAGTACTTCACAGGGAAAAATAAGGTACAGGATAATACAATTATCCACAGCAAAATATGCTCAAGGACGAGGAGGCATAAGATGAAATTGGAGGGAGGGAGGTTCAAAGGGAACGTGAAAAAGTACTTTTTTACTGAAAGGGTGGTGAACAAATGGAACAGGCTGCCGGAAGAGATGGTGAGGGCAGAAACGATTACTGGCTTTAAAAAGGCTTGGAACAGACATAGGAGAATACTGGCAGTTGGGGGAGGGGTACAGCCTAGTTCCGGAAAAGCTTGAAGAAGTTCAGTTGCTAATGGGCAGACTAGGTGGGCTGGAGGCCCTTATCTGCCGACAACTTTTATGTTTCTATGTAAAATAAAAATGGCTTATTTACATCTCCTTCTTACCTTCTGAAGAGGGAGGTATATGCACTGGGAGTCTTCCCCCGCAGAGCCTCACGTGCTGCTTGTTGCCTCCGCTGTATGGATGCTTCTTCCTAATTCAGTGACCAAGCAGATAATCAGGATTGCAACATTAAACATGGTTTCAGAGATCTTACTTCCATAGTCTTTTACTGAATTTTAAGACATAGCAGCAGTACATTTTCTAGTGGGAAACACTGCCATTTAGTCAGGTACTTTTGGGGGTATTTCACAAATTATACTGATAAAGTATTACGTTACGGGGCTGTGGGGTCAGGAGCCAGCAGCAGGATGGCAGGAAGGGACTCAGTGGTTGGGTAGAGGCCTTATGCTGGTGGAAGGAGGTCCAACAGGCAGGCCTGAAGGAAAACAAAATATGTTGAAAAACAGATCTACCACAGGCTGCAATCCAGACTGAGTACTGATGGGTTGATTCCCTCTCAGCAAAATACAGTACTGAGATCTCAGGCTTTTGATTGACAGACTGGGTTCACTGACAGCTCCCCTTGATACAACAGTCCCATTTATTCCAAAGCTGTTTCTGCATTGACATGGGTATACAGAATTGTGAACAAAGCAAATAGTTTGAAGGGCTTTCGGGCAATAATCCCTGCCACAAATAGCGTTTCATCAGTTGTTTATTTTGAGGTAATAAAAGTACTATGTTGTAAGGATTCTGATTATGAATTGTTATCTACAATTAATACAACCACAAAGAGTAATCCCCCCCCAATTGAAACTATCTAAAACAATTATTAAGTTGTATGTAATTTCCATTTAGCTTATGTTGGCCATAACAGTACAGACTGAGTACTGATCAAGAGTGCAAAGCAGTGCCTCACCCCCTAATACAAGTGGAATGAACCATTCTTACTGTGTGTTGTTGCAGCACTACAGCTTGTAGGACGCCCCAGCTCACTGCAACAGCAGGAAAGCAGGAGGCAGCGTGCTCAGCGGCAGGCAGAACCCGTTCCATTGTTCCACTGCAACAGCAGCGGGACAGAGCTCAACACTTTTAGTCAATGTTTGAAAAGAAAAAGCATTTATATAGCGCTTTTCATATACATTGTATCCTAAAGCCATATCTTTTGCCATAGCCAGATCCTTTGCCATATCTGCCCCCCACTTCTGGAACTCCATTCCCTCCCACATCAAACTCTCCAAATCCCAGAAGGCCTTTAAACTGAGTCTTCAGGCACACCTATTAGAATCCGACTGCTGCTCTTGTGCTGTAACTTGAGCTTCTCTCCTAGCATTTTCTCCTCCCTATGGCACTTATTGATTTCACTGTCTCCAAAATCTGAAAGTTTCACATCCAGCAGAAATCCTATTGTTATAATGCTACTTCATTTAAGTTTTGTTTGCTGTTTGTCGTTTCAATTTAGTCATTGATGTATCATCAGATGAAAATAATTAATGTAATGTTATCTGTTTCTCTTTGTCATTACTGATAATGACTGTACCTGGCTGTATACTGTTCAAATGTTTGTTCTCACCTCATGCTGCGTCATGAAATACTCTTTAATGTTGACTCTGGTCTCCCCTGTCTGTACTCTCCCGGGTCGTGCCTGAATATAGGCAACATTGTTGTCTAGTGTACTTACCCGGTAAACAAAAACCAAAACCAAATAAATAAAGGGTCAGGGTAGGGTTAGCGAGGCAATCCACCACATTCCTTTAAAGAAATACAGTTGCTACAGTGTGCAACCCCGTCTTCTCCCAGCAGGAATGTTACCGATAATCTCACACTGCATACCTGCAGACTCCTAACAATATCTGTGAGGAGAGTTTTTAGGATATTGATTTTGGAAATAAGTTCTGAAGTATAGATAAGGCAAATCTGCTGTCCCTCCTTGCCTTGATATTTACGCAATATTGTGATGTGAATGTGTGTGCTGATGCTCAGGTAGCAGTTTTATACAGCTCCAATAATGAGGCCTCCTCGTTGCTGCCATTGAAGAATATAAGGGGGTATAAAAGTCCAGTACCTTTCTGGGACCAATTATGGGAGCAACAATACTAGATGCAAAGCAAGACCCAAGAAACAATGGATAGCCATCCAGGCAGTTGCAAAGAAAGTCATAACTAGGAGGTGATTAACTGAAGTACAGCAAGGAACTGAGGCGTGGCATGATCAGGTCATTTGGCTATACTACACTGAGAAACTGACACATTTAAGGCTTTTGCAGGAAAAGAACAGTTACGTACTTACCGTAACAGTAGGTCTACGACAGAATGTCTTTCATAAGGCCACACCTTTGGAACTTATAGCTGCCAGGTACTAGGACCACATGGAAACATTTGCAAGCAGTCTACCAGGGGGCCACCCATAACAATGTTAGTCCAAAGGTTCAAACCGCAATACCTCCTAATAGATCTGGTACAGGAAAGTGAACTGCCAGCCCTGCTCAGACACTCAATCCAAAAATACCTGCACTCATGGGACCTCCAAAAACACTCCAGACCAGAAATTCATTATTAAAGAGCTTTATCACCAGTGCCAAAGGTGGAGTGTACATGAATCCGACAACACACCACTGTGCCCTGCCACTTCTAGCCATAACTCTTTGCCCCCTGAAGTGTTTTTGGGTTGAGCACCCATGACAACATCAGGCCTCAGTGTCTACATAAATGTGGGCGGCCCCTCCTCTCCCCCATTCCCAGCTGGAGATCTGCTCAGATGATTTCCCTTTAGGGGAACTAGGAGAGAACCCAGTGCTCTACAAACCAGGCAAGACATAGGAACACTGAAATTGTTGGCAGGTAAGGACCGCTAGGCCCATCCAATCTGCCTGTAGGCCCCATACATTGTATTTGCCCACTGACCCTATGAGATCAATGGCTTTTCATCACTCCCTCCCCTCTCAGAGGAATGGAAAAGAGAACAATGGAGATAGGAACATTGATATGTAATTCATTAGGCCACACCTTTAAAACGAGTACCAAGCAGTACCGAAAGCTAACAAACTGGGTGGCTGGAGCCTACAGGCTTATGACAATAGGCCTTGTAGCACAGCTAGGCCAAAGCCAGCTCACCTGCGAAAGACAATGTCCGGGCTGTACTGCTTAGTAAAAGTGTGGACTATACTTCAGGTAGCAGCTGCACAGATCTCTGCAGTGGAGACATTCCAAAAACCAAAAATAGAAGTGGCCATACCTGCTGTGTAATGACCATGAACCATACCAGAAAGTTCCTTATCATGCTTCCTGTAACAGAAAGTAAGACAAAATTACTTACCACAGTAATAGTGTTTCTTCCAAGGGATCTCCCAGTATGATTACACATATGCAGTCAGCCCAGAACCTCTAACTGCCCCAGAGCTGTAGCGATGTAATGTGGAATGTATGCAAATAATAATGGAACTAGAATGTGGCATTCAAATTGCTACCTCTAGATGGACTGTGTTCCATCTAACAGTCAGATTCATTTTTGCAGCTGAAAAATACTAGACTATCTGAATTAAAAATAATTGTAACGCAACCGACAATAACAATAATACTGACCCCCTGGTGAGGAGGACTGGCTTCCAACAGGATAAAAACAACACAAAGAGAGAGCTACACAAGGCTCCCTAGTCATCTCTGTGTGCATCAAAAACAAGTTAAGCCAATGATTAATGGCAATATTAAGAACACCCATGAAAGTACTGCTGAACCTGATCCAGATTATGTAAGGGGAGGTAGAATGCGAGGTCTAATCATACTGGGAGATCCCTTAGAAGAAACAATATTACTGTTGTATGTTTTTCTTCAAACCGCAGGAATCTCCCAGTATGGTTAGACATATGCAGACTACCAAGCAGTGCCTTGGGAGGAAGGTACAGAACCTACTTAGAAAAAAGGTTCTGCAATACTGCAGTGCCAAATCTTACATCACGTCTGGACTGGACGTCCAGGCAATAGTGCTTTGTGAAGGTGTGGACTGCATTCCGGGCGGCCACTTTACAGATTTCCTGCAAGGCAATGTCCCTTGCAGCTGCCACAGAGGCAGTAGTTCCATGAGTGGAATGTGTCCTGAGGCCCTGTGGTGGCTGTTTCACAGCCTTACTGTAACAGAATTGGATGTAGGATCCTATCCAGCATGCAACTGATCTCTTTGAGGCAGGCCTGCCTTACCCAACCTCACCATAGGTGATAAAGAGCTGTAAGTGGGAACCCCTGAAGTCCTTAGTACAACTGGTATAGTAGCTGAGGGACCTCTTTACATCCAAACTATGAAGCTTCAATTCCCCTCAACTGGACTTGGCTGTGAAAAATACAAGAAGGGTGATGGACTGGTTCAAATGAAACTCAGATTGCACTGATTGGAGAGTGCGTGCCTCTTGTGAGAGGTGATAGGTGATATCTTTTTAGCAGCCTTTTTAAGGCTTGATATATACTACTGTTTGATATAACATTCTTTGGTCATGGTACCACCTTGGGGTACCTTCCTGACCAGTGTTGCAGGGACCTGTGAGATTGAGGAGGGCTGTCCCTGATACTAATTATTAAACTATCTGTCTCTGTGTAGGGCTTTGTCCTTGAGTCATCTACTACACAGTAACAGCTTTTAGGATTGTGCTCCTATAAAACGGAGCTTTAAAAACATTTTAGTTTTCACTCTGGTAAGGCATCAGTGCAGCGCTCGCTACCGGAAGTAGGAAGTGGTCACACTTCTGGTTTCGGTGCTATTTCAGACGCACTGCAACAAGCAGGGCAAGCATGCATGGGGCAACGCGCGCCACTGGGGTCGATGGAGGAGACGGCACACCCGTCTGTTCCTTAGTGTAAGGTACATCTTACATCTGTCTAGTGGTTTACTCAATCAACTACGATGGACATCAATGTGGGTATTGTAACATTATCAACAGGGGAAATTGCTATGACATGCATACTTTGTAACAATTTTTGTTTGGAGACCTGCAAAGGTTTTGATAGCTTAAAATGCACTCACTGTATTGAGACTGGAGAACTCAAAGGCAGAATCAAAGAGTTAGAGGTTGTCATAAATAAGTTACAAAAGAAATATGATTTACTAAATTCACAGCCGAATAATCCTTATCTGGTAATTGTGGTCTTCTTAGTGCCACTAATAAACTGGAAGATAGGTACAAAAGAAGCAGAGAAGATGAAACTGATGAATGGAGCCCAGTATGTACTAGAAATCGAAAGACAAACGGCAGGAGAGCTATGGAATTCACTATGCCCACTAATAACCCTTTTGAACCCTTAGCTAATGAGGAAATTCCCACAAATCGTAACAATGAATCTCCTTCTATAGCTCACAATGAACCCTCTCCTGCAGAGGTTACCATCCCCCCTAATGTTACCGTTACACAGGGAATTGTCTTAGATAATCCTATAGCTAAAGCCAATACAAGGGTTATTGTGGCACAAGTTCATCAAGATGATCCAAGCTCAGGCAATTCGCTCTCCACTTCTACAAAAGTACGTATTTCTCGGCAGGGAAATTTACATACCCATGCAGATAATGATAATGGTGACTTTACTGAGGAACTACCCAGTCCAGCTGACACTCCTGATAACATGGACTCTAGTTCAGGCCTTACTACTAGGAATATAGATAATACGGACCACTTACCCAGGCAAGTCTTTGTATTAGGAGACTCTATTACTAAGTATGCTGGTGGTCAGATTTGTAAGCAGGACAAATTAAATCATACCTGCTCTAGTTATAGGGGTGCTTCAATCAGAGACATTAAGAGGGCAATTCCCGAGACCCTCAAAAATGCTGGCCAAAACCCCTTAGTAACAGTGCATGCTGGCATCAATGACATCAACAAATTTACATCAGAAGATATTCAGAACCGCTATATCTCTTTGGTACAAACCCTTGAATCCATAGGTTGTGACATCTGCCTATCTGCGATTCTACCAGTAACTAGGGCTATGAGTGATAAATTGAACAAAATCCAAAAAATTAATGAATGGCTATGTAAATGGACCCTTAAAAAGAAAATAACTTGCATAACTCATTGAGAGAGATTCAGCATGGATTACAGTCTATTCAGTTGGGACGGCCTGCACTTAAGCAAAAAGGGGAGCTATGTGTTTGGTAAAATCATTGTCACAGAAATAAACAAACATTTAAACTGACTGATTGGGGGCAAATGAGGGAAAATAATAACACTTATCCATTTAATGCTGATAATGTTTATAACCTACTGCTCGGTAACGCTAGGAGCCTAAATATAAAAAAGATCACTTAACTAGCGGGTGTTTTACATCATAAAAATATTGATATAGCTGCTATAACTGAAACATGGTGAGACAGTGCTTCAGATTGGCATAATGCAATAGCTGGCTACCCTTTATTCTATAAAAATAGGAGTGATAAAAGAGGAGGAGGTATATGTTTTTATGTTAAAGATACAGTACCTGTGACAGAAATTCCAATCCCTAACAATGACGGACCTTTTATTGAAGGATGTATCACACAAATCGACCAACATAAAGGGAAAAAAATTACCATGGCAAATTTTAGACCTCCTTCTGCAGATACTACTTACAATCATAAACTAGTTCAAATCATCTCAGAACTCACTAATAAAACTGATATCATAATTATGGGTGACTTTAATTTACTCAGTGTTGATTGGAACAATTTAACAGCTACTTCAACAAATGATATTATGTTTCTAGACTCCTTTATTTCTCTGAGACTGGAGCAAATGGTGGTTAAACCTACCAGAATAAACAAGATACTCAACCTAATTTTGACTAATATACCTGAAGACACAAGTAATATTAATATCGCTGAACCCACTGGGAACAGGGACCATTTTACAGTCACTTTTACTTTAAATAAACATAAGTTTGTTACTAGGCTCATGATACTAAAATTAAGGCCTCACTGGCATCAATTAATTGGGATGATATTTTTGCCAATTTGGGGACTAAAGAACGCTGGTATTTGTAAAAAAAACATTATCCAGGAAGTGGAGCAACTACACATTCCGCCAAAAAAGACCAGCAATAACAAAAGGAAGATACCGCCTTGGCTCACTCCAAAAATAATGAGACAAATATGCAAAAAGGAAAGAGCTTTTAAAAAACTGAAAGACAATAACTCAGAAGTAAATCAAATTAATTACAGAAAGGAACTAAAACAACTAAGGTTCTAATAAAAAATGAAAGAAGAAAGGTGGAATTCAGACTCTGCATGACAAAAAAACAATACTAAAGGATTTTTTTCATCCATTAATCATAACAAAAATCAAGATCATTCAATAACATTGTTACAAAAAGACAGCCAAATAATCAACGATAGAAACGAGATAAGTAATACGTTTAATGATTACTTTGGTTTGGTATTTTCTAACAAAAGTAATCACAAGTTAATTACTGATCTTAAGCCATACGAACTTGAAATGATATCTCCTGATGAGGTTAAAACAGCAATACTTTCCTTAAAAACAAATAGCTCCTCAGGTCCGGACAATTTGAATGCCTATTTCATTAAACGCACAATGAATGAACTCATAGGTCCTTTAACAACCATCTATAATAAATCATACTTGGAAGGTCTCATCCCTGAGATTGGCGTAATGCCACAGTAATACCCATTCATAAAAAAGGCACCAAGCTTAATAAAATTAACTATCATCCCATCAGTCTTACATTGACTGTGTGCAAGATTATTGAGAAAATCCTGAAAAAGAGAACAGAAGCTGAAACTGTTACAAAGGGACTACATGATAATACTCAGCATGGTTTTCATACGGGCTATTCTTGCACTACAAACCTTATATCCTTCTATGAAAAAATTAGTAGTAGTATGAGTACACAGTGCCCTGTGGATATCATCTATCTTGACTTCGCGAAAGCATTTGATAAAGTTTCCCATCATCTACTTATTAATAAAATGATAAATTTGGGTTACAATACTTTTACCATCAGGTGGATTTATAACTGGTTGGAAAATAGTATTCAAGGTGTTAGAATTTTAGATACTGTTTCTCAGAGTATTGAAGTCACAAGCGGGGTGCTGCAGGGGTCAGTTCTGGGCCCCATACTCTTTGGAATATTCATTTCTGACCTACATCAAGGTATATTAAGTCCCATATCAAACTTTGCAGATGATACCAAACTATCCTCAGAGGTTAATACTAGTTCTAAGATCTTAACACTAAAAAATTACCTCTCAATTGTGGAAAGATGGGCTACTGACAATGAGATGTCTTTCAATGTGGACATGTGTGCTGTAATTCATTTGGGGGTAAACAATCCAAATACCAACTGTGTACTTAATGGTACTCCAATAAAATCTGTGGATTCTGAAAGGGACCTGGGAGTCATTGTTAACAAATTATTTTCCCTCAGTGAACATTGCCGAAAGGTAGCCCAAGTAGGAAATCGATTATTAACTGCCATCAAGAATCATTTATAACTCGAAATGAAGACTGTATTGTTGCTCTATATAAAGCATATGTCCGTCCGCATAGTGACAATGCTGTATCATTCTGGGTGCCATATTTAAAAAGAGACAAAAGTCTAATTGAGAGTATGCAAAGGAGGATTACCAAGTTAATTCCTAGGGTTAAACATTTACCATATGCAGAAAGAGTGGATGCACTGGGTTTGTATGACCTGCAGCTCAGAAGAGACCATGGAGACCTATTATTACTTTTTAATATTCTAGATAATAACTCCCTCCAAACTGAAGCTGGTATTAAATTTAAATTAATTATATCACTCTAAGATGTCACAACAGACAAATTTACATCCCCAGATGCAACTCTAATAAATGAAAATTCTACTTCACCATCACAGCCAGTATGTTATGGAATTTTTTATCCCAATATTTGGTAGATATTTCTTACTTTAATAAGTTTAAGAACGAGCTGGAAACATATTTATTGGGAACTTCTTTTTAATTTGCCCCACTGGTGTGGGGAGAGTGGTCATGAGGGGCCTTGAGCCTTCTTCCACTCTTACATACTGAGTAATACTGAGATACCATCTTGGGAAGAAATTTCCTGTTAGTCCTAGGGACCTCCTTGTCCATATGAAAGACAATGTAATTAGGACCAGTGCAGAGAGCTTGGAGCTCACACACTCTTCTTGCTGAAGTAATTGCCACCAGGAAAACAGTTTTCTAGGTAACATATTTCAGATCAGCCGCAGCCATTGGCTCCAAGGGTGGGTTCCATCAGTTTGGCTATGCATACATTCAGGTCCCAAGAAGGGCCTTGTTCCCTAACAGGAGGAAACAGATGTGCCAAGCCTTTGAAAAACTTCCTAAAAATAGGGTGTGACGCTATTGTTCTCTGAGCACCTGCAGACAAGTAAGCAGAGAATGCTGCTAAATGAACCTTGAGGGTTGCAAGCCTCAGGCTTAAGGCCTGTAGGTGAACAAGGAAGTCAAGCAGTGTAGGTAAGCTTGCCTTAAGAGGACTGACATGCTTAGACTTGCACCAGATGGAAAATCTTTTCCACTTTGAAGCATAAGTTTTTCTGGTTAAAGTTTTCCTGTAAACCTTCAGGACCTTAAGGACTTCTTCTGACAATTTAAATTCAGAAAATTCTAACTCCTCAAGAACTAGGTCTTCAGGTGAAGGGTCTTGCGGTTCTGAAATACTATCTGACCTTGAACAACTGTTAGAAAATTGTATCTCTGAGAAAGATGAATGGGTTGCTTGGTGGACAGAGTGAGTAATAGAGGGTACCATGGCAGCCTGACTCAGTCTTGACAACCAGGATCATGGTTGCAGATGGACTCCTGAGTTTGAGAAGGATCCTCAACAGCAGTGGAAATGGAGAAAAAGGAAAAATTACTCACCTTAGTAATGTTGTTTCTTTTAATGGAGTCTTGCTATATTATGACAAGTGCAGTTTGTCCCACCACTAGAACTGCTCCAGAGGTGAAAGAGTTAACTTCCATGCAGAGCATGGAGCTTAGAGCGCGAGCTCGGTTAAAGAAGCTCTGTTAGGGTGGTTTCAAACCGAAACCGTCAGATCTTTACGAGCAAAACTCACTAAGGTTCTGTGTGGAAGCTGTAACCTACACTAGCCAACTGGCTACTAACATATTCACACATTTTCCTGGTCCCAACACCAAGACTCAAGTCAGTGGACCAGAAAATAAGATAAAATAACTAAATAAACACAACACCCAAACATGAAAGAGGGCATCAATAAATGCCAACAGTGGACTGCCCACCCCATACCCAAAGTAGAAGTTCTGAGAGGGCAGGCTTGGGAGGCTAATATAGCAAGACTCCATTAGAAGAAACAACATTACTAAGGTGAGTAATTTTTCTTCAAACAACATGAAGTCTTGCTATATTATGACAAGTGCAGACTACACAGCAGTACTCCATGGAGGAGGGACAGAACCTACTTAGGGAATAGGCTCTGAAGCACGGCTGTGCTAACCGAGCATCCCTCCTGGCCTGAATATCCAGGGAGTAATGCTTGGTGAAAGTGTGTACTGTTTCCAAGTAGCTGCTTGACATATCTCCAAGATAGGGATGTCTCTAGCAGCAGCTAGAGATGCAGCTGTACCTCTGGTAGAGTGAGCCCTCAGGCCTGAGGGGGAACCTTACCCAGCTTTTGATAGCAAAATTGATACAAGAAACGATCCACCTGGCAATGGATCTCTTAGTGGCAGGTCTCCCATCCCAACCTCACCATAAGTGAGAAATAGTTGGAGGGAGTCAAACCTGTGACCCTTGGTACGCTCATGTAGTAACTTAGGGCCCTTAACATCTGTTGTGCAGCCTCCTCTCACCAGAGGAGGAATGGTCAGTGAAGAACACTGGAAGTGAAATAGATTGGTTAAGGTGGAACCAAACCACCTTAGGCAAAACTTCCTGTTAGTCCTGAGGACTACTTTATCCCTGTGAAAGGAAATAAAGTCAGTCTCTACTGATAAAGCTCTGTAACTCACTTATGCGCCTGGCAGAAGTGATGGCTACTAGAAATACAGTTTTCCAAGTCAAATACTTAAGCTCTGCCGAAGACAGAGGCTCAAAGGGGGGTTGCATCAGCTGAGCAATGCATACATTAAGATCCCAAGCAGGGGCAGGGTCCCTGAATGGAGGATTGGTATGAAGCAATCCCTTAAAAAACTTGGAAAATACAGGGTGAGCAGAAAGAGAAGAGGGTTTCGCTGAAATGAAGGCAGAGACAGCTGCCAAGTGCACTTTCAGGGTAGCTGGTCTCAGTCCCAAAGAATTAAGATGGACCATATAGTCCAATACAGTGGTAGATCAGCAGATTCGGGAAATATGCTTCCCAGAACACCATATGGAAAACCTTTTCCACTTGGGTTATAGGTAGCCCTGGTGGAAGGCTTCCAGCAGCCTTCAGGATTTCGAGAACACTTTGAGAAAGTTGTAGATCAGCAATCCTAACTGCTCAAGAGCCAAGCCTTGAGGTTGAGGGATTTGAGATTCGGATACCAAACTCTCCCCTGAGCACAGGTTAACAGATTGTGGTTCCTGGGGAGACACAGGGGAAGATGGACTGCTAAGGACAGAAGGAGTAGGTACCAGGGCTGCCTGGTCCAGTCTGGAGCAATCAGGATCATTTTGCAGGGCTGAGACCTGATTTTGACTAGTACTTTGAACAGGAGAGGGAAGGGGGGAAAGGCATAAAGAAACTTCCCTTCCCAATCGAGGAGAAAGGCATCCAGGGGGACTGAGCCCAACACTGGGGCCTGCAACAAAAAGTGGAAGTTGATGATTGTCTGGGGCTGCAAAAGATCTATCTGAGGAGTGCCCCATCTGGCAAACACTATCCCCAGTACTAGGGGATCCAGTGACCATTCGTGATGGCCGTGGGAAATCCTGCTGAGAGCATCTGCCAGGACATTGTCCTTGCCTGGGAGGTGAACTGCTATGAGGGAAGTGTTCAGGGAATAAGCCAGAGACCACAACTTCATCGCCTCGGTGCACAAGGTCGAAGACCGAGTGCCCCCTTGTTTGTTGATGTACCACATTGTAGTGGTGTTGTCTGTTCTGACCTGTACCACCTTGTTCTGAACAGATGCAGAAAAACTTGAAGTGCTAGAAAACAGCTCTGAGTTCCAAACAGATTGATGTGGAGCAGAGATTCCTGAGGGACCATAACCCCTGGGTGGAGAGGTCGCCCATGGAGCTCCATCCCAAGAGGGATGCATCTGTAGTGGTGGTCAAGGAGTGACAGGGATGAAAGGCACCCTTGTCTCAGATTGCTCTGATCCTGCCACCACTGAAGGGCCTGGATCAGGGTCTGAGTCACTGGGATTAACTTGGATAGGGGATCTCTTTGAGACCAGAAAGCTCTCAAATGGAACTGGATGTCCCTCATCTGAAATCTTGCTCCTTACACTACAGCTGTGGAGGCAGCCATGTGTCTTAGGAGCTGCAGGAAATGCCTTGCTGGTCGAGAGACCTGCAGAGTGAAGGACGAGGCCAGGGCCACTAAGGTCCTTACCCTTTCCAAGGGAAGGAAGGCTCTGGCCTGCTTTGTGTCCAGTTCTGCACCTATAAAGGTGAATACCTGGACAGGTTCCAAAACTGACTTTGGAAGATTGAGAAGAAAACCCAGAGAGGTAAGCAGCTGCTGGGTAACTAGCAGGTGTGATTTGACCTGGTCTGGAGACCGACCCACAATGAGCCAGTCGTCCAGGTAGGGAAAAATGGCAATCTTTTGCCTTCTTAGATGAGCAACTGCTACTGCCAGACATTTTGTGAACACCCTTGGGGCAGAAGTGAGGCCGAAGGGCATTGCTCTGAACTGATAATGGCCTGAGGGCAGTTCAAATCTGAGGTACTTTCGATGGGAGCTTCTGATAAGAACATGGAAGTAGGCATCCTTGAGGTCCAGGGAAGCTAGCCAGTCCCCTGGCCTTATGGAGGGTAAAATCATTCCAGTGTCACCATTTTGAACTTTGGTTTTAAAAGGTGCTTGTTTAGATATCTTAGATCCAGGATAGGCCGCCACCTCCTGTCTTTTTGGGGTAAGGAAGTACCTGGAGTACAGACCTTGCCCTGGTGTGGGGAGAAACCTTTCTACAGCTCTGAGAGCCAGGAGGGTTGAGACTTCTGTTTCCAAAGCAAGAGTCTCTAAAGGGTTTGCAGGGAAAGATCTGGCTCATCTTGCAAATTTTTGAAGCTGAGAACCAGACCCTGGCTCACTACTTCCAGGACCCACCTGTCTGATGTTAAAGACCCCAGTCCTGGACGAGTAGCCAGCCTGCCCACTACAGGTAATGGAGAGCGACCCTGGGCATCCCATCAGGGTGCCTGTTTGGCAGGGGCTTTAGGCTGAGGGGTGGGAGCAGGCCTGCTTGTACACCATCTGCCTCTCCCTCTGAAGAACCCCCTCTGAGCATAGGCTGAAGAGGAGGAGGAGGCCTGGGTCTGGTAAAAAGGCCTGTGAAAAGGCCTGCCCCTACCACTGGGGGGCTGCCTCTGAGGAGTGGCTTGCCGTTCCTTGGCTTGTGCACTCCTATAAGTGGTTCTATATTCATCCATTTTCTTCATATAATTCTCTGTCTGCTCCCAAACAGAGAATTTCCCACCACAGAAAATCCATAGCCTTAGACTGGGTATCCTGTGACAAAGTAGTACACCTGAGCCAGGCCAACTCTAAAAGCCACAGATGTAGCCATGACTCTAGAGGATACATCATTAGAATCCACTGCAGCATGGAATTGCACCTTAGATGCCCCAATACCATCAAGAGCCACCTGCTCCAGCTCCTTTGCAAGCTGGCCAGGGACCTGTTTGGCTAAGGCCATGACAGTATTCCATCTAGATTTCTGGTATCTCGCAACATAAGCCATATAGTTTGCTTGTCTGAGTCCCAAGGATGCTGCCATGTATTGTTTTTTGGCCATGGCATCAATCTTCCTGGAGTCCTTGTCAGGAGGATGTGAAGCCAGGGGAATATTAGCTTTATCACAAGCTGCAGCCTGAACTACCCCAACATGACTGCATTGCTGTGAAAGAAAATCTGTATCAGGACCTGATAAACTGTATCTCCTGTCCATCTTTTTATCTACAGGAGGTACAGAATTAGGAGCTTTTAAAATTTTTATTGTTTCCTAAAAGATTTATGCAAAGGGATGGACAATCTCCTGGACTCTGGGATATCCATCATCTCTACATAGTCAGGCTCCTCTTGCTCATCCAAAGCCTCCTCTAAGGAAGCTGAGGGTCTCAGCAACTTTTTATAAACAAAAATGAGAAGGGGACTCAGAAAGCCTAGGGGAGATTCACCTAAAGGTCTGTCTGGGGAGATGTCCGGTTCAATGGGCACATCCAGACTTTCAAAGTCACATTCACACTGATCATAATCCTCCTCCCCCTCCTCTGGTTCATAAAACTCTTCTATATCATATTCCTGAACCGGTGGAACCGACCGAACCGACCTTTTGCCAGATAGTGGCGGTTCGGAGGGAACCGGGGACAGTGACTGGACAATCTGTATTGCCCTGGCTATCTCTGCAGTAGTTGGAGAAGGAATTTTGGATTCCAAACCTGCTGATTTTTTAGTTTTCTTTGCTGGAACTGGCTCCTCAGAGCCAGCTTTTCGTTTGCCCGAGGAAGTCTCGCCCTGGTCAGAGGGCACTCCCTCTGGTTCGGTTGGCACCGAACCGGCTGGCCATCTGGGCAGCGGACTTTTGGCCTCTCGTTCCTGAGCCTGCCCACCTCTTGTCCAGGGTGGCTGCAGGGAAATTTTTACAAATCTGGCAGTCTGAATTGAGGTGGTCAAACCCCAGACAATAGATAATGTGTGTGGGTCAGCCTTGGCAAAGGCTTCCCCACAGACACTACAGTGTTGAAACCCAGTGGGCCCAGTTTTTCTTTTGGGTTTCTCAGACATGATGCCAGCCTAACCAACAAACTTGCCCTTTTAATGGCAGTGCCAGGCAAGACACCCTTATCGGTTCCAAACCGTGTCACGGGTCGTGGAAAAAACCGTAATGAAATCCGTTTTTTTTAGAACCGATAAGAACCGGGAACCGCACTCTAACAAGCCTTAAAAGGCTTTAAAACCAAGTTTAGTAAATTCGATCGGTTCAAACCGAACCGATAACAATTTAAGTTCCACACAGAAAACCTATCTATACTTACAATATCGTAGACAGAGCTTGAACCGATCGGTTTATGTGTTAAAATAAATAAATCGCGTTAAATTCAACCAGAAAAGCGTTTAAACCAAGGAAATGAACCGAGCAGCAGGAGGAATCTCCGGAGCGACTGTTCAGTGAGGCGGAGTAAAGAATCTGATGGTTTCGGTTTGAAACCACCCTAACAGAGCTTCTTTAACCGAGCTCACGCTCTAAGCTCCATGCTCTGCATGGAAGTTAACTCTTTCACCTCCGGAGCAGTTCTAGTGGTGGGACAAACTGCACTTGTCATAATATAGCAAGACTTCATGTTGTTTGAAGCATACAAGAATTCCCCTGCCTAATCCAGAGCTAATGCCTCTATGGACAATGGACAATGTGCCCATTTGGGGGGGGGGGCCTGCAGCAATAAAGACGAAACTGATGGTTTTCTTTTGAGGCAAACAGATCTACTTCTGGAGTGCCCCAACGTCTGAAAACTGTGCACAACACTTGCTTGCTTAAATTCCATTCGTGATGATCCTGACTGATTCTGCTGAGTGAATCTGCCAGTGTATTGTCCTTCCTGGAAGATGAATGGCAGACAGATGCAACTCCAGGGAATATGCTAGGGACCAGATTTTCATGCTGTCTGTGGACAGCCTTGAGGATCTTGTACTTCATTGCTTGTTGATGTACCACATGGTGGCTGTGTTGTCTGTCCTGATCTGGACTGATTGACCCCTCAATTGAGGAGCAAAGGCCTTTAGAGCAGGAAGAACTGCTCTCAACTCTAAGAGGTAGATATGCAACTTGGATTCCTGAAGAGACCAGGTCACATTGATTGTGAGGTTGCCTGTGTGTGCCCCCCACCCTAGGAGGGAGGCATCTGTTGTTAGGACCACAGTGTGGTGCTGTTGCTGAAAAGGCATGTCCTGCCTGAGGTTGTCCCTTTCTTTCCACCACTGCAAAGCCAGTAGCAGAGTTCTTGTAACTGGCACACACTTTGAAATAGGATCCCTTCTTTGGGACCAATGGGATCTCAGGTGATACTGAATATCATATCTGAAACCTGGAGCCTGATACTACTGTGGTAGCTGAGGACATGTGTCCTAGTAATGCTAGGAACTGCGTTGCAGTCATGGGCAAACCCAAGGCAAAGGAGTTTGCTACGGTTAATAAATTTGTCACCCTCTCTGGGGGGAGAAGTGCCTTGCCCTGGACAGTATCCAGTTCTGCTTAAATGAATTCCAGTGACTGAACTGTTTCTATCTGACACTTTTGACCCTACTAATAAGGAAACCCAGAGACTCCAGGGTACTTTGGGTGACCCTGATGAAGTTCTTTACCTGCTGGTATGACTAGCCAGTCATCCAGGTATGGGAATATAATGAGTCCTTGCCTCCTAAGGTAAGCTGTCACTTATGATAGACACTTTGTGAATACTCTTGGGGCAGGAGTGATCCCGAAGAGGAGTGCTGAGAACTGGTAGTGCCCTGAGGGCAGAGTGAACCTTAAGTACTTTCTGTGGCAGGGCCAGACTGGAATGTGAAAGAAGGAATCCTTCAGATCTAGAGATGCTAGCCAGTTTCCTTTCTTTAGAGAAGGCATAACGATGGCAAGTGTTACCATTTTGAACTTGGGCATTGTCAAGTAGGATTGGCTGCCAATCCCCATTCTTGCTTTCTGTAGTATATGGAGTACATGCCCTTCCCCCTCTGGGTGCGAGGGACTGGCTCTATTGCTCTGGCTTGCAGAAGCTTTTCTTCCTTCAATTCCAGCAAAACTGTCTCTGCAGGGGTTGAAGGCCGGAAAACTCTGCAACCCTAGAATTTTGGAAACTGTTTGGATTGTAGACAGAGAACCTGACTCACTACCTCCAGAACCCACTTGTCTGTGGTGATGTTTTCCCAGTTCTGTATGCGGTGAGCCAGACTGCCCCCTACTGAAAGTGGGGTGGCAGCAGGTTTTGTGCAGTCAGGGGTTCTGTCTGGGCTGAGGTCTAGGAGCTGGGTTTGAACTAGCCCTCTTAGAAGGCCTCCTGCCCCTTCCCCTGTAGTAGCCTCTGACCTGAGTATGTTCTACATGCATGGAGACTACGGCATAAGCTCTGGGGTAATATCCCCTACCCCTACTTCCTCTTCCCGTGACTGTAAAAGAAGTGGAGGCTCTTTCTCTTGTGGAGTTATCCTATAGTTGGTTTTGTACTCTTCCACCTTTTTCCTGTATGCCTCTATCCTGTCACCAAAAAGAAATTGATTTCACAAGGAAAATTCATTTCCTTTAACTTATGACCTTTATTTTTATCCACTTCCCTTTTTTTTTTTTTGACATGCACCATCTCCAGTGCCTGC
Organism: Neoceratodus forsteri; assembly: GCA_016271365.2. Taxonomy (NCBI): domain Eukaryota; kingdom Metazoa; phylum Chordata; order Ceratodontiformes; family Ceratodontidae; genus Neoceratodus; species Neoceratodus forsteri. The sequence continues at coordinate 246,815,707 of CM028131.1, read as the reverse complement.
ACTGAGGTCCTAGTTATGCCATTTACTGAGGGCATTTTATTTTTGTCCACTGGCAGCTCCTTTCCTTCTTTAGGAGGCAGGACAGCGAAAACATCTTTTTAGCAGACACTGACTCTGGTGCCTGCTTAAAGGCTCTTTTAATTTTACTCAGTTCAGGGCTCCCCGCTCAGACACCCTGACTTCTGAACCATCTTTAGCAGCCTTATCCTTTTGTATATTTTGTGACCTGGAGGCAGACTATGAAACCAAAATGACTTAATTTTTTAGCCCTTTTGGGACAAACTTCATACAAACTAAAATGCAATCTGGACCCAGGCACTTAAAGCACAACTTGTGACTGTCTCCCTATACCAGGAGTTGGAAAGAAACTTAAAAAATTTAAAGCCTATAAATCCCATCTTCTTTTTGGGTCTGTCAGTCATGCCAAACACTGACAAACCAGGGAAGTGCAAATCAAAGTAAAACTGAATGAGAAGAAAACCCTGTATATGTAAAATGATTTAAAACATATGAAATGTGGTTTGGTTCCCTTAAAAATGAAACCACCAATGAAAGCAGCCTAACAGACAATTTAGTTAGGCTAAACTGTAAAACATCAATGCGGTTCCCCAAATAAAGGAAAATGAGGATAAAAAGGCTTACCTTATGTGTCTCCCTGGGCTTCTCTTGTGCCCACTGCCTGGCAGACGTCCAGATAGGGATAGGGATGATAAATCCATGTTGGTGATGTTCTACTGTTGCTCCGTGTAGGTGTGCCATGCCACCACACTGTCCCTTTAAAAGCTTCAGCCAGGTGTATGTTTTAACAGCCTGGGATAGGGTCCGAGTGCAATGGAGCTCACGACCAGCCAGGCGTTTCCCAAATCTGCTCCACTCTGCTGTTGACTGCAGTGCAGAGGGAGCACTAGCATGTGCTGTAAATATCTATTGCTAACTCATTACTGTTCCTAAAATAAATAAACTGTTTAACCTTGCCAATATTGCCAGTATCAGTTCTCCCCGATGGGAGCTGCCATCATTGGCCCTGGATCTCTGGACCAATCGGGACACAGGGGGCCTCGAAGGGTCCTAATTGAAGTGTCTTGTGGGAGAAACTGTGAACTTTCAGGTTGGCACCTAAACAGACCAATGGGAGCACTGGAACTGTGACTGACAGCTCCCTTAGCCAACTGGAATACAGAATTCACGAACCTGGTCCCAGACTGTCTTTAAACTGGGTTCAGATCAGTTTGAGCTTCCAGACAGCAAGGAGCTATGCATAGGATCTCTGAATAGATCCAGGGGAGGCCTATATGCTCTTGTCACCTAAGGACAGTGCTGAACCAGTTGTTTAGACAGCCATCTGCAGCAAAGATGAAGTAGGGATCTGCCTGCAGCAGAAAGAGAACTACAGATAAGAAACTCTTTTCTTCATGTTGTCTCAGTTTGTGAACTGCGCTAAAACCAGTAATTGTGGTGTGACTTCTGAGGAAAACCTTGCCAACTCCTGATTCTGAACAACAAGCTAAAGGCATCTTGCGTTTGCTGTGAGTTTTCTGAACTTTCTTACCTCAGTGAACTACTGAATTCAGGTGCACTGCAGCTGGAGTTTCTGAGGAGCGAGGAGCCTGCTTGGCCTTGTCACCATTCACAGGGGGAGGCCAGTGTTGCCTCCTGAAACTTCATTTTTGGCCCAAAAGAGGATCGACTGTCCTGGAACTGCCTTTTAAAGCAGACCAAGAGGTTTCTGCAGCCAGAAAGCTGGAGAAAAACTGGCAAGTCACTAAAAGAGAAAGTTTGCTGATCTTCAGCCACTGAGATTGTGGCTTACTGCGGGTGGAGAACTTGCTCCAGGGACTCCTGTTCTTAAGAGGGAGCCAGCCTTGCGCAGTAAGGAACTTTGCCTAAATCAGCTGATGGGTTCACCAGCATGCAGCCTAAACTGTTAAAAGACATTTTTTCAACTGGGCCAATGCCACCAGAGGCTCAGTCAGACTGTTCCTGTACCAGCAGCAGCACCATCCTGGCGAGTGACCACATTCAGGGAGCCAGCCCCTGCGATGCAGCTACATGCAGGTTGCAGTCATCTATAGGGAAAGGCCGTGAAGTGGAGGTGAGTCATACCGGCCCCGGTCCCTACCAACTACTTGAGAGAGCAACAGGTCTTGATGTCACCAGTTCCTTCCTTCCTCTGTTGGGGTACAGTGAGTAAAACTAGGGTAGCTACCTGCAACCAGCAATCAATTAATTATGGTACCATCTAATTCTATGTGTTTCCAGTTTAAAGTGTTTAAAGTGACTGGGCCAACTGGCCATGGATACAAAGGGTTTAAGTGTTTTAAATGCATTGTTCATGTTTAATTCCCTTATTCCATCAAGGGCCCCAACCAGCTGCAATACCGGCCAACCCGCGGCATTGATCAGGCATGCCTGTTTACAATCTACGTATCAGTAGTTGCCAGGACTGTGAATGCAGGGCTTGACTTTGATGCTAAACAATTTAATACATGCCAAGTGTTTTACCCTTTACTTTGATTCTCGCCCCTCCCTTGTTAAACTTCACCTAAATAAACCTGTTTGATGTTTTCATGTTTAAACTGACCCATGAGCATATTATTACACTGCTTACAGTGATACTCTGACATCTGCCTTCCACTCTGCTCAACATTGGCTAAACTCACATCGCCTTATCCTAAACGCCAGCAAAACCAAAGCAATGCTATTGGGTACTGCCCATAAGCTAAGATCCTGCTCATCTCCCCTAAAAATACTTGACCTTGATGGGACCCCTCTTGAGGTTGTCAGCACATTCCGCTATCTTGGCATACTGCTTGACCAATCCCTGGACCTGAACCTGCATATTCAAGAAACCTGCAAAACTGTAAACTGGGGGCTGCCTACAGAACCAGCTTTATGCTTACACCTGCTGCCAAACTGGCCATTGCCAGAGGAATCCTCCTTCCCACCCTAACCTACTGTGCTGCCATCCTGTCTATGGCGTATAAAACTACCCTGCAAAAATGGGATGTCACCTACAACAATGTTTGCCGGTATGCCTCTAAGGCCCCCCGGCTCAAGCATCACTGCCAACTGTACAAAGATCTAGGCTGGCTCTCTCCCTCTGCCACCAGACTTTACTATCTAGGCTGCCTCTCCGACTCCATCATCAGAATGGATAGACCAGCCTAACTATCGGAACTGCTTCAGCCCATTGCCTCTTCACGTGAACTGAGATCATCAGATAAATCTCTCCTGAAAGTTCCCCTCTGCCGCACCTCAAAGGGTTCTGGTGCGTTCGGGCATACTGCCCCACAAAGGTGGAACTTGCTACCACTCGACCTAAAACATGCCTCCTTGCATTACCTCTTCAAGCAAGGGCTACGCAACCACCTAACTACAATGGACCAATGTGCCTGCTATGACCTACTGTCCTTTCATGCCCTCTTTCCCCAACCCCTTTTCTCCCCAATGTGTTGGACTCCCTCTCCTTAATCACTCTCTCTTCCTACTATCGCTTCCTTATCCTATCTATCTGCTGGCTGCCTATATTTCCCTTGTCTGCCTTATATGTCAGGTAGCCTATTTTGCACTTTTAATGATTATGTATAAAAAACAAGACCTTACTGTTTATGCCTCTACAATACCTAGTGTCTGACAGTGCCTCTCGCCCTCACACTGTTTGCCTGTTGTTTCAACTTGTTGCTTATATACTTGAGGTGAAGGTTTTTTGTATTGGGCACTGGTACATCTTAATGGTCTCAACCTCCCTGTTCCCCCCTCCTCCCCCCACCCCACACAGACTAAGCCCAGACCTATTACCCGGTAATCAGATCCATGAGCCTGGGCACTTTCTGCACCCTTGGCTGCTAAAGCCACCTTTTGCCGTACTACATCTCTGACCCCGCCTCCTGCACACGCTCTCGCCATTGAGCAGTTCCATGAGCCCGGACACAGATCCCAGCTTCTGCCGCAAAAGCCGTAAAATTCCCACTTGCACCCGACTGAATTCTTCTGCTCCTATGCCTTGAAATAGAATCAGTGGCCAGGACTCCTTCCTCGCTTCTGTTCAGCCCCCTAACTTTGTAGGTCTCTCCCCTGGTTTTGCCCGTTAAAGCCAGCCTGGCTCCGTTTGGTCCCCCCTCCAACAATTTCTCCCCTATACCAAACTATGCATCACTCCTGTTGCCCCTCGATGGATCTGTTTCAGTAATGACTCATCCGGTTTCCAAAGCCGCTTGACCTCCATAACCCCTCCAACCCCCCCATCTCTGACTTATCACTGATACCACGCCCGGAACGAAACCATGAGTCCGGGCACTTTTCACACGTATGGTCGCTAAAACTGTTTTTTGCCGTTTCCTATCCACGACCCCTACCTCCCGAATACTCTCAAGCCGGCAAACAGTTCCACAAATCCGGTCTCAGACCCCTGCCTCCTACCGCAAAAGCCGTAATCTCTCGTGCCACCTGACTGAAGCTCAGCCCCCACGCCCGGTTATAGAACCAGCGGCCTGGACACTCTTCTTATTATCAACCACAGATGCTGCAAGTTTTTGCCATTTTCTCCCCAACCCCCGCCTCCTGAACTACTCCAAGCCGGCAAACGGTTCCATGAGCCCGGTCTCAGACCCCAGCCTTCTACCGTAAACACCGTAATTTCTCGTCCCACCCAACTGGAGCTTGCTCCCTTGCCCAGTTTTAGAACCAGTGGCCCGGACACTTTTCTTACTCTCAGACGCCGATGCCGCAGGTTATACAGCATTTCGTCTCCGACCCCTCGCCTTCCCCTACACTGCTAGCTGGTAAGCTAACCTATTACTCTGGTCTCCAGCCCTGCTACCTACCGTGGAACTTGTCAGAGCACAGACCTTACCGATCCCTGGCCCCCTCCTTTACCATGTTCCCCTCCTCCTTTTCTCTTTCCATTCTCCTACACTCTGAGGTCTGTCCCGGCACCAGTACCAGTTGTTCTCTCCTGTTTATTTGTGTAACCCCCCTGCAAATGGGGGTTCCCAAAAGACTTCCAGGAGCTTGCTTGAATGCTCCAAGCCTGAATGGTGTTTGGCGTTTAAGCCATTTATCAGTGAGTGTTTTTAGAACCTCTGGTACTGTCTCTTTAAGAGCTGTCTGCTTGCAGACATAATTAGTTTGTATGGGGGACTGTGTGTTTCTTTGATTGAGTACCACTCAAGCTGCTGCCAATTCACTCCATTTTGCAGTCACTAGGAGTGCAAAGGAACCTATCTGAAAGATGTAACTGTTTGCCAGAAATCATTTACAGTAATAATGAAATTACAGTTTGTCTAACCTGCTTTCTTTTGTAGTCAGAACAGTGTCTGCCTAGTTCCCCATTCTGGTTTTGAACTGCTGAACTGGACCAATCAGTGTGGGAAGCTAGCTCTAAAATGGTGCCTTGGACGAATCAGAACTTGGACTCATAATCTGAGCCAGCCACAAGAGGATTGTATAGGCAGTGACTCTGGGAGATGTAGTTTAGACTTCAGTGCCTTTTGGACCAACAGCAGCAGTCTATTGTGAGTGACAGCCAATCCAGTCGAGAACTGGGAGGAACTCAAAGGAAGTGCCGGTTTTGTCGGTTGGAGTTTCAGTTGAGCTTTGGCAGTGAAGAAGGAAGGGCCCTGTGCTTTTTCAGTGTGCAGTTTAGTCAAAAACGTGTGTAAGGCCCAGAGTTCCGGTCTGCAGCTTGTATAACAGCTTGTTAGGACTGAATCCGTCCTGTGAAAAGAATCAAAGGATCTCTGAAGAGTAGAAACCAGGCTCACCCTGTAGAAGACTGGAGGAATTGCTGAAAATTGCATTCGGTCTGTCAGGAACTGAATCTGCTGTGTGTTCTCCCGGGTATTGTGCAGTAATTGCGATCGGGATACAGATGCAGCCTGCCTGGTATAGTGCTTTTCTTTTATATGGATGTGTGAAGAGGTTTGTGTACCTCAAGTGAGCCCTGCTGACATTGAAGGACCCTATCTTATTTGGAGGTCGTGAGTACTAATTCAGGGTCGCTCCCTGTTGAATTGCCACATTAAATCCAAATGGAATTACTGTACTGCTGACTGTTTAATTCTCCTTTTCTCTGTGTGAAAGGGCCCCTACCAGCTGCCACGGTTTGGACTAGCCACTAGGGCTTGGGTACCCAGGGACAGTAACTGATAGGGATGAGCCTGTGCACAGAGCCATAAGTGTAGATTATTAGAGTGATAAGCTAATTAACCTGATTTCCCCTGTCCTTGTTATATCCCCTAAATAAATCAGAGCTGCTTGTTTCAGCAAAGTTATACTGCCTGAGGTATTTGTCTATGTTAAAGTACTGTACTGTGATTGTTGCACTGTATCTCATTTCACAGGAGGTCCCAGTGCCGGAACCAGACCTGGGGTAAGTGTATACTGTGAAGGTAATTCTGATATATTGTATGGGTCACTAGTGGGAAGAAAGGGGGTTGCAGTGTCCCAGAGGCTGTGACCAAGTTAGTTTAACTATTGCAAACCCTGACCTCTGGGTGGGCACCACCATTGGATCCAGGCCCCTCAACCTGTTAGTGGCAAATCAGGCGGGGTAGTAGCCCCTGGGATAGCGCCATCTAGGGGTTACATCTTGGAGGCTCACCGCTGGGATTGTGTGTCCTCTAGTGGCCATATTTACGAACCACTGTTAAGAAAAAAATGGGTACCCGACAGAAGTGGCTGTGCAACGGCTGGTGGAGTGGTGTACTGGGAGGAGATCGACCCCAAAATGCTATGCTTATCCTGGACATCCCCGCGGTATCAATACGGACACTGTGCAGGAGTACTTTCCAAGGTGGAAGGTTTACAAAACCCTGTGGTGGTGGGTCGGCATGCTAATCTGCTCACCCACACTTTCCTGGCCCTAGTAGAGTTTAAGGATCCCATAGATAGCTCCAAAGTGCCACAGACCATTACCCCCAGAGGAGCCCTCACTGCTTGGAGAGTGATAACTAAGGACAGTAAGACCTGGGGGAATCAGCCCCACCACTATCTGAAACTTTTGAGGAGAAATTTGCTGAATGGTTGCTGGGAGAGGAAAACTGTGGAGGACTTGAAGAAACTATTCTTGCCACCTGGGGTGTTCCTCCCCAACACCCTCTCCTGCTCCAGTGCCCGTAATGGTGGCTGAACCAATGCAGACTCCTATTTCTGCACCTGCCATTAGTCACGACTCTTACCGAAGGTTGAGGATCTTCTCTGGCACCTTCCCCACCCCAAGGGGAGGATGACTGGGAGACCTGGATAGACTATGTTGCCCCCAAGTGCTAGAATGGCAATGCTCGAAGGCGAAGCGAAAGAGGGTTAGTGAGAGCCTCCGAGGTCCTGCCCTGGCTACCATCCGTGCAACGGGCCAGTAACCCTGAGCGACTGCACAGGCCTATCTTGAGGCCTTGGAGAATGTGTATGGGAGCCCAGATTCTGATGAGGACCTATGGTGGAGAGTAAGAGATGCACAACAGTACCAAGGGAGTTGTTGTCTGTGTATGTATCTCGGCTGGAAAAATTGTTGCAAGAATGCCTCAGAAAAGGTAGTTTGCCAGCGATTGAACTGGACCGAACCAGGCTGGACAGGATCCTTAAGTCTGCCCCTTCTCAGAACTGCTGTTGCTTAGTTACGCCTGGCAGATCGACTGGAATCCCCACCTCCTATGATGAGTTAATGAGAGAAATTCGAGGAGTTGAGAAAAGACGACCTCGGGAGGGACCTGCACCAATAGCTGCGGCTATGACCCGAGTGACTGAGGGTGACCCATCAAGTGAAGTTCAGGGGCAGAGGTTGGCAGTCAATGAGTGCTCTGACAAGGAAAAAGATATGCCACAATGGGGCGAACTGTTGAGAGAGATCCAGGAATTCAAAACAGTCCTTTATGAAGGCCACGCCTGCAAGTACAGGGCCTGACCTATATCCGACTGCATCTGCTATGGGGGTGGAGGTATCCACCCATGTATCTCCTGCTGATAACAGCTCCGAACTCGATTCCTTGACCATGGAAGTGGAGAAACTGACGAGATGTCTCCAAATGCTTATCACGCCGCAGACAGAGATGGCACCAAGGTTTCCAGTTAGTAATACCCCCGCCCTGGCTCCCAGTGTGGCGCTCGGCCAGCTCAAACTCCAGAAAGTATGTTTTGCTATAATTGTGGGAAAGATGGGCACATGAAAGGGAATGCCAGTCCCAAAAAGACACTGACAAAGTTGCATATAGGCTACAAGGAGAGCTTGGAGAAGAAATCAGTGGTTAAGAGGTGCGACATGATCCCAGTGAGGCACCAAAATGCTAATTCCACGTCCTTTTGTGGCAAGGTCAGTTGCCAGGCCCCCACTACCGCCTCCCAGACTGGTCCAGAATAGTGGGTCCCTCCATGGAGACCACTGTAAAGGTGAATGGAGTGTCTACAAGAGCTGTATTAGACAGTGGCTCCCAAGTGACAATTATGTTCCAGGATTGGTATCAGAAGCATTTGTCAGACGTACCCTTACAACCATTAGAAGGACTGCATGTATGGGGGTTAAGTGAGAAGGCCTACCCCTATTCCGGGTATATCCGAATTTGGCTGTCTTTCCCCACCTCCGTGGCTGGAGTGGCCGAACAAGTAGAGACCCTAGCCTTAGTGTGTCCCTCCACTGGACTGTATGATGGTGTCCCTTTGTTGATTGGAACAAATGCTCATATGTTCGGAAGGCTGGCACAGTTGTGTTATGAAAAACAGGGTCAAAGACTAGTAGAGCTTTAAGAGTTCCGCTTAATTAAGAAGGCCTATGAGGCACAGAGAGATGCTGAAAAAACAGAACCAGAGGAACCGGTCGGAATTGTATGGAAGAAGGATCCTGAGTCTCTGATCCTGGCGCCAAATGCCCAGTGTACCTTACAGGAGAGGTCCGTATCAGAAGAGGATGTTAAGAATAAAATATTAATGTTGGATGCACCAGGCGATGGAAAATTGCCAGAGGGACTGCTGGTCAAGCCTTAGTATTTTGCCCGCTAGAGCCCATGCTTATGCCAGAAGGGTAATGGTCCAAGTTCATAATGTGTCTGAAAGAGACATTCGAGTAAACAGAGGTTGCATCCTGGCTAATGTGCATTGTGCAGACACTGCAGTGCTACCCAGCAGCAAGAGTTCAAGGAAGAATGACAGAGTAACGCCTGACTTGTTTGATTTGGCGACTCCCGCTGCCAGCTGAATGGAAAGTGAGGATCAGTGAGAAGCTTGCCCAGAGAGACCAGGTGTTTCTTTAAAGGAATGGGATGTAGGATGCGTGCAAGGAGCTGAGCACAATATCCGCTGCATGATCAAAGACCATTTCGTGAGAGGTCTCGACGCCTGGCACCTGCTGACATAGATGATGTGAGACGGCATCTGCAAGAGATGTTAGCTGCTGGTGTAATACAAGAATCCAGAAGCTCTTATGCTTCCCCATTGTGGTAGTGAGGAAAAGAATGGAACAGTAAGGATGTGTGTGTGGATTATCGCACCTTAAACCGGGCGGACTATCCCTGATCAGTACACATGCCCCGCATTCAGGATGCTTTGGACTGCCTAAGCGGGAGCAAGTGGTTCTCTGTGCTGGATCTCCGCAGTGGGTACTACCAGATCCCGATGGCCCCAGAGGACCGTGGAGAAGACGGCCTTTATCTGTCACTTGGCTTCTATGAATTCATGAGGATGCCTCTCAAGGGTTTCAGGTGCCCCAGCCACTTTTCAACGATTGATGGAGCGTGCAGTGGGGACATGAACTTACTAGAGTGCCTGGTATACCTAGATGATGTTATTGTATTTGGCAGCTCACTGGAGGAACATGAGAGCAGATTATTTAAGGTATTGGACCGACTGGAGGACTTTGGCCTTAAACTGTCCATTGATAAGTGTCAATTCTTCAAACATCAGTAAAGTATGTGGGACACATAGTATCCACGAGGAATAGAGACCGACCCAAGTAAAGTTGAGGCCTTGACCACCTGGCCACAGCCCAAAAATCTAAAAGAACTGCAAAGATTCCTGGGATTCTGTGGTTATTTGCGCGCTCATCAAGGACTATTCAAGAGTGATCCGCCTTTACTTAACCTTACTCAAGGGTATCCCCCAACCCACAAAAATACCAAAAGTCAGCGTCCCTCAAGACTGAAAGAGTGTATTTTCATCCGAGTGAAGTATTTGGGGCCCGCTGGACTCTGATTAATGAGACTGCTTTTCATGAGATCATATATCAACTACCCATGCTCCAGTGCTGGCTATGCCGATCCAAGAAAACCTTACGTCCTGCACACTGATGCTAGCTTGCAAGGGTTGGGGGCTGTGTTGTACCAAGAGCACGAGAATGGCCTGAGACCAGTGGCCTTTGCCAGTAGAAGCCTGACCCCATCCGAAAAGAACTATCCTGTACATAAGTTAGAGTTCCTAGCTTTGAAGTGGGCTATTGTTGACCAATTCCATGAGTACTTGTATGGGGCTAAAATACTAGTAAAACTGACAATAATCCTTGACCTATGTGCAGACCTCAGCTAAGTTGGATGCCACTGGCCATAGGTGGCTTTCTGCATTATCTACATATGACTATGCTCTGAATACCGAGCAGGTCTGAACACATAGATGCTGATGCTCTCTCGAGGCCTGTTCCCCAGAATGATTGGGTCCGATTGGCAGAACCTGACATTGGGCACTCTGCCGGAAGTTTGACAGGGAGGAACAAATGTCCACGGACGCAGTGGACTGCATGGTGGATTGCTTGGGAGCCTCTGAGAATTGCATACCTGCTGCTTATTGCCACTTTTCTGCAATAGACATTGGTGCACTGCCTCAGCTGGACAATGACAGTATTCGGCGGGCTCAATCCCGCGATCCCATGATCAAAGCAGCTTTAGAAGCCCTCTATGCAGGAAAAGATGTGTCCAAATTACGCTCCACTGATTTGAGAACTGCACTGTTATACAAAGAAGGTCCTAAGTTGAAACTGATCAATAAACTATTATACAGAGAAACAGTAGACAGAGGGGGACAAGTAGACAAACAACAACTAGTGCTGCCCACTGCCTTTCGAGACTCAGTACTGAGGTCCTTGCACAACCACATGGGGCACCTTGGTATAGACAGAACACTTGACTTGGTGAGATCCAGATTCTATTGGCCTAAGATGGGGGCTGATGTGGAGCAACACATTCGAACTTGTAGTCGCTAGCTACAGAGGAAAGCTTTGCCCCAGGGGCTGCCCCTTGTTAACATAACCACCAGTGCACCCATGGAGCTGGTCTGTATTGATTTTCTAAGTTTGGAGTCAGATCAAAGAAATATCAGTAATGTGCTGGTGGTCACTGACCATTTCACGAGATATGCCCAAGCTTTCCCACCAAAGACCAGAAAGCATCCACTGTGGCCAAAGTACTTGTAGAAAACTTTTGTTCACTATGGGGCTCCACAAAGAATCCATTCTGATCAAGGGAGAGACTTTGAGAGTCGCCTGATCAAAGAGATGCTTTTCTGTGGGGAGTGCAAAGTCCAGAACCTACTCCTTACCACCCCCAGGGGACTCACAGCCTGAACGCTTCAACCGCACTTTGCTAGATATGCTAGGCACCCTGCACCCAAAGGACAAGCCTAGATGGAGCCAACAAATTAGCACCCTGGTACATGCTTATAACTGCACCAAAGTGATGCCACTGGATTCTCCCCTACCGCTGATGTTTGGAAGAGAAGCTCGACTACCAGTAGATGTGTGTTTTGGGGTCTCCTGATGGGGTTCAAGCTGACAACTATTTACAGTATGTGCAAAAGTTAAAGGCCCAGCTAACTCATGCACTAACTGGCTCAAACCATGGCTGCCAAAAGAAATCTGGCCAACAAAGAAAGGTATGATAAAAAGGTGAAAGCACAGGAACTCCAGGAGGAGATCGTGGTATTGCTAAGAAATCTGGGACTGCATGGCAAGCACAAGATTGTTGACAGATGCACCATCTCCTCACATTGTAGTGGGCAAACTAGATGATCTGCCAGTGTACAAAGTAAGGCCTGAGAATAATTCAAAGATGTAAAACAATGCATAGAAATCATTTACTGCCCATTGACAAATCCTGATTGAGTCTGAGCCCCAGAAGATGCCCCTCTGGACCAGTGACTAGAGCGCTGCTAAGAAAAGACCAAGGAAGTCTGCACCTACAGAAGCAAAGTTAAAGTGTTCCCTCCACAAGTCCCAGTTGAGCATGACTGTCAGTCCATATCGGAAGAAAGTGAGAGTGACTTTGAATACTATCCTTCTACTGAACTGAGTCAATTGTTTGGGCAATCCCTAGTCAATACTGGAGACAAAGCTGGGCCTTCTGGACTGTCTAAGCCCCAGCTTCATCCCTGGAGCCAATGCTCCCAAGTGAAGTGCAAAGCATCAGATCAGATGAAATGGAATCATTGTGCATGGTTGAACTGTTTGAGCTTTCAGGGAGGAAAATGATAGATTGGGGCAGACTGGTGATACACCGAACAAGAAGAGTATTTTGAGTGCCCTGACAGTCCACTGCCAGTGTCCGAAAGCTCTCCATGCGAGCCAAATGTTGTGGACTCAGAAACTGTAACTCCTGGAGCTGAAAGTGCCCCAAGTTCTAGCCTCTACTCCCCATGGAGACTCCTGACAAGTGAGGACAATGCTGAAAATGAGGCTCAGAGTGCAGAGACTGTAACAGTTCCCCTAGAAAGACTGGTCGAGCTGTAAAGCCTGTGGTGCACCTCAGTTATGATTCCCTTGGGAGGCCTGTGGATTTGCCTCTCAATGTTGTCCATAAAGGAGTGTATGTGTCCCTGAGCTCATTGCCCAAACTGGCGTCAGTGCTAACTCCAAGTTACTTGTGTTGCTCTCTAAGTATGGTGCCCTTGCCCGTCCAGCCCCAGGGTAACTGATAGGAAGGGCCCCTCTTCAGGTTTCATGTACAAGAGGTAATAACTTGAGTTATGGTACAATGTGTATGTAATACTGTGTAAAGAGGACGACTGCAATATTTCAGAAATGTGTTCTTGGTAAAATGATATATTGACTGATGATTACACGTGCGAGCCTAATGCAAATGTATATGGTTGCAGTTGAAACTTATGGGGTACTTGCTTGACGCGGACGCCAAGCTTTCCCAAACCAGGAAGGGTGTAACCCCCTGCAAATGGGGTTCCCAAAAGACTTCAGGAGCTTGCTTGAATGCTCCAAGCCTGAAATGGTGTTTGGCTAGGTTTATTTATCAGTGAGTGTTTTTAGAACCTCTGGTACTGTCTCTTTAAGAGCTGTCTGCTTGCAGACATAATTAGTTTGTATGGGGGACTGTGTTTCTTTGATTGAGTACCACCAAGCTGCTGCCAATTCACTCCATTTTGCAGTCACTAGGAGTGCAAAAGGAACCTATCTGAAAGATGTAACTGTTTGCCAGAAATCATTTACAGTAATAATGAAATTACAGTTTGTCTAACCTGCTTTCTTTGTAGTCAGAACAGTGTCTGCCTAGTTCCCCATTCTGGTTTTGAACTGCTGAACTGGACCAATCAGTGTGGGGTAAGCTAGCTCTAAAATGGTGCCTTGGACGAATCAGAACTTGGACTCATAATCTGAGCCAGCCACAAGAGGATTGTATAGGCAGTGACTCTGGGAGATGTAGTTTAGACTTCAGTGCCTTTTTGGACCAACAGCAGCAGTCTATTGTGAGTGACAGCCAATCCAGTCGAGAACTGGGAGGAACTCAAAGGAAGTGCCCGTTTTGTCGGTTGGAGTTTCAGTTGAGCTTTGGCAGTGAAGAAGGAAGGAGCCCTGTGCTTTTTCAGTGTGCAGTTTTAGTCAAAAAACGTGTGTAAGGCCCAGAGTTCCGGTCTGCAGCTTGTATAACAGCTTGTTAGGACTGAATCTGCCCTGTGAAAAGAATCAAAGGATCTCTGAAGAGTAGAAACCAGGCTCACCCTGTAGAAGACTGGAGGAATTGCTGAAAATTGCATTCGGTCTGTCAGGAACTGAATCTGCTGTGTGTTCTCCGGGTATTGTGCAGTAATTGCGATCGGGATACAGATGCAGCCTGCCTGGTATAGTGCTTTCTTTATATGGATGTGTGAAGAGGTTTGTGTACCTCAAGTGAGCCCTGCTGACATTGAAGGACCCTATCTTATTTGGAGGTCGTGAGTACTAATTCAGGGTCGCCTCTGTTGAATTGCCACATTAAATCCAAATGGAATTACTGTACTGCTGACTGTTTAATTCTCCTTTTCTCTGTGTGAAAGGCCCCTACCAGCTGCCACGGTTTGGACTAGCCACTAGGGCTTGGGTACCCAGGGACAGTAACTGATAGGGATAGGCCTGTGCACAGAGCCATATGTAGATTATTAGAGTGATAAGCTAATTAACCTGATTTCCCTGTCCTTGTTATATCCCCTAAATAAATCAGAGCTGCTTGTTTCAGCAAAGTTATACTGCCTGAGGTATTTGTCTATGTTAAAGTACTGTACTGTGATTGTTGCACTGTATCTCATTTCTCAGGAGGTCCCAGTGCCGGAACCAGACCTGGGGGTAAGTGTATACTGTGAAGGTAATTCTGATATATTGTGTGGGCCACTAGTGGGAAGAAAGGGGGGTTGCAGTGTCCCAGAGGGCTGAGACCAAGTTAGTTTAACTATTGCAAACCCTGACCTCTGGGTGGAGGCACCCGCCATTGGATCCAGGCCCCTCAACCTGTTAGTGGCAAATCAGGCAGGGGTAGTAGCCCCTGGGATAGTGCCATCTAGGGGTTACATTTGTAAAACAATTTCTGCTATTTCAATGTACCTTGACATGAAACTCTGCCTTATTGTCTTTGCATTGTACTATGTATTGTTCCTGTACCTCCCGGGTCGTACCTGAAAATAGTCACTTGCTGGCTAGTGCACTTACCCGGTTAACAAAAACTAAATAAATAAATAAGATATGTAGAAACTGTCTTAAAGTGCATGGTAGCTGTAAAACTGTCTTTTACAAGGGGGGCACAGGGTGCATGCCAGAGATCCAGACCCTGTGGGTAAATGGACTGGGTGTGAGCATATCATTAATGGTCAAAATATTTGGTATTCTAACTGGGCCAAGCGGTCCTTATCTGCCATCAAAGTCTATGTATTCTAACTGTTAAGCACTGCAACTGTTCAGTTAATTCATTAGGTGGGATTGTGGGTGGTATTAGCTTCCCAGAGGCACCTACTCTACCCCGTCCTACGTGAGTACCTACTGTGATAACTGTCCACTTAAATACTACTCTGGGTGGAGGCACCTTAATTGTACTACTATTACTGGTAGAGATACCCTGGTACCAGTTAGGCACGAACCCAGGACCCTCAACCTGCAGTCAGGGAAGCAGGCAGAGGTCAGTAGTCCTTGGTACAACGGCACCAGGGTCACAGTTAACTTTTTAGTAATTTACCGAAAATGAAGTAGTTTTAAGCGGATCCTTAAACTGGGAACCACGCTGAAAAAACTGCCTTCTCCATTTCCTGGGAACTGATGGGAATCAGAGAAAAGTTTAAAAAATATAGAAAAAATGACCAAACTACGCAGAGTTATTGATAAAATAACTAAATAATATACTATTACAAAAACAGAAAAAAGTCTAGCCCTGAAGAGAAGACTTCAGAGTGACTGCTTTCTTCAGGCGGAGAAATAAATCTGCTATTAAAATGTTGGGGTGAGCATGAGCACACAGCAGAATTTGAATTTAATTCCATGATTCTCTAATTAGCATAACATTCAAAGCTCCGGGGCAGCCCAGACCTGCAGGCTGAATGAATGCACTAGTAAACATAGTGAGGGACTCCTGGGTTTGAATGCACATTTTATCAAAATGTGGGAGTGGGGGGTGGGGTGGAAGGTGGAATGGGGTTCTAACTGATGGAGGGGGGGAGGGACCAAGGGCTAAAAAAGTTTAAAGGATCTGGGCTAGGAAGGAGGGTGAGGGATGTTTCTTTTCCTTTTTTTTTTTTAGATAGTATTTCCCAAATAGGGGACTAGTAGTACAGCTATTCATTATTTGGATCCAAATAACAAACAGTGCCTTATTCATTTGTCTTCCATGAGAGCAGTGGCTGTCACCCCCCCTTCCCCAAGCAGCAACCACGGAGCAGCAGGAGCCTGAAAGAAGCCAAGCAGTCTTCCACGAGAGCAGCAGCTCTCTCACCCCCCTCCCTCCCCAAACAGCAACCACAGAGCAGCAGGAGACTGAAAGAAGCCAGGCAGTCTTCAGTGAGAGCAGCATCTCTCTCACCCCCCCCCCCAAACAGCAACTGCAGAGCAGCTGGAGCATGAAAGAAGCCAGACAGTCTTCCGTGAGAGCAGCAACTCTCTAACCCCCCTTCCTAAACAGCAACTGCGGAGCAGTAGGAGCCTGAAATAAGCCAGGTACAGCATCTGAGTGCGGAGCACAGTGTTTGTTGGACGCACCAGACAGATAGAATTATTTAAAACTGTTTTAGCCCTGATTTGCCTCTATTTGTTACTGCTATCTGTTGTTGCTTTAAGGGTTGCCTGTATGCAGCTGTGATTTGTACCACTGTGAACAGTTACTTTAAAGGACCTGTTGTTTTTGCAGCATTTAGCAGTGTGTTACAGCGGTTTATACAGTCATTTTAGGAGTCCCTGCAGTGAGCTGAACAATTGTACTGTGGTAGTCAGCCTTTCTGGTGTGCTACTCCTTTGTCTCTGTTCCCACCTTGACCTTTAACCCCTTAATCCCCCTGCTGCCTCCTCACTAATATCCTTTGTGTTGTTCCCTCCTAGGCAGTCTTCCATGAGAGCAGCGGCTGTCTCAACCCCCTTCCTCCCCAAACAGCAATCACGGAGCAGCAAGAGCCAAAAAATGGCCAGGTACAACATCTGAGTGAGGAGCAAAGTGCCTGTCCATGTAGCCCCACCACCGCTTATGTGGTGGCTGGCCCACCCAGGGTCAGCATTTAGTTTATAGGGCAGTGTTGTCACATGACTGGGTCACATACTCATGCAGCACGTTTTCTATCTCCCCAATCCGCCCTTAGCAGCTAATACTTGAGGGTCACTAGGGACCCCCGCTACTCTCCCCTCCATATCTCTGTCACTTCTAAATAGAAATTCTGCAACTCCCTTACCCCTAGTCTGTCCTGCCTCTCTCCCCACCCACCCTTATTTGTCAGCTGTACAGTCTACTATCCCACCACCTGCTTGGGAATCGAACCCTGGCCCAGAGCACCCAGCTCATCCCAAAGACTGCAGCTCCATCCATTAGGCCACACAGCCTATAGTGTTTTCACCTGATATGTTCCCCTAGAGTTTCAGCACCCCCCTCTCCTGGTACATCCCACTGCTCTAGGGTTTCATCTCCACTCTCCTACTCCTAGTAAATCCCACTGCTCTAAGGTTACAGCTCCCCTCCCCCCACTCTTGGTACATCTCATAGCCCTGCCTATCTTCCCCTGGGCTCCAATTTGTACCTTTTGTTAGTTGTTTTACTCTCCCTTTGTCAGCTGTTCTACTACTCTATAACTAGTAAGAATTAATTTACCACTACTAGTCACCTACTCTGGCCCCCTGGTGACACCCATGCGAATAGACATTATTCCACAGCCCATTCTACCTATCCCTCTTAAGCAGGACATCCTCAGCATGGCAAAATTCCCTAGCCATCACTAACTTCTGTCCACGACCATTCTCCTAGTAGCCCTGTTTATTTCTCTACACATAGTGGATGCCTCTCCCCTCATCTGTAGCCCCACTGCCCTACCCTCCTTAACTGACTTCACTATGTCCAACATTTTGGTACTCCCTCCTTTGTTGATCCTACAAGACATTTGCTTACTACGGTTCCCTACCTCAAGCGTACCTGCTGGTACCCTCGAAACTGTCAGGATAAGGGCAAATATCTCATACTAGTGGCACTTCTCCTCTAGCTGTGGTTTATACTCCTCACATTGGGCGACATTGAAACTAACCCCGGATCCTGCCAAAACATCCCCCCCCCCGCCCGGGTGACACCAAAGGACTGAAAATAGTTCATTTAAACATCAGGAGTCTACTTCGCAACCTGACTGAACTATCCGAATGAAGCTCCCATTACCAGCCAGAGATACTATGCCTACCTGAAACCTGGCTGAAACCTTCTGTACCTGACACACTATGCGAGTTACCTGGGTACAGCTTCATCAGAAGTGACAGGCCCCCTCCCCAAATGTGGGGGTGGCACTATGATTTACTTTAAATCCCATTTAAATTTCTCTGCCCTCTCGCCTCCCGTAACTCAACAGGTGGCCTCCTTTGAACTGTGTTTTGGGACACTGTTGTTGGGCAGCTCCAAAAAACTCCACATATTCTGTGTACACCTGCCCGCTCCAAACAGTATAAGTCATTTTACCTCCCTCAGTGACACCCTGGGACCCCAAGTTAACAATAACGACTTCATCATCCTAGGTGACTTTAACATCAGTTGGCTTGATCACTCTATTGCATCTGTTGAGCTTTTGCTCAACAAACTGACGCTCTCATAAATAATCACCGAACCCACCAGTCCATCAAACAAAGCCCAAACTGCCACTCTGATAGACTGGATCCTAGTACCGAATATAAATAAAATCTCTTTGGCTGGTGTTCTCCCTGACTCCATCACTGACCACTCTCCTGTCTACTGCAGCTGGCAAACCACAATTAAGCACGCCCCCCCCGAATAATTCACATCAGAAATTACGCATCCCTTGACCCAACCAGCTTTAAATCTGACCTAGCAAACTGTGACTGGGCCCCCTTGTGGGCAACCACAAACGTGAATCAGGCACTCCAGTATTTCTGTACAACCTGTAGGGCAGACTAGATGGACCTGGGGGTCTTTTTCTGCCGTCAAGATTCTATGATTCTATGAACCCTACTCAAGTATCAGGATAAACATCCCCTGCTCACCTCTAGGAGGGTTAGAGGACAAATAACTAAGTGGCTCACTCATTCCTTGTTGGCTCTCTTAAAATATAGGGAAGGAAGCTGGGCCACGTACAAAGTATCTAATTCCCACAAAGATTGGAACAAATACAGACGCTTAAGAAAGAAGTGTAAAACAGCCATCAGGCAAAGCAAGAGTAAATATTACAGAGAGAAGTTCGCAACAACGTGCAATACTTCCAGTAGATGCTGGAAAAATCTCAAGGAATCACTGGGGCATTCAAACCCATGCACCCCCTCTGATTTTGAAATGAATGACGTGAACTGAACAACCCAGTTACAATATCCAGCGCCTTCAACCTGCACTTCTGTGATCTCTCTGCGGTCACAGTTGCTCTGGAATCTCAATCTGACCCTGCCGCCCACCTGTCAGGCCCACCTCCTGTCCCCCATCCTCTCTTTCACTTTAGAACAGTAACAATAGCTGAGGTCCACAACCTCCTCCGCTCAATATCAGATTCTAAGGCTGCAGGCCCAGATGGCCTCGACCCCAAACTCCTGAAACTGGCAGCATGGGAGCTTGCACCCCAACAAAATAGCAGTTATGGAAGAACTTACCATAACAGTAGATCTTCAAGGGAGGTTCCTGCAGTAGGTCTTCACATATAGCACTGCGCCCCCTGGTGTCAGGTTCCAACAGCAAACTTGTAGCTAGCAATTATCAGTGGGGACCACCCCCCCCCAGCATCAGGTGACATGACGTCAGTCCAACTATAAAAGGAGCGGTCCCGTGCCCTCCCTCCAGTTCTTTTCCACCGGAGACCTAGAGAGAGGATAGCAGAAAGAAAGGAGTAGGAGAAACAACTCCTGAGACCCTGTGCCCTGGTAGGACATGAGGGCTAGGTACCGTAAAAAAGGAAGGTATCCAGGAGTTGGGGGAAGGCAGGTGGGAAACTAGACCTACTGCAGCAACCTGTCTCAAAGGTCTACCGTTATGGTAAGTTCTTACATAACTGCTATATCTCACTTCGAGAGGGTTCCTGCAGTAGGTCTTCACATATAGGAATGAATTCCAAGCAGTCTAAGAAGGGAGAAGGAGTCAGAGACGAGGTTCCAGGAGGAGTTAAAATGTCTGCCAACTAAGGGTCTGCTCTAAGACAGAAGACCTTGCAAGACTGCAAGGCCAAAACCAGCTCTACGCCTAGAGGCAATGTCCAGACTGTAATGCTTAGTGAAGGTGTGAACGGAAGACCAAGTGGCTGCTGCGCAGATCTCCGCAGTGGACACATTCCTGAAAAAAGCAGTAGAGGTGGCCACACTTCTAGTGGAGTGGCCTTTAACTGCCCCTGGAAGGGTTTTTCTGTACTTCTGGTAAGTGTAGCAAATACAGTTAGCCAGCCACCTAGAAACTGCCTGTTTGGATATGGCCTTGCCCTGGCACTGGGAGGCAAAGGCCACAAAAGATTGGTTCGACTTTCAAACCTCCTTAGTCCGTGAGGTATAGTACCTCAAAATCCGATGCAGATCCCAAAGTGTGCAAAAGATATTCCCCCCTGTTGGAATGCTGAGGATAATAGACCGGCAGTTCAGCGCTCTGGTTAAGATTTGTCTCCGAAACCACTTTCGGAAGGAAGGATGGATTAATCCTTAGGACCACCTGGCCCTTATGGAAAATCAGATAAGGCTCTCTGCAAACAAAGGCCTGAAGCTCTGAAACCCTTCGAGCTGAAGTAACTGCAACCAAAAACAGAGTTTTCCAAGACAGGAAGCGCATATCACAACTAGCTGCCGGTTCAAAGGGGGCAATGTAAGTTTCTCCAACATAAAATTAAGATCCCAGGGAGGACAGGGGTTCTGGACTGGAGGTTTGATGTGAAGGATACCCTTCAAGAAAGTTCTAGAAACCTCTAGCTGTGCTATAGTTTTGCCCTCCACCGGAAGGTGGTAGGCCAACACCGCAGAAAGATGGATCTTAATGGAAGAATAACTAAGGCCCAACTCAGAAAGATGTACAAGGTACTCCAACACCTGGGAAGCTGAGAAAGAAAAAGGGTCCAAGCGTTTAGCTGTGGCCCAAATAGAAAATCTCTTCCACTTCATGGCATAGGTGGATCTTGTGGAGGGTTTTCTGGCTTCCACCAGCACCTTAGCAACCTGGCAGGAGACTCCATAGCGGGCCACCGCTATGTCCACAGGTACCACGCATGAAGATGGAGAGACTGAAGGCTCGGATGTACCAGGGTGCCCTGCTCCTGAGACAGAAGGGTGTGAGACAGAGGTAGAAGGACCGGCGGTTCCAGCGCTAATTATTGTAACAGTGAGAACCAAATCTGCCAGGGCCACAGAGGGGCAATCAGAATCAAGTGGGCCCCCTCTGCCTGGAGTTTCAACAGAACCTTCTGTATGAGAGGAAAGGGAGGAAATGCGTATAGAAACCTCTGTGTCCAAGAGAGAGACAGTGCATCTCACCAAAAAGCACCATGCCCGGGAACGAGCGAGCAAAAGTTGGGTAGTTTTGCAATAAATAGGGAGGTGAACAGATCTAGAACTGGCCGACCCCATCGAAGAAACACATTTTTGACTACCTCCTGCTTTAGTTCCCACTCATGACCCCTGCCACTGACTGGCTGAGGCTGTCTGCCAGGGTGTTGTGTACACCTGGGACATGGACTGCTGTCAGAAACAGGCCGTGCTGAAGAGCCCAATACCATACTCTCATTGCTTCCCTGCAAGGAGGGTACGATCAGGTACCCCCCTGTTTGTTGAGGTACCAGACAGTCACCATGTTGTCTGTCTGGACCAAGAGTGTTCCTGGAAGTAGTAACGACTGGAAGGCCTGGAGAGCCTAGAAGACTGCTCTGGTCTCCAGGATGTTGATGTGAAGGTGCTGCTCCTGAGGAGACCATGAACCTTGAGTCCTGTGGTCCCCCAAATGGGCTCCCCAACCCATATTGGAGGCATCCGATGTGAGAGTCTGGGAGGGAGCCTGAGAGTGGAAGGGAGCTCCCACCAACAAGTTGGTGAGGTCCTGCCACCAGAGGAGGTCTTTCTGAAGGCTTTTGGATACCATGACCAGTTGGTTCATGTCGTCCACTCGTTGATCCCACTGGACGGAAGGGACCACTCGGTAACCCTCACATGCAGCCTGGCCAAGGGGATGGTAGGAATGGCCGCTGCCATAAGACCCAAAAGATGGAGCACTGAGTGCGCTGGGGTCCATCGAGCTTTGGCCACCAAAGTGGCCTGAGAAGCCAAGGTCTCGGCTCGATCCAACGGCAAGTAGGCCTTGCTCTGGACTGTATCCAGTACCGCTCCAATAAATTGGAGGTGCTGAGAGGGTACTAGCTTGGACTTGGAGAGACTGACTGAAATGCCCAGCTGGGCAAAAAGATCCAGAGTGAAGGAGAGAGCTTCTTTCAGACTGGCCGAGATGGGGCTGAAAAGAGCCGGTCGTCCAGGTATGGGAACACATATATGCCCCTGCGGCGAAGGAACGCCACTACCACCACAAGGCACTTGGTGAAAACCCCGGGGAGCAGAGGACAGGCCAGAAGGAAGTGCCTTGAACTAAAAATGGTTCTCCCAGAAGGAGAATCGAAAGAAGCGGCGGTGGGACGGAAGGATGGGAATATGAAGATAAGCATCTTGCGTATCCAGGGAGCACAGCCATGTGTTTGACTGGAGCAGGGGAAGGAGTCCCTGAAGGGTCAGCATGTGGAACTTCTTGTACTCCACATAGAGGTTGAGCATGCTGAGATCCAGGATAGGTTGCAGATCCCCTGTCTTTATTGGAACTAGGAAGAAATGGGAGTAAAATCCCCTTCCTTGTTGATTTTGAGGGATGGGTTCTATGATCGCTTTTCATAGCAGGGCCTGAATCTCCTGGTGGATGATGGGGATCTGATCCAAAGGGTAGAATGACCTTCCCGGAGGGTTCAGAGGTGGGATCTCCAGGAACTCGATGAAGTGACCTCTCTGTATAAGTTGAAGCACCCATTCATCTGCGGTGACAGCCTTCCACCCCTCCAGGTGGAGGACGAACCTCCCTCCTACCAGTTCCTCCGAGGGAAATGGAGGGAGCAGGAGGAGGGGGAGCGAGTCATGATGCAGAGGGAGCATAGCCTTAGATCCTGCAGCTGCTTTGGCAAATTTAGCCTGAGGGGCTTGGGCTCCAGAACCAGTGGCACCTCTCTTGCCTTGACGTTTGTTCTGGTTCTTGTTCCATTTTCTCTGACAATGAAAGGGCTGTTTCTTTTGACCTGTCCAGTACATAGAGTGTGCGTCTCTGAGGGATCGACTGCTCTCCTGCAGTCCTGTAATGATGTATTTCGCATTGCCGCCTAAGAGGACAGAACCCCTAAAAGGTGCATCCAAGAGGGATGATTGAACATTCTGTGCCAAGCCTGCGAGGTGCAGCCATGCTAGGTGCAGAAGGCAGACTAACGAGGCTGCTGCCCGGGCCACAGAATCCACAGGATCATAGGTGGTCCGGAAGGCGTGAAGGCAGGAAGATTAGTTCATGCGAACCTTGTCGAGCAATTTCACCCTGAGGTTTTCATCAGGGATGTCCTGAAGGTCCCTCTCCAGTTCTGAGAGAGAGGACTTCTGAAAGGCAACTGTATGGGATATGTAATTCAATGACCGGATGGCACAGGAGGTGGACAAATAGATCTGCTTACCGAACTGGTCGAGCTGTCTTGAGTCCTTGTCTGGTGGGGAGGAACTCAAGTGCTTAGGCTGGGCCAAGCGGTCATGCGCGGCCGTGATGACTATAGAATCAGCTTTAGGATGGTTGGTGAGGTGAGAGATCCCTTTCCGGGGGGGAAGTAGGTTCTGTCAGCCTTCCTGGAAACAGCCGGTATGGATGAGGACTGATGCCATATTGTTCTAACGAGATCCTCGTGCGGACCCATCCAAGGGGGGATGGGGAGAGGGTCTGTACTGGACAAATCCAAGTGTTCTGCCAGCCTTTTGTGCTGAGGATCAATTTCCTTGGATGGCCAGCCCCATGCTGTTTGAATGGTTCTCAACTGGTCCCCAAAGGAAGGATCCTCCTGGGGAGATTTTGGGGATCTTTTAGGATGGATTTCGACCGGTGAACGAGGTTCAGAGTGGTCGATATTAGAGTCCTCATTTGAATCTGAGGGCTCCGAGCCACTGGGAATGGAAGGGTCCAACCCGGTGTCGCCCACAGGCAGAGAACCCGCAGCACATCCCGCAGGAACTGGAGGGGGAGGTGGTGCTCTGGGTAGAGGAATTCCTCCAATCGGCTGGGACTGTCTAAGTTCAGTTAGGAGTTGAGTCCTAGAGTCCTGCCACCACGCCGGGATAGATTCATGATCAGGCAGTGGTGGTGAAGAAGGGGGGAGGAGGAGGAGGCTGGTACCCATTTTCTGGAGCTGGAAGGACACTACTTTCTTCAACTGCGAGCTGTGTGAGAAATTCTGTATTGCACTTGATATCTGCAACAAACGTGCACTTTTGCTTAATTCTGTGGGAGGTGAAACTAACCACCCTTGGTAATTGCTTTTTATTCACATTTATTTAGCGTTTAACCAAAAAGGGGCTTGTAAACTCTGTTTATCTTGTTAGTAACTTCAGAAGGATTTAAATACTGCATTCTGGTCCTTGTAGGTAGCTAGACTGTCTACTAGGATTTGCTGACAGTTAAACTATTTTTAAATGAATTACAGTTGGCTGAGGAGTTGAAAAAGAAACTTGCAAACTCTGCTTATCTTGGAAGTAACCTCATAAGTGTTTGAATACTGCATTCTGGTTGTCCCTTGGGGGTAGCTGGATTGACTACTAGGATTTTGGGACAGAAACTATTTTAAATAATTTACTGGTGCGAGAGGTTTGTGATAGTTAAACTCTTTTAACAGAGTTACTGGGGTTAAGGAGTGGTCACAGAAAACCTGCAGTGTGAAACAGGAAAAGACAGTATTTCAAGCAACAGAGGGTGGTGGATCTAGGTTTGCATTTGTTTGTTACAATTCTTAAGATTTTCAGTGCAGGAAGAGTTTAAAGCACAGCTGACTTATTTTGGGGCTGACAGCTCTCGGAGCACAAACCACCAGGCCTGTTTTGGGGCTGGGAAGGTTTACCTGTGTCTGACTTGGATGTGTGGATTTTTCTCTGTTTGATTAGCAGGGTATTTCTCTATCAAATTGTTGTGTAGGCATCTTGCTGACAGGAAGGCACTCATTGCAGCAGTGGATCAGAGCTTTAGCTGATTGTTTTATGAGGGCACAGTTTAGGCCCAACCCTTCCCACCCCTGGAAATAGTTCCTTTATACCTGGGGTTCTGACATAATTTCCTCAAGAGGCACAAGGTGCATGTCACTGTCATATCATCTCTAGCACACTGCACTGACAATATAAGCATACACATTGTATATTATAAATATATATTTCTATACTACAAACCAATCACACACACACAAAAAAAAAAAAATTGTGGGGAGTAGTGCAATGTAATGGCTGTGGGGCAGCAGTCTTCCCGGAGTCTTTCTGGAGGCTAAGATGCTGCCCTATTTGCAGACAACTGTCTGCCCTGAGGGAGGAAGTTGCTCGTCTTCAGGCCACACTGGACAGTAGTACTGGGACCTTCCCCCAGACCACACTGGACAGTAGGAAGGGAACCTCCCCCATCCAGGCAGCACCACAGCCACCACCACTACCTCAGAGATTGCGAAGAAAACACAGCAGTTGGCACACAGTGGGCTCAGGAAGGGTGAGGATGGTGGAACGGAGGCACACCCAGTCAGTTGTTCCACTCCACAATCCATACACCATTCTGGGGGAGCATAGCTCCCCTATGGATGCACCCACAGAGGAGACTAAGGAGGCTGAGGACAGCTGTCACAAGGGAGGCCCACAGGAAGGAGGCAGAGGACACCACAAGGAAAGGAAGCAGCTCCTGGTGGGGACTCAATTATTAGGGGGACAGAACTGGGAGGAGCTGGGAAAACTGAAGTAAGGTGCCTGCCTGGTGCCATGGCTTGGAGGGACAGGAAGCGCATCCTCAGGATCATGACAACAGCTGCAAGGGATTCTGAGCTGGACGTAATTGTCCACCTAGGGACAAATGACTTGGCTCATCATGAGGTTAGAGCAGTGCAGGAGGACATTGCAGAGTTGGGGAAGGGCCTAAGACAAGTAGCACACACAGTATCCTTCTCAGAGGTGCTGCCTGTCAAGGGCATGGGTGAGGCAAGGGTAATTGGCACCATGCAGTTTAATGAATGGTTGAAAAAATGGTGCAGAGCACAGGGGTTTGGCTTCATTGGGGACTGGGGTTCCACCTGGAGGGACAACAGCCTATACTGGCAGGATGGTCTGCATCTGTCCAGGAAGGGAACAAGTCTTTTGAGCAATCGGTTTAAATGCTTCATTGGCAAGCTTTTAAACTAGTCAAAGGGGGAGGCACTGACAAGAAGCAGAAAAATCCCAGCCCTCCCTACAAAATAGGGTACTAAATGAGAAAAGACCTAGGTAGAACGGTTAGTGGGGATGCTGCAACAGAAGGTAAAGCCATCAAAAATGGAGAGCAATGAGTACCAGTGCCCGTAGTCCAGGTAACAAGCTTCCTGAATTAGTGGCCTTGATGGAGGAGGAACATCTGGATATTGTGGCAGTCACAGAAACATGGTACACATAAACCATGACTGGGACGTAAACATACCAGGATACACTATCTACAGGAGGGACAGGGAGGTAAAAGAGGAGGAGGAGTAGTTCTTTACATAAAGGAAGGAATAAAAGCAACAGAACAAAAGGGTAAACAGGGAGGAGAAGAAGCACTGTGGGTAAATTTGGAGACAGTCAATGGCACCACAATCCGCACAGGGGTTGTATACAGACCCCCTTCTCAGGGGGAGGAAATGGACAAGGAAATGATAGAAAGTATACTTAGAATGGCAGGAAAAGGGGAGATACTGCTGATGGGTGATGTGAATATGCCAGATGTTAACTGGAGTGCAGCTGCAGCTGCCACTTCGAAGAGTGCAGTTATTCTAGATGCCCTACAGGGGGCATGCCTTAGACAACTAGTACTGGAGCCCACTCGAGAGGGAGCAATATTAGACTTGATACTCTCAAATGGAGATGGAGAGAGGATCACAGATGTAGAAGTGGGTAGCCATCTGGGAACTAGCGACCATCGAACAGTATGGTTCACAATAAACACAGTAATAGAGTCAAGCCATACAAAGACAAAAGTACTGGACTTTAGGAGGGCTGACTTTGCCATAATGGGTGAGTGCCTAAGGAATGCACTAGCAAATGGGCAGGAAGGAGGGGTGGAAGAACAATGGGGAATAATAAAAACTGCCATCACAGAGGTAACAAGCCTTTGTGTGAAGCAAATAAACAAAACAAGACGATGTAAGAAACCACTATGGTTCTCAGAGGAAGTGGCAGTGAAGGTTCAAGAGAAAAAGAAAGCATTCAGGAAGTACAAGGAATCGCAGAAGGAGCAGGACAGAGAACTGTATCAGTTAAAGCAAAAGGAGGCTGGGAAGGCAGTCAGAACAGCAAAGGCCCAAACCGAGGAAAAGATAGCCAACTCAGTTAAGAGGGGGATAAAACCTTTTATAGGTACATCAGGGAGCGAAGGAAGACCAAGGGAGGGATAGTGAGGCTTAATAAAGGGGAAGGAGGGTGGGCAGAGGGAGACTGTGAAAAGACATAGATACTAAACAAATATTTTTGCTCAGTATTTACAAAGGAAGAGGGGGAGATACATAAAACAAACAGTAGTAACACTCTGGATACAGAAGCTGATACTGGCCCATTTACAGAAGAAAGGGTTCTGAAAGAACTCTTAAAACTGAAGGTGGACAAAGCAAGGGGGCCTGATGGGATTCATCCCAGAATTCTAAAAAAGAACTAAGGGTGAAACTAGTGACACCACTGACTACCCTTTTAACAAATCATGGGAGGATGGGGTGGTACCCAAGGACTGGAGGAGGGCAGATGTGATTCCCTCACAAAAGTGGGAGCAAGGCAGAAGCAGGAAACTATAGACCTGTTAGTTTAACCTCAGTGATAGGGAAAATGATGGAATCACTTCTAAAGGAAAGAATTGTTGAGTATCTAGAGGCCAGGGGCACAGGACCCTAGGCAGCATGGATTCACAGCGGGAAGGTCATGCCAGATGAATCTGATAGATTTCTTTGACTGGGTGACCAAAGTAGTAGATCAGGAAGGGGCTGTGGACATGGCCTACCTAGACTTTAGCAAGGCATTTGACACAGTCCCACACAAAAGATTAATATGCAAGTTAGCCAGCCTGGGAGTGGGTCCCAAGATGACAGCCTGGGTAAAGAACTGGCTGGAGAATAGGACACAGAGAGTTATAGTAAATGGAGTCCACTCAGAAGAAAGGAGGGTTACTAGTGGGGTACCGCAGGGTTCAGTATTAGGACCGGTCCTCTTCAATGTCTTTATAAGTGACATTGCAGAAGGACTGGAAGGAAAAGTATGTCTCTTTGCAGATGACACTAAGATCTGCAACAGAGTTGATGCACAGGGTGGGGTGGAAAGGATGAGAAGGGACTTGGCAAGGTTAGAGGAATGGTCAAATGTATGGCAGCTTAGATTCGATGCTAAGAAGTGCAAGGTAATGCACCTGGGAAACAAAAACCCAGGGGAAGAGTACACAATGGGGGGTGAGATACTAACAACAACAAAAATGGAAAGGGACCTGGGGGTAGTCATATCAGATGACCTAAAGATGGGCAAGCAATGTGAGAGGGCAGCAAGGAGGGTTGGGGGATACTGGGATGCATAGGGAGAGGCATCACCAGTAGAAAACAGGAAGTTATTATCCCTCTGTACAGACAGCTGGTGAGACCCCATCTGGAGTACTGTGTGCAGTTCTGGAGACCCAATCTCCGCAAAGACATAGACAGGATGGAAGCTGTCCAGAGGAGGGCAACTAAAATGGTGCAGGGTCTGCACCGGAAGTCATATGAAGAGAGACTTAAGGAGCTTAATATGTATAGCCTCGAGGAAAGGAGGGAGAGGGGGGACATGATAGAAACTTTCAAGTACCTCAAGGGAATCAACAAAGTCCAAGAGGGTAGCATCTTTCAAAAAAAGAGGTGTGCAAGAACAAGAGGGCACAATTTGAAGATAGAGGGGTGGCTCAGAGGTAATTTAAGGAAGTATTTCTTCACAGAGAGGGTTGTGGATGCATGGAACGGCCTTCCGGAGGAGGTTGTGGAGTCAAAATCAGTGGGGGAATTCAAGCATGCATGGGATAGTCATAAGGCAATTCTGGGGGGTGGGGGTAGGAAGAAGTAGGCTGCTGGTTAACTAGGATCTGCAGCTTATCCAGTAGGTAGGGAAATGGGCAGACTGGGTGGGCCAAGCGGTCCTTATCTGCCGTCAAATTCTATGTTTCTATGTACCCGGGATACCTGGCCAAGAGCTGGTAAGCAGGATGGTGCCAGAAGGGGTATTGGCATCCTGGTAAACCCAAGGGATATCCAGGTGCACGATATCCTGGTGTCGGGTATCCTGGCATTAAGTGTTCCTGCGTCGGAGGCACTGTGCCCGGCGTCAGATAAGAAGGGTCCAGTGGAGGGCCACCCAGTGGTAGAACATGGGGGTCAGGCCCTGGAAAACCGCCCGAGGGTCCTGCAGGAGGAGCAGAAGACCCAGCCGGGGGAGGTGCCGAATGACCACTGGGCAGCGGCAAGGAATCAGGCGCCATCTCCGAGGGTCCCGGGGCTCCATGCCTAAAGATCCCGGTCTGGCAACAGATCCCTGGGAAGGCGGGGAATCCATAGGTAGAAAAGACCCAGGCAAAGGGGAGCTCTGGAAGAGACCCCAACGACAGGTCCGGGCTACGATCCGGACGGAAGAGAAAGGTCGGGAACAGGTGGCGAATCCCTGGGGATAGATATCGGCAGGAATGAAGTGTCCCCCACGAGCACACTCGTCCTGGGCTCAGGGTCCTGAAGGGAGCCTGATGGGAGAGCAGATGTGTCTGTGCGGTCAACGGGGGATCCGTCGCCCGGCTTATCAGATGTGACCGGGCTGGCTGCGGAAGGATCGCAGTCAGGCTTATTGGTTTGGGCTGGGCTCCCGGCAGCAGGGCCAGAGGGTGACTTATCGGCGGTGCTACAAGTGGGAGAACTGACAGAAACCTCAAGAGAGGCAACCCCCATCTGCCCGCACACCTCAGCAGGAGGGGAGAAGGCATCCGGCCCGCAGAAGCGGACGCAGTGCTGGTACTCACGGTTTTTGAGGTGGAAGGTCTCCCTTGTGGCGATGGGCTTCTCTCCCTGCGCTTCTTCTTGTCCTTCTTTTTCTTTCATTTTTCTTGGGCCAGAGACGACAACTGCTCCCTAAGCTCCTGGAGCTCCTTTTCCATAGAAGCTAGCCTTTGGGTGAAAAGGTGGGCCTCGATGGTCCACTTGCATCGGGTCCGTGTGGCCTGGTTGAACCCCTGGCAAACGGCACACTCAGCTGAGTTGTGCTTAGGCCCCAGGCAGAGGAGGCAGCGGGAGTGGTCGTCCCCGTGCGGGATTTGGGCTCCGCACTTAGTGCACTTCTTTTTGAGACGAGAAGACATACACACGATTGAAAAATCTTGAAAAATTAGAGTGAATATGACGAAAAACGTCGAATTCTAAGCAGGCAACTGATCGCTGTTGTACCACGTCTGTCAAACGAACTGAGTGACGGCGGGAAAGAACTGGAGGGGGGCACAGGACCACCCCTTTTATAGTCGGGCTGATGTTGTGTCACCTGACGCTGGGGGCGGTCCCCGCTGATGATTGCTAGCTACAAGTTTGCCGTTTGAACCTGACGCCAGGGAGTGCAGTCCTACATGTGAAGACCTACTGCAGGAACCCTCTCAAAGTAAGATCACAAGTTACTCACCTGTAACAGTAGTTCTAGGAGTGGTATATGTTGTTCA
This sequence comes from Neoceratodus forsteri, assembly GCA_016271365.2. Taxonomy (NCBI): domain Eukaryota; kingdom Metazoa; phylum Chordata; order Ceratodontiformes; family Ceratodontidae; genus Neoceratodus; species Neoceratodus forsteri. Next base: position 246,784,910 of record CM028131.1, on the reverse strand, counting down.
TCCACACTTCTTGGCATCTCCCTTTCCCCTTTAATTCTTCCCGGAAGGTCTTAAAGCTGGCTCCTCCCACCCACCTGGGTGGTATAAACCTCGGCTCCGCGCCATGACACCAGATCTTAGCCCACTGGAAGCCAGGTTTGTGCGCCGCAGCAGGGGAGGTCGGGTGGGTCAGTGTGGATGAACAACATATACCACTCCTTGAACTACTGTTACAGGTGAGCAACCAGTGTTTCTAGGGACAGTGATATATTGTTCATCCACACTTCTTGGCAGACTCCTAGCACTTCTCTAGGGGGAGGGAGGCAAGGCTCACACCCCCTACTTTGGGAACAGAGACTGCAGAACTGAGGCCCCAAAACCAGCATCCCGGTGTGACTCAAGGTTGATATGGTAGTGGGTGATGAAGGTGTTTGCTGTCTTCCAGGTAGCAGCCCGGCAGATTTCCTGGATAGGAATGTCCCTGGAAGCAGCCACTGATGCAGCGGTATGGCGGGTGGAATGAGCCCTTAGCCATACAGGAGGCTCCCTACCCACCAACCTATAGCAGAGATCAATGCAAGATGTAATCCATCTGTCAATCGTTTGCTTTGCTGCAGGTCTGCCAGGTGTGGCTTCAGCCGAGGTGACAAACAGCTGGCAAACCCCTCCCTGAATTTCTGCCATTCTCTCCTTGTAACAGGAGAGAGCTCGTCTCAAGTCCAGAGTATGGAGCCTGTACACAGCATCCAAGGTGTAGTTTGGGTAGAACACAGGCAGAGTCATCACCTGGCTGAGATGGAACTCTGACACCACCTTCGGGAGGAATTTTGGGCGGGGGCACAGGACAATCTTGTCCCTGTGGAAGACCAGATAAGGAGATTCCACCAAAAGCACTTGGAGCTCCCCAGTCCTTCTGGCTGGCGTGATAGCCACCAGGAAGGGGGTCTTCCACCTCAAGTGTGATAGCTCACACTTGTGCATTGGTTTGAATGGCTTGTTCATGAGTTTTGCCAAAACCAGCAGTAAATCCCATGGAGGTGGAGGTTCACGCACCAGAGGTGATATGTGATCTAGGCCCTTGAAGAAGCACCAGACCACCTTCTCCTGTGCCACCGTCTGCTGACCAGCCCACGCCCAGTAAGCAGAGATGGCTGCCACGTGCACCTTAAGGGTCGCAGACTGAAGGCCTCCATTGGACAGAGACCAAAGGTAGTCTAAAATGCTAGCCATGGGACAGGACAGGGGGTCCAGGCCCTTGCTCTGACACCAAATGGAAAACCTTTTCCACTTGAAGGCGTAGCACTTTCTGGTCGACTCCTTTCTGGATGCTTCCACTACTGCGAGTACATCTTCAGAGAGACCCAAAGCCTGGAACTCCAGCCACTCAGGTACCAGGCTGTCAGGTGCAGGGATTTGAGGTCCGGATGGAATACCTTCCCCTGATTTACTGATATCAGGACCGGACGTGCTGGAAGATGCCTCAGGAGCCTGTTGCTGAAGCTGACAAGATCTGGATACCAGAACTGGTGGGGCCAATCTAGGGCTACCAGATCACCTGTGCCTTGTCCCTCCTCACCTCGAGAACACCTTGTGGATCAAGGGAATTGGAGGGAAGGTATAGAAGAGGCCTGGGATCCACGGCCTCGAGACAGCATCCCCTGCAGCAAGCCCTGCTGAGGGGGACAGGCATGAAACAGCCTCAGCTTGGTGTTTTCCCTGGAGGCAAACAGGTCCACCATCGGTTTGCCCCAGTGGAAGAACAGGTTGTGAGCTACCTCTGGATGGAGAGATCTCTCATGGGATGTCTCGCCTATGTGGCTGAGAGCATCCGCCACTTGATTTGAGGCTCCTGCCACATGGATGGCTATTAGATCTGCCTCCAATCTGCTCACGAGTGTCCAGATGCGGAGCGCTTCCCTGCACAGCAGCCCGGAGTGCATGCCACCCTGTCTGTTGAGGTAGTACATGGTCGTGTTTTTGTCTGTCTGTCTGGACTTGAACCACTTGACCCCGAAGCTGTTGAGTGAATGCTGACAGTGCCAGTCTGACCGCTCTGAGCTCCAACAGGTTGATATGGTATTGGGCTTCCTTGGGGGTCCAGAACCCGTGGGCCCTGCTGTTCCCCATGTGGACTCCCCAGCCCATGAGAGAGGCATCGGTCGTGAGGACGACCGTCGGCGCGGGGTGGACAAACAGGATCCTTTCCTGCAGATGGTCTAGGACAGTCCACCACTGGAGAGCGTCTCACATCTTCTGGGTCACAGTGATCAGCTGTTCAAAGTGACCATGGCGCTGAGTCCACTGAGCAGTCAGCTCCCACTGAAGGGGGCGCATATGCCACCGGGCCCATTGGACCACGGTGGTGCAAGCCGCCATGTACCCAAGAAGGTGCAGAATGTCCTGGGCAGGGTGCAAGTGCCCAACCAGAAGTGATTGGGCAAAGGAGGAGAGAACCTCCACCCTGTCTGCTGGAAGCCAGGCTCTGGCTCAGCAGGAGTCGAGCTCTGCTCTGGGTCAGAAGTTGGTCAACTGGGTGGCAAACAGGTTGACGGGCAGAAAACAGAGAGTGGTGGTAAATGGTATACAGTCAGAAGAGATGCAAGTCACAAGAGGGGTACCTCAGGGATCAGTCCTGGGACCAGTCCTCTTCAATATCTTCATCAGTGACATTGCAGATGGACTAGAGGGTAAGGTTTGTCTATTTTCAGATGACACCAAGATCTGCAACAGAGTAGATGATCCAGATTGGGTGGGCAGAATGAGAAGAGATCTGGATAAATTTGGCAAAAATGGTCAGAAGAGTGGCAACTGGGGTTTAAAGCAAAGAAGTGCAAGATCATGCACGTAGGGAAGAGAAACCCTGAAGCCACCTATAGGTTGGGAGGGGAGTTGCTGGCAGTCACAAGGGAAGAAAGAGACCTGGGCATCATCATCATCATCACAGATGACCTGAAATCATCCAAGCAGACCACTAAAGCAGTAAGTAAGGCTAGGGGGATGTTGGGGTGTATTAGTAGGGGTATCACAAGTCATAAGAGGGAGGTAATAATCCCTCTTTATAAGACACTGGTTAGGCCCCATCTGGGAGTACTGCATGCAGTATTGGAGGCCACACCTTCACAAGGGCATTAACCAAATTGAGGAAGTCTAGAGAAGGGCAACCAAAATGGTGCAGGGAATGCATCAGAAAACATATGAGGACAGATTAACGGAACTCAATATGTATACCCTGGAGCAAAGGAGGGAGAGGGGTGATATGATTGAAACATTCAAACACCTTAAGGGCATTAACAAGGTGAAAGAGTCTAACATGTTTCAATATAAGAAAAATAGCAGGACAAGAGGACACAGCATGAGATAACACCACTGTCAGTGGCTCAGTAGGTAGCACACTCACCTCTGAGGCCAGGAGATCAGAGGGCTGTGGGTTCTGTTCCCACATCTGGCACATGGGTTAATATCCCAGTACTGACACTGTAGTGCAGCATGAGAGGGGTGCTGCACTTCTGAGGTGCCGTCTTTTGGATGAGACGTTAAACCGAGGTCCCATCTGCTTGGATTGGTGGTAGTTCAGGTGGATGTTAAAGATCCCATGGCACTTATCGAAAAGAGTAGGGGAAGTTTATTGAAAAGAATCACAACATCACAAAAGAAACAACAATATCACAGTATTATACAAGTGTCCAAAAATATTTCCATGAGTAAGAAAACAATCATCATAACTTATTTCAAAGAAAAAAATATTTCCAGAAAGAATCCACTTTAGCTTTAGGGAACTTATCAATATCCCTAGTTTTAACAGATAATAAACCATCCTCAATCTGTGAAAATATGGCACAATGTGACACTGTCTGTTGTTGTAATACAAATTGGCACCGAGCCTGCCATAAAAAATATTTAATAAAAGAGAAAAAAACATTCAAAGTGCTTTTGTGGTAAGACCTCCAGATTCCTGTATAATCCCCTAAAACAATGGTTTGGTATGTAATATGGTTTAAAAAGGGTAAATTCCAATGTGCGACAGCGTTCTGCCCAAAAGTTTTGCTATGGGGATAAGTGACAAAAAAATGCACCATAGTTTCTTCACTGTTTATACAGGTAGGTCTCAAACAAAATCTTTCAGTCACTGGTTTATATTTTAAATTCCCTCGAACTCCCAATCTCCCTTGAATAGCAAGCCAGATAATATCCCAAATATGTGGGGGAATCCTAAAATCCATCAGTTTCCGTAAGGAAAATAACATTTTGGTAGGCACACATTCAGGAAATAAAACACTTTTCTGAACATCATATACAATAAAGTTATAAAATGATTTCCTAGTGAAAGTGAGTAAGGTAGAAAAAGAGACCTTCCATTGTTGCATCTTTTTTAAGGTGGGTACTCCATAAGATGGTAAAAGATCTGTTAACAGAATCTTAGGTGGTAATAATGACCATTTATCAAAATATCATGACCAAAGAAAGTGTGTCCACAGCTGCCAGGACAGAGTAGCAGGGGTCCATAAATAAGTAAAGGAGCCAAAAAAAATCAGGGAGTGGTAGTAAACAATAGGATTGATCATAGCCAGGCCTCCCTTATTAATGGGTAAATAAGTAATGTCTCGACGTACAGGGTTCAATCTATTATCCCAAAGCATCTGAAAAAAGAGACTAAAAATTCTAGTTTCCAGATGCAATGGAGGGGGAAAAACATAACATAAAAACAAATAAAAGGGAGTAAAAATTGTTTAATAATCATAATTCTTTTCTTCTTCCCAAATTTCCATCCCTTCCATCGATGAATCTTATTTTGCCCTATATGTAACTGTTTTTCCCAATTATAAGTTGCCAGATCTCCTGGACTGAACCAAATACCCAAAATTTTATGGGGAGAAGAAACGACCGGGATACCAAAGATATCTAAAGAAGCTGGGAGAGTAGAGTTTAAGGAGAAAATAAAACTCTTCTCCATATTAAGCCGAGCTCCAGATAGAGTTCCAAAATGGAAAAAAATCTGTAGAGCATTTGCTAAAGAGGGAATAGCCTGAACTAACAACGTAACATCATCCGCATAAGCAGTCATTTTTTCATGAGGTAAAAAAGGCGAAGGAGCCACACCTAAAATATTACTATCCCAAAGAACTTGTCGTATTACTGGGTCTAAAACAAAAGAATATAGAAGGGGACTTAAGGGACAGCCTTGTCGTACCCCAATTGTGAGGGGAACATCAGTACCAAAAATGCCATTAACCACTGGTACAATAGTAGCTCCAGCATAAAGGGAGGAAATCCAAAACACTAAAGGCTTCGGGAGACCATATTTAAGTAGTAGGGGAAAGAGATATTCATGTCTTACTTTATCAAAGGCTTTGGCCTAATCCAAGGCCACTACATATCCAGAGAGATTTTTTGTATGGCTGACTTCAAATAAATCCCGTAAGAGATATAAATTATGTTGTATACGCCTTTTAGGAATGGCACAAGTCTGAGCAGGATGTATGAGAAGATCAGCCACCGTTAATAATCTATTATTAAGGATTTTGGCTAAAATTTTATAGTCACTATTTAATAAACTTAATGGTCTCCAATTAGCTAATAGGGCTTTATCTCCTGATTTAAATAAAAAATAAAGCAAACAGGTATTAAACCCAAAATATGAAGAGGAGGAAGTCAACATAAAGTTGAAAATCTTAGGTAAAAAATAAAGCATATGAGGCAAAAACCTTTTATAAAAGTCATTGGGAATACCATCCAACCCAGGAGAAGTACCCGTACTTAACTGAGATATGGCAACCTCAACTTCCTCGGAGGATATAGGTCGTACTAATGGTGTTACCATGGATATAGGGACCTGGGGTAATGGTGCAGTAAACCCTGAAAATACAGGAGAGGGATTATCTAAAGTAGAGTGAAATGTGGTACTAACAAACTGCTGCACTACTGCTAACATTTCCAAATCTGTATTTACTACAGTGCCTGTACTAGAGGTAAGATGAGTCATAAGGGTATTATCTAGCCTCTGTTTGCATGCAGCAAATGGGTCCGATGCAGGTGTCTTCCGGGTACTGAATTTAAATTCCATTTCTAGGGATTTGGCTCTATCATATTGATAGTTTTTCATTTGTTTCTTTAGTGCCAAAATTTGAGAAGTGAAGCTGTGCTCATCACGAGGAGGAAAAGACATTAATTTATATAACTGATTCCGAAAAAGAAGATATTTTAAATAATTGGAGTTAGCCTGTTGCCTACCAAAAGAAAGCATAAGGTTTTTAAGCTCCATTTTTGTATCCAGCCACCAATTCAATAAAGAATCATAAGAGCATATAACTGAGTCCCTACTGGCAAAAAAAACTTCAATACGAGAAAAAAGCATGCCTTTTTTCATCACATAAATTACACTGGAAAATATTTTCACACAGATCCATAGAATGTCCATATCCCCCACATAATGAGCATTTTAACATATCACAAGAACTGCTGATATGTGTTCGTGAGCCACATTTGTAGCAAGCTCTGGGCTGTCCGCTATAAAAGCAAACACCTCTGTCCTTACCCAGAAAAAAACTGTTGGGTAAATGAATAATGTCAGAATTAACTTGAAATAACTTTATTTTAAATTTGCAGCCCCCCATCCAGATACCTTCTAGATCCAACAGGGCTTCAGGAGGCCCAAGAATGTCACATTGGTTCTGCAACCAATGGTAGATATCGCTAACATTCACCCCTTCATTTCGGAACATGATAGTAACATACCGAATTTGAGGTCTAGTAAGGGGGATGGTGAAAAAGGGGGTCCACGAAGGTGTATTTTTCAGGATAGAGTATTTTTCCCTGAATTTTTCTAGACTATTATTGAGTCGAAAACTCACATCAAAAGAATCTTCCCCAGAAACATGAATTAAAGCATACAGGTCAGAAGGAAGACAGTGCATAGAGCCCCTAAGTAAGTTATTAGCCACACAATATCTGTCAGGATGAGTGGTAAGACCACCTTTATAATGCAATCGTACCGCATTCCTCCAAGGGGCTTGCTCTAGTTTATTTTTGAATAAATCTGCCATAGGAATACATCTGGGTTTATCTGTACCTCCTGTCTTTGTAGAACTTTGCCCAGACTCGAAATCACAACCTGCCCCCGAGGAAGTGCTTGGGCCAGAAATGGCCTCAGATTCCCCTGGAAGAAAGTGCACCATTTATAACCTGTTCAGAAACAAAGAAGGTCCAGTCTCTGTACCTGAGCTCAGTAAGTTGGCATGATTTGTGGCAGAAGAAGTAGATCTGTCGTCCACCCAGTCAGGATCAGGAATCCAAGCGCCAGAAGGTGTGCGAAGCCAGCCTGACTGGGAAAGCGAGCCTCAGCCGACCAGTCCCCAAGCACAGCAGTAGTAGTATCCATAAGTCCAAATTGCCTCGAACAACTTGGGAGCTAGAAGTCGCTTGACCGGTGCTAACAAGCGTCCACCGATCCCTCATACGTCCAATCGCCATATCCGGAAGTTCTGGCACACAAAATGGGTCCGTAGGAACAACCAGACCTAACACAGAAGAAATTCCTGAGGCACAAGGTAGGGGCGTAGAATCAAGAGGACAAACTGTAGACACATCCGAAAGGACAGTCTCCCGAACTGGCAGTCCGCCAGCTTCCTCCAAATGCGAACCAGAAAATACACATGCAGGCGTTCCACTCCTAGGGACAACGACTGTTTCAGCTTGCGATAACATCAGAGCTCCATTAACGGGAGCCTCCACACATACATCCTTCTCCAAGCAATACTGCTTCTCATCTGCCATCCTGTGAACTAAGAGCAGCCCTCTACTGGCCACAGAGCACCAACAGAGTAGGGGAATTTCTCCGGTGTCCTGGCTAAATTTCCCTCATTCACTAAAAATACCACCAACAGCTTAATCTGGTTCAGAGTCAGTTGGCATTCATCTGTACCCCTTTCCCCGGGTCGTGCCTGAAAATAGGCAGGATTTGTCTAGTGCACTTACCTGGTCAACAAAAAATAAATAAATAAAAATAAAATTAGAGGGAGGTTGATTAAGGGGTAATGTGAGGAAGTTCTTTTTCACAGAAAGGGTGGTGGATGCATGGAATGGCCTACCTCAGGAAGTGGTGGATATGAACACAGTGCAGGGCTTCAAACAGATATGGGACAGGCATAAGGGAGCAATAGAGATAAGTATGAATAGATAGACCATTGACAGAGCAAATGCCGATGGCACATTCATAAGGTAGAAAAAGAAATGGGCAGACTGGATGGGCCTTGCGGTCCTTATCTACCGTCAACTTCTAGGTTTCTATGAAGCATATCACCTGCGAAGGCATGAGCTCTAACTTGGCCTCACTGATCAGGAGGCCACGCTGAATGCAGGTCTGGAGGGCCAGATCCCTGGACCTCTCCTCCTCTTACTGGGTGGAAGCTGCTAAGAATCAATCATCGAGGTAAGGGTAGAGTCTGACCCCTCGACACCTGAGGTGGGCTGCCACCACTGCAATGCATTTGGTGAAGACCCATGGGGCCGATGACATGCTGAATGACATGGCTTGGAACTCGTATAGGACTCCTTTTGCTCTGAAGCGGAGGAACTGCTGGTGAGAAGGACGGATTGGGACATGAAAAATGCATCCTGGACATCCAGTGAGCAGAACCACATGTTCTGCCCGAGGGATGGTATGATCTGGGACAGAGTTACCATCCTGAAGGTGTGTGACCTGAGAAACTGGTTCAGGTCGTGCAGATCTAGAATGGGGTGTCAGCCCCCTGTCCACTTCAGGACCAGGAAGAACCTGGAAATGAACCCTGGGTTGACTGGAGGATCTGTCACTCGGGGCACTACCTCCTTGAGGAGGCGTTGGGCTATGTCGTCTCTCAGAGACAACCGAGTGTGGACTGAGATCTTTTCCTCCAATGGGGCGTGGCTCAGCTGGGAGGGTACTGCTCGAACTCTAGAGGCAGACCCTGGCTGACCACTTCTAAGACCCACCTGTCTGTGGTAACAGCGGACCAGGCAGAATGAAAGTGTCAGAGCCAGCCCCCCACTGGAGGACCCAGAGCTGGCGTGATGGGAATAGGGGTGGCAGCCCCTATTCTGTCACTGGGTAGTCTTGGAAGAAGAGGATCCAGATTGGAAGCCACCTGAATCTCGACCTCCTTTGCGGGCCGCTGGAGGCCCAGACTCAGGCTGGGAGTGCCAAGCCTGTGCCCGCTGTTGCTGCCCACACTGGAAGGAGGGCTGCTTGGCCGCAGAAGCAGGGTGCAGAAATGGCTTCTTCTTCTTCTGCTGTTTCTTGGTGCCAGGAGCGTCCTTCTGAGCAGAAGTAGCTGAGTCCAAGGTGGCACTGGACTGCTCAATTCGCTGAAGGTGACCATCCATACCTGGGCCGAAGAGATCGGTGCCCAGGAAAGGAACATTAGTGAGTTTGTGCTGGGTATCTACCATGAAGGTGGAAAGTCTCAGCCAAGCCCTGCAGTGCATGGCAACCGTGGGTGCCACCGAACGGGCTCACGCGTTCCCGAGGTCCAGGGCCGTCTGAAGTTGCTGCTTGACAACAGCCCGGCCCTGATCCCGGACCTGCTTGACCGTAGTCTGAAGATCCATGGGACGGTGCGGGAGAACCTCATCCAAGGAGCCCAGCAGGGCATGAGAGAAATACGCCATGATGACACCTGAGCTTGCCTGACAGAGGCCTAGTGAAGAGGTGGCATAAACCTTTCTGGCAGAGTGGTCCAATTTTTTGGACTCCTTGTCTGGTGGTCTATCGGTATCGGCAGAACTGCCTGTGCATCTGAAGCAGTCACCAACCCCTCCATCGAGGGGTGTTCCGTGAACCCCAAGAGGGACCCAATGAGCACCACGTACTTGCGGGCCATCTGAGCAGACAGGCTGGGCAGGAGGCAGGGTGCTGCCAAAGCTCCAAAGCTGGACCAACAATGGCCTTGGCCACTGGAAAGGCTTCCATAGGAGTATCCCCTCTCTTAAGAATGTCTGTAAGAGGGTACTCAACCCGTTTCTGGACAGGCTCCAGGGGCATCCCGTGGATTCAGAGAAGAGGTGGAGAATCCACAAAAAGGACCTCCATCAACAGACTGCCCACCGACTCACTGTCAAGTGGACAAGCGTGTAGGTCGGAGTCATCAGAATCGGAAGTATCCAGATAAATCGGCTGGCCACAAAGGTCCCCTTCCTTGCACCTGGGATGGTCAGGCGTGAGGGTGACCAAAATCCTGTGGGGAAGACCCGGAACAGTCCAAGCTTCCTTCGAAGGAGCCCCTCCCGTGGGCTGTTTAGGTGGCAGCTCCACCACTATTGGTGGAGGGGTCGAATTTAGCCAAACTGGGGTGGGTTCTACCGGCTCCGCGGGCAGAGGAACCAAGATGGTCGGTTTCGATGGAGCCGGGTTCGGCCCCGAAGGCGAAAGCCAAGTAATGGCTGGTGTTGAAACTGAAACCGGTTTCTGGCCAGACAAGAAAGATCAGCTGTTGCCACATGAGATCTTTGTAGTGTCAATGGAGCTTCGTTGAAGCCTCTCCTCATCCGAGGAGGACAAAGATAAATGTCGGTGTCGCCTTTTCTTTGAGCGCTTATGTGCCTTCCTCGGCCTGTCGGTCGAGAGGGGTCAGTGGCTGACCGGGCCGCTAGGGAGACACCAGGGGAACCGGTGATTTTCCCAGATCAGGGACCGTTTCCTCAATGGGATTACCAGTGGGCTGGGTCTCCTCATCAGGAAGAGGCAGGACCAGAGTCCTGGTAAGGGAGTTGTCGGCTTCGTCGGGCAACAACAGATCGATAGGGACGAGAGTGATCTTCACCGCATCGCCGATCGAGACTTGAACAGGCTGACCAGTTGGCAAAGCCAAGAAGCCAGCGGTCAAAGTAGCCGACTCGACTGAAGTGGAGACTGGAGATCTCTGGGATCGAGATCACTCTCGATCCCAAGAACGTCTTTGCTGAGACAAAGAATTTCTTGGTTCCTTGTCCTTTTTATGGGACTGGGAGGCATGCACTCCCGGAGGAACCTCACCCTTAGTGGGGAGATACTGGCACATCTCCTGGAAGGAGCCCGAGAAGGTGGAGCCCAGATTGAGTGCAACAAAAATCGGCTTAGAGGAGAGCTCCACAGCCCACGCTGCCTCTTCCTTGAAGGCCTGCATTTGCTCTAACTGCTCGGCAGACCCCGCAGTCGTGGAGACTGCCCATTGGGCCTCCTTCGATTTCACCAGCGGATTCTGTTTTTTGGGCCTGCCCAGCATGAGCTGTGCAAAACGGTCGTTGAGGACATTTGAATGAAAAGCGAGACAAATCTCCCAGGTCTGAGTGTCATGGCCGACACTAGAACAGGAGACGCATGAGGTATGTGGGTCTGTGCGTGACATTTCTGGCCGCACGGGCACCGGCGGAAACTGGGGGAAGATTTAACTACCATGATCGAGAAGCAATGATTGCAATCGCTAGCTCCGATGAGCTTAATCTTCAAAGAATCTGAAGGAAATGAAGCCAGGACCTACAGAACACGGGAGCAGTGAGGAGGCAACCTGTATCTTCCAGCAGAAAGGAAGATCTGACATCATGGGGCAGAGCCAAGGATTATACCACCCGGGTGGGTGGGAGGAGCCAGCTTTAAGACCTTCCGGCAAGAAATTAAAGGGGAAAGGGACATGCTAAGAAGTGTGGATGAACAACATATTCACGTCCCTAGAACCAGAATTTTCAGCCTCTCCTTTACCTCTGGTGTAGTTCCACTAAGCTGGAAGGATGCCAATGTCGTACCAATCCTTCAAAAATGTCACCCTAAATTATTAATGAACTACCGACAATCGTCATACTCCCAGCACTCAGCAAACTGTTAGAAACAATTGTAGCAATTCAACTGACATCTTATCTTTTTTTTTTTTTTTTGGGTTGTTCAACCAGGACTAGCACACTAAGCTGAAAGCTTTTTTACAGGTGCGACCTGGGAGCACAGGGAAGTTAAGTGACTTGCTCAGGGTCACACAGTCTGCAAGTGGAAGTTGTGGGATTCAAACCCAGGTCTGGTCTGCTGGATGTCACCAGATTTGCAGCTCAGAGCCTTAAACCACTGCGCTATACTGCCTCCTATACTACACTGCCTCTGGAGAAATACAATCTATTATGCTCAGCACAACATGGTTTTCAAAAGTACCACAGCACCACCACAGTGCTGCTTACCCTGACGAGCACAGTCTCCTCCGCTATGGATCATGGCAACCTCACTGGAGCTGTCTTCACAGACCTAACAAAGGCCTTTGATACATTAAGCCACACTATGCTATTATATAAACTTAAATCCATCGGAGTCTCAGACCACGCTATACCCTGGTTTTCCAGCTATCTATCTGAAATGTATCAGCGTTCAAAGACTGGCTCAACCCACTATGACTACCTCCCTGGGTGTTCCCCAAAGATATATCCTTAGCCTTTGATTTTCTTGTTACACATCAACTCCATCTCACAGTGCTTTAAAAACTCCACTCCCTTCCTTTACGCAGATGACCTGGTATTCTTCTGTCAAGCCCCTAGTGTAACTGGCATTAACAGAGATATTAAAACTTGCGTCCGACTTAATCTCTGTACAGTCTTTGCTCAAAGACAATAAGCTTCCCCTAAACCACCCCAAGTCCCAGGCCATGCTCTTTGGGACGCCCCATAAACTTAAAAATGCATCCACTCCTTTAACGGTGACAGCTGAGAATGGCAGCACCCTCGGAACAATTACCCTGTTCAAATACTTAGGGATCCATCTTGACCCCACACTTGACTTTGCCTCCCACATCCACTCTGTGTGTGTTAAGGTATCAACTCTAACCTAGGCATTGCCTACCAGGCCAGGAAGAATCTCTCCCCCACTGCAAGCATCACAGTTGCTCGATGCCTCCTTCCCAAACTGTCATACTGTCTCCCAGTGTTTGCCCACTCCTCCAGTACCAAGCATCACAAATGAACGGTATGCTACAACAATATATGTCAATTCACTTTATCCTGTAATCGACTCACTCACCACTGTGTACGTTAGAGTAAATTAGGATGGCCCTCCTCAACCACCCTATTGGACTTCTAGCTAGTCAAGGTGGTATACAACACTACATCTACACAGAAGCCAATAGCAAGTGCCCGCCTTTTAGTACCTTGGTCTCACCAATATGCCTTTAGGTCCTCTAATGAATGGCAACTAATAATCCCCTGATCACACTCCAAATATGGCTCCATGGTCTTCTCTGCCACTGCTTCCACACAGTGGAACGGCCTCCTGGCTGCTCTTCACTCCTGCCAGAAACCTAGTACTTTTAAAAGGCAGCTACACTCCCTACTGCTGGACCGCTCTGTATGTGCCTGTCCCTAGTTAGATTACCTTTGACCTGTTCTCTTTGCCCGCCCGTCACTTAAGCCTGTCCTGCTACTTTGATCTCACGCTGTTTCAGATGCTTTGAATTATCACCTTAGTTGCACAATTTCTGTTCAATTAGGTACTCCACACTGATGTAACTGCTCTTTTACTTGTCATTTGTTACCTGTATAATCTGCCTGTTCCCTGTTTGACTGAATATGTATGTTGTAAATTGCTGGACTTGTCAGCCATAAATGCCCTGTATTCTCCCGGGTCATACCCGAAAATAGGCACATGTGTGTGCCTAGTGTACCTCACCCGGTTAACAAAAGCTAATAAATAATAAATAAATATTTGGAAAATATGATTTGTTACTCACGTACCCCTACAAAGCAATACTTAGGGAGGCATGTTCTTGTAGGATTATTTAAAGGGGAACATCCAGCACTAAGAGTCACACACTTAATTGTGGAGCTGGTCCCAATTTGCACTTTGTGTAGAAAACAATTTGTTTACATACTATTTACTGCAGTATAGTATCTGGCTGATCCTGCTGACTCCCAATCTGACATCGGCTGTAACCAGAAATCCCACAGTCCCCTGCAGCTGATATCAGAGCTGGGCTGCAGCCATGGGAGATTTAATAGCTTGCAGTGCATGTGCAGAAAGACAGCATCATTAGAGACAAACTTTTGAAACACAGAAGCTTCTGCCAGCTCATTTTTCTATTACAGGTTAGTTTGCATAATTTGGTTATTACATGAAAAAAACATTTTACTATACCCGTTACTTTTCAAAGTCTGATTAGAAAAAAAAATGTCTTACCACTGGGGTTTTCTGTGCAGATAGTTTGGCTTGTACTCTGGCTGAATAGTTCCTTGCTGAAGAGTCAGTGACATCATTGGCCATGGCAGACTGAGCAAGCTTACTGACCATCACACCGCTGAGTGACCCTCTTTCCTTGTGTTCCACTGGAGTCTGTCCATCAGAGTCTTGAAGGGAAAGGAACAGAGTTTACATATTAAACCCAAAGAACCCATCACACATTGGAGAACACTTTTAAAAATATAATAATTATTTATTTTTTTGTATTATTTGTTTATGCTCCATCCGCTCACACCGGCCGCTCACTCCTTGGGGCCACCACAGACTGGACTCAGCCTGGGCGGCCCCATCCACCCACCAACCCACATACGCCCAGCCTACACAAAGGCAGCAATGTGTACCTTCATCGGGCGGGTCCCGAGTACGGAGTAGGGTTGGCAACAATCCCGTATTTTACACGATGCCCCATATTTATGAGTATTTTCCTATGTCTCATTTAAAATTCATACAGGACTCCTATTGTCCCGTATTTTTTTGGTGGCCCCCTCAAAAGACTTGGCCTCCCATGATCCCTAGCGGCCGTGGAGCTTTGTGCAAATGTGCCACTCCGGACAGCCGCCTGATGTCGCCTGGGAAAGCGGGAGACTGTTGCTGCAACTAGAGCTGCTTGCAGCTTGAGCTGTTCTCCGAGCAACACAGGGGAATTAAAGGAGCTGGTGTGGTGGACCGTGGTCCAGAATGGGAGTGGCTCGTGACTGGCTGAAAATTATTAGGTAGCATAGTGGTGGATCTGGGTGGCTGTGGTTTCTGTCTCTCTGCTGGTCGGGACTTGGGATGGGACCAGATTGTGTTTGGGGTAGGCACAGGCCTGTGTTTAAGGCAAGCTAAGGCCTGCTGGATGTGTGCTACACTGCTCCATCACCCGACCGATTCGAGGAGTTGTCGGACCAACCGAGAGCGACGAGCGGAGATGCGGGAGGAGAGAGCCGAGGTCTGTCCTGGTGGTTTGCAGCAGTGACTCTCTGTCAGTCATCAGAGGACAGGACATCAGCGGAGGAGGAGACAGAACACACTGCTGAAGCTGGAGGACTGTGTGTCCACACTGGAGATCAAAAATTGTGAGTAACAATCTAAACCACTCATCTGCCACCAATGCCATTAGCGTTTTGCTGCCTCCACTCCCGGTCCCTGAGTCCAACAACAACTCCAGACCCTGTCCATTATTTTAGGCTAACTGAACAGTTAAGGCCAGGAGGGAATTGAGATTATATCTGGGGGGTAGGAGCAGAGGAGGACATTGAACACATACAGTTTTTTAAACTGCAAGCGATAGGAAACAGTATTAGTAAATTAAATGGGAGCAGTGGCCAGGATGCAGGAAAAACACTGCTGCATATGTGGGTGCACTAAAGTGGCTAAATCAAAGTCATAGAAATAAATTTAGAAATTACTTTATTAAATACTGGAACTGGGATTATTCAGACAGAACAGATGACACAGGGTGGTGAGGGGGTCATTATAGCACAATTTACAGCTGAGCCTGAAACCTACCTGTAATCACTTAATCAATCAAGTCAGATGCTAAATAAAAAATAAGGTATCAAAGCACAGGCAGGGTGGTTTGGTAAGAACAGGTTACTCACCTATAACAGTAGTTCTAGGAGTGGTAGATGTTGTTCATCCACACTTCTTGGCATGCCCCTTTCCCCTTCAAATCTTGCCAGAAAGTCCTCAAGCTGGCTCCTCCCACCCACCCGAGTGGTAAATACCTCGGCTCCACCCCATGATGCCAGATCTTAACCCGCTGAAAGCAAGGTTGTGCACCAAAGCCGGGGAGGTTGGGAGGCTGCGTGTGGATGAATACCTTATACCACTCCTAGAACTACTGTTACAGATGAGTAACCTATTCTAGGAGCGTGGATATGTTGTTCATCCACACTTCTTGGCAGACTCCAAGCAGTTCTCCGGGAGGAGGGAGGCAAGGTGCACACCCCTTATTTGGGAAACAAAGATTGGAGAACTGAGGACCCAAAACCAGCATCCCAGCGTGACTCAAGGTCGAAGTGGTAGTGGGTAATGAAGGTGTTTGCTGACTTCCGGGAAGCAGCCCGACAGATTTCCTGGATAGGGATGTCCCTGGAAGCAGCCAGTGATGCAGCAGTATAGCAGACAGAGTGAGCTCTTATCCCTCTGGGAGGATCCTTGCCTGCCAACTCATAGCACAGACCTATGCATGATGTAATCCATCTTGCTGTGGTCCATTTGGCTGTAGGCCTGTCAGAAGCGCCTTTAGCGTAGGTGACAAACAGCTGGCGAACCTCTCCATGAATTTCCACTGTCCTCTCCCTACAATAGGAGAGAGAACGTCTCAGGTCCAAAGTATGGAGCCTGTACTCGGCATCCGATGTGTAATTAGGGTAGTATACTGGCAGAGTCAACACCTGGTTAAGGTGAAACTCTGACACCACCTTCGGAAGGAATTTCGGGTGGGGGCGCAGGACAACTTTGTCCCTGTGGAAGACCAGATAAGGGGAGTCCACAAAAAGCACCTGGAGCTCTCCTGTCCTTCTGGCTGATGTGATAACCACCAGGAAGGCCGTCTTCCATGACAAGTGTGAGAGATCACACTTGTGCATGGGTTTGAATGGCTTGCCCATGAGCTTTGCCAAAACCAGCAACAGATCCCCAGGAGGTGGAGGTTCACACACAGGAGGGGATATGTGATCCAGGCCTTTGAAAAAGCGCCTGACCACCGTCTCCTGCACCAAAGTCATCTGACCAGCCTGCGCCCGGTAAGCAGAGATGGCTGCCAGGTGCACCCTAAGGATCGATGACCTAAAACCCCCTTTAGAGACAAACCAAAGGTAGTCGAGAATGTTAGCCACAAAGCAGGATAAGGGGTCCAGACTCTTATCCTGGCACCAAATGGAAAACCTTTTCCATTTGAAGGCATAACATTTCCTGGTCGATTCCTTATGGGATGCCTCCACCACGGTGTAGACATCGTCGGAAAGCCCCAAAGCCTGGAACTCTAGTCACTCAGGTACCAGGCTGTAAGGTGCAGGGACTGAAGGTCTGGATGAAGGACCTTCCCCTGAGCTAGAGATATCAGGTCCAGGCGTGTACAAAGCCACTCCGGGGGCCTGCAGCTGAGACTGAGGAGATCTGGATACCAAAACTGGCACGGCCAGTCTGGGGCTACCAGGATCACCTTCACCTTGTCCCTCCTTACCTTGAGTAACACCTTGTGGACCAAGGGAAATGGAGGGAAGGCGTAGAAGAGGCCTGGGGTCCACGGCCTCGAGAAGGCATCCCCCTGCAGCGAGCCCTGCTGAGGGGGGGCCGGCATGGTACAGCTTCAGCTTGGTGTTTTCCCTGGAGGCAAACAGGTCCACCAATGGCTTGCCCCAGCAGGAGAACAGATTGTAAACTACCTCTGGATGGAGAGACCACTCGGGGCATGTCTGGCTTTTGCGGCAGAGAGCATCCGCCAGCTGGTTCGAAGCTCCTGCCACATGGATGGCTAGGAGATCTGCCTCCAACCAGCTTAGGAGGGTCCAGATGTGGAGTGCCTCCTTGCACAGCAGATGGGAGTGCGTGCCGCCCTGTTTGTTGAGGTAGTACATGGTCATGGTATTGTCCGTCTGGACTTGAACCACTTGACCCCAGAGCTGAGGAGCGAAAGCTGACAGTGCCAGTCTGATGGCTCTGAGCTCCAACAGGTTGATGTGGCAGCGGGACTCCTCAGGGGTCCAGAACCCATGGGCTCTGCTGTCCCCCATGTGGGCTCCCCAGCCCATGAGAGAGGCATCGGTCATAAGGAGGACCGTTGGCTCGGGGTGGACAAACAGGATCCCTTCCTGCAACCGGTCTGGGGCGGTCCACCATTGGAGAGCATCCCACATCTTCTGGGTTACAGTGATCAGCTGGTCGAAATGACCATGGCGCTGAGTCCACTGGGCAGCCAGCTCCTACTGGAGGGGACGCATGTGCCACCTGGCCTAACGGATCATTGAGGTGCATGCTGCCACGTAACCCAGAAGGCGCATAAAGTCCCGGGCAGGGCGCAGGTGCAAAACCAGAAATGATCGGGCAAAGGAGGAGAGAACCTTCGCCCTGTCCACCGGGAGTTGAGCTCTGGCTTGACAAGAGTCGAGCTCTGCCCCGATGAAGCCCATCACCTGAGAAGGTATGAGTTCCGACTTGGCCTCATTGATCAGGAGGCCGAGTTGGGAGCAGGTTTGGAGGGCCAGATCCTTGGACCTCTCCACCTCCTGAAGGGAGGAACCTGCCAAGAGCCAGTCATCGAGATAAGGGTAAATTCGGACTCCTCGATGCCGGAGGTGAGCCACCACCACTGCTATGCATTTGGTGAAGACCCGAGGGGCCGATGACAGGCCGAACGGCATGGATCGGAACTCGTACAGGGTCCCCTCGACCCTGAAGTGGAGAAACCACTGGTGGGACAGATGGATAGGGACGTGAAAGAACGCATCCTGTAGATCCAGAGAATGGAACCACATGTTGTGCTCCAGGGATGGCATGATCTGGTTCAGAGTTACCATCTGGAAGGTGCGGGAACTGAGATATTGATTCAGGTCGTGGAGATCTAAGATGGGGCACCAACCCCCCATCTGCTAGGGTATCAGGAAGTACTTGGAAACGAAGCCTGGGTCTGTTGGAGGAGCCGGCACTGGAGCTATTGCCTCCTTCAGGAGGAGCTGAGCTACGTCGTCTCAAAGAGCCAACTGGGTACAAGCTGAGATCCTTTCCTCCTGAGGGGCACGGGCTCGGCTCGGAGGGTACTGCTCGAACTCTAGAGGCTGTTCTTGACCAACCACTTCAAGAACCCACCTGTCCAAAGTGATATCAGACCAGGCGGAAAGGAAGTGGCGGAGCCGGCCCCCCACGGGAGGACCCACAGCTGGTGTGACGGGAATGGGGGAGGCAACCCCCGACCCGTCACTGAGCAGGCTTGGAAAAGGAGGAGGAGGCTCCTGTGCCTCAGCCTCTGTTACGGAACTGTTGAGGGCCTTGCTTGGGCCGTGGGCGCCAAGCTTGAGCCTGCTGCTGTTGCTGTTGCTGCTGACCTCCTTGCCAGGAGGGCTGCCTGACTGCAGAGGAAGAATGCCGAAATGGCTTCTTCTTTTTCTTCTGCTGGTTCTTGCCCGAAGAACCTTTAGCAGAAGTGGCATCCAAGGTGGCATTGGACTGCTCTATACGCTGAAGGTGACCAGCCACTCCTGGACTGCACAAGTCGGTGCCTAGGAAGGGCACATCAGCAAGCTTGCGCTGAGTATCTACTGGAAAGGAGGAAAGCCTCAGCCAAGCCCTGTGGCAAGTGGCCACTGTGGCTGCTAATGAGCGGGCACAAGAAACTCCTACGTCCAAGGCTGTCTGGAGCTGCTGTGTGGCGATATGCGGTCCCTGGTGGGAGACTTGCTTGACCGTGGTTTGCATGTCCGCTGGGAGATGAAGAAGGACCTCGTCTAATAGCCCAAGAAGGGCACGAGAGAAGTGTGCCATAAGAAAAAATTACTCACCATAGTAATGTTGTTTCTTCTAATGGAGTCTTGCTGTATCCTGACTTAATGCAGTGAGCCCCAACATTCGAACTGCCCCAGAGAGTAAAGAGTTAACAATATGCAGAAGCATAGAACATTGAGCTTGAGCTCGGTTTTCAAACCTCTGTCTGTGGTACTTCCCAGTGTAACCATCAGATTCTTACGAGCAACTAACTAACTGAGAATAAAATATGGAAACTGTTTTGGTATAAGGTAAAAAGCAACAATTCTTTGGGCTCATAAGACTCAAGTCGAGAACCCAAGAAGAAAGAAGACAGTGACAACTCTAAACATATATATATATGAAAGAGAAGAACTCAAATAATTAATGCACCCAAAGGAAGGGTACAAAGTACACCCCTGAGGTGAAACAATGTAAACTGTGATCCACTTCCCAAAACTAGATTCTGAGAGGGAGTTGGGGGGTCCAAGATACAACAAGACTCCATTAGAAGAAACAACATTACCATGGTGAGTAATTTTTCTTCAAATAACATGAAGTCTTGCTGTATTCCTGACTTCTAATGCAGACTACCAAGCAGTTCCCTATGGAGGAGGGAATGCAAAACCTACTTTGGGAACAAGCTCTGCAGTACTGCTGTGCCAAACCTAGCATCACTCCTAGCCTGGATATCCAGAGAGTAATGCTTGGTGAATGTGTGTACGGTTTTCCAGGCGGCTGCCTTGCAAATCTCTAAAAGGGGGATATCTCTGGCCGCAGCCAGAGAAGCAGCTGCACCCCTAGTTGAGTGAGCCATCAGGCCGGGGGGGGGGCCGGGCTTTACCCAATTTATCATAGCAGAATTGTATACAAGAGACAATCCACCTGGCAATGGTTCTTTTAGTGGCAGGCTTACCTTTTCCCACCTCACCATAGGTGAGAAGAAAAAAATACTTACCATAGTAATGTTGTTTCTTCTAATGGAGTCTTGCTGTATTCTGACTATATGCAGTTATCCTCAGCATTTGAACTGCTCCGGAAAGGGTTAATTCTATGCAAAAGGCATAGAACGTTGAGCTCGAGCTCGGTTTTCAAATCTCTGTCTGTGGTACCCTGCAGTGCAACCGTCAGATTCTTACGAGCCCTAAACTAACTCAGATAAGAAATTGTTTCAATTTTTTGTGCCAAGTGGCAAACAGAATTTTAGGGTCTAAGACTCAAGTCGAAAACACCCAGAAAGAACAGAATAGAACTGATAGTGATTCTCCAACTAAAAGAAACAAACCCCCAAAATATGAAGGCATCTCCAGAGCACCTCTAGGGTGCAGCACTGTTCCTGCCCCACCACATCCCAAAACTACTAGGTTCCAGTAGGGGAGGCAGGGAAGGAGGTCAAAATACAGCAAGACTCCATCAGAAGAAACAACATTACTATGGTAAGTAATTTTTCTTCAAACAACATGAAATCTTGCTGTATTCTGACTATATCTGAACTACCAAGCAGTACCCCTTGGGAGGGAGTTACAGAACCTATTTTGGGAACAGGCTCTACAGCACAGCTGTGCCAAACCTAGCATCACTTTGTGACAGAATGTCCAAAGAGTAATGTTTGGTGAAGATGTGAACAGATTTCCAGGTAGCTGCTTTACACATGTCCACTAAAGGTATATCTCTAGCTGCTGCAACCGAAGCAGCTGTACCCCTGGTAGAATGCGCCCTCAGGCCTGAGGGAGGGTCCTTCCCAAGTTTAGAATAGCAGAACTGAATACAAGAAACAATCCACCTGACAACAGACCTCTTGGTAGCAGGCTTGCCCTTCCCCACTTCACCATAAGTGAGAAACAACTGAGAACAGCCCTTCCCATGGGCCTTAGTATGCTCAATATAGTAACTAAGAGCCCTTTTCACATCCAGACAGTGTAACCTCCTCTCTCCAGAGGAAGAATGATCAGTGAAAAAGACAGGCAGAGACATGGACTGGTTCAGATGAAAGTCTGACACCACCTTGGGAAGGAACTTTCTATTGGTGCAGAGGACCACTTTATCCCTATGAAAGGAAATGAAATCAGGTTCCACTGATGAGGTCTGTAGTTCACTGATCCTCCTAGCAGAGGTAATGGCCACCAGGAATAGTTTTCCAAGTCAAGTATTCCAGCTCAGCAGAAGATAAGGGTTCAAATGGGGGCTGCATAAGTTGTGCAATACAAATGTTCAGGTCTCAGGAAGGGATAGGCTCCTGAAAGGGAGGATCGACATGTAGTAAACCCTTGAAGAATTTCTTGAAAACTGGATGACAGGCTATGGAAGAGCCCTTACCAGCCGAAAGGAAGGCAGACACCACTGCCAAATGCACTTTAAGAGTAGCAGGCCGGAGACCTAAACTGTTAAGATGTACCAAATAGTCCAAAACAGTAGCAATGTCAGCCAGCTCTGGCCTAATATGTCTACTGGAACACCAAAAACCAAACCTTTTCCACTTGGAGTTGTACGTTTTCCTAGTAGCAGGCTTCCTGCTAACTTTCAAAATGTCCAAAACTGATTGGGAAAGATGCAAACTTGCATATTCAAGCTCTTCAAGAGCCAGGCCTTGAGCCTGAGAGTCTGATGGTTGGGGTACAGAATCCTCCCCTGAGAGGAGGTAAGAAGATTGTACTGCCTGGGAAGACACCAGGGCAGTGTTACTGACAGTAACAGCAGAGGATACCATGGTTTTCTGGCCCAGTCTGGAGCCAACAGAATCACCTTGCAGGGCTGAGACCTGATTTTTATCAGGACCCTGAACATCAGAGGAAAGGGAGGAAATGCATGCAGAAACCTGCGTGTCCAATCTAGTAGGAGAGCATCCTGGGGAACAGGGCCCAGAAGGGGTGATCTGCAGCAATACAAAGGAAGTTGATGATTGTCTGGGGCTGCGAAGAGGTCTATCTCTGGGGTGCCCCATCTCCTGAAGATGACTTGAAGAATGACAGGGTTCAGGGTCCATTCGTGGTGACCCTGAGAAATCCTGCTGAGGGCATCTGCCAGAATGTTGTCCTTCTCTGGAAGGTGCACAGTCATCAGAGAGACCTGCAGGGAATAAGCTAGAGACCAAATTTGCATGGCCTCTGTGTACATGGCTGAGGACCGAGTGCCTCCTTGTTTCTTGATATACCACATGGTTGTGGTATTGTCCGTTCTGATCTGTACCACTTTCCCTTGGACAACTGCTGAGAATGTCTGGAGAGCCAGAAAGACAGCTCTTAATTCGAGAAGATTTATATGCAGAAGGGACTCCCGGCATGACCACGTTCCCTGAGCTGTGAGGTGTCCTAGGTGGGCACCCCACCCCAACAGGAGGCATCTGTGGTGAGAATCACCGAAGGGACCTGACTGATGAAGGGGACCCCTTGTCGAAGATTGTCTTCCTCTAACCACCACTGAAGGGCCTGGACCAAGGTTTTGGAGGCTGGGACCAGTTTGGAGAGAGGATCCTTTTTCTGAGACCTGAAAGCTCTGTGATGAAAGTGAATATCTCTCATCTGAAATCTTGCTCCCTGAACAACTGCTGTGGAGGCTGCCATGTGGCCCAGCAGCTGCAGAAAGTGTTGGCTG
The DNA here is from genome assembly GCA_016271365.2 of Neoceratodus forsteri. Taxonomy (NCBI): domain Eukaryota; kingdom Metazoa; phylum Chordata; order Ceratodontiformes; family Ceratodontidae; genus Neoceratodus; species Neoceratodus forsteri. Next base: position 246,761,683 of record CM028131.1, on the reverse strand, counting down.
GCCGAGACACTAGAGGACTAAAGGAGGAGACCAGAGTGACCAGTGACTGAACCCTTGAGGGAGGAAGAAATGCTCTTGCCTGAACCGTATCTATTTCCACCCCTATAAAGGTGAGACGCTGGACTGGCTCCAGAACAGACTTCTCCAAATTTAGAATGAAGCCCAATGATTCCAGAAGTCTTTGGGTGACCACCAAAGCTGACTTGACTTGGTCTGAGGACTGGCCCACTAGAAGCCAGTCATCTAGGTATGGAAATAGAAGGATGCCCTGCCTCCTGAGGAATGCCACCACCACTGCAAGACACTTGGTGAACATCCTTGGAGCAGATGTGAGGCCGAAGACCATGGCCCTGAATTGGCAATGGCCTGAGGGTAACTCGAACCTGAGGTACTTTCTGTGGGAATGTCTGATAGGTATGTGGAAGTAGACATCCTTGAGATCCAGGGAGGCTAGCCCATCTCCTGGTCTCAGAGAGGGAAGAATTACTCCCAGAGTCATCATTTTGAACTTTGGTTTTGTCAAATGTTTGTTCAGGTACCTTAAATCCAATATGGGTCACCACTTCGTCTTGTTGAGGGTAAGAAAGTATCTTGAATACAGTCCCTTTCCCCGTGACAAGGAGGTACCTTTTCTACTACTTGCAGAAGCAGAAAAGAGGCGATTTCTGCCTCCAAGGCCTTTGTCTCCAAGGGAGAGGAAGGACTGAAAGACTTTGTTCTCATTTTTGGGAACCTTTTGAAACTGAGAGCAAGTCCCTGGCTCACTACTTCCAGGACCCATTTGTCTGAAGTAATAGACTCCCAGGCCTGCGAGTAGTGAGCCAGCCTGCCCCCTACTGGGATTGGGGAAGTGACCCTGACTGACACCTCAGGGTGTCTGCTTGGCAGGAGGCTTGGACTGAGTAGCTGATGGGGTCCTAGTCACCCCACATCTACCTCTTCCCCTAAAGAACCCCCTCTGTTGAAAAGAAGAGGAGGGGGCCTGGGCTTGGTAAAAAGGCCTGCCCCTGCCCCTAAACTGCTGCCTCTAAGGAGTGGTCTGCGTTTCTTTGGCTGCAGCACTCATATAGTTGGTCCTGTATTCATCCATCTTCTTCATGTAATTCTCTGTTTGGTCCCCAAGAAAAAATTACCCACCTTAGTAATTATGTTTCTTCTAGTGGAGACTTGCTGTATTCTGACAAGTGCAGTTAGCCCCAGCCTTTAAACTGCCCCGGAGAACAATGGGTTAACTTTTCTATGCAGGGCATATAATGTTGATCTCGAGCTCGGTTGATGTCTCTGCCTGTTGTATTCTGAACTGCAACCGTCAGATCTTTACGAGCAAAACTCACTAGGTGTTCTGTGTGGAAACTGTAAAACTGTTACTAGCCAACTGGCAGAAAAATAATCTTTTGGGTTCTCAAAGGACGGAAGACTCAAGTCAGGAAACCCAAAACACAAAAACCAATAAAATTTAAATAACATCTCACCCCATGAGTAACAGAGGGTGTAAGGGGGCACCCCTGGGGTGCCAACACTGTGCCTGCCCACCCACATCCCAAAAAATCCAGGTTCTGAGAGGGGAGGCGGGGGGGAGGTCAGAATACAGCAAGACTCCACTAGAAGAAACATAATTATTAAGGTGAGTAATTTTTTCTTCAAACAACGTGAAGTCTTGCTGTATTCAATTCAAATACAAACTACCAAGCAGTACCTCCATGGAGGAGGGACAGAACCTACTTTGAGAATAGGATCTGAAGTATTGCTGTGCCAAACCGAGCATCACTCCTAGCCTGGATATCCAGAGAGTAATGCCTGGTAAAGGTATGGACTGTTTTCCAGATGGCTGCTTGTCAAATTTCTAGGAGAGGGATATCCCTGGAAGCAGCCAGGGAAGCAGCTATACCTCTTGTGGAATGAGCCCTCAGGCCTGAGGGTGGAGTTTTTCATAGCAGAATTGTATACAAGACACAATCCACCTGGCAATAGATCTCTTGGTGGCAGGTTTGCCCTTTCCCACTTCTCCATAAGTGAGGAACAACTGGAGGGAGTCAAACCTGTGACCCTTGCCACACTCTGTATAGTAGCTAAGGGCTCTTTTAACATCCAAACTGTGTAAACTTCTTTCTCCTGAAGAAGAATGATCAGTGAAGAAAACAGGGAGAGACAGACTGATTCAGGTGGAAATCTGAAACCACTTTCAGCAAGAACTTTCTGTTAGTTCTAAGGACCACTTTATCTCTGTGAAAAGAGGTGAAATCAGGTTCCACTGACAGGGCTTGCAATTCACTGATATGTCTAGCAGAAGTAATGGCTACCAAAAACACAGTTTTCCAAGTCAAGTACTTAAGCTCTGCTGAAGACAAAGGCTCAGAAGGGGGTTGCATAAGCTGAGCAATGCAAACATTAAGATCCCAAGCAGGAGCAGGATCCCTAAAGGGGGGGTTGGCGTGAAGCAATGTGAAAAACTTACAGAATACAGGGTGGGATGACAGCGAGGAAGACATGCCTACTGACAGGAAAGTAGAAACAGCAGATAAGTGTACCCTGAGAGTAGCTGTTCTGAGGCCCAGGCTATTAAGATGGACCATATAATCCAGAACTGTAGGCAATTCAGCAGTATCTGGGGAGATATGCCTCTTGGAACACCAAATGCCGAATTTCTTAAATTTGGAGTTACAAGTCTTAAGGCTTTCGCGAAGCTTTGAGAATATCCAGAACTCCCTGAGACAGATGCAAATCTGCAAACTCTAACTCTTCAAGAGCCATGCCTTGAGATTGAGAGACTGAAGATTGGGGTACCAAATCCTCCCCTGAGAGGAGGTTAACAGGTTGCAATTCCTGAGAAGAGACAGGGGGAAGATGGACTGCTAGGGACAGCAACAAGGGGTACCATGGCAGCCTGGCCCAGTCTGGAGCAATCAGAATCACTTTGCAAGGTTGTGACCTTATCTTGACTAGAACTTTTGAACAGGAGGGAAGGGAAAAGCATGCAAATTTCCTTCCCAGTTCAGAATAGAGCATGCAGGGACTGAGCCCAAGACTGGCGGGTCTGCAACAAAAGAGAGGAAGTTGGTGATTGTCTGGGGCTGCAAAGATCTATCTCTGGGTGCCCATCTTGAAAAAAACACCTTCAACACCAGAGGATCCAGGGCCCATTAGGTGATGGCCCTGAGATATTCTGCTCAGTGCATCTGCTAGGACATTGTCCTTCCTGGAAGGTGAACTGCTATCAGAGAGGTTTGCAGGGAATAAGCCAGGGACCACAACTTCATTGCTTCTGTGCACAAGGCAGTAGACTGAGTGCCTCCTTGCTTGTTGATGTACCACATGGTGGTGGTGTTGTCTGTTCTGACCTGAACCACCTTGTTCTGTACTGATTGGGAAAAAGCTTGCAGTGCCAGAAACACTGCCCTGAGTTCCAAGAGACTGATGTGAAGAAGAGATTCCTGAGGCAACCACAGTCCCTGGGTGGTGAGGTCCCCCAAATGGGTTCCCCAGCCCAGCAGGGAAGCATCTGTGGTAAGGACCACTGAATGAGACTGAGTGGCAAATGGAACTCCTTGCCTCAAATTGTCCTGATCCTGCCGCCTTTGCAGGGCTTGGATCAGAGTTCGAGTCACTGGGATTAGTTTGGTAAGGGAATCCTTTCTTTGGGACCAAAAAGCTCTTAAGTGGAACTGAATGTCCCTCATCTGTAATCTTGCACCTTGGACCACTGCTGTAGAAGCTGCCATGTGGCCCAAGAGCTGAAGGAAATGCCTTGCTGGTCGAGACACCTGAAGGCTGAATAAAGAAGCCAGCTCCATGAGAGCTCTTGCCCTTTCCAGAGGAAGGAAGGCTCTTGCTTTTACCATATCCAGCTCTGCCCCTATGAAGGTGAGGAGCTGCACTGGTTCGAGAACTGACTTTGGTAGGTTGAAAAGAAATCCTAAAGAAGTGAGCACTTGCAGGGTCACTTGCAGGTCTGACTTGACTTGGTCTTGGGACTGGCCCACTATGAGCCAGTTGTCCAAATATGGAAAAATGGAAATCTTTTGTCTTCTTAGGAAGGCAACAACTACTGCAGGCACTTTGTGAAAACCCTTGGAGCTGAAGTTAGGCCAAAGGGCATTGCTCTGAACTGATAGTGGCCTGAGGGCAACTCGAACCAGAGGTACTTTCTGTGGGAGCACCTGATGGGAATGTGAAAGTAGGCATCTTTGAGGTCCAGAGAGGCTAGCCAGTCCCCTGGCCGTAGAGAGGGGAGGATAATTCCCAGCGTTATCATCTTGAACTTTGGCTTTAAAAGATGTTTGTTCAGATATCTTAAGTCCAGGATGACTCACCACTCTCCTGTCTTTTTTGGGGGTCAGGAAGTACCAGGAGTACAGTCCTTTGCCCCAGTGTAGGGTAGGTACTCTCTCTATAGCTCTTAAAGCTAGGAGAGAAGAAACCTCTGCCTCTAGGGCAAGGGTTTCCGAAGGATTTGCAGGTGGAAAAGATCTGGCTCTCATCTTTGGAAATGTTTTGAAGCTGAGAACCAGTCTCTGGCTTACTACTTCCAGGACCCACTTGTCTGATGTAACAGACATCCAGTCCTGGACAAAGTAAGCCAGCCTGCCCCTATGGGATAGGAGAGTCAACCGGGCAGACCCATCAGGGTGTCTGCTTGGCAGGGGCTTTAGGCTGAGGGGTGGATGCAGGCCTGCTCATCCCCTTCTGCCTCTCCCTCTGAAGAACCCCTCTGCGAAAGGAAGAAGAGGCCTGTGCTTGGTAAAAGGCCTTTGAAAGGCCTGTCCCTAGACTGCTGCCTTTAGAGTTGCCTGCCTTTCCTTGGCCTAAGCACTCCTGTAAGTGGTCCTGTACTCATCCATTTCTTCATATAATTCTCTGTTTGCTCCCCAAACGAAGAATTACCCACTAGAAAATCCATGGCCTTAGCCTGGGTATCCTGTGAGAGGCTAGTACATCTGAGCCAAGCCATTCTCCGAAGAGCCACAGATATAGCCATGCTTCTTGATGACACATCATTGGAGTCCACAGCAGCATGAAACTGAACTTTTGATGCCTCAATCCCATTTGCAGCCACCTCCTCCAGCTCCTTGGCAAGCTGGGGGGAAGCCTGTTTAGCCAGTGCCAGTACACTGTCCCACCAGGACTTCTGGTATCTGGCTGTATAGGCCATATAATTCACCTGCCTGAGTCCCAAGGAAGATGCCATGTACTGCTTTTTTGCCATGGCATCAATCTTCCTGGAGTCCTTGTCTGGGGATGTGATGCCAAGGGAATGTTTGCCTTATCGCAGGCAGCAGCCTGTACAACCCTAACGTGGCTGCATTGCTGATAAAGGAACTACATATCTGAGCCTGAAAGTGTATACCTCTTGTCCATTCTTCTATCCACAGGAGGTATGGAATTGGGAGACTTCAGAATTTTTTGTGTCTGTTTCCCAAAAGACTTGTGGATGGGAATAGACAGTCTCCGGGACTCTGGGATGTCCATCATCTCTACACAGTCAGGCTCCTCCTGATCCTCTACTGCCTCCTCCATAGGAAGCTGGAGGGTCTCAGCCACCTTTCTGTAAAACATAAAGTGGGAAGGGGACTCAGAAAGCCTAGGAGGAGAAACACCTGAAGGTCTGTCTGGGGAGATGTCCGGGTCAATAGGCACATCCAGACTTTCACCATCACCATATTCATCTTCTAACTCTCCTTCCTCCTCAAACTCCAGTTCATAAAATTCTTCCAGGGTATAATCATGAACCGGGGGAACCGACCGAACCGAGCCCTTGCCAAAAGGTGCCGGATCAGTTCGAACTGGGCAAAGCGATTCCACAATACGAATCGCTTTGGCTATTTCTTCAGCGGTCGGAGTATGAGATTCTGCATCTGAATCGGATGATTTTTCTTTGCGTTTCCTTTTTGCTGGAACCGACCCCTCGGGATCTGATCTCCTTTTGCCCAAAGAAATATTGCCCTGGTCAGAGGGCACTCCTTCTGGTTCGGTCGGAACCGAACCGGGCTGGCCATCAGGGTCAGCGGACTTCTCGGACTCCCTTTCCCTCAGTCTACCTAATCTCTTTTCAAGGGTAGATTTGGGAACATTTTTGCAAATTTGGCAGTCTGAATCGAGGTGGTCAAACCCCAGACAATAAACACAGGTGGTGTCGGCTATAGCAAAGACCTCCCCACACTCACTGCAGTGTTGAAACCCAGTGAACCCGTTTTTTCTTGGGTTTCTCAGACATAGCCTAACCTAGCAAACTTACCTTTTTCAACAACAACCAGGCAAGACTCACCTATTGGTTCCTGACCGTGTCACGGGTCTTGGAAAAAAACATACTAAAACCCGTTTTTTTTGACCGGTAACCACACGCTAAAGTAATATACAAAAATTACCTGAACGATCGGTTCAGCCAGACCGATCCACACTTTTTACAAGTTCCACACAAGAAACAGAACAAAACCTATCTAGTACTCACAGTACCACAGACAGAGACTTGAACCGACTATGCGGAAACTAAATTTCAGTAGAAAACGGACCGAAAACTGACACTTCAACCGACTTCAAACCGAGCTGCAGGAGAAATCTCCGGAGCAACTGTTCAGTGAGGCGGAGTAAAGAATCTGACAGTTGCAGTTCAAAATACAACAGGCAGAAACATCAACCGAGCTTAAGATCAACATTCTATACCCTACATAGAAAAGTTAACCCATTGTTCTCCGGGGCATTTGAAAGGCTGTGGCTAACTGCACTTGTCTGAATACAGCAAGACTTCACGTTGTTTGAAAGAGAGGATTACCAGTTACAGAAAAATCCATGGCCTTAGCCTGGGTATCCTGTGAGAGGATGGTACACCTAAGCCAAGCACATCTCCTCATAGAGACAGATGTAGCCATGACCCTGGAATGAACATCACTGGAATCAACAGTAGCGTGGAACTGCACCTTAGAGTCCTCTATACCACTTGCAGCCACCTGCTCCAGCTCCTTGGCTAGCTGGGGAGGGGCATCCTTAGACAGTGTCAGAACCATATCCCACATAGATTTCTGGTACCTAGCTGTATATGCCATGTAGTTAGATTGTCTGAGTCCCAAAGATGATGCAAGTACTGTTTTGCAATGGCATCCACTTTCCTGGAATCCTTGTCTGGGGGTGAGATGCCAGGGAATATTATGTGTCACAGACTGCAGCTTGTACTGCTACAACATGGCTGCTATGAGTGGTAAGAAATTCCGTCCCAGGACCTGACAAAGTATACCTCCTGTCCATTCTCTTTTCCACAGGGGGTATGGATGTAGGAAATTGTAAAATTTTTTGTGTCTGCTTCCCCAAGGATTTGTGTAAGGGGATACACACTCTTTTTGACTCTGGTGCATCCATCATTTCTAAATAGTCAGGTTCCTCCTGATCCTGTTCAGCCTCTTCCATAGGAAACTGAAGAGTCTCAGCCACTTTCTTATAAAACAAGAAATGGGAAGGGGACTCAGAAAGCCTGGGAGGGCCTGTCTGGGGAGATGTCAGGCTCTACTGGCTCATCTAGACCCTCATCTTCTTCATAGTCTTCATCCTCCTCCCAGTCACCCTCATAGTATGCTTCAGGATCTATATCTGAAGCTAATACTTCCGACCGAACCGATCGGGACTGAACAGAGACTGGTTCGGTCGGAACCGGGCAAAGCGACTGAACTACTGAAATCACTTTCGCTATCTCATCGGTGGTTGGACCATGGGAAGTGGGATCCGAACCAGACGATTTCCTCTTTCTTTTGGTCAAAACCGATTCCACAGAATCGGCTCTCCGTTTGCCCGAAGAGGTCTTGCCCAGGTCAGTAGGCACCTCTTCAGGTTTGGCCGCAACCGAACCGGGCTGGCCATCTGGGTCAGCTGACTTCTCGGCCTCCCTCTCCCTTAGCCTACTCAAACATTTCTCAAGAGTGGCTTTGGGAAAGTTCTTACATATTTGGTAGTCTTCCTTGAGGTGGTCAAACCCCAGACAATAAACACAGATGAGGTGAGGGTCGGCCTTAGCAAAGGCCTCCTTACACTCGGTACAGTGCTGAAACCCAGTGGGTCCGGTTTTCTCCTTGGGTTTCTCGAGACATTAAACCAGAAAAAATCACCTTAAACATCGGTTAAGCCAAGCGTTACACACCCAAGCGGTTCCAACGTGTCACGAGGTCAGTTAAAAAATCTCAAAAGCGTCAGATTTTTGGAACCGATGAGTACCGGAAAAACCACAGTAATAGTCACAATACAAGATAAGTTCGGCTCTGAACCGGACCGTACGGCAAGAACCAAAATAAAACAATTTCTTAACTACACAAAGTTATAACCACTACCTAAGCTACCACTTACTGTACCCAGACAGAGGTATGAATACCGAAATGCAGAATTCACGGTGATAAACCAACCAATTCAAACGGGACCGAATCGATGAGCAGGAGGAATCTCCAGAGCGACTTCACAGTAAGGCGGAGTAAAGAATCTGACGGTTGCACTGCAGAACAGAGGTTTGAAAACCGAGCTCGAGCTCAACATTCTATGCCTTTGCGTAGAATTAACTCTTTACTCTCCGGAGCAGTTCAAGTTTTGGGGATAACTGCATATAGTCAGAATACAGCAAGACTTCATGTTGTTTGAAACAGTTGAAGACAGTCATTCCTATGAGCCTTAGCGTGCTCTATGTAGTAACTAAGAGCTCTTTTGACATCCAAACTGTGCAACCTTCTCTCCCCTGAAGAAGAATGGTCAGTAAAAAACACAGGGAGAGACATGGACTGGTTCAGATGAAAAACTGACACCACTTTGGGCAAGAACCTCCTATGGGTTCTTAGGACCACTTTGTCCCTATGGAAGGAAATGAAGTCAGGTTCAACTGACAAGGCCTGTAATTCACTAATCCGCCTGGCAGAAGTAATGGCCACCAGGAACACAGTTTTCCAGGTCAAGTACTTGAGCTCAGCCGAAGTCATCGGTTCAAAAGGGAGCTGCATGAGCTGTGCAATGCAGACACTGAGACCCCACGTAGGAGTCAGTTCTCTAAATGAAGGGCTTATGTGAACCAGACCCTTGAAAAACTTTGCAAAAACATGGTGAGAAAGGAAAGCAGAAACTGCTCCTAGGTGAACCTTCAGAGTTGTAGGCCTAAGACCTAGAATATTGAGGTGTACCAGATAATCTAAGGTTGTAGAAATGTCTGCAGAGTCAGGCACAATGCCTCTTTGAGAACGCCAAATGCTAAACCTCTTCCATTTGGAGTTATAAGCCTTTCTAGTTGAAGGCTTCCTGGAAACCTTCAATATATCCAGCACTCCCTGAGGAAGATGCAAGCCTGCATATTCTAACTCCTCAAGAGCCAAGCCTTGAGATTGAGAGACTGGAGATTGGGATACCAGATCCTCCCCTGTGAGAAGGACAGAAGATTGCACCTCCTGGGAAGGGAAAGGGGACGTGATACTGTCAAGGATAACAGCAGAGGGTCCAAGGCTGTCTGGCCCAGTCTGGAGCCACTAGTATCATTGTGCATGTTTGAGTTCTGATTTTGATCAAGACTCTGAACAGGAGAGAGAATGCATACAGGAACCTGCCCTTCCAGTCTAAAATCAGGGCATCCTGGTGTACAGTCCCCAGGAGTGGAGGTCTGCAACAGAACAGAGGAAGTTGGTGATTGTCTGGGGCTGCCAAGAGATCTATCTCTGGAGTGTCCCACTTGGAGAAAATCATCTGCAGGATAAGAGGATCCAGGGACCATTCGTGATGTCGCTGGGATATTCTACTCAGAGCATCTGCCATTACATTGTCGCCCTGGAGGTGAACTGCATACTAAAGTCTGAAGAGAATGACCGAGATACAGTTTCATAACTGTGCACAAGGCCATGGACCGAGTGCCTCCTTGTTTGCTGACATACACATTGTGGTCATATTGTCTGTTCTGACTTGGACCACCTTGCCCTTGACCCGTCTAAGAAGCGCTAAAGGCCAGGAACACTGCCAGAGCTCAGAAGGTTGATGTGAAGGAGAGACTCCTGTGAAACCAGACCCTTGAGGCTGTCAGCAGGCCCCAAGTGGGCTTCCCAACCTAGGGAGAAGGCATCTGTAGTCAGAACTACAGAGGGAGCTTGAGGAAGAAATGGAACTCCTTGTCTGAGGTTGTCTGGCTCCAGTCACCACTGGAGAGCTTGGACCAGAGTCTGAGTCACTGGAATCAGTTTGGTGAGATAATCCTTTTTCTCAGACCAAAAGGACCTTAGGTGAAACTGAATGTCCCTCATCCGGAATCTTGCTCCCTGCACCACTGCAGTGAAAGCTGCCATGTGGTCCAGGAGTTGGAGGAACTGTCTTGCTGGACGAAAGACCTGAGGTCGAAAAGATGAAGCAAGATCTACTACAGCCTTCACCCTTGCCAGGGGAAGGAAAGCTTTTGCTTGGGTAGTGTCCAGTTCTATTCCTATAAAGGTAAGAAGTTAAACTTGTTCAAGTACAGACTTTGGAAGATTGAGAAGAAACCCCAGAGAACTGAGTAGGTCCTGGGTGGTTTGCAGAGCTGACTTGACCTGTTGAGATGACTGACCTACAACGAGCCAGTCGTCCAGATATGGGAAGATGGTGATTCCCTGTCTTCTGAGGTAAGCCACCACTGCTGCAAGGCACTTTGTGAACACCCTAGGAGCTGATGTTAGGCCGAATGGCATGGCTCTGAATTGGTAATGTCCTGAAGGCAACCCGAACCAGAGGTATTTTCTGTGGGACCACCTGATAGGGATATGGAAGTAGGCATCCTTGAGGTCTAGGGATGGTAGCCAATCCTGACCTTAGAGAGAGAGGATTATTCCAAGTTACCATTTTAGTTGGGTTTAAAATATGTTTGTTTAAATACCTTGGGTCCAGGATGGGTAAGCCACTCCCGTTTGCTTTGGGGAGAGTATCTGGGTACAGTCCTTTCCCCTGTGCAAAGTAGTAACCTTCTCTATACTCTGAGGCTAGAAAAGAGACCTCTGCCCCTGGGGCAATGGTTCTGATACTGATGCAGGTGAAAACACTTGGCCCTCATTTTGGAAACTTTTTGAAGCTGAGGACAGTCACATGGCCCCACTAGCTTCCAGGACCCACTTGTCAGGCCTCACAGACTTCAGGCCTGAAGTAGTAAGCCAGCCTGCCTCCTACTGGGATTGGGAGTCGACCTGGGCTGACACATCAGGGGTGTCTGCTGGCAGGAGCCTAGAGCTGGGAGGAGGAGGAGGGAGCCGCCCTGCTCATCCCCTCCTGCCCCCTCCCCTCTAAGAACCCTCTGTGGGAAGGAGAGGAGGCTGGGCTTGGTAAAAGGCCTGTGAAAGGCCTGCCCCTGAGACTGCTGCTTCTGTGGGTGAGCTTGCCTCCATAGCCTGTGCACTCCTGTAAGTGGTCCTGTATTCATCCATTTTCTTCATGTAAGCCTCTGTCTGCTCCCCAAACAAGAGTTACCATACAGGAAAATCCATAGCCTTAGTCTGGAACCCATCCTGTGAAAGGCTGAGTACATCTAGGCCAAGCATGTCTTCTGAGAGACACAAATGTAGCCATGACTCTAGATGCCACATCACTGGAGTCCACAGCAGTATGAAATTGTACTTTTGATGCCTCAATTCCATCAGCAGTCACCTCCTTCAGCTCTTTGGCTAGCTGGGGAGAGGCCTGTTTAGCCAGTTCCAGAACCATATCCCACCTGGACTTCTGGTACCTGGCTGTGTAGGCAATATAATTTGCTTGCCTGAGTCCCAAAGAGGATGCCAAATACTGTTTTTTGACAATGGCATCAACTTTCCTGAGTCCTTATCCGGAGTGAGAAGCCAAAGGAATATTAGCCCTGTCACAGGCTGCAGCCTGCACTACTAACATGGCTACTATGATTATAAAGGAACTCCGCAGCAGAGTCTGATAGCATATACCTCCTGTCTATTCTTTTATCCACAGGAGGTACTGAATTTGGAGTTTGTAAACTTTTCTGTGTCTGTTTCCCCAAAGACTTATGAAGAGTGATAGACAGCCTTTTGGACTCTGGGATGTCCATCATTTTCACAAAATCAGGCTCTTCTTCATTCTCTGCAGCTTCAACCAAAGGGAGCTGGAGGGTTTCAGCCACCTTTTTGTAAAACAAAAAGTGTGAAAAGGACTCAAAGAGAGCCTGGGAGGGAGACATCTAAGGGCCTGTCTGGGGAGATGTCAGTTCAATGGGCACATCAGACCCCCATCATCATCATCCTTCCCACTCCTCATAAAAGCATCTGGATCATATTCAAGAAGAGAAGGATCTGGCAGAACCGACTGCCTAACCAGTGGTACCGGTTCCGACAGAACGATGCAACGTTGCAATACTAATCGCCTTAGCTATTATTCCGTCAACAGTTGGAGAAAGCGGTTAAGGATCCAAACGGCAGACATTTCGTTTACGTGAAACCGGCCCCTCAGAGTCGGCTCTCTTTTGCCAAGGAGGTATAGCATAGGTTAGTAGACACCTCCTCAGGTTTGGCCACAGCTGAACCGGGCTGGCCATCCGGATCTACGGACTTCTCGGCCTCCCTTTCCTTCAGCCTACTCAGTCTCTTGTCTGAAGTGGCCTTAGGAAAGTTTTTGCCAATTTGGCAGTCTGACTGGAGGTGGTCAAACCCCAGACAATAAAGACAGATGAGGCAGGGGTCGGCCTTGGCAAGAGCCTCCCACTCAGTATAGTGTTGAGTGATGGGACTGGTTTCTTTTTGGTTTCTCAGACGTAACCTGTCGATTACATAGCAGCTTTCAAACCCAGGTAATAAAATAAAAGATTGGTTACAAACCATGTCACAGGTTTTTTAAAAGAACCAGAAAAAGTCCGGTTCTTTTGAAACCGATTGACACCGGAAAACCACACTAATCCCAGAAAAAACAGAAAAGCTTTCACAAGGTTGGTTCCTAACCAGACCAAGTAGGAAGAAACCAAGGAAAAACAATTCGACACTTTTTTTTTTTTTTTTTTAGAATTTACAAATTCACTACCTATATACCACACTACATGCATTATTAGACAGGAGGCTGGAAATCCAAAATAAAAGAGATTAGGTTTTAAAAACCACGTAGCTTTACTAGACCAAACCGAGAGCAGAGGAAATCTCCGGAGCGATTTCACTGTTAGGCGGAGTAAAGAATCTGATAGTTACACTGGGAAGTACCACAGACAGAGGTTTGAAAACCTAGCTCAAGCTCAACGTTCTAGGCTTCTGCATAGAGTTAACTCTACTCTTTACTCCCTGCTTGAGTCCCACTCGAGCTGCTGCCAAATCGCTCCGTTTCTGCCGTCGCTATATGCGCAGAGGGAGCTCTTTCAGAAGATGTAATTGTTTGCTGGTAACCTGTTAGAGTAATAATGAAAATGCAGTTGTTCTAACCTGCTTTCTTATAGCAAGGACTGTGCAGAGTAAGCTCCCTCATGTTGATTCTGAACTGCCGAATTGGACCAATCATTGTGGGGATCCTTTAAAATGGAGCCTGCTCTGGGCGAATCAGAACTTGGACTCTCCTTTGGAGCCTGCTGTAAGGGGATTGTATGAGCAGTGACTCTGGGAAATGTAGTTTGGGCTTCTGTGCCTTTTTTGCACCAACAGGGTGAGTCTGATTGTGAGTGACAGCCAATCCAGCCAACTGAACTGGGAGGAACTCATAGGAAATGCCTGGCTCTGTCTACTGGAAAGATCAGATGAGTTGTGACTGTGAAGAGGGAAGGAGCTCCGCGCTCCTGCGCTGTTGAGTTTTCGCGTGTGTAGCTCGTGTGGGGCCCTGAAGTTCGGCCTACAACTGTTTGTGAGTGCCGGTGTGGACTGAATCAGAGTTGTAAGGAGAAAGAAGCACCAGGCTCACCCTGTAGAAGACTGGAGAAATTGCTGAATCGTGCTCGGTCTGTCAGGAACTGAATCTGCTGTGTGTTCTCCTGAGTATTGTGCAGTAATTGTGATCGGGATAGAGAAGCAGCCTGCCTGGTATAGTACTTTCCTTTTACATATAAATGTGTGTAATGCTTGTAGGGAATCGCGTTTCAAATCCCCTGTACAGTAAATTGAGTGCCTGAAGCTGGAAGTAAACCCCAGTTTAATCCAGACTACATCCATTTGCTCTGAACTGCAGTGGGATCCAGTCACAAGGACCTTGTCCACAGGGTCTGCTCCTCCTGGCAATCCAGGACAATTTGCCTTCCATCCCGTTCCCAGCATTGAGTTTGTGAGTACAAAGCAGGGTAGCTCCCTGCCATCTGTTTATCGAATTGCAAGTGTGTCATCTAATTGTTGTTTTTTTCAGTTCTTCACGAACTGAGCCAACTGGCTCTGGATTACAATTTGGGTATTGTGCAAGTGTTTTTTCCATCACAGGGCCCCGACCAGCTACACCGATCCTGGCTAGCCCCCCCCCCCCATCCTGGGTACCCAGTGAAAGTGACAATTTGGTACTCTGAATATGCGCACAGTACCGTGATTATTAATGTGTTTAACCTAATTAACCTGATTCCCCCTGTCCTTGTAACAGCTCCTTAAATAAATCAGATCTGTTTGTTTCAGCAAAGTTACACTGACTGAGGTATTCGTTTATGTTAAAGTATTGTACAGTGGCTTTTGTACGGTGTCATCTTGTTTTACAGGGGGTCCCCAGAGTACAGTTGACAGAACCAGTCCTGGGGGTAAGTGTATATTGTGAAGATATTTCTGATGCATTGTGTGGGCCACTAGTGGGAAGCAAGGGGGGTTACAGTGTCCCAGAGAGCTGTGACCAAGTTAGTTTAACTACTGCAAACCCTGACCTCAGGGTGGAGGCACCCACCATTGGACCTAGGCCCCTCAACCTGTTAGTAGTCACACAGGCATGGGTAGTAGCTCTTGGGATAGCGCCACCTAGGGGTTACATAAGTATTTATGAAATTCAAGGCTTCTTGAGACTAGATGTTGAGGAGGAAATCTCCAGGCGTCTGGTCTTGACAGGCTGAGAGAGAAATCTGAGGGTTAGAATGTAGGCAGTTGATAGGTTGCAGCATTGGAAAAGTGTCTCATGCCAATGATTCCATCATTTGCATAGCATTCCATCTCCGGGCATTCTGATCTTAAAGGCACACTGCAAAGAGTTAGGAATATTGGAGTATTCCTGGGATGAGAAACAGTAGTTTCAACATCCAATGCAGTGACATCAGCCCTTACAGCAAGAAGGTCAAGTACAGGTGGACCAACCCAACTGAAAGGAGGTTTGGGTTTACAGGGGGAAATGCTCCTTCTAGCTGTCAATGAAAGCTGTCAGGCAGCCTACAACCTTCTGGCCTGGCAAAATGGATCCAGAATTATCAAAGGGAGGCCTGCAATCCAGTGAAATTTGCAGGGATTTACAAGAGATTATGGCAGTGAGAGGGCTAATATAAAGATCGACAGCAGAGGCAAAAGCATATTAAAGATATATTTTATGGAGCACTGGCAAGAGTGAGTCTAAATCACTAAGTAATGCAGGTATACAGTAGGCTGTGCTTAGCTTTGGCAGTTCTAAGTGACTGATATTATGTAAAGCCTGCATTTGGTTTTACAATTGCATCACTCAGTTTAAAATAGCTGTCTCACCTGGTTGTGTCTGGTGCCCTGGTGTGGTTTGATCACTGACGGCGTTTGAATGCTGTGACAAACCAAGGTACTCTCTTACCAGCTGACTCAGTTTCACATACGTGTCATCCACATCATCTAAAGGCAAAGCACACGGATAAACAAGTGAGAATGTATCAGAAATAAAACTGCAAATACTGACCCGGTAAGGCCACACCTGGAGTACAGTGCACAGTTCTGGATTCCACATCTCAGCAATGGCAGGGATGCAAAGAGACCAAAACAAAGAGGGCCATGAAGCTGATCCAGAGGCTGCAGATGTAGTTGTGCTAGGAAAGATTGGCAGATCATAACATGAATACTGTAGAGATGAGGAAGGAGAGGTGGATACAATAGAGATGTACAAGTTCTTGCAAGAAATCAGTAGAGGGGATTTAAGGATTTATACACAAGGAATTAGGTCACAGGGATTAGAGAATAAGGGTGGTGACTGGTGGGGGAAACTTCATGAGGGACCTGAGGAAGTTCTTCATGGAGTGGGTAGTGGATGAATGAAATAGACTTCTCAGAAAAGAACAAGGCTGACAGGGTTTACACTTGGGTTGGACATTTACACACAAATAGTGTAACCCACAGGCAGAAAAAGAAAAAGCATACCTGGGCAAAGGGCTGATGGTAAGCCACTGAGGCTATCGGATCTCTAAATCCAGCTGAGTGTGGAGAAAGGCAGGCAAATGGACAGGCTAGATGGATGTCTGGTGGAGAGAGTGACCTCTGGCACCAATGAGATAAGGAGAAGCCCTGGAGGAGATTGTCCTACACTGATTGTCCTCCACTGACCACCACATCAGGGACTTCAACAGGGGTTTGGTCACCTGAATTGGGTAGTTTTGAGGGTGTGAGGCCAATGACCACTGGGTACTGAGCATCAACTATGTTGTCCTCATGTGCAGTCTCACTAGAGGTACTGTGAACACTGAGGAGGCTATTAGGCCCACTACGCATTGCATGGAGTGGGCTGGCACAGTCTTACGTTCCATGATGTAGTATGCCATCTGCAAGACTGCCCATAACCTGTTGTCTTGGAAGAAGACCTAAGCCCAGGTTGTGTCCACAACAGCTCCTATGAACAGCAGTTCCTAAGAGGGATCCAGCTGAGACTTTGAGGGTTCAGCGGGACTCCCATGAATGCTAGGAAGTGAGAGGCAGTGGCCACTGCCAGCTCCATCTGCTGCCTTGATGTGCTTGAGATTAGTCAGTCATCCACATATAGGAACACTTGGAGCCCTAACTTTCTGAGGTGCACTGTGAGCACTGCAAAGCACTTTGTAAAGACTCGCACCACAAAGGAAAGCTCAAAGCGTAGGATTCTGAACTGGTAGTGTTGCCCCTCCGTGCAGAACCAGAGGTACATGTGATGGCTAAGGTGCACTAGTATGTGCTAGTATGCGTCCTGCATATCCAGTGATGCTAGCCTATCCTAATGTTTCAGGTAAGTAGCAAGGATCCCTGAGAAATCATTTTTAATTTTTCTCAATCCATGAATTTGTTCATATTTCTGAGGTTGAGAATGGGGCGCATGCCCCCTGATTTCTTTGGTACCTTGAAGTAGTGACAGTAGAATCCTGTGTCCTGTTCTGACTCTGGCACTGTTCCAAAACCCTGTTCCTCATAAGGTCTGCAATTTCCTGTGCCAGAAGCTCTGACATGTGAGCTGATAAGGGGAGTGGTCATCTGGGAAGATTGTCCAGAGGGGTTTCCAACAATTCCAGGAAGTGCCCTTCCTGGAGGATCCTGAGGATCCAGTTATCTATTGAGATGGATTCCCCATTTGCCACTGACAATAAAACTGTGCCAGGTGTCCCCCTACTGGGGAGGAGTGGTCTGCTTCGGACAGCTGAAGTAGACCTAAGGCTGGAGCTTCAGATGGTGGCACTGAGCGCTTTTGGTGCCTGTGCGTTTGGCTGTGCTTTCTTCTGGGGTTGGGGAGGCTGGGATTTATTGTTTTGGGCTCCTCTGCCGCAGCCATGAAAGGACTGCTTGTGAAAAGAGCCATGTCCTCTACCCCTTTGAGGGTTAAAGGCAACTGGCTTGGTACTCTTCTGAATCATTCTGGTTTCATTAGACTCCTTAAGAAACTGCTCCTCTGGCTGTCCAAATAGATAAGTGCCATCAAACAGCACATTCATGATCTGTTGCTTGATGTCTGGGGTGCAGCCAGCAGTCCACAGTCAGGCGTGCTGCCTGAAGCAAATATCTGGCTGCTGCAACAAAGGCATCCAAAGAGACTTTAAGCTGGTGGCCATTAGATTCAATACCTTGTTTAACAGCAAGCAGCATGTCTTATTTTGCCTCTGTGCCTGGCAGGGCCTCTGCTGGGGACTTAAGCTTTCTCCAGAGGGTATACTCTTACTTGGAGAAGCGACCTTGGTAGCTACAGTGAAGCCCACCCGGATCGCAGTATCACAGGTTTACTGCATGATAAAAGGGATTAACTCCCATTGAAGTTGCATTGTTTGCTGCAGTAATTGTACTGCAGAATTCTGCAGTGCTGTGCTTCATCATGGTGGGCTTCACTGTAGCTGTCTTCACGCGTAGTGTAGCCAAAGCATAGACCCACCTACCCATGTTGTCCACCGTGCACAACTCCTTGTTGGTACACCAAGTCTTTGTCATTTTTAGCCAAAATAACAATGGCATCTGCTATTGACCGAGTGAAATACATGGCCTTAAATATAATCACTGCATATTTCTTGTCCGCCTGCTTGGGGGATAGTTGCCATAGCAGCAGGCCTCCACCGAGTCACCTTACAGACCATCTCCAGGGCTAGCTGGATGGGAGAAACTATGGAGACCGGGATGTTGGGCACGTTTAGAAACTCCAGTTGGAGGTGCCTAGTCTGGTCTATGGCTTCTAGCTCAATATTCAAAGCAGAATACATATTTCTGAGGAAAGCATGGAAAGAGAGATCTTCCTGAGGTACGGTCACAGGAACTGGTTCCCAGTTCTCTGGACCATAGTATGAGTCATCCTCCTCACCATCAGAGATGATGATGTCAGGATCCAACTCATTCCCTTCTATTCCCTTCTCACTCAGACAGTAGTAGAATGGAGGATGTCAAAGAGCCAACAGAGCAGGCCATGGCCTCAGCAACACCAGTGAGACTGTCCCCGGAAGGGACCTTAAGAACAGTGTCACAGTGGTGCCAAGAATGGCCCCGGGACCTTTCCCCGAAGGGAACGATCCCGACACTGAAGGCCTGGGCAACACTGCCAGAGCCGGCACCATGGCAGGCCTGAAAGGGCCTGACTGCGGTGCCTGACACAGCACCGACTGCATTGATAACACTGGCCGTACCAAAGTAACCACTGGTAGCACCATGACTACTGCTGTCCTTGGAGGGGACAGAGCTGATACCACAAGCGGGGCAGATATCAGCAGTGGCAACAGTAGCCCCAGCCCAGAGGGCAGAGTCAGTCTATGTACACCTAAGTTGAGCAACTCCGCAGACACAGCCAGCCTAGCTGACCCCAGTGAGCAAGGAGACAGCACCAAAAACAACACTGCCCGACTTATATGCTGCACCCACTGCTTCATAAGAGCTGCCCAACAGCCAAACTGCCCAAATGAGTCCCTTCTAATGGACAAAGACAGGCTCTGGTATGGAGACTCTGACCTCACAGGTCCAGGCATCCCCGGTGTTGTTCATGATATGGTGGGGCACCCAAGCCCATGGAAGTTGGGTGTCTGACAGCTGAACAATCAGAGAATGACCTTGCCACTGCCATTTCTTCCTCTTTTTGCAGGACGAGGTCAAGGCCAAATGGTGCAAAGACCCCAACACCGTGTGTGTGAGATCTGGACCTTTTCTTTTTGAGACTTCAGGTGGACTGTCCATCCTCTCATGCAATGGACTGATCATTGCCAGAGCATCTACCGAGAGAGAGTGATAGCCAGTCACAGCCATGCTGATGGAGCAACTAGCCTTTTCAGGTTTCCTCTCTAATTCCATGGTTGCTGACTGTGGGCACGAGGTAGAGCTGGGAGAAACTGTAGGTTTTAGTGTGCTAAACTAACTAAACTGACTCTTTAGTGGGAATCTATGGAGAAGATTGATTCTTATATCTATCTAAAAGTTTAACCAGGAATAAATACTGCGCTTCTAACAGCTCGTTTCCAGATGTGTCCTGGGGAGAGGGGAGAAGGAGATAACTAATCAATATAATACTAAAAGTACAGAAGTCAAATACAGTGATACAAACAAGACACACAGGATCATAAATATTAGAGGCAAATTAGTACTGAATGCAATTAGAAAAATATAACAAGATCTTATATGTGAAGAAGGGAAAAGTAGTGAAACAACATGAACAGAACAAAACTAGAGGGGGAGGAGAAGAAGAGGACAACTAGTAACAAGTAATGAGGGAGTACAAATGAAAAGGGTCATATACTGTTGCAAGAAGGGTAACAATAGACATAAAGAGGAGATTTTAGACAGGAAGGAGAAGAGGTAGAACGAATAGAAAGGGGAAGAGAGAACCAAAGTTTAGGAAAATGGTAGGAAAAAGCAGACTGGCCAACAGTAGATTTTCTGGAAGGGAGAGATTGAGAGAGAGAGAGGGAGAGAGACAGGGAAGGGGGGGGGTTGCGGAGAGGGTAGGAAGAAGAAGGGGGAGGTGATAGGAGGGATCAGAGGATTCTTGGAAGACTGTAAGGACTGAATGTGAAACAACAAATAGGTAGGTAGTTAGACGTATTTGTTACAGAGCCCTTCTGATCTCAGAGCCCCAAGAAAACCATAAATAACATGACAAGATAAACTGACAAGGACCAAAGAGCAAACACTGACTTCAATCAAACAATCAATAAATGCAGTGACTGGCTCATGCCTTGGCCAACATGGTGAAGACGATGGTTCGGCACAGGCCAGCGTTGCCCATTGGAGGCTGTACCAGTCCTGGAATTGAAGGCAGAGACACTTATGGCTGGGTCGTCACAGCATAAGTTAGGCACTCCCCCCCCCCCCCACCTCAGCCATCCTCAGCCATGCGTAACTGACATTGTGAATGCTGTAAAGCTGCCAGTCCCCTGGCAAGCCTCAAACCTAATCACATGTTACTTTGTGGCATTGCCAGGACTGTGTGAGTAGGCACGTGCAAGTCCACTAGAAGGAGTTACATGAATCCCATGGTGGCTTCTCTAGCAGCAGTTCATGTGGAAAATAAATGCAGTACAGCCTGAGCACTGCTAATATATGGTGTATAGGCCTAGTGAATCAGGCCCTTGGAGGTTATGCTCACCACGGAGCCCCACTCTTTGGTCAAGTAGTCAGAAGTCCAGGAACAGGCAGCCAGATTTATACTGGGTTGATAAGGACAGCAACTCTTTAAGTACTCTCAGCACA
Organism: Neoceratodus forsteri; assembly: GCA_016271365.2. NCBI lineage: Eukaryota > Metazoa > Chordata > Ceratodontiformes > Ceratodontidae > Neoceratodus > Neoceratodus forsteri. Next base: position 246,740,732 of record CM028131.1, on the reverse strand, counting down.
AGGACCTGATGGTTTTGTAAATTAATTCTTAAACTATATGTAGCTGAACTGCCCCCAATCTTGTGCACTGTCTTCACCCAGTTCAGGCACAGCTATGCCCTCCCTAGCTCCTTTAATGAGGCAACAATATCTTTACTGCTCAAAAAAGATATAGATCCTGAAAAATGTGAGTCTTGTAGGCCTATCTCATTATTAAATTCTGATTATAACATTTTTACAAAAATATTAGCAAATAGACTTAATAGAGCTATACATAAAATTATACATGAAGATCAGACAGGATTTATCAAGGGAAGAAGGCTTACTAACAACATTCGATTCACAATTAATATAATCAAGCAGGCTACGTGGAGGGCGTGGCTCTGCTCGCGCTGGATGCAGAGAAAACATTTGATAGGGTCAGCTGGAAATCTTTGAAGAAAATCATGAAGAAATTTGGGATTGGGGGGCAGTTTCTGTCTTGGATTGACTACATCTATAATATACCAAGCGTTAAAGTAAAAACAAATTAGATTTTTTCCAAATCGATACAGTTGATAAGGGGTACCAGGCAGGGGTGTCCGTTATCCCCTCTCTTATTTTCAATTTTTATTGAACCATTGGCCATTTCAGTTAGGAATTTAGAACAGGAGATAGACATAAAAATAGATGAAAATTGGCATGTGGTATCGCTGTGTGCTGATGATGTCATATTATATGTACAAGATATCCAAAAATCAACCCGGATTATTAAAAAATTATTAGATACCTTTAGTAAGATTTCTGGGTATAGGGTTAATGTACAGAAGTCTGAAGTATTGTTACTGAAAGCAAAAATGGCTCAACAAACAAATGAAAGTCTAATAGGAACAAGCAAGGAGAGTATTAAATACCTGGGCACTTCCTTGCATAAAAATCTTAATAAATTTAGGGAAATTAATTAGGCACTTTTGTTACAACATATATACATGGATTTGGACAGATGGGCATTATTGGCCCTCTCCATTATGGGAAGATGTAACATAATAAAAATGAACATCTTACCACGGCTGTTATTTTTATTTCAAGCATTACCAATAAAGATGGGCAAGGGAGCTTTCAGTGAGTTAGACATATTAGAAAATTTGTATGAAACATACAAACATAGACTTTGACGGCAGATAAGGACCGCTTGGCCCACCTAGTCTGCCCATTTCCCTACCTATTGGATAAGCTGCAGATCCTAATTAACCAACAGCCTACTTCTTCTTACCCCCCCACCAGAACTGCCTTATGTCTGTCCCATGCATTCTTGAATTCCCCCACTGTTTTTGACCCCACAACCTCTTCAGGAAGGCCGTTCCTTGTGTCCGCAACCCTCTCTGTGAAAAAAATACTTCCTCACATTACCCCTGAGGAGTCCCCCTCATCTTCAAATTGTGTTCCTTTGTTCTTGCACATCTCCTTTTCTGAAAGATGCTACTCTCTTGGACTTTTCTGATTCCCTTGAGGTACTTGAAAGTTTCTATCATGTCCCCCATCGCTCTCCTTTCCTCAAGGGTATACATATTAAGCTCCCTTAATCTCTCTTCTTATGGCTTCTGTTGCAGACCCTGCACCATTTTAGCTGCTCCTCCAGACTGCCTCCATCCTGTCTATGTCCTTGTGGAGACGGGGTCTCCAGAACTGCTCGCAGTACTCCAGATGGGGTCTCACCAACTGTCTGTACAGAGGGATAACAACTTCCTGTTTTCTACTGGTGATGCCTCTCCCTGTTCATCCCAGTATCCCCCCAGCCACCCTTACTGCCTTCTCACATTGCTTGCTTACCTTTAGGTCATCTGATATGTCTACCCCCAGGTCCCTTTCCATTTGTGTTGTTGTTAATACCTCCCCCCCATTGTATACTCTTCCCCTGTGTTTTTGTTTCCCAGGTGCATTACTTTACACTTCTTTGCATTGAATCTAAGTTGCCATACTTTTGACCATTCCTCCAACCTTTTTTTCCCCCAGTTGTTTAACCAGGAGAGACACGCTAAGCTGAAAGCTTGTTTACAGGTACAACCTGTGAGCACAGGGAAGTTAAGTGACTTGCTCAGGGTCACACAGTATGCAGGTGGGGGCTGTGGGATTCAAACCCAGGTCTCCAGATTTGCAGCTCGGACCTTAAACCACTGCTTATACTGCCTCCAGCCTTGCCAAGTCCCTTCTCATCCTTTCCACACACGCCTGTATCGACCCTGTTGCAGATCTTTGTGTCACCTGTATGGGCTAATAAGAACCCCAGGCTAAGAACCCCAGGCTAAAATTAGAAAACTTTATTTGCCAACTGAAGAAGGTGGCTTGCGTTTGCCAAATTTATTTTTATATTACCTTGCTGCTCAGTTACAAATAGTGGTATTTTGGTTTAAAACTACAGAAGACACCCCAGTTCAGTTAAGAATGGAAGCCCACAGACTACCTGGGAAAGATATAAAAGCAGCATTGGATTTGAATCTGGATAATGTCCTCTCTCATAGCCCTTTGAGCGAACAGCACCTCAGACAGGGATCTACACGCCTCCACGGCGAGAAGAGCCTGCTGCCACGCTCCCTGAGCCATTGCTTGCAGGCGTCCTCTTATAGCCCTTTGGGCTAACAGTGCCTCAGATAGGGGTCTACACGCCTCCACGGTGAGAAGAGCCTGCTGCCATGCTCCCTGAGCCATTGCTTGTAGGTACGGCCTGGACAGCATTCCAGGAACTCAAGGCTGCATGGCTGTCTCTGTAAATTTTCTAAGGACAATTGCCTTTCTCTTGGGACAGCTCTTATTGGTCATCAGTGGACCACAAGCTCCCTTGGTTGGTTCCACATCCTGCCAGGCATATTTACATTCCTCCTGACTGGACTATGTCACTACCATTGGCCAGTTTAAAACCTTTTTTCCCCTAATCCAGTATTGCCTCTGATATTTGGACTGTTTTGATACTAAGTGCTGAATTTCTTCAATTTAAAGTGTAATTTTAACTGTACTTGTATGTGCTTGAACTTGGAAGTTTAGAGAGCTAGACTATATTCCTAATTCTGTGATAGAACTTGAACTTGAAAGACTAAGGCAGGGATACTGAGGCTGAACAAAGAAGAAGGTGGTTGGGCAGACAGCGACAGTGAAAAAGCAGGGATACTGAACAAATACTTCTGCTTAGTATTCACAATGGAAAAGCAGAGGGAAATACCTAATCCGGTCAATAGAAATACTCTGGATAGGGGGGCTGATATTAGTCCTTTCACAAAAGAAAGGGTTCTGAAAGAACTCTTAAAGGTGAAGGTGGATAAAGCAATGGGGCCTGATTGGATTCCCCCCAGAATTCTAAAAGAACTAAGGGAAGAACTAGTAACACCACTGACTACCCTTTTTAATAAATCATGGGAGGATGGTGTGGTACCTGAGGACTGGAGGGCGGCGGATGTGATTCTCCTTTACAAAAGTGGGAGCAAGACAGAGGCAGGAAACTACAGACCTGTCAGTTTGACCTCAATGGTAGGGAAAATGATGGAATCACTTCTGAAGTAAAGAACTGTTGAGTACATAGAGGCCAGTGGGGCACAGGACCCAAGGCAGCATGAATTCACAGTGGGAAGGTCATGTCAGACAAATCTAATTGATTTCTTTGACTGGGTGACCAAAGCAGTAGACCAAGGAGGGGCTGTGGACATGGCCTACCTAGACTTTAGCAAGGCATCTGACACTGTCCTGCACAAAAGAGTAATAAACAAATTAGCCAGCCTGGGAGTGGGTCCCAGGGTGATAGCCTGGGTAAAACACTGGTTGGACAACAGGACACAGCAGGTAATAGTAAATGGAGTCCACGGTGAAGAAAGGAGGGTTACTAGTGGGGTACCGCAGGGGTCAGTACTGGGCCTGGTCCTTTTTAATGTCTTTATAAGTGACATTGCAGAGGGACTGGAATGGAAAGTATGACTCTTTGCAGATGACACAAAGATCTGCAACAGGGTTAATACACAAGGTGGAGTGGAAAGGATGAAAAGGGACTTGGCAAGGTTGGAGGAATGATCAAATGTATGGCAGCTTAGATTCAATGCAAAGAAGTGCAAAGTAATACACCTGGGAAACAAAAACCCAAGGGAAGAGTACACAATGGGGGGTGAGATACTGACAACAACAAAAATGGAAAGGGACCTGGGGGTAGTCATATCAGACGACCTAAAGGTGGGCCAGCAATGTGAGAAGGCAGTAAGAAGGGCTGGGGGGACACTGGGATGCATAGGGAGAGGCATCACCAGTAGAAAACAGGAAGTTGTTGGCCCTCTTTACAGACAGTTGGTAAGACCACATCTGGAGTACTGTGTACAGTTCTGGAGACCCCATCTTCACAAAGACATTGACAGGGTGGAGGCTGTCCAGAGGAGGGCAACCAAAATGATGCAGGGTCTGCATCAGAAGACTTATGAATAAAGACTAAAGGAACTTAAGATGTATAGCCTCTAGGAAAGGAGGGAGAAGGGGGACATGATAGAAACTTTCAAATACCTCAAGGGAAACAACAAAGTCCAAGAGGGTAGCATCTTTCAGAAAAAGAGATGTGCAAGAACAAGAGGGCACAATTTGAAGATAGAGGGGGGACGGCTCAGATGTAATGTGAGGAAGTATTTCTTCACAGAGAGGGTTGTGGATACATGGAACAGCCTTCCTGAGGAGGTCGTAGAGTCAAAAACAGTGGGGGAATTCAAGAATGCATGGGACAGACATAAGGCAGTTCTAGTGGGGGGTAGGAGGAAGTAGGCTGTTGGTTAACTAGGATCTGCAGCTTATCCGTTAGGTAGGGAAATGGGCAGACTAGGTGGGCCAAGCGGTCCTTATCTGCCGTCAAATTCTATGTTTCTATGTAACAGTTCTGAGCCTCTACTACGACAGTGGGAAAAGTCGCTTTCAGTTAATTTCTCCAGTCCACCCCCAATTTCAGGGTCTTTTGTTTCTCCTCTTTGCAGACCCAGCCAGCACCTAGCTCGCTGTCTGACCCCCTCTCCACAATTTAAACTCCCATTCTTTGTGACAAAGCTTTTTTGTGAATTGTAAAGCAGTAAGCTTCCCATTGTTTTCGGAGCTATATCTTATTTCGGAGCTATATCTTACTCCAGCTTATCCATTCTACTTCAGGCGTCCTCTCATAGCTCTTTGGGGTAACAGCGCCTCAGACAGGGGTCTACAAGACTCCATGGCGAGAAGAGTCTGCTGCCACACTCCCTGAGCCATTGCTTATAGGTACGGCCTGGACAGCATTCTGGGAACTCAAGGCTGCATGGCTGTCTCTGTAAATTTTCTAAGGACAATTGCCTTTCTCTTGGGATAGCTCTTATTGGTCGTCAGTGGACCACAAGCTCCTTGGTTGGTTCCACATCCTGACAGGCATATTCAAATTCCTCCTAACTGGACTATGTCACTACCATCGGCCAGTTTATTTAGCCCTTTCTTTCCCCTAATCCAGCATTGACTCTGATATCTGGACTGTTTTAATACTCAGTGCTGAATTTCTTCAGTTTAAAGTGTAATTTTAACTGTACTTGTATGTGTTTGAACTTGGAAGTTTAGAGGGCTAGACTGTATTCCTAATTCTGTGATAGAACTTGAACAGTTCTGAGCCTCTACTACCACAGTGGGTATTTCTGTGAAAAGTCACTTTCAGTTAATTTCTCCAGTCCACCCCCAATTTCAGGGTCTTTTGTTTCTCCTCTTTGCAGTCCGAACTGGCACCTAACTCGCTGTCTGACCCCCTTCCCACAATTTAAACTCCCATTATTTGTGATACAGCTTTTTCATGAATTGTAAAGCAGGAAGCTTCCCATTGTCTTCGGAGCTATATCGAACCCCAGCTTGTCCATTCTCCTTCAGGCATCCTCTCATAGCCCTTTGGGCTAACAGCAGCTCAGACAAGGGTCTACACGCCTCCACGGCGAGAAGAGTCTGCTGCCACACTCCCTGAGCCACTGCTTGCAGGTACGGCCTGGACAGTGTTCCAGGAACTCAAGGCTGCGTGGCTGTCTCTGTAAATTTTCTAAGGACAATTACCTTTCTCTTGGGACAGCTCTTATTGGTCGTCAGTGGACCATGAGCTCCTTGGTTGGTTCCACATCCTGCCAGGCACATTCAAATTCCTCCTGACTGGACTATGTCACTACCATCAGCCAGTCTACTTTTCCATTTGCAGATTATATTGTAAAGCCACTAGAGGGCAACAAGACGTGTAGGTTGCAATCCTCTTCCCACTGCTCTCCCCTAACACTTCTAGTCCTGTGTCATTCATACCTAAAGCAAATTATCTTCATCCTGACATTCATTTGTGTGTTCTGAACCTGCAAGTCTGTAGAAAGCCTCTACCACTCAACCCAGAATGGTTTCCATCTCCCTCCTACTCACACCCTTCCTGGTTCTTACCCTTATCCCAGTCTTCCCCTCTTCACCTATAGCCACTTCTCTCTCCGCTTCCCTTCTAGATACCTCCTTCATCCTGTCAATCACCCCCACTGCTCCTCTTGTAAACAGACCCCACTTTCCCTACTACCTTCCAGCATCTCTGTTTTCCCTTCCTAGTCACTTTGCCTTTCTTTGTTTTCTTCTCTCCTTCTCTCCACCCCTCCCTCCCTCTTCCCTCCTCCCTCCCTCCCGTATTTCCTACTCTAATTGAAAAAGTCCAAAACTACACTTATTTAATCCTTGCCCTCTTCCTTCTTTCATCAGGGAACATCCACCCCAAAGTGTGGTGACACTCGGGTCTCCTGCCACCGCTTAATTATACAAAACAAGATAAAGTAAAAAATTGTGAAATTATATTATGTGATTTTCACAGATTATAAACACTCAGATGTAATTGTTTTATATATTAATGCACTTATGTAAACAAATCATAACGCACACTTTTGTAAGCAAATCACAATACATAGCGATGTATAATATCATTTAATAAGTTAGTGTATTTTAGACACCTAGGAATTTGTAAATAAAGTATGGAAGCCATAAATATTTGGTCTTGTTCAGTATTACCACTGACATTGATTTATGATTTATGATTCATATATTTTTTGGATAGTTTAAAGTATGTTAAGTGATGTATGAGCGCCTCAGGCAGCCCCTATCAAATATATAAATGGCCAAAATATTGACAATGTTAAAGTGGCTACTGTATGTAAGGCTGTGATAATTATTATGAAGTAGCTTAACTTTAGAGTGTTTAAAAACTTGGTGTAGTTTATAATTCAATATACTGTACATATATACTTTTTTCAATTTGTTTTTTACTTTATCTTGTTTTGTATAATTAAGCAAAGCATATAACTGTTCAAACATGTGACAATACAGACTTATGTATAATTAATGAGATGATGTATTTAAGTAGTGACTTTTTCCCACTTTGACCACATCCCTGAGGAAGACTCGTGAGGAGTCGAAGTGCTAGGTGGTCTGGAAGGAGCCCTCACTGTTGCTGGTACTCTCTGCTGTGAATAAATTCTTTTGAATATATTTGGATTACCTGCAAATTTATTTGGATTTAACCAGACCAGTGGCAGGAGACCCGAGTGACACCACACTTTGGATCTGTGTCTTAAGTTATTACGAGCTGGCCGCTCGTTGTGGTGAGCACCGATTTGAACATGGTCTAGTCACAGCTTATTTTGTTTGTCCATTTGAACATCCACCCCAACCCTGATCCTACTGCTTCTCCTACCCTGACTCCTTACCCAAACAACAAGTCTCCAAACCCCACTTCCACTACAAACCTGCCTAACGGGTTGAAGCTCCTCCACCCGAACATCTGCAGCCTGCTACCTAAAATCAACCTCCTACAAACTCCCATGATTTCACACACCCCTGACATCCTAATTATTACAGAGACATGGCTCAAAAAAAGCATCCCTGACAATGCCATTGCTATCCCTGGGTATGCCCTCTCCAGGCAAGATCGATCGGGTTGCGGAGGGGGAGTGGCCATGTATATCCTGTCCTCAATGCAGTTTATTACCACCCTAGCTACCTCCATCCCAGCTACCTATGAAGCCCTTGTCACCCGCATTACCCTTCCTTTCTCAATCCCAATCTTTGTGGCTGGCATCTATTGCCGCCCAAGCAGTCAAACCTCGGTCACGACTGAACTCTAAGCCAATATCACCTCCCTCTCACAATCTGGTGAACTGTTCATAATGGATGACGTGAATCTAAATTGGTTGTCTCCCAAGTTAAACAAGCTACGCAATGACGTCACTGCTCTAAACCTCACTCAACTTATACTTGAGCCCACACGCCCTAATCCCAAAACACAAAACCACACCCTGTTTGACTGGACACTCACAACCCACCAGCACTGCATCATTAAATCTGGTCTCCTCCCTGATGCCCTTAGTGATCACAACCCCATTTTCATCGTATGTAAGGTCCTTTGCCCCAAACCTCCCCCTAAAATCATACAGCTCAGGTCCTTTAAATCATTAGACCTTACCTCACTCAGCTATGCACTTGCTTCCATCAATTGTGCCCCCCTCTCCACTGCCATTTCTGTCGACCAAGTCCTTGACTATTTTAAAGATAAATTCATTGCCACCTGGAATGCCTTTGCTCCTTTCAGAAGGACCAGAGTCCATGGGCTTCCATCTCCCCTGGATCACCCCCGAACTTCTGGCCTGCTTTAGGGAGCGTGATCGAGCCTGGAGAAAACACAAATCTACTAAACATCCAAACGACTACACCAAGTACAGAATGCTACGCATTTCATGTAGTAAAGCTACTAGACTGGCTAAGACCGATTATTTCAACTCCTCATTCCTGACTAACATTAACTCTCCATCTAAATTCTGGATGGTAGTTCATGCCCTATTCTCTTCCCCTTCTCACCCTCCCCCTCTAGTTCTCAAAATAAATAACTCCCTAGTTTCCGACCCTGGCTCCATGGCCAATGAATTTTATTTATTTATTTATTTATTTTTTGATAACCAGGTAGGTGCACTAGACACGAAAGTGACTATTTTTAGGCACAGCCCGGGAGGTCAACAACACAGAGAGATACAGTTACATAGAATACAGTGTCAGGAGATATGCAATACATCGCAAACATAAAGTGAGACAAAATTAAGACGAATAAAGGTACAAGGCATGAATGGTGTAAAATTATACAATTGGAGATAAGTGCCCACGGACCATCAATCCATTGGGTTCAGTTTTGAGGCCACCCCTATTAGGTCTGCCCCTTCGGAAATGGTCCGGTACCGCCCATTAAGGGGTGTGTCCCCAGATGACCTGATGGCGGTGCTGGACCTATCGGGCCTACTGATAAATTGCTTGGATCCAGGAGACCTTGTACGTGCCTATAATAAGGCAGTGACAAGGGCCCTGGATTCCATTGCACCTGTTCGTGTTCGTCCTCTAACTCTTCGTCCCAGGTCTCCTTGGTTCGATGAGACCGTGAGGGAGTTGAGGAGAGTTGGACGAAGGTTGGAGAGGCGTTGGCGGAGGTCCAGTTTGGATGATGACAAACTTACTTTGATGGACCACTATGTGGTCTATCAATCCGCAATTTCTCATAAGAAGGCAGAATTCCTGTCCAGAGAGATTGCGACTGCACAGAATAGACCAGCTCAGCTCTTTCGGACTGTGGACAGACTGTGCAATCCAGTCTGTCTTCAGCCCAGAAGAGCCTTTTCTCAAGAACGGTGTGAGGAGTTTGCTCTCTTCTTTGCAGATAAGGTTGCCAAAATCAGATCGGACATCCGATTCTCCCTCTCCAATGGGAGTTGTGATGGTCGGCAGGAGATGTCGGACACCCAGTTTGCATGGTCTGACTTAGACATAGACAGGATGGAAGCTGTCCAGAGGAGGGCAACTAAAATGGTGCAGGGTCTGCACCGGAAGACATATGAAGAGAGACGAAAGGAGCTTAATATGTATAGCCTCGAGGAAAGGAGGGAGAGGGGGGACATGATAGAAACATTCAAGTCCCTCAAGGGAATCAACAAAGTCCAAGAGGGTAGCATCTTTCAAAAAAAGAGGTGTGCAAGAACAAGAGGGCACAATTTGAAGATGGGGGCGGCTCAGAGGTAATTTAAGGAAGTATTTTTTCACACAGAGGGTTGTGGATGCATGGAACGGCCTTCCGGAGGAGGTTGTGGAGTCAAAATCAGTGGTGGAATTCAAACATGCATGGGACAGTCATAAGGCAATTCTAGAGGGTGGGGTAGGAAGAAGTAGGCTGCTGGTTAACTAGGATCTGCAGCTTATCCAGTAGGTAGAAATGGGCAGACTGGGGCCAAGCGGTCCTTATCTGCCGTCAAATTCTATGTTTCTATGTTTCTATGACTTCAGCCTCCCCACAATCAATGACATTGTGATGATCATCCAAGCGCTGCGACCGACCAACTGTGATTTGGACCCTGGCCCCACGCGTCTCTTAGTGGATTGTGTGGATAAAATCGTGATCTGGCTATGATAGTCTGGAGGTCCTTGGAGAGGGTATCTTCCAGATCCTCTTAAGGAGGCTATAGTTAAGCCTCTATTGACGAAGCCCTCCTTGGACCCGGATTGTCTAGCAAATTACAGGCCTGTCTCTAACTTACCCTTTGTGGGTAAAGTTATTGAGAAGGTGGTTGCAGTGCAGCTGGATGATCATCTGACCAACAACAATGTCTATGATTCTCTCCAGTGGATTTAGGAAAAGGCATAGTACCGAGACAGCACCTGTTCGGGTACTAAATGACCTCCTAATAGCGAGAGATCGTAGGACCTGTTCCATCTTGGTATTTCTTGATCTCTCTGCAGCATTTGACACTGTTGACCATGGTGTGCAGTTGGAGCATCTGCGGTCTATCTGCAGACTGTCTGATACAGTCCTCAGGTGGTTTCGATCTTACCTCGAGGGTACGACTCAGAGGGTGGCGTCGGGAATGTTTTCTTCGGGATCAGTCTCCCTATCCTGTGGGGTACCGCAGGGTTCCATTCTGGTGCCCATGTTGTTTGCAGTGTATATGCTGTCATTAGGAGCGATTGTTAGATGATACGGTTTGGGTTTTCATTGCTATGCAGATGATACCCAGCTGTATATGTCTTTTGTGCCTGGCCAGGATGCTGCCTTTTCGGTATTTAACAACTGCCTTGCTGAGATCCAAGACTGGATGAATGGGAGTTGGCTGCGGTTGAACCCTGAAAAAACTAAGGTGTTGGTTGTGGACAAGGGTCGCTGTGAGGCGGGTTTGTTAACTGGATCGCCCTCAAGCTTATGGCTTGGGGGCGTCCAGCTGGCGACCTTAGACCAGGTGCGGAATCTGGGCATAGTATTTGACGACTGTCTGACTTTTAAATCTCAGGTGTCAGCGGTGGTCAAAACTTCCTTTTACCATCTGAGGAATATATCGCCCGGTTGAAGCACCTGGTTCCTCCAGAGGATCTTCCAACGTTGGTCCACGCATTCGTTACCTCCCGCCTTGACTATTGCAATGCCCTTTACCTGGGGCTACCGGGGGTTGAACTTAGCCGTCTGCAGCTGATTGCAGAAAATCGGCAGCCAGGCTGTTGACTGGATCTTCTAGGTCTAGCCATATAAGGCCTGTGCTCCGCGGACTGCACTGGCTGCCAGTTTTCTGGCAAATCATCTTCAAGGTCGGTTTGCTGACCTATAAAGCCCTACACGATCAGGGATCTACTTACCTGAAAGAGCTCCTTTGTCCCTACTGTCCTCCTCGCTCTCTCTGATCCACTGATGAGGGATTGCTAGAGATTTCCAAGGTCCATTTAAAAACTTCAGGGGCAAGATCGTTTAGTTTTATGGCCCCGACCCTGTGAAATTCTCTATCTCGTCAGGTGCAAAATTGCCCGACTGTCCAAAGCGTTAAAGGAGCTTTGAAGACATATCTTTTTAGTACAGCTTTTAATGATTTATGATAGTTTTAATCTTGTTTATTTATTGTTTTATGTATTGTACAGGCACTTTGATTACAAGAAAAGCGCCTTATAAAAATAAAGAATGAATGAATGTGTAGATTATCGTAGTAATATCACAAATATAAGGTACAGAAAGAAGAAATATACCAACGGAGGCATCATTATATCATGCTGAAAGTGAAAGGGTGTTAATTGGAAGGAGGCAGGGAGAGAGGTAATAGTGGGATAGGTTTAAGAGAGGCCGAAGGAGCAGGGTGCCATCTCACACCATAGAAGGTGATACCAAGGGCAGCCAGGGCAGAGTAAATCAAGATCTATGGAGGGCTGAAGCAGGTACACTGAGCACAAGTAGTAAGGAGGGAGCGGTGCCTTTTCTTAAACGTGGTATGATTAGGTGCAAGGCGGACATCTAGGGGCAGTGAGTTCCAGTAGGAGGGACCTACATGTGAGAAGCCTGATTTCCCTTTGGTAGTTCTGCATCTGGGAATGCTAATCAAGGAAAGGTCAGTAGATCGGAGATCATAGGAGATGGGCTGAGGGGTCAGCAGGGAGGCTAGGTAGGTGGGCATACTAGATCGAAGTACACTGTCCAGAAGGTTCCCAAGAGAGAGGAGACATTGTGCAATAGGAGAAGGCCAATTTAGGTCAGAGTACAGCAAGCAGTGATGTTTTAGTCTGGAGGATGCAGAGGCGTAGCGGCATATATTGTTGTAAGTAGTGTCCCACCTATGAAGATTAGCTTTAGATGTATTTGTATAGATTACGGATCCGTAAGAAAGCGATGGAAGTAGGATTCCTCTTGCAATGGCTGTCCTAGCAGTGGGGGTAAGAATATAGCTTGTTTTGTAGGCTAAGCCCAGTTTGGCATTTACAGCCTTACAGGTGGAGGTAATATGGGTGTCATAGGTGAGGGATTCATCAAGTAAGATGCCCAGATATTTAAAAGAAGTAATGCCTACTATACCTCGTGTGCCACATCTCTTCTAAATTCCCTCTTCCCTTGCCGCCTACTAATTTCAGTCCTTCACCTCAGCCAGTGCCTACCCCTTCCCCTTTTTTCCTTTTCTGCTATCTCCTCTGATGAAGCTTTTAGTGCTCTCCAATCCCTCAACCCCTCTAAAGACTCCTCACCAGACAAGCTTGATCCTAAACTTCTCTACCTTTCTGCTCCTGCAATTACTTATCCCAGCTCCTTAATCCTTAACCTCGACTTTATTTCTGCCCAAGTACCCTCATACTGGAAACATGCTGTAGTCCTTCCTCTCCCCAAGGGTGGTGACACATCCACTCCTGGCCACTATCGTCCCATTTCCCTCCTTCCTACCCTTGCCAAACTTCAAGAACATTTAGTTCTTTCACAACTATCACCCTTCCTCTCCAATTCCTCCTTCTTCATCCCCTTCCAATCTGGTTTTTGGAAGAACCACTCAACAACCACCTCCCTCCTCAGACTTACTGACTCCATCCTTTCAGGGATGGACGATGGTCTGATTACCTCGGCCATCTTTGTCGACCTAGCCAAAGCTTTTGACACTGTTTTCCATCCTCTGCTTCTTGATTCCCTCTCCTCTCCCTCTTGATACACAAGGAGGTGTGGAAAGGATCAGAAGGGACTTGGCAAGGTTGTAGGAATGGTCAGAAGTATGGCAGCTAGGATTCAATACAAAGAAGTGCAAAATAATGTACCTGGGAAACAAGAACCCAGGGGAAGAACACACAATGGGGGGGAGAGGTAGTAACAGCAACAAAAAAGGAAAGGGACCTGGGGGTAATCAAATCAGATGACCTTAAGGTTAGCAAACAGTGTGAGAAGGCAGTAGGGAGGGCTGGGGTTACACTGGGATGCAGAGGGAGAGGCATCAGCAGCAGAAAACAGGAAATTGTTATCCCTCTGTACAGACAGTTGGTGAGACCCCATCTGGAGTACTGCGTCCAGTTCTGGAGACCCCATCTCCGCAAGGACATAGACAGAATAGTGGCAGTCCAGAAGAGGGTAATTAAAATGGTGTAGGATCTGCAAGAGAAGCCGTATGAGGAGAGACTAAAGGAGCTTAATATGTATACCCTTGAGGAAAGGAGGGAGGGGGGGACATGATAGAAACTTTTAAGTACCTCAGTGGAATTAACAAAGTCCAAGAGGGTAGCATCTTTCAGAAAAAGAGACGTGCAAGAAAAGGGGACACAATTTAAAGATAGAGGGGGTGTTCAGGGGCAATGTGAGGAAGTATTATTTCACAGAGAGAGTAGTGGATGCATGGAACAGCCTTCCTGAGGAGGTTATGGGGTCTAAAACTGTGGGAGAATTCAAGAATGCATGGGACAGACATAAGGCAATTCTTGTGGTGGGGTAGGAAGAAATAGCCTGTTGGTTAACTAGGATCTGCGGCCTATCCTGTAGGTAGGGAAATGGGCAGACTAGATGGGCCAAGCGGTCTTTATCTGCCGTCAAAGTCTATGTTTCTATGTCTGTGTTTCTATGTTTCCTCAGCTGGCCTTGCTCCGTCAGCCACCAACTGGTTTAAATCCTATCTCACTGGCAGGACCCAATCGGTGAGAATCCTTGATTCCATCTCCCCTCCACTCCTCATCAACACTGGTGTCCCTCAGGGCTCAGTGCTTGGTTCCTTACTCTTCTCCATTTTCCTTAATGATCTTCCCACAGCCTGCTCATCCTTATCTATCCACATGTACGCTGACAATACTGTCTTATACAGTTCCGGCCAAAAACATGCTGCTGTGGAAACCAGCTTACAGCATGACTTCAGCTAAGTTCAGCTCTGGTTTGCTTCTCACCAGCTTTTTCTAAATGCCAAGAAGACAGTCTCAATGACCTTTGGCACCAGGCAGTGACTCTCTAGGTTCCCAGCCCTACCCACCTTCCACACCCTTGATGGGACCATCCTGGAGGACACCTCCTCATTTAGATATCTGGGGGTTTGGCTGGACCAGCACCTCAACTTCTCTGTACATATGGATGCTATCCTGAAGAAACTGCACCCCAAGCTTGGTGCTCTGTACAGGCATCGTAGTGGCATCCCACTGACTGCGAGGCGTGAAATTGTACAGAAGATGATACTCCCCATAAATCGACTACTGTGACATTGTCTATAGTGCTGCTCCCAAATCTTCCCTGACCAAGTTGGACACTGTCTTTAACTCCTTCTGCCACTTTGCTCTCAATTCCCCTTCCTGCTCCCACCACTGTGAACTCTATTACTCTCTAACCTTCCTTCTACTGTCTCACAGATGCATCTCACACTGTGCCAAATTAACCTCCAAATTCTGGTTTGGAGTGCTCCCCTCCTATCTCTCATCCTCTCTCTCCACTCCACCTCCCCCCACCCACTCTCTCAGATCAAACACACCCGCACCTTGACAGTCCCTCGCTGTTCCACCCTTACTGGTCAGACTGGTTTCGCCCATCGCTTCCCTAAAATCTGGAATTCCCTCCCCCTCTGAAATACGACATTCCTCCTCTAACTACTCCCTTACCTCTGCCCTACACAATTACCTCTCCCTCAGCTGTTCTTGCTTTAACCTTCCTTAATACCTATCCCCAGTTTCTGCCTTCCTACCCTGATCCTCCCCCCCCCGGCAGGGTTCTTAACATCCTGAAGGGGGAATCAGGAAATGGCTACCCCTTCTCCTCATATTCAGTTCTTGCCTCTCCCCCTCTCTTCTCCACCTGCCCTTCTGGGTCACATCATTTTTATTCCAACAGCACTCGCATACTACCTCGAGTCTGCTCCTGGTATACTCATGCACTATAATGGTTCTGTTGCATTATTACTGTTTTGTACATTTATACTGTATGTTATTTTGTATGATTTTTTTTTCCCAATTATTTAACCAGGTGAGACACACTAAGCTGAAAGCATGTGTACACGTGCAACCTGGGAGCACAGGGAAGTTAAGTGACTTGCTCAGAGTCACACAGTATATGCAAGGAGGGCTGTGGGATTCAAACCCTGGTCTCCAGATTTGCAGCTCAGAGCCTTAAACCACTGCGCAATACTGCCTTATATTTTGGATGTGTATTGTAATTTACCCAATGTTCCATTACTATTTATTGTACAATACCCTGTGTTCCAACTGTTGCATAATCTTACAATGTTGTATTGTTTGTACAAACCACTACTATTGTAACTGATCATCCTTCACAACCCTATGTAACCCCTTTCCCCCAGATCGCACCGTGAAACAAGCAACTTGCTGTTCAGTGTGCCCGCCTGGTGAAACATTTCAATAAATTAAATAAATAAATAAATAAATGTCTTGCTGGCAGTCAGTTCCCAGGCCACAGCTGAAGCATGGCAAAAGGCGAACAGCCTACTGGGGTTTAAGACCAAGATTACACAGCTTTCCTCATTATTTTTCAATAAACATGTTCCTCTTTCCTATCTTCCCAAAAAGTGGATCCAGGATGACTTTCTATTTCTGAAAGATGTGCTTTCCTCTTCTCCATCTGGGTTTTTAACCTTTGATGAGTTAGCACTGAAAGTTAAGTTACAGCCAGGAGCATTTCTTATATATCTACATGTAAAAGAAATCTTAAAAAATGTATGGGAAAATTGGAACTCCCAGCAGCCTCTCCAATGCAGGAATTTTTTATAGCCTGCAATCCTGGAGCAAAATTGATGGGGAAGATAAATTCTTTTTTATTAATGGAATCCAAGGAAAGCCTGGAACCCTTAAAAAATAAATGGGAAAGGGATTTGTCAAAATCAGTTTCTACAAATCATTGGGTTGATATCAAATCCTCACACATTATAGTCTCACAGAATACTAAGCTGAGGCAAATTCAGTTTAATGTTCTTCCCAGAACATATTATACTCCCAGGAAGTTAAATACATTTAATAGTAATATTTCTGATAAATGTCAAAGGCGTAAGTGATGCATATGATGGTTGTCTGTTCAGAATTAAAGACTTACTGGCAGAGGGTCCTCGGCCTATTGCATCAAGTTTTAGGAGTGGACATTCCATTTGATCCTGGCATTACACGTCTTCATTTTGTTGAAGGAATAAGTCTATCCACACATCAGATGGATTTGGCCAAGCTTATTTTAATAAATGCTAAGAAAGTTATTACTACTTATTACTAAGGACTACTTGAAAGTGCTTTTGGTTCTCTGCTGCCCTAAGCAATCTCTCAGCTTGGCGGACAAGGGATTGCTAGAGATTCCGAGTATTTTTTTTAAATCTTCAGGCACTCGTGCTTTTATGCACGTTGCTCCGACCCTCGGGAATTCTCTACCCCGTCCACTTCATCAGTGTGCATCCATGGAGGAATTTAAAAAGGCCATGAAGACCTATTTGTGGTCGAAGATTTATTTTAATTAATTATTGTGATTTTAGGAGCTCAGACTATTATGGATTATGTTTTATTTATTATATTTGTAAAGTATTGTAAGGCGCCTTGAATTTAAGAAAGGCGCGATACAAATAAAGTTTTATTATTATTGTTATTATACTACAACATTGGAAGGGCGTTAAACCGCCGTCATTTATGGAACTACTAAACTTGTTGATAGAAAGTGCTAAACTAGACAGACTGCATTATGCCAGAATTGGTGAGATTGGCAAATGTAAGTCGCTTTGGGCTCCATTCACAGAGGTCCTAGAGGATCACTCTGTGTAGACTTCCTTTTCTTTCTTTCTCCTTTTCTCTTTTTTTTGCCCTTCTGGCCATGCCCCACTGGGTAAGGATGACAAACTGTTCTCCGAAATGTCTTGGGATCTACCCCAGGCTAAAGCAGGATGACACAGGATTCTGAACAAAAAAAATAAATAAAATAAAATAAAATTAAAAAAGTACTCTCAGCACAAAACCTGCATGCCTGCTAGTGAGTACATCCAGGACATGTGGCTCCGTGAGCATAAGAGCACTACTTCAGGCTGCAACGCCACAGATCATACAATGAGGACACCCCAGGGAAGCCACCGAAGGTGCTATTGTACGAGTGGAATGAGTTTTTACACAACTCGGGAGACGCTAGCTTGCCACTGAACAGCAGTGCTGACTACAGCTGACAATCTGGCTGGGCAGACCCTGTTTACAAACAGGGTCCAAAGCCAGTAACAACTGGGAAGGTTGCCTGTGTTCTTTGTCCGGTTGATGTAGAAAAGGAAAGTTGTTTATCATATATCTTGGTCTTAAAGAATATCTTCTCCACAGAGCCATGCTCTTCAGTCTCCCATTCCTGTTAGATTAGTACAACCAGGGCCGGCTTTAGGGTTTTGGGGGCCCTCAGCAGAATTAGTGAAGTCATGGGGCCTCTCTACTTGGCCCACCTTTAGCCCATGTGTTTTACTGTAGCCCATAAGTGCAAGATTTTATTTGTGGTGATACTATAGGCAGTGAAAAATGGACAGACTTGGTGGGCCAAGCAGTAGTTATCTGCCGGCAAATTTTATATTTCTTTATTTCTATATATAGCTTTAGTTTAATATAACCAGTAGTATTTAAAAAAAATTTTAGGAGGACACAGCAGTGTCAGTTCTTGGGGCTGTTCTTCCTATCTCATCCCATCCATTGCTGCCTAACCACCTCATATTGACTGAATCATAGCTTGTTGAGGTATTTCGTGACATAACCAGAAGGATCTACGAAGTCCTTTACTGGTGTCTTAAAAATATATTAAGATAAAAAAAGTTTTAAAATGAATAGGGTAAACGTCTCTGGTTGGGGCCCCCATGAGCAGGGGCTCCCAGCAACCGCAGGGTTTGCTGGTGCCTAAAACCGGCTATGAGTACAACTCTATGTTCATCTCTGAGGGGAAACTGATGAGGTATGGGATAGCCCATGCCACACAGGCACCACCAATGTGCATGTAAGTGTGTCAAATTGGGCAGCACCAGCTAGGCAAAAGTTTCTGAAAAGTTCTGATGCTGAGGGTTTACAGTTTGGTATGTGTGGCTCTATGGAAGAGAGGAAGATGTATTGTTACTAGTAAGAAATTACACTTTCTACCTCAAGCCACAAAACTGGGGATGGTCCTGTTATATGCTCTTGATGTCTGAATTCTCAGATCTTTCAAGAATCAGTCTTCATCATACAGTCACACTCTTCGGCCTACGAGCTGGATGCTGTTTGACTAGTGGGAACCAGAAGTTCTGGGGCATACAGTGCCAGTGATGAGCACTGATGCAAGGCATACTGTGTTCATATGTAGCATATAAAGTGGCACTAGTCCTAACTCCCTCAGTGCCTTTTATACTGAGAAGGACAGCAAAAAAGCTACCGATAAAACTGTATAAACCATAAAAACTAAAAAAAGACCTGTACAACCCCCCCCCAAAATGGGCCTACTTGTGTGGGCTATGGCCCTCCTGACCTCCCACCAACGTACCCAGCGGTTGTGGTGGGGCTCGAGCCAGGTCACCCCACTGCTGTTCCATAGCTGCTGCAATTCTGGGACCTCAGCCCATGATCCGAGTGGGACCAAGGTCCGATTGCTGTTCCCGTGCTTCCGAGCATCTTGGGAAGGCTGGAGCAGTCCCAGTGACTCAGAAAACCGGGACACTAAATTGTAAATAAAAAACATGGTGGCCGCATGCCCAATGCGCATGCGCAGACGCCGAGGATCAAAATTTAAAGGAGCCAAGGCTCCATTCCTAATTTTGGCCATGCAGTCAATGTTAAAGTATATCCCTGGCTCCAGAGTTCATAGGGGAGCTGGGAAAACAATGAGATGCAGACCGGAAAGCCCCTGGTCTAAAGGGGAATTTTTTTTAGCCCTTACAAGGGAATATGTATTAAACTAAAGAGCTGGACTGAGCTGCTAGGACAACAAATAAAGATGGCAGCCTCCCAAAAGGACTACAAAACCAGGGAATGCTGGGTAATGTGACAGGGCATTGAGTTTGCTCAGGAAAGTGGCAGTCAATCAGAAGAGGAGCTGCCAGAATCTAGAAATAGGACTGGTTTTGCCACCCAAGGGAGAGCCATCAAGAGGAGCTTAAGTGGGTGGTGTGAGGGAAAAGACTGCTGAGGGCTCCTGAGTCGAATTCCCTGCGCTTGTGCTCCTGCTGGTTTTGGCCACTGACTTTAAAGAGAAATTCTCAAGTTGTGTACAGGAGGCATAGAGACTGAGTTGAGCTGCTGAAATTTTCGAACTTTGCTCCCTCGTGAATCCAAGGGTTGTTGGGGTCAGATTTCTGAACCTGAAAGATTTGTGAACCCAGATACACATTGAGCTGCTGTGCCCCCTCAATGGAGAATTTGGTTTGGTGTGTGAAAAATCTGGCAAGAGGAGAGACTGAGTGCTGAGGCAAGTGACTGTGAAAGGGCCCAGCATTGATTCAAAAAGAGACACCCGGAGGGAGAGCACTGGGGTTCAAAGACTGAGAAAGCACCCAGCTGAGATTGTGTGACCAGGGGTGCAACAGAGGGACCGAAAGCAGAAAAACAGCTCCAGCTGGAAAGGAGTGTGCTAGGTCATAGAAAACAACGAGTTGAAAACAGCAAAACCAGCACCACTCGAGACTGCAAGTATATAGGCTTTAATTGAAAATATACAAAGGCAAATGCCTACAGCATACAATCCACAGCAAAGCAACAATAGGAACCCCGACCGGTTTCACAACTAGTGCGTCATCAGGGGGTGCAACAGAGGGGTCTAGGGAACCACATTTATTATTTTCCCCGCAGACCGAAGAAGTGGAGGCAGATTAATAGGAAGACGACGACAGGCCTGCTTGTGTGAAAACTGTATACAAAGGCCCCTGGGTGAAGTTGGCTAGGCCAGGCAGGTGAAGACCAGTGTAACTTAAATCTCTTCAGGCTTTAAGATCTGCAACCTCGTGGTGCACCACCATCCAGAGATCTCCACGGTACCATGCAACTGCCTTTTTGACTGAAACCCAGCTGGCAGCAAAATTTCCCTTTTTGTGAACTGCAGAAATGAAAATTATGTACCTACCGTAATTCTTGATCTTCTCTTGTATCTTCACCATTCATTACTGCTGGGTGTATGCTGGAGGGACACACCTGCCACGGGGGCTTTGTTTTTTTGGAGGGAGGAGTCACCCCACGGCTGATGCACTGTGTGAAGCACACGGGTTGGCCATTAGGCGCCACAGACTCCTCCTCCATCCCAGTTCTGTAACAGCCAGAGAGGCAGAAAGACAGGTTCCAGAGAAAGAGGGTGAGGCAAGAGAGCCGAAGGATAGAAAAAGGAAAGGATATAAACTGAAAAAGGTATAAGCCAAACAGAGGAGAGGAAAAGAGAACCCTACCCTAAGTGGCCATAGGGCCCCAATCCTTGGGCAGTTTCGGAGAAAGGAGAACGAAAGGATAGAAGGAAAGATAGAAGAGAAGGAGGTAACAGTAAACAGGGAGGAGAGGGCTGCCTGCCACAGTAACTTGGAAGACCACTGGCTTGAATGTTTAAAATCCCTGCGGAGCTGAAGACAAGGGAGCAAGGATCCTGCCAGATAAGTTATTGAACCAAAGTCCGAAGGGGATTAATGGTCTTGTTAGACTTGGAGAAGGCAGAAGCTTCCTCACCACCTTTAACCAAAACGTTACAGTCCTGCTCAGAAGAGGAGTGAGTCCTGACTTAGACATAGGGAACGTATTCTGGAGGGGTTTTCCACGGAAGTACTGGTGTAGTCCCCACTTCAGAAGAAGAGAACCACGGGACAGCCGTGCTATAAGAAAGAGAGGGAGGAAACTCCCACAGACTCTCTTAGGACTGCATTGGAGCAATGACAGCTAGAGGGTGACACCCTAGAAATTGTAAAGAGAATCAGAGGGAATTCCCTCAGAGGGTGCAGGGCGAAGACCCTACTCGCCATCCTCCAGGGTGAACACTCTGTGACTTTAGAGAAGGAACAGAGAGCTCTGAGGTACCAGGGTGACTCAGCCCCCAACTGGTCTCAAGAAGGAGTACGGCAAGAGCAGGGCGGAGGTGACACCCAAGAATTGAGGCCCACGAGGGAATAGTGGGTGGGAATCAGTAAAGAATGGTGAAGATACAAGAGAAGATCAAGAATTACGGTAGGTGCGTAATTTTCATATCTTCCCCTTGTCAATCTTCACCATTCAATACTGCTGGGTGAGTACCAAGCCCCCCCCCCCCCGAAGGGGGCCTGGCACAGCCCTGAGGGAACAGATCCCTCAGCCTCCTGCAGGAGGCTGATGCAGGAGGAGGAGACCCTAGCCGTACTAGACTGAGTAGGGTCTAAGGCTGCTGAGGATGAGGAGGTGTCCCCCATGGCCAGGAGGATCGAGGGTGCCCCTGAAGATTCCTCCTTGCCCTGAGGGAGAAAAGATGGGTCCTCCGGAAAGCAGAGGAGATCACCCTACACCAGGCAATGGGTGACAATCTGGACAGACGAAGCCACGCTGTTTGCCTAATGCACATCGCTCTCCCTGCTAGTCTGGAAGCCACCTCACTGGCATCATAAGATGCCCTTGCCTGGTGCCTTGCAAGCTCCAGACCCTGCACAGAGGGGGCGATGGCTTGTCCAGACTGTTCTGTGTCAGGCAAGGATGCCAGCACCTGAGCTAGCACTGACCACAGATGCCTGTTATAGGCAGCGTGGTGCGCCTGATGAGAACTTATGCACATCAACACATGAGCTGAAGAGAATACTCTTCCTCCCCACCGGTCGAACTCTGTGGAATCCAGATCCGGGGGCCGGTCGTGCGCTGAAGCCCGGAGGGAGTGTCCAGGGACGACAAGCCCAAAGGAGGGTGCGGCAGAGAACCTAGAGACTCCTGAAGGGCACAATACCATTTCCTGCAGTCTGACGAGGCTGGGAGAGAGGTAACTGGAGACTGCCAGGTGCGGATAGACACCTCCTGGAAAGGGATCAGCCAGGAAGACACCACCAAGTGGTGAGCACTAAATTCGCTAAGGAATGTACACGTCTCCCACTCAGTATTGGTCCTTAGAACATGAGAGATGTGAAGCTCCTGTACCAATCTCGAAAGGAACCACTGATATTCCATGAAATCAGCATTGGAGGACAGGCGAATGGAGAGTTCCTCTCCCTCAAAAGAGGTAGACGAGGAGGAGGAGGAGCTCGACTGTCTAGAGGATTCCTGCAGCGGGGAAGACAGGTGGAAGACTCATTCGTCCATGGCCCTAACATAAGTAGGAAAGGCTGCCGCTGTGGCTCTGAACATCTCCCAGGTTAAAGGCCCTGTAGGACCCACATGGCCCAGGAGAATAGGGGGTTGGGAGATGGGCACCGTACTGAAAGTGCCCAACCTCTGCCAGGGCTCTGAGACCTAGGGACTGATTCCACCGCAGAAGGGGGCCCTAAGGCAAAACCGGGTTTTGAGGGCTGAATCTGGGAAGGCAAACTCCAGAACAGCCCTGAGGGAGAGTCTCCCCTGTGACACGCCTGAGGTTGCATGTGTCCAGAAGGGCAACCCTCTGAGCTGCCACCTAAGGGTGTCTCCGAGACCTTAAGGGAAAGATGGGGTTCAGCACTGCAATCCCTTCCCACCCCGCGCAGGGTGGCGGAAGGGGACAGCCACACCTCACCCCGGCCCCTCAACCCCTTGGAATCGGAAGCAGCCCTCTTCCTCAGACCCAGCAAGATGGGGTTCCCCGATCCCACAGACCCCCCCCGAAGGGGGCCACAGAGGCAAGGACTCCCACCCCACCGAAGGGCCCCAGCAGTACCAGAAGTGGCAGCCACCCGGGCCTCCCTAGATAGGAGTACCCTGCCCTGAGTTCCCAAGACGTCACCCCCAGCAGACCCAGGGCCACCCGCAGCCAAAGGCTCCACCAGGGCAACTGGCTCTGGGGACTCAGGGATAGGGACACTGGGCCACCTGGTGGCGCATCCCACAGGGCTCTCTGACTCTGAAAAACCAGGCCTCCAGTCCAGGTCCACCTCTGAGTCATCCTCCTCTAAAGAGGAGGCGCCCAGGCACACCTCAATACTGGCGACCCCAAGAGAGCTTTGAGCAGCGGCACCCCAAGTGGCGCCACTGTGGGATATGGTGCCACCCACAGCACTGCCCTGATCACCGGCACCGTGAAATTTGTTGGGATCCAGGGCGGCACTGGAAGGCGGCACCGAGGGTCCACTAGTTCCAGGCCCAGTAGCCGTGGGCCACGACACTGGGGGAGCTTGCACCTGTGATGAGATGACTGCTGGGGTGGCACCAACAACGCGACTCCAGGGGGAATCACACTGCTCCTCTTGTGCCATGGAAGAGGCCTCCTCCTCGGCAAGGCTGGAACTGGAGGAGGCCCCCTCCTTGCTGGGTCATATAGATCCTGGAGAGGCCCTGGAGGAAGGGTCTAAAGTCCTGGCCTTGGAAACCCTTGAGCAACTTCATCTTCTGAAAGTCGGCGAGGCCCTGCCAACTTTTAATGCATGGATTTTCAAGACATGGTGGTCCATGGAGAAGCAGGCATCACAGTTGTCCACATCATGGTTGGGTCCAAGGCACCGAAGGCAAACATCATGCCAATCTGAGACGGAGAAATGCTGGCAACAGGGGCACCGACGCATGGGGGCACGGCCCGCTTTGGATTTACGTTTCGCCCCCGAACCTGACATGATGTGAAATAAAACACAACTTAGCAAAGATTCCAATCCGTTGACAAAAAACAAGGAATGGTCTTACCGGCTTCAATGGAGTCGGGATGAGAACCGGGATGAAGGAACGAATGGAAGGCATCAACAGAGTCGAAGGCATCATGGAGTTGAAGGCCTAATGCGTACTTTACACTGTAACTCGCACAGCAGATGCGACCTCAATGGTGGGAGAAACAGAACTGGGATGGAGGAGGAG
Organism: Neoceratodus forsteri; assembly: GCA_016271365.2. Taxonomy (NCBI): domain Eukaryota; kingdom Metazoa; phylum Chordata; order Ceratodontiformes; family Ceratodontidae; genus Neoceratodus; species Neoceratodus forsteri. The sequence continues at coordinate 246,716,093 of CM028131.1, read as the reverse complement.
GAGTCTATGGCACCTAGCAGCCAACCCACGTGCTTCATGCAGTGTGTTTGCTGCGTGGGCAGTGCCGCAGGCACCAACTCCTCCCTCCAAAAAAAAAGATCCCATGGCGGGTCCACACCTCCATCTTAGACCCAGCAGTAATGAATGGTGAAGAATGACAAGGGGAAGATCTGTAAGTATCCCAAGCTAGGGCTTTGGAGAGTCTTATTAGCAAGCTAGCTAGTTAGGATGCAGGGGGTAAGGTCTCGGTTGTTTCACATTCAAATGTGTGCCCAGGCAGACAGTCCCAGAGTTTAAAGTGTTTAACAGTTGTTTGTTCCCCGAGGAAAGACCCCAGGCCTGCATCACGACCTTGGTGAGGTACCCACCAAATAAGGATATTTCTGGGTGCACCCAGTGGTGGGAGGAGGGTTTACAGTGTGGGGAATCATTGTTGAAAAAAAGTGCTGCGTATGGTGAAATGTGGTTGTGTATGGAAAGTCATACACTGCATTAAGTCATTCTACTTCAGTAGTGATGTCCTCACTAACGCAGAATGACTTTTCATTCTGCATTGTTGAGGACGTCATAATGCAACTACCCCCATCAGTGCTGTTCATAGGAAAGGGGGCAATTAATCCGTTGCATGCGCGAGCTAGACAGTGCTTAGACTAAAGACAACAGCTGGTTCCCAGAGGCAAACGCTGACAACAAAGGGCTAAAAAGTAAGCGGTCTTATATTTTTGGGCACCATACACTATAAAGAAAAGTGTATTGGAGCCCAAATACACAGCTGCGTTATTCTCTTACTTTGTAGTTTCCATGATGACTTCGTCGTGGAAACCACTCAGTAAGAGAACAGCATGGTAGTGTATGGACTCCCATACACTATCCTATATGTTGTGTGTTTCATGTTCTCGTTTTTCCACTCCCTCAATAAATCATCTCACTGTTTTCATTTTAACTACTGTCACTGTGATTTATTGCAAGAGTTGCTGGGAGTGTTAAAGTACGCCCGCAATCGGGCGATGGGGACCGGTCCACTGGACCACCAGGGATTATTATAACATATGCCCGCGATCGGGGAATGGATAGCGATTCACTGGACCACCAGCGCTTACAGTCAGATATGCCCACGAATGGGCGGGGGGGCACACCGCTTCCTGGGCAGGGGGCATGTGGACTGTGTCCTGGGTGGGCAGGTGGCCTCCCACAGCAGGCGGCTGCCATGTTGCACCTTGCAATACGGCAGCTCACCTGTGGGTGGCCAGGACTTATTATTGGATTTATCAGGCACATCTTTGCGCCCCCCTGAGCGGCGCAAGGCAGGGTTGTGCCAGCATGTGCCCCGCACATCCCGGCCTGAATATCGGGATGTGCCACATATGCATGGGCATGCCCCCTGCACTTGCGCCACATACAGCTACGCAACATGTCCCTTTAAATATTGTGCCGGGGCGCAATGGTGGGTTGCGCATAGCGCAACCCTGTTCCACCATGCGCAACCCTTTTGAATATCCCACCCATAGTATTTATGGTTAAAATAGAAGATGGTAGTATTTGTGGCCGGTGGGCTTTTAACTGATCTCCCCTGGCTAGTTACTCAAGCACTAATAGCCCAGTATAAGATTTGGTCTGCCGGAGTTGCCTGTATGTTCTTTTTTCTTAAAGCAGCAGTACTAGTAAACAGTAATTTAAATAACTTGGTGGGCAGCTAGGACAAACCAAAACATATCTGATTTTCTGTTTGCTTTATTTCATTCCCAAGGCAAGGAAAAGGATATTAAAGTTCTTTTTTTGTGTAATATATTTATTGATTTTGTAAGCATATTCACAAAACAATTTGTGCACAGGAGGACAACACTGCATTTTAGAGTACAGAACTTGGTCAAATACACGTAATGTTAAGCACCCTCCCCATTTGTTATCTCAAGCGGGGGGGGGGGGAACGTTTGTGATATAGTCATATAATAAAGGCAGTCCCAAAGCCTACAGCTAAAAGAAGAGTCCACGAGCACCTCCTAGTCAGACTTTTTAGCGTCCAACAGTGCTCCTAACATTAAGCATAGGTACATACCAAGAGCTCCAATAACTAAAACAAAGAACCATGATATAAGTAAACAAAATTAATTCAACCCTCACAATCCCAGACAATGCAGCATACTCAAACAAAAACATGCAGTGCTGGGGTTAACATTTCTTTGCCTTATCCCATGGCAAAATCCACAAGAGGAGAGAGAATAATATAGATATATATATATATATATATATATATATATATATAAAGATGTAAGGTGAGAATCCCTCTCTGATCTTCTTATTATTGGAGACTGGGCAGTGATACATAAAATAAACATTCAATGTCAGATCGTATCTCTCGCCATATATAGCATCTTGTCTCCAACATAAACTAGGCCAGGTAGTCCCACAAAGTTAAAGTTCAACAACATGTCAGATCAGGCCCAATTACTGAAATACCAAAAGCCCCATGTCTCTGTTCCCCTTAAACTCACAGCTCGCCCAGATCTCCAATTAATATTCATTCCCCCTCTGAGGAAATACCCTCCTCGCCAGCTGCATCCTCCGATTCCTGCCCCAGCATGCAAAGGAATTTTTCCACATCCCCAGGTTCGTTGAACTGATAGGATTTCTCTTTCCACATTAATCACAACCCTAATCACAACCGTGCAGGGAATAGTAGCCGATGCGAAATATCCATTTGTCTCAGACGGCCATGGATGCCATCAAAGGCTCTGCATCTCTGCCTTGTACAACAGGACAGGTCCAGGAAGAAACTCAGACTATCATTCCCATATTTCAATGCTCTCCGATGACGGGCCACACTGAGTACTCTATCTCGGTCACCAACATTTTGGCACACAATCAGCATGGTTCTCGGGGCCTATGAGTTAATCAGAGGCCTGCAGGGAGAGATCTGATACGCATGTTTATGGTTATCAGGGGGTCTTCATCATCCAAGCCCAGAATAGAGGGCAGGAAAGAACGTATGAAAATTAGATAGTCTTCCCCCTCAGCATGTTCCAAAAGTCGCAATAACCAGAGATTTCTCTCTCGGGCCTGGTTCTCGACCACCTCAAGCTACTAACGAAGTAACCCATTTTCTTTTATTAACTTGGTGGTTGTATAACAAACCCACAGAACAGAATCCTCGTTTCTTTGGACAGAGTTTTCGCATGTCTCCATTCTAGCCTCTAATGCAGATACCCGAGGCGTCAGGGTATCAAGCTTTTTATCGATATCTTGTACTGACTTCATCAGTTGATTCAGGGTTGTCTGGATGGTAAGCAAGGAGGCCCACTCGGTGTTCAGCATCTGAGTGTACAGCTTCTTCATTTTTTCTAGGCTGCTCCACTCGTGGCTGTGCCGATTTTTGGGGGAGCAAAAAAATCTGATGCTGCTGCAAATTCCCTTGATTTTTGCCCATAACTGCAATCTAGAGCTACTGACATCTCGAGAGGCTCATATGGGATGAAAAATTTAAGTAGAGTGGTGTAAAATGCAGAAATTAATATAAATTTGATCGGAGCTCTATAGTAACGCTGCTTCCTGTAAGCTGCTCAGCAGCGCCCCCTCACCGATATTGAAGTTCTTAAAGTTGTTTGTCTTTTGCCATGTCAACAATCATGGATGTAAGCAAATCAGGGTGGTGTAGTGCTGCTGCCCATCGGAAACATGCTGGCAACACCCCAACATATTTGCATCTTAAATACAATGTGTGCTGTTAGTGTGTGCTCTCTGGGGAGAAGATTTTTGAAAGTTACCGGTGGCTGCCATCTTTATTGTAGAGCCATGGAAATTACAAGAGTTGTAATTAAACATGGTCTTAAAAATAACTGATTGAATTTAAAATATCCCAATGAAGAACGTAAGATTATCAGGAATATATTACTGCTAAAAAAGGTAGGATGGCATGTTTTGCTGGATAACTAGTACTGCTGCTTTAAAAATAAGTATTTTTGTATTAACAGAATCACTCCTGTGGTAAATAGCAGCTCTGTATATAAGTAAATGATGCAGAACGGTAGCTGCGAGCAGTACGAGCACAAAAATCTGAGTGAGAGGGAGTGTGAGAGACCAAGCGTCAGTCCCACAGCAGAGTGCTCCATGCTCAGTAAGGGATCTTTAGACTGCTCTTTTGGGTGGCCGCCTCACTCTGCAGCCAGTTGGAAGCTAGGCGTCTGGCCTAACCACTTTTTCTGCTGCTCTCAATGTCAAGAGGGAGACGCAGGTTGTGCTCCTCTTGAGGCAGGATCAACCAGATAAATTTTTCCCTTCTGTATAGTTGGCAGGCGACAAGTGCCAGGGAAACTGCTTTAAGGACTGTCTCTCAGTAAAATAAAATGTACAGGAAGGGAGCACAGTCTGGAATTGGGGGCTCCTACAGCATGTAAAGTGCACAATACTGTCTAAGTAAGCTCTGAGGGAGCCATTTTATGCAAAGAAAGGTGTGATTTAAGCACAGGAACTTACAGCTTTCACACATAAAAATACATTAACATGTCATAAATAGATAAAATAAAAGCCACATAAGGCTCACGGAATCCTGGGCACACTATAGAAATACTGGAAAATCCTACAAGTGCACACAAGCAAACATGGAGCACTCTGAATGCAGACACTGTTAAATTAAAGCTATTAAAGACATAACACATTTGCCATATTCAGCATCGTGTTTCCAAGCTGTTTTTTACAGAAATGCACCAGAGTAGGCAGATATGTAGGGAAGAGTTATATACATACAGGAAAAATAATAATTTATGTAGTAAAAATAAGAAGTATAGGGGTCGCTAACCTTTTAAGGGAGAGAGGGTCCTTGGTGAAGCAAATCCATGCAGGCAATTATACTAGAGGTGGGGGGCTTACTTAGTGTGGGAAAATGAATATGTAATTCCTGAGTGAAAAAACTGTTGTAGTCAGCACAATTAAAGGGGAAACGACTATTTTAACTGGGGGGGAAAAAAGAACCCAAAAGTGCTTCATATATATATATATATATATATATATACACACACACACACGGTTTTTGCTCCTCTTGAGCCCTGGTAGATGGCTTTGGCCCTCCGAACAGAGGGGCTCTCTCCCCAGCTTTGCAGCTCCCATACTAGGGGGCCTGGAAATTCCCCATGCACTGCCCCCGTGGCAGGGCAGAAGTACCAACTCCCCAGACCCAATCCAGACTCCAGGACCGCTCCCAGGGGTAGCAGGCCATCATCAAGCCTGCCAGGCTCAATTTTCCAGGTTTTCCTTCCTATCACCCTCCCCGTGGACTCATACGTCGGCTCGAGCTTCCCAACCTGTATTCCCCTCCAGCCATCACTAGAGGGCAATCAACGGGCGGGACAGCCATCCCTTCCTCCTAGAGAGAGGAGAGCAGTCCTCCGGACGCTCAATCCTCTCTCACCCCTGCTGACCCCCGGCGGCTCGGGCTCGTTCCAGAACCCAGGTCGCCGGCATGGTGCGAGGTGTGGTGTCCAGCGTCTCAACCCTTGGCGCCACTGGGCCAGAAAAGTGCTTTTAAGTGATTATTTTGTCAATTTAATACTAAAAGGGACGTTAGTCTTAGCGACTATGCTTTCCAAGGGGCTATTCTGTACAGAAAAAATTCAGCAGAAAGCTTAGGAGGTCAGCTGTCCAGTCAGTATAATGAAAACCTGCTTAAACCTTGGGAAAGTATTTATTTCGTGTGACAAAAGAAATGTATATTAAAGTGACTTCAAGTTACAGAAAAAGAGGAGAATCTTAGAATGTTGAGAATTCTATTTTGGCTTATGCTGCTGCAGGGAGGATTCTGATTGGTGCTGAGCCTCTGGACAGGTCAGTGTCCACTCAGCGACTACAAATGTAAATATGATAAAGAGTTTTGCCTATAAAAAGAGCTGCACAGCCAGTGTGTAGTCAGTCTGAGTGGGGAGAGCAACTGAGAAGGAAGGTACCCATGCCAAAGGGGTGCCCTGTCTGAAGGGGCCTGATGCAGTGAAGAAGCCCGACAGAGACGGTTTAATTTAATACGGTGTAGGATTAGGGGATCACCTGAATCCCACTGTGACCCCTAGGTGGTGCTATCCCAAGGGCTACTACCCCTGCCTGCTTGGCTAGTAGCAGGTTAAGGGGCCTGAGTTCTGAAACGGGTGCCTCCACCTGGAGGTCAGGGTTGGTAGTGGTCAAGCTAACCTGGCACATCCCTCCGGGACGCTGTAACCCACCTCTTTCCCCTCTAGCGGTCTGAACACTTTCACATTACCCCTGTTACACCACACAAGTACCCACACTGTTTGCACTTACCACCAGGGCTGGTTCCTCTGGCTCGACCCTGGGGACCCCCTGTAAAACAAGGATAAGCACAGCAAATAGCAACAGTACAGTACTTTGAGCACAAACTGGAACCACAGCCAGATTACATGCAGAAAAAGTTAGATCTGATTTATTCAGGGGACTTGAACAAGGGAAGGGCAAAATCAGATTAATTAGCTTAAAGGTTATATCAATCAAGCAATTATGCATGCGCTTTGAGTCCCCCCACACACAGTCCACCTCTGGGTACCCAGGTAGAGAAGAGATGGGCTAGCCAGGACAGTTGCCCGGGGTTGCAGCTGGTTGGGGTCCTGTGATTGAAAACACAACATGCACAGTACACAATATTTATAATCCGGAGCCAGAGGGCTCAGTTCGTAAAGGAAACAAAACAACAAAACAATCAGATGACACACTCAGATTAAGCTGTTGTTGTAGGGAGCTACCCCAGTATTTACTCAATACCCAAGACTGGACACAGGCTGGACGAAAATCGAGACTGCAGGTGGTTGATCTGGAATGCCAGGAGAAGCAGGGCCCACACAAGTCACAGAGGCGTTGTTCCTGTTCAAGCGTGGAGCAGGGGGCTGATCCCCAGGCAGGTCTCTCGTCGACAGCTTCTCTGTGCAGTGAGTAGTCTGGCTGGGCAAGTCTGGCAAAGCCCAGACCGTAAGGAGACAAGTTGGGAAGCAGTCCGTTTTGGGCTGGATACAGCTTCCAGCAAGCAGAACACAGTTCACACAGTGGGGAACTAACTCACAACCCACTAGCAGCTCATAACACATTTATATGTACGAGAATTCTACTGTACCAGGCAAAGCGCTCCCCGGGCACAATCGCAAAGTCTCTGCACACACCGGGAGCTTAGGGGTAGCTGGAACTCCTGACAGGCCGATCGCATTCAGCAAAATCTTCGGTCTTCTTAGGTTGAGCCTGGCCCACTTGCAGCATGAGTAATCTGAGATGGAGCTCTGTTGACTTTAGTCACACAAACTTGGATTTAGTCCAAAATAATTCTCTTCTCTCCCTCTCAGGAGCAGCAGGCAGACATGGAGGCCAAACTCTCAGCCTTTTCATAGTTCTCCCATACGAATCCACTCAGGATTGCTCTCAGAATCACTTCAGCTCCTCTTGCTCAGCTTCCAGCTTAGTTCTAACTGAAAACTGCAAGTAGCCCGGGACTTCCCCAAGATCCAAAAGATTTGGTTGGCTGATTTGGCTGTCAGTGAAAGCAAGAGCTCCCCCTTCAATTGCCAAAAAGGCGCAAAGAAAACTCCAAACTAAAGTTCCTACAGATTTTGAATTCAGACAGCTCCTGTAGTCCGGCTACATTTTAGGTCCCACCAGAACTGATTGGTCCAATTTGCAGTCCAGGACCAAGACAGTGGAGACAAACAAAACAGTCCTTTCTACAAAGAAAGCAGGTTACATAAATTACATTATCATTATCATTCTAAAAGGCTTTCAGCAAACAGTCACATCTTTCAACAGAGCTCCATCTCAGATTACTCATGCTGCAATTAGGCAGCTCTTAAAGAGACAGTACACAGAGGCTATACAAGCTCTGGTAATCACATTTAAACTGCTAAAATGCAGGACACCAGCCTGGCAGTGAGCATTTAGGCAAGCTTAAGGAAGACTTTTTAGGAACCCCCATTTGTAGGGGGGTTACACTCTTCCCTGTCTGGGAAAACTTGGCATCCGCATCAAGTCTGTACCATCATAACATTGAAAATGTAACATATACAAGACATTTAATACCATTAGCATGCTATATAAGTACTATCTGATTCATCAATTGGCATAACTTGTCACTTTATTATACATTTCAATGTACTCCACTATATAATTTCCATTCTGACAATACATTATGCATATTTCACACAGGTAAATTGAACATTACTATACAGAATCATGTAATAACTTCTGGTACTCTAAACAATGCAAGAGGGGGCCCTTCCCTATCAGCTAACTTAGGGCTGGATGGGGCAGGGGCACCATGGTGAAAGGGCAGAACAAGTAACCTGGAATGGGTCGTCAAGCTCAATTTGGGCAGTGAGCTCTAAGAGACAAAAACACCTTTGTGGACTACATTGAGAGGTAAATCCACTGGCCTCCCGGGGGAATCGTAACTGAAGCGCACCACTGGCTTGACAGCTCCGCCAGTCTTTCTGGGGTGAATAACCACAGTCTCTGTACTTTCAGCAATGGTCTTGGAGCTTTCATCACTTGTGAGGGGTGCCTCTGCTTGAAGGGGAATGTCCCAAGCTGGAAGCACTATCGGCCCCTTGCTCTGTAGTCTCTGTTTCTACAACACTTGGCTCATTTTGAAGACACTCTGGCACTGAAGGAGGGTTTTCAGCACTCTCATAGTGTTCCTCAAGTTCTGGCATGTCACCGGAAAGACTCATACCATCAGCCTCTCCTTCAGGCAAATCATGCAGTTCCACGATACACAAAGACTCAGCATCCTCAGACGTGATACACTGCACTTCACCTTCAGGGAGCATTGGCTCCAAGAATGATGCTGGAGCGTTAGGCAGTCCAGAGGGCCCAGCTTCATCCCCATAATTCAACATAGGATTTCCACGAAACAACTGACTCAGTTCATATGAGGGGTAATAGGCATTATCACTCTCACTGTCATCTGAGTTAGACTGGCAGTCACTGTCATTCTGGGCCTGCTGCGGGGAAAGTCTTAAATCAGCAACCACGGGGGCAGGCTGACTCTGTTTCTTTCTTGCAGCAGCACTACTCACTGGTCCAGGGGAATCAATCTCAGTGGGTTCAGCCTCAATTATAAGTTGACCAATAGGTAGCAAGTGGTTACGGTGTATGGTCTTGACAGCTTTGGAGTTATTCTCTGGACGCACTTTGTACACTGGCAAATCATCCAGCTTTCCAACTATGACATGGGGAAGATGATGCCATCAATCAGCAATTTTGTGTTTACCATGCAATCCTAAATTTTGCAACAACACACAGTCTCCAGGCCTAAGCTCTTGAGCCTTTATTTTTTCTATCATGTCTCTGATTGTTGGCTAGATTTCTTTTGGCAGCCATTGTCTGGGCCAGTTGATAGGCACGGTTCAATTGAGCTTTAAGTTTTTGTACATATTGCAGGTAATCGTCAGCTCGGACCCCATCGGGAGAAACCCCAAAACAGACATCAACAGGCAGCCGGGCCTCTCTCCCGAACATGAGGCGGTAGGGAGAGAACCCGGTAGCATCATTCTTTGTGCAACTGTATGCGTGTACCAAGGTGCTAATCTGCTGGCTCCATTTATGCTTATCTTTTGGGTGGAGGGTGCCTAGCATGTCTAGTAGGGTGCGGTTAAAGCATTCAGGTTGAGGATCCCCCTGCGGGTGATAAGGGGTGGTTCTTGACTTTCACACCCCTCATAGACAGAGCATTTCTTTGATTAGCCGATTCTCAAAGTCCCGGACCTGATCAGAGTGAATTCGCTGGGGGGCACCATAGTGGACAAAGAAATTTTCCACTAGCACCTTGGCCACGGTAGATGCTTTTTGATTTTTGGTGGGAAAAGCTTGTGCATACCATGTGAAATGGTCCATAACCACTAACACATTGCCAATGTTTCGCTGATCAGGCTCTAAACTCAAGAAGTCTATGCAGACTAGTTCCATTGGGGTGCTGGTAGTAATGTTGACAAGGGGGGCAGCCCTCTGAGGCAGGGCTTTTCTCTGCAGGCAGCGACAACAAGTCCTTACATGGTGCTCAACATTGGTCCCCAATTTGGGCCAGCAGAATCGAGATTGTACTAGGTCAAGGGTCCAGTCGATACCGAGGTGGCCCATATGATTGTGGAGGGACCTCAGTACCAAATCTTTGAAGGCTGTGGACAGGACCAACTGTTGCTTGTCTATTTGGCCACCCCAATCTATAGTCTCTCTATACAACAACTGATTCAGCGCTTCAACCTGGGGCCTTCTTTAAACAGTAAAGTGGTTCTCAGATCAGAGGAACACAACTTGGACACATCTTTTCCTGCACGAAGAGCGTCAAGTGCTGGCTGAATCATAGGATCTTGGGATTGAGCCCATTGAATGCTGTCATTGTCAAACTGAGGTAGTGCACTAATATCTAGAACAGAGAAGTGGCAATACACAGCCAGTATGCAGGTGTCAGAGGGACCCTAGCAATCTACTAAGCAGTCCGCTGTATCCATAGACATCTGTATATTTCTATCAAACTTTTAGCACAATGCTCGGATGTCAGATTCAGACAGCCTGACCCAGTCGCTCTTGGAAATGGGCCTCCAAGATAGGGCGTCAGCATCAATATGATTCAGGCCTGGTCTGTATTCGACAGCATAATCATATTTTGACAATGTAGAAAGCCACCGATGCCCTGTGGCATCTAACTTAGCTGAAGTCTGTACATAGGTCAACGGGTTATTGTCAGTCCTCAGCAATATTTTTGACCCACAGAGTAATCGTGAAACTGGTCAACAATGGCCCATTTTAACGCAAGGAACTCCAACTTGTGCACAGGGTAGTTTCGCTCTGACGGGGTCAAGCTCCTACTGGCGAATGCCACTGGTCTCAAACCATCCTCATGGTCTTGATACAGTACAGCTCCTAGACCCTGCAGACTGGCATCAGTATGCAGCACATAGGGTTTGGTGGGATCAGCATAAGTGAGGATGGGGGTGTGGGTGAGCTGGTATATGATTTAGTGGAAAGCTGCTTCACAGTCAGGCGTCCAACGGGACTAGAAAAGTTCACCTGGGCGGAAATATGTTTTGTCTGGTTCTTTGATGGACCCTTTTTTGTATTTCTGATTGGTAGGAGGGTAACCCTGGGTAAGATTCAAGAGTGGCCGAATCACTTTGGAATAGTCCTTTATGAACCGGTGGTAGTAGCCACAGAATCCCAGGAAACATTGTAGTTCTTTCAAATTGTGGGGCTGGAGCCAAGTAGTCAAGGCTTCAACTTTACTAGGATCAGTCTCTGTCCCCTCCGTAGACACTATGTGCCCCATATACTTCACAGAGTTTTGAAAAACTGGCATTTGTCGATGGACAGCTTGAGGTCGAAATCTTCCAGTCGATCTAGTACTCTGAACAGTCGACTCTCATGTTCCTCTAGGGAGCTCCCAAACACAATGACATTGTCCAAGTACACCAGGCATTCCAGCAAATTCATGTCTCCCACTGCTCGTTCCATCAGTCGCTGGAAGGTGGCTGGGGCGCTCGATATCCCCTGTGGCATTCTCAGGAATTCATAGTACCCCAAAGGACACATGAAGGCTGTCTTCTCATGGTCCTCCAGAGCTATCGGAATCTGGTAATATCCACTGCGAAGATCCAACACCGAAAACCATTTGCTCCCATTCAAACAATCCAGAGCATCTTGTATATGGGGTATGGTGTACTGATTGGGGCTGGTCCGACGATTCAAAGTTCAATAATCAACACACATTCTCACAGACCCATTCTTCTTATGCACAACCACAATGGAAGAAGCATATGGGCTCCTGGATTCTTATATCACACTAGCCACGAGCATTGTCTGCAAGTGTCTTCTCACATCCTCTATGTCTGCAGGGGCTAGGCGTCGAGACCTCTCATGAAATGGCTGTTCATCGTGCAGGCGTATGTGATGCTCCGCACCCTGAACACATCCCAGGTCCCATTCCTTCAACAAAAACACTTGATCTCTCTGGGCAAGTTTCTGGCTAATTCTAGTCCTCCATTCAGCTGGCAACGGGGAGTCACCAAAATCAAACCAGTCGGGAGTCACTCTATCTGTCTTGCCAGGGTGCTTGTTGCTGAGCAACACTGCAGTGTCTGTGCAGTGTACCATAGCTAGGGTGCATCCTCTGTTCATCCGGATCTCCCGATCTGACACATTATGAATCTGGACCATCACTCATCATGCATAGGCATGAGCACGAGCTGGCAAAATGCTGGGCTTAACCAATAATCCTTCCGGCAATTTTCCATCACCTGGTGCACCCAACATCAGTATTTTGTTCTTGACATCTTTATGGAGGCGGACCTCCCCTTGAACTGTACACTGGGCATTAGGCGCAAGTACCACTCAGTCGGGATCCTTCTTCCACACGACCCCTACCGGTTCATCCTGGTCCACTCCCTTGGGGTTCTGTTGCAAATCATAGGCCCTCTTGATCAGAGCAGAATTCTTAGGGCCCTCCCAGTCAGTCACCCTTGTTTCTCGTGACAGAGTTGTGCCAGTCTTCCAAACATATGGGCGTTGGTCCCAATTAACAGGGGAACCCCATCATACAGTCCAGTAGGAGGACGCACTAAGGCCAGTGTCTCGACTTGCTCCTCTACACCAGTTACAGCTGCAGGAAGTGACAACCAGAGGCGGACATATCCTAGGTAGGGATAAGACTTGTTGCTCAGCCCCCACACATGTAGGCCTTCCAGGGATTGTAAGGGCACAGCAGATAAGTATTTGTCATACCAGTCCTTACATACATTGGTCACTTGTGACCCACTGTCCAGCACAGCCCGGGTAGGAATACCATTCACAGCCACCGTAGTCTCCATTGAAGGGCCCACTATTTTGGACCAGTCTGGAGGGACAGCAGCAGGGGCCTGGAGAGATGATTTAGCCACATAGGGATTTGAGTTACTACTTCTTGAACCCTCACTGCGGTCATTTTGGGTACTCCTTGACCACTGATTCGTTCTCCGAAGCTCTCCTTGAAGCCTGTATACAACTTTATCTAGGTCTTTTGTGGAATGGCATTCCCTCTTCATGTGCCCATCCTTCCCACAATTATGGCAAAATATGTTTTCTGGGATTTGGGGTGGCCGAGGCATCACACTGGGAGCTGGGACGGTGGTACTACCAACTGAAAACCTTGGTGCCATCTCTGTCTGCTGTGTGGTGAACATTTGGAGACATCTCATCAATTCTCTTACTTCCATAGTCAAGGCATTGAGTTTCGAGCTGCTGTCAGCAGGAGATGCCTGGGTGGACACTCCCAACCCCGTAGCAGATGCAGTTGGATAAGGGTCGGCGCCTGTACTTGCAAGAGCAGTCTTCATAAAGAGACTGTTTTTTGTTTCCCTGAACTCCCTCAGCAGTTCATCCCATGGCGGCACACCCTCATTGGCTCCCACTTCGGAAGGGCCTTTCAATGCCGTGATCACTTGGGCTGTGCTCACCGTAGAATTACAATCCCCCTCTTCATCTTCAACCTCCCGGAGTTCTTTTATCAAGTCACAATAGTCCAGTGGGTTACTCCTTCTATCTGGGAGCCTTAATTGAAGAAGCTGCAATTTAGAATGTTTTGCATGTTGCAGTATGTGCCCCAACCTCACACGGTTTAAGTCACTGGCGGCTACCCCACCTTTGGTAAGCCTTTTGCAGCGCTCTTTCTGAACAGTAACATATAAGAAAAACTTTCCCCTATGCCATTGTTTTGTACCTCAAAATTTCCACATCAAATTCTCCATTCAATGCTCCCAAAATTGCCTTGAGTGCAGATAGGTACTTCTGGGCAGATGCATCAGGGTTGTGGACCTCAGAAATTTAATGGCCTCTAGGGCAGGACCCCTCAAACTTTCTATGATCCTTTTCCGTTTCTTAGCCTCCATACTGCCATTCAGGTACCAAAGGGGCAACACAGTCTATCAGGTCTCCCAGTCATCCTCCCCTTGGGGGGTGGGGAAGGTGCCAGAGAAGATTCTCAACCTTCGGTAAGAGTCGTGACTAATGGCAGGTACAGACATAGGAGCCAGCATTGGCATGGGCACAGAAGGAGGGGCAATAACAGGTGCTGGAGTGGGAGGGGTTGTTGGGGGAGGAACACCCTCAGGTGGCAGGAATAGTTTCTTTAAGTCCTCCAGTTTTCCCTTCCTCCAGCAACAACTTAGTAAATTTCTCCTCAAAAGTCTCAGACAGTGGGGGGGTTCACTCTCCCTGGGGTGTTTACTGTCTTTAGTTATCACTCTCCAGGCAGTGAGGGCTCCTTCGGGGGTGATAGTCTGTGGCACTTTGGAACTGTCTACTGGGTCCTTACACACTAATAATGCCATGAAACTTTGTGCGAGCAGATTAGCCTGTCGACCCACCACCACAGGGTTTTATAAACATTCAACCTTGGAAAGTACTCCCTCTACAGTGTCCTTATTGGTACCCACGGGAATATCCAGGAAAAGTATAGCATTTTGGGGGTCGATCTCCTGCCCAGTACACCACCCCACCAACTGGTGTACAGCCACTTCTGTTGGGGTAGCCATTTATGTTTGACAATAGTTCGTAGTTTCGGCCACTAGAAGACACAAAATCCCAGCGGTGAGCCTCCAAGATGTAACCCCTAGGTGGCCCAATCCCAAGGGCTACGACCCCTGCCTGCTTGGCTAGTAGCAGGTTAAGGGTCCTGAGTTCTGAAACAGGCGCCTCCGCCCGGAGGTCAGGGTTGGTAGTGGTCAAGCTAACCTGGGCACAGCCCTCCGGGACGCTGTAACCCCCTTCTTTCCCCTCTAGTGGCCTGAACACTGTACAATAATTACTTTCACAATACCCCTGGTACACCACACAAGTACCCCCACTGTTTGCACTTACCACCAGGGCTGGTTCCTCTGGCTCGACCCCTGGGACCCCCTGTAAAACAAGGTTAAGCATAGCAAATAGCAACAGAACAGTACTTTGAGCACAAACTGGTACCACAGCCAGATTACATGCAGAAAAATTTAGATCTGATTTATTCAGGGGACTTGAACAAGGGAGGGGCAAAATCAAATTAATTAGCTTAAAGATTATATCAATCAAGCAGTTATGCATGCGCTTTGAGTCCCCCCACACAGTACACCTCTGGGTACCCAGGTAGAGAAGAGATGGGCTAGCCAGGACAGTTGCCCGGGGTTGCAGCTGGTTGGGGTCCTGTGATGGAAAACACAACATGCACAGTACACAATATTTGTAATCCAGAGCCAGAGGGCTCAGTTCGTAAAGGAAACGAAACAACAAAACAATCAGATGACACACTCAAATTAAGCTGCTGTTGTAGGGAGCTACCCTGGTATTTACTCACAATACCCAAGACTGGACACAGGCTGGACGAAAATCGAGACTGCAGGTGGTTGATCTGGAATGCCAGGAGAAGCAGGGCCCACGCAAGTCACAGAGGCATCGTTCCTGTTCAAGCGTGGAGCAGGGGGCTGATCCCCAGGCAGGTCTCTCGTTGATGGCTTCTCTGTGCAGTGGGTAGTCTGGCTGGGCAAGTCTGGCAAGGCCCAGACTGCAAGGAGACAAATTCAGATGCAGTCCATTTTGAGCTGGATACAGCTTCCAGCAAGCAGAACACAGTTCACACAGTGGGGAACTAACTCACAACCCACTAGCAGCTCATAGCACATTTACATGTGCAAGAATTCTACTGTACCAGGCAAAGCGCTCCCCGGGCACAATCGCAAAGTCTCTGCACACACCAGGAGCTTAGGGGTAGCTGGAACTCCTGACAGACTGATCGCATTCAGCAAAATCTTCGGTCTTCTTAGGTTGAGCCCGGCGCACTTCAGTAGCTTACTTTAGTCACACAAACTTGGATTTAGTCCAAAATAATTCTCTTCTCTCCCTCTCAGGAGCAGCAGGCAGACATGGAGGCCAAACTCTCAGCCTTTTCATAGTTCTCCCATGCGAATCCACTCAGGATTGCTCTCAGAATCACTTCAGCTCCTCTTGCTCAGCTTCCAGATTAGTTCTAACTGAAAACTGCAAGCAGCCCGGGACTTCCCCAAGATCCAAAAGATTTGGTTGGCTGATTTGGCTGTCAGTCAAAGCAAGAGCTCCCCCTTCAGTTACAAAAAAGGCACAAAGAAAACTCCAAACTAAAGGTCCTACAGATTTTGAATTCAGACAGCTCCTGTAGTCTGGCTACATTTTAGGTCCCACCAGAACTGACTGGTCCAATTTGCAGTCCAGGACCAAGATAGTGGAGACAAACAAAACAGTCCTTACTACAAAGAAAGCAGGTTAGACAAACTACATTATCATTATCATTGACAGTGCCAGTGGTTCAGTAGGTAGCACACTCGCCTCTAAGGCCGGGAGATCAGAGGGCTGTGGGTTCAGTTCCCACATCTGATACTTGGGTTAATATCCCAGTACTGACTCTGTAGTGCAGCATGAGAGGGGTGCTGCACTTCTGAGGTGCCGTCTTTCGGATGAGACGTTAAACCGAGGTCCCATCTGCCTGGATTGGTAGTAGTTCAGGTGGATGTTAAAGATCCCATGGCACTTATCGAAAAGAGTAGGGGAATTTTCCCGGTGTCCTGGCCAAATTTCCCTCATTCACTAAAAATACCACCAACAGCTTAATCTGGTTCAAAGTCAGTTGGCATTCATCTGTATCCCCCTTCCCTGGGTCGCGCCTGAAAATAGGCAGGATTTGTCTAGTGCACTTACCCAGTCAACAAAAAATAAATAAATACATAAAATTATCATTCTAAATGGCTTTCAGCAAACAGTCACATCTTTCAACAGAGCTTCATCTCAGATTACTCATGCTGCAATCAGGCAGCTCTTAAAGAGACAGTACACAGAGGCTATACAAGCTCTGGTAATCACATTTAAATTGCTAAAACACAGGACATCAGCCTGGCAGTGAGTATATAGGCAAGCTCAAGGAAGACTTTTTGGGAACCCCCATTTGTAGGGGTGTTACACCACTGTAAGGTCAGATAGGGCAGCAAGTAAGAATAGGGTAAAGAATAGAAAGTCTGTTGCTTCAAGTGCCTGATGAGCTTGTATAACAAGTTTCCTCACAGAAGAACAGAAAATTAGTTATGTGCTGTACCCACAGAAGAAGAAAAGCTGCAAACCTGAAGAAATCATTGCTTCTCCTCATAACATCTTCAACCTGCCAACTCAAAGGAGGCCCTCCAATAACACCAAGCTACAACAACTACAACAACAGAATTTCTTCAGAAAAACCAAAGGGTGTGGTGTGGTATAGTACAAATCTTGCTGATGCAATCTGGGGACTGTTTTAACTCATTCTGTCTTGTGCAGCCATTTTGGGTTGGCTACCGGTAAGAATGGGTTTTAAAAGCACAGTGACACTGTTTTACAGAGAATTTGCCTCAATCCTTCTGATTCAAAGAACAGATCCAGAAGCAAATGGTTTGATAGAACCAACATAGATGTTACAAAAAGAACACAGTGCCTAAGCTTTCAGACCAACCAAGTCCTTCCTCGGAAGCTTATGTAACCCCTAGGTGGCGCTATCCCAAGGGCTAATACCCCTGCCTACTGGGCTAGTAGCAGGTTAAGGGGTCTGAGTTCTGAAACGGGTGCCTCCACCCAGAGGTCAGGGTTGGCAGTGGTCAAGCTAACCTGGGCACAGCCCTCCGGGACACTGTAACCCCCCCTCTTTCCTTACTAGTGGCCGGAACAATACACAATAATCACTTTTCACAATACCCCTGATACACCACACAAGTACCCACACTATTTGCACTTATCACCAGGGCTTTCCTGTGGCCCGGCCCTGGGGACCCCTGTAAAACAAGGTTATACACAGCAAATAACAGCAGTATAGTACTCTTGCACAAACTGGAACCACAGTCAGGGTAAGTGCAAAAAAAGAGTTAGATCTGATTTATTTAAGGGGCTTAAACAAGGGCGGGCCTAATCAGGTTAATTTGCTTAAAGGCGCTATCAATCAAACAGTTATGCATGCACTTCAGGGTCCATAAACAGTCACACACTCTGGGTACCCAGATGGAGAATGGTGGGCTAGCCAGGAACACTGCAGCTGGTTGGGGCCCTGTGATGGAAGAAAACAACATGCACAACACACACTATTTGTAATAAGGAGCCGGAGGGCTCAGTTCGTGAAAAGAAAACAAGCCAATCAGATGACACACTTTTAGATTAGGCTGTTGTTGTAGGGAGCTATCCTGATGATTACTCATGGTACCCAAGACTGGACACAGGCTGGATGAAAATCGAGACTGCAGGAGGTTAATCTGGAGTGGCAGGAGAAGCAGGGCCCACACGAATCGCCGAGGCGTCGTTCCAGTTCAAGCGTGGAGTAGGGGGCTGATCCCCCAGGCAGGTCTCTCGTCGATGTCTTTCTCTGTGCAGTGGGGTAGTCTGGCAGGGCCAGCGTGGCATGGCCCAAGCCGTATGGAGATGAATACAGTTTCAATCTAATTAGGCTGGATAAAGCTTCCAGCAAGCAGAACACAGTTCACACAGTAGGGAACCAAATCACAACCCACTTTCAATACATAACACATTTACATGTAAAAGATTATACGGTACCAGCAAGCATAACACAGTTCACACAGAGGGGAACCAAATCACAACCCACTTTCAATACACAGCACATTTACATGTAAGGAAAATTCTACTGTACCAGGCAAACTGCTCTCCGGTCACAATCGCAAAGTCTCTGCACAAACCGGGGATTCAAAAGCAGCTGGAAATCCTGACAGGCCGATCGCATTCAGCAAATCTTCGGCCTTCTTCAGGTTAAAGCCTGGTCACAGTCCAGTGGCTTAAATAGTCCTCACAACTCGGATTCAGTCCGAATAAACTCTGTTTTCCCTCTCAGGGACAGCAGGCAGACAGGCAGGCCAAAACTCAGCCCTTTCACAGTTCTCCCATGCAAAACTACACAGAACTGCTGCTCAAAATCACTTGAGCTGTTACTTCTTCACTTCTCAGCTCAAAACTGAAACTAGCTGCAGCAGCCTGGGAAATTCCCCAAGATCCAAAAGGTTTGACTGGCTGATCCTCCTGTCCGTCACAACAAAGGCTCCCCCTTCAGGTGCAAAAAGGTGCAAAAAGCCCAAAACTACAATTCCTACAGATTTTGACTCCAGACAGCTCCTGTAGTCCGGCTCCATTTTAGGTCCCACTGGTACTGATTGGTCCAATTCGCAGTCCAGGACCAAGATGGTGGAGATAAACAAAACAGTCCTTGCTGCAAAGAAGGCAGATTAGACAAACTACATTATCATTATCACTCTAAATGATTTTCAGCAAATAGTTACATCTTTCAACAGAGCTCCCTCTCAGATTACTTATGACTGCAATCCAGGCAGCTCTTAAAGAGACAGTACACAGAGGCTATACAGGCACTCTCTGGCAATCACATTTAAACTAATAAAATGCAGGACACCAGCCTGGCAGTGAGCATTTAGGAAAGCTCGAGGCAGACTTTTCGGGAATCCCCATTTGTAGGGGGGTTACACTTATGGCAATCACTTAGAAAATCAAACAATATTGACACCCAGGTCATATATTAAAAACAGAAATAATTCTCATTGGTTTAAAATACTCATTTAAACCATAACTGAAGTTTAAATCCAAGGAACAAGTTGTCACCAGTTTGCTTTTAGCTGAGAAGCCTCCCAAGGTCAAACGCCACCAGAATAAGATACGAACCCTTTGAGCAGAAAGCTCAACTAACATAAATTCTGAATGTCTCAGTGTGTTTTGTGAATACAGTGTAAATGAAAGCAAGACAACTGGATTCAATACTCACTTAAAGCAGCAGTGCAACGAACGTGTTTTGATGTAGTTACACTGAATAATAGTATAACCCCCCTGCAAATGGGGGTTCCCAGAAGTGTTCCAGGAGCTTGCTTGAATGCTCCAAGTCTGGAGGTGTTCAGCATTTAAGCTGCTTGAGTATGAGTGCTTTTAGAGCCTCTGGTACTGTCTCTTTAAGAGCTGCCTGCTTGTGACCATAATTAATTGAGGAGGGGGGACTGTGTGTGCTAATGCCCGAATCATGCTCGGGCTGCTGTCAATTCACTCTATTTTTGCAGTCGCTAAGAATACAAAGGGAGCCCATCTGAAAGCTGTAACTGTTTGCCTGTAATCATTTAGCAGCATTTGTGAGATTGCAGTTTATCTAACCTGTTTTATTGCAGCTGGGACTCTGTGCGTGTTTCCCCTCTATGTTGGAATTGAACTGCTGAACTGGACCAATCAGCATGGGGGACCTTTAAAATGGAGCCTGCTGCTAGCAAATCAGAACTTGGACTCTTAAATTGAGCCAGCCACAATGGGACTGTATGGCAGATGCCTCTGGGAATTGTAGTTTGGACTTTGGCACCTTTTTGCACCAACAGGGGGAATCTGATTGAGAGTGACAGCCAAACCAGCTAACAGAACTGGGAGGAACTCAAAGGAAATGCCCGGCTCTGTCTACTGGAAAGATCAGATGAGTTGAGACAGTGACGAGAGAAGGAGCTATGAGCTTCTGCGCTGTACAGTTTCACGCGGGAAGCGCATGTAAGGCCCTGAGTTTCGGTCTGCAGCCTGTGCAAGCACCCGTTCGGACTGAATCCGACCTGTAGGAGAAGAAAGGAGATATAAAGAGTAGAAACCAGGTTCACCCTGTAGAAGACTGGAGAAATTGCTGAATTGCGCTCGGTCTGTTAGGAACTGCAGCTGCTGTGTGTTCTCCCGGGTATCATGCAGTAATTGCGGTCGGGATCAAGAAGCAGCCTGCCTGGTATAGTACTTTCCTTTTACATATAAATGTGTGTAGTGCTTGTGGGGGATCACGTTTCAAATCCCCTGTACAGTGAATTGAGTGCATGAAGCTGAAAGTAAACCCAACTTAATCTGTACTATATTCCATTTGCTATAAACTGCAGTGGGGTCCAGTCACAAGGGCCTTATCCTCATGTTCTGCTCCTCCTGGCAATCCAGGACAATCTGCCTTCCATCTAGTTCTCAGCATTGAGTTTGTGAGTACAAGCAGGGTAGCTCCCTGCCATCTGTTTATTGAATTGCAAGTGTGTCATCTAATTGTTATTTTTCATTTCTTCATGAACTGAGCCATCCAGCTCTGGATTACAATTGGGTATTGTGCAAGTGTTTTTTCCATCACAGGGCCCCAACCAGCTGCACCAATCCTGGCTAGCCGCCCCGCCCCCCCCATCCTGGGTACCCAGTGAAAGTGACAATTTGGGACTCTGAATATGCGCAGCGTACTGTGATTATTAATGTGTTTAACCTAATTAACCTGATTTCCCCCTTCCTTGTTACAGCTCCTTAAATAAATCAGATCTGTTTGTTTCAGCAAAGTTAAGCTGCCTGAGGTATTTGTCTATGTTAAAGTATTGTACTGTGGCTTTTCCACTGTAACATTTTGTTTTACAGGGGGTCCCCAGCGTCCTGTCGACAGAGCCAGTCCTGGGGGTAAGTGTACATTGTGTAGATATTCCTGATGCATTGTGTGAGCCACTAGTGGGAAGAAAGGGGGGGTTACAGTGTCCCAGAGGGCTGTGACCAAGTTAGTTTAACTACTGCAAACCTTGACCTCTGGGTGGATGCACTTGCAATTGGACCTAGGCGACTTAACCTGTTAGCAGTTACACAGGCAGGGGTAGTAGCCCTTGGGATAGCACCACCTACAGGTTACATCTTGGAGGCACCACTGGGATTAGCGTCCTCCAGTGGCCACATTTACGAATTACTGTTAAAAATCAATGGATACCCCAACAGAAGCGGCTATACACCAGTTGGTGAAGTGGTGTACTGGGCAGGAGATCGACCCCCAAAATGCAATACTTGTCTTGGATATCCCACTGAGTACCAGTATGGACACTGTAGAGGGAATACTTTCCAAGGTTGAATGTTTACGAAACTTTGTGGTGGTGGGGCGGCTGGCTGATCTGCTCGCCCAAACTTTCATGGCTCTAATACAGTGTAAGGACCCTATAGACAGTTCTAAAGTGCCGCAGACCATTACCCCAGAAGAAGCCCCCACTGCCTGGAAAGTGATAACTAAAGACAGTAAAGACCCCGGGGAGAATGAGCCCCCCCCCACCACTATCTGAAACTTCTGAGGAAAAATTTGCTAAAATGTTGCTGGAGGAAGGGAAAACTGTGGAGGATTTAAAGAAACTATTATTGCCACCCGAGAAAATACCTCCATCAACACCCTCTCCCCATCCAGTACCTGTTATTGCCCCTCTTTCTGTGCCAGTGCAAGCCCCTATGTCTGTACCTGCCAACAGTCACGACTCTTACCGCAGGTTGAAAATTTTCTCCAGCACCCTTCCCACCCCACAAGGAGTGGATGACTGGGAGACCTGGATAGACTATGTTGCCCCTCAAGTGCTAGAATGGCAATGCTCGGAAGCAGAAAAGCGAAAGAGGGTAAATGAGAGCCTAGACGGTCCTGCCCTGGCTACCATCTGTGACAAACGGGCCAGTAATCCTTAAGCGACTGCACAGGACTATCTTGAGGCCTTGGAGAATGTGTATGGGAGCCCAGATTCCGATGAGGACCTGTGGTGGAGAGTAAGAAATGCACAACAGTACCAAGGGTAGTTGTTGTCTGTGAATGTATCTCAGCTGGAAAATTTGTTGCAAGAATGCCTCAGAAAAGGTAGTTTGCCAGCGACTGAATTGGACCGAACCAGACTGGACAGGATCCTTAAGTCTGCCCTCTTCTCAAAACTGCTGTTGCTTCAGTTACGCCTGGCCAATTGACTGGAATCCCCACCCTCCTATGATGAGCCAATGAGAGAAATTCGAGGAGTTGAGAAAAGGCAACCCCGGGAGGGACTTGCACCAATAGCTGCTGCTGCGACCTGAGTGACTGAGGGTGACTGAAGTTCAGGGGCAAGGGTTGGCAGTTAATGAGTGCTCTGAGAAGGAAAAGGGTGTGCCACCATGGGGTGAACTGCTGCGGGAGATTAGGAAAGCAACAGACATTCTCATCATGAAGGCCGCTCCTACAAGTATGGGCACTGACACTTGCCTGACTGCTTCTGCTATGGGGGCAGGCACCTCATGTTGACAACAGTTCGAAACTTGATGCTTTGACCATGGAAGTGAGGGGACTGAAGAGATGTCTCCAAATGTCCACCCCACCGCTGGCTGAGGTGGCACCAAGGTTTTCTATTGACAGTACCAATGCCGCAGCCCCCAATGTGATGCTTCAGTCACCCCAAACGTCAGCAGACATATTTTGCCATAATTGTGGGAAGGATGGGCACATGAAGAGGGAATGCTGGTCTCGGAAAGACTTAGAGAGAGTGGTGAACCAGCTACAAGGAGAGCTTTGGAGCACAAAACAGTGGTTAAGAGGTGCATGAAATGACCACAGTGAAGCTCCCAAAAATGTTAACTCACATCCCTTTGTGGCAAGGTCAGTTGCCCAGGCCCCCACTACCGCCTCTCCAGACTGGTCCAGGATAGTGGGTCCCTCCATGGAGATCACTGTAAAGGTGAATGGAGTGTCTACAAGAGCTGTATTAGACAGTGGCTCCCAAGTGACAATTATGTTCCAAGACTGGTATCAGAAGCATTTGTCTCATGTACCCTTACAACCGTTGGAGGGGCTGCATGTCTGGGGGTTAAGTGAGAAGGCCTACCCCTACTCGGGATATATCCGAATTTGGCTGACTTTTCCCACCTCCGTGGCTGGGGTGGCAGAGCAAATAGAGACCCTGGCCTTAGTGTGTCCCCCTACTGGACTGTATGATGGGGTTCCTTTACTAATTGGGACTAATGCACATATGTATGGATGGCTGGCACAGTTGTGTTATGAAAAACAGGGGTCAAGGACTAGTAGAGCTTTAAGAATTCCGGCCTTGATCAAGAAGGCCTATGAGGCACAGGGAGATGCTGACAAAGTGGAACCAGAGAAACCGATTGGAGTTGTCTGGAAAAAGGATCCTGAGTCTCTGATCCTGGCGCCAAATGCCCAGTGTACTTTACAGGGAGAGGTCCATATCAGAAAGGATGTCAAGAATAAAATATTAATGTTGGATGCACCAGGCGATGGAAAATTGCCAGAGGGACTGCTGGTCAAGCTTAGTATTTTGCCTGCTAGAGCCCATGCTTATGCCAGAAGGGTAATGGTTCAAGTTCATAATGTGTCTGACAGAGAGATTCGAGTACATAGAGGTTGCACCCTGGCTAATGTGCATTGTGCAGACACTGCAGTGCTACCCAGTAGCAAGAGTTCGGGGAAGAATGACAGAGTAACGCCTGACTTGTTTGATTTCGGTGACTCCCCGTTGCCAGCTGAATGGAAAGTGAAGATCAATGAGAAGCTTGCCCAGAGAGACCAGGTGTTTTCTTTAAAGGAATGGGATGTAGGATTCATGCAAGGAGCTGAGCACCATATCCGGCTGCATGATGAAAGGCAATTTCGTGAGAGGTCTCGACGCCTGGCACCTGCAGATATAGATGATGTGAGACGGCACCTGCAAGAGATGCTAGCTGCTGGTGTAATACAAGAATCCAGAAGCCCCTATGCTTCCCCCATTGTGGTAGTGAGAAAAAAGAATGGGACAGTAAGGATGTGCGTGGATTATCACACTTTAAACCGGCGGACTATCCCTGATCAGTACACAATGCCCCACATTCAGGATGCTTTGGACTGTCTAAACAGGAGCAAGTGGTTCTCTGTGCTGGATCTCCGCAGTGGGTACTACCAGATCCCGATGGCTTCTGAGGACCGTGAGAAGACAGCCTTTATCTGTCCGCTTGGCTTCTATGAATTCATGAGGATGCCGCAAGGGATTTCAGGCGCCCCAGACACTTTTCAATGATTGATGGAGCGTGCAGTGGGGGACATAAACTTACTAGAGTGCCTGGTATAACTAGATGATATTATTGTGTTTGGCAGCTCACTGGAGGAGCATGAAAGCAGATTATTCAAGGTGTTGGACCGACTGGAAGACTTTGACCTTAAACTGTCCATTGATAAGTGTCAATTCTTTCAAACATCAGTAAAGTATGTGGGACACATAGTATCCACTGAGGGAATAGAGACCGACCCAAGTAAAGTTGAGGCCCTGACCACCTGTCCATCGCCCAAAAATCTAAAAGAACTGCAAAGATTCCTGGGATTCTGTGGTTATTATCGGCGTTTCATTAAGGACTATTCAAGAGTGATCCGCCCTTTACTTAACTTAACTTAAGGGTATCCCCCAACCCACAAAAGATACAAAAAGTCAGCGTCCCTCGAGACTGAAAGAGTGTATTTTCGTCCAAGTGAAGTATTTGGGGCCCGCTGGACTCCTGATTGTGAGACTGCTTTTCATGAGATCATATATCAATTTACCCATGCTCCAGTGTTGGCCTATGCTGATCCAACAAAACCTTATGTCCTGCACTCTGATGCTAGCTTGCAAGGGTTGGGGGCTGTGCTCTACCAAGAGCATGAGAATGGCCTGAGACCAGTGGCCTTTGCCAGTAGAAGCCTGACCCCATCTGAAAAGAACTATCCTGTACATAAGTTAGAGTTCCTAGCTTTGAAGTGGGCTATTGTTGACCAATTCCACAAGTACATATATGGGGCTAAGATACTAGTAAAGACTGACAATAATCCTTTGACCTATGTGCAGACTTCAGCTAAGTTGGATGCCACTGGCCATAGGTGGCTTTCTGCATTATCTACATATGACTATGCTGTTGAATACAGAGCAGGCCTGAACCACATAGATGCTGATGCTCTCTCCCGGAGGTCTGTTCCCCAGAATGACTGGGTCAGATTGTCAGAACCTGATATTTGAGCACTCTGCCAGAAGTCTGACAGGGAGGAACAAATGTCCACGGATGCAGTGGACTGTATGGTGGATTGTTTGGGACCCTCTGAGAATTGCATACCTGCTGCTTATTGCCACTTTTCTGCAATAGACATTGGCGCACTGCCTCAGCTGGACAATGACAGTATTCGGAGGGCTCAGTCCCGTGATCCAATGATCAAATCAGCTTTAGAAGCCCTCTATGCAGGGAAAGAGGTGTCCAAATTACGTTCCACTGATCTGAGAACTGCATTGTTATACAAAGAAGGTTCTAAGTTGAAACTGATCAATAGACCGTTATACAGAGAAACAGTAGACAGAGGGGGACATGTAGACAAACAATAACTATTGCTGCCCACTGCCTTTCGAGACTCAGTACTGAGGTCCTTACACAACCACATGGGGCACCTTGGCACAGACAGAACACTTGACTTGGTGAGATCCAGATTGTATTGGCCTAAGATGGGGGCTGATGTGGAGCAACACATTCGAACTTGTAGTTGCTGCTTACAGAGGAAAGCTTTGCCCCAGAGGGCTGCCTCCCTTGTTAACATCACCATCAGTGTACCCATGGAGCTGGTCTGTATTGATTTTCTGAGTTTGGAGTCAGATCAAAGAAATATTAGTAATGTGCTGGTGGTTACTGACCATTTTACGAGATATGCCCAAGCTTTCCTCACCAAGGACCAGAAGGTATCCACTGTGGCAAAAGTACTTGTAGAAAACTTTTTTGTTCACTATGGGGCTCCACAAAGAATCCATTCTGATCACGGGAGAGTCTTTGAGAGTCGTCTGATCAAAGAGATGCTTTCTCTGTGGGGAGTGCGAAAGTCCAGAACCACCCCTTATTACTCCCAGGGGGACCCACAGCCTGAACGTTTCAACCGCACCTTGCTAGATATGCTAGGCACCCTCCACTCAAAGGACAAGCCTAGATGGAGCCAATAAATTAGCACCTTGGTACATGCCTACAACTGCACCAAAAGTGGTGCCACTGGGTTCTTCCCCTACCACCTGATGTTTGGAAGAGAAGCTCGACTGCCGGTAGATGTGTGTTTTGGGGTCTCTCCTGATGGGGTTCAAGCTGACAACTATTTACAGTAAGTGCAAAAGTTAAAGGCCCAGCTAAATCATGCGTACCAACTGGCTCAAACCATGGCTGCCAAAAGAAATCTGGCCAACAAAGAAAGGTATGATAAAAAGGTGAAAGCACAGGAACTCCAAGAGGGAGACCGGGTATTGCTAAGAAATCTGGGACTGCATGACAGACATAAGATTGCTAACAGATGGCACCATCTCCCTCACATTGTAGTGGGCAAACTAGATGATCTGCCTGTGTACAAAGCAAGACCCAAGAATAATTCAAAAGATGTTAAAACAATGCATAGAAATCATTTACTGCCCATTGAACAAATCTTGATTGAGTCTCAGCCCCCAGAAAATGCCCCCTCTGGACCAGTTTAGTTTAGTTTATTGTTCTAAGAATTATTACCTTTGAGCCAATGGCTCTTTTACAAAGGCTCCACATCATCAATGTACAAACAAACAAGACATGTTACATAGAATGGTCAGCAAATTATAGAGGTTTCAATAAGCTAATATATACAGTACATCACAGGAAAAAAACAAAACATTGGAGGAATGGTCAAGGTGGGAAGGGTAGGAGATATGGGGAGGGGAGCAGACTTAGAGTAGTTAGAGGTACTCAGATGCCTTTGTCAAGAAAGGAGCAGAGGAGGAGGAGGAGGATGAAAAACAGTAAAAACAGCCATGAGGGAAGAATCATTAGTCAAGGCAGTCACAGGAGCTAGAGGCTGAGAGGTGAGAGTAAAGCATAGATTTGAAAGCTCCTAGTGACGTGGAGGATGTAATGAGGGGGCATGATAGGCAAAAGATCTTTGGCCCTGTGTGGTCCGGCATCTGGGGACCTGGAGAGGCTGGTGTTCCGATCTTCTGGTGGGACGGATGCTGGTATTCGGGCAAAGTAGGTCTTGAGTACATGGCGGAGTGCGGCCCAAGATGGATTTTTTTGCCATCAAGCATGTGGAGGTACCTTATACGATTTGAGAGTTGCAACCATCCTGTTTCAGTGTAGAGCTCACATGTATGGTATGTCTTTGCGCTCAATGAGCAGCCCGACAGGCCTTGTTTAGGGTGATTTGGCAGTCTTGCCTTAGTCTTGCGGTGGTAGTGCTCGGAGCCATAGATAATTAAGCCATAGTCTATGATTGAGATGACAGAGCTTTGGATAGCAATCCTCGTTAGCTTGGGTAAGGAATTGCCAGCTCTCGAACAGGATACCAATGCGCTGGTTCACTGCTTTCGCTGTGTTATCAATGTGGGACGCAAAGGTAAGACCTTGATCAAAGGTGATTCCAAGGTATTTAAATGTTGACACTTGTTCAAGGGTATTTCCTGGGTATGTTTTGATAGTAAGTGGAATTTGTCTTTCTCTGTTTTGTGGACTGGAGAAAAGCATGGATTTTGTTTTTTTGTGATTTAGGACCAGCTTATGATCTAGGAATCACTTTTCAACATTGGAGAAAGCAAGTTGCAGGCTCTGGAGTAAGGGTTTCGGGTCCTTATGAGAGGAGAGAATCACCACATTGTCAGCATAAAGGATTATTTGTTCCGGGCAGGATTTGGGGAGAGAGTTTAGGAAAAGGCTGAAAAGGAGGGGGCCTAGGATTGACCCCTGTGGAACACCTGAGAGGACCGGTTTTGAGTCTGAGAGAACTTCTGAGATTTTTACTGATTGAGAGCGTTGGGCCATGTAACTTTTAACCCAGGCACCTGGTCCTTCTAAGAGCCCAAGACTGTGTAGTTGTGTGATAAGTAAGCCATGGTGAACAGTATCAAACGCCTTTGTTAGGTCAATGAAAACAGCTCCGGTGAGGAAGTATCTTGAGTAGAGGCCCTTTCCCTACCGAGAGGGGGGGACTCTCTCTGCTACCTTTGCTTGCAGCAATTTTTTGACCTCCAATTCCACCAGAATCTTTTCTGTTAGAGTGGAAGGTTTGAAGTTTCTGCACACCTGCAGCCTGGGGAATCTTCCCTGCTTCTGAGTTCCCTAATCGCGTTCCAATTATTTTCATTTAAATTTTCCGATAGTGAAATTAGCGAAAACAATTGGGACATGAAATTTTCCTACTATACAGTAATAAGAAAAACATTTAACAAGCATGCAAGTATTTTCTGTGGATAGAAACTACCTGAATAACATTTTTTTTGCACTGCTGCTTTAATCCAGGTACCAATATTATGGTAAATAACGTAAACATCATAATTTATATGTTCTGTATACAGAGCCAGACTGTTCCACCAGGATACCTGCATAATTTTTCCAGTACAAAGAAGCTGGCCACACAGCTTGAGAGGCTTTAACTTACCAGAATTAATGACAGTATCAAAGTAACCAGGGTAATCCTGATTCATCTGGATATAGGTGTCAACTCTGGAAACAGTGGTATTAATTTGTGATCTGCTGTACAGTCCTCTCCTCCGAAGTCGCCTCTCATACTCCTCTTTGTCCATTGGTATCAAAAGGATATACCGTGGCTCAAAATATGAATTTTTCAAGCTTCGTACACCCTGTTGTAGTAAACATATCTATTATCAACTACTGCAGTGATAAGAAAAAAATTACAGTACTGTAGTAATTATGTTATTTCTAGATGATACATTAGAGGCATACATATTGCATCATATCAGCCCTGAGGTACTGCCCCGAAGATGGAACTTTAGAATATTAAAGGAATGCTCCCCCGGACATTTTTCCTTACCTTGTTGAAAGAAGAGACAGAGTAATGTTCAATTGGTAAAGTACAGTTACGTAAGAGCTTACCGTAATAGTAGATCTTCGAGAACAGCTCTTGCAGCAGGTTACACCATTAGGACTGAAGCCGGCAGGCGCTAGGGACCGTACTGAAAAATTCTAGCTAGCTATCTTCAGCGGACGCCTCGACGCCGGTCCCGCCTCGACGCCAGGCGTGGTACATAAGAGGGCGGTCCCGCCCAGATTCCCCAGTTCATCCCCCGAGACTTCCGCCGCAGGATGACATCAGAATGGGAGACCGAGGATCCACCGTCAGAAGATAATAAGGGAATAAATCCTGGCAGGAAAGGCTTAAGGCATGGCTCTAAGGGGAAGGTGGGCGGAGGTATTTACGTAAAGAGCTGTTCGAAGATCTACTGTTACGGTAAGTTCTTACGTAACTGTACTATCTTACTTCGAGACACAGCTCTTGCAGCAGGTTACACCATTAGGACTGATTCCCAAGCAGTAATGCTGCCAGAAATTCCGGGAGGAGGAAAAAAGGAAATACATTCCAGGTCCTGAATCTAGGACAGGAGACCCTGTAGCACCGCCAGGCCGAAACCGGCTCTATGCCGAGAGGCGATGTCTAGGCTATAATGCCTGATAAAGGTATGCTACAGAGCTCCAAGTGGCTGCAGCACATATGGCAGAAGTGGAGCGTCGAGTGCTGCAAATGAGGTGGCCACGCCTAGGTGGAATGACCCCGGACTGAACCCGGGAGGGGCTTCTGTTTGAGCTCATAACAGAGTGAAATACACTGGACAAGCCAGCGAGACAGGGACTGTTTGGATACAGATTGGCCCAACATCCTCTCAGAGAAGGAAACGAAGAGTTACTCAGAACTACGAAAAGGTTTAGTTCTGTTGAGGTAACACCTCAGGCTGCGGTGAACATCCAGGGTGTGGAGCAGAGCCTCTCCTCTATTTGAGTAATTCGAGAAGTAGACTGGTAGGTCAATGTCCTGATTTAGGGTGAGCGAAGAGACCACCTTAGGCAAAAATTTAGGATTCATCCTCAGGGATACTCTGTCCCGGTGGAAAACTAAATAAGGCTCTTTGCACATGAGAGCGTGAAGTTCAGAAATTCTTCTCACTGAAGTAACAGCAACCAAAAACAACGTTTTCCACGACAGAAAACGTAGCTCGCAATCTGCGGCAGGTTCGAAGGGGGGGAGCGTGAGTTGTTCCAGGACAAAGAGCAAATCCCATGGAGGCACAGGGTCCTTAATGGGTGGCGAAGGTGTAACACCCTCTCAGAAATTCCCAAGAGGCATCTAATTGTGCCACTGTACGATGCCCACTGGAGGTGGTAGGCAGAGATGACACAAAGGTGCACCTTGATAGAGGAGTAGGCTAGACCCGAGCGAAGAGGGAGAGCAGGTAGTCCAACACCACTCCCACTGGGCAACCTAAAGGGGAAAAAATCGCATGTTCGCGACTACAAACAAAACGGGCGCCATTTCATGGCATACGCCGCATGCGTTGCCGGCTTTCTGGCTGCAGAAAGAACTTCCGCAACTTCTTGCGAGACCCCGTGACGCAAGATGGCTATGTCTCTAGGAGCCATGCATGCAGGTTCAGTGAGCGTAAGTCCGGGTGGACTAGGGAACCTTTCTCCTGAGACAGGAGATGGGAGCTGAACGGCAACGGGAGCGGGGGTTCCCGGGATAGCTGCATTAGCAAAGGGAACCAGATCTGCCTGGGCCAGAATGGGACCACCAGGATCATAACTGCATGCTCCCTGCGCAGTTTGAGAAGAACTCTCTGGATCAACGGGAAAGGAAGAAAAGTGTAGAGGAATCTGTCCGCCCAGGAGAGGGACAACGCATCTCGCCAGAAAACACCAGGCCCTGGATCTAGCAAGCAAAAATTGGGCAGTTTTGCGTTGGATGGGGATGCAAACAAGTCTAGCTCTGGAGTTCCCCATCGAAGAAACAGATCCTCTGCTACCTCTTGAAGAAGTTCCCACTCGTGGACTCTGGCCTGGGAGCGACTCAGACCATCTGCAATCGTGTTGTCCACCCCGGGAACATGTACAGCGATCAAATTCGCGCCGTGTCCGATTACCCAATCCCACACCCTCATGGCCTCCCTGCAAACGGGGTAAGAGTGTGCGCCCTCCTTGTTTGTTGAGGTAATACATCACCGCCGTGTTGTCTGTCTGAAGCAGAAGAGTACACAGTGGGATTACTGACTGAAAGGCCTGCAAGGCATAGAGAACCGCCCTCATCTCTAGAACATTGATATGGAGATGAGCTTCCATCGGGGTCCACGTACCCTGGGACTTCACCCCATCCAGGTGTGCCCCCCACCCTAGACCTGAGGCGTCTGTGGTGAGGATTACCTCCGGGAACGGCGCTACGAACGGGACGCCCATGGAGAGCGACCCTGGGACTAGACACCACTGCCAGTCTCGAATCACGGTGTTCGTGATCCTGACCGGATGCTGCAAGTGGTCTTGCCTTTGGTCCCATTGCACCTTGAGCATCCACTGAGTTACCCGCATGTGCAGCCTTGCGAAAGGGATGGTAGGAATGGCCGCAGCCATGTGTCCGAGCAAGCGAAGGACAGACCTGGCAGGGATGGTCTTGTTCGACGATAACTCCCTGATGAGGGATCTGATGCACTCCGCCCTGTCGTCTGGAAGAAAAGCTCTTCCCTGAACGGTGTCCAGTACTGCACCTATAAACTGCAGTTTCTGCGAACGTACCAGGAGAGACTTCTCGTAGTTTATTAGGATGCCCAGAGATCGGAACAGGTCCTGGGTGCTCTGGACCCTAGTAACAACGCCTCTCTGGAGGCAGCCATGAGAAGCCAATCGTCCAGGTACAGGAACACATAATGGCCCTGTCTCCTTAGAGATGCTGCCACGACTGCCATGCACTTGGTAAAGACCCTGGGTGCGGATGACAGTCCGAATGGAAGGGCTCGGAATTGAAGGTGGTGGTCGAGAAACTCGAAGCGCAGGAACCTCTTGTGCGCCTGAGCTATAAGGATATGCAGGTATGCGTCCTGCATGTCTAGAGATGCTAAGAAGGCGTCTTGTTTCAGCATGGGAATAAGACCCGGAAGAGTCACCATGCGGAATCTCTTGTAGGCAACGAGACACGTTGAGGTCGCTGAGGTCCAGAATTGGACGGAGGTCCCCTGTTTTCTTTGGAACCAGGAAGAAGTGGGAATAATATCCTTGTCCTCTCTGGTTCTCTGGGACGTACTCTATCGCTCCCTTTTGCAGAAGCGCGAGTATTTCTTGCCACATCAAAGATTTGTGCTGACCCGGATACCGGGAGAGCAAAGGAGGCCTCGAGGGTGGCTTTTCTGTGAATTCTATATAATGGCCTCTTCCGACCAACTGAAGAACCCACCTGTCGGTGGTTATAGCCTGCCATCCCGGCAGGAAGTTCGCAATGCGACCCCGACCATGATTTCCCATTGATCCTGAGGGGCGGGGGCCGGAAAGGAGTCAGGCTGTGGTGGCTGAGGGTCCCGCTGGCTGGGCCAGCTTAGCAGTACGCTGGCTTCGGCCGGCGGGCCGTTTCCCCTGGGCTCTACGGAAGCCGGAGCCCCTCTGTTGTGTAACGGAGCGGGACTGCTGCCTCTGCGTCCGCCCACGAAATCGGCTTTGGTGCCTACGAAAGGAACTAAGCCTGGGTCGGTACATGGCCTGAACCGACCTCACCGCCTTCCCGGCCTCTTGAAGTCTGGTAATAATCTCCGAAGGTTTACCAAAAATGACTTCTCCCTCGAATGGAGCGTCCATGATATACTTCTGGACGTCCAGGGTAAAGCCAGAGATGCATAACCAAGAGTGTCTCCGGAGGCATACGCCAGAAGCTGCTGCTCGGGCCGATGAGTCCGTGGAGTCGTACGTGGCTCATAACACTTGGGTTCCCACGTCCGAACCCGTACGGAGGAGCTGAAGCATCTCCTCCTTCTGCTCACCTTCCGGCAGTTTTTCAGCTGCTTCCAGACCCTGTTCCCACAAGGCATTCTGAAACTGAACCATGTGGGTCAAATAATTCAAGGATCTGATGGCGCAGGTAACGGAAGCATACGTGGCGCCTACCCATAACGTCCAACTGCTTGGACTCTGGGTCAGGTGGCAGGGTGCTCAGATGTTGCGGTCTCTGTGACCGGTCATGTGAGGCTGTGATGACCAGAGAGTCGGCCTGAGGCTGCTGAGTCAAGTACTGGTCTTCCCTAGGAGCCTTGTACAAGCGATCAGCTTTTTTCGGCATCGCTGGGAGAGAATGTGGGCCTTCCCACGCTGCCTTGGTAAATCCCACCGAAAGTGTGTGAACCAAGGGTGGCACCACCACAGGCAGGGTCCTTCTGCCGAAGATATTTGGCTAGGCGTATCCTTTCGGGGTCTAGTTCTTCCGCATCCCATCCCATGTTCTCTTGGATGTGTCTCATAATATCCGAGAACGAAGGGTCATCTGGAGGAGACTTCGGCATCTCACGTGGGTCCGGAGAAGGGATGGAGAGGGGAGATGGGGATCTAGATGATGAGTACTCTGATCCCGTGTCCTCCGTCGAAGGCGATCGTTGGTGTCTCCTGGGTCTCTTGGGGATGGGTGACCTAGAAGAGGATTTAGACGGAGGTCTCCAGTTTTCTGGTCTCCCCCTGGAAGGGGTTCCGTATTCCCGGGGAGGAGGTAAGCGACCTGCCGACCCCGATGGCGAGGGGGGTGCAGGAACCAGAGGTGTAGGAGGAAGAGGAGGAGGAGGAGGAGGAAGAGAAGTGGAAACCATATCCTTCTTTATGGTGTCCCACCAGTAAGTGAAGAGGTCCTTCACATCCGCTAAAGAAAGGCCCAACGACGGTCCGGGCGCTGGTGGACGGTCGTCGGGTCCCGGCGTCAGCTCCACAGGGGGCTCGGGTAACGGCGAGGGTTCCCTGGGAGTCTCGACGAGACCGGGGTCGCCCGTCTGGTCCTCGGGCTGCGTCAGATCCTCCTCGGTTACGGTCTCCTGACCGACGTCGGTCGGAGAGGCGTCAGGGCTCTCTTCTCAGGAGGAGCGGGTGCCGGCCCCCCTACCGGCGTCCGCTGAGGAGTTGGCTTAGCCAGCGACGGTCGTCTGGCCGACGGCGGCTCCAGGGAAGCATGACGAGAGGCCGACGACGGACGCACCGGTGTTGGATCCTGAGGTCTCTTCAAGGAAGTAAGCTCCAACGTCTTGCGAGGAGGCAAAGAAGCTGACCTGACGTCGGGTTCCGAAGGGCGGGAACCTGACTTATGATGATGATGATGGCGATCCCCAGACTTCACCAAGGCTCTGGAGGACGAAGACGAGGACGGCCTGGTGGACTTGGCCTGAGAAGAGGACTTCCTGACCGCAGCCGGGGGAGGCTGAGAGCTGGCCCAGGAGGGGGAGTGGTCGGACCTGGAATCGGAGCTGCAAGAGTCCGAAGCCCTAGAGGGGGACCTGGAAGGGGCCTTCTCCTTTCGTTTCTCCACGTGCTTGTGGGTCTTTTTAGAGGATTCCCCCCTTGGAAGACATGGTCTTTAGCTTCTCTTCCAGTAAGAAAGCTTGAAGGGCCTTCTGACGTCGGATCCGGGTTCGACTGTTAAACCCCTGGCAAAAGGAGCAGGCCCGGGTATCGTGGTCTGGGCCTAGGCACCGGACGCAGGCCGTGTGGGGATCCTTGAAGGGGATCTGTTTCCCGCAAGCACACTTGAAGGAGTGACCGGAGGTCGGAGAGGACATCAGCGAAAAACTTGCTAGAAGAAATCCAAATTTCCCGTAGGAAAGAACTTATCCACGCGTCGCGCGTTAGACAGCAACCGAAGGGTCGAGACATGCAAGTCGACGGCGGGAAAGAACTGGGGAATCTGGTGGGACCGCCCCCTTATGTACCACGCCTGACGTCGGGGGCAGGACCGACGTCAGGGGCGGTCCCCGCTGAAGATAGCTAGCTAGAATTTTTCCGTGGGGTCCTGACGCCTGCCGGCTTCAGTCCTAATGGTGTAACCTGCTACAAGAGCTGTGTCTCGAAGTAAGATCATTAGTGATTTGCAGATAGCTTTGCTTTCTAACTAAAGTGCTTTAAAGTGTCTGTACTATTAGCATACAGGCATGCCATTCACACCGGCTTCCTAGTAGCCTTTTTTAATTATATTTTATTCATTTTGCACCACACAACATGATACAAACGTTACAACAAGCAGGTAAATCTGGATCGTAAAATCAAAACAGCACTGTTACAGTAAGTAAACAGTTGCTTACCCTTGCAAGTAATACTACATTAAGGGGTTTACCAAAAATGTATATATTATAAAACCACAATGATATTCTAAAAATCTAATTGCCACTATGACTTGATGTTACTAAATTGCATTAAGAAACTACATAATTCACCCTGTATCGAAGAATATAATGTCTCCAATCTATAAATGAGAAAAAAAATGCATTAACTAGTATCCGCAGACTGTGACAACTTGGTTTTATGTGATAAAGGCAAGTCTGAAAGATCACCTATCACTTAAAGCAAACAAATATGAGCCCATGGTCAAAAGAGCGACGGATATTGTACCGACCGTCACAAACAGCGACGGTCGCTACAATACTTTACAAAAGCACACAAAAAAATGTTATTTACCCCCCAGACTTAAATATCCAACTCCAAGGGGGGTGCAGACCATGGGGCAAGTTGTTGGATTTCGAAAAAAATAAAATTATTCTGCCTGTAGCAGGACCCGGACCCGGGTCTGCTCACATCGCAAGTGATGGTGTACACCACTACATTATGCGAGCAGCTCGGCAGGAATCAGCCACAAAGGATCCTATATCTTGTAGTAGTGAGTACAGCTCCTTGCTGTACTCACTATACAGGATATAGCGACATATTGCACCACTCGCTGCCTTGTAGAGCACTATTATTGAGTCGCTCAATATACAGTGTTCTACATGGGTACTACCTGGCAACTCCTATGAATAGTATATTCCTGAATCACAGAAAAACTGTTATATAAAACTGCAAGGATATGAAAATTACATACTACCGTAATTCTTGATCTTCCTGTGTATCTTCACCATTCAACACTGTTGGGTGTCTGGCCGGAGATAGGCACTCCGCGGGATATTTATTTTTTTGAGAAGGAGGAGCCGGTGCCACCCACGAGGCCGACGCACTGCGTGGCGATCATGGGTTGGCCAGAAAGTTAGATCCTCCTCCACCTCAGTTCTGCATACCGGGGAGACAGAAGGAAAGAAGGTATAGAGAAAATAAAGGCGGGGCAAGGCAGCCCAAGAGACAGCAAAAGGAAAATGAGCAACTTAAAAAAGAACAAGTCAATGAGAGGACAGAGAAGAAGAGGTACCTGAAGGTTATGAGCCGAGAAGGCCCCAGTCTCTAGACGACCAACGGTAGGAAGGGAGAAAGAGAAAAGAGGATAGAAGAAAAAATTACTCACCTTAGTAATGTTGTTTCTTCTAATGGAGTCTCGCTGTATTCTGACTATTGCAGTGATCACCAACCTTTGAACTGCCCCGGAGAACAAAGAGTTAACTTTCCATGCAGGGCATGGAACGCTGAGCTCGAGCTTGGTTGAAGCCTCTGTCTGCTGTTGTTTAAACTCCAACCGTCAGATCTTTACGAGCTATACTCACTAGGCGTTCTGTGTGGAAACTGTAAAACTCACACTAGCCAACTGGCAACTAAATTTGTTAAAAAAGGGCTTTTTGGTTTCAAAGCAAAGACTCAAGTCAGGAAACCCAAAAACAAACACAACACACACCCAAAATAAAGGAGGATGAGAAATGGGGCACCTCTAGGTGCCAACACTGCTCCTGCCCACCCACATCCCAAAAACCAGGTTCTGAGAGGGGGGGGGGGGTCAGAATATAGCAAGACTCCATTAGAAGAAACAACATTACTAAGGTGAGTAATTTTTTCTTCAAACAACATGAAGTCTTGCTGTATTCTGACTATTGCAGACTACCAAGCAGTACCTCCATGGAGGAGGGACAGAATCCACTTTGGGAAAAGGCTCTGAAGTACTGCTGTGCCAAACCGAGCATCACTTCTAGCCTGGATATCCAGAGAGTAATGCTTGGTGAATGTATGCACTGTTTTCCAGGTGGCTGCTTGACAGATTTCTGAGATAGGAATATCCCTGGCAGCAGCCAGGGAAGCAGCTGTACCTCTAGTAAAGTGAGCCCTCAGGCCTGAGGGTGGGGTTCTACCCAATTTTTCATAGCAGAATTGTAAACAAGAGACAATTCACCTGGCAATAGATCTTTTAGTGGCAGGTTTGCCCTTATCGACCTCTCCATAAGTGAGGAACAACTGGAGGGACTCAAATCTGTGACCCTTGGTGCGCTCTATGTAGTCGCTAAGGGCCCTTTTTACGTCCAGGCTGTGCAGCCTCCTCTCTCCAGAGGAGGAATGGTCAGTGAAGAAAACAGGGAGAGACATAGACTGATTAAGGTGGAACTCTGAAACCACCTTAGGCAAAACTTCCTATTAGTTCTTAGGACCACTTTATCTCTATGGAAAGAGATGAAATCAGGCTCCACTGACAGGGCTTGCAATTCACTGATGCCTGCAGAGGTAATGGCTACCAAAAACACAGTTTTCAAAGTCAAGTACTTAAGCTCTGCAGAGGACAAAGGCTCAAAGGGGGGTTGCATAAGCTGAGCAATGCAAACATTAAGATCCCAAGCAGGAGCAGGGTCCCTGAAGGGAGGATTGGTGTGCAGCAATCCCTTGAAGAATTTACAAAATACAGGATGGGCTGATAGAGGAGAGGGCTTGCCTACTGACAAGAAGGCAGAAACAGCTGCCAGATGCACTTTAATTGTAGCTGGTCTAAGTCCCAAGCCATTAAGATGAATCATATAGTCCAGGACTGTAGGCAACCCAGCAGATTCTGGAGAAACTTGCTTATTAGAACACCAAATAGCGAACCTTTTCCATTTGGAGTTGTAAGTCTTTCTGGTGGAAGGCTTTTGAGAAGCCTTAAGAATATCCAGAACACCTTGAGAGAGGTGCGGATCAGCAAACTCTAACTCTTCAAGAGTCAGGCCTTGAGATTGAGAGATTTGAAATTCGGATACCAAATCCTTCCCTGAGAGGATGTCAATAGGTTGTAATTCCTGGGAAGAGACGGGGAAGGTGGACAGCTAAGGACAGCAACAGTGGATACCAGGGCTGTCTGGCCCAGTCTGGAGCGATCAGAATCACTTTGCGTGGTTGAGACCTGATCTTAACTAGCACCTTGAACAAGAGAGGGAAGGGGGGAAAAGCATACAGGAACTTCCCTTCCCAATTCAGAACCAGAGCATCCAGGGGGACTGAGCCCAAGACTGGGGGTCTGCAACAGAAGAGAGGAAGTTGGTGATTGTCTGGGGCTGCAAAAAGATCTATCTGTGGAGTGCCCCATCTGGAGAAAATCACTTTCAAAATTAGGGGATCTAGGGACCATTCGTGGTGGCCCTGAGATATCCTGCTGAGAGCATCTGCTAGGACATTGTCCTTCCCTGGGAGGTGAACTGCTATCAGAGAGGTTTGCAGGGAATAGGCCAGAGACCACAACATCATTGCTTCTGTGCACAAGGCCATAGACCGAGTGCCTCCTTGCTTGTTGATGTACCACATTGTGGTGGTATTGTCTGTTCTGATCTGGACCACCTTGTTCTGTACAGATTTGGAAAAAGCTTGCAGTGCCAGAAACACTGCTCTAAGTTCCAAGAGATTGATGTGAAGCAGAGATTCTTGAGGTGACCACAGCCCTTGGGTGGTAAGATCCCCCAAGTAGGCTCCCCAGCCCAAGTGGGAGGCGTCTGTGGTGAGGATTAGTGAATGAGACTGAGTGACAAAAGGAACTCCCTGTCTTAAATTGTCCTGATCCTGCCACCATTGCAAAGCCTGGATCAGGGTTTGAGTTACTGGGACTAGTTTGGTAAGGGAATCCTTTCTTTGGGACCAGAAGACTCTTAAGTGGAACTGAATGTCCCTCATCTGGAATCTTTCCCCCTGGACCACTGCTGTAGAGGCTGCCATGTGGCCCAGGAGCTGCAAGAAGTGCCTTGCTGGTTGAGACACCTGAAGGGTGAAAGAAGAGGCCAGTTCTATAAGGGTCCTTGCCCTGTCCAGGGGAAGGAAGGCTTTTGCTCTTATTGTATCCAGCTCTGCCCCTATAAAGGTGAGGAGCTGCACTGGCTCGAGAACTGGCTTTGGAAGGTTTAGGAGGAATCCTAAGGAAGTGAGCAGTTGCTGAGTTATCTGAAGATGTGACTTGACTTGGTCTGGAGACTGACCCACTATGAGCCAGTCGTCCAAGTATGGAAAGATGGAGATCTTTCTTCTCCTTAGGAAAGCAACCACTACTGCCAGGCACTTTGTGAACACCCTTGAGGCTGATGTTAGGCCAAAGGGCATTGCTCTGAATTGATAGTGGCCTGAGGGCAACTCGAACCTGAGATACTTTCTGTGGGAGCACCTGATGGGAATGTGAAAATAGGCATCTTTGAGGTCCAGGGAGGCTAGCTAGTCCCCTGGCCTTAGAGAGGGCAGAATTATTCCCAGAGTCACCATTTTGAATTTTGGCTTTAAAAGGTGTTTGTTTAGATATCTCAGATCCAGGATGGGCCGCCATTCTCCTGTCTTTTTGGGGGTTATGCAGTACCTGCAGTACAATCCTTTGCCCCTGTGTAGGACAGGAACCCTTTCTATGGCTCTGAGAGCCAAGAGGGAAGAAACCTCTGCCTCTAGGGCAAGGGTCTCTGATGGATTTGCAGGTGGAAAGGATCTGGTTCTCATCTTGGGAAATTTTTTGAAGCTGAGAACCAGTCCCTGCCTTACTACTTCTAGGACCCACTTGTCTGATGTTAAGGACTTCCAGTCCTGGACAAAGTAAGCCAGCCTGCCCCCTACAGGTATTTGAGAATCGGCCCGGGCAGACCCATCAGGGTGTCTGCTTGGCAGGGGCTTTAGGCTGAGGGGTGGAAGCAGGCCTGCTCATACCCCGTCTGCCTCTCCCTCTAAAGAATCCCCTCTGAGCATAAGCAGAAGAGGAGGCCTGGGCTTGGTAAAAACGCCTCTGAAAGGGCCTTCCCCTGCCCCTGAAATGCTGCCTCTGAGGAGTGGCTTGCCTTTCTTTGGCCTGAGCACTCCTGTAGGTGGTCCTGTACTCGTCCATCTTCTTCATGTAGTTCTCTGTCTGCTCCCCAAACAGAGAATTACCAATGACAGGAAAATCCATGGCCTTAGCCTGGGTATCCTGTGATAGGCTAGTACATCTGAGCCAAGCCATCCTCCGAAGGGCCACAGATGTAGCCATGACTCTAGATGAAACATCATTGGAGTCCACAGCATAATGAAATTGCACCTTGGATGCCTCAATCCCATCCACAGCCACCTGCTTCAGCTCCTTGGCAAGCTGGTCAGGGGCCTGTTTAGCTAGAGCCAGCACAGTGTCCCACCTGGACTTCTGGTATCTAGCTGTGTAGGCCATATAGTTAGCCTGCCTGAGTCCCAAAGATGCTGCCATGTACTGTTTTTTTGCCATGGCATCAATCCTCCTGGAGTCCTTATCTGGGGGTGTGAAGCCAAGGGAATATTTGCCTTATCACAGGCAGCAGCCTGCACTACCACAACATGGCTGCATTGCTGGGAAAGGAACTCCGTGTCCGAGCCTGAAAGGGTATACCTCTTGTCCATTCTTCTGTCCACAGGAGGTATGGAATTAGGAGTTTTTAGAATTTTAAATGTCTGTTTCCCAAAAGATTTATGGAGGGGAACAGACAATCTCCTGGACTCTGGGATGTCCATCATCTCAACAAAATCAGGCTCCTCCTGATCCTCTACTGCTTATTCCATATGAAGCTGAAGGGTTTCAGCCACTTTCTTGTAAAACATAAAGTGGGAAGGGGATTCAGAAAGCCTAGGAGGAGAAACACCTGAAGGTCTGTCTGGGGAGATGTCCGGGTCAATAGGCACATCCAGACTTTCATAATCACCATCATCATCATTATCTTCATACTCTCCCTCCTCCTCCTCCGGTTCATAAAATTCTTCTAAAGTATAATCCGGAACCGGGGGAACCAACCGAACCGAGCCCCTGACAGATGGTGCCGGTTTGGCCGGAACCGAAGTTAGCGATTGAACTATCCTTATCGCTTTGGCTATTTCATCAGCGGTTGGAGAAAGAACTTATGGATCCGAACTGGATGATTTTTCCCTTTTCTTTCTTTTAACTGGAACCGACTCCTCAGAATCGGTTCTTCTTTTGCCCGAAGAAGTTTCACCCTGGTCAGAGGGCACTCCTTCTGGTTCGGTCGGAATCAAACAGGGCTGGCCATCCGGGTCAGCGGACTTCTCGGCCTCCCTTTCCCGCAGTCTACCTACTCTCTTATCCAGGGTAGCTTTGGGAAATCTTTTACAAATTTGGCAGTCTGAATTGGGTGGTCAAACCCCAGACAATAAACACAGGTGGTGTGGGGATCAGCCTAGCAAAGGCTTCCCACACACACACTGTGTTGAAACCCAGTGGGCCCGTTTTTTCTTGGGTTTCTCAGACATGGCCAATCCTAAAACACAACTTACCCTTTTTGGCAATCCATGGGCAAGACACCCCTATCGGTTCCTGACCGTGTGCAGGTCTTAAAAAAATAATCAAATCTGTTTTTTAGAACCGATACGGACCGGTTACCACACTCTAATAAAGACAGAAGTTTCTGAACACAAACCTGATTGGTTCAAACCGAACCGATCCAATGTTTACAAGTTCCACACAGAAAACTAATACAAAACCTATCTAGTACTCACGGTACCACAGACAGAGACTTAAACTGACAGGTTCAGTAGCAGAAATTCGGTAGAAACCGAGCGAAAAAACTACACTTTAACCGACTTTTTTGAACCCAGAGAAGGAGAAATCTCCGGAGCAACTGTTCAGTGAGGCGGAGTAAAGAATCTGATGGCTGGAGTTTACACAACAGCAGACAGAGGCTTCAACCGAGCTCGAGCTTAGAGTTCCATGCCCTGCATGGAAAATTAACTCTTTGTTCTCCGGGGCAGTTCAAAGGTTGGTGATCACTGCAACAGTCAGAATACAGCAAGACTTCATGTTGTTTGAAAAGGAGTTTTAGGGAGAGCGGGATGAGAGAAGAAGGCCAGGACCCATCAGTAAGAGGGCTGATCAGAAGACCACCAAGAGATGGGTTCAAGGGAGGATCCAAAGATTCGGATAATCCCAATGGGTAAAGCTCTCCCTAGCTCTGATCCTAACTCCCGAAGGGAAAATTCTGCTCTTCCCTCCCCCACTGCAGTTACCGAAAGGAGAAAACAGGTTTTCGAGGAGGGTGGGGAGAGAAGGAACCCCTAAAATAATACCATCCCCACAGGGGAAGGTAACAGAGAAAGACAAAAAGGGGCAAGGGAATTATGGTTAGCCCCAGAACCACCCCATCCTGGAAGACTGAGAATAGGAGCTCAGGAATGGCCACATCCCACATATCAGTTTAGGACAGAAGAGTGGCACACCAGAAGGCCCTAAGAAAAAAAACCCTAAGGGCCCCACTCGCCCATTCCCAACACCCCCTGAAGGCCTCCTGGCAGCCTGCCAGAGAGGAGAGAAATAACCCATGGGGGGGGGCCAGTAGGGAGGCGGTATGGCTCAGGGACTGAGGCCTTGTGAGGGGGAAGGGGAGGGATTCAGTGATGAATGGTGAAGATACACAGGAAGATCAAGAATTACAGTAGGTACATAATTTTCATATCTTACCTGTGTCAGTCTTCACCATTCTTCACTGTTGGGCGAGTGCCGAGCTCCCCCGAAGGGGACCCAAGAAACTCTGAAGAAATAAAATCCCTCAGACCCCCCCGAGGGAAAGAACGGGAGGGAAGGGAACCCACCGCTTGCCAGTTAGGCCTGGGACTGGTCAGGACAAAGCGGGGTCCCCTGAACCCTAGGGGAAGGAAGACACCCCTGAAGTTCCCATCTTGCCCTGTGGGAGAAGAGGTGGGTCCCCTAGAAGGAGGAGGCCAGTAACCTATGCCACGCCAAAGGTGACAACCTCAAAAGGCGAAGCCATGCCGTCCACCTAATGCAGATTGCTGTCCTTGCAAGCTGTCAAGTGACCTTCCTGGTGCTGTAAGATGCCCTTAACTGGAGCCTCGCCAACTCCAGACCCTATTGCGGAGAGGGCTATGGCTTGCCGGGTAGCCTCCAAGTCGGGCAGAAATGCTAGTGCCTGGCCCAGCATTGTCCACAAATGCCTGTTGTAGGCAGCGTGGTGTGCCTGATGTGAAACGATAGCAAGCATCATCCGTGCAGAGGAGAAAACTCTCTGCCCCAGTTGATCAAACTCCTGAGAGTCTGGATCAGGGGGCTGGTCGTGGACCAAGCGTCTATGCCCGGATGGGGGTGTCCAGACAAGTCAGTCCAGAAGGTGGATAAGACAAAGAGCTTGGAGACCCCCTGGTTGCACAATACCACCTCCAGCAGTCCATAAGGGCTGGTTCTGAGGAGTATGGAAGCTGCCACACGCTGTACGATGCCTGCCAGAAAGGAACTGGCCAGGATGGGACCACCAAATGATGTACCCCGTATTCACCTAGAAAGGCTTGTGTCGCATGCTCGGTATTGTCTCAGACATAATGAGAGATGTACAAGTCCCTGACCAGCCTCGAAAGGAAGCGCTGATACTGGGCCCGAACAGCGTCTGAGGACAGATGGTCAGAGGGCTCCTCCTCCCCCCCGTGGAGGAAAACGAGGAGGTTGAGGAACTTGAAGAGTCAGACTCTGGGTGCGGAGGAGGAACTGGTAGGAAGACCTGCTTGTCCATGGCCCTAACACACTGTGGGAAAGCCACAGCCTGAGATCTGAACTGTTCTCAGGTCAAGGCCCCAGAGGACCCATGTAGCCTGGGAGAAGGGGAGCTGGTCGCAGAGGCACAGGCGAACCTGTCACCTGAGGTGACGTGTCTCTGCCAGGGCTAGAGG
Source organism: Neoceratodus forsteri (assembly GCA_016271365.2). Classification (NCBI taxonomy): domain Eukaryota; kingdom Metazoa; phylum Chordata; order Ceratodontiformes; family Ceratodontidae; genus Neoceratodus; species Neoceratodus forsteri. The sequence goes on along the minus strand of CM028131.1, from coordinate 246,671,513 downwards.
AATCTAAAGGAGAACCTGGCATCAGCGGGAATCTGCAGGTCTGTAAATTCACTGACCTGTTAAGGAACACAAATCATTTGGGACTTAACCCTGTAGGGTGAGCTACCCTATGAAGGGACATGGGCCGCATGGATCCAGAAGGGCAGTCCCCAGCCCCACCCAATGAGACCTCCCTAGAAGAGGACGAAGGGAGGAGACTGGGCTCAGCACTACAGCTCCTGCCCCGACCCCGGAGGGCCACGGTAGTGTGCCAATGTCCTTCGCCCTGTTCCCTCAACCCTGTCAACTCCAAGGAAGCTCTCTTCCTCACACCCTGTGCCAAAGAGCCCCCCAACTCAGGTGACCACACTGAGGGAGGCTGCAGAAGGGGGGTCTCGATCTTGATTCTGAGAGGGGGGATAGCACCGGGGATGGCAGCTACCCCTCACTCATGAACCCGATCACCACACCCACAGCAGCAGGTCCACCAGCCTGCAGCTGACCCCCTAAGCCACGATCGGCTCGAGAGTCGGCACAAGCCAGTCACCGGAGACATAGGAGGGGGAACGTGGGGAGGCGCAAGGGTGCTAGGCCATGGGGAACCCTCTGATTCCAAAGAATCAGGCCTCCAGTCCAGTTCAGCCTCGGAATTGTCTGGCTCTGAAGAGGAGATGATCAAGAAGAAAAAATTACTCACCTTAGTAATGTTGTTTCTTCTAATGGAGTCTTGCTGTATTCTGACAATAGCAGTGAGTCCCAACCTTCGAACTGCCCCGGAGATGAAAGAGTTAACTTTCCATGCCAGGCATGGAATGCTGAGCTCGAGCTTGGTTGAGACTCTGTCTGTTGCTGTTTGAACTCAAACCGTCAGATCTTTTACGAGCTAAACTCACTGGAGGTCCTGTGTGGAAGCTGTAAACCTACACTAGCCAACTGGCTACTAACATAAAAACAGATTTTGGTCCCAAAACAAAGACTCAAGTCAGGAGACCCAAAAAATGAAATAAACACAACACCCACTCACCCAAAGAAAAGGGTGATAACAAAAAGGTGGGGCACCTCTTGAGTGCCAACACTGCCACTGCCCACCCACATCCCAAAAACAGAGGTTCTGAGAGGGCGGGGGAGGTCAGAATACAGCAAGACTCCATTAGAAGAAACAACATTACTAAGGTGAGTAATTTTTTCTTCAAACAACATGAAGTCTTGCTGTATTCTGACAATAGCAGACTACCAAGCAGTACCTCTATGGAGGAGGGACAGAACCTACTTAGGAAATAGGCTCTGAAGCACAGCTGTGCCAAACCAAGCATCACTCCTAGCCTGGATATCCAGGGAGTAATGCTTGGTAAGAGTGTGAACTGTTTTCCAGGTAGCTGCTTGACATATCTCTAAGATAGGAATATCCCTGGCAGCAGCCAGGGAAGCAGCTGTACTTCTGGTAGAGTGAGCCCTCAGGCCTGAGGGTGGAACCTTACCTAGTTTTTCATAGCAAAATTGGATGCAAGAGACAATCCACCCGGCAATGGATCTTTTACTGGCAGGTTTTCCTTTACCAACCTCACCATAAGTGAGGAACAGTCGGAGGGAGTCAAACCTATGACCCTTGGTACGTTCTATATAGTAGCTAAGGGCTCTTTTCACATCTAGACTGTGCAGCCTCCTCTCACCAGAGGAGGAATGGTCAGTGAAGTACACAGGAAGAGACATAGATTGGCTAAGGTGGAAGTCTGAAACCACCTTAGGCAAAAACTTCCTGTTAGTCCTGAGGACCACCTTATCTCTATGGAAGGAAATAAAGTCAGGCTCCACTGACAGGGCTTGTAGCTCACTTATGCGCCTGGCAGAAGTGATGGCCACCAGAAACACAGTTTTCCAAGTCAAGTACTTAAGCTCTGTTGAGGACAAAGGCTCAAAAGGGGGTTGCATAAGCTGAGCAATGCAAACGTTAAGATCCCAAGCAGGGGCAGGGTCCCTGAATGGAGGATTGGTATGAAGCAATCCCTTGAAAAACTTGGAGAAAACAGGGTGAGCTGAAAGAGAAGAGGGCTTACCTGCTGAAATGAAAGCAGAAACAGCTGCCAGATGCACCCTTAGTGTAGCTGGTCTGAGTCCCAAGATATTCAGATAGACCATATAGTCAAGGACTATGGGCAGATCAGCAGACTCTGGGGAAATATGCTTCCCAGAGCACCATATGGAAAATCTTTTCCACTTGGAATTATAAGTAGGTCTGGTGGAAGGCTTCCTAGAAGCCTTTAGAATATCCATAACACCTTGGGAGAGGTGTAAATCAGCAAACTCTAACTCTTCAAGAGCCAGGCCTTGAGATTGAGAGATTTGAGATTTGGGTACCAAACCCTCCCCTGAGCACAGGTTAACAGGTTGTAATTCCTGGGAAGAGCCAGGTGAAGATGGACTGTTAAGGACAACAGGAGAGGATACCAGGGCTGTCTGGCCCAGTCTGGAGCAATCAGGATCACTTTGCAGGGTTGAGACCTGATTTTGACTAGCACTCTGAACAGGAGAGGGGAAGGGGAGAAAGCATACAGGAACTTCCCTTCCCAACTGAGAACTAAGGCATCCAGGGGGACTGAGCCCAACACTGGGGGCCTGCAGCAAAAAAGGGGAAGTTGGTGATTGTCTTGAGCTGCAAAAAGATCTACCTGTGGGGTGCCCCATCTGGAGAATATCACCTCCAAGACCAGGGGATCCAGTGACCATTCATGATGGCCCTGAGATATCCTGCTGAGAGCATCTGCCAGGACATTGTCCTTGCCTGGGAGGTGTACTGCTGTGAGGGAGGTGTTCAGGGAATAAGCCAGAGACCACAATTTCATTGCTTCTGTGTACAAGGCCGTGAGACCGAGTGCCTCCTTGCTTGTTGATGTACCACATTGTGGTGGTATTGTCTGTTCTGATCTGAATAACTTGTTCTGAACAGACTTGGAAAAAGCTTGAAGTGCTAGAAATACTGCTCTGAGTTCCAACAGATTGATGTGAAGCAGAGATTCCTGAGGGGGACCACAACCCTGGGTGGTGAGGTGGCCCAAGTGAGCCCCCCACCCCAAGAGGGAGGCATCTGTAGTAAGGATTAAAGAGTGAGACTGAGTGACAAAGGGAACTCCTTGTCTTAGATTGTTCTGATCCTGCCACCACTGCAAGGCCTGGATCAGGGTTCGAGTCACTGGGATCAGTTTGGTCAGAGAGTCCTTTTTCTGAGACCAAAAGGCTCTCAAATGGAACTGAATGTCCTCATCTGAAATCTTGCTCCCTGCACCACTGCTGTAGAAGCAGCCATGTGCCCCAGGAGCTGCAGAAAATGCCTTGCTGGTCGAGACACCTGTAGGGTGAATGAGGAGGCCAGTGTGATAAGGGTCCTGCTCCTGTCCAGGGAAGGAAGGCTCTGGCCTTTTCTGTATCTAGCTCTGCCTTATGAAGGTGAAGAGCTGAACAAGTTCTAGAACTGACTTTGAAAGATTCAGAAGGAAACCCAGAGAGGTGAGCAGTTGCTGAGTTATCTGTAGGTGTAACTTGACTTGGTCTGGGGACTGGCCTACTATGAGCCAGTCGTCCAGGTAAGGGAAGATGGCAATTCTTTGCCTTCTTAGAGAAGCAACTACTACTGCCAGGCATTTTGTGAACACTCCTGGAGCATCGGTTAGACCGAAGGGCATTGCTCTGAACTGGTAATGGCCCGAGGGCAGCTCGAACCTGAGGTACTTTCGATGGGAGCTTCTGATGAGAATATGGAAATAGGCATCCTTGAGGTCCAGGGAAACTAGCCAGTTCCCTGGCCTTAGAGAGGGTAGAATTATTCCCAGAGTCACTATTTTGAATTTTGGCTTGAAAAGGTGCTTGTTTAAGTATCTGAGATCCAGGATGGGCCGCCATTCTCCTGTCTTTTTTGGGGTAAGGAAGTACCTGGAGTACAATCCTTTGCCCTGGTGTAGGGGTGGAACCCTTTCCACAGCTCTGAGAGCCAGGAGGGAAGAGACCTCTGCCTCTAGGGCAAGTGCCTGGATTTGCAGGTGGAAAGGATCTGGTTCTCAGCTTTGGAAATTTTTTGAAGCTGAGAACCAGTCCCTGGCTTACTACCTCTAGGACCCACCTGTCTGATCTTAGAGACTTCCAGTCCTGGACAAAGTAAGCCAGCCTGCCTCCTACAGGTAGTGGAGAATTGGCCCTGGCAAGCCCATCAGGGTGCCTGTTTGGCAGGGGGTTTTGGCTGAGGGGTGGAAGCAGGCCTGCTTGTACCCCCTTCTGCCTCTCCCTCTAAAGAACCCCCTCTGAGCGTAGGCAGAAGAGGAGGCCTGGGCTTGGTAGAAAGGCCTATGAAAAGGCCTGCCCCTGCCCCTGGGATGCTGCCTCTGAGGAGTGGCCTGCCTTTCCTTGGCCTGGGCACTCCTATAGGTGGTCCTATATTTGTCCATTTTCTTCATGTAATTCTCTGTTTGCTCCCCAAACAGAGAATTACCCACAATAGGAAAATCCATGGCCTTAGTCTGGGTATCCTGTGACAGGCTAGTACATCTGAGCCAAGCCATTCTGCGAAGTGCCACAGATGTAGCCATGACTCTAGATGAAACATCAATGGAGTCCACTGCAGCATGGAATTGCACCTTGGATGCCTCAATACCATCAGCAGCCACCTGCTCCAGCTCCTTGGCAAGCTGGCCAGGGACCTGTTTTGCTAAAGCCATGACAGTGTCCCATCTGGATTTCTGATACCTAGCAGTATAGGCCATATAGTTGGCCTGTCTGAGTCCCAAGGATGCTGCCATGTACTGTTTTCTTGCCATGGCATCAATCCTCCTGGAGTCCTTGTCTGGGGAGTGTGAAGCCAAGGGAATATTTACCTTATCACAGGCTGCAGCCTGCACTACCCCAACATGGCTGCATTGTTGTGTAAGGAACTCCGTATCTGAGCTTGACAATGTATACCTCTTGTCCATTATTTTATCCACAGGAGGTATAGTATTAGGAGTCTTTAAAATCTTAAATGTCTGTTTCCCAAAAGATTTGTGTAAGGGAATAGACAGCCTCCTAGACTTTGGGATATCCATCATTTCCACATAGTCAGGCTCCTCCTGGTCATCCACAGCTTCTTTCGTAGGAAGCTGGAGGGTTTCGCCACTTTTTTATAAAACATGAAATGGGAGGGGGACTCAGAAAGCCTAGGAGGAGACACTCCTGAAGGTCTGTCTGGGGAGATGTCCGGGTCAATGGGCACATCCAGACTTTCAAAATCACATTCACTTTCCTCATACTCCTCTTCCTCCTCCTCCGGTTCATAATATTCCTCTAAATCATAATCTTGAACCGGTGGAACCGGCCGAACCGAGCGCCTCCCTGATGGTGCCGGTTCGGTCGGAACCGGGGAAAGCGACTGCACAATTTTTATCGCTTTGGCTATTTCTTCAGCAGTTGGAGAAGAAAGTTTTGGATCCACACCAGCTGATTTTTCCTTTCTTGTTCTCTTAGCCAGAACCAACTCCTCAGAATCGGTTCTCCTTTTGCCCGAAGAAGTCTCGCCCTGGTCAGAGGGCACTCCTTCTGGTTCGGTTTGAACCGAACCGGGCTGGCCATCCGGTTCAGCTGACTTTTTGGCCTCCCTTTCCCTGAGCCTACCAACTCTCTTCTCTAGGGTAGCTGCAAGAAAATTTTTACAAATCTGGCAGTCTGTATTGAGGTGGTCAAACCCCAGACAATAAACACAGGTGGTGTGGGGGTCAGCCTTAGCAAAGACTTCCCCACACACACTGCAGTGTTGAAACCCAGTGGGCCCGGTTTTTCTTTTGGGTTTCTCAGACATTGTGCCAGTCCTAACCAAACTTACCCTTTTAATGGCAATCTGCCAGGCAAGACCCTCTTATCGGTTCCTGACCGTGTTATGGGTCGTGGAAAAAAACGTAATAAAATCTTTTTTTAGAACCGATAAGAACCGGTAACCACACACTAAAAGTACAGATAAAGATTTTTCAACAACTTGATCGGTTCAAACCGAACCGATGAACCGTTTACAAGTTCCACACAGAATAGAAAATAATAAAAACCTATCTAGTACTCACGAATACCACAGACAGAGACTGAACCGACAGGTTACGGTTTAAATTCGGTCGAAAACCGAGAAAAGCGGTACTTTAACCGACAAACTGAACCAAGCAGAAGGAGAAATCTCCAGAGCGACTGTTCAGTGAGGCGGAGTAAAGAATCTGACAGTTTGAGTTCAAACAGCAACAGACAGAGTCTCAACCGAGCTCGAGCTCAGCGTTCCATGCCTGGCATGGAAAGTTAACTCTTTCATCTCCGGGGCAGTTCGAAGGTTGGGACTCACTGCTATTGTCAGAATACAGCAAGACTTCATGTTGTTTGAAGTGCTCAGGACCGGCGGCCCCGGGAGTTCTCCCAGTCAAAGTGCTGCTCGACCGACCCTGTACACCTCATGGTGCCATTCCAATCACCGGAGCCGCGAATGGCCCTGAGATCTGAGATAGCGTCATTGGGAGGCACCGAGGAACGCCCCACGCTAGGACCCACAGCCATGGGCCCCGATGATGGGGGAGCCTGCACCTCTGAAAAGGTGACTGCCAGAGCGGTGCTCCTGGCCTGGCCCCGAACAGAGCTGGACCGAACCTCCAGCACTGCAGTAGGAACCTCCTCTCTGGCAGGGCATGAAGAAGAGGAGAGGAGCCCCCTCTTCACATCTTCACCGGACTGTGTAGGCCTGGAAAGGGACGTGGAGGAAGGGCTGAGTTTCCTACGCTTGGACCAATGCAAGCAATGCCACCCCTGAAAGCCGGCGGAGCCCTACTGACTTTTAACGTGTGGTGCTCCAGAACTCAGCAGTCCACAGAGAAGCAGGCATTGCAGGAATCCATGTTGTGTTGAGGTCCAAGGCAGGAAAGGCAAACGTCATGCTGGTCGGTAACGGAGTTTTTCAGCTGCAATGACACTGATGCATGGGAGGCTGACCTGTTTTCTACTACTGTTTCTTGTCCCGAGGACCAGGCATGACATGTATGGTAACTTAAAAAACAAACCAGAAAAGACTCAGTGCTGTATAAAAAAAGGAAAGATCTTACTGGTCTGGAATGGCGTCGAGTAGGCAGCAGAACTGAGGTGGAGTCGTGGTGGAGAACTGAAAACGGTATCGAAAGGCTCCGAGGCTTCGACGTCAACTAGGCCATGCAGAGAACTCTCGAGCGAGGGTGCTGTCTCAATGGCGGGAAAAGCAGAACTGAGGTGGAGGAGGATCCAATGGGCATTTCTAGCCGACCCACGAGCACCATGCAATGCGCCGGCCTCATGGGCAGCGCCGATGGCACCGGCTGACTCCTCCTTCCAAAAAAAAAAAATCTCCCACGGGGTGCCTGTCTCTGGCCAGACACCCAACAGTGATGAATGGTGAAGACTGACACAGGTAAGGTAATACAACTTACTTTTATTAACAATAACTCTTAACCATGCAAAATTATGTCTGAGAGGGAAACATCTCAGGACACTCTAAGTTGCAAATACGATGGACTATGGATTCAAGAACTGCTTTTACAGTGACCTGCAATGAAAACAACAAACTCTGGCACAGCCACTATGGCTGTAAATGCATTAACTAGATAAGGGTGTTTCATGGGCTTAAACATAAACATGAATTGCCGTTGCATACACTAACTGAATCAAGGTACGATAAATTGAGAAAGGGCAAATATAAAAATAATGCCACCGTCTGTACTACAGTTACCTATATGTTTCACATTTTACTCTATGCACTGTTACAGCAATCAACTCAACAGAACTGGGCCATCATATGTGTAACCCCCCCTACAAATGGGGGTTCCTGAAAAGTCTTCATTGAGCTTGTCTAAATGCTCACTGCCAGGCTGGTGTCCTGCATTTTTGCAGTTTAAATGTGATTGCCAGACACTGCCTATATACAGGGCGCCGATTTTTCTGCGGTACATCAGAGCAAGGTTCTGCGGCGTTCGATACCAATTTCTGCGGCAGTTCTGCAGCACATTTTTACCCTTAATGTTTTCTTTTTTTGCCATATCTGACACAATGCATGCTTGTAACACAGTCATTTTATGGGCTTTTGTCACCAAATTTTCAACATAGCCAGTTTAAGACCTCTGTTCATGAACAGTGTCACTGTGATTTTCTTAATCTGTCCCAAACATTGATTTTGCACACCGACCGTGCCATTGTGAGCTACATGTGCGAAAACACATTTCGGGTGAGATGTGAAAAATGACAGTTGTACTGCTCATAAGGAGGTGTGGTAAAATGGCAATGCTGAAAATCTGGAGTAAATATTAAAATGCTTTCGAGATTCTGGCGATGCGTAAAATTCGTAATGCACACTTGTAAAACAGTCATTTTGGGGAATATTTTCACCAAATTTTCAACATAGGGTTTTTGGGGGCCTACCTCATGACCTGTGACACTGTCATTTTGTTAATCAGTCCCGAAAGGTGGTTCCGTGCAGTGACCGTGAAATCACCCTTCAGGGCCGAATAACAAAATGACAGTGTCACAGTTCATGAGGTGGGGCCCCAAAAACCCCATGTTGAAAATTTGGTGAAAAAAATTCTCAGAAATGGCTGAGATATACACTAAAGTTGAAAAAAATCCATTTATGCCATTATACAGCTTACCGGCATTTCTTCAGTTCGCGGTCAGCTTTGAAGAGTGCAGACGTGTTCCCGGTCCACTGAAGATCATCGCGCTGGGCTCCGGAGGCAAGCATGGGTTGAGGTGGGGTGAGGTGGGGGTGTGGGGAGGTGAGGTACGCAGAGGGTGGGCGGGTTGGGGAGGGGCAAAAGAATCAACAAGGGAAGGTCTTTTTTCAGGTCTTTTTATTTTTCAGATAACAGGGACTTTTGCCACACTGGGCTGGGCACCCAGTGTAGCACCAGGCAGCTTGGGGGGACCAGTGAAGCCAACGGGAGATTGGGCACCCCCATCAGCAAATTACACTTTTGCCACACTGGGGTGGGCTCCCAGCGTGGCATACAGACATTTTGGAGGGGGGAGTGAAGCCGACGGGGGACTGGGCATCCCCATCAGAAAATTACACTTCTGCCATGCTGGGGTGGGCTCCCAGTGTGGCATACAGATATTTTGGGGGAGCAGTGAAGCTGACGAGGATTGGACACCCCTGTCAGCAAGTACACTTTTGCCATGCTGGCGTGGGCTCTCAGCATAGCATACAGACATTGAGGTAGTAGGCCGGCCAGGGGATTCAGCACCCCGTCAACAAAGGTTCATTTGTTCTGTAGGTGGCTGCGAATTCCACGGGCTGCCGCAAATTCCGAAGGTGACGGCAAATTCTGCGGATAATTCCACGGTTTGCCGCAGTCGCGGAAAACTCGGGACCCTGCCTACAGTATATAGCCTCTGTGTACTCTCTCTTTAAGGGCTGCCTGGATTGCAGTCATAATTAATCTAAAATGCAGCTCTGTTAGAAGATGTGCTTGTTTGCTGATCATTTGTTAGAGTAATAATAATACTGCAGTTTGTTCTAACCTGCCTTCTTTGCAGCATGTACAGTTCTGTTTGTTTCCATCATCTTGGTCCTGGACTGCTGAAATGGGCCAATCAGTACATTTGGGACTCTAAAATGGAGCCTGCCTACAGCGGCTTGGTGGGGTCAAAACTTGTAAGAATTGTAGTTTGGGGCTTTTTGAGCCTAAAATAACCTGGACGGGGAGCCCTTGTTGTGACTGACAGACAGATCAGCCAACCGAACCTTTTGGATCCTGGGAAGTCTCAAACTGCTTGCAGTTTCAGTTAGGTCTAAGTTGGGAAGTGAAGAAGTAATAGCTCGAGGTAGTTCGAGCAGCAATCCACAGTGGATTCGCGCAGAAGAACTGTGGAAAGGCCTGAGTTTTGGCCTGCATGCCTGCCTGCTGTCCCTGAGAGGGAACTTGTGCCTTTTTTGGACCGAATCCGAACTTGGAGGGTGAAGTAAGCCACTGAATTGTGACCAGGCTCCTACCTGAAGAAGACCGAAGATTTGCTGAATGCGATCAGCCTGTCTGGACTTCCAGCCACCTCTGAACTCCCAGATTGTGCAGAGACTCTGTAATTGTGACCGGAGAGCCTTTTGCCTGGTACAGTGGAATTTTCTTACATGTGAATGTGTTGTGTGCTTATAGTGGGTCGTGATTTGGTTCCCCACTGTGGTTTGAATTGTATTCTGCTTGCTGGAAGCTGTATTAGAATTTCCTTACGTGTAAATGTGCTGTGTGCTGCTAGTGGGTTGCGATTTGGTTCCCCACCGTGGTTTGAACTGTATTCTGCTTGCTGGAAGCCGCATCCAGACCCACAGACTGAATCCAAAATCATCTCCATTGGGCCTGTGCCTTGCAACACTGGCCCAGCCCAACTACCCACTGCACAGAGAACGCCATCGATGAGAAACCGGCCTGGGGATCAGCCCCCTGCTCAACACTTGAACAGGAATGACGCCTCAGTGATTCGTGTGGGCCCCACTTCTCCGGGCACTCCAGCTCAACAACCTGCAGTCTCAATTTCGTCCTGCCTGTGTCCAGTATTGAGTATCGTGAGTTAACATCAGGGTAGCTCCCTGCAACAACACCTAAAGCTAAAGTGTTGTCATCTGATTGTCTTGTTGCTTTTTCTTTCACGAACTGAGCCCCCCCCCCAGCTCCGGATTACAAGTAGTGTGTGTTGTGCATGTTGCTTTCTTCCATCACAGGGTCTCAATCAGCCCTGGTGGTAAGTGCAAACAGTATGGGTACTGGTATGGTGTACAAGGGGTACTGTGAAAGTGATTATCGTATATTGCTCTGGCCGCTAGAAGGGAAAGAGGGGGGTTACAGTGTCCTGGAGTGCTGTGTCCAGGTTAGTGTGACCACTACCAACCATGACTTCTGGGTGGAGACATCCGTTTCAGAACTCAGGCCACTTAACCTGCTACTAGCCGGGCAGGCAGGAGTAGTAGTCCTTGGGATAGCGCCACCTAGGGGTTACATATGCATGAAGGTACTGTACCTTAACTGCAAACACTGCTGAGACAACTATAAGTTGTGACAAAATGGAAGATAAACACAGTGTTGAGATGTTTAGGAAGACATTTGATGTGTTTCATTGATTTTTTTTAAAGATTGCAATACAGTACACACACACACATATAATTAGTATGCCATAAAAGTGTATATACCCAAATGTCAATGTAAATCTTACACATTTCACTACAAGTTGTTCTCTTGAAGGAAGATCTTACTGTACAAGGCATAAAAATGGGCATTAGGTAAAAGTGAACTGGAGTAGGTGTGTTAGTGAGGGTATTGCATAGTTTATATTTTATTGCTGCTCCACCCCAGGCACACACAATATGAAAATCAACAGCTCCTTGATATGAAGCAGCAGGAATTAGTACAAGGACAGAAACAAGTAGAAGACTGAGTAAGTGGGTAGACAAGCATGAGTATGGTTAAGTCAAATAATATTTCAAAAAGTCTCACTGTTACAATTCATTTTTTACAAATGCGTCTGCACAGTTGACAATTTTTGTAAAAATATAATAACAATGGGAATTATGCCACATAACACATAATTTAAGTGAGAGGAATGAAGTTAATAAAAATAAAACCAAGTAGAATGGAAGAGAAGTAGCTATAAAATGAAATGGGAGGGCAAATACAGAGCTATTCCAGCGGCAACAGGTGATGCGTTTAATTACTCTGCATCTCAGGTGGGTGCACAGGCATTGGGTCACAGGTGAAAATAACATAACATATATGGTAATAAAGAAAAATAAAATACAGCTCACTGGAGAGCAGATTCGCAGTCGCACAAATGTCCACAGCTGAGATGTTTCTGAAACAAGCAGTAGAAGCAGCCATGCCTCTGGATGAGTGCCCTTTCACTTCCCCTGGAAAAGGTTTATTGTACTTCTGGTAACAGAAAACAATGCAGTTTGCCAGCCATTTAGACAGTTACTGTTTTGAAACTTCTGATAAACAGGAAAGAAGACAGGCATGTGGGGAGTAATGCAATGCACTGGCTGTGGGGCAGCAGTCTTCCGGGAGACTTGCTGGAGGTTGAGATGCTGCCCTATTTGCAGGCAATTCTCTGCTCTGAGGGAGGAGGTTGCCCGTCTCCAGGCCAGACTGACCAGGAGTAAGGGAACCTCCCCCAACCGGGGAACACCAGAGCCACCACCTCTGCCTCAGAGGTTGCCAAGAAAGAGCAGCGGTTCAACCACAGTGGGCTCAGTGAGGGTGAGGGTGGTGGAACAGAGGCACATCCGTTCAGCTGTACTGCTCCATAATCCATACGCCATTCTGGTGGAGCATAGTTCCCCTGTGGTGGCACCCGCAGTGGAGACCGATGAGGCTGCTGGCAACCATCACAAGGGAGGCTCACAGGAAGGTGGTACAGGACACCACAGGGAAAGGAAGCAGCTCCTGGTGGGGGACTCAGTTATTGGGGGTTAGGACTGGGGGGCAGGGGAAAGTGAAGTAAGGTGCCTGCCTGGTGCCATGGCTTGGAGGGGCAGGAAGCGAGTTCTCAGGATCATGAGAGCAGCTGCATGGGAAACGGAGCTGGATGTCACTGTCCACCTAAGGACAAATGACTTGGCTGGGCATGGGATTAGAGCAGTGCAAGAGGAGTTTGAGGAGTTGGGGAGGGGCCTTGGACAAGTAGCTCATACGGTATCCTTCTCAGAGGTGCTGCCTGTCTATGGCATGGGTGAAGCAAGGGTACTCCACACCATGCAGTTCAATGAATGGTTGAAAAACTGGTGTGGAGCACAGGGTTTTGGCTTCACTGGGGACTAGGGTTTCCTCCTGGAGGGATACCTGCCTATACTGGCACGATGGTCTGCACCTGTCCAGGAAGGGAACCAGTCTCCTGAGTGATCGGTTTAAATGCTTCATTGACACGCTTTTAAACTAGCCAAGGGGGGAGGCACTGATAAGAAGCAGGGAATTCCCAGCCTCCCCCCACAAAACAGGGTAGTTAGCGAGGTAAACACCAAGGTGAAAGGTCAATAGGGAGCAGGACAGGGGTAAATGGAGACGGCAAAGTCAGTAAGGGAAGGGATGGGGCTACAAGAGGTAAAACCATAAAAAAATGGAGAGTAATGAGTACCAATGCCCATAGTCTGGGTAACAAGCTTCCTGAACTAGAGGCCTTGATGGAAGAGGAACATCTGGATATCATGGTAGTCACAGAAACATGGTACACACAGAACCATGACTGGGATGTAAACATATCAGGGTACACTATCTACAGGAGGGACAGGAAGGGTAAAAGAGGAGGAGGAGTAGCTCTCTACATAAGGGAAGGAATCAAAGCAACAGAACAAAAGGGTAAATGGGGAGGAGAGCAGGCACTGTGGGCCAACTTGGAAACAGGAAATGGCACCACAATCTGCATGGGGGTTGTACATAGACCGCCATCTCAGGGGGAGGAAATGGACAAGGAAATTATAGAAAGTATCCTTAGAATGGCAGGAAAAGGGGAGATATTGTTGATGGGGGACCTGAATATGCCAGATGTAAACTGGAGCACACTTGCTGCAGCCACATCCAAAAGTGGGGTCACTCTCAATGCCCTGCAGGGGGCATGCCTTAGACAGCTAATATTGGAACCCACTTGGGAGGGAGCAATCTTAGACCTGGTACTCTCAATGCCCTGCAGGGGGCATGCCTTAGACAGCTAATATTGGAACCCACTTGGGAGGGAGCAATCTTAGACCTGGTACTCTCAAATGGAGATGGAGAGAGGATCACAGATTTAGAAGTGGATAGCTATCTGGGAACTAGCTACCACTGAACAGTATGGCTCATGAGAAACACAGCAGTAGAGTCAAAGGTCCTGGACTTTAGGAGGGCTGACTTTGCCAAAATGGGAGCGTGCCTAAGGAATGCACTAGCAAATGGGCAGGAAGGAGGGGCGGAAGAACAATGGGAAATAATCAAATCTGCCATAACAGAGGTAACAAGCCTTTGTGTGAAGCAAATAAACAAAACAAAGTAAAAATTCACTATGGTTCTCAAAGGAGGTGGCAGGGAAGGTTAGGGAGAAAAAGATAGCATTCAGGAAGCACAAGAAATCACAGAAGAAGCAGGACAGAGAACTGTATCAGTTAAAGCAGAAGGAAGCAGGGAAGGCAGTCAGAACAGCGAAGGCCCAAACCAAGGAAAAGATAGCCAACTCAGTTAAGAAGGGGATAAAACAGCACATAGGTACAGCAGGGAGGCGAAGGAGAAGACCAAGGAGGGATAGTTGAGGCTTAAAAAGGGGAGGGTGGGCAGAGGGTGACTGTAAAAAGGCAGAGATACTAAACAAATATTTTTGCTCAGTATCCACAAAAGAAGAAGAGGGAGAGGTACCTAAACCAAACAATAAAAGCACTCTGGATGGGGGGGGGTAGATACCAGTCCATTCACAGAAGAAAGGGTTATGAAGGAACTCCTAAAACTCAAAGTGGACAAAGCAATGGGGCCTGATGGGATTCACCCCAGAATTCTGAAAGAACTAAGGGGAGAACTAGTGACACCACTGACTACCCTTTTTGACAAATCATGGGAGGATGGTGTGGTACCGGAGGACTGGAGGAGGGCGGATGTTATTCTTCTTCACAAATGTGGGAGCAAGACAGAGGCAGGAAACTACAGACCTGTTAGCTTGACCTCAGTGGTAGGGAAATTGATGGAATTACTTCTGAAAGAAAGAATTGTTGAGTACCGGTGGCCAGCAGGGCACACAGCACCCAAGAGAAGGCCAGCATGGATTCTGAATGGCAGGTCATGTCAGATGAATCTAATAGATTTCTTTGACTGGGTGACCAAAGTAGTAGACCAAGAAGGGGCTGTGGATATGGCCTACCTAGACTTTAGCAAGGTATGTGACACAGTCCCAAACAAAAGATTAATAAACAAGTTAGCCAGCCTGGGAGTGGGTCCCAGGCTGGTAGCCTTGGTAACAAGCTGGCTGGACAACAGGACCTAGAGGGTAATAGTAAATGGAGCACACTCTGAAGAAAGGGGGGGTTACTAGTGGGGTGCCACAGGGTTCAGTACTGGAACCAGTCCTCTTTAATGTCTTTATAGGTGAAATTGCAGAGGGTCTGGAAGGTAAAGTATGCCTCTTTTGCAGATGACACAAAGATCTGCAACAGGGTTGCTACACAAGAAGGGGTGCAAAGGATGAGAAGGGACTTGGCAAGATTGGAGGAATGGCCAAAAATATGGCAGCTTAAATTCAATGCAAAAAAGTGCAAAGTAATGCACCTGGGAAACAAAACCTAGGGGAAGAGTACACAATGGGGTAGAGGTGGTAACAACAACACAAATGGAAAGGGACCTGGGAGTAATCATATCAGATGACCTTAAGGTTAGCAAGCAATGTGAGAAGGCAGTAGGGAGAACTGGGGGGGGGGGATACTAGGATGTATATGGAGAGGCATCACCAGTAGAAAACAGGAAGTTGTTATCCCTCTGTACAGACAGTTGGTGAGACCCCATTTTGGAGTACTGTGTACAGTTCTGAAGACCCCATCTCTGCAGGGACACAGACAGGATGGAGGCAGTCCAGAGGAGGGCAACTAAAATAGTGCAGGGTCTGCAACAGAAGCCATATGAAGAGAGATTGAAAGTACTTAATATGTATACCCTTGAAGAAAGGAAGGAGAGCAGGGACATGACAGAAACTTTCAAGTACCTCAAGGGAATCAACAAAGTCCAAGACGGGAGCATCTTTAAGAAAGAGAGATGTACAAGAACAAGGGGGCACAATTTGAAGATAGAGGGGGGGACGGCTCAGGAGTAATGTGAGGAAGTACTTTTTCACAGAGAGGGTGGTGGACGAATGGAACCGCCTTCCTGAGAAGGTTGAGGGGTCAAAAACAGTGGAGGAATTCAAGAATGCATGGGACAGACATAAGGCAATTTTAGTGAGGGGTAGGAGGAAGTAGGGTGTTGGGTAACTGGAATCTGCAGCTTATCCAATAGGTAGGAAATGGACAGACTAGGTGGGCCAAGCGGTCCTTATCTGCCGTCAAAGTCTATGTTTCTGTCTTCTGGGTGCAAAGGAAACAAACAACTGATCGGACTTACGAACATCTTTAGTCCGGTAAGTGTAGTAACGCAGAATTCTGTGCACATCCATAGTGTGCAGAAGAACCTCCCCCAGATTAGAGTACTCAGGGAAGAATACCAGCAACTGAAGTGCCTGATTCAACGTAAACTCAGAAACCACTTTAGATAAAAACGTAGGGTTTGTACACAGAGCCACCCGGTCTCTGTGGAAAATCAAGTAAGGCTCCTTACACACCAGGACCTGAAGCTCTGAAATTCTTAGAGCTGAAGTAATAGCAACTAAGAAAAGTGCTTTCCAAGACAAATAGTGCATAGCACAACTTGCTGCTGGTTCAAAAGGAGCCAAAGTAAGTTTTTCCAAAACAAAATTCAAGTCCCACGGGGGGACTGGATTATGAATTGGTGGTTTCAGGTGGAAAATTTCTTTCAGGAAGGCTTTGGAAATCTCCAATTGAGCTATGGTTTTGCCATCCACAGGGAGGTGGTAGGCTAAAAAGGTAGACAGCTGGACCTTCAAAGAAGAATAGCTGAAGCTGAGATCTGAAAGATGCAAGAGGTACTCCATGACCTGGGGCACCGGGCAAGAAAAAGGATCCCAACCCTTGGAGGCTGCCCAAATGGAGAATCTTTTCCATTTCACGACATAAGTAGTTCTTGTGGAGCCACTAGGGCAAAATGTCCACAGGTGCCACACATGCAGGTGGAGGGATTTGAGGTCCGGATGCACCAGTCTGCCCTGCTCCTGAGTCAGAAGATTGTGGCAGAGAGGCAGAGGTACTGGGGGGATTCGATCGACAGCTGTTGAAGCAGAGGGAACCAAATCTGATGAGGCCAAAGGGGGCTATTAGAATCATATGAGCCCCTTCTGCCTGTAGCTTCTGGAGAACTCTCTGAAGCACTGGGAAGGGAGGAAAGGCATACAAGAACCTCCCTGTCCCACAGAAAGACAGAGCATCTCACCCGAAAACACCACACCCAGGACTGAGCAAGCAAAAATTGGGTAGTTTTGCACTGGAAGGGAAGACAAAGAGATCTATCTCCAGCCAACCCCACAGATCGAATAAGCTTTCGACCACCTCTTGATTTAGCTCCCGCTCATCAGCCCTGACAGTGGTGCAGCTGAGACTGTCTGCCAGGATGATGGAGGATCGACCGGGCTGTGGTCCAGCATGAGTTGGCCACTAATCTGGCCCGTTCCTGCAGGGTCTCTGCTCTGTTCGATGGGAGGAAGACCCTGCCTTGGACCGTATCCAGCACTGCCCCAATCGACTGTAGGCGCTGTGAGGGGAGAGGTGGGACTTGGGATAGCTGATTGTTATTCCAAGTCTGGAAAAGAGGTCCAGGGTGAAGGAGAGGGACTCCCTCTGACTGCTCTGTGATGGAGCTGACATAAGCCAGTCAACTAGATACAGGCACAATTAGATCCCTCTGCAGCACAGGGCCATAGCCACCATTGCTAATCACTCGGTGGGGCAGTGTCAGTGGCTCAGCAGGTAGCACACTTGCCTCTGAGACCAGGAGATCAGAAGGCTGTCGGTTCTAGCCCCACACCAGGCACTTGGGTTAATATCCCAATACTAACACTGCAGCGCAGCTTGAGGGAGGCGCTGCACTCCTGAGGTGCCATCTTTCAGATGAGACATTAAACCGAGGTCCCATCTGCCTGTTCTGGTGGTAGTTCAGGTGGATGTTAAAGATCCCATGGCACTTCTTGAAAACAGTACGGGAATTTTTTATTATAACTACAAAAAAAAAGAAAACATACATAACAGTGATACATTTCACTGAAAGAAAATACAAGAAAGAAACAAAAAAAGAAAAGAAAACATCTAATCATAAGATACAATACAGAAATGCAACTCAGCATGTGTAAAATCCCAAAAAACTCATGTAGAGAAAAGAAGACCCATAAAAAAAATTATTCAAAAAATACATACATAATAGTGATACTGCTCACTAAGGTGAAAAGAATCAGACAAAAAGGCGATACATCATTTAGAAAACAGAAGACATGAAAGAAAACCATAACATAAAACCCCAAAAAAGTCACCAAATCCCAAAAAGGCAAGACCTCCCTCCAAACAAAAGCAGAAGGAAAGTGATAAAAAACCTCAATAGCGAAAAAAAAACCTCATGGTAGTACAACTTGTAACAGTAGTATGGCCAAGCTAAAAGAAACCCACAAAAAAAACTCCCACTTACTTAAACTAACCCACATCCAAAAAACAATCCATATGACGCCACCTCTCCTGAAAAAGGGAGAGTGAACAAGTCAAAAAATCCAAATCCCTAAACCTTTTCAATTAATTATGTAATGTCCAGAACAATTGTTCCGCTGTTACCCGTCTTTTATACAAAGTCAACTGGCATCTCGTATGCCATATATGATACTTGAGCACTAACAAGAAATGAAAATTACGTACCTACTGTAATTCTTGATCTTCTCTTGTATCTTCACCATTCATTACTGCTTGGGTGCGTGCCTCGGCACTAACTTAAGCTTCATCGACCTCGCGGGTTAGTGCCAGGCGCGCACCTGCTATGGAGTTTTTGTTTTTTTGGAGTCGGCTCAATGGCGCGCCCTCGGCGCACGACATACTAAATCATCACGCAAGGGGCGTGGCCGTTAAGTGCCGCCAGACTCCTCCTCTATCTCAGTTCTGGTAGCGGAGAGGCAAAAATAAAGGTAGAAAAAAAGCGGGCAAGAGGCCGAGGGACAGAAAAAGAAAGGATATAAACTGAAAAAGGAATAAGCCAGTAGAGAATAGACAGAGGAGGAGAATTCCTACCCTAAGGGACCGCGGGGCCTCCTTTCAGGCGGCTCTAGGGGAGGAACAGAGAGAAGGAAAGAGAAAGTAGAAGAAGAAGAAGATGAAAAAGAGGCATGTTGAGAGAGAGAACAGTGCCCATCGAGCATTGGTTGAGAGGCTTATAGGCTCGAGACTAACAAGGGAGCAAGAATCCAAGTTGCTAGGACTGAGGGGAGGTTCAACCAAACCACCTGAACAGATTCGAATGAGGGCAACATCTCTGGACTCTCAACATGCCAAGTCCCTACATCCTAGCTGAGGGCTCCTAGACTGCCTGGGCAGAACCTGTTCCGGGAAGAGCGCCCACCCAGGAAGAGGACTAAGTCCCTTAGCACCTTGTTAAGTGCTAACACAGCAGTGTATGGGAAAGACTATGCCTTCTCGAAGGCAGTTTTGTATGAAAGATAGAGTGGAACTCAATCAGACTCCCTAAGGCAAGGCAAGCAGACGCTCAGAGCTGACAAATTCAATCAGCACCTAGAAGAGCTCAAAAATAATACCTGCCAGGGGGATTTCTAAATTTTGCCGAGGCCGAGGTCAGAGCATGGCCTCTTGAGCTGTGAAACTGCATAACCTGAAGAAGGTATTTAGGAATCGTACCTAAGGGGCGGTCAGAAAGAGTTCCCTCAGAATTAGAGAGAAAGATAACCGTGCTTTGTTCCTCTTTACCTTGAGGAAAAGGAACCATTCAAAAGAATGGGAACGAAACAAATTTTTTCTTTTCTTTTCATAAAGGCCAAAGGAAGGAAGAGGAAGAGGCGAGGAGGAGACACCACAGGAGGCCACTGAGGAGGAAAGGTGGGGCGGATATCAGTAATGAATGGTGAAGATACAAGAAGATCAAAATTACGGTGGGTATGTAATTTTCATATTCCCTTGTCAGTCTTCACCATTCATTACTAAGTGATGCAAGCCCCCCTTAGAAAAGGGGTAGAACCCTGAGGGACAAGACCCCAGCCTCCTGCTGGTGAGAAACAGAAGGGGAAGACCCTGGGCTAATCGAGAGAGAAGCCTATGGGGAGAAAGAGCTAGAGATGCCCCAGGGGCGGGGAGACAGAGGAAGCCCCTGCAGTAATCTCCTAGCTCTGGAGGAAAAGAGGCAGGTGCCCAGGAGGGAGGCGAATCACCCTACGCCAGGCCAGGGGTGACAACCTTGATAGACGAAGCCATGCCATCTGCCTAATGCAGATCACTGTCCCCGCAAGCCTGGAAGCCACCTCATTGGCATCATAAGATGCCCTTGTTTGGTGTCTTGCCAGCTCCAGGCCTATAGCAGAGAGGACAATAGCTTGTCTGGTTTGCTCCATATCAGGCATTGATGCTAAGATCTGAGAGAGCATCGACCACAAATGCCTACTGTAGGCAGTGCGATGAGCCTGATGAGATGCAATGCAAGCCATCGATGAGAGGAAGACACTCTTCGCCCCACCGGTCAATTGTAGGAATCCAATCCGTGGACGGTCGGCGCTAGCGGCAGCGCCCGGAGGGAGTCCCAGGATACCAAACCCGAGGGCGGGCTGGGGAGAGGACCCAGGGATTCTGAAGGGCACGATACCGTCCGTCGACAGTCTGCGGGCTGGAGAAGGCGGCTGGTGACTGCCAGGAACGGATGAGCGCCTCCTGGAGGATAGGCCAGGAAGGTACCACCAGGTGCTGGGCACTGATTCTCCAAGGCATTCTACGGTCTCCGTTCGGTATTGTCTCGCCTAACGTGAGGATTTGAAGATCCTCACCATCCTCGAAGGAATCGCTGATATTCAGTGAAATCAGCATCGGAGGACATATGAGCAGAGGATTCCTCTCCCTCAGAGGAGGGAGACGAGGATGATGGAGAGCTCGAGTGTCCAGAAGATTCTTGCGGCGGTGGGGATAGGCGAAAGACCCGCTCATTCATACACCTGACATATGAGGGGAAGGCCACCGCAGAACTTCTGAACTGCTCCCAGGATAACGGGCCCGTAGGACCGACATGGCCTGGAAGAGCGGGGGGTGGCTGTAGAGGAACGGGAGATGGGCACCTACGAAGAGGCAACTGTCCTCTGCTAGGGCTCTGAAATCCGGAGAACGGAGCCCAAGCTGGTGGGATTCCGGACAACAGACCAGGTCGCAAAACAGAACCCTGGGGATGCGAAACCTGGAAGAGCCCAGAAGGGGATCTTCCCCTATGACGAACCTGGGACTGCATGGATCCAGAAGGGCAGCCCGCAGCAACACCACCGGAGGGGACCCCGGGGTCCAAGAGGGAAAGACGGGGCCCAGCGCTATGGCTTCTAGCCACCCCCTGAGGGGTGGCCGGCAGAGATCACGACGACTGCAGCCCGCCTCTTGATTCCTCGGACTCCGAGAGCGCCCTCCTCCTCGATCCCAGTGTTCTCCCACCCCGAGTGGCTGCAACAGCACCAGGGAGGGTAGCTGTCACGAGCCCCCCAGGAGGGAGAGCCCCTCCCTCCGCCCCCACTCCATCGCCCCCCAGGGACCCAGGACCACCCCTAGCCCAAGGGGCCTCAGGGAAGGACAGCAGCGGGGACAGCGGAAGAGGCCCGCTGGGCCGCCTAGCACCACATGCCACCGGGGACCCCGACTCCGAAGAGTCAGGTTGCCAGGATGGGTCCACGTCTGAGTCATTGACCTCCGAAGAGGAAGAGAGCAGCTGGACCACAATACTAGCAACCCCGGGGGTCCCTGGTGAAACAGTGCCGCGAACGGCGCCGGTGCCAGAGGCAGCGCCGGACGACCTCGGCCCACCCGCGGCTCCCCATCGGCACTGGCTAGGCCCACGGTGCCGCCCTCGGTGCCAGAACCCAACCCGGCGCCACCAGGAGAGCGAACTGGGCCAGAGCAGCACCGCCAACAGCACCGTCTCAATCACCAACGCTGCTAGCAGCGCCGGGATCCGAAACGGCGCTGGAGGGTGGCGTCGAGGGTCCACCAGTGCCGGACCCAGCAGGCATGGGCCTCGACACTGGGGGAGCCTGCACCTCCAAGGAGGTGACTGCCAAGGCGGTGTCCCCTCCGCGGCCCCGGGAGGGACCACGACATTCCTCTGACACTGCAAAAGAAGCTTCCTCTTTGGCAAGAGAAGAGGAGGAAGCCTCCTCCTCCCCGGACCGTATAGGCCCGAGAGGGGACCCGGAGGAAGGGCCTAGAGACCTTACCTGGGAATCCCTGGAGCGACGCTGTCCCCCGAAGGTCGGCGGGGCCTTGCCGATCTTGAACGCACGGACTTCAAGGACACGATGGTCCACGGAGAAACAGGCGTCGCACGCGTCCATATCGTGGTTGGGCCCCAGGCAACGGAGACAGACATCATGCCAATCCGTGACGGAGAAATGCTGGCCACAGGAGCACCGATGCATAGGGGTACGGCCCGCCTTCGATTTACGTTTTGCCCCCGAACCTGACATGATGCGAACTAAATAAGACAAAAAACAGCAACAAAGCACTCGGCGCCGTCGATAGAAATAAAGGAACGGTCTTACTGGGAGACGGCGTCAAGCGAGTACCACTGGAGAAACGAGAAATCTTGTGACGCAGAAAAGCTTTAACTACCGTGCAGCAGGTGCAGCCTCGACGGCGGGAGAAACAGAACTGAGATAGAGGAGGAGTTCTGGCACCTAACGGCCGCTTCTCGCATGACGAGTACGTCAAAGCTTCAGGGTGGCAATCGCTGGAGCCGACTCAAAAAAAAAAAACTCCCGTAGTGGGTGCGCCGATCCGCACTAACTCAAGCAGTAATGAATGGTGAAGATTGACAAGGGAAGATTAAATGAACAGTGCCTGAGTCATATTTATTCCACGTTCGAGGTAACAAACCCAGTAACAAAATGTCCCTAGTCATAAATGAGAAAGGAAAAGTGGGCCACTGTGAATACAGAAAAGACCAAAAGGACAAAACAAAAGGACATTCAAAAAATAAATGATCAACAGTTTCTAATATGCCATGGCAAGTGTCATCTCTAGGACACCCTCTATCAGCAACTGATTTATGTTTTACATTATTCTGTACATTCAATTTTTCGTGAACACTTAACAAAGAGCACATCCCACATTTTCCCTTGTAATCTAGGATTGGTTAACATTTTCCCTATTTATACAGTTTCACCTGGAAATTTAATCCAACATCTAGAAACACCAATAAAAAAACTATTTACAACATACGTATACATCTCCTTCCTAAAAAACATCAGCAATTGACGTTTCGTAATGGCCCATAATTTCAATTTACCAAACATATACTGCATAAAGGAAGGAAGACCCTGTAATGATTTTGTTTCGGAATGGCGGACTCAGCGCCCCACGAAACAAGCTAAGGGTCTACTTGGTCAGAAACCCAGGGATTCCAAACCTTAGAGCCAGTTTGCAACACAGGCTTCAAATTCCCATATAAAAATAAAGAAAAGAAAAAAACAATAGGATGAACCATCTGCAGTCCGCCATCTTTGATAGGACGATACAAAACACCTCGCTTTATCGAGTTAAGACGACTACCCAAATACATTGAAAAAATACGCCTAAACGCTAAAAACACTAAGGCCATGATTTCCCCCCTAATACTTCCTCCGTCACCCTCACTGTCCCACCTAAAGACTTCATCGTTACATCCCTAGGCGAACCACTGGAAGCTGTCTCTAAATTAAAATACCTCAGCTTTTGGTTAGACAAGAAGCTGTCCTTCAACGAGCACAATGACGACCTGTCCAGAAGACTAAAAGCTAGACTAGGCTTCTTCTTCTGAAATAGGTTCCTCTTTCCCCTGGAAACCAGACTCAGGCTTGTTCAGACCACCTTCCTCCCTTTACTTGACTATGGGGACATATTATACACTTCTGCAGCAATTACTAACCTAAACAAATTGAACATTCTCTATCACTGCACCCTGCACTTCATTACAAACTACCCATACCGAACCCACCATTGCGAACTATATGCAGTTGTTGGTTGGACTTCACTTACCATTAGATGCACACTCCATGCGGGCATTTGGACCCTAAAACTTCTTTTGAATAAATTACCAAGCTATTTAGTAGCACTTATCCGTACTGCCCAAAGCTCTTATTTCCTTAGGAAATCAGATTTTATCCTACTCGACGCACCTCGGACTCATACCTCCTTTGGCAGACGAGCCTTCTCAAGTGCCCTAACCAACTATTTGGAACCAGCTGCAATCCACTCTGAAACTATCCAGTGTAGTCTCAGTAAATTTCTTCAAAAAACTTGTGGCTTCAAAAATAAAGGACACCTGTAACTGTTTCTAAACTCTCTCCCTAGCTTTCTCTTTACTTCCTTAGTTTGTTCTCACTACACCGCCTTCCTTAAACAACTTGTACTAAATATTTTTTTTTGGGTTTTGGTTTTCACCCAGGACTGTTTACCCATGTACCTTGTAGGACCTGGTCCGCCATTTATGTATTGTTATGTTATTGCCTGCATTGTATATTTGTTGTAACCATGCACCCAGGACCTCCTTGTAAATGAGCTTGCTCAATGGAGCTTTCCTGCAATAAACTTGAACTTGAAACTTGAAGCACAGTCTCCAATCATGCGGTCGGTGGAAAAACCACACATAAATGTAAAAACATAGGTAATAAAAAGGTTTTAACCATATATATTCTTTTTAATTTGGACATATGCCAGGAATTCCACTTCCCAATTTTCACCTTAGCTTCTGAAACAATAAGAGACCAATTATAGGTACACATGTCCCCTACACCAAAAAAAAAAAAAAACAGCAACTTCTGCGGTTGAGTCTGACATGGTATGTCCAGACAAACCGGAATCTTAGGAACCAGATCTCCTATTGGAAGGCATGTACTTTTGGCAATGTTAATGGTGGTACTAGTTAATAGGGAAAAATAGTAAACTTCCTGAGCAGCCATACTTCCTGATGCCTGGTCCCCCAATACCAGGCACATATCATCCGCATAGGTTACACTTTTTATTTTCAAATCCCCACTATGTACTGAAGGACCTCTAATATTATCATCATGTAGCTGTAATTTCCTTAAAAGCAGATTCAAAGTCAGGACATACAATGCTGGACTCGGGGCAACCTTGTCTAACCCCCTTCTGAACCAGACAACCAGCCCCCCCCCCAGCCATTCACATATGGTTTAACCAAAGCCTTCTGGTAATACAATTTAAACCAATCCAAGAAAGTATCTGGAGAACCATGACCGCATAGCACAATCCATAAATATTCGTGACTAACAGTATCAAAGGCTTTAGTTTGATCTAACCCTACTAAATAACCACTCAGTTCCCCTCCGGTTCCCTTTCCCATAATCTCCCTAAGTAAAATTAGAGCATCTGCTATTTTCCTCCCAGGAATAGCACAAAACTGTGTAGGATGGACTATATCCTCTAGAACCAAAGCTAAGTGATGATACAGCAATTTCACCCAAATTTTACTATCTGTATTTAAAAGAGTAATCGGCCTCCAATTATCCAAAAAGCTCTATCACCAGCTTTAAACAGAAAAAAAATAAGGCCATCATACATGCTACCTGGTAAAGTGTAAGAACTTAAAAAGAATTTGAAAGCAGCAACAATCTGTGATTTAAGCAGTGGAAATAGTAATTTATAAAATTCATTAGGAAGACCATCTGGTCCTGTTTTAACCCAGAGATAATGGCACCCAACTCATTTTCAGTAACTGGGGCTATCAAAGAAGATTGTAGAGAGTCAGATATTTGTTGCAGATCACAAAACTACCCAATCATGAACTTCCCTATCGGATATAGCTACGGAGGAAAATTTGTGCTTTACATAACTTTCAACTTCCTTCATAATGTCCAAGTTCCCAAACTTTTCAGTCACGTCTTTAGACTTAAGGGAGTACATGACTTTTTTTTTTGTCGTTGGACCAAACAGGACTTAAAGGGATTTACACTACCTTGCTTCCCTGTACATTCCCTTTTCTGTTCTGTTTCCAAGGATTTCATCCTATCATATTGCAAACCAATGTATTCTTAAGTTGTTCTATTTGGTCCACATAGGAAATCTCGGAAGAGGACTGTAAAGTCTGCAATAGGGTTAGTGATCCTGTAAAACCTTACAATCCTCATTCTTCTGTGTACCATTCAATTTACCCATCAGCTGAAAATATCTTTGGAAATATTCCTTATTGTCTGACCACCATTCCTCTAAAGAATCATATAAAAAGGCTACTGATTCCCTGGCTTGTACCAGGGAATGAAAACCCACCCGTGTCTCTTCATTATCCAGCAAACTTAAATTAAGTCTCCAATACCCCTGCCCCCTTGTGGTAGCAGCAAGGTCAGAGAGGGAGACCTCAAGAAGACCATGGTCAGATGTAGCAACCGGTGTCACAATTTTATATCTAATGGTTAAATTAGGAGATAAAAACCAAGAATCAATCCGCGTAGATAAGAGCCCTTTAAAAAAGGTATTGGGGGGATTCAAAATATCAGGAAAAGCAAAGGCATCAACAAGACCAGTCAATTGTAAAACATGATTAAGATACAATGAGTCACAATAAAGTTTGGAGATCCGTGGGCCCCTATCAGCAAAAAACCTACTCGTGTTAAAGTCTCCACCAAAAAGTACATTTTCGGATGTATAAAGATATGTAAACTAAGTTTAAACAAATCTATCCTAGCTGATTTAGTCTAAGGGGCATACACATTAATTAAACGAAAATCCATCTCTTGAAGTTGAACATCCAGTAAAAGGCCCTACCTGGCAAAAAGTCTACAAGATGAAGAATTTTAACATTATGAGAAGAAAAACAAATCCCTACCCCACTACAAAGATCAGTCCCTCCCGACTAAAAGCTAGCTCCCCAAACCTAAGCATCCCTTCCAACCTTAATTTCATTTTGGGTCTGCAACCTGGTATCTTGCAAAAATGCAATATCGAAACGTAAATCAGAAAACAAAGAAAAAGTCGCTAATCTTCTCCACTCCAACAACACACTATTCGTGTTGAGAGAGGCAATAGTTAAATCATAGTGACTCAGTCCCAGAAACTGTACCAGAAAGAGCGTCAAGGTACTTTCCTAGAGGAGGCCCTAACACCCATTCGCCTCCTCCTGGTTCTGCTGGCAACAGCACCTCCCGGATCTTCAGCATCCGAGGGGTTTCAGCCTGTGAAGAGGCCCAAGACGCGGTATCTGAGTCCAAATCATCCTCAGACATGCCCTCCCGAAGTGGGTGAAAAGGATTATTATGAACAACTGACTCCACAGAAACTTCGGGGTTGAACTTGTTATTTCTTCCCTTCGCCCCCTTCTTTTTCTTAACTTCCTGAAATCCATCTCCCACAGGTGGGGGGGCCATAGTATCAGAGGACTGAGGGGCCTCTTCAGGGATCAGGATAATATGCCTACCCCAACCAAAGAGTCCATCACGACATCCGTAACCACACTAACCACAGTCGGACACACCAAATCTGAAGCGGATTGAGGGGGTGGAGAAAAACCTCAAAAGCCAGAAGCAGATTTGGATTTCTGAATATAAAAATCCTGGATAGTATAATCCGCATCAGCAGTATTATGAAATGCTCAGGGGCAAGTCGGGAAGGAATTCCCCTCTTCTTCACACAAAAGGTATACTTCAAAGGATTCGTGCAATGGAAACTTGTGTGGCCTAATTCTCCACATAGAGTGCACTTAAGCACCTCACACTTGGGACTGATGTGCCTAGCAGACCCACATTTAAAACACCGACAGGGCTGTCCTGGATAAAAGATAAAACCCTTATCCCGCCCAATATATAGGCAATCTGGTAAGTGCCACAAATCAGTGCCCTCATACTGTAGTTAAATCTTTATCTTCCAACCCCCATTCCAAAACCCCTCTCCATCCAGGATAGGCTCAGGGGTACCTTGTACCTCACATTTCTTATCCAGCCAATAGAGTACATCCTGAATATTAACTCCCTCATTCCAAAATAAAATAGTGATCACCCGAAAGGATTGTTTAGTTAAAGGGATGATTTGAAAAGGGGTCCAAAGGGGATTGGTTTTTAAATTCATATACCTGGCCTAAAACTTTTCTAACAAATCCAGGGTTCGAAAACTGATGTCAAAAGTTGATTCTCCCACTGCATGGATAAGAGCATAGACATCAGCTGGGGTAAACTGCAAGGACTGCTTTAATAAAACTTTCCCCACAAAAAAACTATCTGGAGGCATCTCCATACCCCCTAAATACCGAAACCGCATGGCATTCCATCTTTTTGCAAGTTCCACAGGTTTTTTGAAAAGACTGGCAAAGTCCGGGGAGGAATCATTCTTCTCACCCAGGGGAGGATCTGGGACAGACTCCAGAGCAGGAACCTGCGCAATAGGCGGCTGGGCCCCATCCACAGAGGGAGCTTGCGGGCCATGGGGAGAAGCAGTCAAAACGGAGAAAAATCAACAGTACCTGAGAGCTCCACTGACTCCCGTTGCCCCACATCAGTCACAACCAAGGGCAAAAATGTAATTGGCTCCACAATGGCTTCTTAAGCAGCACCCTCCATTATCGGAGCAACTGCAGCCATCCAAACACCTTCCGCGTCCTGCGTCCAACCTGCCCCCTCTAGGGCTCCGTCTGGGGACCAAGCTTCTCCCACGTCACTGCAATATGACGTAGCCACCTGGAGAGGACCTGAATTACCATCCAATGGAACCTTCTGGGCAGTGGAAGAAATAAAAACTTTAGAAGCACCACCATTTACCATTCTAGAGGAATCCTCAACCAACCGTTTGCGCTTCTTTTCGTCTTCGCAAAGCAACTTCTATTCATTCAGCTGGGCTTTGATAACCACCAACTCATCCTGCAAAATCTGCCGTTTTTCCTCCAGAGAGAGGTTAAGTACTTCCTTCTGGTTCAAAGGCTGGGAAGAAGCCATAGGGACTAAATCGTCAAACTGCATACCAGGTTCCGAAGACACCGGCTGAGGTAAGTCTTCAGGAACAATTTCAGTGTCTACAGCGCCTGAAAAAGCATCCAAAACAGTTCCTATCCCCTGTTCCTCATCTCCCGAAATGGAGGTCTCCATGCTAGCAACAGCGGTTCCCCCTACCGATGAGTAGGGGAATTTCCCCGTTGTCCTGGCCAAATTTCCCCCCATTCATTAAAATACCACTAACAGCTTAATCTGGTTCAAAGTCAGTTGCCATTCATCTGTATCCCCCTCCCCCGGGTCGTGCCTGAAAATAAGCAGAATTTGTCTAGTGCACTTACCCAGTCAACCAAAACTAACTAAACTAAATTAACTAAAAATCCAGGTGCTGAGGATAGGCCAAAAGGGAGAGCCTTGAACTGGTAATGTTCCCCCTGGAAGGCATACTGAAGAAAGTGGTGGTGGGCCTGGAAGACAGGGATTTGCAGGTAAGCATCCTGCATGTCCAGTGCACAAAGCCAATGGCCCTTGTGGAGCAGGGGTAGAAGTCTCTGGATGGTGACAATGCAGAACCTCTTGTACTCGCCATACAGGTTGAGCATGCTGAGGTCCAAGATGGTTCTTAGCTCGCCCGTCTTTTTTGGGCACTAGGAAGAAATGGAAGTAGTACCCTCTTCCTATCTGTGCTGGAGCCATGGGCTCTATGACTGACTTCTGCAGAAGAGCCTGGATCTCATCCCCTATCAGAGACAGGTGCCCTGGAGGATAATGGGAGAGACCTGGGGGTTGTCCGGAGGCCTGTCTAGGAACTCTGTGGTGTGACCTCTTGCTATTAACTGAAGGACCCAAGAGTCCGTGGTTATGTCCAGCGACCCCAGAAGGTGGAGGGAAAATCTCACCCCCCATTCCCCCCAGAGGATCTGGAGGAGGCATGGGGGTCCCCCATGAGTCAGGAGGCTGAGGGGAGGGAGCCGGCAGCTTCTCCAGGGGGCTTCCATGACTTGACAGCGGGAGTAGGGGTTCCTGATGCTGGATACCGGCATTTGGCCTGGCATTTAGCAGGGCCCTCTTTGGTCTGGCGTCTCTGTTGCCAAGAAAAGGCTGTTTGCATTTGTAACCCCCTCGGTACGTGAAGTGGACACTGCAGATGGATTTACCGCGGTCCTGCAATTCAGTGATAATATCCTTGGCATCACTTCCAAATAATATGGATCCCCCTGAAAGGGGCATCCAGGATGGAGGTCTGGACATCTTGTGCCAGGCCAGCAATCCTGAGCCATGAATGTCACCTAATGCAGACAGCAGTGGCTGTGGTGTGAGCAACTGAGTCTACTGTGTCATAAGTGGCCAGGAGGGCATGACGACAGGAGATTTTAGCCATTCTCACTCTCTTGGCAATCTCGGCCTTAAGCTCCTGGTCCTGGTAGCTTCCAGCTTGGACTCGAGTGAGGCCAGGGAAGATTTCTGGTAGGAAACCATATTAGCCACATAATTAAGGGACCTGAAGGTGCAAGTGGAGGAGGAATGCATCTTGCGACTGAAATTGTCCAGCTGCCTAGACTCCTTATCAGGAGGAGACATGCTCAAATGTTTAGGTTTAGAGGCTCAGTCATGGGCAGCCAGGATAACAACCGAGTCTACATAAGGATGGCCAGTAAGGGGTGTGACCCCATCTGAGGGGTGGTACATCCTGTTTGCCTTTTTTGAAACAGCCAAAATGGAGGAAGGCTGTTGCCAGATAGTGGATGTCAGGTCTTCATGGGGCCCAGTCCATGGCAGTATAGGCACAGGAGCTGTGTCAGTCATGTCTAGATGCTCCACAAGCCTTTTCTGCTTTGGATCCTGTTCCTGGATAGCCCAGCCACAGGCATCTTGTATAGTTATGAGGAGTTTTGCAAAGGACGGGTCCTCTGGAGGAGACTTTGGGGACTCCTTAGGCTGAGGCTCTATAGGTGTATGCATACCAGAGCTAGAGGACAAGTCTGAATCAGAGTCCGAAGAGCACCTGCTGGGGGTCTGAACCCTTTTTAGAGGAGTGTACTGGGTTTTATCCCTGATCTGGTGTCTAGAGGAGCCTTCTCTGGAAAGGTGGGAATCCACAGGAGAGGCTGATCTAGGAGTCAGAAAGGAGGCAGGAGTAGAGGCCGCCACTGGTTTCCAACGGTCAAGCTCTGAGGCTAGTTGAGTCCTGGCCTCCTGAATCAGGGTCTGAAACACTGCCTGGATATCAGCCAGAGGCTGCTGTGGAGGCAGAGGCTGAGACTGAGGAGGAGGAGGCAGTGGTGGGGGAGGAGGCTGGTATAATGGATATCCCAGTGTCTGATATTGAGGATATTTTATTTATTTGTTTATTGAAAAGATTCACCAGGAAAGGCACACTGAACAATATAAAATTGCTCATCTCACGGAGTGTCCTGGGGGAAGGGGAACATGGGAGTACAGTAATCAAAAGCACATTTCCATGCAGTATTATAGAAAAGTACAAAATTATACATACCCCCATAATGCAAAGCATCATGAGCTGTATATGCAAATCACCACAAAATATTATGCTGGTTCACCTTTAAGCAGAACTGCACAGTGCTCTCACACAGTATGCAAAGGGTGCCAACAGAAGACACAGACAAGTGTTTCGTCCTACCAGGACTCATCAGTGTGCCACATCTGTATGACATACCAGTGAAATGAACCAGCTACCCTAAGTTGGTCTATCTGGGTCGGGTTGTGGTGAGCCCAATAAAAACAAAAAACAAGCCAAAAGACAAAGAACCTTAGTGTACAAGCACTGAGGCAAGAGTTACCCCAAAGGGCAATGGCTGGGAAGCCAAGTTTCAAAGAAATACAAAATCACACATACCCCCATAATGCAAAGCATCATGGTCTATATATGCAAATCACCACAAAATATTATACTGGTGCTGGAAAAGTGTATATACAATAATCAAGAACACATTTCCAAAGGTAATATAAAACAGAGAAGCAACACAGTAAAAAAAAAATACATCAGTTAGTGGCATTAAATAATCATTGGGATTTAATGCGAGAGGAGAAAATTAACAGCACTTCAGACTTAATACATGCAATGGGGACAAGGAAGTGCAATAAAATACATTGATTTCTCCTATCATCAAGTGCTAGGCTGGGAAAGGGGATGGGGAAGCCAGAGGGGAAATTAGGAGGAGTGAGGAGCCAGAGGGAAAATTAGGAGCAGCTGCAGGATAGAGAGAGGAGGCTGAGGAGTGAGGTCAAGATGGACCACAGGGAGAAGGAGTGCCTGATTTGATGAGGCATTGATTTCCAGAGCTTAGCGAACCTATAGGAGAATGACGATTGGCCTATAGAGGTGGTGCACCGTGTAATAGCTAGGGTGTGGGAGTCACTGGATCTGAGGGAGAGGGGGCAGTGGGGCGGGAGGACAGTGAGGAGGCAAGGTAAGGAGGAAGCGTATCAAACCAGAATTTAGAGACATATTTTATGCAGTGGGCTAGATGGCAGTTTTCCAGGGAAGGAAAAGCTAGCGAGCAATATAGAGCACAGTGGTGGGTAAAGGAAGGGGCACCCAGAACGAAACGACAGAAAAAATTGAAAAGGGTGTCCAATCTGGTTAAGGATGACTTCGATGCGGCACTGTAGACTAGGTCACAGTAGTCAAAAATAGGTAGTACCATTTTCTGGACAATCTCCCACCTGGCCAGTAGAGGTAGGCAGCTTCGGTTCCTGACAAGGGCACCTGATTCACTCCTGCCTCCTTTCTGACCCCTAGTTCAGCCTCTCCAGTGGATTCCCACCTTTCTGGAGAAGGCTTCTCTAGACACCAGGTAAGGGATAAAACCCAGGACACATCACTAAAGGGCTCCAGTAAAGGGCACCTATCCATGAGCCAGATAGGAGTAGGGAAAGCCAGAAGGAGTATACCCTTGATTAGATACAGCCCGGCATCTGGTACCCTGGTACATAATGGGGTTGATAACCAGGCGTTGGATACCCTGGTGAAGGGTACATTGGGTATTGTGGGGGTGGATAGCCTGGAAGATTGCACATAGGTCCAGCTGGAGGTGGAGCTGAATGCCTAGCAGGAGGTGGGGCCGAAAGCCGGGCAGGAGGTCCAGAAGGACTGGGCTTCAGCCCCATAGGGACATTCAAAGGGGCTGGCACTGGATCAGGCACAGGAATGTCCAGCACCGGAAGCTTCATCTTTTGGGGGCCTGACAGAAGGCTGTCCAGTGATTGAGGAATGGCCTGAGTGCCAGACATACCCTGACCTGGTGAAGGGTCACCTGGCAAAGGGTCACTTGGCGTCAGGGTGAGAGCAGAACCCGACGGAAGACCCACTGTCGTCTGAGGAGCTGGAGTCCAAGATGGTGGAACCTGGTTGTCCAAGGGGGCTTGGGTTGAGGCGGTCCTGACAGAAGGTCTCCGGAGGAATTAACAATAGGCCCAGTGCATGAACCAGGAAGAGACTGACCCAGTGAAGGAAGGGGAACCTCCAGATTAGTGCCCACCTCTGGCTCTTGATCATCAGGCAAGCCCGGAGGGTCCGGTTGGGTCAGTGGGAGCGAGGAACCCTCTAAAGACTGTTGCATGTCCAGCAGCTGGCTCAATTCGATGTCGGGGGTATCCTGTGACCCCGATGGGAGAGCCACAGCTGTGCGGTCCCCAGAGCAATGAGGAAGCGACTTGTCAGCTGTAGCCATGCAGACATCAGAAAAGCTAACGTCCGACTTATCGGCCTGGGCCATGCAGACAGCAGCAGAGCTGCAGTCCAGTTTACCAGCTGTGACTGTGCGCTCCTCGGTGGGGATGGAAAGTGACTTATCGAGCTGGCTGTTGGCGATAGACCCTGAAGAAGATATGGGCCTAAGGAGCACAATGGGGTTCCATCGTCCAAGAAGAGTCCTGACTGCACCGTGAGTAAAGTAGGCAGGGAGGTTAGAAACATAGAAACATAGAAGTTGACGGCAGATAAGGACCGCAAGGCCCATCCAGTCTGCCCATTTCTTTTTCTACCTTATAAATGTGCCATCGGCCTTTGCTCTGTCAGTGGCCTATCTATTCATTGTCATTTGTATTGCTTCCTTATGCCTATCCCAAGCCTGTTTGAAGCCCTGCACTGTATTCATAGCCACCAATTCTTGTGGTAAGCCATTCCATGCATCCACCACCCTTTCTGTGAAAAAAGAATTTCCTCACATTCCCTTAATCGGCCTCCTCTAATCTCATGCTGTCCTCTTGTCCTGCTGTTTTCTTATATTTAAACATGTTAGACTCTTTCACCTTGTTACTTGCCCTAAGGTGTTTGAATGCCTCGATCATATCACCTCTCTCCCTCCTTTGCTCAAGGGTATACATATTGAGCTCTGTTAATCTGTCCTTATATGTCTTCTGATGCAGTCCCTGCACCATTTTGGTTGCCCTTCTCTGGACTGCCTCAATTTGGTTAATGTCCTTGTGAAGGTGTGGCCTCCAATACTGCACGCAGTACTCCAGATGGGGCCTAACCAGTGTCTTGTAAAGAGGGATTATTACCTCCCCTCTTACGACTTGTGATACCCCTACTAATACACCCTAACATCCCCCTAGCCTTACCTACTGCTTTAGAGGTCTGCTTGGATGATTTCAGGTCATCAGTGGTGATGATGATGCCCAAGTCTCTTTCTTCCTTTGTGACTGCTAGCAACTCCCCCTCCCAGCCTATAGGTGGCTTCAGGGTTTCTCTTCCCTATGTGCACAATTTTGCACTTCTTTGCATTAAATCCCAGTTGCCACTCTTCTGACCATTTTGCTAGTTTATCCAGATCTCTTCTCATTCTGCCCACCCCATCTGGATCATCTACTCTGTTGCAGATCTTGGTGTCATCTGCAAACAGACAAGCCTTACCCTCTAGTCCATCTGCAAGGTCACTAATGAAGATGTTGAAGAGGACTGGCCACAGGACTGATCCCTGAGGTACTCCACTTGTGACTTGCATCTCTTCTGACTGTATACCATTTACCACCACTCTCTGTTTTCTGCCCATCAACCAGTTTGCCACCCAGTTGACCAACTTCTGACCCACCCCAAGCCTACCCAGCTTATTTATCAATCTTCTATGTGGAACAGTGTCAAAAGCTTTGCTGAAGTCAAGGTAGGCGACATCAACTGCTCCCCCTTGTTCCACCACTCTGGTTACCCAGTCAAAGAAATCTATAAGATTAGTTTGACAGGACCTTCCTTTTATAAACCCATGCTGTCTTGGATCCTGTGCCCCTGTGGATTCCAGGTGTTGCACTATCCTTTCCTTAAGGAGTGCCTCCATAATCTTGCCCACTACTGAGGTAAGACTGACTGGTCTGTAGTTCCCCGCCTCCTCCCTGTTACCACTTTTGTGGAGCGGGATCACATGAGCCCTTCTCCAGTCTTCTTGGACCTCTTCTGTGCTCAGAGACTCACTAAACAGTTCTGCTAATGGCTCTGCTAGTTCCACCTTTAGCTCCTTAAGTACCCTGGGATATATGCCATCAGGTCCCATTGCCTTATCCACCTTGAGCTTAGCAAGCTCTTGTAGGACCCTTTCTTTTGTGAAGGGAGTAGTGCTCACTTCCCTCCCCCCAGTTGCCATGATGCTGAGCTGTGGGCCCTGCCCTTCCTCTCTCAGTAAATACTGAGCAAAAGTATCTATTTAGGATAGATGCCTTTACAGGGTCCTCCTCTCACATGCTCCCTTTTCTCCATTAAGCTTAGCAATACCCCTCTGGACTTTCTCCTTTCACTAATGTATCTATAGAAAGTCTTGTCACCTTCTTTTACTGTTCGTGCTAGTGTTTCCTCAGTTTGGGACTTTGCCTGCCTTACTGCCTTACCTGCTTCCCTTAGGGCAGTTTGGTATGCCTCCTTATATTCATCCCACTGTGTTCCCTTATATTTCCTGAAGGCCAGCCTTTTGGCTCTGACCTTTTCTGCTACTGTATTTGAGAACCAAAGTGGTTTCCTTTTTCTTTTGCACTTCATTTTCTGTATAACACAATGGGATGTTGCTTCAAGTATTGCATCCTTAATGCTTGCCCACTTTGCCTGTACCCCCTCACCTGTGTTTCTTTTTGCCAGGGCTAGCTTAACTCTGTTGGCCATCTTCCCAAAGTCAGCTCCTCTGAAATCCCATATTTTTGCCTTGGAATGGGATGATTTAGATGTAGTAGCCAAATTGAACCATACCATGTGATGGTCACTGGCCCCCAGGTGACCTTCCACCTGGAGATCTGTGATCCCTTCTCTGTTAGTCAGTACTAGATCTAGGATAGCCCTGTCTCTTGTGGGTTGCTGTACCAGTTGTTTGAGGCCCTCCCCCTGCAGGGAATCCACTATGTGTCTAGTTCTGGCAGATGTTCCTGCTGGTATTGATCAATCTGTATCCGGCATGTTGAAGTCTCCCATTATCAGAACCTCCCCTTTAGCTGTCATGTTTTGTATATCTTCTAACAGTAATGTGTCTATGTCCTCCCCCTGGTCTGGGGGCCTGTAGACAACCCCAGTTCTTATGGCTGTCCCATTTCCTGTTTCCAGGGTGACCCACAGTTCTTCTGGCTACTTATGTGTATTCTGAATTTCTGTAGCTTTGATATTTTCATTGACATACAGGGCCACTCCTCCCCCTTTTGCACCTCGGTCTCTTCTGAACAATACATAGCCAGGTACTGAAGTCTCCCAAGTGTGGTTACTGGTAAACCACGTCTCACTAATTGCTACTATGTCCAGTTTAGCCTCTGACATTATTGTCTGCAGGTCTGGGATCTTATTTCCCAGGCTGTGAGCATTTGTATACATGATTTTCCATTGGCCAGATTTTGGTGAGTTAGTTGTTGGTTGAGGTTTGACATTACCCCTGTGCGTCATATGGGGAGACAAACCTTTTTTCTTACCTGGTGATGCAAATGAACTGCAAACATGCTGAATCCCTGTTTGACCACTAGCTGAGGGGGGAGGGGTGTTCTTCCATTCGACATATGGGGTGCTGCACCCTCTCCCATTTGCTAGTTTAAATATTCTGCAAAGACGTCAAACTTCTGCCCCAATGCACTGACTCCTCCTTAGTCAGATGCAGTCCATCAAATTTAAAGAACTTTCGCTCCCAGAACTGTTGCCAGTTCCCTACAAATCTGTGTCCTTTTTCCTGGCACCAGCCCTTGAGCCACGTGTTTAGCTCCCCTATCTCCCCTTCTCTGACCTTCCGTCCATCTGCTCCCCTCTCCCAGACTGGCAGGATCTCAGAGAAGGAGATGCTGGGCGAAATGGATGATAGTTTGTCACCCAGCCTGGTCAGGTGTTCCTTGGTCTCCACAATGGACCGGCTGGCGAGATCATTAGTCCCTATGTGTACTAGGACATCAATGTTTTCTCCTGCTTTGTGAACAATTTTAGCAATGCGGTCAGTGTCTCTCCATGCTGATGTACCTGGGAGACATCTGACCATTTCCCCTGGCTGGAGATGGGTATCAACTCCACGAATCATGGAGTCTCCTATGATCAGTTTTTGGATTTCTTTTTGCTTTTTGTTTTGGTTCCTGATTTGGGTGAGTTTTGTTGTGCTAGCTCCTGTGCTACAGTGTCCTGCTCTGCAGTGTCTTCTGCCTCTTTGTTTGATCTAAGAGATAGAGGCAGATACCTGTTTGTAGTGTTTATATGGTTTTTGGAGGTAATATGTTGGAGAGCAGAGAGTGATGGGGCACCCGATTTGCCCCTCCTAACCACCTGCCAACCTCCTGGACCAACTACCCTCTATGGTCGAGGTTTTTCTGTTGGATGCTGGGGAAATGGCGGGTGGTTCTTATAATGTATTTCCTCTTGAATATGAAATTTGAGGCGTGCAATCTCTGCCCATGCTGCCCGGAGCTGAGCCCTAAGATCTCCAAAGGCCCAGCATGTAGGACAGTGTCCTAAATCCTGTAAGACTGTCCTTCTGAAAATTGTTCCACAGTACCTGCAGTTAATGATATCCATTCCAGATAAGTTGCTGGGTTTATAACCTAGTCAGAGTAATTAGAAGGAAACAAAAGGAAAAAAAATGCAAGTAATGGTTTGATTGTGTTTTGTTTTTGTTTAACTTGTTATAACAAGTTAAATTACTAGTGCCCCTGTAAATGAGCTCACCTTGTGGAGGCCCCATTGATCCACCCCTTCCTGCTCTGCCACAGGAAATGTCACAACTGTGGTACCCTATAAAGGGAGTGTAGTATGGGGTGATGGGGGTGGGTGGCTGGGCCCTTCCCCTGCCGAAAAAGAAGAACCACGGATGAAAGAACAAGGAGGTAAGAGCAGAAACAATCAGTCAACAACAAATGCAGTAACCCTGAAAGCTTATCCTAATGTTAGATAAAACTGTAAAACCTGTAAAGCACCACCTGTAATAATTTCAGAGAAGATATACGCTGTAAGAAACACTTTGCTACAGAGAAAATAAAACAATGAAATGTTAGCAACAAACAGTAGCAATCCCTGTGAGTAAAAATAAAACACCACACACAGTAAATCTGCTTAGCCAAAATAAGTCTTAATCCTTTTCCTTGCTCTGGCAAGTTTCTCTACTCTGCCTTTCAAGCAATCTTAGAAGGAAAGAGCTCAGGTGAAGCTAGGTACCTTGGCCAGCAAACCAAGTCTTCTACCTCCAAGATATCAACTAACCTGACTTTTTAACCCTTCTTTCTGTTGGAAATTACTGACAGTTTGCCAGCTCCACCCCCCACATACACACCTAATCCTTTGGAAGAGCTGTGGGAGGAAAGCAATTAGCTCCTTCAATGTGAGAAGGAGACTGAAACACCTCTGAGACAACAAACCTTTTCAAGAAAAAAAAAAATAATAAAATAAAACTGTCAAACAGTAATTTTGCTTAGCCCAATGATAAAAAAGTCACAAAAATGTAAGCTCCACCTGTAATTATTTCAGAGAAGATATACCCTGTAAGAAACACTTTGCTACAGAGAAAAATAAAGCAGTAACAGAAGATATACCTTGCAAAAGACAATTTGAATCAGAAGATTACAGCAGTAATCTGTTAGCATACACCTGTAGGCACACCTTGTAATAATGCAGAAGAAGGTATACCAGCAACAACAATTTGAATCAGAGAAAAATAAAGCAATGAAATGTTAGCAACAAACAGTAGCAATCCCTGTGAGTAAAAAATAAAAACACCACCACACAGTAAATCTGCTTAGCCAAAATAAGTCTTAATCCTTTTCCCTTGCTCTGGTAAGTTTCTCTACTCTGCCTTTCAAGCAGTCTTAGAAGGAAAGAGCTCAGGTGAAGCTAGGTACCTTGGCCAGCAAACCAAGTCTGATCCGCTGGAGCGGTAGGAGACCTGGCAGTAGGCGTACTTACCAAAGTGGATGTCCCTCTGGTGTCAGTGGTGCTGATGGTCACCACCAAGTGGATGGAGACCTATCCCAGTCTTGGTGCCTCACCTTGTCCTTTTTCTTCCTTTTGGGTTCTGGCATTGGAGAAGAAGATTTTTTCCTGCAGATTCTACACCTCCTTTTCCATCAAAGTCAGGTGCTCCTCCAGCAAGTGGGCTTCAAGCTTTTTCTGGTGCCTAATTCATGTGTCCTGGTTGAAGGATTGGCAGGCCGCACAGTCCTTGACCCAGTGTTTGGGGCCTAGGTAGATCACGCAGCGGGAATGCTCGTCCGCATGCAGGATCTGGGTGCCGCAGGACTTGCACTTCTTCTTCTTTCGATGAATCACCCATCTGTTCATGAATAGGCCAGTGGGCGAACCAGGAAGAGACGGACCCAGCAAAGGAAGGTGAACTGCCAGATTAGTGCCCACCTCTGGCTCTTCATCTTCAGGCCAGCTTGGAGGGTCCGGTTGGATCAGTGGGAGTGATGAACCCTCTAAAGTTTGTTCCGTGTCCGGCAGCTGGCTCAACTTGACATTAGGAGTATCCTGCGATCCCAATGGGACAGCCTCATCTGTGCAGTACCCATAGGAACTGGGGAGCGACTTATCAGCCACGGCCATGCAGACGTCAGAAGAGCTAACGTCCAGCTTATCTGCCTGGGCTATGCAGACAACAAAGGAGCTGGGGTCCAGCTTACCGTCTGTGACCATACATTTCTCAGTGGGGCCAGGGAGTGACTTATCGGCCTGGCTGCTGGCGACAGACCCTGAGGAAGATATGGGCCAAAGGAGCACAATAGGGGTTCCATTGTCCAAGAAAAGCCCTGACTGCACCGTGAATAAAGCAGGCAAGGAGGCTGTGTTCTGATCCGCCGGAGTGGTAGGAGACCTAGGAGACATGGCAGTAGGGGTACTTACCGAAGTGGATGCCCCTCCGGTGTCAGTGGTGCCCGATGGTCGCCGCCAAATGGATGGAGACCTATCCCAGTTACGGTGTCTCTCCTTGACCTTTTTCTTCTTTTTTGGGTTCTGGCATTGGAGAAGAAGATTTTTCCTGCAGATTCTGCAGCTCCTTTTCCATCAGAACTAGGTGTTCCTCCAGCAAGTGGGCTCTGAGCTTTTTCTGGTGCCTAATCCATGTGGCCTGGTTGAAGGATTGGCAGGCTGCACAGTCCTTGACCTGATGTTTGGGGCCTAGGCAGATCACACAGCGGGAATGCTCATCTGCATCATCTGCATGCAGGATCTGGGTGCTACAGGACTTGCACTTCTTTTCGACACATCACCCAACTGTTCATGTTCCTGAACAGTACCTCCAACTATATTCCATGCTGTAAATTTGTCACTGTTATTTATTTACTTCCCCTTTCTTCTGCATATCCCTCAAGATCTCTGTATTAAACATGTTTATGTTAGACCTGTTTATACTGTATTTTACTAAGTAATTGTGTGACCTGGTGTTCTGTTCTCCTTTTATGCTTAACTGGATGTTTGTGTAAATGTGCATTTTTGCTCACATACCTTTCAGTATAAAATAAAGATTGGCTGAGTGACTAAAAACTGGACTGACAGACAGACCTGAACCACAGCAGTTCTGTAAAAATCCAAACTGGCCATACTGGATTCAACTTGCACAAATACTGCTGGTCCGGTCACTCTGGCTGCACTGTTCAGTCTGACTTTTACATATCTGGTCCACTCCTGGATGTCTGTTTTTCAACCCTTCCCTGGTATGGTTAAAAACAGAACCGCCAGGACCAGATCAGATAGATAAAAGCCAGACCAGATCATCTGGAGTGAGTGGATCAGCAATATTTGCACACACTGTGCCCAGTCCAGATTTTACAGCTCTGGTCATGGTTTAGTGATCTGGTTTTTACACATACCCCACTGCATGTGGTTTAGTGACATTCTGTACATATGGATGCAGAGTCTAACCCATTGAAGGCTGAAGTTTCAGAAAACCATTATGCTAAAAATACTAATTCACTCAATTCCTGATGATCCCCCAACCCCAAATCACACTTAGTCTTCTACCAAAGCCATGCTCAAATATTGGTGCCTTTACATCCACACCATTAAGATGTTAATGCCATCATGCCTGTTTTGCTGCCATGAGCTCCCTCAGACATGAATTCCCATTCTGCTTGTGGCAGCCCCCAAACCAGGTAATTTTCCAGGGAGCAGCTCTTTACATCACATCAACTAAATTACTCCTAAGCTACTTATTTTTAAACATTTTGTTGAGAAATTTTTATTTTAGTATATTCATGGTCAGGAAAAATGAATTCGTAAAAGAAACCAAAGCCCCCATTTATCAGTTCATTTAATCACAATACGGCATGTGATGAACTGATCAGATTCTGTGTTTAACCAAAATCAAACAAAAATTAGACACACAATAGGGTTACCACCTGTCCTGATTTTTGCAGGGCAGTCATGATTTGGGCAGCTGTGTCCTGCGAAAAAACATTAAAAATACTACATGTCCTGACTTCTGACTCCTTACAGCAGTAAAAATATTTGCTAATAAAGGAATAATGCCTGACAGGGTGGGAGTTATGCTGGGATAACATCCCACCTCGGGTCTAACACCCGAGAAGGGATGTTATCCCAGCATAACTCCCACCCTGGAGGGCATTATTCCTATTATACAATGGCTTGTTGTTTTATAATAAAAAAATAATTTTAAAGAATGTTTTTGTTAGTGTGTAAACATATTTTTGTTTCTTAAGAGAAAGAGGAGATCATCATGGTGGTGGTGGGGATCCAAATCATCCAAACAATCAGCAGGGATGTTATGCCAGATAACATCCCTGCTGTGATAGCCAACTGACCAATCAGAAACCAGGATTCTTTCTTGCCATTGTATAATGTCCTCTAAATGCTGCAGAAAACCATAATACCTTAACTAAAATACCTTAAAATGATAAGAAGCAACAGAAACAATTAAAAAACTACAACACTTAGTCTCAGTTCTGAATATTTCAAGAAAACAAGTCTGTTACATTGGTTGACATTATATATTGTACTGTAAAAAAATCACATTTCAGGAGGAAATGTCCCACTTTGGGCTTCTTAAAAGGGGATAACCCTACACACACATGCCTACCTATTTGTAAGTGAAGCAAATGTGGTTACTATCATTCAGTTGTAAACACCTATGGTCGCAAATTGCAGATTAAGAACATTCAGTAGAATATAAACAGTAGCCCAGAAATGAAAATTACGTACCTACCTTAATTCTTGGTCTTCTTGGACGAAGTCTCCACCACTCATTCACACTAATGGGACTACACTGGAGGCGCTAGGACCCAGTGGAAGCCAAAAATCTTCAGGAGGGCCGGCGCTGAGGTAGGGCTGCAAGGAAGCAGCACTGCAAGCCTGGCTCGTGCCATATAGGCTACCTTGGCGTCGACCCTCCAACCGCCTCGGTACTTTTTTTACCGAAGAGGTGCAGCGTAAACTAACCCAGTGAAACTAACCTATGTCGGACATAAGATAGTCCAAATGGCCCGTATAAGAAGGGTCAACACAACAGAGTCTTCATAGCCCAGCCACCAAGGGAGTGAAGACCAAAAAAACAGATAAGTGAGCTCGGGGGATAGAGGGTGGGCGTGTGAATGCGTGGAGGAGACTTCATCCAAGAAGATCAAGAATTATGGTAAGTATGTAATTTTCATATCTTCTTGGACATAAAGTCTCCACCACTCATTCACACTAATTGGAGTACCAAGATGAAATACTCCACAGGAAGGGCAGCAGGAGAAAGGAGCTCACTTAGGACAGAAGTCCATTAAGGATTGTCCTGCCAAAGGACTGATGCTGTCTGGCATGGACATCCAAGGCGTAGTGCTTCAAAAAAATGTGCACAGAGTTCCAAGTAGCTGCATTGCAGATGTCTGCAATGGGCACATTTCTAATTTCTGCCAGAGATGCCACAACTGCCTTGGTAGAATGAGCGTATGCTCTGCCTTCCAGCTTAACCTGTGTCATGGAGTAGCATTGGCGAAGACATGCCACTAGCCACTCCTAAATACATCTGATAGCAACAAGCTGACCTAGCCGGGCCATACTGAAATAGACAAAAAGTTGTTTATATTTGTGGATTTCTTTAGTTCCGTCTAAATAGAACAGCAAAGCTCTCTTAACATCCAGAGAATTTAATGTAGGGTACGCTCCCACTCATTCTGGAAGTTCGCAAAGTAGGTCGGAAGAACCAAGGGCTGGTTCAAATGGAATTCCGAGACCACTTTAGCGAGAAACTTAGGGACAGTTCACAGAACCACCTTGTCTGTGGAATACAGTATACGGGGAGTCCATGACCAAAACATGTATTTCAGACACTCTGTGAGCAGAGGTAATGGCCACAAGGAAGGCAGTCTTCCAGATCAGGAAACTCAGCTCACAAGTAGCTAGGGGCACGAAATAGGGTTGTCAGAACTAGTTCGGAAAAGATTCGAACCCATCACGAACCCTGGTGTTCGAGTTCTAATTCAGAACTCGAACACTAGTGGGTTCACAAACGGGTTCGAATGTAGCCGCAACCGCAACACAAGCTTGCCTAGCCCAGTGTCGGCTCCGAAGGGATGGGACGGAGAGAGGTTGAAGGAGCAGGATGGGATTGGGAGGCAGCACAGTGCCACAGGAGGCAGAAAGGAGGTGGAATGAAGGGAAGGGTCACGGGTGCATGATGGCAGCATGCACAAACTTGTGGGGGCTGATGTGGACTGCACTGGAGTCAGACTGCGCGCCTGCGTACTTCATCCCCACAGTCCATGTTACCACCTGACCATCTGCTCTGCGGTCAGGTAGTGGAGAGATGTAAACCGGCGCGGGGTTGCAGCTCCATTCATTACCCAGCCAGTGCCATAAAGGAGTTGCAGGCTGCAGCAGCTTGTGCTAATCGCTCACTCCCTCTGTCTGGGCTAGCTCTGCTCTCTGGCTCTGGCAATTGCTTGCTAATTAAAATCGTCGTGTGTGTATTGGGCAAACTAAAAAAATAAATAAAAAAGCTAAGGAGTGGGTGGGGGTGAAAACTAAAGGTAGGGGCATACCTCTCAACTGTTACACATTACGAGGTTCGTCACTCATTTTACCTCTCAGAAACCCTTTATCCATCATTGGGAAGGTGATATTCCACATTCCCCACTGTAGAGGTGGGCAAAAAAATTACAGTCAGTAAATTATCCATTACAAATACTTAGAAAGGAGACGAACGGAGACGAGGCTGATGGCGGAAGAATTTAATGATTATAACAATAATCACAGCGAGAGATTACAAGTGGTACATCCTTCATTCTTCATTCTTCAAACTAACAGTGTATAGTGGCT
This sequence comes from Neoceratodus forsteri, assembly GCA_016271365.2. Classification (NCBI taxonomy): domain Eukaryota; kingdom Metazoa; phylum Chordata; order Ceratodontiformes; family Ceratodontidae; genus Neoceratodus; species Neoceratodus forsteri. The sequence goes on along the minus strand of CM028131.1, from coordinate 246,627,094 downwards.
TGCTTATATAGTGGAAGACAGTATTCTCAATTTCTATGGTTGTCTATGATTGGTACAAAACAAGTACAAACATTAACTTAAAAGGCAATTCTCCTTTTAGTACATGTATGAGCTAATCTTTGCTCAGCACAAATGTATAGATAGTGTAAATTATATTACTATATAAGGCTAGCAATAATTATCATTACCAGTTACTATGGTCTAGAAGGAAGAAATAGATTTGGACTTAAGAATGTGCATACAAGCTTTTTAGCCTGTAGTCAGAAGGGTAACTTGAACTCTATCCCTGTATTTTTGTCTTTGCAGACACTTAAAACACCTGTCTGCCATTACTCACATGGTCAGCACAAATATCAAAAGACACTTTAATATTACGACTTGTGGTTTCGTTTGTCTTGCAGCTTTACAAGTTTTATATGATCCAGCTTCATAGGTCAATATTTGTTACATAAACACATTATGTTTTAGACCAAAATGAGGTGTGCCTGAAATATTGGGACACACTTCTTTATCCCTTATTACAAGCCCCCCTTGGCCCAATATTGCCTAATTATTATTATTTGTGCAACAATGCAGCTCCTCAGAGCATGTACATCTCACTATGTACATTATAAATAGTAAGTCTTAAGCACAGGCCTATAATTACCAAGAACACTAAGACCACTGGCAACACAAGTAAAACTTTAAAAGACAGGACTCCTAAGGGTCCCCCTGCATAGCTATAAATTAAGTGCTCATTATCACTTTCACTGAGCAATTCATTTACAACTACTTGTGCCTTATGAATTTGTATCAAATGAGTATCTTTTCGATTTAAAAATGACTGTAAATTAAGAGACAGGAGAGATATCACAGCTCCAAATGATGACACTTAACATGTCAATTAACATAGTGGCATAAAACTTTGACACACCAGTATCTGCACAACTATTGTTAACATTTATATTCCAACCAGAGAAAATCTAGATTTATATACACTCTACTGTACTTTACATTATTCACAAGCATTTGATCAATAAGTGTTGATTAACTCATTCCTTCCTGATGACGCCATATGGCATCATAAAAAAACATACCTCTTTTTCCTGATGACGCCATATGGCGTCGTAAATCATGTGCTGTAGTGCCTGATGACACCAATTGGCGTCCATATCTTTCTCTTGGCGCAGCTCAAGCATTTATTTACATTTGATGAATTGAGTTGTACCAGCTAATAGGGGACATCGTACCCTTACTGATTTTACCTAATATAATATGTGTTCCCATTGACTATTTTTGAGAAAACAAGCCTTAATACATAAATAAATAAATTTACTATTTTTTGCATGTGCTGTGAAAAATGTATTATGTTCATGCTGCCATTAGTTTGTATTGTAACAACAAATCATCTTATTTTAGTGTAACATGTTAAGCTGATCAGGTTGACACTATAATTAATTTTATAACTTTTATTTTTTTTTTATTCGAGCAATCCGATTGGCCGTCACCACTTTAGTGTATTTTTTTGTCTTTTGGGGTATTTTTCTACAATAACATGTTGTCACTGATATCATGATTGTTTTAACTATTAGTCCATTTATACCACTAAGTGAACTGAATATTTCTGTATTTAAAAATCCAGCTCTGTGATTGCTTGGATTTTCTGACATCATCAATTCTGAATTTAATTGGTTTAAAGGGATTGTCTTAGATGCAGGCACCATCTCCCTGATGAAGCCTTAGTTGTCGAAGCACCAGGGAACCTGCACGCAGATCTTTTGTTGTGCCTTCCACTATTCTATTCAATGTGTGTGCCTGAAACGTTAGACTAAATCCTTATTTAGCATTCAAGCAAGGACTCATATTTTTTTACAACCATCACTGGAGGAAAAGTGGCTCTCTTGACTCTGGAGTGTACAGTGATTTTTTTTTTTTTTTTTTTGATGTTTCAGTTAGGGGTCGCAGCCCTCACCTGCACCTGCCCTAGCTCTATAGTGCATCACCATTTGGTCATATTGATCCTCACTGTTGCCATGCTTGCTCTACGCTTATTGTACACGTCACTATTTCCACTAACCAGTCAGAGCACACACTGGCGCAGGAAGAGCATGGTGACTGGAAACTTAGTTTCAGGATGGAGGTGCTGCTCTTATCCTAAAATACTCACTTCATTTCAGTGCCAAAACCTCGATTTGTAATCTATATTTACTTTATTTGTTTTTATTTTTATTTATGACAAAAGTTTTCATAGTTGTCACTTTGTTCATTTTGGGACAATTTCTCGTCATCCTGTGTGATCACATCTTATGGATCCGGCTGGCATTCCTGATAGGAGAGAGTGTTTCTTGTGCATGTACTAGATGAGGTCACATGAATTCAGCACCTTTTGTTACTTTTTAAAGAGTTTATGTTCAGATAATGGCTATATTAAAATCTATGTGGCATGTTGCTCCCTGCGTTATGGATGATAAGTGGGTTAGGGTCAGTAGCATGTTTGTCTCATGCTCTGCACTTGAATTTTCTCCCTAATACGCAGTTGCTGATTGTTTAAAATGAAAAAATAATGGTGTTGCCTTCAACTTATCTGGCATCAGTCCAGCCCCAATCTCTGATGCATTGTAAAGGTTAAATCAGTTTTGAATTCCTCCACAGTCACTGGAGTTGTCCATCGACTCGTATGACATCAGTCCAGACTCAACCTCTGATGCACTGTAAAGTGTTCTTCTGGTTAAAATCCCTCCACAGCCACTTGTAAGAACTAGCTCCTTACCATGCATCAGTCGAGCCCCAAACTGTAGTGAACAGTGAAGTGCATTTCAGGTTCAAATCCCTCCTCAACTGATGGTGTTGTCCATTGACTTACCATGCATCAGTCCAGACCAATCCCATAATGCACTGTGAAGTGCATTTCATGTTCAAAACCCTCCACATCTGCTGGTGTAGTCAATCAATTCATGAGATATCAGTTCAGCCCCAATCTGTGATGCACTGTTAAATATTCTTCAGGTTCAAATCCCTCCACAGCCACTTGTAAGATCTGTCTCCTTATCATGTGTCAGTCGAGCCCCAAACTGTAGTGAACAGTGACGTGCACTTCAAGTTCAGATCCCTCCACAGCTGATGGTGTTGTCCATCAACTTACCATGTATCAGTCCAGACCAATCCCATAATGCACTGTGAAGTGCATTTGATGTTCAAAACCCTCCACATCCACTGGTGTAGCCCATCAATTCATACGGCATTAGTTCAGCCCCAATCTCTGATGCACTGTAAAGTATTCTTCAGGCTCAAATCCCTCCACAGCCACTTGTAAAATCTCAGGCTCAAATCCCTCCACAGCCACTTGTAAAATCTATGTCCTTATCATGCATCCGTCGAGCTCCAAACTGTAGTGAACAGTGAAGTGCATTTCAGGTTCAGATCCCTCCACAGCCAATGGTGTTGTCCATTGACTGATCTGGTGTCAGTCCAGCCCCAACCTCTACTGCACTGTAAAGTGCTGTTCAGGTTCAAATCCTACCAGAGTCACTGATTTAGTCCATCTGTTCATCAGTCTTCAGTCCAACCTTTAGCTCTGACACTCTGTGATGTGCATTGCTGATATGGATCCCTCCTCAGTCACCATGGTGTAGTCCATTGTGCACATCAAGATTCATTCCAACACTACCCTCAGATGCACTGTAATGTTCTATTCAAGTTCGAATCACTCCACAACCACTTTAGTCCCTTGTGCTCATAATGCTTCAGACCATCCCTTACCTCTGATGCACTGTGATGTGATCAGTGCCAGTGTATGACTTATACAGTCCATTCAAATGAAACATAGCACACAGCACACATGTGCACCAATGAGCATCACTCCATGGTGCAGGCATACCCACACTTCTTCCCACCCACACAGTGCACCATACTGAAAGTTGCAACATATCACATGTGTATGCAGGCAAACCATGTGACACAGCACATAGTACACATGTGCACCAATGAGCATCACTCCATGGTGCAGGCACACCCACACTCCTTCCCACCCACACAGTGCACCATACTGAAAGTTGCAACATATCACATGTGTATGCAGGCAAACCATGTGACACAGCACATAGTACACAACCTTTACAGGTGTACATGTCAACACCCTGTATGTGTACCCACAATGTTTCTGCATGGCATATGAACACCATTACCAGTTGCAGGCAGCCCCACCTGCCTCCCTACAACTGAGTATACCCCAAGGACGGGTACCAATTCATGACACAAAATAACTGCAGTACTTATGAGCATCATTCCTTGGTACAGACACACCCACCCTTCCCCATGACACAGTATACCCAAATTACCAGTGCCTTTTCAGCAATTTCATCATCCTATCATGATACCATAATGTACCTACAGTGTCTGTTAGCACCATTATTACATGCATACAGCCCCTCTCACTCGCAGGAACATATGAAGTGCATCTGAGCCTGTATGAATGCGGGACCCCCGCCACTAACACACAGTGCTTCATCATACAGTCATTCCCTCACCTTAAACCATCCCATAATACACCCCCCAAAAATAAACTATGCCAGGAAATGAAATAATGCACAGATTTATGTAACATGATGTTTACTGAAAGACTGTGAACCTTTACATGAACAACATCATGCTTCATTTACAGTATGATAAAGCAAACAGCACAAATAAAATACAGTTTCCTATACTTATTATGGGACTTTATTACAAAAATAAAATAAAATACTTCATTTCAATGAAATTACACATTATAACTACAGCACATATGCAATTAATCATAGAGAGACCTCCAGCTCTAAAACATGTCTCCATTTCCTGTGTCCACTCTCTGACCCACACTGGAAGTGTTCTTCCTATTTACATCACTTGACCTCACAAAGCACTTCCTTCCTTCCTGCATCCCTTCCTGATATGTCCTTCTAAGGTAATGTGTAAATTTGTTCTACTAAACTAGGGGAAAAACAAAAAAAATGAATAATCAGATTCATAAACTAAAATCAGGGGGTAAGAAGAATTAAACACTGCAAAAATTCCAACCAGTGGAATGGAACAAAAAACTCAAACTGTAATAACAAGAGAGTCAGATATTAATTTCTGACTAAAAAAATGGTAAAAAACTTGCAAAATTTATATTTAGACAATGACAGATCTTTATTGTATATTTTTAACAATTTTAATCAACAATTTTACAGAAATGTAATTTTTTTTGCATGACTAAGTAAACAGAGCATAATTATATTTAGATAAAATCATCAGAATTTATTAAAATATGAAAACAACCTTCTACAACATTAAATCCAGTTAAATAGACATTACCAAACCTCACTCATTTTCAAAAACTTTTTGTCCTGAAAAACTTTTCTTTTTACAGTTTTAAAATTGGATGTATGGATTTTAAGATATGTAGGTTTAAGCACAGTGTGTTTGTATGAATGCTGCAGATCTAAAACCCCTTCAGGAACACAGATGTTCTAGCAGCAGGCAGAGGGTACCTGAACATTCTAAGTGACAATAGGATAGAATGAGTTAAATCCACTCTCTGGCCCTTTTGTCACATTTGGACATTCAGTTGGTGTTACAGTTAAGTATATGGCATTTGAGACTACAAAACATAATGAGTTGCTTACACTAGCATAGTTACAAACACTATTATCACCCCAAAAACAGTAGGACAGAGTTAACACATAAACATCATTGTCCTTTGGTGTGGCTCTGTTTATAACAAGAGACACATTTGTCTATTTTTATTCCATGTAGCTTTGCTGTGATCCAGTCTTGAGCTTTGAGGCACAGCTGCTAGACCAGCTGTTAAGTATGTCCACACTAATTTAGAAAAGTCAGTGTTCATATTGCTGGCTGGCTGATTAGCAGACACACTGCACTGGCCAGGGGTGCATTAGATTGTGCATTGAGTCCTTTTAATGGAGCAGCCACACACACCGGCATGGCATTTGTGTTGTAGAAGTTGATTACACCCTGGCACACAGATTAACAGTCCATAAAAAAGCAATAGTTCTGCATAAAGTATCAGCCATGTTTGGAATAAACAGCAGTGAAGAAAATGGATGTCTTGCTTGAAGATCAACTGAAGAAGAATCTTCTTGCTGAAGTTAGGGGATTGCCCCTACCCCAGACTTAACTTCATAGTAAGTAGAAACAATAAGCTTGATAGTAGAGCTTAAACTGACTAGACCTTTTCAGTTGATTTAAAGTTGTACAAATAGATGTAATTTTGCTAAAAATATTACACTTGCAGAGGTAATAATGACTTGATTTATGCAACAGTCCTTATGTGGAACCAATTAGAACAATTATTAGCAAATACACATTTTTTTTTTGGTATTTACCCTTATGGGGAGATAGCAATGTACCGTGCAACCTTTGTGGACATTACACTGGAAGGAAGGAAGGGTAGCTTACCCCCTCCCGAGCTTTTACTGGCAGAAGATACAGCTCAACTACTGTAATACAAGATTATTTCCATAGGATAAAAGAAGCCAAGCGTCCCTGGGTTTTCTTATCCTAAGCATGACAAAATGTCAGCTGAGTTTATAAAAGAAGTTTTGCTTACAGTTAAATGTTGATTGACTGTGTTGACTGCAACACAAGAAGGTCAAATAAAATGCAAAAGGTCACATACTGTGCATGCAAGGGTCGCTCAAACCCAGTTATTTTTGTAATGGCCTTGAACACTACTGATATTAAAAATATCTTAATGTTACATTGCACAGAAAATGAAAAAACCTTTTATGTAATTAACTTAAACATTTTTATCTAAGAAAACTTGAATATCATATTTAAAAGTATGCCAACATCATTTTTAATGAGAATCTTTTGCCCTTCAGAAACGCTAGTGTTACTGATAACATTATTAATCATGCCAAACAACTCTAGGTGGTTTGTTTGGTTATGGTAGCAATCACAGAAAAACAAGTGGCTAGTCTTTGCTCTAGTCCACCTCACAGCATACTGAGAGTTTTTAGAATTAAACTCTTTAACATTAGAAAAGGCAAGGTCTTTGGGCATTAAGTTAGCATGCCTTGCCAATACCTGACTTTTTACTCCTACATTTTAACTGCTCCTATACAGGAGTTAGCACACTGTAAAGTGCCTGTTTTTAGATTGTAAGACATTTACATCTTACAAACGTGCTACAGAAGCTGTGTTATAGTTTATACTGCAATCAATAAAAGAGAATTATCCCTATCTAAAAAAACAAAGGTCTCCCTGTACCTTTACAAACTAACTTTAGTTGTTGGTTTTTCTCTTGCGGGGATTTGGGCCCTTGACTTATTTGCATTTCTAAACTATCTATTTTTGACTGTAGCTGGATTATTACATCTTGGTGCTCATACAGCTTTCTTTTTTTTTTAAAGTCTCATGTGTTAACAAATTACCACCTGGCTATATTATCACAGACTTTGTACAGTATTTGCTAGTTCCTCTTTTTTTATTATTTAATTAAAATACTGCTGTGCCTGTTGATCATGGTTTGTATGCTCCCCCCTTTAGGTGTTTCCCCTAGAAACAACCTATTACTATTTTCATACTCATAAAATACAATTGTGCCTGTTGATCATCAGGCACTGGTTTGTATGATCTTCCCTTTAGGTGTTTTCCTAGAAAACGACCTATTATTGTTTCCATACTCATTCTTCTTATCTTTTTCTTGCCTGCCTAGCCTTTACAGCCGGGTCCACCCGTGCACTGGTGCCCCAGTCCGTCTGGCTATGTCTTACGGCTCCCCTGTGAGGTCCGGCTTGCAAGTCCCAGCACCTTCACTTACCTACTCTGCCCCATGAGTTCCTACAGAGTTAAGCATTACTTTTATTTAAAGAAATTGGAAAGCATACCTCACCTGATTAGCAAGTGGCTAAACTGTCTGTGTGCACCATTTCTCTCGCTTTAAGCCATCAGCACCACGTCTCCGAGCGTCGTCACCTTCTTATTAGGGCTTGCAGACTAACCAACTAGTAGTTAGGCAGCCTCCTCAGCATGCAGCACCAGCGATCCGAGTCTTTAAGGCACCAAATGTAGCATTGGAAAAAAATTCCCATTAGTAAATTATCCATTCCAAATACTTAGAAAGGAGATGAACGGAGATGAGGCTGATGGCGGAAGAATTTAATGATTATAACAATAATCATAGCAAGAGATTACAAGTGGTACATCCTTCATTCTTACTTCTTCAAACTAACAGTGTATAGTGGCTTGCTTATATAGTGGAAGACAGTATTCTCAATTTCTATGGTTGTCTATGATTGGTACAAAACAAGTACAAACATTAACTTAAAAGGCAATTCTCCTTTTAGTACATGTATGAGCTAATCTTTGCTCAGCACAAATGTATAGATAGTGTAAATTATATTACTATATAAGGCTAGCAATAATTATCATTACCAGTTACTATGGTCTAGAAGGAAGAAATAGATTTGGACTTAAGAATGTGCATACAAGCTTTTTAGCCTGTAGTCAGAAGGGTAACATTAACTCTATCCTTGTATTTTTGTCTTTGCAGACACTTAAAACACCTGTCTGCCATTACTCACATGGTCAGCACAAATATCAAAAGACACTTTAATATTACGACTTGTGGTTTCGTTTGTCTTGTAGCTTTACAAGTTTTATATGATCCAGCTTCATAGGTCAATATTTGTTACATAAACACATTATGTTTTAGACCAAAATGAGGTTTGCCTGAAATATTGGGACACACTTCTTTATCCCTTATTACACCCACTGAGACTTTAAAGCAGAAATTCATATAATCTACTATGCTCAGTTATCAAAAAACATTATGGACATTAGTGCACTGATAGCTGTAGTGTTCTGAGCTTGCAGTGCCATGTTAGACGATATGTCACACATTTTGCTCATTTGTCACACATTGTATCACACATTTTGGTGAAGAAAGGTTGAGAGGTATGGGTAGGGGCCGGGGGGGACTCAGGGTTGGGATTGGGAGTGGGAACCAAGGAAAAGAAAGGGCCTGAACGTAGGAACAGTTGGTGAGAAAGCTCAGCCTCAGGATGAGACGGACAGAGCAAGGGAAGTTAAAGTTGCTGAGTATTTGAGTGAAACTGAGAGAATTTTATCATAGTCTCAAACAACAGTTCAAAAACTTTATTTTCTGCATGGTGTAGTTATTTCACACTGGGAAGAAGGAGCGAGCATCAGATGGCTGGGGGAAGGGTGAAGAAATTAAAACAAACAGATTGTGACTCGAGGAAAATTAAGTTTAACTTTAATGTGTGAGTCTGTGAGAAGTTGAAACAGTTGAATTTGATGGCATTTCTTTTATTTTTTACTTACTACTTTATACTCTACTCCACAAAACAAAGTAAAATAATCAGGAGGACAGGGAGGGGAAGGGATTCTGTGGTACTGTGCTGCTGAGCGTTCTTCTATTCCACCCTATAAAATTCCTGATAGAACAACACCAGGCTGTTTTTAGTTTTTTACACAGTACTCCCTACTTGTGTGTTGTGTGTGTGACTCCACTACACTGTATCTCTCTACTCTCCTGTGGTGTTCCCATCACCCTGCTGTGGCTGCTGACTGTGTACCCTACCCATTGTGTGTTACTGTGAGAAGCCCATTGTTGGGCAGTCGTGTGGTGGCATTATCCTTAAATACATGACAGAAGCCTAGAAATGTATTTCCCTTTTGGGAGAAGAGAGAGAAAAATCTCTTTCCTTGGGTTGTATATGTGTGTGTGAGTGTGACTCCGTCTCCTGTGGTCAGCCTATCTGCTGTGTGCCTTTTGACTGCACTGTACCCTACCCAGTGTGTGTTACCGAGAGAGGCCCAGTGGCCAGTTGTCGTGTGGTGGCATTATCCTTAAATGCATGACAGAAGCCCAGAAATATATTTCCCTGTTGGGAGGAGAGACAGAAAAATCTCTTTCCTTGGGTTGTATATGTGTGTGTGAATGTGACCCCGTCTCCTGTGGTCAGCCCATCTGCTGTGTGCCTTTTGACTGCACTGTACCCTACCCAGTGTGTGTTACCGAGAGAGGCCCAGTGGCCAGTTGTCGTGTGGTGGCATTATCCTTAAATGTATGACAGAAGCCCAGAAATATATTTCCCTGTTGGGAGGAGAGACAGAAAAATCTCTTTCCTCGGTTTGTGTGTGTAACTCCATCTCTTGTGGTCAGCCCATCACCCTGCTGCTGTGCGCCCCTTCACTGCTATGCGTATGCCTATGCCCAGCAGCCCAATCATTCTGTAAGCCTTGAACCTGGGATCCTTTAGTTGCAAACCGTCATATTCTTCAATTACTTTCAGTCCACTGCATCACAGTGTCACATAGCCAAAATAAAATTTTGGAGTTGTAGCCAGTGATCATCGATCACGTTGCTTTCTTACACAGAAATTGTGTGGGTGTATTCTCTGCAGTATACTGGTTCTGTTATGGCTGACACCAACATAGATGAAGCATCTAGTGCTAGTGTTGGAGCAGGTGTTGGTGGTAGTGGTAATCCTGGCGCTAGCAGAAATAAGCAAAATGTTTCACGTGATAAAAATTCAACAAACAGCAAAAGAGCAACAGTGAAGTGTGGTAAAGGGGGACCTTTTAAGAAAACCTGTACAGCTGCTGGGGTCACACGGAGAGGCACCATAAGGTATGCCATTCATGCTGTTAAGATCCCTGTGACTAGCAGCAATAATGCAAGTGACAGTGAGTCCTCTCTGACTCAGACAGTAGCTCTTTGTCTCAGTCCGACACTGTTGTGTCTCGCAACGAATCATTACTTCTTCAACAAAGTGAAATGAGCAAGTCTGCTGACAATGTATCAGGTAGTGCACTTGCAAATACATCCAGCACTGTTGGCAATGAAAAGGACATATCCATTGAATCCACCACTTCTGTGTTGGCCAGCAATGAAAATCCATCAGAGTCTTCTGCCCACTCTTCTAGCACCAAGGAGCATGTCCCAGGTTCTGTTAGGACAGGTGAAAGGACACAAACAGTCTTTAGCTATCTTCCTAGCACTCGAACAAAATCTGTCACATCTGAGGTGTGGAATTATTTCTCTGTCAGTAAAACTGATCCATGCAGAGCAATTTGTTCCTGTGTAAACAGAGTGTAAGCCGTGGTAAAGTTGTGTCATGCCTTGGCACTACATCTCTTAAACGCCATCTGAAAAAGCATTCAGTTTTGCTTGATCATCCAAAACCCATGTCCTCCATCTTCCAGACCACACATGAGAAGGGTCAGAAATCTGAAATGGATACTGAATTGTCTGAACTTGATGCGGGCAGAACCACTGCCAGCCCTAGGATCACTGCTACCACCAATGCCAGCACCATTAGTACCAGTTGCACATCCAGTGATGGCACTGAAAGTATAAGTCCTAGTCCACCATCTCCGCGTCCATCTGCCCATCGAAGCACGGTGTATAATAAACCAGCAGGGACATGTTGTAAACAGCTAACACTGTCTTAGGCATTTGAAAGGAAGAATACCTTTACTAGAAATCATCCAAAGACCCTTCATCTTAATCACCGAATTGGTGAACTGTTAGCCGGAGCCCTTCTCCCATACTCTTTGGTAGACCATGAGGATTTTAGGGAGCTCATGATATTAGCAGAGCCTCGTTCCAATGTTCCTCATCGAAGGTACTTTTCCTATGTTGAAATACCAAACATTTATCAGGCTTTAAAAGCGACAGTGATGCTTGCACTTAAAACTGGAGGTGGGGTTATTCATGTCACAACAGAATCGTGGACCAGCACTCAAAACATAGATTACATGTCCTTACCGCTCACTGGGTCACATTTTCTTGTGCTTCTTCAAAACAAAGACACCCCCAAAAGATGGCGCTGCTGCATATAATGAAGTTTGGGCAAAGTCATACTGCTGCAAACATCTTGCAGGAACTAAATGACCTCCTTGACGAATGGGTTTATTCTCACGGTCTAAAATGTGGCTTCATAGTAAGTGACAATGGAGCCAACATCTTGAAAGCAGTACAGGATGGAGGATTTCTGCATGCTTCTTGCTTTGCACATTGCTTACACTTAATTGTCATGGGATTTCTCAGCAACGAAACACAAGTGGATGGTATGATTGCTGTTTGCAAAAAAATTGTGACTCACTTTTCACATTCAACCAAGGCTATACGGACATTGTCTGAACTGCAAAAAAAACACAAGCTGCCCCAGCAAAAGCTGATTCAAAATGTTTCCACTCGTTGGAACTCAACGCTTTATATGCTGCAGCGCCTCTTGGAGCAAAAGCAAGCTGTACATGAGTATTGCTCCAGTTACATTATTGGAGATGGCATTATGCTGTCTGTGCTGCAGTGGAAATTAATGGAGACAGTGTGCTGCATCCTAGCTCCTTTTGAGACAGCTACAAGGGACATGTCTTCTGAAGGCGCATCTGAGAGTCAGGTTATGCCACTCATAATGCTCATTTCACATCATCTTAGTGTTCTAAATCTACAAATAGAAAAAGACAGATCTGAAGCGCAGACATGTCGCCTGTATCATGGGAATCTCGTAAAGAGAATGAGCGAGTGCTTCAAAACCAATGACAAATTAGTTGCAATGACGAAATCAAAACACTATATCCTTGCAACTCTCTTAGATCCCAGGTTCAAGGCTATACATCTTCCAAAAACAGATGATATAGAGCAGTCTGTTGCTAGATGAGCTGCAGCACTCACAGGAGTCAAACACAGACACACACAGTACCCTCAGGTTGTCATCACCACAACATGCAGGTTCATCTTCACAAAGGGATACAGAACTGGAAAAGTCACCAAACATTAACAGTAGTTGTTCCACAACTGCCACTTCTTCAACCCTTAGTAGCAAGCTAAATCTGTGGCAAAACCTTTCCCAAATTGCTGCCATACCAGCTTCTGCTGATTCCTCTTCTGAGCGGTCTCTGTCCATCATGGTAGAAAGTTACCTGCAAGAACTGCCTATTCCTATTGATGCATGCCCTTTTGAATACTGGAGATCAAAAAAGTCCATTTGGACAGAGCTGTATGATGAAGCCTGTAAATATCTTGGTTGTCCTGCAACAACTGTCTCTTCAGAATGCATGTTTAGTACAGCTGGCAATATTGTGACAGACACCAGAAATAGGTTGCTGCCAGAAAATGTACACACATTAACTTTTATTAAATTTAATAAGTCAAGATTTTCGTATCCCTATAAGAGTATACAAACTGATCCTGAAGTGATTGATGTTGTGGATGTTGATGGTGATGACAACTCAGACGTGGTGGCTGGTAAATACTGTGTGGGACAGAGTCTCTCTGCACCAAAAAGGAAACTTTTACAGACTGTGATGACTTTGGTTGTCTCTCTCCTTTCTCGATCTACTACCTTGGACTATATACCCCCCAAAACTTTCACCATTTCATGGCAAACTGCTTTGTAGCTAGGGTCTAAACTAAAGTCAACAAGTTTTATATACAGGGCAATTTTAACATCAGTGGAACAGGCCCAAATTTGGCATAAAAGGGACACTGTCACGTCAATCCTTTCTGTATCATATTATTTATAGTTAAAGTGCAAACATATATTTTTGGATTTACCTTCTGTGACTTTGTGGTGCATCAGTATAGGCTGGGACCGGGGAGGGTCTATTTTTCAATTTTAAAGAGGACAAAACAATGAGTTCTAATTGGTAGCTGTTTATTATTTTTTCAATTACAGAAATGTTAGCCATAAACCAAAAATGGATGCTAGTACATGGGTGAGGGTTGTGGGTTGGTTTTAACATGGGTGTAAGGGTGGTATGGGTGCTACTGCACAGATGAGGGTGGTGGAAGAAAAGTGGAATGGGGTGAAAGGTGGGTATTGTTTTAGTCCTTTCATTTACAGATTCGTGATCGGCTGGGGATGGTGAGGAAAAAAATGATGACAGACCGAACCTACTGTGTACATATAATATATAAATATATATATATATATATATTTTTTTTTTCTTATTAAATACATTGCAATCTGCTGCCACCTAGCACAATTGTCCTGTCCCCTTTAAAAAAAAAAAGAATAAAGGAATCAGAAATAAAAGAAAATCTGCATCAGCAGTTTTCACAGAATGTGACCTATCATAAAGTGTTTTTGCTTTACAAGTAGTGATAATTTGATTCATAATGGGGTTGACAGACGCTGTCCCTTAAACATCACATGCCAACTGCTGCAGCTACATCAAATGTTCCTTAAGTTGGTATGTGGTGAGGAAACCACTTTTTTTTATTTATGTGACTGAGATACAGATTTTATTGAAGTATCAGCTGCACAAATGCATCATCTTAGAAAGTTGTATGTATTACTTCAATTTGCCAACAAAAATGTTGATATATGTATGCATTATCTTAGAAAATTGCATGCATTTTTTGCCAGCAACAATGACTGGCATATTTTTTTATTCAAATGTCTTGACTGACTACGTTATGACATAATATGTTTTGCAACAGTTCCACATGCTACTGCTATAGTACCTTGGCTTGACTTTGTTATAAAAGCTTTCTTTTAAACATAGCAACTTTTGAGTTACTCATTTAAAACAGAAAGCAGCAAATAGCTGAGATTAGGTAATATCAGTTATTTTTTCTCATAATTCATGATGATGAGTACATATAACTGAGTACATAAATGGCTAATGTGCCTCTTTCTTTCACTAAGGAACTATGATGCGGTGCAGCAGGAAAACTTTAACATATGGGTGGGTGGGTGGGCCTGTTACGTATTAAGTTGCTGGCTTTAGCAAACAGAAGAAACCATAGATAAACCTAGTTGTATTCCTATCAATGTCACACATGATAATTTCTCTCCCCCTTATATTGAACAGTTTTTCCTTTACATGTATTTTATTACTATCTTCATTACTGGAAGCACAATAAAAAAATAGGGTGCGAGTTCTAAAAAGTTCTAAAAAAGATTAGAACCCTAGAACTTTTTCAAAAGTTCTAGACTAGAACTAGAACCCAGAACTTCAGAGGGTTCTGACAACCCTAGCACGAAAGCTTTACGGGTTTATGGGTGAGCATGTCTAGCACAAGGTTAATATTCCAGGCGGCTACTGGTTGTCTGACCAGTGGCCTAGTGTGGAGTATGTCCTTAAGGAACCTCTTGACCACAAGTAACTGAGCCAGAAACATGGAGCGCATGGGCTTATGGTACACTGAGATTGCACAGAGGTGAACCTTCATGGTTCAGTATTGCAGTCCTGTATTTAAAAGGTTCAGAAGATACTCAAGGACTTTGGTGGGCAGGAGAAGGGGTCCAAGGAGGACTTTGCACACCAGATGAAGAACCGCTTCCACTTAGCCATGTAAGTTCTTCTAGTAGCTGGCTTGTGTGCTGCTAGTAGAATATCTGAGACCCTACATGAAATGTCAAACCTACTCACCTCTATCACCTCAGGAGCCAAGCATGGACATGAAGGGATCTCAGGTTGGGATGGACCACTTGACAGTGAGCTCTCCATCTGAGTAGGGCTCCATCCATGGTGATGGAGATCTGAGATTCCAGTGGGGCAAAGGGAAACCCTTTCAGACGGCTGTCCTCTTGAGTCCACAGGTGAGTGACCATTTTAGAGGTTCTGTTACCTTACTGTGAAAGGTCTGGGGATGTGTGGTCAGGGACCACTGACTGCTGAGCATCCACTGGGTAGTCCTCATATGAAGATGAGCCAGAGGCCCAGTGAACACTGAGGATGCCATGAGACCCAGCATCTGCTACATTGAGAGAGCTCAAACTGATTCATTCTCTCTGATGAAGTGGGCCATCTGAAGGATGTCATTCCTTCTGTCCTCCGGACGAAATGCTTTTGCATTGGAGGTATCCAGAGGGGCCCCTATGAAGAGGAGCCACTGGGAGGGCTGCATCTGTGATTTTCCGAAATTCAACAGAACTCCCATGGACGTGAGGAACTTGGAAGCCGTAGCCATGGCTTCCTGAGTTTCTAGTCTGGAGGGGCTTGCTAGCAGCCAGTCATCCAGATATGGGAACACTTGGATTCCTAGCTTCCTGAGATGCACTGCGAGGACTGCAAAGCACTTTGTAAAGACTCGAGTCACCGAGGATAACCCAAAGGGCAGGACTCTGAATTGGTAGTGCTGTCCCAACGCCACAAATCTGAGATACTTGTGGTGGTGTGGGTGTATGAAAACATGCTGGTAGGCATCCTGCATGTCCAGGGAGGCCAGCCAGTCATTTTGATGACTCAGAGGTAACAGGGAGCCGAGAGCTATCATCTTGAACTTTTCCTGGTAAAGGAATTTGTTTAACTTCCTTAGACCGAGAACAGCATGCATGCCACCTGTTTTCTTAGGAACTAGGAAGTAATGGGGGTAGAAACCTGTGTTCTGCTGATCCAGCAGAACTACTTCTACTGCCCTGTTGTTCAGAAGGCCTTGAATCTTGGAAGCAAGAAGGTCTGACTGAGAGACAGACAGCCTGGGCTGTCGTTTGGGTGGATGATCCGGAGGGGTTTCTGAAAGATTTAGAGAGTAACTGTAAACGTGGATAGTAAGGAAGTCCAACACAGTGTCAGGATGCCAAATAAAAGAAGTATTTATTCATACAACGGAAATACACAAAAGCAGACTGATTTCGTCAAAAGAAAATAATCATAAACAAGAAGACATCAAATAAAGGCATAACGGTTCAGTATAGCTTCAAACGGAAACAAAATCCCACCTAGAAAAGAGCTAGGGGTCTGATAGGGTCAGCACCCTATCACCAACTAAAAAAAATGCTCCCAGACCTGGTCCTTTTATACAGGAGTAGGATCAGGTGATCAGTTAGGCTCCGCCCCTTTTTATAACTAAAGACTAAAATCTTCCAGAATATTTATTTTTAGTTCAGAATTAAAGCAAACCTACACTAGGTTGTTAGAAACACAGTAACATAATCTAGAAGTAATAATAATAAGGCGAATCCTTTCTATGTATGCAATTCCAAACAGTCATGCTCCTCCCATCACTACTGACTATAAACTGAGAAGATGGCCGCCTGGCCCTAAAGCAGAGTCAGAGGGATGAAGGAGAATCCTGGCAGCAAGAAAGGCTATAATAGGTAAGGCAATATTTTTTCTAGCACAGCAGTACAAGTTTTCTTTTACCTAAAACATAGCATACAAAGCATAAGTCTGTTAAAATAAGAGTCTCTTTCAGAAAGAAAAGTGTTATTTTAAAAAGAAACAGAACAAAATGTCCTGCAAAAGCCTGAGGAGACAAACATGCTCATTTTCAGTCTATCACACAGAAAATAGCAAGCACCAAGCAGCCTCATTTTAGCACTGAACTTTAAACTGCAGGTAACATTAACTGAAGAACCAAACTACAGGTTACCTTGTGCACACATTCTATTTTATTTAGAAAATCATCTCTGCAGTTTATTTTGCTAGGAGGGTGACAGAAGCAGCCAGAAAGACACTCAGCTTGTCTTTCATTTCACCCCATAGTTTCAACCCCTAAGCTACACAAGAAGGCAAATAAGGGCTACTTTCACGGAGTTTGTCCTAGCTAAATGATTTAAATGTGTAATCAGGGGCACAGTGCAAACGTGGAAGGGCAAGAAGAAATGAAAGGAGGAAAGAAAATAGGGATTCACAGAACAACTACAGGTGGCCTTCCTGATAGTTGGGGAACATAGGGAGAAGAATTAGAATTGTACGAGACAAAGAACTACTGTTGCAACAGATTTGATTTAAAGAGAAAGCATGCTCATTCCAGGACACACACAGCCCCTACTACAGTAACCTTCACGGATTATCCTGAGTACCCATTTGTCTGAAGTGACTGACTTCCACTGGTTGTAAAACTGAGTTAGATGCCCTCCTACTGCCGAGGAAGTGTCCCCCTTGGACAGCTGAGATGGGACTTGGGCCGGAATCTCAGAGGGTGGCACTAAGCACATTTGGGCACTGTGCCTTCTGCTGCGTTTTCTTTTGTGGCTGGGAGGCTTGATTTCTGTTGAAGCCCCCTCTGCCTTTGCCACGAAAGGACCGACGGTTATGAAACTGCTGCCGGTTCCCACCTCGATGAGGGGCTGCAGATGGCGGCCTGGCCATTTTGATAGTCATTTTAGCTTTCTGTGTGGCCTCTAGTGCCTGCTCAACCTGAGGGCCAAACAGATACATTCCATCAAATGGTAAACTCATAACTCTTTGTTGGGCATCATTTGTGAATCCCGACGTACGTAAACAAGACTGGCATCAGGTGTAGATACCAGCTGCTGCTGCCCTGGAAGCAGCGTCAAAGGTATCCATAGAAGCTTTAAGTTGCTGATTATTGGATTCAGTGCCGCTAGTAATGGTCTGAAGAAGCTCTGTGCAAACATCCGACTCCGGAAGAGCTTCTACAGTGGCCTTGAGTGAATGCCAGAGGGTGTACTCATATTGAGAGAAATAACCCTCGTAGCTAGCAATGCGCATACCCAGGGAGGAGGCAGTGAAGAGCTGTTTCCCAAAGTGTAAATTTTGCGTGATTCCTTGTTTACTGGACGTACCGTAGATTCTTGAGGAAGAACAGCTTTGTCATTCTCTGCCAGGACAACTATGGCATCAGCAAAGGCTTGTGAGGCCAGAATAGGACGATCCTTTGGAGGGGCGTATTTCCTACCTATGGATTTGGCCACAGAGGGAATAAGCGCCAGATTATCCCATACCATTTGTGAGAGAATCTCAAAAGAGGGTTGCATGGGAGAAGTCAATTCCACAGGAATATCCGGAACGTGCAGATACTGCAGACACAGCAGTTTCCCAGATCAGTCTCTGAAGTCTGGAGACAGAGAGTAGTATTCATGTTCTTAAGCAGAGACTTAAAGGAAAGGTCCTCGACCAAAGGCTTTACTGGAAGAGAAGGCTTATTTGCCACCCTTAAAGAGGAATCGTCATCAAAGTCATCTCCCAACTGAAGATCAGAATCAGGCTCAATATCATCTCCTACTAGTCCCGGAGAGACAGAATAGATAGGAAAGAGAGGAGGAGGAGATCTACGAATTGGAGTCGAGAACCCCGGTGCCCTACGCAGCACCACAGGAGCTCCCGGCACAAGCACAGAGTGCAGCGCCAGCACAGAACGTGGCACCAGACAAGGCGCTGGGCGCCGCACCCAGTGCCACAGGACTAGGACCCCCAACAATCCACTCAGGCATGAAGAATGGAGAAATTCAGCAGGAGAGAGTTGTACCTGTGCTGGCACCTGCGCCACAGCCATATGAGGGAGAAAAGCACCAGAGCGCAGCGTTGATGGCACCGAAGGTGTCGTGTGACTAGGAAGCCCCAACCTCCCTGCCCATAGGTCCAAAACCAGAAGGCCCGAATGCTTCGGTGATGGACTCGCCGGCTCAGGCAGACAGGACAACTGCCAAACCCATCGTTCCATAAGAGTGGCCCAATGATGAAACTGCTCACTGGAAGACACCCCCAGGGTGCGAGGAGGGACTTTGCAGTTGTGGATGCTGGTCACCAGGAAGAGAGGCCGTAGGAGACCCCAGAGTAGTCGGGGTCGAATCTCTGCCCCTAGCCACCAACGATCAATTGCGCAGACATACCAGAAGGCAACCTTGATTGGTACCATTTCCTCTTCACCCAGGAGGTTGAAGAAGAACTCGAGGTCGAGCGGTGCCGAGTCCTTGACGATGATCGAGAATGGGGCTGCTTCTTTTTGTGCTTTTAGAAGGACCGCCCATCCCCCCCGAGCACTGGACTGCCCATAGTAAGACCTCCCTCTGTAGAGGGCGGTGGACCAGACCCAGCCCTGCTGAAAACACAGCTTTCATGTGAAATCCCCCTACCGTCACCTGCCCCATTCATGGTCGACTCTGTCAAAGGAGGGCTGAAGACTTCTTCTTTGATGAAAAATTACTTTATTTATTTAAGAACTACTAAAAATAAATAAAATCTAACAAATACTAAAACGACTATAGCTGCTGTCATACAGACATGAAGACTTGACTCCCGGCAGGCGAGTAACGTCGTCACTGAAATGCACTTGACGGCGGGAAAAAAAGGAACTGAAGCCAGGCTTGCGGTGCCGCTTCTCATGGCCCTACCTTGGCGCCGGCCCTCCTATAGATTTTTGGCTCCCGCTGAGCCCTAGCACCTCTAGCGTAGTCCCATTAGTGTGAATGAGTGGTGGAGACTTTATGTCCAGGAAGATCTGCCTGCCTGAGAAAATGAGGTTGGTATATTATTTGTAAACAGGCATCACTGGGACTCTTTGCTATGGAATGTCCTGCAAAGTAGTAGAATGACTGCTCTTAGGATGGTGGTGTCAAATGGTTTAATGAGGTGTTCCTAGGGGCTAAGGGCACAGCAGAGCTTATTTGTTATGCAGAAAACTCCTGGAAGTGTTTAACCCAATCTACTTCCAATAGCTTTCTATGATGTCTGTACTATCCACTGGTAATCTGACACAGAATGACTGCCAGAAGATAATGAGTTAACTTTCTGTGGGCTCAATTAGCACCTCAAACCAGAGGAAAAATAGTGCTCTACAGCTTCCTATACACACACAGGCAGCGTAGTAATGACGCTTCAGTGAAGGAATCTATTTTTAATATTCTATCATGATGTTTGGTAGCAAAAATGACATCAGCCCTTTTCTGAATGCAAAACGTCTGCTGGGCTATGACCATAGCAATAAAAACAGCCTGCAGCATCAATATAATAAGTATTTAAATAGTCCCAGAGTTCTGAATATAAAATAAAAGTACAGCCTTAGTTCTGTGGACTCAAAAATCAGTTGCAGTATGAATCTTGTATCCCTAGCTTGGTAAAACAAATATTTGAGGAAGAAAGGGCAGGAAAACAATTTCAGGCAGACGGGGGAAGAGAAACACCATAAACTCCTGTGCTGCAAGGAGCGCCAACCATCTGCAAACTCCGAGTTCATTAAGTCACTTATAATTGTCCCAAACATTGTCGCACGTTAATTAGCAAGTTGGGGCTTGGGGAATCACTTTTTCAGTACTAACACAGATCCAATTGACCTGGTGATCCCTAATCCCTCTCAGACCCTGAAGTTAGTCTGGTAGTTTGAAAGAACAGCATTTGGTTAGGTATTCTGGTCATCTTCTGAGACTGATCCAGTGTGCAGCAAAGTAAACTCCCGTCTCTAATTTAACTAACAGTTTTCCAGCCTCCACCAGATCAGAAAATTGATAAGCTCTCCCACCACGAATCACCTTTAGCAATGCAGGTAACAGCATAATATGGTGAATGCCAATTTGTCCAATCCTTGTCTAAACCCTGTCAAACCCCTTCCTCCACTGACGTGTGGTAAAGCTCAGATCCAGAAAGATGTGAATGTTCGCTCCCTGTCAGATGATCAGTCCTCACTGCCTGGCCTCCTTCAGGCCATTGTCCCATTCCAGCACTGATCCCGTCAAGTATCCATTCTCCTGATTCTCCCAAAGCTGCAGCAAGCCATGGCTCACGTGGTGTAATATGATACTGCTGAGGTATTGTGAACTGCTGCTCCATCTGTAACACTTCTTGCAGCCATGACTGCAAAAACTCAAGAGGTTAATCTCCTTCCTCCAGCAGACCAATAATCCTTAAATGGGATGCCCACCTGGCTCCATTTTCTAAATTTTCCATTCTCTGTCTCAATAATGTATTTTCTTTGATCAGCCCCGTCAAGGAGGTGAGGGCTCACTCTGCTGTCTGTGTCATACCTTTTGCCTCCTGTTCCACCGTTGTTATTTTAACATCCATCAACTGCATCTTGAGGTAAAATCCTTGACTATCTTGTCTAGTGCCTGGATTGTACTTAAAAGAGCAGCATTAGAAGACTGATCGGAGTTGACTTCAGTGTTTTGGGATCCTGATTCCCTGAAGGCAGGTACTTTCATTTCTTTAAGCCATGCCCCTTCTCCCCTGGCCACCACTCGATTGCTTCATCCCATAGCCAGCTGATACGTCATCCACCACAGTAACATTTAGATTTGTTTGGTACGGTTTTTAAACAGAAACCAGTCCGGGCAAGAGAAAGTGGATATCAACTGTAAAATTTTCACTTTTTAGACCAATTCAAGAAAGTTTGCTCAGAGCTCCACAGATCTACTGCTCACTTCTCGGTGGCTAGCCACACACACCCAACAGCTTGTTTACATGCTGCAAAGCATTGCCTGTCACCGGAGGGCAGAAAATATGATGTGCCATAGTCCCTGTCTCCCTATATGCTGAACAGGGAGAAAAGTTAATCTAGGTCTGTTTTAGCAAAAAAAAACATATTTCCTACTTTTGAGCAAGAACAGGTCTTTTTAATGTTCTACTGACCAGAATGCAATGTTGGCAGAAACATGTCTGGACCTGGTGGAGATCACAGAGGCATGGAAAACACAGTAGCATGACCGGGATCTGACCATTCCAGGTTACAGTATGCCATGTTTAGAAGGGACAGGGAGCAAGTAAGAGGGACAGGGTGGTGTTTAAGGGTGAGTATAAATGACATGGAGATCAAAGACAATGGAAAAGGCAAGTGCATAGAGACAGTGTGGTTATTGGCAGTCAAAGACAAGGAAAGGAAAATCAGGACTGTTGTAGTATACAGATCACCAATTCCAAAAGAGGCAGCTGATAGGAAACTTGGCTGCAAGATCAGGAGGGCAGCAAAACAAGGAGAGGTGCTGCTAATGGGTGGCCTCAACATGCCAGAAGTGGACTGGAGGATACCAGTAGCAGCAAGTGCAGGAAAGCAACTGCTTGAAGATGCAATTCAGGAAGCATACCTGATACAGAGGGTTGAGGAGCATACAAGGGAGGGAGTCATCCTAGACATAGTCCTCACGAACAGGGATAGTATAGGAGAGATCCCAGTGCAGGGGCAACTGGGAACCACCAATCAACAGACCGTGGTTTAATATGAAATTGGAAGCAGAAAGGAAACAGCTGGAGACAAAAGTCCTGGACTTTAAAAGGGCAGATTTTGGCTAGATACAGGAGCTGTTACAGGACAAACTAGATAGGGTAAGGGTGGTAGAAGAGATGGAAAAGAAGTGGGAACTTGTTTTTATTTGTTTGTATTGTATTTGATATGTATATTGTTGTATGTATCTTGTCTCTGTGTCGGGTCGGGCCTGAAAAAGGGTTCTTTACCCAGTGCTCTTACCCAGTTAACAAATTTAAATGAATAAACTAATTGAGAATGGGATATTAAAAGCCATGAGTCTCAGTGTAAGGGTTGCAAGGAAAAAGTGGAGGGATAGGAAACCACTGTGGTTCATAAGATGGGTGGAGGAGGCTGTAAAGGAGTAAAAGGCCTTCAGGAAAACCAGCCAGGCAGAGGGGAATAGGGCAGTGTTTCTATACTGCACGAGGGAGGCCAATACGGCTGTTGGGGGGCAAAGTCTATAGCTGAACTGAGGATAGCGAAGGGAATGAAGAAAGAGAAAAAACATTTTTTTCCTTACAAAGAAGAAAAAATTACTTACCACAGTAATCTTTTTTCTTCTAATGGAGTCTTGCTGTATTCTGACTATATGCAGTTAGCCCTTCTATTCAAACTGCCCTGGAGAGAAAAGAGTTAACTCTATGCAAATGCATAGAACGTTGAGCTCAAGCTCGGTTTTCAAACCCCTGTCCCTGGTTCATTCTATGTAACCGCCAGATTCTTACGAGCACTAAAATAGTGGCTAGTTAACTATACTAATTAACTCTGAACATTAATAAAAATAATAGTCAAGTGACTAATAACCCAGCAATGGGGCATATAAAGAAGACTCAAGTCGTAGATATCAAAAAAAATGCCACCCCAGTGGTCTAGCACTTAAAAGAGAACAGCTGTAGTGCAGTGCCCCCCAACCCCAGGTTCTGGTAGGGAAGGCAGGGAGGGAGGTCAGAATACAGCAAGACTCCATTAGAAGAAAATGGAAATTGCGTTCTTACCGTAATTCTTGATCTTCTTGGATGCAATCTCCACCACTCATTCACAATAATGGGATAGCGCCAGAGGCGCTAGGACCCAGCATGAGCCAAACATTTTCATAAGAGCCAGCGCTGGGATAGGACCATGCATGCGCAGCACCACGAGACTAGTTTGTGCCTGTGTAGGCTATCTCGGCGTCGACCCTCCAACCACCTCAGTACCTTTTCGATCGAGGAGGTGCAGCGTAACTAATGAAAATAACTTATCCTAACCTTCCGGGCCTGTGAAGGCCCAGATAACCCTTGCAAGAAGGGTCAGTGAACAGTGTCTTCACAGCCAGAACCACAAGGCCGTGGTGACCACAGAAACAAAATGAGTGAGCTCAGGGGATGGTAGGTGGGCATGTGAATGAGTGGTGGAGACTGCATCCAAGAAACTCAAGAATTACGGTAAGTACGTAATTTCCATATCTTCCTGGACTCAAGTCTCCACCACTCATTCACACTAATGGGAGAGTACTAAGCTAAAACCAACCCACCCTGAATACGGCGGTAGGAGATAGGGATTACTCAGAAAGAACGTCTGAAACTTCTGTCCTGCTAAGAAAAGGACCTGTCTGGAAAGAACATCCACAACATAGTGCTTACAAAGGTATGCACTTGAGCTCCAACTTATCACTTTGCAGAAGACTGCAATGGACACAAAATGAAACCCCACCAGGAAGCCGCAACCACTCTGAAGAGCGGAGAGGAGCCAGACAAAAATTAATAGTGTCGAAAACATGCTACCAATCTAGCCTAAAACATCTCAGGACAAGAAGGTGATCATCCAGGTGGGGTTAAGCCCATCAATGAAGAATGATTTCCACTTAGTCACTTAAGCCTTCTTGATTGAAGGCCAAAGCACGACTTAGAAGCCTCTTGTTGTGGTCTGGGAGAACCAGAGACTGCCCACTTCTTATTCCAAAGAGGACTCATTCTGCCCTTGTTTGCCTACAACTCTAGTAGCAGTCTCTGAACTAAGGGAAGAGAGGGAAAGTGTACAGGAGGACGTATCTACTGCGGAGAAGCATTCCGACAGGAAAACCAGGGTCTGGATTTCTGAGGCAAAATAGGGGCAGATCTACATCGAGAGGGGATGCAGAAAGGACCAAGTTCGGGCTGACCCATTTGTCAAAAGTGACTGCATAAAGACTGAAGTGACTCAACGTGGTGAGGCACCACTCGCTCCAGCCTTCCTGAAGGGGAGTAGGAAAAAGGCTCTAGTTTGCTTGCTGATGAAAAACAAACATCACAGTTTCGACACCTGCTTGAAGTGTGTAACTTTGTATCGGGGGTCTCCTTCACCCTGGAGGTATCTAGGGGAGCTCCTAAGAGAAGGAGCTGCTGGGAAGGTGAAACTTACACCTTCCCCTAAACAGAAAAACTCTTCCTGGGAAAGGGAGAGGAGAGCTGAGCAACTGCTTCTGAAGAGTCTAGTCCGGAGCGACTGGCACGGAACCAATGTGCAGGAAGCGAAGGTATGAATACCAAGAACCCATCTCTGACAAAGGACCTACTTGACCTTTATGGTTGAGAAGAAAAAATTACTCACCTTAGTAATGTTGTTTCTTCTAATGGAGTCTTGCTATATTATGACATATGCAGTGAGTCCCAACCTTCGAACTGCTCCGGAGGTGAAAGAGTTAACTTTCCATGCCAGGCATGGAACCTTGAGCGCGAGCTCGGTTGAAAACTCCGTCTGTTGTTCTTCAAACTCAAACTGTCAGATCTTTACGAGCAAAACTCACTAAGGTTCTGTGTGGAAGCTCGTGAACCTACACTAGCCCACTGGCTACTAAATACAAGAACACATTTTCTTGGTCCCAAAACAAAGACTCAAGTCAGGGATCCAAGAAAGAAAATTAAAACATAACACCCAAACACCCCAAAAGAAGGGGTTAAAAAATAAGGTGGGCATCTCCTAAGTGCCAACACTGTACTGCCCACCCACATCCCAAAAGTAGAGGTTCTTAGAGGGGCAGGCGGGGAGGAGGTCATAATATAGCAAGACTCCATTAGAAGAAACAACATTACTAAGGTGAGTAATTTTTTCTTCAAACAACATGAAGTCTTGCTATATTATGACATATGCAGACTACACAGCAGTACCTTCATGGAGGAGGGACAGAACCTACTTAGGAAATAGGCTCTGAAGCACAGCTGTGCCAAACCGAGCATCACTCCTAGCCTGGATGTCCAGGGAGTAATGCTTGGTAAAAGTGTGAACTGTTTTCCAGGTAGCTGCTTGACATATCTCTAGGATAGGGATGTCCCTCAGGCAGCCAGAGACGAGCTGTACCTCTGTAGAGTGAGCCCTCAGGCCTGAGGGAGGAACCTTACCCAGTTTTTCATAGCAAAATTGGATACAAGAGACAATCCACCTGGCAATGGATCTTTTAGTGGCAGGTTTCCCTTTACCAACCTCACCATAAGTGAGGAACAATTGGAAGGAGTCAAACCTGTGACCCTTGGTACATTCTATGTAGTAACTAAGGGCTCTTTTGACATCTAAACTGTGCAGTCTCCTCTCGCCAGAGGAGGAATGGTCAGTGAAATACACAGGAAGAGACATGGATTGGTTAAGGTGGAAGTCTGAAACCACCTTAGGCAAAAACTTTCTGTTAGTCCTGAGGACCACCTTATCTCTGTGAAAGGAGATAAAATCAGGCTCCACTGACAATGCTTGCAATTCACTTGTGCGCCTGGCAGAAGTGATGGCTACCAAAAACACAGTTTTCCAAGTCAAGTACTTAAGCTCTGCTGAAGACAATGGCTCAAAAGGGGGTTGCATAAGCAGGGCAATGCAAATATTAAGATCCCAAGCAGGGGCAGGGTCCCTGAATGGAGGGTTGGTGTGAAGCAACCCCTTGAAAAACTTGGAGAATACAGGATGAGCTGAAAAAGAAGAGGGTTTACCTGCTGATAAGAAAGCAGACACGGCTGCCAGGTGCACTTTTAGGGTAGCTGGTCTCAGCCCCAATGAATTCAAATGCACCAAATAATCTAGGATTGTGGACAAGTCAGCAGATTCTGGGGAATATGCTTGCAGAACACCATATGGAAATCTCTTCCATTTGGAATTATAAGTAGCCCTGGTGGAAGGCTTTCTAGAGGCCTTCAAGATATCCAGTACACATTGGGAGAGGTGTAGGTCAGCAAACTCTAACTCTTCAAGAGCCAGGCCTTGAGACTGAGAGATTTGAGGTTCGGATACCAAACTCTCCCCTGGGCACAGGTTAACAGGTTGTGATTCCTGGGAAGACACAGGGGAAGGTGGACTGCTAAGCACATAAGGAGTGGGTACCAGGGCTGTCTGGCCCAATCTGGAGCAATCAGGATCATCTCACAGGGCTAAGATCTGATTTTGACTAGCACCTTGAACAGGAGAGGGAAGGGGGGAAAAGCATAGAGAAACTTCCCTTCCCAACTGAGAAGGAAGGCATCCAGAGGGACTGAGCCCAACACTGGGGGCCTGCAGCAAAAAAGGGGAAGTTGGTGATTGTCTGGGGCTGCAAAAAGATCTATCTGCAGGGTGCCCCATCTGGCAAATACTACCTCCAGTACTAGGGGATCCAGTGCCCATTCTTGATGGCCCTGGGATATCCTGCTGAGAGCATCTGCCAGGACATTGTCCTTGCCTGGGAGGTGAACTGCCGTAAGGGAGGCGTTCAGGGAATAAGCCAGAGACCACAACTTCATTGCTTCGGTGCACAAGGCCATAGACCGAGTGCCTCCTTGCTTGTTGATGTACCACATTGTAGTGGTGTTGTCTGTTCTGACCTGTACAACTTTGTTCTGAACAGATGTGGAAAAAACTTGAAGTGCTAGAAAAACTGCTCTGAGTTCCAACAGATTGATGTGGAGCAGAGATTCCTGTGGGGACCACAATCCCTGGGTAGTGAGGTCGCCCATGTGAGCTCCCCACCCCAAGAGGGATGCATCTGTAGTGTGATAAGGAGTGAGACTCGGTGAAGGGACCCCTGTCTCAGATTGCTCTGGTCCTGCCACCACTGAAGGGCCTGGATCAGAGTTCGAGTCACTGGGATCAATTTGGTTAGAGGGTCTCTCCTTTGAGACCAAAAGGCTCTCAAATGGAACTGGACATCCCTCATCTGAAATCTTGCTCCCTGCACTACTGCTGTAGAAGCAGCCATGTGCCCCAGGAGCTGTAGAAAATGCCTTGCTGGTCGAGAGACTTGCAGGGTGAAAGAGGAGGCCAAAGAGACCAGGGTCCTTGCTCTTTCCAGAGGAAGGAAGGCTCTGGCCTCTTTTGTGTTCAGTTCTGCACTTATGAAGGTGAGAAGCTGGACAGGCTCTAGGACTGAGTTTGGGAGATTGAGAAGGAAACCTAGAGATGTGAACAGTTGCTGAGTTACCTGAAGGTGTAGTTTGACCTGGTCTGGAGACTGGCCTACTATGAGCTAGTCATCCAGATAAGGAAAGATGGCAATCTTTTGCCTTCTTAAGTGGGCAACTGCTACTGCCAGGCATTTTGTGAATACCCTCGGGGCCGAGGTGAGGTCGAAGGGCATTGCTCTGAACTGGTAATGGCCTGAGGGCAGTTCGAATCTGAGGTACTTTCGATGGGAGCTTCTGATAAGAACATGGAAGTAGGCATCCTTGAGGTCCAGGGAGGCTAGCCAGTCCCCTGGCCTTAGGGTAAAATAATTCCCAGTCACCATTTTGAATTTTGGTTTTAAAAGGTGCTTGTTTAGGTATCTCAGATCTAGGATGGGCCGCCATTCTCCTGTCTTTTTTGGGGTAAGGAAGTACCTGGAGTACAACCCTTTGCCCTGGTGTAGGGGTGGAACCCTTTCCACAGCTCTGAGAGCCAGGAGGGTAGAAACTTCTGTTTCTAGGGCAAGTGCCTCTGATGGATTTGCAGGTGGAAAGGACCTGGCTCTCATCTTTGGAAATTTTTTGAAGCTGAGAACCAGTCCCTGGCTTACTACTTCCAGGACCCACTTGTCATAGAAACATAGACTTTGACGGCAGATAAGGACCACTTGGCCCACCCAGTCTGCCCATTTCCCTACCTACTGGATAAGCTGCAGATTCTAGTTAACCAACAGCCTGCTTCCTGCAACCCCCTACTATAATTGCTTTGTGTCTGTCCCATGCATGTTTGAATTCCCCACTGTTTTAGACCCAGCGACCTCCTCAGGAAGGCTGTTCCATGTATCCACCACTCTCCATGAAAAGAATTTCCTCACATTACCTGAGCCATCCCCTCTATCTTTAAACTGTGCCCCTTGTTCAGACACATCTCTTTTTCTGAAAGATGCTACCCTCCTGGACTTTGTTGATTCCTTGAGGTACTTGAAAGTTTCTATCATGTCCCCCGTCCCTCCTTTCATCAAGGTGTCTATATTAAGCTCTCTCAGTCTCTCTTCATATGGTTTCTGATGTAGAGCCCTGCACCATTTAGTTGCCCTCCTCTGGACTGCTTCCATCCTGTCTATGTCCTTGCGTAGATGAGGTCTCCAAAACTGCACAAGTACTCCAGATGGGGTCTATCCAACTGTCTGTACAGAGGGATAACCACTTCCCTTTTTCTACTTGTGATGCCTTCCATGCATCCCAGTATCCCCTAGGCTCTCCTTACTCTGACTTTTCACATTGCTTACCCACCTTTAGGTCATCTGATATGACTACTCCCAGGTCCCTTTCCACTTTTTGTTGTTGTTAGTACCTCCCCTGCTATTGTGATACTCTTCTCCTGGGTTTTTGTTTCCAGGTGCTACTTTGCACTTCTTTTGCATTGAATCTAAGTTGCCATATGTCTGACCATTCCTCCAACCTTTGCCGAGTCCCTTCTCATCTTTTCTACCCCTCTTGTGTATCAACTCTGTTACAGATCTTTGTGTCATCTGCAAAAGGCATACCTTTCCATCCAGACCCTCTGCAATGTCACTTATAAAGATGTTAAAGAGGATTGGATCCAGTACTGAGCCCTGAGGTACTCCACTAGTAACCCCTTTCTTGGAATGTGTTCATTCACTATTACCTTCTGTGTCCTGTTGTGCAGCCAGTTCGCTACACGGGCTACCACCCTGGGACCCACTCCCAGGCTGGCTAACCTGATTATTAATCTTTTGTGTGGGACTGTGTCAAATGCCTTGCTAAAGTCTAGGGTAGGCCATATCCACAGCCCCTCCTTGGTCTATTACTTTGGTCACCCAGTCAAAGAAATCTATCAGATTCGTCTGACATGACCTTCCTGCTGTAAATCCATGCTGCTTTGGGTCCTGTGCCCGCTGTCTCTAGGTACTCAACAATTCTTTCTTTCAGAAGTGATTCCATCATTTTTCCTACCACTGAGGTCAAACTTACAGGTCTGTAGTTTCCTGCTTCTGCCTTGCTCCCACTTTTGTAAAGGGAATCACATCTGCCCTCCTCCAGTCCTCAGGTACCACCCCATCCTGCCATGATTTGTTAAAAGTGTGGTCAGTGGTGTCACTAGGTCCCTTAGTTCTTTTAGGATTCTGGGGTGAACCGTCAGGCCCCATTGCTTTGTCCACCTTGAGTTTTAGGAGTTCTTTCAGGACTCTTTCTTCTGTGAATGGACTGGTATCAACCCCTAACCAGGTGCTTCTATTGTCTAGTTTAGGTAACTGCTCCTCACCTTCTTTTGTGAATACTGAGCAAAGTATTCATTCAGTATCTCTGCCTTTTCACTGTCTCCACTGCCCCTCCCTCTCCTTTATTAATCTTCACTATCCTCCCTTAACCTTTCTATGCTCCTAATGTACCTATAAAAGGTTTTATCCCCCTTTTGACCGAGCTAGCTATTTTAACTCTGGTTTGTGCCTTTGCTCTTCTGACTGCCTTTCCTACTTCTTTCTGCTTTAATTCATACAGTTTCTGTCGTGCTCCCTCTGTGATTCCTTATACTTTTTGAATGCAGCCTTTTTCTCCTTAACCTTCCCTGCCACCTCTTTTGAGAACCATAGTGGTTTTTTACTCCGCTTTGTTTTCTTTATTTGTTTTACACAGACTTGTTGCCTCTATGATGGCAGTTTTGATTTTTCTCCATTGTTCTTCCACCCCTCCTATTTGGCCATTTGCTAGTGCATTCTTCAGGTGTTCACCCATTTTGCTAAAGTCCAGTATCCTTGTTTTTGTACAGCTTATCTCCATGGTTGTGCTCATTGTGAAGCACACTGTGCAGTGGTCGCTTGTTCCCAGATGTCTACTGACTTCTAAATTTGTGATCCTCTCTCCATTTGAGAGTACTAGGTCTAGTATTGCTCCCTCAGTGGGTTCCAGCACTAGCTGTCTAAGGTCTGCCCCCTGCAGGGCATCGAGAATGACCCTGCTCTTGGATGTGGCTGCAGTACATGTCCTCCAGTTAACATCTGGCATATTCAGGTCCCCATCAACAGTATCTCCCCTTTTTCAGCCATTTTGAGAATGTCCTCTATCATTTTCTTGTCCATTTCCTCCCCTTGAGACGGGGGTCTGTATACAACCCCTGTGTGGATTGCGATGCCATTCCCCATCTCCAAGGTAACCCAGAGTGCCTCTTGTCCTCCCCCTTTACTTTTTAGTTCTGTAGCTTTGATCCCTTCCCTTATGTATAGAGCTACTCCATCTCCTCTTTTACCTTCCCTGTCCCTTCTGTAGATTGTGTACCCTGGTATGTTGTGACATCCCATTCATGGTTCTCGAGTGTACCATGTTTCTGTGACTGCCATTGTATCAATATGTTCATCTTCCATCAAGCTACTAGCTCAAGCTTATTTCCCAGACTACGGGCATTAGTAGTCATTGCCTCCATTTAATGTTGGCTTGATCCTTTTTTCCCCATCCCTGCTCTTATTGCTCTTATCTATTTTACCATTTACCCCTGTCCTGCCCTGTGTTGAGCTCTGTACTTCAGTGTTTACCCTACTA
Source organism: Neoceratodus forsteri (assembly GCA_016271365.2). NCBI lineage: Eukaryota > Metazoa > Chordata > Ceratodontiformes > Ceratodontidae > Neoceratodus > Neoceratodus forsteri. The sequence continues at coordinate 246,595,315 of CM028131.1, read as the reverse complement.
CCTGCCATGTTTTGTGGGGGGAGGCTTGACTTTTCCTGCCTGTTATCAGTACCTCCTCCCTTATCTAGTTTAAAAGCTTGCCAAGGAAGCATTTAAACCTGTCACCTAGGAGCTTGGTCCCCTTTGTGGACAAATGCAGACCGTCATACCAGTATAGACCTTTATCTCTCAGGTGGACCCCCAGTCCCCAATGAAGCCAAGCCCTGTGCTCTGCACCAGTTTGCAACCATTCATTAAACTGCATGGTGTGCAGTACCTAGCCTCACTCCTGCCATGGACTGGTAGCATCCTCTGAGAAGGTTACTGTGCTTGCTACCCGTCTGAGGCCCCTCCCCAACTCCACAAATTCATTTTGCACTGCACTGATCCCATGCCTAGCTAGGTCATTTGTCCCAAGGTGTACAATGATATCTAGTTTTCTCTCCTGTGATGCTGCTTCTACAATTGTGAGGATTCGCTTCTTGTCCCTCCAAGCCATGGTACCAGGCAGGCAGCTTACTTCCTTCTCTCCCTTCCCCAGTTCTAGCCCCCTAACAATTGAGTCCCCTATCAGTAGCTGTTTCCTTCCCCTGTGGTGTCCCTTGCCATCCTTTTGTGGGTCTCCCTTGTGGATGTCCTCAGCATTGTTCTGGGTCTCCACTGAGGGTGCCATCATAGAGGAACCTTGCTCTGCCAGAATGGCATCTAATTTGTGTAGAGGTACAACTGGGGGGCTTCGCCTCTGGTCCACCACCCGCACCCTCCCAGAACCCACTGTGGTCCCACTGCTCTTCATACTCCGAAACCTCTGACTCAGTAATTGTGGCAGTGGTGCTCTTTGTCTGATGTTAAAGACTTCCAGTCCTGGACAAAGTAAGCCAGCCTGCCCCCTACCGGTAGTGGAGAATCGGCCCTGGCCACCCCATCAGGGAGCCTGCTTGTCAGGGGCTTTGGGCTGAGGGGTAGAAGTGGGCTTACTTGTACCCCATCTGCCTCTCCCTCTAAAGAACCCCCTCTGGGCATAAGCAGAAGAGGAGGCCTGGGCTTGGTAAAAAGGCCTATGAAAAGGCCTGCCCCTGCCCCTGAGATGCTGCCTTTGAGGAGTGGCTTGACTTTCTTTGGCCTGTGCACTCCTATAGGTGGTCCTATATTCATCCATTTTTTTCATATAATTCTCTGTCTGCTCCCCAAACAGAGAATTGCCCACAACAGGAAAATCCATAGCCTTAGACTGGGTATCCTGTGACAGGGTAGTACATCTGAGCCAAGCCATTCTGCGAAGTGCCACAGATGTAGACATGACCCTTGATGACACATCATTAGAGTCTACTGCAGCATGAAATTGCACCTTGGATGCCTCAATACCATCCCGCAGCCACCTGCTCCAGCTCCCTGGCAAGCTGGTCAGGGACTTGTTTTGCTAGGGCCAGCACAGTATCCCATCTGGATTTCTGGTACCTAGCAGCATAAGCCATATAGTTTGCCTGTCTGAGTCCTAAAGATGCTGCTATGTACTGTTTCTTTGCCATGGCATCCATCCTCCTAGAGTCCTTTTCAGGAGGGTGCAAGGCTAGAGGAATATTTGCCTTGTCACAGGCTGCAGCCTGCACTACCCCCCACATGGCTGCATTGCTGAGTGAGGAACTCCGTATCAGAGCCTGATAATGTATACCTCTTGTCCATCCTTTTATCAACAGGAAGGATAGAGTGAGGAGTTTTTAGAATTTTTACTGTCTGTTTCCTAAAAGATTTATGCAAGGGAATAGACAGTCTCCTAGACTCTGGAATATCCATCATTTCTACATAATCAGGCTCCTCTTAGTCATCAACAGCTTCCTCAACAGGGAGTTGGAGAGTTTCAGCAACTTTCTTATAGAACATAAAATGAGAAGGGGACTCAGACAGCCGGGGGAGGGAAACCCCTGACGGTCTGTCTGGAGAGATGTCCGGTTCAATGGGCACATCCAGACCTTCAAAATCACATTCACTCTCCCCATACTCCTCCTCCCCTTCCTCCAGTTCATAAAAATCATCAAAATCAAAATCTTGAACCGGTGGAACCGGACGAACCGAGCGCTTCCCTGATGGTGACTGGACAATTTGAATTGCTTTAGCTATTTCCTCAGCGGTTGGAGAAAGAACTTTTGGCTCCACACTAGCTGACTTTCTAGCCCTTTTACGTAGAACCGGCTCCTCAGAGCTGGCTCTTCGTTTGCCCGAGGAAGTATCGCCCTGGTCAGAGGGCACTCCCTCCGTTCGGTTGGCACCGAACTGGGCTGGCCATCCGGGTCAGCGGACTTTTTGGCCTCCCTTTCCCTGAGCCTACCAACTCTCTTTTCCATGGTGGCAGCAGGAAAATTCTTACAAATCTGGCAGTCTGCATTGAGGTGGTCAAACCCCAGACAATATACACAGGTGGTGTGTGGGTCAGCCTTAGCAAAGGCTTCCCCACAGACACCACAGTGTTGAAACCCAGTGGGCCCGGTTTTTCTTTTGGGTTTCTCAGACATAGTGCCAGCCTAACCAAACTTGCCCGTTAGTGGCAATCCGCTAAGCAAGACTCTCTTATCGGTTCCCAACCGTGTCACGGGCCGTGGAAAAAATGTAATGAAATCCGTTTTTTTAGAACCGACAAGAACCGGGAACCGCACTCTAAAGGACTAGAAAGTTTTTTTAAAACAACCTGATTGGTTCAAACCGAACCGAAAACACGTTTACAAGTTCCACACAGAAGAAAATAAATGTAAGCCTATCTATTACTTACAATACCACAGACAGAGCTTGAACTGACCGGTTGCGGTTTAATTTCGGTCAAGAAACCGAAAAATAAGACTTTTTAACCGACAAATGAACCGAGCAGAAGGAGAAATCTCCAGAGCAACTCTTCAGTGAGGCGGAGTAAAGAATCTGACAGTTTGAGTTTGAAGAACAACAGACAGAGTTTTCAACCGAGCTCACACTCAAGGTTCCATGCCTGGCATGGAAAGTTAACTCTTTCACCTTCGGAGCAGTTCGAAGGTTGGGACTCACTGCATATGTCATAATATAGCAAGACTTCATGTTGTTTGAAAGGGAGCATGCCATCTGTTAACTTGGAGCAAGCAAGGAAGTAGGATCCTGTGTTCCGACTCGCAGTGGAGTCGCTTCTGTTGCTCTGAGGTTCTGATCAAGAGAAGAGAGTCTGATAGAAAAAAACAACAGACTGGGCTGCCGCCTAGGTCTAGGGAACATCTCTGAATTAAGAGAAAATCTCCCTCAGAGAATGTTATGACCCATACCTCCACTGGATTGGACTTCTCCTAGAAGTAGAAGAAGTCCGGTGCTCTTCACCATAGTCTAGAGATGACCGCCTCAGGCAGCAGAGGCGGAACCTGGGCAGGATCCAGAAGGATAGTATCAGGTAGTTTCGGGCTAGGCCCTCTGCTGTGATGATATATATATATATATATATATATATATATATATATAAACAATTAGTTAGAGAGCCTGACAAGGCTCTCAGGCTTCTACCATGAAAGGACTGCCTGAAACATGAATGACGAAGATGTCGTCCATCTGAGGAGCAGGAGGAGCCTGAGCATCCATAACTGAAACCAGGACCGGACCAATAATCACAGCTGAGGAGATGTTAATCACCCGTCGCCGATGGAGCCACGGTAGGGGCAGTATCACAGGGGGGCTATATACCCCTATCAAAGGAGCGGAAGAGTCTGGAAGGCTCCCAACCATTGAATTAGTGTATTCCACAGGATGTAATTGTATTGACGACTGAAAAGAGTCCAGATGCAGAAGTGTTTGGTCCATGGAAGAAGTCCAAAATGTTATGGTGGACCCCATATCCCTGAGGAAAAACTGAAAAGAAGATCTTCCATCACAGACTCTGCTGACAGAGAAGGCTGGCCCTCCAGTCTCTAAAATGAGTCATCCACTGTATCACCGACAAGTAGGATAGGGAGAGACTCATTCAGATGCACTTCTACCCCAGAAGAACCTCCAAAAGAAGGTCTAGGTCAGAATAAATAAAGACTCCGCCACCAGGAATAAGGTGTCAAGGAGCCTGATGCCACTTAAGAAGCCGACAAAGTGCTGAGCAAAATGCGGAATTCCGATGGCAGAACAGGGCAGAACAAGAGTTCCACCAGTGGTAAACTGTCGGAATGTCACAGGATCACATGCAGACCTCCACCCACTAGGATCTGCGGAAATTATTCCATGGAACAGTACTTCATTCCACGGAAAACAATTTGCAACAATTTCCACGGAAGAAGAGGTCCGCAGAAGGAAAACTCTGCCACCTGTTCCGCCACACACTACCAACTGGCACCACCCATGGCACTGGCATTATCCACGGTATGGGACAGTGCCAAGCAGTGCCAATGCCACCTGCAGCACCACACGGCACTGCCAGCGGCACCCGCGCATCCTCACGACACCCACAGCACTGCCCACGGCACCGCCCATGGCACCCACGGCACCGCCCATGGCACGACCACAGCACCCACGGTGCCAGACACCTGCAGCACTGCCCAGCACCAGCAGCGCCACCCACTGCACCTCACGGCACCAATGGCACCAGTGGTGCCCCCTGCGGCACCACCAATGGCAATGCCAGTGGCGTCTATGGCACCCGAAGATCCTGAGGAAAGAGGGGAGAAGGAAAAGTGGTACCCATGCCAGCCCCTGTATGGAAAAAGGGAAGGGGTGGGCACGAGGGGTTGACGCGATGGCACCAAAGAGGGCACTGCGCACATCTTGACCCAACTGACCCGGCCCCAGTCCAGTGGCTCAGAGGCCCAGAGACCCCAGAAGCGGAAACACTGACCAGGAAAACTGGAGAGAAGTCAAACCCCCTGCTCCAAAGGAGCAGCGCAAAGGTGAAACTGCTCATGGGAACTCCATCAAGGACAGAGATGGAATCTGGTGTCGAAGAACGTGGCCATTAAGAGTGGGGCCAAGGGGAACCCACCAAAGTTGGTTCACGCCTACCGCCCCTCACCACCGACAATCCCTGCACAGACATACCACAGGGCGACCTCGAGTGGTACCGATTCTTCTCCCCCCTCCGAGAGGAGGAAGAAGAGCTCAAGGTCAAGCTGGATCCTCGGAACCACCAGTTTTGTAAGCCGCAGACTGTCCTCCCTGCTGAGCACAGGACCCCCCTTTGGCGAGCGCGGGCGCAGACCGGACACAGCCCTCTGTCATAACAACTTTCAAACAAAGTCTTTGTACCATCACTGCTACCGTCTAAGGATGACTCCATTAATGGCAGGTGAGAATTTCTTTTTCTTCTCCTTCTTCATAATCTTCTTTTCCTTCTTCTTAAAATAAGAAAATAATACTAAAAATGTTAATTTAAATGAATACTGAATGGCTTAACGCTGCTGTCATATAGATGAAAACTTTGACTCCGGCAGACGAGCGATGTTGACATCCAAGCGCACTCGACGGTGGAAGAAAAGGAATTGAGGCAGTGGGAGGATCGACACCGAGATAGCCTACACAGGCATGAGCTAGTCTCGTGGTGCCGCACATGCGTGGTCCTATCCCAGTGCCGGCCCTTCAGAAAGTTTTTGGTTCCCGCTGTGTCCTAGCACCTCTGGTACTATCCCATTAGTGTGAATGAGTGGTGGAGACTTGAGTCCTGGAAGATCAAGATTACTATGGTAGGTAATTTTTTCTTCAAACAACATTAAATCTTGCTGTATTCTGACTATTTGCAGACTACCAAGCAGTGCCCCCTGGAGGTGGGCCCAGAACCCACTTAGTAAATAGGCTCTGCAATACTGCTGTGCCAAACCTGGCATCACTCCTGGCCTGGGTGTCTAGGCAGTAGTGTTTAGTGAAAGTGTGGACAATTTTCCAGGTAGCCGCTTTGCAAATTTCGAGCAGGGTAATATCTCTGGCAGCTGCTATAGAGGCACATGTCCCTCTGGTAGAATGAGCCCTAAGGCTCTCTGGTGGCTCTTTCCCCAGTTTGCCATAGCAGAACTGAATGCAAGACACAATCCAGTCCTCCTGGTGGCTGGCTTGCCCTTACCCACTTCTCCATAGGTGAGGAACAGCTGCGTGCACTCATTCCTATGGGTCTTTGTCTGATCCAGATAGTAGCTAATGGCCCTCTCAACATCCAGGTTATGCAGTCTGCGTTCTCCTGAACTAGAATGTTCAGTGAAGAAGACAGGTAATGTCATGGACTGATTCAGGTGGAAGTCAGAGATCACTTTTGGAAGAAATTTCCTGTTTGTCCTAAGGATGACCTTGTCCCAATGGAGTGCTATGTAGTTGGGTTCCACTGACAAGGTCTGTAGCTCACTAATCCTCCTTGAAGAGGTTATGGCTACCAGAAAGACAGTTTTCCATGTCAGGTACTTGAGTTCAACAGAAGACATGGGTTCAAGTGGGGGCTGCATTAGCTGTGCTAAGCAGATATTTAGATCCCAAGAATGGATTGGTTCCCTGTGAGGGGGGTGTAGGTGGAGCAACCCTCTAAAGAACTTTTGAAGATTGCATGAGTGACCAGGGAAGGGCCCTTCCCTGCAGAGAGATAGACAGAAACAGCTGCCAAATGTACCCTCAACGTAGAAGGCTAAAGGCCTAAGGAATGAAGGTGTGCTAAATAGTCCAGCAGGACTGCCAATCCGGCTGCCTGTGGATCTATATCCTTTTGCGCACACCAGATAGTAAACCTCTTCCACTTGGAATATAAGTCTTTCTGGTGGCAGATTTTCTGTAAACCTTCAAATGTCCAATACCCCCATAAGAGAGATGCAAGCTGCATACTCTAGGTCCTCAAGAACCAAGCCCTGAGCCTTAGGGACTTGAGATTGGGGTATAGGATCCTCACCTGTGAGGCGGTCAGAAGATTGTGCCTCCTGGAAAGACATCAGACTGGTCACTGCCACAGACAGCAGCATGGGACACCAGTGCCATCTGGCCAAATCCGGTGCAATCAGAATCATTGATGAGGGCTGGCTCCTGAGTTTGATCAGGACTCTGAAGATCAGGAGGGATGGGGGAAAGGCATACAGAAATTTGCCTGTCCAGTCCAGTATCAGTGTATCCAGAGGCACTGAAGCCAGAGCTGGGAGCTGGCATCAGAACTGGGGTAGCTGATGATTGTCTGGGGCTACAAATAGGTCTATCTCTGGTGTTCCCCATCTCCTGAACACTGCATGCAGTATTTCCCTGTTCAGCGACCACTCGAGGTGACTGTGGTTTATTCTGCTGAGGGCATCTGCCAGGACACTGCAATTGCCTGGCAAGTGCATGAGAGGGAGGTCTTGAGGGAATAAGCCAGACTCCAGATTTTCATTGCCTCCGTACACAGGGCAGAGGATCTTGTCCCTCCCTGCTTGTTGATGTAGTATATGGTGTTGGTATTGTCTGTCCTTACCTGAACCACCTTCCCTTGTATCATTTTTACAAACGACTGAAGAGCCAGAAACACTGCCCTCACCTCCAACAGGTTGATGGGGAGAAGAGATCACTGTTGAGACCATGTATTATGAGCAGTGTGGTCCCCTAAGTAAGTTTCCCACCCCAGGAGGGAAGCATCCATGGCCAGGACCACTGTAGGAGATTGTTGGAGGAATGGCACACCCTCCCTGAGGTTGTCCCTGTCCTTTTCACCACTGTAATGCCTGTATCAAGGTGGCTGTCACTGGGATCAGCTTGGACAGGGGATCCCTTCTCTCAGACCAAAAGGACCTGGGGTGAAACTAAATATCCCTCATCTGAAATATGGCTCCTGGAACCACTGCTGTGGATGCTGCCATGTGTCCCAGGAGCTAAAGAAAGTGTCTTGCTGGATGAGACACATGTAGGTGAAAGGAGTCTGCCAGTTGTATGAGGTTGTCTGCCCTTCCAACTGACAGGAGAGCCTTTGCCTGAACTGTGTCCAGCTCTGCTCCTATGAAATCCAAGATCTGGACCTGTTCTAGGACTGACTTCTTTAGGTTTAACAGGAATCTCAAGGATACGAGGGTATACTGCACCAGACCCAAGGCCCCCCTTACCTGTTGGGGGGAATGGCCCATGACTAGACAGTCATCCAGGTAGGGAAACAAGCTACTCCTTGCCTTCTCAGGTGAGCTACCACCACTGCCAGGTATTTTGTGAATGCTCTGGGGGCCGAGGTAAGGCCAAAGGGCACTGCCCTGAACTGACAGTGGCCTGATGGCAATTCGAACCGTAAGTACTTTCTGTGAGAATGTCTGATTGAAATATGGAAATAAGCATCCTTGAGATCCAAGGAACCCAAACAATCTCCTTGCCTGAGAGTAGGAAGGATCATGGTTAGAGTAACCATCTTGAATTTGGGTTTTGTCAGGTGCTCATAGAGACACCTCAGATCTAGGATGGGCCGCCACACCCCACTTTTCTTTAGGGTAAGGAAATATCTTGAGTACAACCCTTTTCCTTTGTGCAGAGAAGGAACAGGTTCCACAGCTTTGTGTTACAGAAGTGTGGTAACCTCTGCTTCCAGAAGAGTTGTCTCTGAGCTGCTGGCAGATTTGAATGTCCTTGCTTTTGTTTTTGGAAACTGTTTGAAACTTAGAGCAATCCCTGGTTCACTACATCCAGGACCCACTTGACTGTGGTAATGGCTTGCCAGGCCTGGAAGTAATGAGCCAGCATGCCCACTACTGGCAATGGGGAGGCAGCCCTGACTGACACATCAAGGTGTCTGCTTGGCAGGAGTCCTAGACTGAGAGGTGGATGCAGCACTGCTTACACCTCTCCTGTCTCTACCCCTGAAAAACCCTCTCGGCTGCTGGTAAGCAGGGAACACCTGGGCCTGGTAGAAAAACCTCTGAAAAGGCCTGGCTTAGCCAGCTGCTTCTGTGGAGTTGCAGCCTTTTCCTTAGCAGCTGTACTCCCAAGTCACCTTGTACTCATCCATTTTTTTCATGTATACCTCTGTTTACTCCCCAGACAGAGAATTCTGGACAATAGGGAAATCCATAGCTTCTGACTGGGTGTCCTGGGAGAGATTAGTACATCTACAAGAGAATCTTCTTAGGGAGACAGAAGTAGCCATAATCCTAGAAGACACATCATTCAAATCTACAGCTGAATGAAACTGAACCTTAGAGGCTTCAGTTCCATCCTTAACTATTTGCTCCAAATCCTTAGCCAGCTGGGGTGGAGCAGTCTTAGCCAGTTCCAAAACAGACTCCCACCTGGACTTCTGATATCTGGCTACATAAGCCATGTAAGAAGCTTGCCTAATACCCAATGAAGCAGCAAGATATTGCTTCTTGGCCATGGCAGCTATCTTTCAAGAGTCCTTTTCATGAGGGTGAGAAGCCAGGGGAATGCCAGACTTATCACATGCAGCAGCTTGAACTACTCTTGCATGACTACAGTGGACATACAGAAACTCTGTACCATTACCAGACAGCATATACCTCTTGTCCATCCTCTTATCCACAGGGGGAATGGAGGTTGGCATCTGCAGAATTTTGTTAGTCTGCTTCTTAAGAGACTTGTGCAGGGGTATTGAAAGTCTCTTGGAGTCAGGGACATCCATTATTTCGACATAGTCTGTTTCCTCCTCTTCCTCAGCTGCCTCCAGAGTAGGCAACTGCAAAGTTTCATCACCTTTCTTAAAAAATAGATAATGAGAGGATGAATCCCCAGACTGCCTAGGAGGAGAAACAGACTCTAGTCTATCAGAGGAAATATCACACTCAATGGGTTCACCCAAATATTCTTTTTTCTCCTCCTCTTCTTCTCCTCCCTCCCACTCAAGCTCATAGTAAGCCTCGCGATCATATGAACCGGTGGGAAGTGTACTGGCAGTGAATCAAACCGAAGTATGTGGTTTTTGATCCGGTCTTGGATCACCTGAACCAGTGTGTAAAGATTGTACAATTTGTATTGCTTTAGCAATCTCTTCTGCTGTTGGAGCTGCGACCATTGGCTTTGAACCGGTAGATTTTCTTTTCTTTTTCACTGGTACCAACTCCTCGGTATCTGCCTTCCTTTTGGTTGAGGAGGTATCACTCTGATCAGAAGGCACCTACTCCAGTTCCCCGACTCCCTCAGGAGCCGAACCGGACCAGCCATCTAGATCAGCAGATTGTTTGGCCATTCTTTCCTTAAGCCTAGACAAATACTTATTCAGCGTGGCTTTAGGAAAGTTTTTACAAATTTGGCAGTCTGTTTTTAGGTGGTCAAACCTCAGGCAGTAAACACAGATAAGGTAGGGATCAGCCTTGGCAAATGCTTCCCCAAACTCTGTGCAGTGCTGAAACCCAGTGGGACCGGTTTTATTCTTGGGCTTCTCTGACATAAATGACCACTGATAAGCCAAGTTATCCTTTTGGTGGCAGTCAGGCCAGAGTAACTAAAAACTTTGTTTTCGGTTAACGACTGGTTCAATGGTCGATTGAAAAAAATGAGAAAAAAATCTTTTTTTTTTTAAACCGTAACCCACCAGATCTCAAACTAAAATTTACAACAACAATTTAAACAACTAAAACTTTACCTCAAAAGGAACAACATTTCCTCAGCTTCCCCTCGGTTACATGAACCGAAAGGAAAAACCGAAAACTTACCAAAATTGAAGTAAACCTAGTCTAGTCTAACCTGTACCTAGAGACAGAGGCTTGAAGAACCGAAAAATAAAATCCAGTTTTAAGAAACCGTTGAAAAATCAACATTTTAACTGAAGTGAGCAAGGAGAAATCTCCGGAGTGACTTCACAAGCAGGCGGAGTAAAGAATATGGCGGTTACATAGAATGAACCAGGGACAGTGGTTTGAAAACCAAACTCGAACTCAACGTACTGTGCATTTGCATAGAGTTAACTTTTTCATTCCAGGGCAGCTTGAATAGATGGGCTAACTGCATCTAGTCAGAATACAGCAAGACTTCATGTTGTTTGAACACTAAACAAAAGGGGACAGTCAGAATAAATGAGGAGACAGGCTTTTTGTCGTTTTATCTCCACTCTGTTTCTCCTGATGCCATGCGGCCCCCATCCGACTGACTCCCCCAGCTCCATCCCCCGTAATTACCGGGGCTTACCTTATGCCCGGTCCGGGAGCGGTGCCTGCGGAGAGTCGGTCGCCATCCTGCCGCCGGCTGCTTTTTTCCCCGATTTTCTCCCCCTTTACCCAAGGACCCCAGGAGAGTTGACGCTGTGGAGGCACGCATGCACCCATAGTTCCTGGTAACGGCCCTCTTCCACCCGCCCCTATTGGCCTATCGCCGCACCCTCGCCACGCAGCCCCTCAGCCTCCACCAGGGGTAGCCGAGGCGAGGGTTGGCACCTCACCTCCCAGAGGAGAGAGCTGCCCCTTGCAGCTACTCCATCCCTTCCACCCGCTCCCCGTGCCGATTTCTGATGACCAAGGTTCGCTCTCGAACCTGGGTCGCCGGAGTGCCGCGAGGTGAGACGTCTAGCGCCTCAGCCCTCTGTGCCACCGGGCTGGTGGCTTTTTGTTTTTATACTAGCTTCCTCAGTACCAGGGTGAAGCCAAATATTTCCCTCCCCTTTCTAAATTTTTAAATTCAGGCCTCCTCCCTATCTGTGTGAAGCCCATTCTCCCCTATTTTGTTTTTATACTAGCTTCCTCCTTATTAGAGTAAAGGTTATGTTCTCTCTCAATTCCAAAATTTAAATACTGTCTTTCTCCCTTTCTGGGTAAAGCCCACATTTTGCTGAGTCAGCTTAAACTCTATTTGAATGATACTTGTCCCCACATTCTATTTATTCGGTGTAAACTGTAGAGTGAGTACTGCTTAGTAACTCCCACTATGTTGCTCCTAACCTTTTCTCTCCTCCCCTTCTTGCTTACCTCACCTCCCTCTACCTTCTACCTATCCCAACTTTCCTCCTTCAATCTCACTCCCACCTTTGCCCTCACCAACTCTCCCCCATCCAGCCTCCTTGCCTTACTCCACTCTCCCTGGTTTCCTGGTTCTATTCTCTCATTTCCTTGGCTTCACCTCAAAGCCCTCAGTTCCCACCAGCCTCCTTACCTCCCTTATTCTTCCTCCTTCCTCCCCACTTCCCATAAGCATCTCATAGGCTCTCTCAAGTGCCTCATCTCTTTGCTGCTTATAGTTGCAGGTGATACTTAGTTCAGCTCTGGCTTTGCCCTGTCATCCCCTCAACTCAAAGGTCTGGGAGTGGTCTATGTCAACATCCGCAGCCTTCTCCCTAAGAGTGATCAGTTGCAACCACACATGGTTATCCTCAAGCCTGATGTATTGGTGTTCTCAGAGTCTTGGCTCTCCTCCAGGACACCTCATTTCTTTGTGGCCATCTTGGTTTTACTACTATCCAACAGGACTGAGTAAAGAGGGGTAGTGGAGTATTCCATGTCGGGCCTATGGCTTGATGGTGTCCAGCTCATTACCTCAGATTGAGTGCGTAACCTGGGCATTATTTTTGATGATGGCTTGACCCTGAAGTCTCAGGTGTCAGCTGTGGTTAAATCCTCATTTTACCATCTGAGGAATATCGCCTGGGTGAAACACCTGATTTCACCGGACAACCTTCCAACATTGGTCCATGCCTTCATCACCATCCGTCTTGACTACTGCAATTCCCTCTACCTAGGGCTGTCTGGGGTTGATATCCGCCGCTTGCAGCTAGTGCAGAACGCTGCGGCCAGGCTGCTGACTGGTACCTCCAGGACCAGTCACATTACACCTGTACTGCGCGAACTGCACTGGCTGCAAGTTCAGTGGCGGATCACCCATAAGGTGGGTTTGCTTACCGTTAAAGCCCTACACGAACAGGGACTAGACTACCTGAAAGATCTCCTGACTCCCTACTCCCCCAATCGCCCTCTCCGATCCGCTGACAAGAGATTGCTAGTGATTCCCAGGGTTCATCTTAAAACATCTGGTGCTCATGCTTTTTCATTTGAGGCACCAACCCTGTGGAATTCTTTACCTCATTGGTTAAGAGAATGCCTGACCATCAGCAGTTTTCAATCTATGCTGAAAACTTATTTATTTTCTTTGGCCTTCCCTGACTAATTAGTTGACTGATTTTAAAATAATTTATTATATATCTGTTTTTATTGTAATTTATACTATGTTCAGTGCCTTGATTATAAAAGGCACTATATAACTACAGTTTGCTTGCTTGCTTGCTTATTTATTTCCATCTAGGAGTATAATACCTTTGAACGCAAGGCGCTCTTTTACAAAAGTTCCATGTCAGTAGGTGAGGGTAACAAACAGACAAAGGAATACTAAATAGAGGTACTGTAACCTAAAATGACAAACGAACAGTTAAAATCCAGGAGAACTAACAGTGGTAGTCTAAATGACACAATAACAACTCAAATCAAGGAAACTAATAGGTAAACACAGTAATTATACCAGCAATTAAAGAGAGGTGCAGTAAAGTGCAGTTATGGGGGGAGGATAGGAGTAGCAGCCCTGGGCCTTGTCAAGCTAAGAATAGGCAAAAAGGGAGGGGGAGAGTGGAAAAGGTAGACCAAAGGGGGAGCTGAAATGGGGCACAGGAAAAAGTTGGGAAGGGACGGGGGGAGGGTGGAGGTGGAGGAAGAAAGGTTGAGGCAGGAGAGAAAACAGAGAGGAGGTGAGGAAGGTGTGAGTCTAGGGGAGGCATATGACAAAGGATAAGATTTTTACAACGGAGGCAGTGACATATGCATGATTAGGGGAGTCACTGGAGGAAGCAGTCACAGGAACTGTTAGATACCAAGCCAGCTAGCTAGCCATCTAGATAGATATTTTATTTATATAGCGCCCCTCTCCAGAGACTCGGAACACTTTACAATACAATTTAAAAACACAGTAAAACATTAAAATACTGTGCATAATTCAATACAGAACAAAACAGCAATATACAAAGAAAACCAATTATCATACAATCATAATAATTAAAAACCACTGAATGCCTAGTCAAATATCAAGGTTTTTAATCCCTTTTTAAAGGATTCCACCGAGGGTGCCTCCAGTAGTTGCTGAGGAAGAGAGTTCCATAGGGTGGGCACAGCCACTGAAAAAGCTCAATTGACGGAGTTCCACAACCTCACCCTTGGAACACTGAGGAGGCAACCCTCAGTGGAACGAAGAGTCCAGGATGGGCAGTAGGGCACGAGGAGATCTTGCAGGAAGACTGTTCCCGACTGTGTAGGGCCTTATAGATCAGTAATCCAACCTTAAAGATAATCCTCCATCTGAATGGCAGCCAGTGCAGTTCATGGAGGACGGGCATGACATGATTAAATCTTCGTACGCCCGACAATAGTCGAGCCGCCGTGTTCTGCACCAGCTGCAGCTGATGGAGGTTACCTCCAGAAAGCTCCAAGTAGAGGGAACTGCAGTAGTCCAGTCTAGATGTGACAAAAGCATGTACCAGTGAAGTCAGGTCTTCAGGTGGTAGAAGGTGTCAGATCTGGGCAATATGCCTCAGATAATAAAATCCACTCTTAACAACGGCCGACACCTGGGCATCAAATGTCAGGCTGTCGTCCCAGGATCACACCCAGATCCTTGACCTGCTCATATGAGGCCAGAGGTACCCACTCCAGAACAAGACTGGGAGGATCCCACCATGTCCCATCCCCATCACGAGAACCCAGATCCACCATCAGTACCTCAGTCTTGTCTGGGTTGAGCTTTAACCAGTTAAGAGACCTCCAAGCCTGGACTTCAGCCAGGCAGTTGTAAGGCATGGAATCTGCTATCTGGCTACCCAGTGCACAAGACATGTATAGCGGGGTATCAGCAGCATAGCAATGAAAACCCAGCCCATACCGCCTGATGATGTTCCTTAGCGGCTGCATGTATACAGTGAACAACAAAGGTGACAAGACCAACCCCTGTGGGACTCCGCAGGTCAGGGGCTTCAGGTTAGATGAGGCAAGTCCCATCACCACCCTCTGCACCCTGCCTGTCAGGTATGACCTAAACCATTGGATGGCTGTACCGAATAGGCAACACCAAAACCGCAGCCGGTTGAGCAGCATCTCGTGATCCACTGTATCAAAATGCCGCCGTGATATCCAGGAGGATCAAGATGGTGTGTTCTCTCCTGTTCCTTGCAATCAGGAGGTCATTCAGCACCTTCACCAAGGCAGTCTCCCTGCTATGCCCGGCCCTAAATCCAGACTGAAAAACCTCATAGGTGGAGGAGGAGGCAAGGCACCCCTCAAGCTGAATGACTACCACCTTTTCTATAACCTTCCCTTAAAATGGGAGGTTAGAGACGGGTCCATAGTTGCCAAGGCAGTCTGGGTCCAATGAGGACTTCTTTAACAGGGATCTAACCAAGGCCTCATTTATAGTCGATGGAAAGACCCCATTCCTCAAGGAGCTCCGGAAGATCTCAGCAACCACAGGTCCAATCAGGTCCAGACATCCAACCAAAAGATGTGTTGAACCTGGGTCAAGATCACAGTGTGTTGGCTGCAGTTTCGAGACAACCTCAACCACCTCCTCCACCCAAACTGAGTCAAACTCTGCCCAGGCAAGAGGAGTTCTCTGACACATCACCGAGTGAGCCCCGCAATCCCCAAGAGAGACATTGGAAGAGACCTCCGACCTGATGGATGACACCTTGTTGGCAAAGAACAGAGCAAACTCTTCACATATTATATTAGAACCAGCTTCTCCCACACGGTGACAGGCCGTATGTAAATGCTCATTAACCGTGCAGAAGAGTTGAGCCGGTCTGTTTGTTGCAGAAGCAATCCCCCTCAACAGAATAGCTGCCTTCTTATGGGAGATTATCTCATGATAGTCCTTGTAATGGGACTTCAGGGCTAACTTGTCCTCCAACATGCCTGAACCCCTCCAATGCCTCTCTAACTTCTGACACCTAATCTTCAACTCTTGTAGCTCCTCATCAAACCAAGGAAACCTCCGATGAGAAGATAGGGGTTGGACACAGATGGGTGTGACAGTCAAAGGCCACAATAGTGGCACTATTATATGCCGCCACTGCCTCCTCCACCCGCATCGCACAGCAGCCCTCAGCCCTGATAGGTCAAGTACAGCTGATAGTTCCACTGGGGACAACCTCCATCATCTCCACAGAGGCCGGGACTCCTGGGGGAGTTGCTAGCCTGAACCTCACGATACTATGATCTGACCACACAACTGGATCTACTCCCAGGTCAAAGATCTCAAGGCCAATTGAAAATACCAAGTCCAGTGTGTGGCCATGCATGTGGGTCCGTGATGTAACATTTTGTGTCAGGCCCAGAGCCCCCACAGTCCTAAGGAGATCACTTCCGAATGACGAGAGCCCATTGTCAACCCAAGCATTGAAGTCCTCCAGAATTAACCATCTGGGGACTCCAACAGTAGGCCGGTGATGAGCTCCTCAATCTCCTTCAAAAATTCACCCCCAGAACCTGGGGGAGGTGACAGACCAGAACTCTGTAACCCGCACCTGCCCCCCCCATGCAGTCACACACTCAAACAACCTGGTAGGACCAACAGGTAGCATCATGAGGCCCAGGCTAGATTTAAAACAAAGAGCAACCCCCCTCCCACCTCTGTGATCCTATCTCATGGTATGCATCATGGAGTACCCAGCCAGCACTGTAACCTCCAGGATGGGAGCTGCATTTCATCCAACCAGGTCTCCATGATGCAAGCCAGGTCAACTGAGGCAATCAAATCCACCATTATGGCAGTCTTGTTCCTCATTGACCTGGCACTGCACAACACAGCCTGAAAAGGATGAGGGGAGACTGCTGGATCAGGTAGCTGCCCATTGTTCTCAATGGAGCCCTTGGGTATGGGCACCAGACAGGGGGTATCCATTTTATCCAGTATCCATTTTGCCCTAGGGCATCTCCTTGGTCTCACTACCCTAATCCAGGACTATCCACCAGCCACTCTGGTTGGCCCACCACCAGACCTCCTCTTACGAGCAATTCCCAGCACCCAGCACATCCTATAGATTTCGAAAGGAAGGAGTGGGAGCTCAAAGGGCCTTAAACTGTGGAGGAGGGCCACCGAGTAGCTGTGCCTTTCTAAACAGTGTCCCAGGCACATATTATAATCAAATAAAACCCCAAAACTTAAATTCAAAGCACCCAGTCATACAACTAAACCTCTCATACCACACTCACTCACCTACTCACACAGTCCCCAACCACCACCCAAACCAGACTCCCTTGGTTAATAGTCCCCACTCAGAAACAAATGTAAAATTTTTCAAAATACAAAATAACTAAACCACTAAGAGAATGGCCGGTGTAATAACGAATTATAATCCAGGATTAACAGAAAAAGGTTAAAAAAATCCAAAATCATGAGATGTTAAACTTAAACTGGCCCGGGGCTCTGACCACCCTGGGCGAAGTCCACCCTCTCAGGGCTCGGAGCTCTCACCCCCGAGACTAAGAGGTATTCAGATTCTGTAAAATCCAAAAGTCATGCCTGATTCAGCAAAAAGTTATCAGTATTAGTTTTTCATGGGCTCTCGCCACCATGAAAATTTACCAATCCAGCAAATTTATCCAGAGTTCCAATATTCCAGTGTGATATGGTAGAAGTAACAGTTTAAATGGAGTCAGTACTGTTAAAAGAAACTCACAGTACCAGATGTAATATGGAATAACAGTTATAATTTCAGTCTGTGCTACTGAAAACTCATGATGTCAGATGGACCCAACTCCACTCACTGATCGCTAGATCAAGTCCCAGACTCCAAGAGGCAACAGGCAGGCTCCAAGAGGCAACAGGCAGCAAATCCACCTATACCACAGTTCAAAAAAAAAAAAAGGATTGCAAAATGAAAGTAGCAGTCAATAATGTCCTCAGCACCAAACCCAAAAGCCCTCCAAGCTAAGGAGGCCCCACCTGGACCCCGAACCTCACCCAGACCCCCCCCCCGCCGCAGCAGCCACGTACTAGTCGCCACAAAGCGGAACAGAAAGTGCTGCAAGCACAGCCACCCACCGGTACCAGTACGGTGACATACCACTAGGTTGAGGGACGGGACTCCCTCACTACTTCCTTGGTTCCAACCAGGCAGGGATTAATGCTCTTCTTGCGGGCCAGAAACGGCACTCTGGGGATTCTGGTGGACTTCTCCACCTCCTCTCACCTCCTCGCGACTCGAATCCAGTCTCCTCCAGACTCCCCCTCCTCCCCATGCCACCCTCCATGGCCACAGACCAGGAAAGCTACTTAGAGCAGGCCAGATCACTGCTCAGGAACCAGCCAAATCGGGGAATCGGTGTGGTGAGTTTTTTTTTTTATTCTAATTTTATTCAATTTTTCACGAATTACAATTACACATAAAATAATCAGAACAATTAATACTTTTACAACACTAAAAACAAAGCCAACTCCCCCAAACTGGGAACAAAATAAATATAAAAAATGTAACACATTAAAGACAAAATAAAAGTTACCCCCTTCCTCCCCTTCCCCCAGAGCAGTGAATACTGGACATCAAATTCATGGGCAAGAGACTAAATTTTAGCAATACAGAACATACGAACATACAAAATTTGCCAGCAGATAAAGGCCTAGAGGTCTATCAAGTCTGCTCGAATGTGCAGCTAGCACCCCTTATTCTGCAGTTTCCTCCCTCCCACCCTTCCCTTCATTAACCCTCCCCTGTCCTGTCCCATCCTCGCTTGAAGCAGTCCACTGTTCTACTGCATACCACTTCAGCAGGTAACGATTCCACCCAGCCACCACCCTCTCTGTAAAAAGTGTCTCCTCATCTCCCTCCTGAACCTTCCTCGCTCCAGTCTCATATCATGGCCCCTGGTGGCCCTCCCTCCTTACTTTGAACAGCCCCTCTGTACCGTCTTGTTTATTCCTTTCATGTATTTGAAGGTTTCAATCATGTCACCCTGTCTCTCCTCTCCTCCAGTGAGTACATGTTCAACTCCTTCAACCTCCTCTCGTATGATAAGTCCCCCAGCCCCTTGATCATCTTTGTCGCTCTGCGCTGCACAACCTCCAGTAACTTAATGTCCCTCTTCAGATACGGATGACAGTACTGCACTCAGTACTCCAGGTGTGGTCTAACTAATGACCTATACAGTGGCAGAATCACTTCCTCCCTCCTCAAGGATATACCCCTTGCAATACAACCCAGCATTTTGTTGGCCTTTGCAGCTGCCTTCCTACATTGTGCCGAGTTGTTCATTGACCCTGTAATGAGCACACCCAGATCCTTCTCCTCCTCTGTCTGGGCTAGCTGCACTCCCCCTAGCTGGTAACTCCTCCTTGGGTTCTTCATCCCAAAATGCAGCACCTTGCACTTTTTGGCATTAAAACCCATTTGCCAAGTGTCTGACCAGGTTTCAAGCTTTGCCAGATCATCCTGCAACCCCTGCCATCCCCCTAGGTCATCCACCACCGCACCTACCTTGGTATCATCAGCAAACAGACTGATCTTGCTCTTGATGTCCCATGATATGTCTGCAATGAATATCCCAAACAACACTGGTCCCAACACTGAGCCCTGTGGAACAACCGCTTGTCACTGCCCTTGGGTGTGAGCGCCCCCACCCACCACACCACCCTCTGTTGCCTTCCTGCAGCCAGTTTCCTACCCATCTCACCAGCTTTGCACCCGCCCCTGTGCCTACTAACTTCCTTCCCAGCCTTCCATGTGGCACTGAGTCGAATGCCTTACTGAAGTCCAGATACAGGACATCCACTGCACGGCCCCTGTCCAGTTGCCTAGTTACCCAGTCATAGAACTCGACCAGGTTGGTTTGGCAGGATCTGCCACGTATGAAGCCATGCTGTCTGCTGTCCTGTAGTCCTTTGGCCTCTAGGAGGGCCACCAGCCTCTCCTTCAGAATAGTCTTCATTAGCTTACCCATGATGGATGTGAGGCTCACTGGTCTGTAGTTTCCCAGTTCATCCTTGGGGCCACTCTTGTGGAGGGGCACCACATGAGCCATCCTCCAGTCCTGAGGTACACACCCCGAATGTAGTGAGGCATTAAATAGGTCTGCCAGAGGTCCTGCAAGGACCTCTGCCAGCTCCTTCAGTACCCTGGGGTGGATGCCATCTGGGCCTGGCGCCTTGTCCACCCTCAGTGCCTTCAAACCCTCTCGAACTCTGCTCTCCATGATTTCCCCAGAAGTATGAAAATCTCACATCAGATCTAAATTAACCTTTCAGTTAACTCAACTGGTGCCCCTCAAGTGAGGGCTACTGTTTGTCCTCTCAAAAAGTCCCCCCCCCACAAAAAAAGGGGGAAAGCCCCCACCCAATCACTGACCCAAAGCCTCCTGGCCCAAAATATCTAAGAGAGTCACCCTTTCCTGAACATTCTGGAATTCAATGAAGGGGAGCCACCGGGCCTTAAATCTATCTGTCTGTCTGCAGGCGGTGGTAAGCGGTCAATTTTTCCATGTCTTTGATCTGTTGGCAACAGGCTAGCCACTGCCCGATCCCCAGAGATTTGTCCAAAAGCCACTGCTTGGTAATAGCCTTCTGAGCAGCTACAATGGATATATTAAACAAATATTTTGTTCCTGCACTATGTACCCCTGGAGGAAACTGACACGGATCAGGGATTGGGATTTTCAGAATGCTGCCCATGTGGCTACAGACCTTCTTCCAGAATTTTTTAATCTTGGGACATCCCCAAAAAATGTGTTCATGGGTGCCCACCTGGCTGCACCCTCTCCAGCATCTGTCAGAGGGAAATTTCCCACAGTGCTTGGTTATGACAGGTATTCTGAAGAATCTGGTAAGGACCTGCCATCTGAACTCTCTCCACATGGAAGAGGACGTGGTCTTACTTGCCTGCTCCCAGATTTGGTCCCACTTTTTAGGAGGTATGGTCACCCCTGCCTCCAGTCAGCTCTTTTAACCACAGATAGACACCAGTATTCCTATTTCAGTTCTAGTTTTAACAGCGACTGCACAATACAACACATAATATAGCACAGCAATACAAAACTTGACAAAATAGCTAACAAAGTATGGTTACTAATGCAAGGAACACATAAACACTGTAACAAAAAACAAAGTCCTAACAACTAGTCTCACTGCGGCAGCCCAGCGTGGTCGCCTTCTTGCATCTTGCCTATGCCTGTATCTATATACCTCTCCTCAAACATCCATTTTAAGCCTGTGCTTTCTGCCTCTGTCCCCATCACCTATGAGATGCTTCTTCTCAAGCTTTCCCCTTCCCTTCTCTTAACCATATTTATTGCTGGCATCTACTATTGTTCTGGCATGTCCCCGCCAACAGTCCTTTAGCTACTCACCACCATCTCCACCCATGCCTCCTCTGGTGAGTTACTCTTCCTAGAAGATTTCAACCTCTATTGGTGCTACCCTTTTCTACATAAATTTTGCCTGAATGCCAAGTCCCTCCTACTATCCCAACTCATATCTGACCCCATGTGTCATAGTTTCAAATCTCAATATCCCTCTCTATTGGACTAGGTCATCTCCTACCATAGAATCATAGAAGCTTGACAGCAGAAAAGGACTGCCCATCCCTCCCATTTCACATACCCCCCCTTCCTGTCTGCCCCTGCACTCCCGCCTATACTTAGCCCCATATGCCTGTTTCATGCCCTCTTAAATTCCTCCATCATTACAGCCGCCACCACTCCATCTGGCAGTCTGTTCCAGGCTCCACCACCCTCTCTGTGAAGAACCGCCCCCTCACATTGCCCCTGTATCTATTTACTTGCAATCTGAGGCCGTGCCCTCTTGTTCTGGCTCCCTCCTTCCTCTTTAGCAGATCCCCTTCTCCTACTTTATTTAGTCCCTTTACATATTTAAACGTTTCAATCATGTTCCCCCTTTCCATCCTCGTTTCCAGCATGTACAGATTCAGGTCCTTACACCTTTGCTCGTATGTCTTCCCCTGCATACCCTGCACCATCTTTATTGCCCTTCTCTGAACCCTTGCCAATGCATCTATATCCTTGCGGAGGTGTGATCTCTGGAACTGAACCCCGTACTCTAGCTGCGGCCTCACCATAGCATTGTAGAGGGGCATTATTACCTCCCTCCTTCTGTTAGTAATGCCCCTGCCTATGCATGCTATCATTCTATTTGCTGTTCCTGTCGCCCTGCTATGCTGGAACCCTACCTGAATGTTTGAGGAGACTATGATCCCCAGATCCCTTTCCTGTTCTGACTTTTTGATTCCCTCCCTGCCAGCATGTACCCTGCTTGCATGTTTTTACTCCCTAGGTGCATCACAGAGCACTTCTTGGCATTAAATGTCAGCTGCCACTTCCTGGCCTACTCATCGAGCGTCTTAAAGTCCTTCCTCATGTCCTCCACCCCCTTTTGGGTGTCCACCCTGTTGAGATTTTTGTATCATCAGCAAACAAGCACACCCTCCCTCTCAAACCCTCTGCAATATCATTGATGTAGATGCTGAAGAGAAGCGGACCCAAAACTGACCTCTGTGGCACCCCACTCCTTACCCTTGCCATCTTGGAGTGCACCCCGTTTAGTACCACCCTCTGAGTTCTCCCTGCTAGCCATGCCTCCACCCAGCTTGCTATTTTCCCTCCCAGCCCCATGCGTTCCATCTTACTCACCAACCTCCTGAGGGGAATGGTGTTGAAGGTCTTGCTGAAGTCCGGATAGGCCACGTCCACCGCGCCTTCCCTCGTCGATTACCTGAGTCACCCAATCAAGGTTGGTGTGGCATGATTTCTCCCTGGTGAAGCCATGCTGTCTGCTGTCCTGCAAGCCACACTCCTCCAGGTAATCCACCTCCCTCTCCTTGATTAATGCCTCCATTACCTTCCCCACCACAGACATGAGGCTGACTGGGTGGTAGTTCTCCTTCAGCTCCCTGCTACCTCCCTTGTGCAAGGGCACCACGTTCACCCTTCTCCAGTCTTCCAGCATCCTCCCGGTATCCAGGGACAGTTTGAAGAGCAACCAATTCCTCCCTCAATTCTATGATCACTCTAGGGTGTAACCCATTAGGCCCCATTGCCTTGTCCACCCTTAGTCTAGCAAGCTCTGCCCTGACCCTATCCACAATGAACAGCTCTGAGCCACCCATCTGCCATCCCTCCCCTTAGACTTTAGCACCAGACCCCTGCCTTCCTCCTCCTTTGTGAATACCAAGCAAAAGTACTTATTTATTGCCTCTGCCTTTACGTAGTCCTGCTCCAAGTGTATCCCTCCTTCCCACCTCAGTCTAGCAATCCCCTGCCTTTCTCCTCTCCCTCACATATCTGAAAAAAGTTTTATCCCCCTTCTTGGCATTTTTTGGCTATTTTCTCCTCAGTGGCTGCTTTTGCCCTTCTGATCCACCTCCCTGCACTTTTCTCTATCTTCCCCTCTGAATGTCCTCTTAAATTTTCTGAAAGCCCTCCTCCTTTCCCTGACTGCCCCCACCGCCTCCCTAGTGAACCAGAATGGTCTCCTCTCCCTCTTGCTCTTCTGGACCTTTTTTATGCACATTTCCACTGCTTCCTAAACCCCTCTCCTGATAGCTTCCCATAATTCCTCCACTGTCCCTATATTCACTCTACCTTCCATTTTTCCCCCACCTATTTTTCTTATCTTATGGAAGTCCATGTGTCTGAAGTCCATGACTGTCGTACTGGTTTTACTTGTCTCCCTCCCTGTACTGACCCTGAACCATACCATACTGTGGTTGCTGGTGCCCAAGGCTTCTCCCACCCTCACCTCCTCCACACTCTCCCTGTTAGTCAAGACTATGTCCAACAAGTTACTTCCCCTTGTTGGCTCCCTGACCAGTTGATGAAGGAATACCCCCTGCAGCTCATCTAATACCTCTCTGCTCCTTGCCAACGCAGCATCTGGGGTTTCCCAGTTAACATCTGGGAGGTTCAAGTCACCCACCAGTAGCAGTTCTCCTTTCTGGTCCAGCCTCATGATTGCCTGAGTTAGCTGTCTGTCATCCTTCTCCCCTTGTGCAGGTGGCCTGTATACCACTCCCAGCTGCAGGGATTCATCAGTCTTGGAGTTTTAATGGGAAAAAGAGTGTCTTACCGGTGCTTGGCTGTTACTCACTGCTGTGGCATCTGTCTAGCCATTTGGTAGTCTCTGGCCAAAGAAACAGCCTTTTCCTCACTTTCTGGTTGGTGTTCCTTTACCCAAAGCTGCACATCTGTAGGCAGGATGTTGATGAATTGCTCTACAGCAAATGTGTTGATGATCTGTGGGACTGTTTTGCCCTCTGGTTGGAGCCATTTTATCAGGAGTTCTCTGAGTCGGGTGAAGGCTTCTCGAGGATTGTCGACTGAGTTGTATTTCAGAGATCAGAATCTCTGCCTGTAGGTCTCCCCTGAGATGTCATACCTTTTCAGGATTTCACTTTTTACCAGGTCATAATTTTCTGACCGTGCAGTGTCCATATTGCTGTAGGCAAATTGGGCTTTCCCTGTCAGGTAGGGTACCAGTCTGATTGTCCATTGCTGCTTTGGCCATTGGCAGGCTGTGGCAACTCTTTCAAAAGTTATCAGGTATGCCTTGCTATAATCTGAGGGACTCAACTTTGCAAGTATAATGGCTTTTAAGTTGCTTGTGTTTTGTTGCTCATCTGGATCTGTGCCAGATCCTCTGCCTTTGATAGTTTGCAAGGCATCCAGCCATCACTGCTCCTGTCTTGCATCTCTTCTCTCATCTGCTGCTCCTGTTGCTGCATCTCTTCTCTCCTCTGACCTTCTAAACATTGAATCTATTTTTCTCTCTGCTTCTCCATCTCTTTTTGTTGTACAGCCCACCATTTGAAAAAGTCCATCAGGCTTTCAGGTTCTGTCACTGCCTGTTCTTTTTCCACAACTTCTGCTGGCTGTACAATCTCAGCTTGGATTTCTCTCTCTCTGCTAGTTTGGCTGCCATTCTCCTGGTAACCACTCCTGGACTTGCTGCTGCAGAATCCATACCTTCCTCTATGCTTCACTGGTGCCAGGTCCAGTACCCACGCACAAAACACCTGGCCTAGAACATGCAAGGCATAAATACCTCTTAGGCTGACACCATCTGTCATCGAGGTACAGGTCAGGAAGCATAGGAAAACCAGGAGCAGTTGTAAAATTCACAACAACAGTTTTATTATGAATAAAAAATAAAATAAAAATTGTTCAGAATAACTATTTACAAAGGCAGAATAAACAGAGAAGATCCATCTGAGTTTTCCTTCAATCTCTGTGTGTCTCTTGCAAGAAATTGCAGCTTTGTTTTGATGTTTGCTTGTGCATGTGCAAGAAACATTTCGGCACAGCTTAGGAGAGAAGTGGGGTTTTGGAGGTCCGGCATTGTGGAGGCCAATGGCCCCAGTGCCTTTTGAGGCTTGGCCCGCTTTCCCCAATGCAGTGGCAGTCTGCTGCTGACATTAGTTCAGCCAGTGTGTCACCACCTTGAAACATTTTTGCCGCTGCAATCAGGGGCTGCCTCGTCATTACAGCGTCAGCCATTCCGCTGCAACGAGGGAGCGACCCGTCATTGCAGGGCGGTACATTGCCCTCAGCATGCCCCCAACCCAGTTCATTTGTCGACAGGGATCTCAGTCCCCATTGGCATAATGTCCCCACCCCTAAGTTTCTGTTGTATGCCAAGGGAGTGCCCAATCCCCCTCGGCATCATGTGCTCCCCAACAGTCTTTCTTTGCCGACGGGGAGCCCAATCCCGTCGGCTTCAGTCCCCTTCCCATTCAATTTGCCGCGGGGCCCACCCCTGTCAGCATAATGTCCACCCCAATTTGTTGTCTGCTGAGAGGGGTGCCGAATTTCGTCATTCTAGCCCCAAAAAACATTAAGGTGGCACGCTGGGCCACCCAGTGTGCCAAATGTCCCTGAAAAAAAAAACAGTCCTGCGAGTTTTATTTTAAACCCTGTAAAACTGAAAACGGTCCCGCGTTGATTCTGTGGCCCCTCCCCAAATCCGCGCCCACCCTCTGCACATACTGCCTCCCCAAACCCTCCCTCACCCCATACTTACCTCCAGAGCCCAGTGCAATGATCTTCGATGGAACGGTAACATGTTTGCACTGTTCAAACCGACCTGAAGAAATGCCGGTAAGCAGTATAATGCTTCAAAGCCGAACTGAAGAAATGCCGGTAAGTAGTATAATGGCATAAATAGGGTTTTTTCAATGTTGGTGCATATGTCAGGCATTTTTGGGAATTTTGTCACCAAAATTTCAACATGGGGTTATTGGGACCCCTTCTCATGAGTTCAGCCACTGTCATGGTATTTTCGGTCCCGAAAGATGATTTCCATGGTCACTCTTGTAGAATCTCACCTTTCGGAGCTGATTCTTGACGACAGTGCTAGTGTTCATGAGGTGGGCTCTCAAAAATCCTATGTTGCAAATTTGGTGGAAAAAATCAAAAAAATGACTGTTTTACAAGTGTGCATTGCTCAGTTTCCGCACATATGCGTACCTTCGCAAATTTGTAATATTTTCACTCCAGATTTTCAACATTGGCATTTTTCCCCACCTCCTTATGAACAGTACAGCTGTCATTTTACATATCCTGACCAAAATGTGTTTTTGCACTTCCGGCCTAGAATAGTGCGGTCACTGTGGGAAATCAGTGTTTGGGACACATAAAAAAAATCAAAGTGACACTGTTCATGAGCACAGGTCCCAAAATGCCTATGTTGAAAATTTGGTGATGAAAGTCCATAAAATGACTGTGCTACGAGCATGCATCGAGAGGCGTACCTAGAGGCCAGTGGGGCATAGGACCCAAGGCAGCATGGTTTCACAGCAGGAAGGTCATGTCAGACGAACCTAATAGATTTCTTTGACTGGGTGACCAAAGTAGTAGACCAAGAAGGGGCTGTGGATATGGCCTATCTAGATTTTAGCAAGGCATTTGACACAGTCTCACACAAAAGATTAACATACAAGTTAGCCAGCCTTGGAGTGCGTCCCAAGGTGGTAACCTGGATAAAAAACTGGTTGGACAGCATGACACAAAGAGTAATAGTAAACAGAGTCCACAGTGAAGAAAGGAGGGTAACTAGTGGGGTACCGCAGGGTTCAGTACTGGGACCAGTCCTCTTTAATGTCTTTGTAAGTGACATTGGAGAGCACCTGGAAAAAAAGGTATGTCTTTTTGCAGATGACACAAAGATCTGCAACAGGGTTGATACACAAGGTGGGGTGGAAAGGATGAAAAGGGACTTGGCAAGGTTGGAGGAATGGTCAAATATGTGGCAGCTCAGATTCAATGCAAAAAAGTGCAAGGTAATGCATCTGGGAAACAAAAACCCAAGGGAAGAGTATACAATGGGAGGTGAGTTAATAACAACAACAAAAATCAAAACAAACCTTGGAGTAATTATATCAGATGACCTAAAAGTGGGCAAGCAATGTAAGAAGGCAGTAAGGAGGGCTGGGGAGATACTGGGATGCATAGGGAGAGGCATCAACAGTAGAAAACAGGAAGTTGTTATCCCTCTGTACAGACAGTTGGTGAGACCCCATCTGGAGTACTGCGTGCAATTCTGGAGACCCCATCTCCGCAAAGACATAGACAGAGTGAAGGCTGTTCAGAGGAGGGCAACCAAAATGGTGCAAGGTGTGCACCAGAAGACATACGAGGAGAGACTAAAGCAGCTTAAGGGAGAGGGAGGACATGATAGAAACTTTTAAGTATCTCAAGGGAATTAACAAAGTACACAAGGGTAGCATCTTTCAGAAGAAGAGATGTGCAAGAACAAGGAGGCACAATTTGAAGATAGAGGGGGGAGCAGCTCAGAGGTAATGTTAGAAAGTATTTTTTCACAAAAAGGGTTGTGGATGCATGGAACAGCCTTCCTGAGGAAGTTGTGGAGTTAGAAACAGTGGGAGAATTCAAGAATGCATGGGACAGGCATAAGGCAATTCTAGTGGGGGTAGGAGGAAGTAAGCTGTTGATTAACTAAAATCTGCAGCTTATCCATCAGGTAGGGAAATGGGCAGACTAGGTGGGCCAAGCGGTCCTTATCTGCTGTCAAATTCTATGTTTCTTAGTTTCCACACATGCTCATAACTTCGCAAATTTGTAATATTTTCCCTCCAGATTTTCAACATTGGCCTTTTCCACACCTCCTTATGAATAGTACAGCTGTCATTTACCACATCCTGGAGGAAATGTGTTTTTGCACTTCCAGCACAGAATAGCGCAGTCGCTGTGGGAAATCAGTGTTCGGGCCACATTAAGAAAATCATAGTGACACTGTTCGTGAGCAGAGGACCTAAAATGCATGTGTTGAAAATCTGGTGACAAAAGTCCATAAAATGACTGTGTTACAAGCGTGTGTTGCGCAGTTTCCACGTATGCTCGGAAGTACGCAAATTTGTAATATTTTCACTCCAGATTTTCAACATTGGCATTTTGACACACCTCCTTATGAACAGTACAGCTGTCGTTTTTCATATCCTGCCCGAAATATGCGTTTGCACATCTGGCGCACAATGGCGCAGTCGCTGTGGGAAATTAATGTTTCGGACAGATTAAGAAAATCATAGTGACAAGTGTTCATGAGCAGAGGTCACAAAATGCCTATGTTGAAAATTTGGTGAAATAATTCCACTAAATAACTGCAGTACAAGCATGTGTTGCGCAGTTTCCATGTACACTCGGAACTTCGAGCATTTTTGATATTTTCGCTACAGATTTTCAACACTGCCATCTCTTCACACCTCCCTATGGATGGTATAGCTGTCATTCTTCACATCCTGCCCGATTTGTGTTTTTGCACATCTGGTGCAGAATGGCACGGTCACTGTGGGAACTAGAAGTTCGGGACACATTAACAAAATTACACTGCCACTGTTCATGAGAAGAGGTCCCAAATGCTTTCATGAGGTGGGGGTCACAAAAAGGCCATGTTGAAAATTTGTAGTGCAAATACCAACATAACGTCCCACCCTGTACAGACTGACAGGCATCAGAGGTGTAACTTTGGATCACCGGCTGTAATGCTCATGCCATTCCACCCCCACCCTGAAGCCAGTGACAGGCACCAAGGTGTGCCTTGCACTCTTCAGCCCCAGACTTCACCCCATTCTCCTGTACCACACCCATTTCAGCGTATGTCCTTATGAAATGGGGTGACTGTGAAGCCGAACACCCCAAGGCACACCTCAACACTTATCGGTGTCTAAAGGATAGGGTGTGGTGAAATGCCATAAGCATTATGGGCAACGACCCACAGGCACACCCCAATGCCTGTCCATCTCTGCAGGGTGGAGGTGGGATTGGCATGAGTTTAAT
This sequence comes from Neoceratodus forsteri, assembly GCA_016271365.2. Taxonomy (NCBI): domain Eukaryota; kingdom Metazoa; phylum Chordata; order Ceratodontiformes; family Ceratodontidae; genus Neoceratodus; species Neoceratodus forsteri. The sequence continues at coordinate 246,566,174 of CM028131.1, read as the reverse complement.
ACTTCACTGCCACTCCTATTCTGCATCTGTCTAACTCCTCCACATCCAAAGCTAATATCAGCAAGCAAACATTTGGCATTGACAAATGCTCGTTGTAAGTCCTTGCAACCCCCTCCCCATAAGCATCCTGTTTTTTTCTAAAGTGTTCTTGTATATTTCAGGCAGGTGCAGCAAGAACACAATGTCCCAGAACTGAGGCCCCTTCTCCACAGCTTCTGCAAAAGGCTTAAAAATTGCATTTCAGGTTAACCCCTTGAGTTCCAAATTGCTTTGCAATCATCTCAAACTATAATTACATACATTTCAACAGTAACACTATATAATTTCTAAACAAAAGGATCCCAATATCAGTTACATTTCCACATAATGATTTACATATATTTTTATATCAGCAAATATGCAAGGGAGGAAAAGACAGAACAGCAAGGGAAGAGTGAGAGGCAAAGAAGTGCGAGACTGTCAGGGTGATCAAATCCTAGGTGTCACAGGAAAATTTAGTTGCGCAACCAGATAGACAAGAGACAGGAAAGGACAGAACAGACCCCTGCATTCAAACTCTCCATAACAACTGGGATAGTGTCCTATTCAACCCTGTCACAGTCCGCAACTTCCTGCAGAAAAACTTTCCCATCACCGGGTGGATGGTAAATGAGTACTATTCTGCCTCCTGCACCCACACCCATGATACATTTAAAGGAGTTGGTTGTCCCCACTGGAACTTCCACAAGATCCAGTTCCAATCTAATACAGATAGCAATACCCTTGCCTCTCCAAATGATTCTCAGGCAGTGAATCACTGAATACCCGTCTGGAACTGCTGCGGCCAAAACAGGCCCAGCATTTTCATCCAGCCAGGTCTCGGTGATACATGCCAGGTCAGATGAGGCAACCAGATCTGCTATTAGAGCAGTCTTATTCCTAATCGACCTGGCATTACAGAGTACCACCCGAGTAGGATGAGAACCCAAGGATTACCTCACTATCTGCCTGTACGAAGCAGAGCCCTTGGGTATGGGCGCCAGGCAGGTAGGACCCTTCTCCAGGGTCTATTTCACCCCAGGGTGTCTCTTCGACCTTACTATCGCAATCCGCCCATTCGTTTCCGCGCCTCTCATCGCCAAGCTATTCCAGAGCCCGACACCTTACATAAACCTCCAGGGGCAGTAGCAGACAGTCAAAGGGGCAGAGATCCCTGAGCCTGAAAGGGGAGTAGTGCCTAACTGTCTTAGCCCCTATCCAACACATTCTTCAGTACCAAACAGGAGCAATCTCCTCAGCCAGCAATCAATCCCCCACACTCACTAAATACACTCACTCCTCACAATCACTCCACAAACCACACACACACACAAACTAACTGAAACAACCCCCCAAAACCCCAACAACAAAATACCAAATAAATAGATAGCAGCAGAAAATTCTGAATATGAATGTGAATAATAAACAGAAGCTCTGAAGAGTTGCTGCCACTCTTTCAACTGTGCAATTTGCAAATGTTCCGAAGATCTCTCACGTCCCCAGGTCCATATCAAAAGTCCCCAAAAAGTCTTGCTCCCACCAGGGCTCAATGGGCATTAACCAGATCTAATATGTGATACAATTCTAGGCACTCTCACTACCTCTTATTATGGTGAAAACTGTTCACTGTCCCACCACAGTTCAATCCATTCTCCCAAACCACAAGAGGAGTCCACACCCCAAGGCTGCACTCCAACAATCCTTGGCAACAGTCTCCAACAGGCACAGATGCATCCCAGACTAAGGTGCCTCTCTGCTCCTGGTTAGCCTCCTCAAAGCTCCCAAGGGCCAAACTCGTGGTCCAGGCCATGACCCTCTTTGGGTCCTCCCCAATGCTAGTATGGATGAGACGCTAGCCCAAATAATCCCCAGCCCATCTGAAAAACTGACTGGCCCTCCGGCAAGCCACCCCTAACATGCCTACAACCCGAAGAATCACCGGCCCTTCAGCCGATTCTTAGACAGGCTGATTCAGGGAACAATCAGCAGACAAACCCCCCCATAATAGGACCCAAAATTAAAGGTCGACCTCACCACGCCATTTCCAGCATGCTGTTAATCCAGAGTCAGGAAGCCAGATTCAGTCCATTCAGTCCCACACCGCAATGTGCCCAAGATGTTCCAACCTGGTCCCAGTTGTTTCAGTCCCGACTTTCAATTGCCACAATGTCCGACGTTCCCCACTTCTCGCTCCTCTTCCACCCAGCAGTCAGCTCGATCCTCCGGTCAGACTCCTCCTTAGTACCTGGAAAACCTCTCGCTCCCCGGTGGGTAAGTAAACTGATATCCAATTCAGGTCACATATAAGAGAGTTATTAATTTATGATGCGTGCTCTCCAACTGCCAAAGATGTATATTTATTTGCAGCATCCAAAATATCAGGATTCACACCTCTGCAGGACTCATAATGACAGCTTTAAATATAAAATGTAAACCGGGCCACTACTACTCCTGACCCGACAACACTACTACGCTACCTGCCTCACTCAAAGATCCCTAACTATATTGCCGCTACTCTAAACTAAAACAAACGCCAACAAAGGCACGAACAAAAGCAAAAAGTTTACATGTGTAAAGGGGGGGTCATTTGGGGGGCCTTATAATACCACTGGGTTGCTGCAGATATTTCAGTGGCTACCCCTGCCTTGCAAGTTCCACAAGGTTGAGGGTCCAGGGTCCTATGTATCTCCTCTGAGAGAAGGGGTTCATATCCAAGTTAGGAAACAGTGTGGTGCCTCCACCAAAGACTGCATGCACTTAGTACAGTAACAAAGATACAAAAAAGGATTTCAATAGCACAAAACTGTTGCTTTATTTAGGGCAGCAGACCCTACAAGAGGAGAAACATGGATTTGCAACAATTGAGGTAGTATGATATACTAATTAGTGGCTGTTTTTCCTTGCTCTCTAAGGTGCAGTCAAATGATACTTTTACTGTACCTAGGGCTGCAACTAAATGCCCTGCCAGGTGCAGCCCTAGAAACTATGTGTGCCCCACAGCACAATGTGCAAGACAGTAGACTTATTCACTGGTACCAGTGCTTAAACCCTTAGCAGAAGTAAGGAGCGCTCAATGTTTCACTTGGTACCCAGGCATAAAAAGATGTAGGCCAGATGATGTTGCACAAGGCTGGCCAGCAGTGGTGCACTTAAAATAAAAGTTAGCAAAGCTTAGAAAAGAAATGCTAAACCCAAAGGCCTTAAACCAAGCTATCTCTCTTCCCTTATTAGTTTCTCACATAGTGCATACTCGTTAAGAAAATCTGACTTTATTATGCTTGACATACCAAGGATGCGGACTTCCTTTGGTAAACGTGCTATTGCATATGCCCTTCCCTCCATTTGGAACCAATTACAAACCGTACTGAAACTAACCAGCACAGTTTCGATAAACTTCTACAAATCGCTAAGTTCAGCCAAAATAAATGACACCTGTAACTGTCATTAAGTCTCTTCCTTCCCCATGTGTGCCATATTTACCACTGGTAAGGTATAACTGATTTGTCATATTAACTGCTTTCCCTTCCCCTTCTACTCCTGGCTTTATCTTTGCTTACGCTCCACTGCTACTCTATCAAATCACTCCTCCCCCCCATATCAGTTGTAGACTGTTGTTTGTTCTAGCTGCCAAAATACTGTATATGTATTGCACACACCAGTCATCATGTTTCATCTATCAGTATGCAACCTGTAAGTCGCTTCCCTGTCTCATATCAATGTTTTTCACCTCACGGTCACCCTATGTGGTACCCTTGTATGTATATCCAGCCTGTATCATGAAACGTGCACTTCATGTATATACTGTTATTACCTATCTGTGTTTGTACTTTAAGGCCTGGATCTTCAAACTGCGCCATTCTGAGGCGCAAGCCCTTGCGCTGCTCAAAATAGTTGCGCAGGGATGTGTTGGGCGATATTCAAGGAGTTGCGCTGATGAGCAACTCCTTTGAATATCACCCAACCACAACCACTGTGCATGGCGCAGTGGAACTTGCGCCACCGCCAAGTTGTCAGAGTTGAGCATTAAACTTGCGGTGGCGCCAAGTACCATTGCGCCATGCGCCAAATTTCCGATATTCAAAGGTGACATGCAAATGGGGCCATAATTCATGCAAGGCACAGGGGGCCATTTGCATCTGATTATGGCCCCATTTGCATGCCATTACATGATAAGTGCGCCCGATCCCGAGGACTTGCGCCTGGCCGCCCTGCCAGGCAGCAGCCTTCGGGGACCGACGCACCCTACAGCCCGATCGTGGGCAGTATGTATGCAGACAACACCATCCCCCAAACATCTCCGATGCCCGATCGCGGGCAGTATGTATCAAGACACCTCCTCCCCCAAACAGCTCCCAATGCCCGATCGCGGGCAGTATGTATCAAGACAACCCCCAGTGCCCGATCGCCGGGCAGAGCATTAAACAACCCCCAATGCCGATCGCGGGCAGAATGTAAAACCCCCAACCGAATATCTCCCTGGTGGTCAGTGGACCCGTAATGCCTGATCGCGGGCAGAATGTCCAGTGACAACCCCCAAACATCTCCTGGTGTCTAGTGTCCCCACCCCACCCACCCACGAAGCCTCCACCACTCCCCCGGCAGCCAGCCGGGGCGCATCACCGCCTGCACGCCCGCGGCCAGCCATCGGTAAGACTGCCGCCCATTGGTGCAGAGCTAAAGCCAAATGGGCGTGCAGCCCATACTAACTATGACAGTCAAATGGCTCTAGCTCTGCACCAATGGGCGTGCAGCCCTACGGACAGTCAGTTGGCGGCGGCGGCGGGCGGGTGGGATGCTGCCGCCGCCGGCTGCCGGGGGAGGCGGGTGGAGGCTCGTGGGTGGGTGGGGTGGGGGACACTAGACCACCAGGAGATGTTTGGGGGTGTCACTGGACATTCTGCCTGCGATCGGGCATTATGTCCACTGGACCACCAGGAGATATTCGGGTTGGGGGCTTACATTCCGCCCACGACGGGCACTGGGGGTTGTTTCACGTTCTGCCCGCGATCGGGCACTGGCGGGGGTTTCTGATACATACCGCCCGCGATCAGGCATTGTGAGCTGTTTGGGGGAGGTGTCTGGATACATACTGCCCGCGATCGGGCATCGGAGCTGTTTGGGGTGTTGTCCGTATACATACTGCCCGCGATTGGGCATCGGGAGATGTTTGGGGGTGTCTGGATACATACTGCCGGCGATCGGGCTGGTGGGGGGGCACAGGGACCGAGTTGGGGGCCAGCCAGGGGTGGCAGCTGCTGTGTTGCGCCCTGCAATACAGCAGCTCACCTGTGGGTGGTCCTCAACTTGATCCTTTTTTTGGCTCAAAGTTGTGCAGGCGCAGGTTGGGGGTTGCGCCTGCACAACTCTGCACAGCCCGACTGAATATCGGGTTGTGCAGTTTATGCATGGTTCCTCCCCCTCATGTTGAGCATGCATTCATTTGCATTGCGCTGTTGCTCAGCCTGTTTTCAGTGGCGCAACTGCCTCCTGCTGAATATCGCAGAATGGCGCAATGTAGGACTTGCGCATGCGCAACCCTTTTGAATATCTGGGCCTAAGTGTTTATGTCACAGGACCTCCTTGTGAATGAGCTTGCTCAATGGAGTTTTCCTGCAATAAACTTGAACTTGAACTTGAAACCTCCAGGTGAGGTATTTGCAGTCCTGGCTTGATGGCCAAGTACAGAAAACACTCCTGAACTACTTCTCAGGTTTATTGTAGTACTAGCCCGGGATTAACTTATGGTTCTGAACCAAAGGATCTCCCTAACTATGCCGGGGACTGAGACTGCAGCCTGTAGTGATCCCTCTCTGGCAGGAGTCTGGTTGCTCAGATGTCTCCTCCCTCCTAAATTCATCATCCAAGATGGAATTGTGTAGCTGAGGATTCAGCTTTCCTCTGGTCCTTCAGGCCACAGGGAGTCCACATCATCCAACATGTCATGGCATCCAGTCCTGAGGGGTGGTGATAACCAGTACCATACTATGCTATGGGCTAGACAGATTCAGCAGCAGTTTTGGCTACAGTACAGTGCTGTCTCACTCTCTCTGTGTCTGTAACTTTTGGCATCGCATTTGTGTAATGCTCAGTACAGGAATGCCTTCCTTCAGTATGCAGGGACTCTGCTTCTTCAGTTCTCTCTCATCCTTGACAGACATGAGCACTCCATCCTTGCAGCAGTCTTGTTTGCTTGAGATCTCATGCAGATCTCTTTTGGGTTCAGAACAACCCCTGTTATTCACTTGGGAGTTATCAGCTCCAACTGGCTGGCTGAGCAGTCAGTTATGGCAGGCAGTCCTCTAGGTCTGTCACTTGACAAGGCGATTAGTGTCAGGAAAGACACCTGCATTAATTAGGTCCATTATAAGTCTAGGAATCCTTCAGGCCCTCTTCTAAGGCAACTTTACCTGAGTGGGTGGCCCATCACCCTCTGATACTGTCACCATGGGAGGGCAGGTCTGAGCAGACTGAAACGACTGCCAAATTGTAGTATAAAGGCAGTTTTTGACAAAAGTCCTTATTTACACAAACCTTGCTTTTTAAGCAGAAAGTCACAGGCAGAACCAGTCCTGCACAAGTGCAAACTCAAGTCTGGTTCGGCTGATGCAGTGATCAAGTGATTCCCAATCCTGTAGCTAACACTACATTGTCGACTCAATTGGCATAGGTGGACACCTCTGATGTGCGAGTAGCAAGGGCGTCTTAAAAGTATATCAGACCCAGGGGTATTACATATGTATCCTTTTGCATGAAATGGTACCAGAACAAATTGCATATATTCCACTTCGAGTTTCTGTTTATTTTTCCATAAAAATATTTAGTGTTAACTTAATTTTGGTGTGCAATGGATCTATGGTGTATAGGAGAGCAGTGTTACTAGAATTCCCTTGTTGTGCTGCAGTAACAACGTCACGATGTTGTGCTGCACTAGCGAAGTCACTACTGCAGCACAACAGATTAGAACACTTTTGCGCGGCTCAGTGTTCATGAGCCAAGGCTGCCGTCGTTAGCACTGCAAAGTAGAACTGTCACTTTTAGACAGCACTAACAAGAGCGATGGCAGCAATGGCTCACTTAATTTTTTAATTATATGGCTGCTCATACACTATACGCGTAAAAGATAGTGTATGAGCAACCATACACATACAAGGCTGGGTTTGAATCTCAAGGTTGCCAGGGTAACAAGAGATTGCTTGAGCTGCACTCTTGAGGTCTCTTGTTACCATGGAAACATCTTGATTCAAACACAGCCCTATCGTGTATGGTTGCCCAGACACAATCCTCTATGTTGTATATGAATGTTTCTACTGTTCTTTGTTCCTCTGTACCAGTTTACTCCTGTAGAAGAACTTCAGAAGCAGACAAACAACTATTTCTGGAATAAGAAAACAGCACATCATACATAACTTACGAGTTCCTGCTTATGAAGCTGGGTGCGGGGGGGGGGCTGATGGACCTGCAGTCCCTTCTGACCTTAAATCACTATGTTACAATGTTTTTCTATGTGGGATTGTTATTGGTGCATGCATATGTTTTAGATACTTCTGTCTAATATTTAAAATGTCAAAAGGATGCTGAAAAAAACATAGATGTGAAAAGGTTACAAACTGACAGGCAGCTTTTACACAAGCCATCTCAAAATTAAACCCCTTGGCAACATATGAAGTTTACACTAGACATATGTTACAGGAAATGTATAGCTTCAAAAGTAAACTTTGAGGTGCTAATCACTAAACCCCAGAGCGACCTGCACTTTGACATTTGGAATGCCTGAAGAAAGGTGGTTAAACTGCTGTCTTTTAACAGTGGAATGTTACCAGAAAACAGTTGCCACACCAAGGAATTCCCCCATGGCATCATGAAGAAGATATTTCGTCCACACATACTGCACACAGGGAAAGAATAGAGATGATGCATTCAGCATTTAGAAAGGCAGTGACTAGGTAGCAATGAAAGGGAGTCTACTACAAGTGTAAACCCCCTCCAGAATGGGGAGGCTTCCATTCTCCTTCCTTTAGTGGGTTTACCTCTGCTCCCTGACTAGGACCACACCGCAGGAGCTTGCTAGCTATTCGACCTGCTCCCTCCTGCAGCCACTGACATGGATACCTCTTGCTCAGTTCTGGCCCTTAATGGACTTGCAAAGGGAACAAGACAGCAGACATCGGCATTTCTTCATGCTTGTTTGGCACACAGTCGGGCCACAGCCTGAGCTACTGATATGGGACATATATCAGGTGCGCGTGCCTGCAACAACAGACCGAGAAATAAAAAGGCTCCATACCAGGAGCTGGCAGGGAGTATGATCTGCAGCACTGAGAGCACTCTTGGATACTCCACTAATCTGCCAGATCCCGTCAGACTGGGTGAGGTCACTGAACACCCAAAAACATCCTCACTTTGCTGGTGGGTGCCCCAGGGCACCCTGGAGACCACTGAAAGCTGCAAAGGGGAACATACTAATTTGAAAGATAATAAAATGCCCATATTGGCATGGGTACCACCATTTATGAGACCCTCTGGCACCAGAGGACTGTGAGAAAGAGCCAGAGGTTACCAGCTGTCTCAAAATGTGGGGAACCAGTCAGGAGGCTCTCAAAGCCTCAGGACTCACCTCCCTACAGAACCAGCCAGTCAGAAATCATCATGGGCAAAAGGAAGCTAAAGTGACGGATTTCTGGGGATTGCAGTCCACAAAGGAAACGGGCGACCTTGTGACTGGATCAGATGATGAACACTGGAGAGGGGAGATGTGGGATTTGTGCAGAATACCCAGCCAGCTCAGATCAGTCAGGTCATCAGAGAGAGAGAGAGAGAGAGGGAGAGAGAGAGAGCGACCCGTCGGCATAGCAGAAAAAGATTTCTGCTTGTGATGCCGGGCGATCGCCCGGAACAGATCTCGGACGCTGGAGAGACGCAAGGCCAGGGAAAGAAGGCTGGAGCATCCCGAGGACTGCTCTAATTCTCTGGGTGGGGGGCGGGTAGTGTGACCAGCACTCAATGGACCCCTGTCGGAGGCCTGGGTTTGTGCAAGCAACCGGCGCCAAGAACATACAGGGGGTGGGGTGGATGCAGGACATTATTTCACATCCCCACCTTCCAAGAAAAACAGGAAAAAGAGCAGCTGCCGGCCACCCTAGATGAAGTTCGCCACGGCTTCAATTAGCCTCCAGGCTGGCCCTCCAACCTATCCCATTGTCTGTGGCACTGGGGGAGTCTAGTGCCGCAACCCCACCCTGGGGGTAAGCCAGGAGGTATCGGAGGGTCACGGCCGTTGTGGAGGTGGAAGTCGTGGTCTGTGACCAGGCTGAGGTACCGGGCAGCTGTCAGCAGGGGAGGAAAAAATAGAAAAAAAAAAAAAAAAAAGAGACAGACAGACACACAGAAAGAGAAGCCCTGGAGAAGATTTTCCTCTGCAGATCACCATAGCAGGGACCTTGCTAAAGGTTTGGTCTTCTAAATGCGGTAGCTCCAAGGGAGACATGCTCAAGACAACTGAGCACTGAACATCCATGACTGAGTCATTCTCATGTGCAGCCTTGCTAGGGGGACCATGAACATCGAGGATGCCATGAGTCCCAGCATGCACTGCATGAAACAAGCAGCCACTAACCTGGGTTCCATGATAAAGCATGCCATCTCCAACATTACTGACACCCTGCTGTCTGAAAGAAATACCTAGGTTGTGTCCAGATCAGCTCCTATGAATAGGAGTACCTGGGAGGGCTCTAGCTGAGACTTAGAAGGGTTTAGCAGAACTCCCATGGACATTAGAAACTGAGAGGCAGTGGCCACTGTCTTCTCTGTCTTCTGTCTGGATGAGCCTGTCAGGAGCCTATCGTCTAGGTATTTGAAGACTTGTAGTCCTAGCTTTCTGAGGTGAGCTGTGAGTACCACACCAAGAATGCCCAGAGCATGGGCTCTAAGCTGAAAATGTTGCCCCTGCACATAGAAACACAGCTACTTGTGGAGGTGGGGTGCACCAGTATGTGCTAGTATGCATCTTGCATATCCAGAGAGGCTAGCTAATCCTGCAGTTCCAGGTATGGGAGCAAGGAACCCAGAGAAATGACCTTGAATTTTCTCAATCTATGCATTTGCTCAGTTTTCTGAAATTAAGAATGGTGAGCATGCCCCTGATTTTTGCATACTAGGAAGTAGCGGGAGTAGAACTCTTTGTTCCATTCTGACTCTGGCACTTTTTCCACGGCCCACAATCTTTTATGTTAACAGCTGTGACTTATGAGCTGACAAGGGAAATTCCCTCTTGGGCGAATTGTTAGGTGGGGATCTAACAACTCCAGGGAGTACACCTCTCAGATGATCCATAAAATCCAGTTGTCCTAGGGCGCAACCAGTGGTGTGGACAGCTAAAGCGCCTGCACCTCATCTGCCACTCTGCCAGTGACCCCGGTTAAGAAATGGACTTGGGTCACTGGGGGACAGCCAGGGGGATGGAGTAAGCATCCCAGTGTCTGGTCTCTCAGGGGGTCAGCCGCCTGGGCCTCTGACTGCCACTGGGTAGAGGCCTGGTGGTAGCGCAGGTACGAGAGACTCAAAGGTGCTGAGGTTCTGTGGTGCATGTATGCCTCCACACACACACACACATGCACACGCACACGCACACACACACACACGCACCTATGTGCCGCTGTAGTGAGGGAAAGGGAAGGAAACAGAAAAGAGCCAGGTTGACTACATCAAGCCCTGCCCACTCCCTCCCCACCCTTGCCACTGCCAGGTCCCCGGGAACTTCAGGATGTCTGAATCAGGGGGTGGCTCCCTCTCCTCTGACCCTGTCACGGGGGTAAAATCTGTGGGGGATTTAGTCTGGAGGACTAGGGGAGGCGGATGCCCCTCGGGAGAAGGGGGGGATGGGGCTGAGAGCCTGCCTGCCTGATTTGACAGGTAAAAATCTTTATGGGGAAAAACAAATACAGATGTCAATCACAATGGATTCCCACTAATGGTAGAACTGGGTAAGACACCCTGTACCGGCTAGTAGTTGTCACTTCGGGCAGCTGAAGCAGACCTAGGACCTGAACTTCGGATGGCGGCACAGAGTGCCTTTGGCGTCTGTGCCTTCGGTTGCTCTTTCTTTTGGGTCTGAGGTTGCTGAGATCTATTTTGAGAGCCTCCTCTGCCCCTGGAACAAAAGGACTATTTATTGTTGTAACAGCTGCACCCCCTACCCCACTATGAGGTACAGTGACTTGGCCTGGAAGTCTTCTGAGTCATTTTAGTTTTATTAGACCCCTCAAAAGACTGCTACGCTTGCTGTTCAAACAGATGCTATCAAAGGGCACATTCATATTATAAACAACTCGAAGATCAGATACTGAAACTGCATGTTAATAAGTCTGCCGGGGCAGATGGCATCGATCCCTTCTTTCTGAAACTTAGATATAAATTTCCGACTGCCCTGTCACTCATCTATTCAACATGTCCCTGACAGAAGGTTTAGTGCCACAAGTATGTAAGGTAGCCCACATATTGCCCTTTTTTAAATCAGGTGACCCTAGCGACTTAAATAACTATCAGCCTATCTCTATTCCACTGGCACTGTCCAAGCTTCTTGAGAAATTGGTTGACATTCAGATTAGGGATTTCTTGGACAAAGAACAATTGGTTAATCCACTGCAGTCTGGCTTTAGAAGTCACCACAGTACCACATCTTCCCTAGCTAAAGTATCTAATGACTGGTTGGTAGCCACAGATCACAAGCAAGTCACGGGGCTGTGTTCTTAGACTTAAGCAAAGCCTTTGACACAGTTGAGCATGGTCTTTTTCTGGAGAAATTAAAAGATTATGGATTTAGGCCTTCTGTGTCAAATTGGTTGGCCAGTTACCTGGCGGATAGAAAGCAGCAGATTAAGGCCAATGGGACTTTATCCTCCTTACTTCCTTTGGTGAGAGGGGTTTCTCAAGGCACAGTACTGGGCCCCCTGCTCTTTTTAATAAATGTCAACAATCTAGGTAATAATATTACCCACTCAAAACTTCACTTTTTTGCAGATGACACAGTTCTCTATATCTCTAAACCTACATTCCTAGATGCCTCCTCTGGGCTTCAATCAGACTTTAACCAACTGCAACTTAATCTGCTCCACTTCAAACTTCTAATAAATTGTTTCAACTGAAGCTATTGCTTAATGCCAAAAAGACAAAAGTTATGTTTCTCTCACCGCATACTAAACAGTTAACAGCCACCACCCTAATCAACCCTCCGCAAATTAAGACTACCCTAGCTGAAAGGTTGGAAAATGTGGATACATTTAAATACTTATGGTTCTGGATTGATTGCAAAATTTCCTTTTCTGCACACACTGAGGAGCTGGCAAAGAAATAAAGACAATGGTTGAGCCTATTCTATCGGATTAAGCACCTTCTAACCCAGGACACGAAATAAAAACTGGTGCAGACAACTTTTACACCTTTGCTTGATTATGCTGACTTCCTGTATAGTCACAGCTCTAATTCAGCATTAGTAAAGCTTGATACATTGTACCATAGGGCTCTTAGATTTATATCAAATGCTCCTTCCAACACTCATCATTGCCTCCTCTATACTCTTGATGTATGGACGTCTAGCCACCAGGCGATCATGGAACGCCACCATTTGGGCTTACAGAGCTATCTTAAATAAAACTTCCCCACTACATCTCCACACTCTTCAAATGCACACCTTGTGTCTACCAGCTCAGAAGATATACATATAACACTCTAGATGTCACTAGGGTCAGACCACATTTTGGCTCAGCTGCACTGAGCTATGCCGTACCCACCCTATGGAATACAATTCAGAAGTCCTTAAAACTGACTCTTTGGGTTGGGCTACCTCATTTCAAGGCCCTGCTGAGGCGCCATGTGAATGATGACTGTCACTGTTTTGCATAAATTCCATCATTACACGAGCAGCCTTTACTTCTCTTTTCCCTTTAGCACTTATGCTCTCTACCTCGTCCTCCCTTCCTTTTATCCACACCCCTATGTACCCTTCTCTGCCTCCTTCCCACTTCTCCCTCTTAGTCCTTACCAGCACCTTGCATCACCTAGCTTTATGTAGGCTCATCTTTTAATGCACTATTTTCTCCTTTACCATAGTCGTACACTGTGCCACTGGTAGATTCTTACTGCCAAATGCAATTTTTTTTCAGTATAATAATTTTATGACATGACTGTATATTGTATTGTTTTATTCTATGGATTTTTTTCTGTATCTGTATTGTTGTTCTCCCTTGACCCTGTGTACGTGTCCTTCCAGGACCACCTTGTAAATTAGTTCTTCTCAATGGTGTATTTTCTGGTAGAATAAAAATTGAATTGAATATTAAATGCCAACAAAACCAAAGTGATGTTTTTTCACTATGCCAGATCATCATTCTTACACTGCCCACCTATGCCTATCACTGTCTTGCTTGGTGATAAGCTTGAGATCGTTGTGACATGGTAGACTAGGACCCTGTCCCAGTTGTTATGGAGAGTTTGAATGCAGGGATCTGTTCTGTTCTTTCCTTTTCTGTCTCTTCTCTGTCTGGTTGCGCAACAAAATTTTCCTGTGAGACCTAGGATTTGATCACCCTGATAGTCTCACAATTATTTGCCTCTCGCTATCTCTCAAGTCTTCCCTTGCTGTTTGTCTTTTCTTTCCTTGCATATCCGCTGGTATAAAAATATATGCAAATCATTATGTGGAAATGTATCTGATATTGGGATCCCTCTGTTTAGACATTATATAGCGTTAATTTTTGAAATGTATATAATTGTAGTTTGAGATGATTGTAGAAAGCTACTAGAAACTCAAGAGGTTACCTAAGTACAATTTTTAAGCCTTTTGCAGAAAAGCTGTGGAAAAGGGGCCTCTGTTCTGGGATACTGTGTTCCTGCCAGCACCTGCCTGAAATATACTAGAACATATTAGAAAAAACAGAATCCTTGTTAAGAAGGGGGGTTGCAAGGACTTATAAAAAGACAGAGCCACAATAGCTAGTGTAACCCCCCTATCAATGGAGGTTCCCGAAAAGTCTTCTACAAGCTTGTCTTAGTGCTCGCTGTTTGGCTGGTGTTTGGCGCTGTAGACGTTAAATGTATTACCAGTGAGTGCCTTTAAAGCCTCCGTGTACTGTCTCTTTAAGTGCTGCCCGATTGCAGATATAATTAATCTGAATGGGGGGACTGAGTGTTTCCATGCTCGGGTCCCGCCCGGGCTGCCTGTTAATTGCTCTGTTTCTGCTATCGCTGGTTGTGCAGAAGGAGTTCTGCTGAAAGATGTAACTATTTGCTGGAAATTGCTTAGCGTAATAATGATAATGTAGTTGTTCTAACATGCCTTCTTTGCAGCAAGGACTGTTCTGCTTGGATCCACCATTTTGGTCCCAAACTGCCGAACTGGACCAATCAGTGATAGGGGACTCTAAAATGCAGCCTGCTCATAGGGACTGTATGGACCCAAACCCGTGGGATTTGTACTTCTGGACTGTTGGCACCTTTTGCTACTGAAAGGGGAGTTCTTGTGTGACTGACAGTTGTGTCGGCCAACCGAACCATTTGGATATGGGGAAAATACCACAAGCTGTCTGCTGGCAAGCTAGATTTGAGCTGGGAGTCGAGAGAGAAGCCTCTCGTGATAGCCGAGCAGTAAATTGCGTAGCTTAAGCAAGATAATTGTGGAGAGGTCCAAGTTGAGGCCTGCAAGTCTGCTGTTACCATGAGAGGAGAAGAGAGAGACAGAATTGTTTCAGACTAAGTCCAAGTTGTGTGCTTTTGAGCAAGCTGCTGAACTGAGACCAGGCTTAACCTGTAGAAGACTAAAGATTTTTGCTGAATGCGATCGGCCTGTCAGGAACTCCAGCCACTGTTGAGCTCCCGGTTTGGGCAGTAACTTTGCGATCATGACCAGGGAGCAGTGTGCCTGGTACAGTAATATTTCTCTGCATATAAATGTGATGTGTACTGACTGGGGGTCGTGGTTTAAGTTCCCTTTTGTGTGAACTGTGTGCTGACTGCTGGAAGCTGTATCCAGCATAAAACAGACTAAATCCGCTGTTAGCTCCACGTGGCTGGGCCTTGCCATGAGGGCTCTGCCAGATCACCCTGCTGCACAGAGAAAAGCCATCGACGAGAGACCTGCCTGGGGAGCATTCCCCCTTCCCCATGCCTGAACTAAAACGACGTCTCGGTGGATTATGTGGGCCCTGCTTTTCTTGGCATCCCAGAGAGTTCATCTGCTGTCTCAATTTCGTCCATCTGTGTCCAGTCTTGGGTACCGTGAGTAATATCCAGAGTAGTTCCCTGCAACAGTTAGCTAAATCAAAAATGTGTTACCTGATTGTCTTGTTATCTTTTTCTTCATGAACTGAGCCCTCTGGCTCCAGATTACAAATATTGTGTTGTGTAAGCTATTTTTCCATCACAGGGCCCCTACCAGCTGCAACACCGGCCTACCCCAAGCAACGGTCCTGGCCAGCCCACCCCCATTCACCTGGATACCCAGAAGTGTGACTGTGCTAGGAACTCTGACTGCTTGCATAACTGTGTGATTGTTAGGGAAAGTAAGCTAATTAACCTGATTGCCCCCATCCTTGTTCAAACCCCCCTGAATAAATCAGATCTACTTTTTCTGCCTTTTAAACTGTCTGTGGATCTTGTTTATGCTTAAAGTATTGTGTTACTGCCATTTGCTCTGTTTTACCTTGTTTTACAGGGGGTCACCAAGGTCGAGCTGGAGACACCAATCCTGGTGGTAAGTGCCAAGTGTTTGGATACTGGTAAAGCATATCAGGGGTGCCGGCCCGGTGACGCTGAGGGTTGAGGCGCTGAACACCACACCTCGCGCTATGCCTGTGACCCGGGTTCGGGAACAGACTCAGGGTCATTGGAGGTCGGATGGAAGGAGGAGGATCGAGCATCTCAACGGGTGCACTCCTCCTCCTGGGGTGGGTTCCTGGGGTGCTCTGAGCACCCGACGCACCAGCGCTGGTGGAAGCACGGGTACCGGGGCACCAGGTGGCTCTTCAGAGTCGGGGTGGGGAGGACTTTGTGGGCATCTGACAATGCACGGTGTCTGTCTGGAAGTCAGTCCTCTGTGCCGACACCTCAGTGGAGGAGGGACCAAGGGAAGAAAAGCAGAAAAACACACGCTCGGGCCAGGACGATGACCAACCCAGCCCCAATCATCTACCCACAGGGCAGACCCCATTGTGCAGGCTCTCCAGAGGAAAGAGGAGTAAGGCATGGAGACAGCAGAGCAAGCCTGGCACTTTAGGGGCAGACACCGTGGGAGGGATTTCAGGGATTGATCAGTCCGAAGAAGTGGACCAAGTGGGCAGTAAGGAGGGGATAAAAAGAAAGTGCAAAAAAAAAGCATATCGGGGTACTGTGAAGGTCATTGTTGTATTTCGTGTGGGCCACTTGCAGGAACCGAGGGGGGTTACAGTGTCACAGAGGGCTGTGCCTAAACTAGTGTGACCATCAGTAACCCTGACCTCTGGGTGGAGGCACCCATTTCAGAACTCAGGCCCCTCAGCCTACTGGTTGCCCAGCAGGCAGGGGTAGTAGCCCTTGGGGTAGCGCCCTCTAGAGGTTACACTTGCAAGAAAGGACACACAAAGATTTCAGGAAAACTCAGATGGACTTTTTCTGTTTATTTTGCCTTTGTAAATAGTTATTCCGAACAATTTTATTTTTTTATGTCACTGCTAGTACAAATAAAACTCTTGTTGCGAATTTTACAACTGCTCCTGGTTTTTCCTATGCACCTTGACCTGTGCCTCAATGACAGATGGTGTCAGCCTAGGTGGGATTTACGCTGTGCATGCTCTAAGCCTGGAGTTTTGTGCGTGAGTACTGGACCTAGTAGCAGGGAAGCATAGAGAAAGGTATGGATTCTGCAGCAGCAAGTCCAAGAGTGGTTACCAGGAGAATGGCAGCCAAACTAGCAGAGACAGAATTCCAAGCTGAGATTGTACAGCCAGCACAAGTTATGGAAAAAGAAGAGACAGTGACAGAACCTGAAAGCCTGATGGACTTTTTCAAATGGTGGGCTATACAACAAAAAGAGATGGAGAAGCAGAGAAAAAGAGCTTCAATGTTTAGAAGCACAGAGAAAGGAAGAGATGCAGTGACAGAAGCAGCAGATGAGAGAAGAGATGCAATGACAGAAGCACCGATGGCTGGATGCCTTGCAAGCTATCAAAGGCAGAGGATCTGGCACACATCCAGACGTGCAACAAAACACAAGCAACTTAAAAGCCATTAAACTTACAAAGTTGTGTCCCTCGGATGACATTGAGGCATACCTGACAACTTTTGAAAGAGCTGCCACAGCCTGCCAATGGCCAAAGCAGCAATGGACAATCAGACTGGAACCGGGGGCATGGCCTGCAGCTGAGCTGTGAACAGCCTTCTTGCACAGCTCTCTAGACAATCACAATTACTCGCTAAAAACTTTAATTTATTGGCAATAAAACCACTATTTCTACCTACTGGTTGGTAGAGCATCTCCTCAGCTGCCAATCAAGCCTAAATTCGTTGTTGGGCAGAAAAGAGAACACGCGCAATGGTCCACGGCAACAAAGCGGCCGTCAGCATGGATGGAGCCCGGCCAAAAGATCCTAATTCGGGCGGCAGTAAAGAAGGCCACACTGGACCGGGAGATCAAGAAGGATCTCAACCATCTAACGCAGCTCTGTTGAAAGCGATCCAAGGACTGGATAGGAAATTGGAGGATTTTCAATCCAAACTTAAACAAATGCACACTAAAGTGGAGATGTTGGCAGAGGAATCAAAGGGGATGGCCAAAATGGCCGGAAAAGCTTTTACAGTGGCATCAGCTCTTATGAAGGAAAACACCTTACTTCAGCGGTGCCTTGAAAACATGGAAAGCACCATCAGATCCACATATACACGGGTGCTGGGATTACCAGAGAAGACGGAGGGTGAATGCCCAAAATCTTTTCTACAAGATTGGCTTCAGGATCTGCTTCAGTTGGAGGAAAATATCATTACAATAAAAGCCTACTGGGTTACGGCATGTGGGGGAAGGCCTAAGACTGCTACTGGAGAGTTTGCCCCCAGAACACTCATGGTGGAGCTGCAAACATCAGCTCAATGGGACACAATACTGCAGAAAGCAACAAATCTAAGTCCTCTTACTTAAAATGACTGCAGGGTGCACCTATTTCCAGATCTGAGCTATGCAACGAGGATGAGGAGGAAAAGCTTTGACGGGGTCCGCGCGTGACTCTGTGTGCTGAGAGTGCACCATGTCATGCTGATGCCAGCCAGCCTACGTATGCTATATGGTGGGAAGGCCTACCAGTTCTCAGAGGTGGCAGAAGCGTCAAAATTGTTGGAGAAGCCAGAAAAACAATTTTCAACTCGATGAGACTCATCCGATTTGGAGGCTGATCAGAAAACCTGAGCGGATTATTTTGGTACAGGACACTGGATACTGAAGGGAACTGGAGAATAAGGGGTTTGAATGTGAAATATTCAGCTTCATGTTTTTTTTATAGGGGAAGTAGCTAAAACAGTAGACATTTTAGTTTTGTTCTCTTTGCAAAGCACTGTTTTGGGGAGTTTTTGGTACCATGTGGTGGATTATTAAAATGATATACAAAAAAGTAACATGTTTATCTTCTCTTCCCACTCCCACCCCTTCCTCTTACTTTCCCTCAGTCCTCCTTTCCTCTCAAACTTATTTGGAGTCACCCACTGAATGGTGGTAATAATTATATGTCGTTATATTATCTCTAGTGTAGGAGAACAAAGCTAATGAGGGGAACATAAGATCTCTTCAGGACCCTTATTTAATTTAACAGAAGTTCTTAGAAATAGAATGTTTAAATGTTACTGGAATTTTACTGTTTACTAAATGATTAAAAGAAATTGTGTATTGTTCTATACATGTGCAGGGGAGTTTATACACGTATGTTTACCCCGATGGTTAGAAGGTTGGATGTTAACCCTTTGAGAGGGTGCACGATTGTAGTTGGTCATTTATGATATCCCGGCTGCGGTGGTTACTTTTGGGACTTTCTTCATTGACTGTTACCTGTTTTTACAGACAGCCTTGAATGTATATGTATGTATATGTGTGTATATATATATATATACACACACACACACATATATATATATATATATATATATATATATATATACATATACATCTTTCTAAAAGTTATTGTGTAGGAATAATTTAGCTAACTCCCAAGTGAAGTAACATAACCAGGGGTGATTGACCTTTAAGTTACTGTCAAAATGTGTAGCTTACTAGATATGTGAATGTATTCTTTAGAACTCCTGCCTGATGGATATATTATGTAATGGATTATTGCATAACTCAATAAAATATAAGTAAACAAAAAAGACTGGTACCCTACCTGTCAGGGAAAGCCCAACTTGCATACTGCAACATGGACACTGTACAGTCAGAAAATTATGACCTGGTGAAAAGTGAAATCCTGAAAAGTTATGACATCTCAGGAGAGATCTACAGGCAGAGATTTCGATCTCTGAAGTACAACTCAGTCGACAATCCTAGAGAAGCCTTCACTCGACTCAGAGAACTCCTGATCAAATGGCTCCAACCAGAGGTTAAAACAGTCCCACAGATCATTGACACATTTGCCATGGAGCAATTCATCAACATCCTGCCTACAGATGTGCAGCTTTGGGTAAAGGAACAGTGACCAGAAAGTGGAGAAAATCTGTTTCTTTGGCCGAGGACTACCAAATGGCCAGACAGATGCCACAGCAGTGAGATAACAGCCAAGCACCGGTAAGACACTCTTTTTCCCATTTAAACTCCAAGTCTGATAAGAACTCTGGTGGGGGTAACAAATCTGTGCCCAAAGACGTTATTTGCTATAACAGTAATAAGCCAGGCCATATTGCAAGAAATTGCCGTAGTAAGGAGAGTGGCACAGGAGCACATTTGTCCTTGGCAAATTGGGGCAAGTATTTTACAGATATGAAGGTAGGGCATAAGACTATAAAGAGACTCACTGATTTCGGAAGCAGACAGACCCTAGTGCATGTGAAGTGCTGGGAAAACACAGTGCAAAAGGACCAAGTACTGGTGTCATCTGCATCCACGATGACACTCGATACTACCCCACCACCCAAGTGACTCTGACTGTTAAGGGTGTGTCACACCAAATGAAAGTGGGGGTAGTACCTATGTTACCTGTACCTGTGATTATTGGGAATTACTGTCCAGGATTTACTGAGTTAATCTCAGAGGAACTGAACCCTCCAGTTTCAGCATCTGTGGTGACAAAAGCTTGGGCAAAGAAGATTTCAGATGGTGGGGACACTTTTCCTTTCAGTGATTTTAATTCGAACTTGTTTGAGCACAGCTCCAAGATTCGGAAATCCAGGAAAGAAAGACGACGCCTGAAGAAACTGTGGCAACAAATGACTGATGGACATAAGGGGTTAACATATGAAAATGCTGAAACCATACTGATCACTGATTGTGATTTTGTACAGAACAAGCTAATGATGTTTCCCTTCAGGGTTATTTTAAGCAGCTGGGGGTAAAACCAAAACAGGGTGGACCAATGTTTAAAAAATGTAATAGGTTGCTGTACAGAGTTTGGGTTAAACCTCAGACACAGGAACAGACAGAACAATTGGTTATACCACAGAAGTATAGAACAGAGTTGTTACAGATAGCACATGATAGTCCTATGGCTGGTCACTCAGGGAGGGATCGCACCCTTGCCAGATTGCTGTATAGATTTTACTGGCCTGGAATTCATGAAGATGTTGCTACCTAATTGTAATTTCTGTGCTGAGTGTCAGAAAGTAGCCTCAGTCACTAGAAAAGACAAGGTGCCCCTGGTGCCCCAACCCTTGATAGATGTGCCTTTTGAGAGAACTGCAATGGATGCGGTTGGTCCTTTAGACAAAAGTAAAAATGGTAATAGATTTATCCTGGTAGAATGCCACTGTGCTAGTCAATATTCAGAAGCAGTTCCAATGCGCACTGTCACAGCTTCAGAAGTGGCAGCAGCACTTGCAAACATTTTCAGCAGGATGGGCATACCAAAAGAGATTATTACTGATCAGGGTAATAATTTTGGTGCTGCATTACTTAAGGAACTCTACAGACTACTAGGTATCACTGCCATAAGAACCTCCCCCTAGCACCCGCAAACAGACAGTTTTGTTGAGCCTTTTAACCAAACCCTAAAACGCATGTTAAAAAGGTTTGTAAAAGGTGAAGGGAAAGACTGGGACCAATACTTGCCTTATCTACTTTTTGCTTACAGAGAAGTGCCACAGGCATCAACAGGGTTTTCACTATTTGAAATACTGTATGGTAGGCAGCCAAGAGGGCCACTGGATGTGATAAAAGAAACGTGGGAAGATAACCCCACTCAGAAACAGTGTATAACATCTTATATGTGTGCCCTAAGAAAGAAGCTGGCAAAATATGTTGAAATTGCACATAGTAATCAGGAAGAGGCCCAAAACCAGCAGAAGGTATATTTTGACCATGGGGTAAAAGAAAATATTTTTGAGCCAGGTGAAAAGGTTTTGTTATGGTTACCCCACAACAGAAAAAAAACTGTTAGTGAAGTGGCAAGGGCCTTATAAAGCGCTTAGACGTACTGCCACCGTTAACTACGAGATTGAGACCCCTGACAGGAAAACTCCTACTAAGATATACAGTACCATGCTAACCTCCTCAAGAAATGGGTTGAAAAAATGCCAAAAAACTACTTTGCTAGTTTAACCAGAAACTGATAAAGAAGATATTGATGTAGCTTATGATAGACTAGAACAAACTGTAACTGCTGATGCTGTAAAGGTGAATGTTTCCTTAACCTCAGAACAAACCGCAGACATTCATTCAATGTGCTTATGCAACTAGACGAGATGAGATGATGCTCGTGTGACTTAATTTACTTTTGTGGCTTTCCGCCTCTCTATCCGTGGGATATACCACCCTGTAGGGGTACGACGAAAGGAACCCTAGAGGAGGGTTCCCCCCTACAGGTGCCGCGGGAATGATTGTGTCAGCTAAAGGTAGCTTAGGAAGAAGCCCATGGGTAAGAAAGACGAGCCGCTGGAGGAGGAGGGGTGGATGGTGGGCAACAAGAAACGAATCCTGAAGAGCCCCAGGATGAGTGGCCTATAAGCCTGATGGGGGAGTGACGTAGTAGCTCCGCTCACTGAACCTCGGGCTTAAAGCCCTCCAATTCAATATGCTTATGCAACTAGATGAAATGAGATGATGCTTGTGTGACTTAATATACTTTTGTGGCTTTCCGTCTCTCTATACGTGGGATATACCACCCTGTAGGAGTACGGGGCAGGGAACTCTACAGGAGGGTTCCCCCGCCTACAGGTGCCGTGGGAATGACTGCATCATCTAAAAGTAGCTTAGGAAGAAGCCTCAAAAGAATATCCAATCGGGTGTGAAGCATCGAAGAGGCGAGGATGATGAATGAATTAATTCTGAGAAGATGAGGGGAAGGAAGGAGAGAGGGTAAAGCTGGGGCCACTTTCCGCCTCCATCCAACAGCGGAATCTAACTAATTAACCTAAGAAAGTACTAACAATAACTAATATTATGACCATTGGCACAGAGGAGAGGAAAAAAACCCTTTGAGGAGGAAACCTCTGGGGGATCCAAGGCCTAGGTCGCCTTCCCTCCAGGCTGACGACGTTTGATTTAAGGATGTATGTCATTAAAGAGGAGGATTCATTAAAGAGGAGGATTCGTTAAAGAGAAGGAGATGATTAGGGAGGATGATGACAGGATAGGGGAAAACCCCAAAAAGAAAGCACAGATCGAAGAAGGAACATGAGACGGCAGGGACCCAAGAGGGGTATGCCTGAGTGTTCGATGTAAAGAGGAGATCTATGTAGAGGTCAGAAGAGATGAACCATGAGGTAAGGAGGAGTGAATGATGACTGGAGTCAGGAAGTCGATGAATGTGGCAGGAGGGCCGCGGTTCGATGAGGTGGCATATGATTCATGATAGGAATGCCCAAATGATGACCGGAGTCAGGAACTTGATGAATGTGGCAGGAGGGCCGTGGTTCAAAGAGGTGGCAAATGAGTCATGATAGGTATGCGCCCAAAAGAAATATCGAATGCAGGCCTTGATTGGAGTGAAGCCATGACGGCCATTAGCAAAGGCTAGATTGCAGAGCAAGCTCCCAAGAATGCAGTTCAGAGCCGAGGAGGTGAGGAGAAGGACACAGGTTGAGAAGTCGGTCGGAGGAGCCAGATAACCGAAGGAGAGGCCAGGTCACCTGCATAGAAACATCACTGTAAAGAGCCGGTGCAGGGGCTAGCATGCACAAGAAATAGCAACTAAGAGCTAGATCGCATAGGAATGTAGAATCACATGCATGCAACTGCGGGTCACAGTGGGACACACTGAGATGCAGACATTGGTAACACAGAGCAGGACTAGAGCACCCTGCAATGCACATTAATTAGAATTCAGGGCAGGACTAGTTGACATAGTAAAATGCAGGAAACACTGCAAAGGCAGCGCGGCACACAGTTCCAGTCTCAGGCAAATGAACTCACTGGTACAAGGAGCCCCATTGTACACCTTTGGAGCCAGGTGGGTTGTGCCATGTGGATTAGAGCAGAGATACAAAAATTATTGCAGCATGACGTATAATATAGGAGGCCAGGAAAATCTGAAAAATCCCCAGAGTAGGAAGGCACTGCTTGGGTGATGCCTGGAGAAAGAGCACTGGCAGCACAGAAGGCACAGCAAGCCAAGGCGAGATTGATGGCAATGACAAGAAGAGCAGGATCCAGGTGCGGGAGCTGCTCGTCCACTGCAGCTGCAGGGAAAAATGGAAGCAGTGCAGTGGCTCCCGGCAAGCAGAGAAGAGCGGTGCAAACCGGGCTCCCGAAGCACGAGACAAGATGGCGAGAGGTACGGAGCAGCAGCCTGCAAAGAAACAGCTGGCATGAAGGAATGCAGAGCAGGAGAAGGCAAGGCGTCACAGACAGAGAGGACTGGTGGATCCAGATCAGAGGTAAAACAGGGAGAGAGGCAAGCCATCACAGAGGGAGCAGAGGAATGCAGCAGAGGCTCGGCAAACCAGAGAAGGTGCATGAAGATGCGAGAGAGGTACGCCAGAAAGCACAGGCGAGGAGGTATGCCGGCCAGAGCCGAGCAAGGGACAGAGGACGGCTTCAGGCTAGCAGGGGAGATGAGTCACCAGGGCAGCAGGAGGAAAAAACAGGCCCAGCAGCGGGGAAGGCAGAGCTCAGGTCGGCAAGATACCAAGAGGTGGAGATGCGGCAATATAGCCGCAAGGCAGATAGGAAAGAGAAAAACAGGACGGGAAGCAGAAGAAAGATGCAAGGACGAGAGAAACTGCTGCAGAAATAGTGCAGCAGACAGAGAGAGACATGAGAATGGAAAGGAGGACCCGCGGCCGGAGGTGCATTCGAGAGAAAGGAACAGCCCTAAGCTAGGGAGGGTGGTGCCTCCAGCCACAACAAGAAATGAATCCTGGAGAGCAGGATGAGTGACCTATAAGCCTGATAGGGGAGTGATGTAGTTGCTCCATCCATTGAACCTCAGGCTTAAAGCCCTCCCATAATGTGCTAAAGACATTTAACAGTACTTTTACCACAGCACAGGGCCAAGCAAAAGGGGTTGAGCATGTTATAGTGCCAAGGAATGCTCGCCATTTTAGGCAAACGACATACTGATTACCAGAGCAGTTAAGAGCTGATGTGGTTAAGGAAATACAAAAAATGAAAGAATTGGGTGTCATAGAAGAGTCGAGGAGTGCTTTGTCATCTCCAATGGTAATTGTAAACAAAACTGAAGGGGATGTTACAGCCTGGCTTGATTTTAGGAAACTTAATCAAGTGTCAGAATTTGACAGTTATCCTATGCCCAGAATAGATTATTTAGTGGACATACTGGGGGTGCAAAGGATATCCGTATCCTCTATCTCACCAAGGGTTACTGGCAAATACCTTTAGCTAAAGAATCCACAGACAAAATTTCATTGCCACTCCTGTTGAAGTCTATCAGTTCACCACCATGCCATTTGGTTTACATGGTGCGCCACCTACATTCCAGCAGTACATGGATGTAATTTTATCACCTCACACTGGTTATCGTGCTGCGTAGCTGGATGATGTCATGGTGTACAGTCCAGACTGGAAAAGCCACCTGGAACACCTACGAACAGTTATCCAAGCTATCAAAAATGCAGGTCTGACTATTAATTCTACCAAATGTGCATTGGGCATGCAGGAAACCAGATAGTTGGGTTATCTGTTGGAAAATGGAGAAGTTAAGTCAGAGGTTTCTAAAATAGAAGCTGTAGCTAACAGCCCTGTCCCTAATACAAAGAAACATGTCAGGTTATTTTTAGGGCTGGCTGGTTATTATCTGAGATTTGTTCCCAACTTTGCTGAGTTAGCTACTCCCTTCATTGAACTCATGAAGAAACAGTTCCCAAATAATGTGAAATGGACCCTAGTGTGCAATGAAGCTTTTCAAGCCATTAAGGCTGCATTATGTTCAGCCCCTGTTTCAAGAAACCCGGACTTTGAGAAACCATTTTTGTTACAAACAGATGCACCAGAGGTAGGCCTAGATGCTGTCCTGAGTCAAAATATAGATGGGACGGAACATCCTATTCTGTACATAAGTAGGAAGTTGCATGACAGAGAGAAAGAGTACTCCACCATTGAAAAGGAAAAATTACTCACCTTAGCAATTGCGTTTCTTCTAATGGAGTCTTGCTGTATTCTGACATTATGCCCCAGCACTTGAACTGCTCTGGAGAGGAAAGAGTTAACTCTATGCCAGAGCATAGAATGTTGAGCTCGAGCTTGGTTCAAACCTCTGTCTGTTGCACTTTGAAGTGTAACCGTCAGATTCTTATGAACTAATACTAATTAACTACACCCACTGTGTGGAAATTGTAAAATTACTAGCCAAAAGGCAACCAAATATTTTGGATCCCAAAAGACTCAAGTCGAGAAATCCAAAACAAAAAACTAGGTAATGAACAAATATAATTATCAAAAACAAATAACATAACCCACTCCCCTCTCTAGAAAAGGGGAGAGTGCCAAGTACACCCCTGAGGTGCAACACTGCACCTGCTAGCCCACTTCCCAAAAACCAGGTTCTGAGAGGGAAGGCAGGGATGGAGGTCAGCATACAGCAAGACTCCTTTAGAAGAAACACAATTACTAAGGTGAATAATTTTTTCTTCAAACAACATGAAGTCTTGCTGTATTCTGACATATGAAGACTACCAAGCAGTACCTCCAAGGAAGAGGGTACCGAACCCATTTTGGGAATAGGCTCTGCAGTACTGCTGTGCCAAACCTAGCATCACTCCTAGCCTGGATATCCAGAGAGTAATGCTTGGTGAATGTATGGACTGTTTTCCAGGTGGCTGCTTTGTATATCTCTAGTAAGGGTATATCTCTGACAACAGCCAGAGAAGCAGCTGTACCTCCAGTCGAAAGAGCCCTCAGGCCTGAGGAGGGTACTTTGCCTAGCTTTTCATAGCAGAATTGTATACAAGAGACAATTCACCTGGCAATAGTTCTCTTAGTAGCTGGTTTACCCTTCCCCACTTCACCATAAGTGAGGAACAACTGAGGAGAGTCAAACCTAAGTGACTTAGTACGCTCAATGTAGTAGCTAAGAGCCCTCTTAACATCCACACTGTGTAATCTTCTCTCTCCTGAAGAAGAATGATCAGTGAAGAACACAGGAAGAGACATGGATTGGTTCAGATGAAAATCTGAAACCACTTTGGGTAAGAACCTCCTGTTGGTTCTAAGGACCACCTTATCTCTATGGAATGAGATAAAATCAGGCTCCACTGACAGAGCTTGTAATTCACTGATACGCCTGGCAGAGGTAATAGCTACCAGGAACACAGTTTTCCAAGTCAAGTACTTAAGTTCTGCTGAGGCCAAAAGCTCAAAAGGGGGTTGCATAAGCTGAGCAATGCAAACATAAAAATCCCAAGCAGGAGTATGATCCCTAAAGGGAGGATTGGTATGGAGCAATCCTTTAAAGAATTTACAGAAAACAGAATGAGATGCCAGTGAGGAGGGCTTTCCCACTGACAGAAATGCAGAAACAGCTGACAAGTGTACTTTGAGGGTAGCCGGTCTGAGGCCTAAGCCATTAAGATGAACCATGTAATCCAGAACTACGGACAAATCAGCAGTATCTGGGGATATGTGCTTATTGGAACACCAAATGCTGAATCTTTTCAATTTGGAGTTATAAGTTTTTCTGGTGGCAGGTTTTCGAGAGGCTTTGAGAATGTCCAGAGCCCCTTGAGACAAATGCAAGAGCCATGCCCTGAGATTGAGGGACCGAAGGTTGGGGTACCAAATCCTCCCCTGAGAGGAGGTTAACAGGTTGTGATTACTGGGAAGAGATAGGGGAAGATGGACTGCTAGGGACAGCAACAGGGGATACCAAGGCTGCTTGGCCCAGTCTGGAGCAATCAAGATCACTTTGCAAGACTGTGACCTTATCTTGACCAGAACTTTGAATAGTAGAGGAAAGGGGGTAAACACATACAGAAATTTCCCCTCCCAATCCAGATGTAGAGCATCCAGGGGGACTGAGCCCAAGGCTGGGGGTCTGCAACAGAAGAGAGGAATTTGGTAATTGTTTGGGGCTGCAAAGAGATCTATCTCTGGAGTGCCCCACCTTGAAAAGATCACTTTTAACACTAGGGGATCCAGTGACCAGTTGTGATGACCCTGAGAAATCCTGCTCAATGCATCTGCTAGCACATTGTCCTTCCCTGGAAAGTGGACTTTTACCAGAAACATCTGTAGAGAATAAGACAGGGACCATAATTTCATGGCTTCAGTGCACAAGGCCGACGACCGAGTGCCTCCCTGCTTGTTGATGTACCACATGGTGGTGGAATTGTCTGTCCTGACATGAACCACCTTGTTCTGTACTAAGTTCGAGAAGGCTTGTAGAGCCAGGTACACTGTCCTGAGCGCCAGAAGACTGAGGTGGAAAAAAGACTCCTGAGAGGACTACACTCCCCATGCTGTGAGGATTCCCAAGTGAGCTCCCCACCCTAGGAGAGAAGCATCTGTGGTTAGAACCACAGAATGAGACTGAATGATGAATGGGACCCCTTGCCTGAGGTTGTCCTGATCCAACCACCACTGGAGAGCCTGGATCAGAGTCTGAGTCACTGGAATTAGTTTGGTTAGAGGATCTTTTTTCTGAGACCAAAAAGCCCTCAAATGGAACTGGATGTCCCTCATCTGAAATCTGGTCCCTTGTACTACTGCAGTGGAAGCTGCCATGTGGCCCAGGAGTTGAAGAAAATGCCTTGCTGGTTGAGATACCAGAAGGTGAAAAGAAGAAACCAGGTCTGTAAGAGCCTTTGCCCTTGCCAGAGGAAGAAAGGCTCTTGCTTTGACAGTATCCAACTCTACCCTTACGAAGGTCAAGAGTTGCACTGGTTCGAGAACTGATTTTGGAAGCCTGAGGAGGAATCCTAAGGAAGTGAGCACTTGCTGGGTCACTTGCAGGTTTGACTTGACTTGGTCTGGAGACTGACCCGCAATGAGCCAGTCATCCAGATATGGGAATATGGTAATGTTTTGTCTCCTTAAAAAGGCCACTACTACTGCTAGGCGTTTTGTGAACACCCTTGGTGCTGATGTTAGGCCGAAGGGCATTGCTCTGAACTGATAATGGCCTGAAGACAGTTCGAACCTGAGGTACTTTTTGTAGTAGCACCTGATGGGAATGTGAAAATCGGCATCCTTGAGGTCCAGGGAGGCTAGCCAATCCCCTGGCCTTAGAGAGGAAAGAATTATTCCCAGAGTCACCACTTTGAATTTTGGCTTTACCAGGTGTTTAAGTATCTTAAATCTAGGATGGGCCGCCACTCCCCTGTCTCTTTTGGGGTAAGGAAGTATTTGGAGTACAGACCTTTGCCCCTGTATGATGTAGGAACTCTCTCTATGGCTCTGAGAGCCAGCAGAGAGGAAACCTCTGCCTCTAGGGCAATGGTTTTGGAGATGTTTGCAGGTGGAAAAGACCTGACCCTCAGCTTTGGAAATTTTCTGAAGTTGAGGGCAAGTTCCTGGTTTGCTACCTCCAGGACCCACTTGTCTGAGGTAACAGACTTCCAGGCCTGGAAGCAGTAAGCCAGCCTGTCTCCTACAGGAATTGGGGAGTCGACCCGGGCTGACACATCAGGGTGTCTGCTTGGCAGGAGCCTTAGACTGAGAGGAGGATGCAGCCCTGCTCATCCCCCTTCTGCCTTTCCTTCTGAAGAACCCCCTCTGAGGAAAAGGAGAGGAGGCCTGTGCCTGGTAGAAAGGCCTGTGAAAAGGCCTGCCCCTAGATTGCTGCTTTTGAGGAGATGTCTGCCTTTCCTCAGCCTGTGCACTCCTGTAAGTGGTCCTGTATTCATCCATTTTCTTCATATAATTCTCTGTCTGCTCCCCAAACAGAGAATTATCTACGACAGAGAAATCCATGGCCTTGGCCTGGGTATCCTGTGAGAGGCTAGTACATCTGAGCCAAGCCAGTTTCCGAAGAGACACAGATGTAGCCATGACTCATGATGATACCATCATTAGAGTCCACAGCAGCATGAAACTGGATTTTTGATGCCTCAATCCCATCAGCAGGCACCTCCTCCAGCTCCTGGCAAGCTAGGGGGAAGCCTGTTTAGCCAGTTCCAGAACTGTATCCCATCTGGACTTCTGGTGTCTGGCTGTGTAGGCCATGTAGTTAGCCTGCCTGAGTCCCAAGGAGGATGCCATGTACTGTTTTTTAGCCATGACATCCAACTTCCTGGAGTCCTTATCTGGGGGGTGTGACGCCAAGGGTATGTTAGCCTTATCACAGGCTGCAGCCTGCATGACCCCAACATGGCTGCATTTCTGGTACAAGAAGACAGTACCTGAGCCTGACAGCATGTACATCTTGTCCATTCGCCTGTCCACAGGAGGTAAAGAATTTGGAGTTTTAAGCAATCTTTGTGTCCGTTTCCCCAAAAGATTTATGGAGGGGAATAGACAGTCTCTTGGACTCTGGGATGTCCAGTGGCAGAGCCAGAGGGGGGGCTGGGGGTGGTCACCCCTCCTGGCTGCCCCAGTGTGAGTAGTGGCGCCCTGCCACCATCTTTATTCACTGTTTAGTGCCCATTGTGGAGCCTGTCATTGACTGAATGGCCCTCCCTGGCCCCCAAATGATCCCAAAACTGGCTCCGCTACTGGGGATGTCCATCACCTCCACATAGTCAGGCTCCTCTTGTTCCTCAACAGCTTCAACCAGAGGGAGCTGGAGGGTTTCTGCCACTTTTCTGTAAAACATAAAGTGGGAAGGGGACTCAGAAAGCCTAGGAGGAGAAACACCAGAAGGTCTGTCTAGGGAGATGTCCAGTTCTATGGACTCATCCAGACCTTCCACACCATCATCATCATCATAATCTTCATCCCCCTCCAGATTCAGTTCATAATACTCTTCTGGGGAGTAGTCTGGAACCAGAGGAACCGACCGAACCGCGTGCCTACCAAGACACGCCGGATCAGTCAGAACCGGACGGAGCGATTAAACTATACTAATTGCCCTGGCAATTTTCTCAGCAGTTGGATGATGCGGTTCTGGATCCGAACCGGCTGATTTCTCCTTTCTCTTTTTCTTAGACGGAACCGACCCCTCAGGTTCGGCTCTCCTTTTGCCCGAGGGAGTCTCACCCAGGTCAGTGGGCACTCCCTCAGGTTCGGTTGAAACCGAACCAGGCTGGCCGTCCGGGTCAGTGGACTTCTCGGCCTCCTTTTCCCTAAGCCTGCCCAATCTTTTATCTAGGGTGGCCTTAGGAAAATGTTTACAAATTTGGCAGTCCAACTCAAGGTGTTCAAAACCCAGACAGTAAACACAGGTGGTGAGGGGATCAGCCTTATCAAAGGCCTCCCCACACTCACTGCAGAGTTAAAACCCAGTGGGCCTGTTTTTTTCTTTTGGGTTTCTTAGATGAAGCCATCCTAAAAACGTACCCTTTACTCAGCAAAAGCCAGGCAAGACCCCCTTATCGGTTCCTAACCGTGTCACGGATATTTGAAAAAAATGTCTAAAATATGATTTTTTTAGAACCGATAAGAACCGGTACCTCACACTAAATACAGAAATAAGAATAAAACCGAGAAGAAAAAGCAGACAATCGGTTAAGCCGAACCAACTGAAAAGTATTTTCTGCTACCCACACACAATCCACACTCGTCCACTACCTAAGTACTTACTGTACCGCAGACAGGGATCTGAACCGAAATAAAATAAGAAACAGCGGTTTAAAACCAACGTTTTTACTGTACCAAACCGACAGCGAAGGAGAGATCTCTGGAGCGACTGTTCAGTTAGGCGGAGTAAAGAATCTAACAGTTACATTTCCAAAGTGCAGCAGACAGACGTTTGAACCGAGCTCGAACTCAACATTCTATGCTCTGGCATAGAGTTAACTCTTTCCTCTCCAGAGCAGTTCAAGTACTGGGGCTAACTGCATAATGTCAGAATACAGCAAGACTTCATGTTGTTTGAACTAAACTGACAATAAGTAGAGGCAGTAAAAGAAATGAAATATACTTAAGTTTTTTAGATTTTTTTAACTTTCTTCACGCGAAAGAGGATGACAACTCTGAGCAACCAGACTTTCAGGCAGAGAGAAAATCTGAAGAGGTTAGAACACTACAGTTGGTAGAGGCAGTATTTGAAAGATGCTCACCTGCAAAGAATTCTACTTATTTGCATGTGTTCCATCTCTCTAGGCAGTCCAACTCTCCAGGCTTACTGCATAAAGTTATGAATAGCCTGAGTATTACTGGGGTTATAAACAAGCATTTATTAGGTAAACACTTGGTGTTTACTTAATCGTGGGGCAGAAGAATCCTAATCTGGGGTCTGTTTGCCCCCAAAATGAGTAGGGGCAAATTACTGCAAATCCACCCCCCCATACTATCAGTGGCAAGGTTATATCAGGATTACAATACCACCCAAAAAAAAAAAACATATTTTGGGACCCTGTGCAGGCAAACTAATGCCAGAATCAGGCCTCAATTAGGTAAACACAATTGTCAGAGTTTACCTAGGGGCAGTATTATTTAAAATTTAACTTTTTAACCCTCGCTAAATGGAAACAAGATGGTGGAATCAGGAATGAAAAGTGAAACAGTGAAGAGTAAAGTGCGAATGGTAAATGCTATTTACTGTTCGAACAGTAAAGTTTGAGCAGTAAATGGTAGTTACCGTTCAAATGGTAAATAATATTTACCATTCAAACAGTAAAGCTTGAATGGTAAATGCTATTTACCATTCGGACCGTAAATACCATTTACTGTTCGAACATTTACCATTTACCGTATGAACAGTTATTTACTGTTCACACAGCCTGTCCTGCATCTAGCACAAAAATTGTTATAATTCAAAAATTGTAATATATTTTTTTTACCAAACCATCCAAAGGCACACCCTTGGCACACACCCCATCATCCATATAAATTTCAGAGAAAAATTTCATTCTGTGTAGGCTATAGATGAGGGCAAAAAAATCCCATGTTATCCTATAGGAAAAAAAAACTTACATTTTTGGCTTTTTGACCACTTTATATCTCAAAAACCATAAAAGCTGCCATCACAAAACTTTCCACATCTTGTGATACTGGCAACATGACAGCATGTACCAATTTGTGGGCAATTTTGTTGAAAAATGCCAAAGTTATCAAGGTGCAAAAATTGAGATTTAACACTGAAAGGCTGCACCACCCCTAACTATAAGGCACTACTGTGCCCTGTAATATATATAATTGCACACACACATATATATATACACTTATACTATATATATATATATATATATATACACACACACACACACACATAGGTGTATATGCACATATATACATATAGGTATATATGTGTGTGTGTATTATATCTACACACACACATATATATATATATATATATATCTGAGCAAAGGATAGCAGAGGGGTCAAGGAAGGAGACAAGACCTTTTTTGGTACAAGGTAAAAGGAAAAATTGCATGGGGGGAAGATTGGGGGATGGGGACGGCAAAGGGGAGAGAAGTGGTAAGTGGGGAGGGGGATGGTTCCCTCAGTAGCTACTAGGGGACTGCAAACTCGAGCAGACTAGCTATACCATAAGGCCTTGTCTGCTGAATATTTTCATATGTTCGTATATCCAGGAAAAAAGGACAATGAAAGACAGTGTTGTCAAGCTGAGAGGGGGGCCTGAGTGGGTAGAGGACAACAGAAGAAAGGCAAAGGTATCAACTGAATACTTCTGCTCCGTATTCATGAAAGAAAAAGATGGACCAGTTCCACAGGGAAGGATTTTTAAGGGAGGAGGGAGTTTGTGAGAGGAGGTGATTACAGAGGACAGGATCTTCAAGGGGCTCAAGGTAAAATAGATAAAGCAACTAGAAGAGATGGCATGCACCTCAGGGTGCTGAGAGAACAGGCAGAAATTCTTGCAGCACCCCCCACCCGGCTGATCTGATCAACTCTCTCTGGATAAAGGCTTGGTGCCAAGAGAGTGAATGACTATTGAAACCCAGGGGCGGATTACAAAATGGGGGGAGTGGTACTGGTGACCACCAAACAGGAAAGGGTCCTGAAGTAATCATATGTGATGATCTAAAGGTGGCTAAACAGTGTGACAAGGCAGTGGGGAGAGCCAGTGGGATGCTAGGGTGCATAGGGAGGGGCATCACCAGCAGGAAGAGGGAAGTGGTGATTCCGCTGTATAAATAGCTGGTGAGATTGCACTTAGAGTACTGTGTTCACTTCTGCAGACCACCTCTCCGGAAGGATATAGACAGAGTAGAGGCGATCCAGTGGAGGGCAACTAAAATGGTGTGGGATCTGCATCAAAAGCCCTATGAGGAGAGACTGAAGGACTTCAGTATGTACACCCTGGAGGAAAGAAAGTGAAAGGGGGGGATATGATAGAGACTTTCACATACCTCACAGGTATAAATACAAGAGGGAAGCCTTTTTCAGAGAAAAGATGTTCAAGAACAAGAGGTCATGCTATGAGGTTGGAGGGTGTAGACTCAGGGAAGATGTAAGGAAGTACTTCTTCACAGAAAGAGTGGTGGATGCCTGGAACAGCCTCCCAACAGAGGTGGTGAGGGCAAAAACTAGTGGGATTCAAGAAGGCATGGGAAAGGTGTAAGGAACTATAGTGGTATGGGAAGGGGGGCAAGCCAGAGATCAAGAAGGTTCTGCTGTGTTACAGTACGTAAAATGGGCAAACTAAGTGGGCCAAGTGGTCCTTAGCTGCCGTCAATTTCTATGTTTCTATGATGAAGTTCCCCTGCACAAGAGAGGGGCAGGGGAAGAACCAGGGAACTACAGACCAGTCAAGCTAGACATTGTAGTTAGCATGCTGCCGGAAACTATTCTCAAGGAATGGTTGGTTGACTTCTTTGAGGCAAATGGGCTCCAGGACAACAGGCAACAAGTTTATGTCAAGGAGATTATGCCAAACAAATCTGATGAACCAGCAAGGCCTTTGACTCCGTCCCTCAAAAGAGATTGATCAAGAAGCTGGAGGACCTGGGGTGGGTGAAAAGTTGACTAGGTGGGTAGCAAACTGGCTAGGGGAGAACTCAAAGAGTGGTGGTAGGTGTGGAACACTCAGAGATGAGGAAGGTCACCAGTGGGGTTCCACAGGGGTCATTGCTTGGTCCAGTGCTGTTCAACATGTTCATAAATGACACTGGGGACAGCATAAAGAGCAAATTCTGCCTCTTTATAGATGATGCCAAGCTCTGTGGGAGGGTGGAAACAGAGGAGGGTGTCAGGGATTTAAAGAGGACCTGGTATGGTTGAAAAGATGGTCTAAAATCTGACAACTGAGGTTCAATACAAAAAGGTGCACAGTAATGCATATAGGGAACAAGAAGCCCAGGGCCAAATACAGGCAAGGGGGTGGGACTGTCACAGTGACCCAGAAAGAAAAATACATGGAGACTGCAATCACAGGCAATCTGAAACCATCTAAACAATGCAAAAAGGTCACCGTCAGACAAATATGATGCTGGGTTGCATAACAAGGGGATTCACCAGCAGAAGAAAAGAGGTCATTGTGGCTAGTTTGAATAAAGCCCTGTCCCATCTGTTATGCAGAAAGAGTTAAACACAAGGATCTGTTCTATCCTATCTTCTGTCTCTTGTCTGTCTGGGTGCAAAACCAAGTGTTCTCGTGAGACCTAGGAACTGATTACTCTGACGGTCTTGCGATTCTCCGCCTCTTGCTATCTCTCTACCTTCACTTGCTGTTTCTGTCTTTTCTTCCACCTTGCATATCTGCAGTTATAAAAATATATGTGAATCTTTATGTGAAACTGGGATCCCTTGGTTTGAAAATGTATATACTGTAGTTACACTGTTAAAATGATTGCAAAAAGCTACTTGGCATTTAGGGATTAACCTGTGATGCAGTTTGAGCTCCTCTCAGGCATAAAAAGAGCAATCTTTTGCTAGAGAGACTGAGACTGAAACTTGGAATTAGAGCTACCCTCAGACGAAGGACTTTATTTTCTCTGTTTGTACTGCCTTTGTAAATAGTTATACTGAACAATTATGTTTTATTTTACTGTTATAGATGATAATAAAGTGCTATTTGTGAATTTTACAACTGCTCCTGGTTTTCCTATGCTGCCTGACCTGTGCCTCGATGACATTCATGCTGTCACTATACAGATCTATGGTGCAATCGCAGAAGTATTGTGTGCAGTTCACCCATGACGGTGTGCTGGCAATGTGAGCGACATAGTTTAGGGTGCAGGAAATATGTAGCCTGGAATTATCGCTGGTGACACTGCGCCACCCAACAGTTTCGGCAGCAAGGCACTGTCCCCTGAAACACATAGGACAGCCCCCCGCAGTGGCACCCCCCTCAATGAAATATTACCACCTCTGGGCTGGGCATGCCGTGAAGGGGAGGTGAATGTTGGAGATGCCCAACAGGGTGTGAGTGCAGGACAATCTAAAATCCAGATTGCACCTGTCACTCGTGCCATTGTTGTGGTGCCCACATTACAACACCCTAACAATGGCATACCCTGTGTGCAGTACCGGAGCCCCTACCACAAGAAGGACACCAACAGAGAAAAGCCAATATGCTCAGGTATCCCCCAAGAGTCTGTCCGTTGACCAATTCTTTTCTCCATTTTTCTAAACTACTTCCCCACTGCCTGCTCCTCTATGTCCATTGACATGTATACAGATGATACAGTACTTTTTACCTCTGGCTCCTCTTCTCTTGACTTCATGGCTCAGCTCTAACTGGACTTTAGCAACATCTAGCACTGATTCTGTGAAAACCAACTGTCCCTCAGTGTCAAGAAAATGGTCTCTATGACTTGTGGCAGCAAGAAGTCTTCCTTATCTCACCAGCCTCCCCTTCCTACATTCCCTTGATAGTGAAGTGATTGAAAATGTCTCTTCCTTCAAATATCTAGGGGTTTGGCTGGACCATCACCTTGATTTCTCTAATCATGTGAATGCAATCCTTAAGATGCTTCACCTCAAACCTGGTGCACTTTACAAGAATAAGAGAAGCCTCCCGCATGCTGTCCAGAGAGAGTGCCTTTTGAAGATGAGTCTCCCCATTTCTGACTAGTGACATTGTTTTCTGTGCTGCTCCTAAGTCCACCTTAGTCAGATTGGACCCCCTTTTTCACTCCTTCTGTCAATTTGCCCCTGGCAAACCCCTGCACACACACCACTGTTCTTCGTACACCTCCCTCTCTCTCCCATCCCTTTATTATAGGTGCCTTGCTCACTGTGCCCCCTTCACCTCTAATTTTGGGTTTGGCTCCCTCCCTTCTTTTCTTGCTTCACTCCCCTCTTCCTGCCCTACTACCTCTTACCCCTTTTTCAATTCTTGCTTGCGCTCTCCTGCTCCCCCCCCCCCATGAAATCCTCTGCTGGTCAAGGTACCTTCTTCTGCTTCCCTAAACTCTGGGTCTCTCTCCCCCTTTCCAGTTCTTCTGGTCCCACCCTTCATGCTCCAAAATCTTTCCTTTGTGATTCTCTACTCACTGTTGCAGTTGCTCCCGATACTGGCTGGACTTGTTTTCCATGCCCTCCACTCTACCCTGATACTAGTACAGCCCCCTCTCCCCCAGTTTTCAGCTACTACCTCTACCCCTCATATTAATGCATTGTTGGTCACTGGTTATTGTTCTTATTGCTCCTCCTTCTGCAAGTTATTGTATTGCAAAATTCCTGATCACAAGCATTGCCTGTAATTGCTTTTTTTGTTATACTTAATTCCATATTATTGTATTTTAAACATTGTACTTTGTATTTGCACTGTTCTCTCCTCTTCCCCTCCTCCCCTGCCCCCTACCCCCAAGATGAAGCAGCACCTGGAAAAGAGCGGATACCAGCTCAATATGCCATTCCTGGTAAAACATTTTAAATAAATAAATAAGAGCCAAAAAGCTGATTTAGGGTCAACACAGAGGGCTCAATTTTAGAAAGTGATGTGGCAGCGCAGCGGACTTGTGGCCAAGTGTTTGATGCAAGTTGTGACTTGCGTCAAACACTGCGGCAAGTGGGATTTTAAATGAAGTGTGCCGCAAACACCTGCTGCAAGTCCGGAAGGTGGGACGCAAGGGGTTAGACCAGGTACTTCCTGGTCTAACGTTGCGTCTGGGATCGCGGCACTTGCACCAAATCTTTGGCACGAGGTGCCATAAAGTAGGGCAACTGTCGGAAATGCGTCAGCCCTTCTAAAATCAGGCCATGGTGCATCCAAGGGGCTTTAGCACAACTGCGCCCCACTTTGCTGTGGACACAGGGCTTGATGCAAGCCCTGCATCCACCATGTAAAATTGAGACCACACTCTCGTATGCGTAAAGTCTGGACAACTTTACCACAAACCAGCTCAAGGAAAGAAGGGAGTGATGGGACATGACAGAGACCTTAAAGTACCTCAAAGGTAAGCAATATTGATCTGGATGACCTTTTTAATTTCAGTAAAAACAAGAACACAAGGGGGCACAGTCAAAGGCGTCAGCAGGCATCGTACACTTTTCTGTGCAGGGGGTGCCATTTTCACAATGTCCCGGCCCGTCCAGCCTGCTCCTTTCATCGGCAGTTTTTTGCTGCTGTTCTGATGCCGAAAAATACTGGGCCAAATCCACACTAAAAAGCATGTTTGGGGGGGGGGGTATCAAACTGGTCTGTGCCTACACATACAGTACCTCCTCTCTGTAGTCCTGCGCCCGCCATCCTTCCTTTCTGCCTGGCCAGAAACGGAGCCAGCCGCCAGCCATGCCATGTGGTCACACAGTAGTCGAACAGTCACCCCCAAAAACGCTGATCCCCCCAAATGCCATTACCATCTCTTTCCTGGTTACTGTAAGTCTCTTAATAGAATGGACTGAGTGTGTAACGTCACAGTTGATGACGTATGTGCCCTCACAACCAATGACAGGGCTCCGCTCGGTCCGTTCATCTTACTCGCACCTCCGCCCCCAAGGACCTGAACTTTTCTGTCCCCCCTCAGGTCCGAGGTAGTACAATAAAAGGAGCCTCTGCAGTGATCAATGCCCACTCTGTGGCCGAGGAGAGTTCCAGAGCACTGGAGAGAAAACCGTGGGTGAAGTCGCTACCTGACCTGACATCCGACTCATGTCCTGATATCCTGAGCTGCCGACTCCGAGTCTCCAAGAGACTGTCCAGAGAGAGCGCCGCAGCAGCCAAGAGCCAGACAGGCATCTAGAAGAGAGAGACAGCTGCTGCTAAACAACTTGCTATTAAAAGGAGCTTAATCACTTTATTTTTTTTACTACTGGAGTAAAATAAAGAGCAGCAGCTTAAAGCGTAATGAGTGACCGCTGGAGCAGTGCAGAAGACACAGCAACAGCAGTGAGGAATCTGGATTATTACACATTTAGTGGGACCAAGCCTCCTCCATCTGCATAGTTTAGGCAGGTAAGTTATTATTTTTATTTCATGATGGTCTAGTCACCCCCTCCCCCCAGCAATGGCGTCAGGTACCCAGGTTGAAGAGCTAGGGTTCCCTCAGCTGCCAAATTAGCTCCACAGCCTCATGGGTAGGTCAAAATGTCATAATAGTAATTTAAGGACAAAGATGCACAGTAAAGTCAGCAAAATGCCTATTTCTCCTCAAAGAGCATTGGTGGGGGATAGAACAAAATAAGTACAGGGGGAAAGGTTAAGGGGGAACAAGATCGAGATATAAAAATACCTCCATGGGATAAATAGACAGTAGAGTTTCCCATGCTGACTGGAAACACAAAGGGGGAGTTCAATGAAGCTGGCAGAAATTGGTGAGATTTAGGAGGTATGTCTGGATGTAGTTCTTTATCAAAAGGGTGGTGAATGTGTAGAATAGACTGGCACAGGATTTGTCTGTGCCAAATCAGTGGGAAGCAAAATCAGTAGGGGGGGGGTCAGATATGCTCAGACAGACACATAGGACTTGCAGGGACATCAGCAAAAGGGGAGGAGGAGAGAAGTGAAGGGCCACTGTGGTCTTAAAAAACAATAAGTAGGGTAAGGCAGACTGCATGGATAAGCATGCCACCTGGTTGCTGTAAAAATGATTCAGTGTTGGGAGAGGATTCTATGTACAGTTCCAGTATCTCTCATGGTTATAAGAGTGCCTTCTTGAGTTCTTTGGATGAGAGAAGTGAAGCTTAGCAGTTCTGTCACACAGAGAGCTTGAGAAGTAAGTTCGGAACTCCTATAACCATAAGAGATTCTGGAATGGTACATATAAACATATTAAAGATCATGTCATGTCAAAGACTTTAGTTTTTAAACACTGGAACTTGAATTTAAAATCATAATTCTGTACTTTACAGATGATATGAGAAATTCCTGTGTGTGGAAATACACGATTCCAACCAAACTGAACTTCAGCATTTTAAAACTAAACGAGACACCCTAAATATGAGTGCCTGGAATGTTTAGAATTTAGAATTAACAGTCCTGACTGGCTAAAATGATGTCACGATCTACTGTATAATGTAACTTGTAGAAAAGCAGCAAGAGCAGAATATGACCACGTTAACAGAGAATCCTATGCTCATGCAAATATCCTTAGAAGTACAGAACAGAAGGAGATAAATACAAGCAATATCTATATTTGTCAAAGTTTTCCTTGTGTCATCGAAGGCTCTGTTACCACCAATGTTATTATCCAGCTAGTCAATTAATCTGTAAAAGTAAGCTGTTATAAAGTAGGGGTCATGCTTACCTTTTTTGTAGCACTGGTCCAGCCAGGACAGTGGTATGACTTTGCATTGCCCCCCCCCCATATGATTTAGACTGGTCTTAAGCGTATGGTTTTCCGGGTCTCCTCCGAGATAGTTCCTGGCTCTTTTACATTGGCAGCGGACCAGTCCTGGTTTCGTCAAACATGTGTTGGTGAGTTTTTTAACTGCTTCTTGCTGTGAGAGGTATAGAGACCTTCTTTACTGGGGTTATATATGCCCCGTGTACTTTTGGGCATTCAAGGATTGGTTGGGAGCACTGGTGAAGGGCTTATTTCCCTAGCTGTCTCTAGAGAGGTGAGGCATTGGATGCGGATGGGCTGTTCCTTGCTTTAGCCAGACATTGGTAGGCAGGGCAAGTCCCCTTGATCACTGGCTGTGCTTTTAGGTATTCTTAATTCAAGGGGCATTGGGAAAGGAATGGGGCTTGTTAGGTAATGTGGCAGGCAGTGTTTCTTGTTTTCAATTTCCGATTTAGCATTTTAGAATATCATGTTTTGATGCTGCTGTGTGTTGCTGTGGGGGGCGTTGGGAAAGTGATTTCATGGAATAAAATTATATGTGCACCTGCACTGCAGCATACAGAGAGAGAGAGACACAGGGAGATTAGTGCTTGAATGCTCCCTTACTATGTTTTTGTATGAACGAGGAACACGTCCTCAGCTTCAAACACAGATATACAAGCTCAGATCCATGTGGGGACCATTGTATTTACCTGTTCAAAGTTTATATCTGATTTATCATTTTAGAATATTATGGATTTTTGCTTTTAGAATGTTAAGGATTTCAGAATATTATATTTTTTTTGTTTTTTTTACTTTCTATTTTTCCCCACTCCTACTGCCCCAGTCTGACCTATCTCTCAGATCCCTCAAGCCACTCATGCCCCAAATGCTGAGGAGTCTGCTCCTAGAGTACTCACACTCCTATTTTTACCTCAAACTCTGGATAACCCCCCAGGTGGGGTGAGGGAGGGGCCCTCCTACCTTCCTCAACTTCAGAGGAGTGTGGCAGAACGGAGTCTGCCCTCGGAGCCTGTGGGCACACGGTGGCATGGAGAGATCATCGCCAGCACTGGCTGGAGCCATTTTCCTCTGTTCTTGTGCTCCCATCCGACATCGGTGTGGAAGGGGTCAATGAGACAGAGGTATGTAGAGACGCGCCTCCGCTCAGGTCCCTGTCGACGTCCGCCCTCCTCCACGCCTGATGCTTTCCCCAGCCGCACTGCCAGATACCAGTGGTCACCGAGAAGGGGCAGTATTGCGGCGGAGCCAGCTCCCTCCCCTCCCAGGAGAAGGAGAGCAAGCCATCAGGTGCTCAATCCTTCTCCACCCCAGCCAACCCCTGGTGGCCCGTGCTTGTTCCCGAACAGGGGTCGCCGGTGTGGTGTGAGGTAAGGTGCAGCGCCTCAACCCTCGGCGCCACTGGGCTGGTGAATATTATAGATTTTAGCTATACAGTCTGAACAGCATATCTTGCAAGGATGCCAAGAGCTATGGCTTAAGACTTCTGTGGGTGTTCGGGGTGGTGGAGAGTGCTGTTATAACAAAATTATATGTGCACTGCAGCATATAAAGAGACAGAGGGAGGTTAGTGCCTGAATGTTCACTAATGTACAGCTGTCCAATGTTTGCTATTGCGAGTAATGACTAGAAGAACTTCTTTAAACCATTACACACAAAAACATACATTCAGGCAGTATTCTCCTGCTGCTTTTCTCTATATGCTGCAGTGCACATGTAAGAAAAAATTACTCACCTTAGTAATGTTGTTTCTTCTAATGGAGTCTTGCTATATTATAACATATACAGCGAGTCCCAACCTTCGAACTGCTCCGGAGGTGAAAGAGTTAACTTTCCATGCCAAGCATGGAACGCTGAGCTTGAGCTTGGTTGAAACTCTGTCTGTTGTTCTTCAAACTCAAACCGTCAGATCTTTACGAGCTAAACTCAC
The DNA here is from genome assembly GCA_016271365.2 of Neoceratodus forsteri. NCBI lineage: Eukaryota > Metazoa > Chordata > Ceratodontiformes > Ceratodontidae > Neoceratodus > Neoceratodus forsteri. The sequence goes on along the minus strand of CM028131.1, from coordinate 246,523,888 downwards.
TGAGGTCCTGTGTGGAAGCTGTAAACCTACACTAGCCAACTGACTACTAAACATAAGAACACATTTTTTGGTCCCAAAACAAAGACTCAAGTCAGGAGACCCAAAAATGAGAAACACAACACCAAGTCACCCCCAAAAAAGGAGGGGTGAAAACAACAAGGTGGGCATCTACTAAGTGCCAACACTGCGCTGCCCACCTACATCCCAAAAACAGAGGTTCTGAGAGGGGCAGGCAGGGAGGGAGGTCATAATATAGCAAGACTCCATTAGAAGAAACAACATTACTAAGGTGAGTAATTTTTTCTTCAAACAACATGAAGTCTTGCTATATTATGACATATGCAAATTACACAGCAGTACCTCCATGGAGGAGGGACAGAACCTACTTAGGAAATAAGCTTTGAAGCACAGCTATGCCAAACCGAGCATCACTCCTAGCCTGGATGTCCAGGGAGTAATGCTTGGTAAAAGTGTGAACTGTTTTCCAGGTAGCTGCTTGACATATCTCTAGAATAGGGATGTCCCTGGCAGCAGCCAGGGAAGCAGCTGTACCTCTGGTAGAGAGAGCCCTCAGGCCTGAGGGAGGAACCTTACCCAGCTTTTCATAACAGAATTGGATACAAGAGACAATCCACCTGGCAATGGATCTTTTAGTGGCAGGTTTCCCTTTACCAACCTCACCATAAGTGAGGAACAGTTGGAGGGAGTCAAACCTGTGACCCTTAGTACGCTCTATGTAGTAACTAAGGGCTCTCTTCACGTCATAAGCTGTGCAGCCTCCTCTCGCCAGAGGAGGAATGGTCAGTGAAGTACACTGGAAGAGAAATAGATTGATTAAGGTGGAAATCTGAAACCACCTTAGGCAAGAACTTTCTGTTAGTCCTGAGGACCACCTTATCTCTATGAAAGGAGATAAAATCAGGCTCCACTGACAAAGCTTGTAATTCACTTATGCGTCTGGCAGAAGTGATGGCTACCAGAAACACAGTCTTCCAAGTCAAGTACTTAAGCTCTGCTGAAGACAAGGGCTCAAAAGGGGTTGCATAAGCTGAGCAATGCAAACATTAAGATCCCAGGCAGGGGCAGGGTCCCTGAATGGAGGGTTGGTGTGAAGCAATCCTTAAAAAACTTGGAGAATACAGGATGAGCTGAAGAGAAGAGGGTTTACCTGCTGAAATAAAAGCAGACACAGCTGCCAAATGTACTTTTAGGGTAGCTGGTCTCAGCCCAAGGTATTTAAATGGACCATATAATCCAGGACTGTGGGTAAATCAGCAGATTCTGGGAAATATGCTTCCCAGAGCACCATATGGAAAACCTCTTCCATTTGGAATTATAGGTAGCCCTGGTGGAAGGTTTCCTAGAAGCCTTCAATATATCCAATACACCTTGGGAAAGGTGTAGATCAGCAAACTTTTAACTCTTCAAGAGCCAGGCCTTGAGATTGAGAGATTTGAGGTTCGGGTACCAAACCCTCCCCTGAGCACAGATTAACAGATTGTGTTTCCTGGGAAGACACAGGGGAAGATGGACTGCTAAGGACAGTAGGAGTGGATACCAGGGCTGTCTGGCCCAATCTGGAGCAATCAGGATCATCTTGCAGGACTGAGATCTGATTTTGACTAACACTTTGAACAGGAGAGGGAAGGGGGGAAAGCATAGAGAAACTTCCCTTCCCAATTGAGAACTAGGGCATCCAGAGGGACTGATCCCAACACTGGGGGCCTGCAGCAAAAAAGGGGAAGTTGGTGATTGTCTGGGGCTGCAAAAAGATCTATCTGCGGGGTGCCCCATCTGGCAAAAATTACCTCCAGAACCAGGGGGTCCAGTGACCATTCGTGATGGCCCTGGGAAATCCTGCTGAGAGCATCTGCCAGGACATTGTCCTTGCCTGGGAGGTGAACTGCCGTAAGGGAGGTGTTCAAGGAGTAAGCCAGAGACCACAACTTCATTGCTTTGGTGCACAAGGCCGTAGACCGAGTGCCCCCTTGCTTGTTGATGTACCACATTGTGGTGGTGGTGTCTGTTCTGACCTGTACAACCTTGTTCTGAACAGATTTGGAAAAAACTTGAAGTGCTAGAAAAACTGCTCTGAGTTCCAACAGATTGATGTGGAGCAGAGATTCCTGAGGGACCACAATCCCTGGGTAGTGAGTCGCCCATGTGGCTCCCCACCCCAAGAAGGATGCATCTGTAGTAAGGATTAAGGAGTGAGACTGAGTGACAAAGGAACCCCTTGTCTCAGATTGCTCTGATCCTGCCACCACTGTGGGGCTTGGATCAGGGTTCTGAGTTACTGGGATCAATTTGGTTAGAGGGTCCTTCCTTTGAGACCAGAAGGCTCTCAAATGGAACTGGATGTCCCTCATCTGAAATCTTGCTCCCCTTTACTGCTGTGGAAGCAGCCATGTGTCCCAGGAGCTGCAGAAAATGCCTTGCTGGTCAGAGACCTGCAGGGTGAATGAGAGCCAGAGAGACCAGGGTCCTTGCCCTGTCCAAAGGAAGGAAGGCTCTGGCTTTCTCTGTGTTCAGCTCTGCGCCTATGAAGGTGAGGAGCTGGACAGGCTCTAGAACTGACTTTGAAAGGTTCAGAAGGAAACCTAAGGAGGTGAGCAGTTGCTGAGTTATCTGCAGATGTAACTTGACTTGGTCTGGGGACTGGCCTACTATGAGCCAGTTGTCCAGGTAAGGAAAGATGGCAATTTTTTGCCTACTTAGGGCAGCAACTGCTACTGCCAGGCATTTTGTGAATACCCTTGGAGCAGAGGTGAGGCCAAAGGGCATTGCTCTGAACTGGTAATGGCCTGAGGGCAGCTCGAACCTGAGGTACTTTCGATGGGAGCTTCTGTGAGAATATGGAAGTAGGCATCCTTGAGGTCCAGGGATGCTAGCCAGTCCCCTGGCCTTAGAGAGGTAGAATAATTCCCAGAGTCACCATTTTGAATTTTGGTTTTAAAGGTGCTTGTTTAAATACCGAGATCCAGGATGGGCCGCCATTCTCCTATCTTTTTTGGGGTAAGGAAGTACCTAGAGTACAACCCTTTGCCCTGGTGTAGGGGTGGAACCCTTTCCACAGCTCTGAGAGCCAGGAGGGAAGAGACCTCTGCCTCCAGGGCAAGTGCCTCTGGAGGATTTGCAGGTGGAAAGGATCTGGTTCTCATCTTTGGTAATTTTTTGGAGCGGAGAACCAGTCCCTGGCTTACTACTTCCAGGACCCACTTGTCTGATGTCAGAGACTTCCAGTCCTGGACAAAGTAAGCCAGCCTGCCCCCTACAGATAGCTGAGAATCGGCCCTGGCAACCCCATCAGGGTGCCTGCTTGGCACAGGCTTTGGGCTGAGGGGTGGAAGCAGGCCTGCTTGTACCCCGTCTGCCTCTCCCTCTAAAGAACCCCCTCTGGGTGTAAGCAGAAGAGGAGGCCTGGGCTTGGTAAAAAGGCCTATGAAAAGGCCTGACCCTGCCCCTGGAAAGCTGCCTTTGAGGAGTGGCCTGCCTTTCCTTGGCCTGTGCACTCCTATAGGTGGTCCTATACTCATCCATTTTCTTCATGTAATTCTCTGTCTGCTCTCCAAACAGGGAATTACCCACAACAGGAAAATCCATGGCCTTAGTCTGGGTATCCTGTGACAGGCTAGTACATCTGAGCCAAGCCATTCTGCCAAGTGCCACAGATGTAGCCATGACTCTTGGTGACACATCATTAGAGTCCACTGCAGCATGGAATTGCACCTTGGATGCCTCAATACCATCAGCAGCCACCTGCTCCAGCTCCTTGGCAAGCTGGCCAGGGACCTGTTTTGCTAGAGCCATAACAGTATCCCATCTGGATTTCTGATATCTAGCAACATAAGCCATATAATTTGCCTGTCTGAGTCCCAAGGATGCTGCCATGTACTGTTTCTTTGCCATGGCATCAATCCTCCTGGAGTCCTTGTCAGGGGGGTGTGAAGCCAAGGAATATTTACCTTGTCATGAGCTGCAGCCTGCACTACCCCAACATGGCTGCATTGGTGTGTAAGGAACTCCGTATCATAGCCTGACAATGTGTACCTCTTGTCCATTCTCTTATCCACAGGAGGTATAGTGTGAGGAGTTTTTAGAATTTTAACTGTCTGTTTTCCAAAAGATTTATGCAAAGGAATAGACAGTCTCCTAGACTCTGGGATATCCATCATTTCCACATCAGGCCTTGCGTTAGGGTCAGAAATCAGGGGGTCAGTTTGACTCCCTTTTCCCAAAGCAGGGGGTCAGAAGCCAAAGGTTGGGGGTCGCTGCACCAAATTTGTATGTTCGTGGAAAAAAAAAAAAACTGTCTCTTTTTTAAATGGCTAATATGTCAGCTAGGAGGCAGTATGGCGCAGTGGTTTAAGGCTCTGAGCTGCAAACCTGGAGACCTAGGTTTAAATCCCACAGCCCCCACTTACATATACTGTACGACCATGAGCAAGTCACTTAACTTCCTTATGCTCCCAGGCTGCACCTGGAATCAAGCTTCGCTTAGTGTGCCTCTCCTGGTTAAACAATTTTCCCCTTCCTTGCCAGAAGGTATAGTATACAAGTTACTGCTATGCCTCATCAGCACAGTAGTACTCTGCCCTGCATGACATGTAAAAGTGAAGCCCTTCCTGCCTTATTATAGTGTGTCGAATAAAAATAATAAATAAATAAATACCAGCAGATACATACAAGTAGTTAACGGCTGTTAGAAATGCCTGCGGCTGCCACATCAATAGCAAAAGCAGAGGTGCAATCTGTGTTTGCCTTGGCCACGGACTGCTCCACAGACTGAATCAGATTCAGTGTGAGGCAGTCTGTGGAGCAAGTCACCAAATAAAACGCTGTTGTTTTGGGTGCCAAGGAAAGCGGAGAAAGTACCCCGCTTTCCCTAATTATCATGGGGCAGCCACAGGCATTCATCTATCAACAGTAACTTTTTTATTCCTCAGCCAGCCCATTGAAAATGCAGGAAGCGGTCTCGAGTCGAGCATCACTTCAGGGAAGGCAGTACTACTCAGAGGCACTGAGTGAGTAGATTGACAAGAAAATGCTTGCTTTACCCCCCATAACAGTAACTTTTGCAGTCTCTCTCTCTCTGAATTGATGTCGACTTCAATGGCCGTCACCCAGTGTCCAGTATGGCACTATCCAGTTCCTGATGCACTCAGAGAACCCACACAAAAGGAACACATGTTCCTTTGCTCCACCTGACACCATTACCTCATAGGTGGAACCACCAAACCGGGCACTGTTTTCTGCTGCTACTATCAAGCCTGTCACCCTGGCTCCTCCGTGCTCTGTTCTCCGATTCACTGGCTCATCCCGACCCAAACAGACAGGGACTACCACTCCATAAGTTACTTGTCTTTGCCTTACTGGTTCAACTGCCACAGATCAGGTAAACAAACTGAAAAAGACTGCGGCCACATATTCCTCCCGCTGGGTTTACTGTCAAATCGTTGCCCATGCTGATAACTTGCAGCGCCTACTCAACTAGGTCTCCCTTCCTACAGTGGCATCACCAATCACAGCTCACCTCCGATATGTAAAGAAGAAAAAAACAACACAAGACCGATCATCACCGTCCCCTCACTGTCCCACAGAGAAGCAGTGCATATAAAGTGACAGCAGCACCAATTAAGCAGAGAAGGGCTGCGTCAAAGCAGATGCAGTGCTTTCAAAGTAGTGCATCAAAATTAGGATTTTTGCCTGAGGGGGACGTCAGTAGTGCGTTAACGCAAGCCCTGCCACATAGTCAGGCTCTTCTTGATCATCCACAGCTTCCTCCACAGGGAGCTGGAGGGTTTCAGCCACTTTTTTATAAAACATAAAATGAGAAGGGGACTTAGAAAGCCTAGGAGGAGACATTCCTGAAGGTCTGTCTGGGGAGATGTCTGGGTCAATAGGCACATCCAGACTTTCAAATCCACATTCACTCTCCACATACTCCTCTTCCCCTTCCTCCGGTTCATAATATTCCTCTAAATCATACACTTGAACCGGTGGAACCGGCCGAACTGCACGCTTACCTGATGGTGCAGTTGGTCGAACGAAAGCGACTGGACAATTTAATCGCTTTGGCTATTTCTTCAGCGGTTGGAGAGGAAAGTTTTGGCTCCACACCAGCTGATTTCCTAGTCCTTTTTGCTGGAACCGACTCCTCAGAGTCGGATCTCCTTTTGCCCGAGGAAGTCTCGCCCTGGTCAGAGGGCACTCCCTCCGGTTCGGTTAGAACCGAACCGGGCTGGCCATCCGGTTCAGCTGACTTTTTGGCCTCCCTTTCCCTGAGCCTACCAACTCTCTTTTCCAGGGTAGCTGCAGGAAAATTTTTACAAATCTGGCAGTCTGCATTGAGGTGGTCAAACCCCAGACAATAAACACAGGTGGTGTGGGGGTCAGCCTTGGTAAAGACTTCCCCACAGACACTGCAGTGTTGAAACCCAGTGGGCCCGGTTTTTCTTTTGGGTTTCTCAGACATAGTGCCAGCCTAACCAAACTTACCCGTTTATGGCAATCCGCCAGGTAAGACCCTCTTATCGGTTCCCAACCGTGTCACGGGTCGTGGAAAAAACGTAATAAAATCGTTTTTTTAGAACCGATAAGAACCGGTAACTACACTCTAAATGACAGATTAATATATTTTAAACAACCTGATCGGTTCAAACCGAACTGATAAACCGTTTACAAGTTCCACACAGAATAGAAATTAATGTAAAACCTATCTAGTACTCACAATACCACAGACAGAGTCTGAACCGACCGGTTGCGGTTTAAATTCGGTCGAGAACCGAGAAAAACAATACTTTAACCGACAAAATGAACCGAGCAGAAGGAGAAATCTCCGGAGCGACTGTTCAATGAGGCGGAGTAAAGAATCTGACGGTTTGAGTTTGAAGAACAACAGACAGTTTTTCAACCGAGCTCGAGCTCAGCGTTCCATGCCTGGCATGGAAAGTTAACTCTTTCACCTCTGGAGCAGTTCGAAGGTTGGGACTCACTGCATATGTCATAATATAGCAAGACTTCATGTTGTTTGAATTATTGTTTCTCAGGAACACATCCTCAAACATGTTCAAAACAGTGTGGGAACCATTGTGTTTACCTGCTGAAAGTTTATTTCTGATTTAGCATATTATATTCTCTGTATGGGAACAGAGGTATGGCTTGGTGTGTGTGTGTGTGTGTGTGTGTGTGTGCATGCATGTGCGTTACCGGCAAGGAGGGGGGGGGAGCTACAGGAAAAAACTGTGGGAATTGGAAATCTGAGTGAAATTATAAATGCTAATGTGGCACTAAATTTTAGCTCTGGCATCATATGAAGAGGCTCCCATTGTAATGTCGGAGATAATTAGTGCTTTGCCATAGTAGCATTTATAATTTCACTCCATATTTTGGCACTAGCAAGCCTCAGTGGCATTCCCATGTTTGGAACTGCCATGCTGGTTCTGTTGTACAAACTGTCCTTAAAAACTCTGACCCCCTTTTGGAGCACATATGGGCTTGGACGTGGGATGGGTACATGAGCTATGTGAAGATGCCCAACTTGCAAGTGCAACTGGTTTCAACAAGTTCCAGGTGTGGATATTTTCCCTCCAGTGACCATCCTCCCAGCTACTCCACCTGTAATTCTGACTCACTGGGGGAGGATGGACATTGCAGGGAAAATAGCCACGCTTGGAACTTGATGAAACCAGGTGCACACTTGCAAGTTGGGCATCACACAGCTTCAAGTACCCCTCTCCTGTCCCGACCCATATGTGCTCCAGAAGGGGGGCTTTCTCTCTGTAGTCCCTCAGGTGCAAGGCAAGTGCCTGGTGTGGGAAAATAACCCACAGCAGCCTTGTGATATCCCAGCCTCAGAGGTGAGTGTGCTACCTGCTGAGCCACTGAAACTGCTTTGCTTGTTAGGTAGGGGTGTGTGTGTGTGTGTGTGTGTGTGCGCGGCATGTTGGCCTAGAGTAGAGCAGGGAACTGTTACTCAGGCCCCGGTAGTGTGAACATTGGGGTAGGGGAGCGTTGGTGAAAAGCAGTGCCACTCCAAAGCCCTCCCCTGTGGGCACTTTATGAAATAGTCACAATGAAACAGTACTACATGGTCATACATTTCTTTTATTTTTGACTAGTTACAATTTTATGAAAAACAACTTATGGATGATAGTTACAGTCTTTCAAAATGTGTGAAATGATGTGTTATTCAGCAAGTTCAAAACTCATTAGCAGTTGCTTATCTGCAGTCTGGAATTACTTCAGCACAGCTCGTAGCAATTTTAGTGTAAACTGCTGCTAAGCATTCCTTAGGAAAAAAAGTGTTAATGTGTGTTTGACACTAGGCTGCTTCATTAAATTTACCTTTGCTAGTGTTTCTAAAACTTCAGCCTTATAGCTGATGTCATAGTGCAGGACACAGCATTTACTTCTGGGTTCCATCTAGGTTTTTGTGACACCGTTGGTGACTTGATCACAGGGGAAGAAAAAATTACTCACCTTAGTAATGTTGTTTCTTCTAATGGAGTCTTGCTATATTATGACAATTGCAGTTTGTCCTACCATTAGAACTGCTCCGGAGGTGAAAGAGTTAACTCCATTCCATGAATGGAACTTAGAGCACGAGCTCTAAAGAGAAGCTCTGTCTGTGTAGTTTCAAACCTAAACTGTCAGATCTTTACAAGCAAAAACTCACTAAGGTCTGTGTGGAAGCTGTAACCTACACTAGCCAACTGGCTACCTAAACATTAACACCCATTGCTGGTCCCAACATCAAAGACTCAAGTCAGGGGACCAGAACTAATAGTATAATTTAACAATATGAGAGAAATATAAGGAAAAAATGAAAAACACCACACCCCCAAACCCCAAGAAGGGGTGAAAACACATAAAAAGGGCATAAAATAGTGCCCACACTAGGCTGCCCACCCCATACCCAAGTAGAAGTTCTGAGAGGGGCAGGCTGGGGGGGAGGTCATAATATAGCAAGACTCCACTAGAAGAAACAACATTACTAAGGTGAGTAATTTTTTCTTCAAACAACATGAAGTCTTGCTATATTATGACAATTGCAGACTACACAGCAGTACCTCCATGGAGGAGGGACAGAACCTACTTAGGGAATAGGCTCTGAAGCACAGCTGTGCCAAACCGAGCAACTCTCCTAGCCTGGACATCCAGGAGTAATGCTTGGTGAAAGTGTGTACCGTTTCCAAGTAGCAGCTTGACATATCTCCAATATAGGGATGTCTCTGGCAGCAGCTAGAGACGCGGCTGTACCTCTGGTAGAATGAGCCCTCAAGCCAGAGGGGGGATCTCTGCCCAGTTTCTGATAACAAAATTGGATACAAGAGACAATCCACCTGGCAATTGATCTCTTAGTGGCAGGTTTCCCTTTCCCAACCTCACCATAAGTGAGAAAAAGTTGGAGGGATTCGAACCTGTGACCCTTGGTACGTTCTATATAGTAACTTAGGGCCCTCTTAACGTCCAAACTGTGCAATCTCCTCTCACCAGAAGAGGAATGTTCAGTGAAAAACACTGGAAGGGAGATAGATTGGTTAAGATGGAAATCTGAAACCACCTTAGGCAAAAACTTCCTGTTAGTCCTGAGGACTACCTTATCCCTGAGGAAAGAAATAAAGTCAGTTTCTACTGACAAGGCTTGCAACTCACTTATGCGTCTAGCAGAAGTGATAGCCACTAGGAAAACAGTTTTCCAAGTTAGATACTTAAGCTCTGCAGAAAACAGAGGTTCAAAAGGGGGTTGCATTAACTGGGCAATGCAAACATTAAGGTCCCAGGCAGGCCGGATCCCGAAAAAGGTGGATTAGTATGAAGTAATCCTTAAAAAACTTGGAAAATACAGGGTGAGTGGAAAGAGGATGGCTTTCCTGCTGAAACAAAAGCAGAGACAGCTGCCAAATGAACTCTCAGGGTAGCTGGTCTCAGGCCCAAAGAATTAAGATGGACCATGTAGTCTAACACAATGGGCAAATCAGCAGATTCTGGGAAATATGTTTCCCAGAACACCAAATGGAGAACCTTTTCCACTTAGAATTATAAGTAGCCTAGTGGAAGGCTTCCTAGAAGCCTTTAGGATTTCAAGAACACCCTGAGAGAGGTGTAGGTCAGCAATTCTAACTCCTCAAGAGCCAGGCCTTGAGGTTGAGGGATTGAGTTGGATACCAAACTCTCCCTGGGCACAGGTTAATAGATTGTGATTCCTGGGGAGACACAGGGGAGATGGACTGTCAGGGACAGAAGGAGTGTGTACCAGGGCTGCCTGGCCCAATCTAGGGCAATCAGAATCACCCTGCAAGGCTGGGATCTGATTTTTACTAACACCTTGAATAGGAGAGGGAAGGGGGGAAAAGCATAAAGAAACTTCCCTTCCCAATCCAGGAGAAGGGCGTCCAGGGGGACTGAGCCCAACACTGGGGCCTGCAACAGAACAGTGGAAGTTGGTGATTGTCTGGGGCTGCAAAAGATCTATCTGAGGGTGCCCCATCTGGCAAAGACTATCTCCAGTACTTGAGGATCCAGAGACCATTCGTGATGGCCCTGAGAAATCCTGCTGAGAGCATCTGCTAGGACATTGCCCTTTCCTGGGAGGTGAACTGCTATGAGTGAAGTGTTCAGGGAATAGGCCAGAGACCACAACTTCATTGCCTCGGTGCACAAGGCCGAAGACCGAGTGCCCCCCTGCTTGTTGATGTACCACATTGTTGTGGTGTTGTATGTTCTGACTTGTACCACTTTGTTCTGGACAGAAGCAGAAAACGCTTGAAGTGCTAAAAAGACAGCTCTGAGTTCCAGCAAATTGATGTGGAGCAGAGATTCCTGGGGAGACCACACTCCCTGAGTGAAGAGGTCGCCCATGTGGGCTCCCCACCCCAGGAGGGAAGCATCCGTAGTGAGGGTCAAAGTGTGAGAAAGGGGAATGAAGGGGAACCCCAGTCTTAAATTGTTCTGATCCTGCCACCACTGGAGGGCCTGGATCAAGGTTCGGGTCACTGAGACCAACTTGGAAAGGGGTCTCTTCTCTGAGACCAATAGGCTCTCAAGTGAAACTGAATGTCTCTCATCTGAAATCTTGCTCCCTGCACTACAGCTGTGGACACAGCCATGTACCCCAGGAGCTGCAAAAAGTGTCTTGCTAGTCGAGAGACCTGCAGAGTGAAGGAGGAGGCCAGAGCCACCAAGTTCCTTACCCTCTGTAAGGGAAGAAAAGCTCTGGCCAGGTTTGTGTCCAATTCTGCACCTATGAAGGTGAGTACCTGAACTGGTTCCAGAACCGACTTTGGTAGATTTAGCAGGAAGCCCAGGGAGGTGAGAAGCTGCTGGGTGACTTGCAGGTGAGATTTTACCTGTACTGGGGACTGGCCTACAATGAGCCAGTCGTCCAGATAGGGAAAAACAACAATCCTTTGCCTCCTTAAATGAGCAACTGCTACTGCCAGACATTTTGTGAATACCCTTGGGGCAGAGGTAAGGCCGAAGGGCATTGCTCTGAACTGGTAGTGACCTGAGGGCAGTTCGAATCTGAGGTACTTTCGGTGGGAGCTTCTGATTAGGACGTGAAAATAGGCATCCTTGAGGTCCAGGGAAGCTAGCCAGTCCCCTGGCCTTAGAGAGGGTAAAATCATTGCCAGAGTTACCATTCTGAACTTTGGTTTCAAAAGATGCTTGTTCAGATATCTGAGGTCTAAAATGGGCGCCATTCTCCTGTCTTTTTGGGGTAAGGAGAGTATCTGGAGTACAGACCCTTGCCCTGGTGTAGGGAGGAACCCTTTCTACCACTCTGAGAGCTAACAGGGTTGAGACCTCTGCTTCTAGACTAAAGGTCTCTAAGAGCTTGCAGGTGGAAAAGACCTGATTCTCATCTTTGGGAACTTTTGAAGCTGAGAACCAGACCCTGGCTTACTACTTCCAGAACCCACTTGTCTGAAGTTAAAGACACCCAGTTCTGACTGAAGTAAGCCAACCTGCCCCTACTGGTAAAGGAGAATCGGCCTGGGCACCCCATCAGGGTGCCTGCTTGGCAGGTGCTTTAAGCTGAGGGGTGGGGCAGGCCTGTGCACGCCCATCTGCCTCTGAAGAACCCCTCTGAGCATAAGCAGAGGAGGCCTGGTTTGGTAAAAGGCCTGTGGAAAGGCCCTACCTCACCCCTGGGGTGTGCCTCTGAGGAGTGGCTTGCCGCTCCTTGGCTTGAGCACTTTTATAGGTAGTCCCTATATTCATCCATCTTCTTCATATAATTCTCTGTCTGCTCCCCAAACAGAGAATTTCCCACCAGGAAAATCCATAGCCTTAGTCTGGGTATCCTGTGACAAGCTAGTACACCTGAGCCAGGCCAACCTCACAAGCTACAGATGTGGCGATGACTCTAGAGGAAACATCATTAAAATCCACAGCAGCATGAAACTGCACCTTAGAAGCCTCAATGCCATCGGCAACCACCTGCTCCAGCTCACTAGCAAGCTGGCCAGGGCTTGTTTGGCTAAATCCATAACAGTATCCCATCTAGATTTCTGATACCTTGCTACATAAGCCATATAATTTGCTTGCCTGAGTCCCAAGGACGCTGCCATGTACTGTTTTTCCATGGCATCAATCTTCCTGGAATCCTTGTCAGGAGGATGTGAAGCCAGGAATATTAGCTTTATCACAGGCTGCAGCCTGAACTACTAACATGACTGCATTGCTGAGAAAGAATTCTGTATCAGGACCTGACAGTGTGTACCTCCTGTCCATCTTTTTATCTACAGGAGGCACAGAATTAGGAGTTTTAAGATTTTTATTGTTTGTTTCCTAAATGACTTATGCAAAGGAATAGACAATCTCCAGACTCTAGTATATCCATCATTTCTACAAAATCAGGCTCCTCTTGCTCATCCACAGCTTCCTCCAAAGGAAGCTGGAGGGTTTCAGCAACTTTTTTGTAAAACATAAAATGAGAGGGGGACTCAGAAAGCATAGGGGGAGATTCTAAAGGTCTGTCTGGGGAGATGTCCGGTTCAATGGGCACACCCAGACCCTCCAAGTCACATTCATACTGTTCATAATCATCCTCCCCCTCCTCTGGTTCATAAAACTCCTCAACATCATATTCCTGAACCGATGGAACCGACCGAACCGACCTTTTACCAGATAGTGGCGGTTCGGACGGAACCGGAGAAAGTGACTGGACAATCTGAATAGCTCTTGCTATCTCTGCAGCAGTTGGAGTAAGAATTTTGGGCTCCAAACCTGCTGACTTTCTTGTTCTCTTACTGGAACTGGTTCATCCGAGCCAGCTTTTAGTTGCCAGTCACCCTGGTCAGAGGCACTCCCTCGGTTCGGTGGCACCAAACCGGGCTGGCCATCTGGGTCAGCGGACTTTTGGCCTCTCGTTCCCTGAGCCTGCCCAATCTCTTTTCCAGGGTGGCTGCAGGGAAATTCTTACAAATCTGGCAGTCTGAATGGAGCTGGTCAAACCCCAGACAATAAACACATGTGGTGTGTGGGTCAGCCTTGGCAAAGACTTCCCCACAGACATCACAGTGTTGAAACCCAGTGGGCCCGGTTTTTCCTTTGGATTTCTCAGACATAATGCCAGCCTAACCAGAAAAACTTGCCCTTTAAACAGCAGTGCCAGGCAAGACACCCTTATCGGTTCCTAACCGTGTCACGGGTATTGGAAAAAAACATAATGAAATCCGTTTTTTTAAAACCGATAAGAACCGGGAACCGCACTCTAAAATCTCAAGTTCAAAAACTTTAAGTTTTAACCCAAGCTGATTGGTTCAAAACCGAACCAATAAAACTTACAAGTTCCACACAGAATTAAAATATGAATTACTTACGATACCACAGACAGAGCTTGAACCGATCGGTTTTGCGGTTAAAATAAAACTATTCTCGGTTGAATCGAACTGAGAAAACACTGTTTAAACCGAGAAATGAACCGAGCAGTAGGAGAAATCTCGGGCGACTGTTCAGTGAGGCGGAGTAAAGAATCTGACAGTTTAGGTTTGAAACTACACAGACAGAGCTTCTCTTTAGAGCTCGTGCTCTAAGTTCCATTCATGGAATGGAGTTAACTCTTTCACCTCCGGAGCAGTTCTAATGGTAGGACAAACTGCAATTGTCATAATATAGCAAGACTTCATGTTGTTTGAAAGCAGTGATCTCTTAGACCAAAACTGTAAGTTGAAATTAATTACATTTATATTGTGTGTTTTTTTGGTTTTTTTTATTATTCCATCCTGCAAGATGCTATGAAGTATTTCTCACTGGTTTTGTCTTGTCTTGCTAGGATGGAATCTGCACAGAAGAGAAAACAAGTGTCTGGCGCCCAGCAGAGGAAGGCAAAACATGCCCGGCAAGAGGAGACAGCACAACTGTCAAAAGTTATGGCCTCTTTTCTAACTCAGTAAGTAAAACAAACAAAAAAAATAATCATTAGTTTTTATACAGGTGTCTTGTAAAGAGGGACTACTGCCTCCCTCTTACGACTTGCGATACCTCTATTAATACACCCCAACATCCCTCTAGCCTTACCTACTACTTTAGTGGTCTGCTTGGATGATTTCAGGTCATCTGTGTGTGACACCCCCTACAAATGGGGGTTCCCAAAAAGTCTTCTTTGAGCTTGTCTAAATGCTCACTGCCAGGCTAGTGTCCTGCATTTCAGCAATTTAAATGTATTGCCAGAGAGTGCCTGTATAGCCTCTGTGTACTGTCTCTTTAAGGATTGCCTGGATTGCAGTCATAATTAATCTGGGAGGGGGCTGAGAGTTTCTATGCTCGAGTCCCGCCCGGGCTGCCAAATAATCGCTCCGTTCTGCCTTCGCTATTAGTGCAGAGGGAGCTCTGTTAGAAGATGTACTTGTTTGCTGAACATTTAGTAGAATGGTAATAATATTGCAGTTTGTCTAACCTGCCTTCTTTGCAGCATGGACAGTTCTGTTTATCTCCATCATCTTGGCCCTGGACTGCTGAAATGGGCCAATCAGTGCCTTTGGGGACTCTAAAATGGAGCCTGTCCCCAGGGGCTGTGTGGGAGCAAAATTCAGTAGGAATTGTAGTTTTGGGCTTTTGGTGCCTAAATGAACCTAGAGGGGAAGCCCTGCTTGTGACTAACAGAGGAATCAGCCAACCGAACATTTTGGATCCTGGGGAAAGCCCCAGACTGCCTGCAGTTTCAGTTCAGATCTGAGTTGGGAAGTGAAGAAGTAACAGCTCGAGATAGTCGAGCAGTAATCCTGCATAGATTCATGCGGGAGAACTGTGAAAGGGCTGAGTTTTGGCCTGCCTGCTGTCCCTGAGGGGGACACTGAAGTTTATTCGGACTGAATCTGAATTGTGAGGATGATTTAAGACACAGAACTGTGACCGGGCTTTAACCTGAAGAAGACCAAAGATTTGCTGAATGCGATCAGCCTGTCAGGATTTCCAGCCACCTCTGAACTCCCGGTTTGTGCAGAGACTCTGTAATTGTGATCGGATAGCAATCTGCCTGGTACAGTAGAATTTCTTACATGTAAATGTGCTGTGTGCTATTAGTGGGTCGTGATTTGGTTCCCCACTGTGTGCTGAACTGTGTTCTGCTTGCTGGAGGCTGCATCCTGCTCCCACGGACTAAATCCGTATTCATCTCCATTGGGCCTGGGCCTTGCCACACTGGCCCAGCCAGACTACCCGCTGCACAGAGAAAGCCATCGATGAGAGACCTGCCTGGGGATCAGCCCCCTGCTCATGCTTTGAACTGGAACGATGCCTCAGTGGTTCGTGTGGGCCCTGCTTCTCCTGGCACTCCAGTTCAACCACCTGCTGTCTCAATTTCATCCTGCCTGTGTCCTGTATTGGGTATCGTGAGTAAACATCAGGGTAGCTCCCTGCACCAACAGCTAAATCTAAAGTGTTGTCATCTGATTGCTTTGTTGTCTTTTCTGTCACGAACTGAGACCTCTGGCTCCGGATTACAAACAGTGTGTGTTGTGCATGTCACTTTCTTCTATTATAGGGCCCCCACCAGCTGCGATGCCGGCCTACCCCGGGCAATGTTCCTGGCTAGCCCACTGTCTTCCTACCTGGGTACCCTGTGTGTGCGACTGTGTAGGGACTCTGAAGTGCATGCATAACTGTCTGATTGATTTAACCTTTAAGCCAATCAACTTGATTACGCCTCTCCCTTGTTCAAGTCCCCTGAATACATCAGATCTAACTCTTTTTGCATTTAACCTGACTGTGGTTCCAGTTTGTGCCAATAGTATTGTACTGTTGCTATTTGCTGTGCATAACCTTGTTTTACAGGGGGTTCCCAGGGTCGAGCTAGAGGAACCAGCTCTGGTGATAAGTGCAAACAGTGTGGGTAATTGCATGGTGAATAAGGGTCATTGTGAAGGTGATTATTGTATATTGTTCAGGCCACTTGAAGGGAAAGAGAGGGGTTACAGTGTCCTGGAGGGCTGTACCCAGGTTAGCTTGACCACTAACAACCCTGACCTCCGGGTGGAGGCACCCGTTTCAGTACCCAGGCCCCTTAACCTGCTACTAGCCAAGCATGCAGGGGTAGTAGCCGTTGGGATAGCGCCACCTAGGGGTTACATGTGATAATGATACCCAAGTCTCTTTCTCCCCTTGTGATTGCCAGCAACTCCCCTCCCAAACTATAGGTGGTTTCAGGGTTTCTCTTCCCTATGTGCATGATCTTGCACTTCTTTGTGCTAAAACCCCATTTGCCACTCTTCTGACCATTTTGCCAGTTTATCCAGATCTCTTGTCATTCTGCACACCCCATCTGGATCATCTACTCTGTTGCAAACCTTGGTGTCATCTGCAAACAGACAAACCTTACCCTCCAGTCCATCTGTAATGTCACTGATGAAGATACTGAAGAGGACTGGCCTAAGGACTGATCCCTGAGGTACCCTACTTGTGCCTTGCACACCTCCCTCCCCCGTTTCCATGGTGCTGAGCTGTGGGCCCTGCCCTACCTTCTCCTCACTAAATACTGAGCAGAAGTATCTATTTAGGATAGATGCTTTTCCTTGGTCCTCCTCCTCACACTCCCCCTTATCCCCTCTGATCTTAGCAATACCCACTCTGGACTTTCTCCTTTCACTAATGTATCTACAGAAAGTCTTGTCACCTCGTTTTACTGTTCGTGCTAGTATTTCCTCGGTTTGAGCCTTTGCCTGCCTTTCTGCCTTCCCTGCTTCCCTTTGGGAGGTTTGATATGCCTCCCTATCTTCATCCCGCTGCGTTCCATTGTAACCCCTATGTGGTGCTATCCCAAGGACTACTACCCCTGCCTGCTTGGTTAATAGCAGGTTAAGGGGCCTGGGTAATGAAACGGGTGCCTCTACCCGGAGGTCAGGGTTGTTAGTGGTCAAGCTAACCTGGGCACAGCCCTCCGGGACACTGTAACCCCCTCTTTCTCTTCTAGTGGCCTGAACAATATACAATAATTACTTTCACATAACCCTTACTCACCAGGTGATTACCCACACTGTTTGCACTTACTACCAGGGTTAATTCCTCTAGCTTGACCCCAGGGACCCCCTGTAAAACAAGGTTAACCACAGCAAATAGCAACAGTACAATACTTTTGGCACACATCTGAATCACAGTCAGGTTAAATGTAAACAAAGTTAAATCTGATTTATTCAGGGGATTTGAACAAGGGAGAGGCGTAATCAGGTTGATTTGCTTAAAAGCTATATTAATCAGACAATTATGCATGCAGTTCAAAGTCCCTACACAGTCACACACTCTGGGTACCCAGGTAGAAAAATGTGGGCTAGCCAGGAACGTTGCAGCTGGCTGGGGCCCTGTGATGGAAGATAGCAACATGTACAACACACACTATTTGTAATCCGGAGCCAGAGGTTTCAGTTCGTGAAAGAAAAGGCAACAAGACAATCAGATGACAACACTTTTAGATTCGGCTGTTGTTGCAGGGAGCTACTGTGATGTTTACTCACGATACCCAATACTGGACACAGGCAGGATGAAATTGAGACTGCAGGCTGCTGAGCTGGAGTACCCAGAGAAGCAGGGGCCCACACGAATCACCGAGGCATCGATCCTGTTCAAGGCGTTGAGCAGGGGGCTGATCCCCAGGCCGATCTCTCGTCGATGACTTTCTCTGCATAGCAGGTATTCTGGCTGGGCCAGTGTAGCAGGGCATAGGCAAACGGAAATGGATATGGATTCAGTCCGTGGAGCTGGTTACAGCCTCCAGCAAGCAAAACACAGTTCAGACACACAGTGGAGAACCAAATCACGACCCACTATAAGCACACAGCACATTTACATATAAGGAAACTCCACTGTACCGGGCAAATGGCTCTCCGGTCGCAATTACAGAGTCTCTGCACAATCCGTGAGTTCAGAGGTAGCTGGAAGTCCTGACAGGCTGATCGCATTCAGCAAATCTTCGATCTTCTTCAGGTTAAAGCCTGGTCACAATTCAGTGGCTTAATTCGCTCTCCAAATTCAGATTCAGTCTGAAAAAAGAACAAGTTCCCTCTCAGGAACAGCAGGCACGCATGCATGCAGGCCAAACTCAGGCCTTTCCACAGTTCTCCCACGCGAATCCACTATGGATTGCTGCTTGAACTATCTCGAGCTGTTACTTCTTCACTTCCCAACTCAGATCTAACTGAAACTGCAAGCAGTGTGGGACTTTCCCCAAGATCCAAAAGATCCGGTTGGCTGATCTGTCTGTCAGTCACAACAAGGGCGCCCCCTCCAGGTTATTTTAGGCGCCAATAGCCCAAAACTACAATTCCTACAAGTTTTGGCCCCACCAAGCCCCTGTAGGCAGGCTCCATTTTAGAGTCCCAAATGTACTGATTGGCCCATTCTGACAGTCCAGAACCAAGATGATGGAAACAAACAGAACTGTCCATGCTGCAAAGAAGGCAGGTTAGAACAAACTGCAATATTATTACTACTCTAAGAAATGATCAGCAAACAAGTACATCTTCTAACAGAGCTCCCTCTCAGATTAATTATGACTGCAATCCAGGCAGCTCTTAAAGAGACAGTACACAGAAGCTATACAGGCACTCTCTGGCAATACATTTAAACTGCTAAAATGCAGGACACCAGCCTGGCAGTGAGCATTTAAGCAAGCTCACGGAAGACTTTTTGGGAACCCCCATTTGTAGGGGGGTTACACCTTTCCCTTCCTGGAAAAAAATTTGGCATCCGCGTCAAGTCTGTACCATCACAATATCAAAAATGCAATATAAACGAGACATATATATCATTAGCTTGTTACATCACTATACCTTTCAATATACTTCGCATTATTACATCCATATTGGCAATACTTATGCATGTTTCATACAGGTAATGCTGATTCCACTATGATTAACACATTAGTAACATCACAATACTGCTTCTGGTAATAACTTCTTGCACATTAAACAATTTAAGAGGGGGGCCCTTCCCTATCAGCTAACTTGGGGCCGGATGGGGCAGGGGCACCATGGTGAGAGGGAAAACAAGTAACCTGAAACTGGCCTTCAAACTCAATTTGGGCAGTGAGCTTGGCGAGACATAAAACCCTTTGAGAACACATTGAGAGGCAAATCCACTGGCCTCCCAGGGGACTCATAACTAAAGCGTAGTACTGGCTTGACAGCTCGGCCAGTCTTTCTGGGGGGAACAGCCAGAGTCTCTGTACTTTCAGCATTAACTTTGGAGCTTTCGTCATTCGTGAGAGGTGCCTCTGCATGGTGGGAATGTCCAAACTGGGAACGCTGTCAGCTCCTTGCTCTGTAGGCTCTGTTTGCACAACACTTGGCTCATTTAGAGAAGGTTCTGGCACAAGTAGGCTTTGTGGCATTGAAGGGGGGCAGTCAGCACTCTCATATTGTTGTTCAAGTTCTGGTGTGTTTCCAAGGAGACTCAGACCACTAGCCTCTTATTCGGGCAAGTCACACAGTTCCACAAAACACAGAGAGTCCGCAACCTCAGATGTGATGCTTTGCACCTCACTTTCGGGGAGTATTGGCTCCAAGGACGAAGCTGGGGGGTTAGGCAGTCCAGAAAGCCCAGCTTCATCCCCACAATGAGTCATAGGGTTACCTCAAAACAGCTGACTAAATTCATAGGAGGGGTAATAGGCATTGTCACACTCATTATTATCAGAGGTGGACTGACAGTCACTATCATTCTGGGCCTGCTGCGGGGGAAACCTTAATTCTGTAACTACTGGGGTAGGTTGACTCTGTCTCTTTTTTGCAGCAGCATGAGTCACCGTCCCAGGGGAGGCAACGTCTGCTGGCTCAGCTTCAATAATAACTTGGCCGATAGGCAGCAAGAGGTTACAGTGCATGGTCTTGACAACTTTGGAGTTATCCTCTAGGCATACCTTGTATACTGGTAGATCTTCCAAATACTACATGAGGAAGATGGTGCCACCTATCAGCAATTTTGTGCTTGCCATGTAGTCCCAAACTGCGTAACAACACACGGTCTCCGGTCCGTAGCTCTTGAGCCTTTACTTTCTTATAGTGCCTCTCTTTGTTGGCAAAATTTCTCTTGGCAGCCATTGTCTGGGCCAGTTCATATGCATGGTTCAATTAAGCTTTCAGTTTCTGTACATACTGCAGGTAGTTTTCAGCTCGGACCCCATCTGGAGAGACCCCAAGGCAGACATCAACTGGCAGTCGGGCCTCCCTCACGAACATGAGGCAGTAGGGGAAGAACCCAGTGGCATCATTTTTGGTTCAATTGTATGCGTGTACCAAGGTGATAATCTGCTGACTCCACTTATGCTTGTCTTTTGGATGGAGGGTGCCCAGCATGTCTAGAATGGTGTGGTTAAAATGTTCTGGTTGAGGGTCCCCTCGGGTGATAAGGGGTGGTTCTTGACTTCTACCCCCACAGAGAGCATTTCTTTGATTAGCCTACTTTCAAAGTCTCTGCCTTGGTCAGAGTGGATCCACTGGGGGGCACCATAGTGGACGAAGAATTTTTCCACAAGCACCTTGGCCACGGTAGAAGCTTTTTGATCTTTAGTGGGAAAAGCTTGTGCATACCATGTGAAATGATCCGTAACTACTAACACATTGCTAATATTCCATTGATCAGGTTCTAAACTCAAAAAATCTATGCAGACAAGTTCCATGGGGGTGCCGGTAGTGATATTGACAAGGGGGGCAGCCCTCTGAGGCAGGGCTTTTCTTTGGAGGCAACGACTACAGGTCTTGACATGGTGCTCAACATCGACTCCCATCTTGGGCCAGTAGAATCGAGAGCATACCAGATCGAGAGTCCTGTCAATACCGAGGTGCCCCATGTGATTGTGGAGGGACCTCAGTACCAAGTGTTTAAAAGCTGTGGGCAGGACCAACTGTTGCTTGTCTGCTTGACCACTATGATCCACTGTCTCTCTGTATAACAACTGATTGAGTAACTTCAACCTGGGGCCTTCTTTAAACAATAGGGCAGTTCGCAAGTCAGGGGAACGCAACTTAGACACATCTTTCCCCGCACGCAGGGCATGAAGTGCAGGTTGAATCATAGGATCTTGGGATTGAGCCCACTGAATACTGTCATTGTCAAGTTGAGGTAGTGCACTAATATCTAGAGCAGAGAAATGGCAATAGGCAGCCAGTATGCAGATATCAGGAGGGCAAAAGCAATCTACTAGACAGTCCACTGTGTCCACAGACATCTGTTCATTTCTGTCTAACTTGGCACAATGCTCGGACGTCAGGTTCAGACAGCCTGACCCAATCATTCTTGGAAACGGGCCTTCGTGAAAGGGCGTCAGCATCAATATGGTTCAGTCCCAGTCTGGATTCGACAGCATAATCATAGGCTGATAAGGCAGAGAGCCACTGGTACCCAGTGGCGTCTAATTTAGCTGAAGTCTGCATATAGGTCAATGGGTTATTGTCAGTCTTCACCAATATCTTTGCCCCATAGAGGTACTCATGAAACTGATCAACGATGGCCCATTTTAAGGCAAGGAACTCCAGCTTGTGCATAGGATAGTTTCGCTCTGACAGGGTCAAACTCCTGCTGGTGAAAGTGACCGGTCTCAAACCATCCTCATGGTCTTGATACAGCATAGCTCCTAGGCCCTGCAGACTAGCATCCATGTGCAGCACATAGGGCTTGGTAGGGTCAGCATAAGTGAGGATGGGGGCATAGGTGAGCTGGTACATGACTTTGTGGAAAGCTGATTCACATTCGGGTGTCCAGCGGGGCCCAAAAGGTTCACCTGTGCTGAAGTACACTTTTTCTGGTTCTTTGACAGCCCCTTTCTTGTACTTACGGGTTGGTAGGGGGGTAACCCTGGGTAAGATTCAGGAGCAGGTGAATCACCTTTGAATAGTCTTTTATGAACCTGCGGTAGTAGCCATAGAACCCCAGAAAACGTTGTAGTTCTTTCAAGTTATGGGGCTGGGGCCAAGTAGTCAGTGACTCAACCTTACTGGGATCGGTCTCTATTCTTTCTACAGATACTATGTACCCCACATACTTCACGGAGGTTTGAAAAAACTGGCACTTGTCGATGGACAGCTTGAGACTGAAGTCTTCCAATCGGTCCAGCACTTTAAACAGTTGGGTCTCATGCTCCTCTAAGTCCGAACACAATGACATCATCTAGGTACACTAGACATTCCAGCAAGTTCATATCTCCCACTGCACGTTCCATCAGTCGCTGAAAGGTGGCCAGGGTGCCCGAAATCCCCTGTGGCATTCTCAGGAATTCGGAGAACCCCAAAGGACAGATGAAGGCTGTTTTCTCACAGTCCTCTGGGGCCATCAGAATCTGGTACTATCCGCTGCGAAGATCTAATACCGAGAACCATTTGCTCCCATTCAAGCAATCCAGGGCATCTTGTATACGGGGCATGGTGTACTGATCTGGGATGGTCTGCCGGTTCAGGGTTCAATAATCAACACACATCCTCATGGACCCATTCTTCTTATGCACAGCCATAATGGGAGAGGCATATGGGCTCCTTGATTGTTGTATAATGCCAGCAGCAAGCATTTCCTGCAGGTGCCTCCTAACATCATCCATGTCCGCTTGGGCGAGGCGTCAGGATCTCTCTCGAAATGACTGGTCATCATGCAAACATATGTGATGCTCTGCATCCTGGACACACCCCACATCCCATTCTTTTAACGAAAACACTTGGTCTCTCTGGGCAAGTTTCTTGCCAATTCTAGCCTTCCATTCAGCTGGCAACTGGGAATCACCAAAGTCGAACAAGTCTGGGGTCACTCTTTCCTTTTCACCAGAGTACTTGTTGCTGGGTAATACAGCAGTGTCTGCACAGTGTACTGTAGCTAGCGTGCACCCTCTGTTCAACCAGACCTCCTGATCTGACACATTCTGAATCTGGACCATCACTCGTCATGCAGAGGTATGGGCACGGGCAGGCAAAATGCTGGGTTTAACCAATAATCCCTCTGGCAGCTTTGCATCACCCAGTGCATCCAACATTAATAATTTATCTTTCACTTCCTTTCTAATGCGAACCTCTCCCTGAATGGTGTACTGAGCATTGGGAGGGAGTACCAGAGAATCAGGATCTTTCTTCCACACTATCCCCACTGGCTCATCTCCGTCGGCTTCGGTAGTTCGTTTTTGCAGATCATAGGTTCTCTTTATCAGGACTGGGATTCTCAGTGCCCACCCAGTCTGTTTCCCTTGTTTTTCGTGACACAACTGCGCTAGTCTTCCAAACATGTGGGTGTAGGATCCAAAGAGCTAGGGAATCCCATCATGCAATCTCATAGGAGGGCACACCAGGGCTAGTGTCTCTGCTTGTTCATCTACACCAGTTACAGTCGCAGGGAAAGACAACCAGAGCTGGACATATCCTAGGTAGGAATAAGACTTGTCACTCAGGCCCCACACATGCAAATCTTCCAGAGATTGTAGTGGCACATCAGATAAGTGTTTGTCATACCAGTCCTGGAATACAGTGGTCACTTGCGACCCGCTATCGAGCACAGCCCAAGCATGGATACCATTGACAGTCACAGAAGTCTCCATCGAAGGGCCCAGTATTCTGGACCAGTCTGGACAGGCAGTAGCAGAGGCCTAGACAGATGATTTAGCCACAGAGAAATCTGAGTTAGGATTTCTCAGTCCTGCACTGCGGTTATTTCCGGCGCTCCTCGGCCATGGTCTTGCTTTCCGAAGCTCCCCTTGAAGTCGGTATACAACTTTATCTAGGTCTTTTGGGGACTGGCATTCTCTTTTCATGTGCCCATCCTTCCCACAATTATGGCACAATATGCTTTCTGGGGTCTGGTGTGGCCGAGACATCACATTGGGAGCTGAGGCGGGGGTACTACCAACAGAAAACCCTGGTTCCACCTCCGTCTGCGGTGTGGCAAGCATTTGGAGACATCTCGTCAATTCTCTCACTTCCATAATCAAGACATCAATTTTTGAGCTGCAGTCAGCAGGAGATGCCTAGGTGTGCACCACCACCCCCATAGCAGATGCAGTCAGATAGGGATCGGGGCCTGTACTCACAGGAGCGGCCTTCATAGAGATTGTTTTTTGTTTCTCTGAACTCCCTCAGCAATTCATCCGATGGTGGAGCATCCATAGCAGCCCCTCTCCAGCTGGGCTCCCTGGGCTGGCATTTAGTTCTCGGATTCTGTCATGTGATTGTGGTGATTCCAGGCCATCAGCGACTAACCCCGTGCCTGGAGCAGAGGTTGCAGCAGCTACAACTGCGCAGGGCTCCGAAAAGCCTTCCACCTTCTCAACTTCTCGTACCTCCTTCAGCAACACATGGAAGGGCAAGGGACCAGATTTCCTTTGAAGCAGTTGCAATTTGAGCAACACCCAGCTGGAGTGCCGGGCAGAGCAGAGTATATGATCCAGTCTTACCCGGTCCACTTCACTAGAGGCCCAGCCTCTTTTCCGAAAAAAGGTTTGTAGGATTCCCTCTAATCGATCCATGTAGGCACATAACAATTCCCCTGGCTGTTGTCTAATATCTTTAATTTTCCATTTCAAGGCCTCAACACTAGTGATGCCCCCAAACACATTTTCAAGGGCAGTTATGTACTCTTGGGCTTTGGCGTCAGGGTCAGAGACCCTCAGGGAGTGAAAAGTACATTGGGCGGGTCCCTGGAGGCTCTCCCCCAGGCGAGCCCTTTTTTCAGCCTCCGAGCATTGCCAGTCTTGTACCGCAAGAGTAGCAGAGTCTATCCAGGTCTCCAGGTCGACTTCCCCATTAGGAGTAAGGCGGATGTCAGGGAATACCTTGAGCTTGCGGTAAGGGCCATGACTACTTGCTGGCTCAGAGGCAGGTACAGAAGTTGGTGAAAGAACAGGTGCTGGGGCAGGTGTGGACACTGGGGAGGTGACACTCCCAGGTGGCAGGAATAATTTTTTTTAACTCCTCCACAGTTTTGCCCTCCTCCTGTAACAACTTGGCAAACTTCTCCTCAAAAGACTCAGATAACGGTGGGGGCTCATCCTCTAAGGGATCCTTGCTATCTTTGGTTATCACCCTCCAGGTGGCTGGGAACCCTTCTGGAGTGATAGTCTGGGGCACCTTTGAACTGTCCAAGGGGTCGCTACACTCCACCAAGACCATGAGAGTTTGGGCAGTTAAATCAGCCTGTCGACACACCACCACAACTTTTTTAAAACATTCAACTTTAGAAAGTGCCCCTTCAACAGTGTCCTTACAAATGCCCACAGGTATATCCAGTATTAGCACAGCATTATGGGGGTCAATCTCTTGCCCCGTACACCACCCCACCAACTGGTGCACAGCCCCTTCTGTTGGGGTAGCCATTTATGTTTGACAATAATTCGTCATTTCGGCCACTGGAAGACACAAAATCCCAGCGGTGAGCCTCCAAAATGTAACCCCTAGGTGGCACTATCCCAAGGGCTACTACTCCTGCCTGCTTGGCTAGTAGCAGGTTCAGGGGCTTGGGTAATAAAACGGGTGCCTCCACCCGGAGGTCAGGTTTGTTAGTGGTCAAGCTAACCTGGGCACAGCCCTCCGGGACACTGTAACCCCCCTCTTTCCCTTCTAGTGGCCTGAACAATATACAATAATTACTTTCACAATGACCCTTATTCACCAGGCGATTACCCACACTGTTTGCACTTACCACCAGGGCTGGTTCCTCTAGGTTGTCCCTGGGGACCCCCTGTAAAACAAGGTTAACCACAGCAAATAGCAACAGTACAATACTTTTGTAACAAACTGGAACCACAGTCAGGTTAAATGCAAACAAAGTTAAAACTAATTTATTCAGGGGACTTGAACAAGGGAGGGAAATTATCAGGTTGATTTGCTTAAAAGCTATATTAATCAGATAGTTATGCATGCAGTTCAGAGTCCCTACACAGTCACACACTCTGGGTACCCAGGTAGGAAAACAGTGGGCTAGACAGGAACGTTGCAGCTGGTTGGGGCCCTGTGATGGAAGAAAGCAACATGCACAACACACACTATTTATAATCCAGAGCTGGAGGGCTCAGTTTGTAAAAGAAAAGACAACAAGACAATCAGATGACAACACTTTTAGATTTAGCTGTTGTTGCAGGGAGCTACCCTGATGTTTACTCACAATGCCCAATACTGGACACAGGCAGGATGAAATCGAGACTACAGGCTGTTGAGCTGGAGTGCCCGGAGAAGCAGGGCCCACATGAATCACCGAGGCGTCATTCCTGTTCAAGGCGTTGAGCAGAGGGCTGATCCCCAGGCTGGTCTCTCGTCGATGACTTTCTCTGCGTAGCAGGTATTCTGGCTAGGCCAGTGTGGCAGGGCCCAGGTAAATGGAAATGGATACGGATTCAGTCCGTGGAGCTGGATACAGCCTCCAGCAAGCAAAACACAGTTCAGACACACAGTGGGGAACCAAATAAAGACCGACTATAAGCACACAGCACATTCACATGTAAGGAAATTCCATTGTATTAGGCAAATGGTTCTCCAGTCGCAATTACAGAGTCTCTGCACAATCCGGGAGTTGAGAGGTAGCTAGAAGTCCTGACAGGCCGATTGCATTCAACAAATCTTCGGTCTTCTTCAGGTTACAGCCTGGTCACAATTCAGTGGCTTAATTCACTCTCCAAATTCAGATTCAGTACGAAAAAAGCACAAGTTCCCTCTCAGGAACAGCAGGCATGCATGCAGGCCAAACTCAGGCCTTTCCACAGTTCTCCTGCACAAATCCACAATGGTTTGCTGCTCAAACTATCTTGAGCTGTTACTCTTCACTTCCCAAGTCAGATCTAACTGAAACTGCAAGCAGTGTGGGACTTTCCCCAAGATCCAAAAGGTTCGGTTGGCTGATCTGTCTGTCAGTCACAGCAAAGGCTCCCCCTCCAGGTTATTTAAGGCGTCCAAAGCCCAAAACTACAATTCCTACAAGTTTTGGCCCCACCAAGCCCCTGTAGGCAGGCTCCATTTCAGAGTCCCAAATGTATTGGCCCATTCTGACAGTCCAGGACCAAGATGATAAAAACAAACAGAACTGTTCATGCTGCAAAGAAGGCAGGTTAGAACAAACTGCAATAGTATTACTACTCTAACAAATGATCAGCAAACAAGTACATCTTCTAACAGAGCTCCCTCTCAGTTTAATTATGACTGCAAGCCAGGCAGCTCTTAAAGAGACAGTACACAGAGGCTATACAGGCACTCTCTGGCAATACATTTAAACTGCTAAAACGCAGGACACCAGCCTGGCAGTAAGAATTAAAACAAGCTCAGGGAAGACTTTTCAGGAACCCCCATTTGTAGGGGGGTTACACCCTTATATTTCCTGAAGGCCAGCCTTTTGGCTCTGACCTTTTCTGCTACTATTTTTGAGAACCAATGTGGTTTCCTTCTTTTGCTCTTGCTTTTCTCTGTAACACAATGGGAGGTTGCTTCAAGTATTGCATCTTTAATGCTTGCCCACTTTGCCTGTACCCCCTCACCTGTATTTCTTCTTGCCAAGGCCAGCTTAACTCTGATGGCCATCTTATCAAAGTTTGCCATTATAAGCAGCTGGTTATAACAGAAAATGATAACCAGGTTTCCCAATGGGGAAAAAAACGCTCACTAGGTGTTATATTTATTTATTTATTGAAATGGCAGCTATAATTTATTGCAATATAACTAGTATGCCTTTGTGATTTTCTCTTATAGGAGTTTTGTTGCCCTGTTTACTGTACACTAGGACCCCTTTTTTCTATTCAGTTGTGATTCTGTGTAATTTATCAATTGTGGTAAGTCTATGGCCATATACTGGTAAAGGCAAAATTTATAAGCTAAATCACATAAATGATAAATGATGTTTTATTGCATTCATTACATACTCAGTTGTGCTGCAATTCATATTAACACTGCTGTATCATTTCAGGCATGTTGAAAAACCTGCATGCTCTGTGGCACCTGTGGAGCGACCTGAAGCACCATCCTCAACCTGGTAAGTCATTTTTATGTTTGCTTGCATGCATGTGCAAGAAACATAGTGCCATCATCAGAGATTCCGGATGCAGTGGCATACAGTTGAAAGGGAGAGCTCCACTTCAGTGAGCAGAGCTCCCCCCCCCACGTAAGCAGGCACACAAGCACAGCATTTTGCGTGTTCGTGTGCACTCCCCCCGATGCACACGTTGTATTGCCGACAGGATGCAAATCCCGTCGGCTCCAGGCCCAAAAACAAGCTTCGCTGGTGCCATGCCAGGAGCCGACCCCAGCGTGTAAACATCAATGGCCGACGGGTGCCAAATCCCCCGCCGGCTCCATCGCCTGCAGGCCCCCAACGTTTTCCAGGTGCCACGCTGGGAGCCCACCCCAGCGTGGCAGAAACTGTTATGGCTGACAGGGGTGCCCAACTCTGCTGGCTCCAGCCCCCACAAGCAATCCTTTCCGATGCCACGCTTGGAGTCCACACCAGCGTGGCAAACATCCACGTCGTCCTTCTTTAAAGGAAAAAGTCCCTGAAAGAAGAAAATGGGTCCCTCGCCCACCCGCCCACCACTGCGCACCCTGTCTCCCCACTCCCCTCACCCCATACTTACCTCCGGACTCTGGTGCGATGATCTTCGGTGGACCGGGAACATCACTGCACTCTTCAAAGCTGACCGCGAACTGAGGAAATACCGGCAAGCTGTATAATGTAATAGATAGGGTTTTTTCAACTTTGATGCACATCTGAGGCACTTTTTGGAATTTTTGCAGCAAATCTTCAACATGGGGTTTTTGGGACCCCTCCTCATGAATTCTGTCACTGTCATGGTGTTAATCGGGCCCGAAGGGTGATTTCGCAGTCACTGCGCAGAATCACCTTTTGGGACTGACTAATGGAACGACAGTGCTGGTGTTCATGAGGTGGGCTCTCAAAAAGCCTATGTTGAAAATTTGGTGTAAAAATTCCTAAAAATTACTGTTTTACAAGCGTGCGTGGCGCAGTCGGTGTGCAAAATCAATGCATGGGACACATTAAGAAAATCACAGTGACAGTGTTCATGAGCAGAGGTCTTAAAATGGCTATGTTGAAAATTTGGTGAAAAAATTCCTAAAAATGACTGTTTTACAAGCGTGCGTTGCGCACTTCCTATGCATGTTCACAAGTTCGCAAATTTTTAATATTTGCACTCCAGATTTTCTACATTGCCATTTTAGCACACCTCCTTATGAGCAGTACAGCTGTCATTTTTCACATGTCGCCCAAAATGTGCTTCCGTGCATGTAGCGCACAATGGCACAGTTGGTGTGCGCAATCAATGTTTGGGACAGATTAAGAAAATCATAGTGACACTGGTCATGAGCAGAGATGTTAAAATGGCTATGTTGAAAACTTGGTGAAAAAATTCCCAAAAATGACTGTTTTAGGAGCGCATGTTGCGCAGTTCCTACGCACACTGGCAAGTTTGCAAATTTGTAATATTTGCATGCCAGATTTTCAACATTGCCATTTTACCACATTTCCTTATGAGCAGTACAGCTGCCATTTTTCCCGTCACCCAAAATGTGTTTCCGCACATGTAGCGCACAATGGTGCAGTCGGTGTGCGAAGACAATGTTTGGGACAGATTAAGAAAATCACAGTGACACTGGTCATGAGCAGAGGTCTTAAAATGGCTATGTTGAAAATTTGGTGACAAAACTCCATAAAATAACTGTGTTACAAGTGAGCATTGCGCGGTTCCACGCACCTCGTAAGTTCATGAATTTGCAATATTTTCAGTCAGATTTTCACCAGTGGCATTTTCCACACTTCCTTATGAACAGTACAGCTGTCATTTTTCACAACATGGCGAAATGTGTTTTCACACTTTCAGCACAGAACTCTTGCTGGTCGCTGTGGAAATCATTGTTCGGGACAGATAAAGAAAATCACAGTGACACTGTTCATGATCGGAGGTCCCAAAATGCCTGTGTTAACAATCTGCTGTAAAAAATCCCCAAACTAGTTACATTACGGGTGTGCGTTGCACAGTTTCTATGCACGCTCGTGACTTCACCAGTTTTTTTAATATTTTCACAGCAGATTTTCAACATTGCCATTTTTTACACCTCCCCATGAACAGTACCGCTGTCATTTTTCACATCCTGTTCAGAATGTGTTTTTGGACTTGTGGTGCCAAATGCCGTAGTCACTGTGCAAAAGCAGCTTTCGGCTAACAAACTGATATTGCCACTGTTCATGAGGTGGGGGTCACAAAAAAAACATGTTGAAAATTTGGAGTGAAAATACCAACAAATGCCTGAGGCGTTAGGGTTTCCAACCATAACGCCCCACCCTGTACAGAATGACAGGCATCAGGGCTGTGACTTGGGATTGTTGCCTGCAATGCTCATACCATTCCACCCCGACCGACACCCTGCAGCCAGTGAGAGGCATCAAGGTGTGCCTTGGACTCTTCAGCCCCAAAGTTCACCCCATTCTCCTATACCACACCCATCTCACCATATTTCCTGATGGAATGGGGTGCACATAAGAGCCAAAGACCCCAAGGCACACCGTGACACTTGTCGGTGTCTGCAGGGTAGGGTGCGGTGAAATGGCGTGGCCGTTATGCCTGACGACCCAAAGGTACACCCCAATGCTTGTCACTATCTGCAGGGTGGTGATGGGCTAGGCTTCAGTTCAATACTTCACTGCCATTCCTAGTATGCAGCTCTGTAACTCCTACACTACCAATGCCAATGCTAGCAAGCAAACATTTGGCATTGACAATGCTTGTCACAGTGTATGATGGTTTATTTTTAGTTTTTTAATGCTAGTGTTCCTCTCTGACATTGCTGTTCTTTTTTCCTTTTGTTTTCATTTTAGGCGTGCTATTGGCAAAGAACTGGCATCTACTGGAGTGCCAGAAGTTGATCTCCCTGGAGAACCAACTGCAGCTCCTGTATGTGGTACCCTAACCGTCCCTAGAGAAGCAGTTCCTCTAACTAGAACCTCATCTTTGGCTGAAGAACCTTTCACTTCACAGAGCAGAGCAGCAACTCTAACCAGAGCCCCGTCAGTGTCAACTCAGAAGAGCAGTAGCATGGACAGTGTTCCAAGAGGGGAAGATCTCCATGCACAGGATGAGAGCGACATTGGGTTCTATGGCCGCCACGCACTGACAGAAGTCCAAAAGAAGACCATCTTAACAAGCCAGTGGCAACCACCATCAAACTTCCAGTTTCCAAAAAGAAATATGAAATCGGGCAGTGGCCAGCAGCAGTATCGACGTTTCAATCCACCAGCTGCTTCAAGAGTACAATTTCACACAATACTCTAAGCGTCTGGTTGCAGTGTTATGCGAACCGTGCTTTGTTTTCAACTCCTCCAAGGAGGCAGTCTTGGTATCGATGTCAATGACTGACTGGTCCAATGGGAAAAAGATTCTTGAGAGGCACAGCAAGTCTAAAGAACATGGGAATGCCACAGCAAGGGCAATTGCATTTATAAGTGTATGTGATGGAAGACAGACATCTGCCTATCAGTCTCTTCTGAAGCAGGATCAGAAAACGACTGAAGATACAAGACATGCTCTGCGTCAGATTGTGAAAATCCTTCTCCTTTGTGGCAGAAATAATGTAGCGCTGAGAGGCAGGCTTCAGGCCACTGGGAATTTCAATGCACTTCTGCAGTACACAGATGAGTTGGACATGGTCTTCAAAGAACACCTGGAATTTGCAGCACGAAACGCACAGTACACATTGGCACAAATTCAAAATGAGCTGATACAGCTGATGGGTCTGCAGATTCAGAGGAAAATTCTGGCACAAGTAAAAGCGGCAAAATTCTTCAGATTAATTGCAGATGGGACCACTGACATTTCCACGAAATAGCATATAACCCTGGCAGTGCGATATGTTCATCGAAATGGAAATGAAAATGGAACCGTGGAACTGCGAGAAGATTTTATAGAGTTTGTGGAACCTTTCGCGACAACTAGGCAAGCATTGACAGAGATTTTCTTGCAAAGACTCACTGCTTGGGGCACAGAGAAGGAGTACATGAGGGGCCAAGGCTATGATCGAGGCAGCAACATGAGTGGGAGATTCAGTGGAGTGCAAGCCAGAATCCACGTGGTCCTTCCAGAAGCAGCCTACACTGCCTGCAAAGCCCATAATCTGAACACAGCAATTGTTCATTCCTGTTCAACACGACAGATTGCAAACATGTTTGACACATGCCCAAAAGTAATAGCATCACTGAAATCCTCTGCCAAACGCAGCAATGTGTATTTAACAGAACTAAAGGAATTCATGAACTTGCCATGTGACTGGGAAGATGAGGAGGAAGACAGAAGTACAGCCTTGCCTGCCTCGGGGAATACACGATGGATGAGCCAGGCAGATTCACATCGATGCTTCAAAGCAAAATATGTTGTGATCATCAGCACCTTGGAGAAAATTGCAGAGTTTGACGATGATGCAGAAAGATTTCTGTTTTCTATTATGAAGTTTGATTTCCTCATCAGTTTGGCGTGTGTAGAGTCCTTACTGGGACTCACAAAACCTCTTCATTTGTACCTGCAATGTGAAGTTATCGACTTGATTCAAGCATGTGAAGAAGCAAGTGTTGTGGTGGAGGCGCTGCGAAGCATGAGAGAGGACGTTGATACTAGATTTTCTGCACTCTATGCCAAGGTGACACATCTGGCAAATTCTGCATTTATTGAAGAATCTATGCCACGGATATGTGGAAGACAAACTCAGAGGAACAATACTGGTGCATCAGATCCACAGGAATACTACAGAAGAAATGTCTTTATTCCTTTCTTGGACCATGTTATTTCAGAGTTGACAGAGCAACTGCTTGAATGCCGCCCACGTTTTCTTGCTCAGTACTTGTTACCAAACAAATTGCATGCTATGAACACTAAGGATATGGTGATGGCTGTGTATAATGCGCATGAGAGTGACTTCTCCAGTTTGGACAGCTTTTAAGCAGAACTACAGAGATGGAAGGCAAAGTGGGTGTTTGTCCCAAAAGAAGAATGGCCAAACAGCATCCTTGCAACATTATCTCATCTAAATCCTGCATTCTACCCAGATATCAATACAGCTCTTTGTGTTTGGGCCACAATGCCAGTCAGTGTTTCTACAGCAGAGAGATCATTCAGTGCACTGTGAAGAATTAAGACCTGGCTATGTAACTGTATGAGTGAAAGTCGGCTTACTGGTTTAGCACTGTTGCAGTTACATCAGGATATCCCAGTCGACGTGGAGCAAGTACTGAAGGATTTTGACCCTTGTAATGATCATCAGATTAATTTTGTGCCAAGGTGACCTCTGCCAATGGAGATGACTTTTCCTGGGTCTGTGCTGTGGTTTGATGCATCGTTTGGTTCTTGCTGTATACGTAGCAGATGGACAATAAATTGATTAGAACTTGTTTTGTTGATGTGGTGGTTTCAGTCATTTTGGGTATGAGTGAGAACATGAATGATTTGTGGTTGGTGGTATTTTGATTCTTAGTTCATTTTTAAATTGTAAACAGGTAATGTATCAAAGTCTGAGGTACAGGGCTATTTGGTACAAACAGTTTAGGTGGTTAAGGTGATTGCATGAAATCCTGAGCACCAAAACCAGAGCATCAACTAGCTTACCCCAGCCCTCTCATGCTGTTATGTAAATTACTGTAATGTTAAGGCAGTTGGTAATGTTAAATTATGTTGAGTGAGTAATTCTGATTACTCTGGGTATGAGTGGGCTGCAGCACATGAATGATTTTTTGGTTGGTGTGAGGGCTCAGCAGGTTGTGTATTTTTTTTGCATCTTGGTAGGTATTTGATTCGTAGTTAACAGTTAAATTACATATACTGTACCAAGGTCTGAGGTATGGGGCTATTTGGTGTGAATGGTTTAGGTGGTTAAAGTGACTGAACCAAAAACAGAGCACCATCTAGCTTACCCCAGCTCTCTTATACTGTTATGTAAATTACTGTCATTTTAAGGCAGTGAGTAATAGCAAACTGCTGTGGGTGCATTACAATTTTGCTGAGTAGGTAATTTGGTTACTTTGGGCATGAGTGGGCTGTAGCACATGAATAATTTTTGGTTACTTTGGGTATGCGTAAGTAAATGAATGATTTTTGGCTGGCAAGAGTGTTAAGCTTGAGTGAGTAGATAAGGGGTGTCGGCACAGGTACTGGCGTGAATGGACCTCTGTGGGACTGGCTACCTTGATGTGGTACAGAGGTTTGTCACAATGCAATACTGTAACCAAAAGCCAGTCTGTTTGTCTGACATCGTTGGTGATTGAAAGGCTTTCTTGCGGTGTGGGAATGTGAGTACATTTGTTATCTTACGTTCCGTATTTAGAGTATATGGCACAGACTAAATGACACTCATGTTGTGGTAGATGGGGGAGCTGGAAATGGGGGTGGGGTTGCAGTTTGGCAGATCTGTGTACAAATTTAAAATCCCTAGCTACATCCCTGGGCACAGTTGCAAATTGGCATGAGAACATTTCCAGAAGGAGGCCAGGAGGCACTTCTTTACAAAGAGAGAGTGGTGGCAGGGTGGAACAGGTCACTAGAGGAGGTTATAAACCACAAAAATGGTTGAAGGTTTTAAGAAGGGATGGCATAAAGTCAAGGGGAGGGTAGACGTGTCAGGGGAGGGGCGCTGTAAAGTCAAATGCATGAGCTCCGCATTGAGCAGACCCGATAGTCCATAGTGGCCTTCCTCTGCGGGCAATTTCAGAAGTTTGTTTAAGACTTGATCAATATAATGTTTTTGTTATAATCAAAATATGATGTTTCAATATTTTTCCACAGATGATGGCAATCCTTTAACAATTTTAAAAGAGTCAAAATTGTCATGCCTACCTCTAGTTCCATGTGAACACAACAGGCTAGTCCTTCCCCAGCTACTGACTCAATGGCATCTCTGCTTAGTCCATAGTGACTTCCACTGTATGTCATTGTCTGGATAAACTTACCCTGCAAAGAAAGCAAACAAGCTTAAGATGTAAGGAGAAAGGAAAGTTACCATAAATGAAAGTTATGAATTTACTGTAACTGCTAATCTTTCAGAATATCTTCACCATTGATTACCAGTTATGGGTCTGGGCCACAGGAACAAGGACCCCATGAGAGCAAAGCTTTTGTCATGGGGCTCACCACGGCTACTAGGCATGGCACCTGTGCACCCCCCACATTGTACTACACATCACCCAATCACCACTTCTGGCTCCCTCAGTTCTGTTCGCCAGGACAGAAACAAAATGGAAAAAAATAAGAGAGAGAGAGAGATAATAATTTCCCTAGCCCAAAGGGATAGGAAAAGGATGAGGAAATAAAAAAAAACAACAAAAAAAAAAAACAACCAAATGAAATCTGATTACCAACATTTGAAGAGAGAAAAAAAAGTGCACATTAGGCAGCACAAAGGGGTAGTGGGGTATGGAACCACAGCTTCACATCACTAGCCAGGCAGAAAATGGATAGTGATCTTAAAGACAGCAGCCCTAAAGCAAGTGGCTCTAGCACACAAAGGCAGAAGGGAATACCCAGAATTGGGACCCCCTTGTAATGGAGATGGCACAATGCTGCAAAATAGGAATGAATCACATAAATTCCTCATAAAAATAGTAACTCCAAGCAACTGAAAGAGACTGACTGAATGGTCAGTTAAAATATGCCCCTTTTCCCCCCCCATCAAGGAAAATGGAAGGCATCTCACATGCATGAGGGGCTGTAGGAGTGAACAGCCCAAAGGGGCCAAGATGTGTTTATCTCCCCAGGCACCCCTAATTGTACTGGACAAACAGCCCAGATGGCATAATAGAAGACAAGGGTGTACCAACCAAAAGGGAAAGTCTGGCATAGCCAGAGGAAAAAAATTATCACAGAAAAAGATCTGCTTCTCCTGCAACAACTGGGATGTACCTTGTGTAACAGCCAGTGTACGTAATCCAATCCAGTGCACAACACTCTTCCACAGACAGTGCAACTGCAAGTGGAGTCAGACTGGATAGTGCAAAGAGGCACAGAGTGCATTTAACAACTAATAGGGATGTAAGCGGTACATACACTATGTAAACCATGGTGTACAAATTATTTTTCAGGGGCAACATTTTGCCTGAACCCAAGGGTACTGTTTGTCCAACCTTCTGATGTTATAATTGTTGGTGCTCTGGGTAAATAAGTCACTGTGAAAATGCATACAGCTACACAGAAACATAGAAACATAGACTTTGATGGCACATAAGGACCACTTGGCCCACCCAGTCTGCCCATTTCCCTATCGGATAAGCTGCAGATCCTAGTTTTACCAACAGTCTGCTACCTCCTACTTCTCACGAGAATTGCCTTATGTCTGTCCCATGCATTCTTAAATTCCCCCACTGTTTTGACCCCACAACCTCCTCAATAAGGCCGTTCCATGGGTCCACCACCCTCTCCATGAAAAAATACTTATTCACATTGCCCCAGAGTCATCCCCCCTCTACTGTATCTTCAAATTGTGTCCCCTTGTTCTTGCACATCTCTTTTTCTGAAAGGTGCTACCCTCCTGGACTTTGTTGATTCCCTTGAGGTGCTTGAAAGTTTCCATCTTGTCCCCCCTCTCCCTCCTTTCCTCAAGGGTATACATATTAAGCTCTTTTAGTCTATCTTCGTATGGCTTCTGGTGCAGACTCTGCACCATTTTAGTTGCCCTACTCTGGACTGCCTCCATCCTGTCTATGTCATTGTGGAGATGGGGGGGTTGACCAGAACTGCATGCAGTACTTCAGATGGGGTTTCACCAGCTGTCTGTACAGTGGCATAATAACTTCCTGTTTTCTACTGGTGATGCCTCTCCCTATGCATCCCAGTATCCCCCAGCCCTCCTTACTGTCTTCTCACATTGCTTTTCTGCCTCTTGGTTGTCTGATATGACTACCCCCCAGGTCCCTTTCCATTTTTGTTGTCATTAATCCCCCCCCCCACTGTGTACTCTTCCCTTAGGTTTTTGTGTCACAAGTGCATTACTTTGCACTTCTTTGCATCGAATCTAAGCTGCCATACATTTGACCATTCCTCCAGCCTTGCCAAGTCCCTTCTCATCTTTTCCACCTCCCCTTGTGTATCAACCCTGTTGCAGATCTTTGTGTCATCTGCAAAGAGGCATACTTTTCCTTCCAGTCCCTCCGAAATATCACCTATAAAGACATTAAGGAGGACCGGTCACAATACTGAACCCTGTGGTACCCCACTAGTAACCCCCCTTTCTTCAGAGTGGACTCCGTTTTCTATTACCCTGTGCGTCCTGTTGTCCAGCCAATTTTGTTACCTAGGTTACCACACTGGGACCCACTCCCAGGCTGGCTAACTTGTTTATTAATCTTTTATGTGGGACTGTGTCAACTGCCTTGCTAACGTCTAGGCAGGCCACGTCCACAGCCCCTACCTGGTCTACTACTTTGGTCACCCAGTCAAAGAAATCTATAAGAATCATGTGACATGACCTTCCCACTGTGAATCCATGCTGCCTTGGGTCCTGTGCCCCGCTGGCCTCTAGGTACTCAACAATTTTTTATTTCAGAAGTGATTCCATCATTTTCCCTATCACTGAGGTCAAACTAGTAGGTCTGTAGTTTCCAGCCTCTGCCTTGCTTCCACTTTTGTAAAGGGGAATCACATCTGCTCTCCTCCAGTCCTCAGGTACCACACCCTCCTCCCATGATTTGTCGAAAAAGGTAGTCAGTGGTGCCACTAGTTCTCCCCTTAGTTCTTTTAGAATTCTGGGGTGAATCCCGTCAGGCCCCACTGCTCTGTCCACCTTCAGTTTCAGGATTTGTTTCAGGACCCTTTCTTCTGTGAATAAACTGGTATCAACCCCCCTATCCAGTGTGCTTCTATTATTTGGTTTAGGTACCTCCCCCTCCTCTTCTTTCATGAATACTGAGCAGATGTATTCGTTCAGTAGCTCTGCTTTGTTACTGTCACCCTCTGCCCACCTCCTCCTCCCCTTTATTAAACTTTACTATTCCTCCCCTGGTCTTTCCTCGCTCCCTAATGTACAGTACCTATAAAAGGTTTTATCCCCCTTCTTAACTGAGTTGGCTATCTTTTCCTTGGTTTGAGCCTTTGCTATTCTGACTGTCTTCCCTGCTTCCTTCTCCTTTAACTGATACAATTATCTGTCCTGCTCCTTCTGTGTTTCCTTATACTTTCTGAATGCTATCTTTTTCTCCCAAACCTTCCCTGCCACCTCTTTTGAGAACCACAGTGTTTTTTTCCTTCATTTTGTTTTGTTTATTTGCTTTATACAAAGGCTGATTGCCTCTGTGATGGCAGCTTTGATTTTTCTCCATTGTTCCTCCACTCACCTTCTTGCCCATTTGCTGGTGCTTTTCTGAGGCACTCCCCCATTTTGCTAAAGTCCAATATCCTCACCTTTGTGTGACTTGACTCTACAGCTGTGTTTATCATGAATCACACTGTTTGGTGGTTGCTTGTTCCCAGATGGCTACCCACTTCTAAATCCGACATCCTCTTCCATTCCCGCTTGACAGTATCAGGTCTAAGATTGCTCCCTCCTGAGTGGGTTCCCACACTAGCTGTCTGAGGCATGCCCTCTGCAGGGCATCGATAATTACCCTGCTCTTGGATGTGGCTGCAGCAGAGGTGCTCCAGTTAACATCTGGCATATATGGGGTACCACAGGGATCAGTGCTGGGACCAGTCCTATTCAATATCTTCATCAGTGACATTGCGCAGGACCTAGAAGGCAGAATTTCACTGTTCGCTGATGACACAAAGCTCTGTAACAGAGTAGACACACCAGAGGGTGTAGACAGAATGAGAAGGGACCTGCAGAAACTTGAAGAATGGTCAGGGTTTGGCAGTTGAAATTCAATGCAAGGAAGTGCAAGATAATGCATATGGGGCACAAAAACCCTGGCACAATATATCAGTTGGGGGTGAGAATATAGCATGCACCAAGCAGGAAAGGGATCTTGGGGTTATCATCTCTGATGACCTCAAGGCAGAAGCACAGTCACGACACGGCAGCAGGTAAATCAAATAGGATGCTGGGATGCATAGGCAGGGCATCACCAGCAGGAAAAGGAGATCACAATTCCACTATACATGACACTAATGAGGCCCCACCTGGAGTACACTGTACAGTTCTGGAGACCTTACCTACGTAAGGACATAGACAGGGTAGAGAAGGTTCAGAGGAGGGCAACAAAGATGGTGCATGGATTGCATCACAAGTCCTAAGAGGACAGGTTGAAGGAACTGAATATGTACTCCCTGGAGGAGAGGAGGGAGAGAGGGGATATGATAGAGACATACAAGTATCTTACAGGGAGGAACAGGGTGCAGGAATGCACTACTTTTAAGTGAAAAAGATGTTCCAGGACTAGAGGGCATGGGATGAAGTTGGAGGGAGGACAATTCAGAGGAAACGTGAGGAAGAATTTCTTCACAGAACAGGTGGTGGACAAGTGGAACACCCTGCCAGAGGAAGTGGTAGGGGCTGAAACAATCACAGGATTTAAGAATGCATGGGATAGACATAAAGGAATTCTGGAGGTCAGGGGTAAGGGGCAACAGACTTCTTGGAAAACATAAACTGAACTTACAAGCTCAAATGGGCAGACTGGTGGGCCATAGGCCCTTATCTGCCAACACTGTCTATGTATCTATGTATATTCAGGTCCCCCATCAACAATATATTCCCCTTTTCTGCCATTCTAAGGATGCCTTCTATTATTTCCTAGTCCATTTCCTTCCCAGGACAGGGGTCTGTATACAACCCCTGTGTGGACTGTGGTGCCATTTCCTGTCTCCAAGGTGACCCACAGTGCCTCCTCTCCTCCCTGTTTACCCTTTCGTTCTGTTGCTTTGATCCCTTCCCTTATGTAGAGAGCTCCTCCTGCTCCTCCTCCTCTTTTACCCTCCCTGTCCCTCCTGTAGATTGTGTACCCTGGTATGTTGACATCCCAGTCATGGTTCTCTGTGCTGTGAGCTGCTTTATTTTTCTCCCATGCTTAACAAAGTACTGGGGTATACAACTGCAGAGCATCAAACAGGTTAGATCTAGGGGCAACAAACTGGGTATAACTGGGGGCAACAAAAAGAGTACAACTGGGCCAAAAAAGAGAGCAGGGGCAACAAAGGTCATGGTGTCCAAAATGGTGTACAAACGTTATGTTCTTGGCTACACCTCCTTGGTCTATTCAGAAACCTTTGGATTCTGAAAGTGCATCCTGCACTATTAGCCTATTCCTGAACTTAGTATAAGTCACAAGTCTGTCTAATCCAAAGACAAACTCCTCATTAAAATAATCTGAAAATCAAAGACGGTTCTCTGCTTAACCTCATTCTAATCACTCTCTAAACTCTCTGGGCTGTTTTATCCTCTCCGCCATCCACATGGCAGCAACATTCTCTCCCCTCCTGCTCCAATTTAGTTATTTATTTAGAATTTAATGACCTATAACGGCACACTGAGATGCAGCTCATTTCCAGGTGTGACCCAGGGGTGGGAAATTTTACAAAAATAACATTGTCTAGTAGCAATATAAAAAACAATCTATTATTTAACGTGATATGGTATATATTCTGCAATCATTACTATAAACAATAAGGCATGACAAGGTGCGCATTGTGCTGGGATAATAGAATGCCTTGGGTGGTTTAAAGCATAGAACTGAAGGCCAAGTGCTTCCACCACCCGAGAAGTGTTGTTAACCCAGCACAACACACACTCTGGACTGACTTACTGTGATTATGAAATGGGAAAAACAAATGCGTAATTATATATATTTATATAAAAAAAATTATAATTTAAATGATGATAAATAAAAAAAATGAATGTAAAAAAATAGCCCCATTTGATTATTAAAATAATGAATGCTACTTGGCTACTAGGTGGTGTGTGTGTGGGTGCTGCATATAAGCAGCTCTGTTTGCTCTGTATGCATCTTGTCGTTTGTTAGGGAAGTCAGTTCAGGGCCAGCCATTTAAAAAAAAATAACTTTTTCCATAGTTACAGATGTCCCATGCTGAGATGTGTGAGGAGCCAGCAGCGACACTAGTAGAAGAGACCAGTTGTTCATGACCAGGTTACTAAGGAGCTGTCACTAGCAGCGTTATGAAGACACAGAGCTGCCGTCAACAGCCTCGGGAGAAGAGACCGTTCTCACGGACCATGACCAGGTTAGTGAGGGGCCACAGCTGGAAGCACGGGGAAAGTTGTTTTTTTTTTTTCTTATCTTATGCGACTGAAGTTTGTGAGCAGGAGTGAACAGCAGATCAGTGGCAGTGCGAAGTGATAACCCCGAAGCTGGACAGGGTACAGTGGACACAGATTTTCTTCCTGTGCTGTTCTACTAAAATAACAGCATAGGGTTCTGGGGTTCTCAGCCAATCAGCTTCCTACATTATCCTGACCCATTTCTTAATAAACAGTGAAGAAAGGAAACAGTCAAAACTAAAAATCTGTATGAAATAACATGTAACTGTCATACAAGGGAAACAGCATAAGCAACACAAAGGGAGTGGTCAGGGTGTATGGAGACAGTGAGAATTGCAGCTGAAAGCAGTGAGGGAGGTAGAGGTAAATGGAGGGAGCAGAAGCCTCACCCATGAACAGAAAGGGATGGAGGTGAGGTGGGGTGTCTTGAGTTGCAAAATGCTTTGGGATACAGTTTACATGAAATGCATTATATAAATAGAGAATACACAATGGCCTGTCTCACAATAATAATAATGCGAAAAAAATCAGTTTATGCTGACCCCGCCAACCACCCAGCATCTTCTCATACGCACACCAAGGCATAAATTAGTGTCGGAGAGTTGATTAGCGGCCTTTGCTAATCAAAATTAAAAATGATTAGCAATCAGCCAATCTTGATTAGCAGTTTTCTAAAATGTGTGCAACTGAAATGCCATTCTGCATCACAGGTGTGGAAATCCATTTTGGCCAGGATTTGAAAAATGACAGCTGTGACATACATGAGGTGGGGTAATAAGAAGGCTATGTTGAAACTCTGGTGTCAAAATATTTAAAAAATTCCAAAGTTACGAGGGTGCGTAGCAAAATTGCAACAATTGGTCATAACTCTGCCAGTTTTTCATATTTTGACCCAAAAGTTTCAACATAGCCTTCTTATGACCCCACCTCATGAACAATATGACTGTCATTACAAAAATCCTGCCCAAAAGTTGAATTTGTCAAGTGACTGCAAAATCACCTTTCAGGCAGGAGTTGCTTAGTGACAGTTATATTGTTCATGAGGCGGGGTCCCCAAAAGGCTATGTTGAAAATTTGGGGTCAATATCTCAAAAAATGACCAAGTTATGCACCAAAGTTGAACCCCCCCACTGAATCAGATAGGACCACATCTACCTTAGTTCTCATACTGCAGTCGCTGGTTCCAGCAACAAGATATGTCTTGGATCGGAGCACGGCTCTTGAAACTCAGGTGAGTAAGGGAGTGTGGGGGTGTACTAGGGGGTGTGAGGTGGTAGCTGCTGAGTGGGAGGTGTGGGTGGGAAGGAGGTACAATCGGCGAGGGACTGTGTTTTTTTCCTTGCAGGTTTACAAAAAAAAAAACAACACTGCGGACCGTTTTCTTTTTTTACAGAAAAAAAAGACAATTGGGGATAGGGAGGGAGAATGCCGCTAGACACCAGGGAATTATGAGGACAGCGATGGGTATGGTACCACTAGACCACCAGGGAACTTTAATAAATCATACTATGGGGATCGTGATCGTAGGGTGGGGGTGTCACTAGAACACCATATGGGGATAGCAATCAGCAGAGGGTTGGGGAGGGGCCACTAGACACCAGGGGAAAGAACAATAAACAAAGGGCGTGCGTTCATAGGGTGGTGGGCGCCACTAGACACCAGGGAAAATTAAAATAATTAGGGGGACGGCCAGTTTACATGATTGATTAGCAGTCACTGCTAATCATGCAGACAATTGACTCGCATTTCCCGATTCTTGCGTCGCAAACTGCAATGCGAACCCACTTATTTTATCCATTGCACGCCTAACTCGCATAGCACCAGGAGTACGTCTCAGCACACCTTCCTGGTAACTTTGTGTTGGACCACCCAGGCTTAACGTTCTTTCATGTTCAGAGCTACTAGCAGCTTAAAGAACCTCCCCCAGGATATCCTCGACAAACCCAAGCTTGGTTCCTTCAAACACAAACTCCAACAGCACCTTACCACACTTAGCAACTGTGACTGTACCAACTAGCTTTTTACCCTAGCAGAACATTGCCACCCCAGTCCCTATTCTGCACTAGCACCCTACAGCTCTCTCCCTCTATCAGCTCCCCTTCCCTTCGCCGGTCACCCCTCCTCATTCCTCCCCATCCTCATCCCCTGACAGCTCCTGGATTTTCTACACTTTCCTCTGATCCTTCTCTCTGTTACCCCCATGTCCTCTGTGCTCCCTCCCACTCTCTCCCCCATACCACTTCACTCCCCTCCCTTCAACCCTCAGCCTCAACAAAATCTCCTTGCTGACTGCTCTGCTTATGCCCCTTCTCCTTCCCTCCACTCTCTTACTTGATAAAACCAATAGTCTGACTGCTCAAATGTTTCTGCGTCACACTATTGGTGCACCAACCTGTAATTTGTATTGTAAACTTGTATTTTGTACCTGTAACCTCCCTTACCTGTTTCCCTCTACACGTTCATGCTGTTACCTTTCCTCATTTATCAATTTGCACTGGGATTGGAACCCCACACTCTTTTGACAATGTCTCCTCACTGATGGCTCAAGTGTCACCTAATGTTCTCTCATTGTCTGTGCCCACTGTTATCATCTACACCCACTGTATCCACAAATGTACACAATGCTAACGTTTACTCAAATGTGTATACATTTGTTTACCACATAATTCTGCCTTGTGATTCAACATCCCATTGTCTGTACTATTTTATTGTACTTTGTCTATATTCTGACCTACTGTATACTCAGATGTGGAACCTTTGTAAAAGGGTCTCTGACTCAAAGGTTTTGTAATTC
This sequence comes from Neoceratodus forsteri, assembly GCA_016271365.2. Taxonomy (NCBI): domain Eukaryota; kingdom Metazoa; phylum Chordata; order Ceratodontiformes; family Ceratodontidae; genus Neoceratodus; species Neoceratodus forsteri. The sequence goes on along the minus strand of CM028131.1, from coordinate 246,479,458 downwards.
CGAGAAATAAATAAATAATTTATCTTCATGAATGAGAGGACAGGACCACAGCTCATAAATGGCAGTCACAAGTGAGTTACAACAAAGTCCTGCCCCTAACAAATTGAGATGAATTGTATATTTTGAGTCAAGCTGTTGTGTATTCAATTTATACAGCAGCACTTTATAAGGTATACAATGTAAGTCAGCTGTTTGTGTAAATATATAACTGTTTTTCTTTGAATTCAGCAGCTGGCTTTGGAGCAAGACAATGCTATTGTGATCTCATCAGCATTGTGAAAGCTGCTATCTGTTTGGTTCCTAGGCTGATGATAGCAACTGTGACACATCTAACCTCCAGATAAATGTTTATCTGGAGGCTAGACAGTGGAATACATTTATCTGGGGAAATGTATCAGCATTGGCGTTGTATAAAATCAGTTTTATTTCCTTCTTTAGTACCATCACATTCTTATTCTGAAGTTGAGACAGATACTGAGTTTTTTTTTTCCGTTCATATAACGTATATTGTACATCAACAGCAATCATAGAAAACATTGACCTTTAGGGGGAATTTTCACTGTTAGCAAAGAAACAGCTGTAACAAAAACTATAAACAATACATAATGGGCCGGATATTCAAACTGCGCTATTCTGTGGAGCAAGCCCTTGCGCTGCACAAAATAGTTGAGCAGGGGTGTGGCCAGAGCGATATTCAAAGAAGCTGCGCCCTTGAGCAACTCCTTTGAATATCACCCCCGCCACAGCCACTGTGCATGGCGCAGTGGAACTTGCGCCACCGCAAGTGGTCAGAGTGGAGCATTCAACTTGCGGTGGCGCAAGTACCATTGCGCCATGCGCAAAATCCTGATATTCAAAAGGTGACATGCAAATGGGGCCATAATTCATGAAAGGCGGGGGGCCATTTGCTTCTGATTATGGCCCCATTTGCATGCCATTAGCATGCAGGTGCGCCGATCCCCGAGGACTTGAGCCTGGTGTCCTGCCAGGCAGCAGCCATCGGGGACCGATGCCCCCTGCAGCCCGATCGCAGGCAAAAGAGTGAAAACCCCACCACCACTCCTCACTAGCCCGATTGCGGGCAACAGCGGAAAAGTCCCCCCTTCCCCGACTGGCCCGATCGCGGGCATAGCTGAAATCCCCCCCCCACCAGCCCGATCGCGGGCAGCAAAGGTCCCCCTCCCAACATCCCTGGTGGTCTGATAAGCCCGATCCACGGGCTAGAGATATAAACACCCCGAACACATCCGGTGGTCCGATAAGCCCGATCGCGGGCTAGAGATATATAAAACACACACCCGAACATATCGGTGGTCCGATAAGCCCGATCGGCGAGGCTCGAGATATCGTAAAATACACACCCCCCAACATATCCCTGGTGATCTAGGTTCACCCACCCCCACCCATGATCTTTCTTCAATGGCTTGGACTTAATCCATGCTCCATTCTCTGTTTGCTAAATAGCGGTGCACACTTTCCTCCTCCCCCTGGAGAACTGCAAGGAGTCTGTCAATGTGTGGATAATGAACTGTATCCACCCCCTAGAAAAACAGATTTCTCACCTGTAACCATAGTTTGTATGAAGTTCACATCCCCCCCCCACCAAGTTACATACAGATCCCTACTGTAGTTTCCACATGCAAAGATCTGACATCATGTGATGGAGTCGGGGGGGGGTATACTGCACGGGTAGTAGGAGGAGCTTAGCTTCAAGACATCTGACGAATCAGCACTTCTGGTGGAATTGCCAGTGTCTGAATGTGAACTACATACCACTCCTGGAACTATGGTTACAGGTGAGTAACCTATTTTTCAGCTATATGAAGCTTGAGGACTGCAAAAATAAGCAACAGAGTGCTGCAGTTATAGTTTCTCCAGTTCTGAGATTTATCCTAGTACCAAATTCTCATAATGTTATTGCATTAAACAGTGGTTCCTTTCACTTAGCGCCAACCATCCCTAGAAATCAACAGTATAAGGGCATGAAAGAAATAGATGTCACGGTGTTTCTAATTGCTGGGGGCAAACAATATGAGGGCAAAATATGTCTTACAGGCTGTTTTAAGTGGCTCCCTGATCCTGAAATGCCCATGACAGCTGATCGATGTGGCATTTGACAAGGGATCCTTGCATCTTTGAGTTTGCCAAAGTAGTATGTACAAGCAGTATCAGACTATTTAGAAACTAAAGGGGGCTTGATAAATTCCTAAATAATATGCAGGAGGCAGTACAGTGTAGTGGTTTAAGGCTCTGAGCTGCAAACCTGGAGATCTGGGTATAAATCCCACAGGCCTCCATTTGCATACTGTGTGACCCTGAGCAAGTCACTTAACTTCTTTGTGCTTTCAGGTTGCACCTGTAAACAAGCTTCAGCTTAGTGTGCCTAGTGTGCCTCTCCTGGTAAAACAAAACAAAATATATATTGATACTACTTCTGCCTAGTTTTGTCCCATAAATTTGTTTTGCTCATGGTCCAGTGTTGTGTGGCCCCCTTTTGCTCGACACCCCGACAGCGAAACACAGAAAAAGACCACTACAGCGACAGTTGCTGTAATGGTCCGTTTCCATGTTTCGCTTTCCCCCAGTGTTCTGCCTCCCGGACCAACTCCGACCTGGAATTGTGAATCGCATAAAGTCCGGTGGGTGCAGGGCGCGAAGCCCTTGCAGAAAACACTAGGGAATTAAGCGGCACAATGCCTCGTCGGTGTGTGCACGTCGCTATCTTGTGAAGTCATCATTTTACTGTCGAGCTCACTTGGTGCTTCCTCCAGTGTTTAACGTTTACTAAAGACAGTAGGACATAACTTGGAACATCGGGCAAAGCCTTCTTTTAGGAAACCCCATCATCTTTCCAACAAGCATCAGACAAATGCAACCAGACACCACCCAAGGTCCCACATCTCTGGAGTACCATGTAAACCGGACTGATGTTGCTGTGTTAAAACAAGGAAAAAGACCAGGGATTTATCATCCCGAACCCTTGTGTTCTGTTGGCAAGTAAGTAATATTTTGCTTCACATGGTTCACCTGTTACCCCATAGCAGCTGGAAAAATATGCTTTTTCTTGGACAAGTGAAACTGCTTCCACTACTGCACCTGCTGTTCCCCTTTGGAAGTTCAGCCTTCCCAGTTGAGGCTACCCATGTCCTCCTCCCAAATTTTATGCCTAGGAGCTGTTTACAAGAAGCTGCTTCCAGAATCCCCAAAATATCCAAGTTACCTTCATACGATCATATGAAAACACCAACAGAAGGCCCAAAGGGGGGGAGGGGCACGTGGCCAACAGCCAAAGGCACTAGACGTGTGTTGAGAAAGCTTCCAATCAGCCTTTGAGTTAAACATTATTTTTGGCAAAATAAGCAGTTAAAAGTTAAAAAATTTTAACTCTTCTTGTTTGTTGTTGATCAGACAGCAAGAATATGAATTTCCAGGACAGTACAATATGGAGAAGCTGCGACGGACAGCTCCTCCAGAATTGGGGGGAAAGCAGCCAAGCTAAACAGAAAGATGGCACAGGTCAAGGAGCACTCATGGGTGGAGGAGCCGCAATGTAGAGCTCTCAAACAGAGAGGTACTCTTGGCCATTAAAGATTTAGAACCAATAGAACATGAATAAAAGATGGTCACAGAGTGCAAAGTTGATCTGATTACAGCAGTGGTGCAGCAGGCAAAAACTATGGCACACAAAGCAGCAATAGTTACCTCCAGAGTCTTACAGGAAAATAAAATATTGAGGTTACAGCCGGCCTGGTGGGGCTGAGGCACTGGATGCCACACCTTGCACCACGCTGGCGACCTGGGTTTGGGAACAGGTGTGCATCGTCAGGGGTCGGCTGGGGTGGAAGGGTGGGAGCTGGATTGAGCAGCCGTGAGGAAGCTCTCCTCTCCCGTGGAGGGACTCTGCTGAACCTGCCGATAACTTCTGCCAGGCAGAGGCCTGGAGGCAGTGTAGGATGGAAGGCGGCAAGAAGGGGAGGGTGTTGCAATGAGAAATGAGCTGCCTCGTGTTCCAAGGAGCCAAAAGGCAGGAGCCAAGTACCTTTTGTACTGGGATTAATAAAAAGTGAGCTGACTTGGATCTTTTTTTTTGTTTTGTTTTTTTATAACTTTCTTTATCCTTCTACTTACTGGCCCCTTAGACCTCTCTCTGGCAAGGTCACTCGGAGCTGTCTTATCCCACCCTGCCTGAGGTCCACCTGGGTCTGGTCTTCTGCTTCCTGGGAACTCCCTTCCAGCTCCTCCGACTACCCTGCCTCCCCCCGGCTCTGAGCCCCTCTGGGGTGGGACTGCCATACTCCTCTCGCACTCTCTCTACAATCTAGAAGGGCAGCTGGGGAGTGGAGATGAGAGACAGTGACCAGCCAGGATGGACCCGGAAGTGGGCATAGGGGCAGACCACTGGGCCCACCTTCACCTGTCCAGATGCCAGCGTGATCTTCCCTTGTCGGTCTTCACCATTCATTACTGTTGGGTGTAAGCTGGATGCATGCATGCGCCTGGGAGCTTTTTTTTTTTTGGGAGGAGTCGGCGCCGACGGTACCGCCCACGAGAGTGATGCACTGTGTAGTGTGTGAGGGGTGGCTGTTAGGTGCCGTAGACTCCTCCTCCATCCCAGTTCTGTTTCTCCCACCATTGAGGCTGAACCTGCTACGACCGCTGTGAGAACATTCTACTGTGCCACTTAGGCCTAGTCGAGTTGTCGATGCCGCTTTATTCTCCTTCATCCCAGTTCTCCATCCCGATGCCGCTAGCCGGTAAGACCATTTCATTTACTTTTCAGCTGCACTGGGATCTTGTTTTAATTGTATTATTTTCTCATCATGTCCAATCTGGGCTAAGAATCCACATGGCCGCGGCTCCCTATGCATCTGTGCCCTTGTGTCCGCCAATTTTCCTCACGGATTGACATGATGTTTGCCTTTGGTGCCTGGGACCCAACCATGATATGGAGCGCTGGACGCCTGTTTTCCATGGACTGCGTGTACTGGAAATCTGCATGTTCAAGACCGGCAGGGCTCCACGACTTTTGAAGGACATCGCCTGCGGGCCTCCCAGGCTAGATCTCTAGACCCTTTCCCCGGGTCCCCTCCTGGGTCTATAAGGCCTGGCGAGGAGGAAGCCTCCTCCACCCAGCCTTGCCGAGCAGGTGGTTTCTTCTTCCGCACCCAGAGTCGCATCACTGGCACCGTCCCGGCAGTCACCTCCATGGAGGTACAGTCTCCCCCAGTGTCATGTCCCTCGGTTGTGGGGCCCGGCACTGGTGGATCCTTGGTGCCACCAGACAGTGCCGCTCTGGATCTAGGTGTCATTCATGGTGCCAGTGATCGGTAGTGCCGCCGCCGCCCTGGGCCTTGGTGCTGTTCACAGCACCAGTGGCTCAGGTGGTGCCATCAGTGGCACCATCCTGGGTTCTGGTGCCGTTCGCGGCGCCAGTGACTCGGGCTGTGCCGTTCTCCATGTTGTGGTCCACGGCGGTGCTGCTGACATGGGCTCTCTCAGGGTAGCTTCTCTGGAGGTCCTTCTGCTCACCTCCTCCTCGGGGGGGTGCCATTCAGAATTGGACCCGGACTGGCACCCGACTCCTCAGAGTCGGAGGCCTCTGTGGGATGTGGCGTTGGGTGGCCCAGCATCCCTCTCCCTGAGTCCCTGGAGAAAGTTACTTCTTGGGGTTCCATGGCTAGGAATAGCCTGGGATCTCTTGGTGGTGATAGTTCTGGAATTCGGGAGGCCTGGATGGCCAGCCCGGTTCGGTTACGGCCAAACCTGGGGAGGTGCCTACGACCTAGGCGATACCTCCTCGGCAAAAGGAGCCGATTTCCGAGGGGTCCACAAAAAAGAAACGAAAGTCCGCCGGTTCGGATCCAGTACCGCTTAATCCAACCACGGACGAGATCGCCAAAGCGATTAGTATTGTCCAATCGCTTCGTCCGGTTCTGTCCGAACCGGTGCCGCCGGTTAGTCGGTCGGAACCCGGCTCCTTTGGATTACGATACGGATGCTTTCTATGAGGAGTGGGAGGGAGACAAAGACTATCCCGATGATGATGACGGTGACTACGACAGTGGGGGTCTGGATGTGCCCATCGAACCGGACATCTCCCCAGACAGACCCTCTGATTTCTCCCCTCCCAGGCTTTCTGAGTCCCCTTCTCACTTCTTGTTTTACAAGAAGGTGGCTGAAACCCTCCAGCTCCCTTTGGTTGAAGCTGCTGAGGAGGAAGAAGAGCTTGATTTTGTGGAGATGATGGCCATCCCAGAGTCCAAAAGGTTGTCTATTCCCCTTCACAAGTCCTTGGGAAACAGACAAAAAGATTCTACAGACTCCTACCTCTTTACCTCCTGTAGATAAAAGAATGGACAGGAGATACATGTTATCAGGCTCATGCGGAGTTCCTTTATTCACATGCAGCCATGTTGGGGTAGTGCAGGCTGCAGCCTGTGACAGAGCAACATTCCTTTAGTCACACCCCCAGACAAGGACTCCAGTAAAGTCAATGCCATGGCCAAGAAACTATACTTGGCATCCTCTTTGGGACTCAGGTAGGCAAATTATATGGCCTACAGCCAGGTACCAGAAGTCCAGGTGGGATACGGTTCTGAACTGGCTAAAAGGCCTCCCCCAGCTAGCCAAAGAGCTGGAGGAGGTGGCTGCGGATGGAATTGAGGCATCCAAAGTACAATTTCACGCTGCTGTTGACTCCAACGATGTGGCATCCAGAGTCATGGCTACATCTGTGTCTCTCAGAAGGCATGCTTGGCTCAGATGTACTAGCCTATCACAGGACACCCAGTCTAAGGCTATGGATTTTCCTGTAGTTGGTAACTCTCTGTTTGGGGAGCAGACAGAGGCTTACATGAAGAAAATGGACGAATATAGAACCACTTACAGGAGTGCACAGGCCAAGGAAAGGCAAGCCACTCCTCAGAAGCAGCAGTCCAGGGGCAGGGGCAGGCCTTTTCACAGGCCTTTTACCAGCTCCAGGCCTCCTTGTCTTACCCACAAAGGGTTTTTTCCGAGGGAGGGTAGAAGGGGATGAGCAGGGCTGCTTCTTCCTCCCAGTCTAGGCTCCTCCCAAGCAGACACCCTGAGGTGTCAGCCCGGTCGACTCTCCAATCCCAGAAGGAGGCAGGCTGGCTTACTACTTTCAGGCCTGGAAGTCTGTTACCTCAGACAAGTGGGTCCTGGAAGTAGTAAGCCAGGGACTAGCCCTCAGCTTCAAAAGGTACCCAAAAAGGAGGGCCAAGTCTTTTCCATCTGCATCAGTTTCAGAAACCCTTGCCCTAGAGGCAGAGGTTTCCTCTCTCCTGGCTCTCACAGCCATAGAGAAGGTTCCTACTCAACACAGGGGAAAAGGCCTGTACTCCAGGTACTTCCTTACCCCAAAGAAAACGGGAGTGGCGACCCATCCTGGATCTAAGGTATCTGAACAAACACATTTCAAAACCCAAGTTCAAAATGGTAACTCTGGGAATAATCCTTCCCTGTTTAAGACCAGGAGATTGGCTAGCATCACTGGACCTCAAGGATGCCTACTTCCACATCCCTATAAGGTGCTCCCACAGAAAATGCCTCAGGTTCGAGTTGCCTTCTGGCCATTATCAGTTCAAGGCCATGCCTTTTGGCCTAACATCAGCTCCAAGGGTGTTCACAAAGTGCCTTGCAGTAGTGGTGGCTTACCTCAGAGGACAGGGTATCACCATTTTTCCATATCTGGATGACTGGCTCCTAGTAGGGGTATCTTCAGACCAGGTCAGGTCAGCTCTGCAAACCACTCAGGACTTGCTCAGTTCCTTGGGATTTCTTCTCAATCTGCCAAAATCTGTCCTCGAACCAGTACAGCTTCTCACCTTCATAGGGGTGGAATTGGATACTACCCAAGCAAAAGCTTTCCTTCCTCTGGCAAGGGTGAAGGCCTTAGTAGACCTCGCTTCCTCCTTTCGGCCTCAGGTTTCTCTTCCAGCGAGACAGTTCCTCCAACTCCTGGGCCACATGGCAGCCTCCACTGCAGTGGTTCAGGGAGCCAGATTTCAGATGCGGGACATTCAGTTCCATCTAAGGTCCTTTTGGTCACAGAGAACAGATTCTCTCACCAAACTGATTCCAGTGACCCAACTCTGGTCCAGGCTCTCCAGTGATGGCTGGACCAGGACAACCTCAGACAAGGGGTTCCATTTCTCCCTCAACTTCCATCAGTAGTACTGACTATGGATGCTTCTATCCTAGGCTGGGGAGCCCACCTGGGAGCCCCAACAGCTCAGGGGATCTGGTCCTCGCAGGAGTCTCATCCTCATATCAACCTCTTGGAACTCAGGGCAGTTTTTCTAGCCCTTCAGACCTTTTCGGATTCAGTCAAAGGCAAGGTGGTCCAAGTCAGGACGGACAACACTACCACAATGTGGTACATCAACAAGCAGGGAGGCACTTCATCCGGCCTTGTGCACAGAGGCCATGAAGATTTGGTCTCTGGCCTATTCCTTCAGACTTCCCTGGTAGCAGTTCATCTTCCAGGAAGGACAATGTACTGGCAGATGCCCTGAGCAGGATTTCACAGGGGCATCACAGAATGGTCCTTGAATCTCACATTCTGAGGATCATTTTCTCCAAGTGGGGCATTCCAGAAATAGATATATTTGCAGCACCAGACAATCATCGACATCCTCTGTTTTGCAGACCTCCAGTCCTGGGGACAGTTCCCCAGCATGCCCTCATTCTGAACTGGAAGGGCAGGTTTCTCTATGCCTTCCTCCTTTCCCTCTCCTGTTCAGAGTTCTGATCAAGATAAGAACTCAACCCTGCACAGTGATACTGGTGGCTCCAGATTGGGTCAGACAACCCTGTTATCCTCTACTGCTGTCCTTGGCTGTCTCACGTCCCCTGTCTCTTCCCAGGAGATACAATCTTCTCTCCTCCTCCCAGGGACGGATCTGGTACCCCAGTCTCCAGTCTCTCAACCTCAAGGCCTGGCTCTTGAAGAGTTAGAATATGCAGCTCTGCATCTCTTTCAGGGAGTTCTGGATATTCTGAAGGTCTCCAGGAAACCTTCCACTAGAAAAACTTACAATTCCAAATGGAAGAGGTTCAGTATTTGGTGCTCTCAGAAAGATATTGTGCCTGATTCTGCAGGCATTTCCACAACCTTAAATTATCTAGCTCATCTGAATAGTCTAGGCCTTAGGCCTGCCACTCTGAAGGTTCATCTAGCAGCTGTCTCTGCATTCCTTTCAGTAGGGAAGGCCTCTTCCCTGGCATCTCATCCTGTTTTCAGGAAGCTTTTCAAAGGCCTGGTTCACATTAACCCTCCCTTTAGGAAGCCTACTCCGCCTTGGGATCTTAATGTCTGCATTGCTCAGCTTATGCAGCCACCCTTTGAGCCTATGGCTTCGGCTGAATTGAAGTACTTGACCTGGAAAACTGTGTTCCTGGTAGCTATTATTTCTGCCAGGCGGATTAGTGGATTACAGGCCCTGTCAGTTGAACCTGACTTCATATCCTTCCATAGGGATAAAGTGGTCCTAAGAACTAATAGGAGGTTCTTGCCTAAAGTGGTATCGGATTTTCATCTAAACCAGTCTGTGTCTCTTCCTGTATTTTCACGACCATTCTTCCCAGGGAAAAAGATTACACAGTTTGATGTTACAGAGGCACTAGCTACTACATAGAGCATACTAAGGCACACAAAATGACTGTCTTCAATTGTTCCTCACTTATGGTGAAGTGGGGAAGGTAAGCCTGCCACTAAGAGAACTATTGCCAGGTGGATTGTTTCCTGTATACAATTTTGCTATGACAAATTGGGTGGAATACCCCCTTCAGGCCTGAGGGCTCACTCGACTAGAGGTTACAGCTGCTACTCTAGCCTCCAGAGATATACCCTTGTTAGAGATCTGAAAGCAGCCACCTGGAAAAAGTACATATATTCACCAAGCATTACTCTCTGACATCCAGTCTAGGAGTGATGCTAGGTTTAACACAACAGTACTGCACAGCCTGTTCCCAAAGTAGGTTCTGCATTCCCTCCTCCATAGGGAACTGCTTGGTAGTCTGCATTATGTCTGAATACAGCAAGACTTCATGTTGTTTGAAGAAAAAATTACTCCCCATAGTAATGTTGTTTCTTCTAATGGAGTCTTGCTGTATTCAGACCTCCCCCCTGCCTCCCCTCTCAGAACCTGTTTTTGGGAAGTGGGTTGGCAGGCACAGTGTTGACCTCAGGGGTATACCTTGTACCCTCCCTCTTGGTGGGGTAACTTATGTTTTTCCTTCTTGTGTTGCATAGTTTTAATTGTCACTACCTTATTTCTTCTTGGGTTTTCGACTTGAGTCTTTTTTGGGCCCCTTTTGGCTATGTGTTCAAACAATTTCCACATTTTAGTGTCAGGTTAGTTATTTGCTCGTAATAATCTGATGATTGCACTGGTAAGTACCACAGACAGAGGTTTGAAAACAGAGCTCGAGCTCAACGTTCCATGCTTCTGCAAGGAGTTAACTCTTTCCTCTCTGGGGCAGTTCAAGTGCTGGGCCTAACTGCATTATGTCTGAATACAGCAATACTCCATTAGAAGAAACAACATTACTATGGTGAGTAATGTTTTCATGTTGGGGTGGTGCAAGCTGCAGCCTGTAACAAGGCTAGTATTCCCCTGGCATTTCACCCCCCAGATAAGAATTCTAGGAAAGTGGATGCCATGGCTAAGAAACAGTACTTGGCACCCTTTTTGGGGCTCAGGCAATCAAACTACATGGCATATATAGCCAGGTACCAGAAGTCTATGTGGGATACGGTTCTGGAGCTGGCTAAGAATGCCCCTCCGCAGCTAGCCAAGAAGCTGGAGCAGGTGGCTATAGATGGTATAGAGGCATCCAAAGTGCAATTTCATGCTGCTGTGGACTCGAATGATGTGCATTCTAGAGTCGTGGCTACATCTATCCCCATGAGGAGGTTTGCTTGGCTTAGATGTACCAGTCTTTCGCAGGATACCCAGACTAAGGCTATGGATTTCCCTGTAAATGGTAATTCACTGTTTGGTGAGCAAACAGAGAACTACGTGAAGAAGATGGACGAATATAGGACCACCTATAGGACTGCTGCAGCCAAGGAAAAGCAGGCCACTCCTCAGAAGCAGCAATTCAGGGCCAGAAGGGGCAGTCCTTTTCACAGGCCTTTCTACCAAGCTCAGGCCTCTTCCTCTTCTTTCCGGCAGAGGGGTTCTTTGGGGAAGAGGCAGGCTTGGATGACCAGGACCCCATCATTCCATGATCTAAGCCCCTGCCTAACAGACACCCTGAGGGTGTCAGGCAGGGTCGCCTCCAGTTCCAGTAGGGGTCAGGTTGGCTGGCTACTCCCAGGCCTGGAGTCTATTACTTCAGACAAATGGGTCCTGGAAGTAGTGAGCCAGGGACTTGCTCTCAGTTTCAAAAGGTTCCCAAAAATGAGAGCAAGGTCCTTCAGTCCTCCCTCTCCCTTGGAGACAAAGGCCTTAGAGGCAGAAGTCTCCTCTCTTCTGCTTCTGCAAGCAGTAGAGAAGGTACCTCATTGTCACAGGGGAAAGGAACTGTACTCCAGATACTTCCTTACCCCAAAAAAGACAGGGGAGTGGCGACCCATCCTAGATTTAAGGTACCTGAACACACACTTAACAAAACCAAAATTCAAGATGGTGACTCTGGGAGTAATTCTTCCCTCTTTGAGACCAGGAGACTGGCTAGCCTTTCTGGATCTCAGGATGCCTATTTCCACATACGTGTCAGACATTCCCACAGAAAGTACCCAAGGTTCGAGTTGCCCTCAGGCCATTACCAGTTCAGAGCTATGCCTTCGGCCTAACATATGCTCCAAGGGTGTTCACCAAGTGTCTTGCAGTAGTGGTGGCATTCCTCAGGAGACAGGGTATCCTTCTGTTCCCATACCTGGACAACTGGCTCATTGTAGGCCAGTCCTCAGACCAAGTCAAGTCAGCCATAGCGGTCACTCAGAAACTTCTAGACTCCTTAGGTTTCATTCTGAACCTAGAAAAGTCTGTCCTGGAACCAACCCAGATCCTCACTTTCATTGGGGTGGAACTAGACATTATTCGGGCAAGAGCATTTCTTCCTCTCTCAAGGTTCAGTCCCTTGCCTACTCTGGCTTCCTCTTTTCGTCCTCTAGTTTCTCGTCCAGCCAGACACTTTCTACAGTTGCTGGGTCACATGGCAACATCCACAGCAGTGGTCCAGGGAGCAAGGTTTCAGATGAGAGATATTCGGATGAGATGTTAAACCGAGGTCCCATCTTCTTGGATTGGTGGTAGTTCAGGTGAATGTTAAAGATCCCATGGCACTTATCGAAAAGAGTAGGGGAATTTTATTGAGAAAGTTGGACTTCATTACAGAAAAAAGAATCAAACAATACAACAAACAAAGATTAAAAAAAAAATACCCATCAAAACATACAGATACAGAAGTTACGAAATAAAAGGGAGAATCCCCTCAAATGACTGTAAAAAGATCACAGTTAGACCATAAATGAAAAAACTGAGGCCCTGCAAAACGGTTAAAATCCTGTACTTTAACGATACAAATAGCAATTCTAATATTATCAGTTACTTCAGATACTGGAATCAATTTTTGATGCAAAACCAGCATACATCTGGCCTGCCGTAAGTAATAACGAATTAAAGAAAAAACAATAAATAAAGTATCTTCATGATATTTTTGACATAATGCACCTTACGCACAAAACATAATTTGAGCATAAGATAGATGTAATAGCATTGGTTCAGACCACAAACCAGCTAACTAGTCCAAAAGGAAACAGCAAAGGGACACTCCAAAAAAAGGTGTTGTTGGTTTTCAAGTGTAACAGAACAACCCACCCTGGGGCAGTATCGTACGTCTAAAGCTTTGTGCTTATGATTGCCTTTTACACTCAGACACCCATAATTACCTAATCAAACTACATCCCAAACATAAGAGGGCAGATGGGGATTACAGAGTTGTTGAAGAATCCAATCGACCCGATGTGAGGTACAAGACGGTAGAACCACCCTATCCCGTGCATCTTTCCTCCAAATGGTGTCATAGAGAAGTACCTTAGATAAAATACAAAAATCCTGTGGACGTAAATCCCAAGATAGAGCCACCTTAATAGCTTCTTTCCCATATAGTGGAACATCAGAAAATCGAAAAACCCACCCTTTTTTCCCCAAATCCCAACTGGGAAGGCAAGGCACTAACCAGTGCAACAACAAGGGTTTCAATACCACTATCCCTGGTTTTAAAGCTTTCCCAAAATTAGCGTTAAAAAATATACTGTAAAAAAAAGCCACCTGGTTGATCATCCCAAACCCTCCCTCCTCATATGGTCTATAGGTTATACTCCTTTTCACCGGGTTCAATCTAGAACCCCACAACCCTTGAAAAAAAATCCTATACAATCTGGAAAAGCATCCCATGGGTGGAGGAAATACGTAACAAAGATATAAAAATGGGAGTACCAAAGTTTTAATCAACATAACACGTTTTCTAATCAGATACTGTTTCCATCCAGAAATCAAACCCTCCGCCTTTCCTAAGGCTAATTGCCAATTATAATTACATACATTATCAGTCCCCAAAAAATACCCAAGTACTTAAGCGGGCAATAATCAATAGCTATCCAGCATATTGACCTGTGGAAGATCTGGGTGTCCAAGAGGAACCCCAATACTTTTACAAAAATTAATTCGGGAACCTGAAACCGAAGAGTAAGTATTGAGAACTTGTAACACAACCGTTTCCACAGTACTAATATCCACGGTCAAAACCAAATCATCTGCATAAGCTAAAATTTTAACCGGATCCAATGAAGGGCCAACCCCCAACCCCAAAATATGAGGACAAAGGGAAATTGCCCGAATCAATGTATCAATACAGAAGTTATACAGGAGAGGGCTTAGTGGGCAGCCTTGTCGAACCCCCCTAACCATAGTGACTGGATTACCCAACCAACCATTCACATTTGGAATGATGGTAGCCTCAGTATACAGAGCTTTAATCCACCAGATAAACTGACAAGGAATCCCAAAAGCACATAACACCGAAAATAAGAAATCATGTGAGACCCTATCAAAAGCCTTCTCTTGGTCTAACCCCAACACCCAACCGGAGACCCTACCTTTCTCACCCAAGGCAAATAATTCACGTAACAGAATTAAATTATCATTTTGGCTCCTCCCGGGGATACCACAAGTCTGAGCAGGACTACGATGTGGTGAAATTTTTAAAAGCCTGGCCAACAAAATTTTTGCCAAGATTTTATAATCAACATTTAATAAACTCAAAGGCCCCCAATTTTGTAATTCAGTACGATCACCCTTTTTTTTTTAAAATGAGAACTAAAATAGCTTCCTTCATGGGCTTAGTTAATGAAGCTGTGGTCAGCATATTATTAATTAATAAAGTCAGTGCAGGAACCAAATCCTCTTTAAATGTTTGAAAAAACGAGCAGTAAGGCCATCTGATCCAGGTGCGGAATTAACATTCAGCTTGTCAATGGCAGCGCCACTCCTGGCTAAAATATCACAGACAACATATCCTGCTCCTCTAAAGTAAGAGGTGGAAGGAGTAGGGAGTCTAAGAAGGTTTAGCTAATTCACAACTCGGAGAATTACCCAACATAGACAGGACATGTTGTTCCACCACCTGAACCATTACCTCTGGATCTGATACCAGAACACCACTGGGTGACCTGGGTTCCTGAACAAACTTAGAGTCCACCCGTCCTTTACAGTCTTTGAGCGTATTAAGTCCACCTTTGGTCACCTGAAGTACCAAATCGTGCCTTCTGCCCGATGAACTAGCCCTATCATATTGCAGGGATCTCATTTGTGAACAAATCACCGCACTCTGAGCATTATAATCATAATCCATAGTATCTGATAAGGAAATCAGATGCTGCAATTGTTGCGAGTAGTGCTAAATATGATAGGTAGTTGCAGTATGTTTTGCAGCAGCTTGTCCTGAAAATCTGCCGCCATCTGTTTTTAGAGTCATCCCACCACTCACAAGGGTCTTCATAAATATCTGCTACGAAAGTCTGGCTGCCTATTCCTCCTCCATAGTTTTTGTAGGCAATGATCCTCTAACAGGGAATCATTAAGCTGCCACCTATTTTTTTACACCTTGGAGTATTCTTCCAGAACAATTCACCTTAACTGTTGCATGATCTGAGAACTCCACCCCAGAGTATTACATGGTAAAATCCGTAATACTTTAGATAAAAATTAAATCAATACGAGTCTGCACAATGGCCCTTTAAAAAAGTAAATCCCCAGACACATGACACGATCTATAGGCATCTACCAAATGCAGATTGTAACCACCTTTTTAAAGCGACAGAATCCAAAATAATTTTGTGATCTGTAACCCTCTATCCTTCTGATGCAACCCACAATTAAAGTTGCCAACCCACAAAATTAATCTAGAGGAATGCAAGTAAGGCTGAATTAAATGAAAAAGTGAAACCCTCTGTGCTTTAGATTGAGGGGCATAAACACCAATAATCCGAAATCTTTCACCGCAATAGGAAAAATCTAACAATAAAGCACGACCGGGCTGAATATCAACCAACCTTGACACCTGGAAATCAGAGTTGGAGAATAAAATCCCCACACCGTCACATTTGTCAGTACCTGAAGACCAAAAAGATGGACCTGAAGTCCATGCCTGGGATGCTTGTTGAAGCTCACGGTTAGATTTTAATCTGGTATCCACAAGACAGATTATATCACAGTTGAAATCTTGTAAGGTTAAAAGAAAAAAACAAGCTTTCTAGGTCCTTTAATACTGTTAACATTTAATGTACACACAGATAAAGTCTCCATCATTAGGTACCTATGGGTGACTTACTTCTCTGACTTTGTCTAGTCCTTTTTGCAATGGGGTCCAAATTCCCCCTCCCTCCGTGTCCGTACAAGATCGGATAGAAGAACTATCAGTATCCTCCCCCCCAGATTCTTTATCGGAGACGTCTGTAGCTAAGATAGAAAATTTATTTACAGACCTCCATGTATTCCTCTCACATTTTACCTCGACCCAACACCGCCAAACCTTTCCTTGTATGCGTTTATGGGGTATTGAACAAACCCAGCCGCCTCAGTACCAGACACCATGTTTACTTGGGGGCGCTTGGTGATGTCAAATACCACTGTATCTTCTTCCGAACCAAGCTTCAGGGATGGAAATGTCTTTAACATCCTTAGTCTGATCTATCTCCACAGGTGGAGGATAGACCCTTGTTTCCTTAACACTAGTGTCTTTTGACTTTTCAGGGAGTTCCCCAGATCCAGAGGTAAATGTTTTTTGAGTCTTAACCCGAGCTGCAATAACTTTATCCTGAGCCTGTTGAGCCAAGGAAATCAAGCCCACATGTGACGGGCAATCGTCCCTATTATGGGATGCCCAAGGGCAGCGTCCATATGCATGCCCTGTCCGTTCTCACAAGTTACACTTAAAAAGGTTAAGACAGGTACTAGAAGCATGTCCAAAATCAAAACAATGACTACATTTTATAGTGTCACAAGCAGAGCTAAAATGAGCTCTGGAGCCACATTTAAAATAAGATTTAGGCTGTCCCACGTAAAAAATAAGACCTTTGTCTTTTCCCAGATAAAAAAACTAGGTAGATGACTAGGCCCATTATTAGTGGAATACAATTTTACACAAATCCTCCATCCCCCATCCCATATTTGTTCACTATCTAATGTGGGTGTAGGTTTATTAAGCACCTCACAGCATTGTCTTAACCAAAATAAAATATCCTCAATGTGTACTCCTTCATTTTTAAACATCACCGTAATATTCCTAACAGCAGGCTTTGTTAAGGGAATTGCATGAAAGGGAGACCACGTAGGAGAGGCCTGACAAGCAGCATATTGGGCCCAAAATCGATTTAAACTGGAAACTTGTTTGAAACTAACATCAAAATTATGATTCCCCAAACTAATAAGGGCAAATATCTCAGAAGAAAGGAATTTCATGGATCCTTTAAGTAGTGTTTTCACCACATAGAGCCGAGTAGGAGGATCCACCGACCCACCTTTATATAATAGGTGAACCGCATTCCTTCTTGGAGCTGGTTCTCCTTAGATGAAAACAAATCAGCCAGCTTAAAGCCAACCGGTCTATCAGGATCCTCATCCTGAGATTCTAGTAACTGAGGGGCAGGTCCCATCCTAAGTGGACCCTCTGTTTCTAAGGGCATAGAAAGGGCAGCGACAGGGGAACCAAGCACATTAGGAGTGACCTGTAAATCAGTAGAAACATTCTCAACCTGAGCAGGCTCAACAACTGTTATTGCAGAATCATCAATACCTGACATTTGCTTAACACAATCAATAATATCCCCTTGAGGATCGTTAGGACTCATAACTTTAGAATTTGCCACAGACTCCCCAGCTTTGTGTAGCATATTTAGATACGTGGGGTCTTGAGAATCAGGAGTCCAAACCCCTCCATCCCCCAGTTCCCAACCAGCCCTCTTCAGAGCTTTTTCCGGAGACCAAGAAGCCTCCTGTCCAAAAAAGAGAGTCGAGGTATCCTTAGAAGCCTTAGGGACTCGCCCTTTCGAAAGTTCCACAGTACCTTGTTTACTCCATCCAGGAGTTTGTGAAGTTGGGAAGAAAAAAACCTCTGGACCCTCAGACCTAGTCGAAAATGCAGCTTTCGTCGTTCCAGGCAGCACACCCCGAGTAGAAGAAGCGTCACAGCCACTCGACGATTGTGGTCGTAAAGAAGAAACAGGTAAATCCTGCTTGGGCTGTAGGCACGCCGAGGAACCACCCGGCAAACTGCCAGCTCCAGCTCCAGCTTCCGGATTCGGAGCGTCGCTTGCAAGTGACGCCGACCTCACTGCGTCACGCTGGGTCTTACCAGACCATTGAATATTAGCCTTAGAAGGCCCGAGAGCTGCCTTTGGAAGCACAGCAATCTCAACATCCATCACAGCAAGTTCTTTTAGCAAAGCCGACCGCTTTGCATTTAATTCAGTTTGTAAAGTATGCTGTTCTGTAGGACCGACCTCCGGTGGCCCACCAACCTGAATCACATCCATACACTCCTCAGCTTCGATGATAGTCGCCATCGCGACTTCTGCTAAAACACACTCTTCCTCCACAGCCTCTGAGATTAGAAACACAGGGGAGGAGGCCCGCTCCCCTGCATTCACACCATCCAGCTCAAGCTCTGACTGCAGCATACCGACAGCAGCCAGTAGGGGAATTTCCTCGGTGTCCTGGCCAAATTTCCTTCATTCACTAAAAATACCACAAATAGCTTAATCTGGTTCAAGGTCAGTAGGCATTCATCTGTATCCCCCTCCCCGGGTCGTGCCTGAAAATAGGTAGGATTTATCTAGTGCACTTACCCGGTCAACAAAAATGAAATATAAATAAATATAATTATAAAAAGGGTCTGAGAAATGGAGCTTTCTGATTGGCTGCAAACATTCTAAAAGCCTTATGTTAATCTTTTATTAACATACATGTAGAGCTTAGCCATATGCTGAACAAGGTTTAACACTGTTTAAAAACATTTTTTATTATAATATCAATAAGGCACTTCCAGGGATTATGTTAATGGTCAGTTAATCACCCTCTAGGGGCATGTGGCACTCGGCTACACCTCGTGCCACAGTACACCCCTAGAAGGTGATTAACAGACCATTAACATAACCCTTGGTCATGCCTTATTGCTTAAATATTCAGTTTCATCTCAGATCTTATTGGTCTCAGAAAAAAGACCCTCTCTCCAGATTGATTCCTGTGTCTCAAACCCTAGTTCAGGCCCTCCAGTGATGGCTGGAGGAGTACAGTCTTTGACAAGGTGTCCCCTTTTAAGTCAGGCTCCTTCAGTGATTCTCATACAGAAGCCTCTTTACTGGGTTGGGGGGCTCACCTAGATCAGCTTACAGCTCAGGGATCTGGTCTCACCAGGAGTCTCTTCTACACATAAACCTTCTCGAACTGAGAGCTGTCTTTCTAGCACTTGGACATTCTCAACTGCTGTTCAGGGAAAGTGGTGCAGATCAGGACAGACAATACCACAACCATGTGATACATCAACAAGCAGCGAGGCACACGGTCCTCAGCCTTGTGCACAGAGGCCATGAAAATATGGTCTCTTGCTTATTCCTTCAGGCTTCCCTGATGGCTGTGCATCTCCCAGGGAAGGACAACATTCTAGCAGATGCTCTCAGTAGGATTTCCCGAATGGACCCTGAACCCCTAATTCTTCAGGTCATTTTCAAGAGGTGGGGCACTCTAGAGATAGATCTCTTTGCAGCCCCGGACAATCACCAACTTCCTCTTTTTGCTGCAGTCTGCTTCTTCTGGGCCCTGTCCTCAGGATGCTCTCTTGTTGGATTGGACAAGCAGATTCTCTATGCATTCCTCCTTTTCCTCTGATATTCAGGGTCCTAATCAAGATAAGGTCTCAGCCCTGCAAGTTAATTCTAGTGGCTCCAGACTGGGCCAGACAGCCTTAGTACCTTCTCTTGTCACTGTCAGTGACAATGTCTCTGTGTCTTCCCAGACAGTTTAATCTCCTTACCTTCTCTCAGGGAGGATTCTTTACCCCAACCTTCAGACTCTCAGGCTCAAAGCCTGGCTCTTGAAGAGCTAGAATATGCAAGTCTGCATCTTTCTCAATCAGTCTTGGACATTTTAAAGGTTAGCAGGAAACCTGCTACTAGAAAGACTTACAACTCCAAATGAAAAGATTTGGGTTTTGGTGTTCCCAGAAGCATGTCTTGCCAGAGCTGGCTGATATTGCTACTGTATTGGACTATTTGGTGCATCTTAACAGTTTAGGCCGCTGGCCTACTACTCTCAAGGTACATTTGGCAGCTGTGTCTGCCTTCCTTTCTGCTGGTAAGGGCTCTTCCCTGGCACCTCATCCAGTTTTCAAGAAATTTTTCAAGGGCCTGGTACATGTTAATCCTCCCTTTCGGCAGCCTACCCCTTCTTAGAACCTGAATATCTGTATCGCACAGCTTATGCAGCCCCCTTTTGAGCCTCTATCCTCAGCTGAGCTAAAGTACTTGACTTGGAAAACTGTATTCCTGGTAGCCATTACCTCTGCCAGGAGAATCAGTGAATTACAGGCTTTATCAGTGGAACCTCACTTCATTTCATTTCACAGGGATAACCTGTTCGAACCAACAGAAAGTTTCTTCCCAAGGTGGTATCAGACTTTCCTTTGAATCAGTCTTTATCATTGCCTGTATTTTTCACTGGCCATTCTTCCTCTGGGGAGAGAAGATTACACAGTCTTGATGTAAAGAGGGCTCTTAATTACTATGTGGAACACACTAAGGCCCATAGAAATGGCTGTTCTCAGTTGTTTCTTACTTATGGGGAAGTGGGAAAGGGCAAACCTGCCACCAAGAGAACTATTGCCAGGTGGATTGTCTCCTGCATCCAGTTCTGTTATTCAGAGGTGGGGAAGGAGCCTCCCTCAGGCCTGAGGGATCACTCCACCATAGGTACAGCTGCTTCGGTCGCAGCAGCTAGACATACCATTAGTGGAAATTTGTTAAACAGCCACCTGGAAAACTGTTCACACATTTACCAAGCATTACTCTCTTGACATTCAGTCAAGAATTGATGCTAGGTTTGGCACAGCTGTGCTGCAGATCCTGTTCCCAAAATAGGTTCTGTGACTCCCTCCTCCAAGGGGGTACTGCTTGGTGGTCTACATATAGTCAGAATACAGCAAGACTTCATGTTGCTTGAAGAAAAAAATTACTCACCATAGTAATGTTGTTTCTTCTAATGGAGTCTTGCTGTATTCTGACCTCCCTCCCTGCCTCTCCTCCTGGAACCCAGTAGTTTTGGGATGTGGCCTGGCAGGCACAGTGCTGCACCCCACCCCAGAGTTGTACTTGGCTTGCCCTATCTTATTAGGGGGTTTTATTATAAATGTTTTGATTGTTTTCACTATCTGCTTAGATTCTTTTTGGGGTTCTCGACTTGAGTCTTTTGACCCTGAAAAATCTGTTTGGTGCCTTTTGGCATAACATTTTAGAAACAATTTCTGACTATTGAGTTAGTTTAGTGCTCGTAAGAATCTGATGGTTAGACTTTAGAGTACCACAGACAGAGGTTTGAAAACCGAGCTCAAGCTCAACGTTCTATGCCTTGGCATAGAATTAACCCTTTACTCTTTGGATCAGTTCAAGTGCTGGGGCTAACTGCATATAGTCAGAATACAGCAAGACTCCATTAGAAGAAACAACATTATTATGGTAAGTAATTTTTTCTTTCAGTTGGAAGGGGAAAAATGGTACTGCTCAAGGTCACCCTCTGTGAGGTCTGCTGTGGGAACTTCAGTGTCTCAGAGCCAGAGGCCTTCACCGGCATCATCAGTGTCACCAGGGGCCAAGGTCTCGGACCCAAAGTGCCTCTCTGTTTGTAAGTGGGGACCCTGATGAGCAGGTCCACCATTGGGTAGCTCTGATGGAGCAGTGGGTGCAGTATCTGGCCTGTGCCCCTGCCTGTTAAACCGGTCCCTGGCCCCTTGGGGCTGGAGGAACTGGATCTGCTGGCTGGGCCCTCAGGTCAAGTAGAGCATTTGGCTCTGGCAAAAGCCCCTGGGCCCTTGGCAGTGAATGTGCTGCCAACTTCTATCCCTCTGGCCGCACCCCCATCCTGTGTCACAGTGGTGGGACTGGCCGTGGTACCACTGCCAGTCACTGTGGTGCTGGCTGGGTCATTGGTGCTGGGTCTGGTGTTGGTGTCAGCGGTAGTTCAGGCTCCTCAGGGCCTGGCTCAGCACCAGTTCTGGTGCTGGTTCTGGTGCAGCCTTCCCAGCACTGGATTCAGTTCTGGTTATGGCACTTCCATTAGCACTGTCCCCTCATCCTTTGGGGTCAGTGTTGCTGAGATCGCATTCTGGATTAGAAGGCCTAATATCCACTCCTCTCTGTGACCCTCCTTCCAGGGAGGATGTAGAGGGGGACGAGTCTGACCTCAGTCTCATCATTTCTGAGGGTGGCGTCAATGGCTCTTTGTTTGGAATTGTAAGATTAAAATGGGACGGGGGTAATACACAGAGGGAGACCAGGAAAAAGTCAGCATACTAAACAAATATGTTTGTTCAGTGTTCAAGGTGGAGGAAGATGGGGATGGGCCACACAAAAAAAACAGCATACACTTTGGAATAAGGGAAATGGATAGCAGTCCTTTCAGAGAGGAGAGGGTGCTAGAGGGACTTGCTAGTCTTAAAATAGACATGGCAATGGAACCAGACAGGATACATCCTCGGGTATTGAAGGAACTCAGTGAAATGCTGGCTGCATCCCTGACAATCCTTTTTAACAGCTTACTAGAAAACAGGTGTGATTCTGTAGAAATGGAGGAGGGAAGATGTAGTTTATATTCCTAAAAGTGGTAGCAGGAAGGAGGCTGAAAATTATAGGCCAGTAAGTCTGACCTTAGTGGTGGGAAAGTTAATGGAGACTTTGTTGAAGGAGAGGATAGTGGATTACCTTGAATGAAATGGGCCACAAGATCACAGACAGCATGGGTTCACAGGAGGGAGGTCATGTCAAATGAATCTGATGGATTTCTTTGATTGGGAGAGAAAGGAAGTAGATCGGGGGGCACAATGGATATGGCATACTTAGATTTCATTAAGGCGTTTGGCACTGTTCAACATAGAAGACTATTAAACAAACTGGGGAACTTAGGAGTGGGTCTAAAGGGGTTAAATTGGGTAAGAAATTGGTTAGGGGATAGAAGACAGAGAGTAGTAGTAAATGGAGTTCACTCAGAGGAGGGTAGGGTGACCAGTGTGGGGTTGCAGGGACCAGTGCTGGGACTGGTCCTCTTTAATTTATTTATAAGTGACATTGCAGAGGATCTGGAGGGGAAGGTCTGCCTATTTGCAGACGATACCAAAATTTGTAACAAGGTGGACATTTGGAGGGAGGAAAGGAAGAAGGAGAACATAATATATATCATACAGCGTACAGTCATGTAAAAGAAAAGGAAGTTACAGACAAAACACTCCTACCACAAAATCTTAATTTCTAAGTATTACCTTTCTAAGTGCGTTTAAGTTAGGGAGAACTTTCTGTCTCAGAGCCCAAGATGAAATGACATATATTCCCCAGATGCAGGGTTCATTTCACTCTACCTCCCCACCCCCTTTGGGTGAGTCAGCTAGCTCCTCCTTTTAGAATTAATTCTAACATAATTTCTAACAGGAGGTATTTTTATGTTTGCTTGCACGCATGTGCAGAAACATAGTGCCACCACGAGTTTTGTAGTAAGTGCCACCTCCACTTCCAATGCCCTGCTCCTTTTGCAGGTGGCTGTACCGCACAAACAGATGTCTGGGCTGTCTATGACAGCTGTTCAGATGCAGTGGCGTGCAGTTCAGAGAAAACCACCACTACAGTCAGTGGTGATAACATGTAGCAATTTGCATACTGCCGTCAGCAGTATGCAAATTACCTACGTGCCAACACTGCATCTAAACTGTCATAGATAGGGATGTAAGTTTGTCATGGCAGTCATAAACATCATGGATTCCATGATGTTTGGTCTTTATTCAGGACTTCCATGACTTTCACTATTGTCATCAAACGTAGCAATGATGACAGTGCCACAACATTTGCTAATGTTTACTAATGATTTCATGAACAACCGATGGGTCATTAAAACCTCATCCATGACAAACTTACATCCTAGTCATAGACAGTTCATTTCTGACTGAACAGCATGATCCCCATCGGATCCAGTGTTCCCCCCCAAAACAAACACCCAGGTGCACGCTGGGAGCCCCCAGCATGCTCATGTGCTCCCCTCCACCCCGCACACTGTATGACCAATGGGGTGCCCACTCTCCATCGGCTCCACTGCCCCCAAACAAGCACTCCAGGTGCCGCTGGGAGCCCACCCCAGCGTGGCAAAGAGATCTGTGCACGGGGTGCCCAATCCCCATCGGCTCCACTGCCCCCAAACAAACTTCCAGGTGCCACGCTGGGAACCCAATCGAGGCGTGGCAAAAGTCCCATATCGTCTTTTAAAAAAAACACCTGTAACAAAAGCGGTCCCTCGTTGACTCTCTTGCCCCTTCCCAAACCCATGCTCACCTTCTGTGTACCCCACCTCCCACCCCATACTTACCTTCGAGGCTGGTGCAACAATCTTCAGTGGACCGGAACACGTCTGCACTTTTCAAAGCCGACTCAAACTGAAGAAATGCTGGTAAGCTGTATAATGGCGTAAGTGGGTTGTTTTTCAACTTTAGTGCATATCTTGGCCATTTGGGGAATTTTTTCACAAATTTTCAACATGGGGTTCTTGGGACCCCACCTCATGAACTCAGTCACTGTCATTTTGTTATTCAGTCTCGAAAGGTGATTTTGCAGCCACTGCACGAACCACCTTTTGAGATCGATTAACGAAGCAGCAGCATCACAGTTCATGAGGTAGGGCTCCAAAAACCCTATGTTGAAAATTTGGTGAAAAAAATTCCGAAAAATTACTGTTTTACGAGCATGTGTTGCACAGTTCTTACGTACGCTTGTAACTTCCTGAATTTTTACTGTTTTCACTCCAGCTTTTTAACATTGCCATTTTACCACACCCCCTTATGAACCATATAGCTGTCATTTTTCACATCTCACCCAAAATGTGTTTTCGCACATGTAGCGCACTTCTGGCGCAGAATAGCATGGTCACTGTGGGAATTCAGTGTTTGGGACAGATTAAGAAAATCACAGTGACACTGTTTATGAGCGGAGGTCCCAAAATGCCTATGTTGAAAATCTGCTGTAAATCCCCAAACTAATTACATTCGGGTCTGGCGTTGCACAGTTTCTCTACATTATGTGACTTCACCAGTTTTTTTTTTCACTCCAGGTTTTTCAACATTGCCATTTTTTACACCTCCTCATGAACAGTATAGCTGTCATTGTTCACATCCTGTTCGAAATGTGTTTTCGCACCTGTGGCGCCAAATGGCACAGTCGCTGTGCAAAATCACCTTTCAGCTAATGAACTGATAGTGTCACTGTTCATGCATAGAGGTCACAAAAAGCCCATGTTGAAAAACTGGAGTAAAAATACCAAGAAACGCCCAGGGCGTTAGGGTTTTTGACCATAACGCCCTACCCTGTAGGGACTGACAGGCATCAGGGGTGTAACTTGGGATTGTCGACAGTAATGCTCATGCCATTCCACCCCACCCCACCCTCCAGCCAGTGACAGGCATCAAGGTGCGTCTTGGACCCCCTGGCCCCAGAGTTCACCCCATTCTCATACTGCACCCATTTCAGCATATTTCCTTATGGAATAAGTTGAATGTAAAGCCCAAACACTCCAAGGCACATCTAGGCACTTGTCAGTGTCTGAAGGGTAGGGTGAAGTGAAATGTTGTCACCGTCATGGGTGACAGCCCAAAGCACACCCAATGCCTGTCCATCTCTGCAGGGTGGGGTGTAGTTGGTGTCAGTTCAATACTTCACTGCCATTCCTATACTGCATCTGTCTAACTCCTGCACTTCCACTGCTAATGCCAGGAAGTAAACATTCGGCATTGACAAATGCTTGTTAGTTAATGGTAACATCAGAAAAAAAGCATTTCCTAAATATGACATCCTTTAATCAAACATTTCTCTTTGAACTTAACAATCCTACCGTTTGTCTCTATTTCTGGGCTGCATGTTAAATTTTGAGAGGAACCTGCCAAATTACTCTTCATCCTGTTACGTCATAAACTTTATGTTTGGGTTCAACTTTAGAAGCCTGGGCAGGTCATAAAAAGGTAATAAAATGCCCTTCTGTAAGGAAGTCAGTTAATTAATTGGTTCCCCTGGTCAGTTTAATTACATCCTGTAGTTCCAGCTACTGACATTTAAAGTTACAGGCCAAGTCTGCTAACTTGTGTGAGACAATTTCATACACAGACCAGTTATTTATAATATAAATATTATACAGGTAACCAGAAGCAGGGCCAGAGCGTCACACTAGCGGTTCTTATCTGCCGACAAATTCTGTCTTTCTCCGTTTCCAACTACTGTGCCTCAGGAGGATGTAACTTTCCAGGCTTTGCTCAGAAATGTGCATTCTGCACTTAATTTTAAGCCTGCTGGTCAGTTTAGTGCCTCCTGTTCTGCCTGCCTTTGAAACCCTGTCTGATGCGGTCTGGAGTAAACCTGCTTCAGTAGCATATGTCTGCAAGCAGACAGGCAAGAAATACACTGCCTCTAAGGATAGGCCAGTGTGTGTGTTTCTCAGCCTATAGCTGATGCTATTGTTACTCTCGCTGAGAATGCAAGACTATGCTCTCCCAAGAGGTCACTGCACATCCTGTTAACAAGGAGTCATGCAAGATTTACACAGTGGGCAAATGAGATCACACAGCAGCTACCTAGACATGGGAACTGCTAGCTACCAAGGGCATTTTCCAAATACGAGTATACCCTTTAGAGCTCACTTAAGTTCCTGGCAGAGTGCCTGCCGAATTCAGAGATTAAGCAAAGATTCTGCTTACTGTCAAACATGGAACTGACTCAACAGACATCAGCTGAAAGCCACTATGGATGCCTTTGATACTGCCTCCCGCTCTGCCACTGGAGGCATCGGCATTAGAAGACATTCCTAGATGCAAACCTGTGGATTTCCCTAGATGTCCAACAATAGGTTATGAATGTTCCTTTGATGGAACTTACCTCTTTGGACAACAGGTAGAAGTCTCTTAAGGCATCTTATAAAACTAAGATTATCCTTAAGACTTCCAGGCTGGCCCCGGCCACCCTCAGAAGGAAAGAGGAAGCAGTTTCTTTCAGAACAAGCAGTCCTTTCATGGAAAAAGTGGGGGAGACCAGAGCAAATCTCAGCTTCCCCAGCCTTAGAAGGCGCAGCCAAAGGCACAGGCACCGAAAGCACATGAAACCACACCGTAAACCTCCGGCCCTGGTCCTGCCTCAGCTGCCTGAGGCAGACCTCGCCTCCCCAGTGTGGGGGCACCTGACCCAGTTTTACCATCATTGGGAGTGCATTACAAAGACAGGTGAGTTCTCAGGATCATCTGGGAGGAATACTCTCTGGATTTTACTGAACTTCCTCCAGGTTATCCACCCAGAAGGCAGCCTTTTGTGGCTCATATGTCAGAGCTTCTAGCGCAGGAGATTGTGGGCCTTCTGAGCAACAGGCTAGTGGAAATAGTGCCGGAGTCAGAGAAACACAGTCTTCAAGCCCCAGGAATCCCCTCTGGAATAAGTTGCCCAGTGCCTAGAATTTTATGTTGATTGTGGAATCTTAAAATGAAATTCACCACCCTGCTGTGTGGTCACACTCATCTCTGCCCTCTAACGGAAGATTTATTTCTTCACTTGAAGGAAGCAGTCACACCAAAGTCATCTATTCTACTTCAGAGCCATTTACGGTTTATTATTTTCTAAAGATTTACTTAGTTAACTTGTAGTTTAGTTTTCAATAACTGTGTTAGGGTGTTTTTTGTTGTGATTTGACCTATTTGCTATCTCCGGTTCTACATTGCTTCACAGAAACTGGAAGAAGACCTGTTGCAGTGCAGTTCCCACTTTTGGGAACTACTTTACCTAACTGTAACAAAAAAAAGAAAAAACAACACATTTTTACAATTTTAGAAACTGCTTAGCAGTTGTTTTTTGTGATCCCAGTTCCCTTTTTAGTGGAACTGAGACACTATTAGGCATACTTTTTTTCTATTTAATCTTTTCCTATAGCGGTTCACTTTCTGAAAGGAACCAAACTGCATTTTATTATTTGTTTCTGGTGTGTTGGGAACCACAGTCTTATCAGTCATCAGTGTTTGGCATGATTGACAGATCCAAAAAAGAGGACAGGACCTACATGTTTTAAAAATTGCAAAACCTGTTTTCAACTTCTGGCTAAGGCAGGCTGTCATGAGTTGTGTTTGAGGTGCCTGGGTCCAGATCACAATTTTGCCAGTTGTGAACTCTGTATTAAGTTTTATCTTAAAACGCAAAAGAAAAGGACTAAAAAATTGGAAGACCTTATGGCTTCTCAGTCTGCCTCCACGGCACCTAAAGACTCAGAAGAGGGTCCAGCCCCTCACAGTAAACAGAAGGATAAGGCTGCTAAAGATGGGTTAGAGAGCAGGGTGTCTAAATGGGGGAACCCTGAACCCAGCAAAACTAAAAGAGCCTCTGAGCAGGCATCAGATTCGGTGCCTGCTAAGAAAAAACAAAAAGAAGGGCATGTCACTGTCTCTTCTGCTGAAAAGAAAAGGAGATGCCTGTGGACAAAAATAAGATCCTCTCAACAGAGGACATGACTAAGGCATGGCAGTTCCTCCAGGTGTTCCAGACTATGGGAAGGTTCATGAGTATGCCTACCACCTTCCCCAGGTTCCGGTACCAGTTCCTGTTCCCGAGGAGGAGGAGGAGGATGCTGTTGCTGTATTTTACTATGAGGAGGAGGAAAGAGAACCTGTAGAGCCTGATGGTTCTTGTGAACAAGAGTCTGGTTCCCTTCCTCGTCTCTCTGATGACTACAGCTCACACTACATCTTTGTGAGGCAGATGGTCAACACTCTCAATCTCTCATCGCAGGAGACTGGCGAAGATGAGGATATGGTGGAGCTTTTGGATATTGTGGGCTTAACACCCGCAAAAAGGCAAATTTTGCGCATCCACAAATCCCTCAAAATGGCCACTTCCAAAGGGCTGTCAGCACCTACTTCAGCTGCTGGCATTGACAAAAAAAATGTAAAAGAAATATCAGGTGGACAAGCAGGGTGCTGCTGCCTGTGATAAGACCAAGGTATCCTTTTCTGTCAGCTGCCAGAAAAGGATTCCAGGAAGTAGGATATTATGGGCAAAAAATATCTATAGCTCAGCTTCCCTACTTTTAAGGCAGGCAGCATACATGGCCTATACAGCTTAATGCCAAAAAGCCATATGGAGCTGCATTTTGGCAGTGAGCAAGAAAGCTGCTAGCGACTTGGCAGAGGATGTGGCCGATATAGCAAATCTTGCCATGGATGCCACCAAGTACTAGTTCCACATGACATAGCATCTAGGTTCATAGCACGTGCAATGTCCCTAAGAAGGTTTGCTTATTTATTTTCATTTTTCTATATTCTTTTCCTATTCCTGGAGGCTAGTTTTTCCACAAGTCCTAGCCTGTTTTTTTCCCACTTGAGTTTCTGTCCTGGTGAACACGACTGGGGTAGGTGAGGAAGCCAGACACAGTTATTGGTAGGCACACGGCACCACACAGGGTCATGTGTACAGCGTAACTAGTAGCCATTGTCAGACCCCTGGCCAAGATTTGTTCCCGAGGTCCTAGTATCTTCAGCCCAGACCCATTAGTGGTACTCAGTGTAGAAGATATCTGGAAGATCACCATTTATGTACGTATGTAACTTTCATTTTCTTCTTGATGGGTGTATTAGTGAGTCATACAAACCCTCCCTCCTCCCCACCTCCCTTCTATAATCTCAGTATAAAAGAGTTCTTCAGAACAAATCAAAATCTATTTATTGCTTGAGAATTTTACAGTTTCAAACTTTACAGTTCTACACTTTTCTTGTGGTGATTATAATTCTGTATTTAATTTACAGTTTCAGAGAATGCTTATAGATTAGTTAGATGGCCTGCTCTCTTCTGGTTAGTTAGATGGCCACTGCTCTCTTCTGGCCTTCAGCAATAAATCTGGTTAGAATGCCATGGAGAGTGGGACCACGCTGCAGAGTTTAAAATAAACCTTCTGAAGTTCTGTTACTGGGTTAACAGCTCAAGGTTGAGATGATGCAATTTTAAGACTAACTAATACACCCACTAGAAGAAACTTCATTACTGTGGTTAGTGATTTTTTATGTTCGCACTGTGCACATGTGCTGCAAACATTTTATAGTATATGGTTAGGGCTTATTATGAATAGAAAGCCGTGGCTTTCAAAATCTTTGTTGTAGGACAGTTCAAAGGTCAAAAAAGTTGTTGTACTAATCGGTCTGACGTCACATCGATAGTACAACAACTTTTTTAGCCTTGCCCAGCCACCTGATTGGCTCACTCAACAATGCTCTGAGGAGAAAAAAAGTGTGCAACATGGCAGCGTGATTAAACGAGCGCCGGTTGGGGGACCCTCCTCATCTTGACACGTAGAGCCTCACAAGGCTCCGTGTCACAAAAGTGAATCACTGTAATTTTTTTTTTTTTTTTTTATTTTTAAACTGAGTGACGACGAGCTAGCGGGACGAGGTGAAGCCGAACTGAGTCAGAGCGGGACAAGCAGGAGTGAGCCGGAGCGGGATCAGCACAACATAACCAAGGTAACTGTCAACTTTGGGAAAAAAAACGAAAAAAGACACAAGCCAGGAACCATATACTATATAAAATAGTGGATGGTTAACCATCCACAACTATGGCTGTGTTTCCATCTCGGTTGTTGAAGACATCATGGAGACCTCTCAAGCTTCGCTCTCGAGGTCTCCATGATGTCATCAACAACCTCGATGGAAACAGAGCCTTGTTGTGGATGGTCACCCATCCACTATTCTGTATGTCAGGAGAGTGGCTTTTGAGGGGTGTGGCGCTGTCGGTCCAATGCAGAGTGGTCTGAAAGGGTCTCGTCAGTGTCACACCAGTCATTGTCACACCAGTGTTCTGGCTTGCTGGGTGGAAACTTCGTGCATTTCAAAGGAAAGAGCTGATCCAATCAAAGGTCGGCTCTTTCCTTTGATCTACGCCACCCAGCAAGCACAGCTGATCTGTCATGATCAGCCTGTTGAGCTGAATTACACCCTGTAACAAAGAAAACCATCCATCAGTGTCTGTTGCTGCCTTGTCCTTACTATCCCTCACCGACCCTCTTACTCAGCACCTCTCCACCCCCACAAACAAAACACTGACACTGGAGTTGCCCAGTCCCCGTGTCGTCGGCGGAAATAAAAAAACCGTCCTTGTAGTTTTTTTTAAATACATCTCTAAAGAGAAAACTGTCCATCAATGTCTGTTGCAGCCACTGTCATAACTGCCCCCAGCCCAACCCATGTTAAGATTACGGCAAGGGGGTGCCCAATCACTGGTGCCGACTGCAATCCCCCACCCAGCTTGTTTTACTTATGCAGAACTGGGGAGTCCACATGAAATAAAGAAAACCGTCCCTCATAGTTTTTATTTTAAATCCTGTAAAAAAGAAAAACATCCAGCGATGCCTGTTGCTGCCCCCCCACCTGACCCTCCCACTCAGCACCCACCACCGCACACCCCTCCAAGCCCTTACTTACCCTCCAGGGGTCTAACACCATTATCTTCTCCGGACTGCAGACCTGTCTTCAGTCTTCAATGTTGGACCACAAACTGAGGAAATCAGGTAGGCGGTTCTATGTATTTCAATGGGGTTTTGAACTTAGTGGCATAACTTGGACATTGTTGAATATTTTTGCCCCAAATTTTCAACATAACCCAGCATCATTAACAATGGCAGTGAAATTAGGCAAATCTGTCCCGAAAGATGATTTTGCAGTCGCTGCACAAAATCACCTTTCGGGCAGGAGTTAAACATTTTCTCTGCCTTTGTTCATGAGGTGGGGTTATAAGAAGGCTATGTTAAAAATTTGGGGTAAAACTGTTTCAAATAAACAATTATGAGTCTACACTGAAATTTAGAAATTCAGGCTCATAGCTTTGGTAGTTTTCAATATTTTGAACCCAAATTTTCAACATTGCCATTTCTTCACAGCACCTCATGGAATGTGACAGCTGTCTTTTTTCAAATCCTGGCCAAAATGCGTCTTTGCATCCCAAAAGATGATTTCACATTTGCTGAGTGAAAGTACCTTTCTGGCAGGAGTTGAAAATTTTATCCACCCTTGTTCATATGGGTGAAGTCACAAGAAGGCTATGTTGAAAATTTGGGATAAAAATATTAAAAACAACAAAGATATGAGCCTATGTTGAAATTTACAAATCAGGCTTGTAACTGGTAATTTTCAATATTTTGACCCCAAATTTTCAAGATAACCATTCTTCACAGCACCTCATGAGTGTGACAAATGTCATGTTTCAAATCCCTGGCCAAAAGTGTACTTGTGCATTTTTTCCATCCATTGTTTATCCTCCCAGTGGCAGCGTTTGAAGTCGGCCATCTGGCACCGGACTTCCACGGTGGTTCATGTACATCCTCCTTACTCGGTGGAACCACTGGAGCAATATGGGGGGCTTCATTCAGCCACAGCTCCCGATTATCCATTTTCTGCCCTTATTCCCCGGAGTTCCCAGACAGGGATGGCGCGTGCGCGTGGAGGCATGCTCGCACGCCTTTGCCTGGGCCAACTCCACTCCGCCCACCCCTGGCCTAGCGCCCATCTCCATGCCCCTGCCTGTACCACCATCGTGCCTTCATTTGGTGGTGGTCAAAGGCCAGGAGATGACCTCCTGTCTGGGAGAGGAGGGCTGCAGCTGCTCAATCCTCGCCTGGCCCTCCCTCCCAGGCTGACCCCTGGTGCCCCATACTCATTCCCAAACATGGGTCGCTGGCATGCTGAGAGGTAAGGCATTCAGTACCTCAGCTCTCTACTCCACTGGGCCGTTACGAAATCACCTTTTGGGAAGGTCTTGAAAATTATTTCCATGAGGTGGGCTCATTAGAAGGCTATGTGGGGTCATAAGAATGCTATGTTGTAAATTTGGGGTAAAAAATTAGAAAAACAACAAAGTTATGAGTCCATGTTGCAATTTTTCAATGCATGCTCGTAACTGTGGTAATTTTCTATATTTCACCCCAACTTTTCCACATAGCCATTTTTTCACACCACCTCATGAATGTGATAGCTGTCATTTCTCAAATCCTATCCAAAATGTGTTTTAACACTTTTGGCAAAAATAACGTTTCAGCCATTGTTTTATAAAAACACCTTTCATGCTTAGAAGGAGTAGTCATAAAAAGATTATGTTGAAAATTTGGAGTAAAAAATATGAAAACCCCACTAAGTTATGAGGAAACAAATTGTTCCATAATGTATTATTTTTTGCAGAGTTCGGCTCCTGATGTTTAACATATCCCTTGTGTTATCTCACCTCATGAACATGGCGGGTGTCATTTTTCAAATCCCCTCCGAAATTTGTTTCCACAGTCGCACAGTAAAATCGCCTTTCAAATGGGATTTTAAAAATTCCACCTGGCTTGATCATAATGTCAGGTCATAAAAAGACTGTTGGACATTTAAGGTCAAAATGTGGGAGCCCACTTAAAAGTAGAACATTGTCTCTCAGCTGCCATATCCTGGGTGATTAGTCCTTTTTTTTTTTTTTTTAACTTTGTTTCTTCACCTGGCATCCGGGGCATCTCTCGGGCTGGCTTGCTCAGCGTCTACTCCTAACCGCTCACCTGAACCACTCCTTTGACCGAAGCATCAGGATCAGGATCCCGTCCTCCCTGCTGGACCCATACAGGAGGCCGAGGATCCCACAAGGAGTGGAGTCCAAATTGTGTGACACTGAGCATGTGTGTGTCTCTGCCCCAGAGACCAGCCATCGCGTCACTCGGCTGCCAGGGTTTTCTTTTTTTCAGTTCCTCCTCAGGTGTAGCATGCAGTGATGCCTGCGCACAGATGTCCTGCTGGTGTCTGCCGCACTCCACCCCTTACGTCAGCTGGTGTACTTGTACTACCCCCAGTCTCCATCGGGGTCATTAGGACACCGAGCATCCCTGGATCCCTCCCAAGGGAGAGGAGAGCTGTCCTCCGGATGCTCCATCCTCTCCCTCCCCTGCCGACCCCGATGCCCTGCGTCCGTCACCGAACCCAGGTCGCTGGCATGGTGCAAGGTGTGGCGTCCAGCGCTTCAACCCTCAGCACCACCAGGCCAGCTGGGTGATTACAATATAATATCGTGTCAAAGCAGAACACCACTGAAATGAGATATTACATCTTGTCTGCTCTATCCTGGGTAAATATTTGTAAAAATGTGTACAAGCAAGACCAGTACAACAGCAATTCCAACGGCGAGCATTCGACATTGAAAAATGTTTGTTTCTTCTTGGCCTCCATCACTTTAACTGGATATATAAGAGAGCTTAAGGCACGCTCTGTGGAGTCTCCATATTTGGTCTTTCATAAGGCAGAGTTGTCCTATGACCCCCTGCAAAATTCCTGTTCAAGGTAGTTTCTGAATCTGCTGTAAACCAGCCACTGGTCCTACATGTGTTTCTCCTAAAACCACACAGCTCAGATACTGAATGTGCCCTTCATGCCTAGGATGTGTGCAGAGCTTTGTTCTTTCACGAGGAATGCAAGGCTGAATTTTACAGTTAGATGTGCCAGTTGTTTGTGACATGCACAAAAATCGCGCAAGGCAGACCGGTAGCCAAACAGACAGTTACAAGGGGGATAATATCCTGCATTGCCTTCTGTTACACATTAGGGGGTAAGGAGCAGTCCATTGGTCTGAATGCTTTCTCTGCCAGACTTACTGCTGCCTCTGTCTTGCTACTACCAGGAACATTCTAATTGCTGATGTAACCCCTAGATGGCGCTATCCCAGGGGCTACTACCCCTGCCTGATTTGCCACTAACAGGTTGAGGGGCCTGGATCCAATGGCGGGTGCCTCCACCCAGAGGTCAGGGTTTGCAGTAGTTAAACTAACTGGGTCACAGCCCTCTGGGACACTGCAACCCCTTTCTTCCCACTAGTGGCCACACAATATATCAGAATTACCTTCACAGTATACACTTACCCCCAGGACTGGTTCCGGCACTGGGACCTCCTGTGAAATAAGATACAGTGCAACAATCACAGTACAGTACTTAACATAGACAATTACCTCAGGCAGTATAACTTTGCTGAAACAAGCAGCTCTGATTTATTTAGGGGGATATAACAAGGACAGGGGGAAATCAGGTTAATTAGCTTATCACTCTACTTATCTACCTATGGCTCTGTGCACAGGCCTATCCCTATCAGTTACTGTCCCTGGGTACCCAAGCCCTAGTGGCTAGTCCAAACCGTGGCAGCTGGTAGGGGCCCTTTCACACAGAGAAAAGAAAAATTAGTTAAACAGTCAGCAGTACAGTAATTCCATTTGGATTTAATGTGGCAATTCAACAGGAGCGACTCTGAATTAGTACTCACGACCTCCAAACAAGATAGGGTCCTTCAATGTCAGCAGGGCTACTCTTGAGCTCCAAGAGACTCCTCACACATTTATATGGTAAACAGTCACAGGCAAAAGTCACTTAATGGCAGCAGGATTCACTTGAGGTACACAAACCTCTTCACACATTTATATGGTAAAAAAAGCACTATACCAGGCAGGCTGCATCTGTATCCCGATCGCAATTACTGCACAATACCCGGGAGAACACACAGCAGATTCAGTTCCTGACAGACAGAGTGCAAATCAGCAATTTCTCCAGTCTTCTACAGGGTGAGCCTGGTTTCTACTCTTCAGATATCCTTTGATTCTCTTCACAGGACGGATTCAGTCCTAACAAGCAGTTACACAAGCTGCAGACCGGAACTCTGGACCTTACACATGTTTTTTGACTAAAACTGTGCACTGAAGGAGCACAGGGTTCCTTTCCCTTCACTGCCAGAGCTAAACTCAAACTCCAACAGACAAAACCGGGCACTTCCTTTGAGTTCCTCCCAGTTCTTGACTGGATTGGCTGTCACTCACAATAGAACTGCTGTTGGTCCAAAGGCGGCGAAGTCTAAACTACATCTCCCAGAGTCACTGCCCATACAATCCTCTTGTGGCTGGCTCAGATTATGAGTCCAAGTTCTGATTCGTCCAAGGCACCATTTTAGAGCTAGCTACCCACACTGATTGGTCCAGTTCAGCAGTTCAAAACCAGAATGGGGAACTAGGCAGACACAGTTCTGACTGCAAAGAAAGCAGGTTAGACAAACTGTAATTTCATTATTACTCTAAATGATTTCTGGAAACAGTTACATCTTTCAGATAGGTTCCCTTTGCACTCCTAGTGACTGCAAAATGGAGTGAATTGGCAGCAGCTCAGTGGTACTCAAACAGAGAAGCACACAGTCCCCATACAATCTAATTATGTCTGCAAGCAGACAGCTCTTAAAGACAGTACCAGAGGCTCTAAAACACTCACTGATAAATGGCTTAAAGCTCAAACACCATTCAGGCTTGGAGCATTCAAGCAAGCTCCTGGAAGTCTTTTGGGAACCCCCATTTTCAGGGGGTTACACCCTTCCTGGCCTGGGAAAGCTTGACGTCGCGTCAAGCAAGTACCTCATAAGTTTCAACTGCAACCATATACATTTGCATTAGGCTCACACATGTAATCATCAGTCAATACATCATTTTACCAAGAACACATTTTGAAACATTGCAGTACGTCCTCTTTACACAGTATTACACACATTGTACCATAACTCAGTTATTACCTCTTGTACATGAAACCTGAAGAGAGGGGCCCTTCCCTATCAGTTACCTTGGGGCTGGACGGGCAAGGGCACCATACTAAAGGCAACACAAGTAACTTGGAGTTAGCACTGACGCTCAGTTTGGGCAATGAGCTCAGGGACACATACACTCCTTTATGGACAACATTGAGAAGCAGGTCCACTGGCCAGCCCAGGGAATCATAACTGAGGTGCACCACAGGCTTTACAGCTCTGACCAGTCTTTCTAGGGGAACTGTTACAGTCTCTGCCTCTGAGCCTCATTTTCAGCATTGTCCTCACTTGTCAGGAGTCTCCATGGGGTAGAGAGGCTAGAATTTGGGGCACTTTCAGCTCCAGGAGTTACAGTTTCTGAGTCCACAACATTTGGCTCGTATGGAGAGCTGGACACTGGCAGTGGACTGTCAGGGCACTCAAAATACTCTTCTTGTTCTGGTGTATAACCAGTATGACCTAATCCATCATTTTCCTCCCTGAAAGCTCAAACAGTTCAACCATGCACAATGATTCCATTTCCTCTGATGTGATGCTTTGCACTTCACTTTCTGGAGCATTAGCTCCAGGGATGAAGCTGAGGGGCTTAGACAGTCCAGAAGGCCCAGCTTCGTCTCCAGTATTGACTAGGGGATTGCCCCAAACAATTGACTCAGTTCAGTAAGAAGGATAGTATTCAAAGTCACTCTCACTTTCTTCTGATATGGACTGACAGTCATGCTCAACTGGGACTTGTGGAGGGAAGACTTTAACTCTGCTTCTGTAGGTACAGACTTTCTTGATCTTTCTTAGCAGCAGCTCTAGTCACTGGTCCAGAGGGGCATCTTCTGGGGCTCTGACTCAATCAAGATTTGTCCAATGGGTAGTAAATGATTTCTATGCATTGTTTTACATCTTTGAATTATTCTCAGGCCTTACTTTGTACACTGGCAGATCATCTAGTTTGCCCACTACAATGTGAGGAGATGGTGCCATCTGTCAGCAATCTTGTGTTTGCCATGCAGTCCCAGATTTCTTAGCAATACCCGATCTCCCTCCTGGGTTCCTGTGTCACCTTTTATCATACCTTTCTTTGTTGGCCAGATTTCTTTTGGCAGCCATGGTTTGAGCCAGTTGGTACGCATGAGTTAGCTGGGCCTTTAACTTTGCACATACTGTAAATAGTTGTCAGCTTGAACCCCATCAGGAGAGACCCCAAACACACATCTACCGGTAGTCGAGCTTCTCTTCCAAACATCAAGCGGTGGGGAGAACCCAGTGGCATCACTTTTGGTGCAGTTATAAGCATGTACCAGGGTGCTAATTTGTTGGCTCCATCTAAGCTTGTCCTTTGGGTGCAAGGTGCCTAGCATATCTAGCAAAGTGCGGTTGAAACGTTCAGGCTGTGGGTCCCCTGGGGTGGTAGGAGTGGTTCTGGACTTTCGCTCCCCACAGAGAAAGCATCTCTTTGATCAGACGACTCAAATCTCTCCCTTGATCAGAATGGATTCTTTGTGGAGCCCCATAGTGAACAAAAGTTTTCTACAAGTACTTTGGCCACAGTGGATGCTTTCTGGTCTTTGGTGGGAAGCTTGGGCATATCTCGTGAAATGGTCAGTGACCACCAGCACATTACTGATATTTCTTTGATCTGACTCCAAACTCAGAAAATCAATACAGACCAGCTCCATGGGTGCACTGGTGGTGATGTTAACAAGGGGCAGCCCTCTGGGGCAAAGCTTTCCTCTGTAAGCGACTACAAGTTCAATGTGTTGCTCCACATCAGCCCCATCTTAGGCCAATAGAATCTGGATCTCACCAAGTCAAGTGTTCTGTCTATACCAAGGTGCCCATGTGGTTGTGCAAGGACATCAGTACTGAGTCTCAAGGCAGGGGCAGCACTAGTTGTTGTTTGTCTACTTGTCCCTCTGTCTACTGTTTCTCTGTATAACAGTTTATTGATCAGTTTCAACTTAGGACCTTCTTTGTATAACAGTGCAGTTCTCAAATCAGTGGAGCGTAATTTGACACATCTTTTCCTGCATAGAGGGCTTCTAAAGCTGCTTTGATCATGGGATCGCGATTGAGCCCGCCCGAATACTGTCATTGTCCAGCTGAGGCAGTGCACCAATGTCTATTGCAGAAAAGTGGCAATAAGCAGCAGGTATGCAATTCTCAGAGGGTCCCAAGCAATCCACCATGCAGTCCACTGCGTCCGTGGACATTTGTTCCTCCCTGTCAAACTTCCGGCAGAGTGCCCGAATGTTAGGTTCTGCCAATCGGACCCAATCATTCTGGGGAACAGGCCTCCGGGAGAGAGCATCAGCATCTATGTGGTTCAGACCTGCTCGTATCGAAGAGCATAGTCATATGTAGATAATGCAGAAGCCACCTATGGCCAGTGGCATCCAACTTAGCTGAGGTCTGCACATAGGTCAAAGGATTATTGTCAGTTTTTACTAGTATTTTAGCCCCATACAAGTACTCATGGAATTGGTCAACAATAGCCCACTTCAAAGCTAGGAACTCTAACTTATGTACAGGATAGTTCTTTTCGGATGGGGTCAGGCTTCTACTGGCAAAGGCCACTGGTCTCAGGCCATTCTCGTGCTCTTGGTACAACACAGCCCCCAACCCTTGCAAGCTAGCATCAGTGTGCAGGACGTAAGGTTTTCTTGGATCGGCATAGGCCAGCACTGGAGCGTGGGTAGTTGATATATGATCTCATGAAAAGCAGTCTCACAATCAGGAGTCCACGAACCCCAAATACTTCACTCGGACAAAATACACTCTTTCAGTCTTGAGGACGCTGACTTTTGGTATTTTTGTGGGTTGGGGATACCCTGAGTAAGGTTAAGTAAAGGCAGATCACTCTTGAATAGTCCTTGATGAAACGCCGATAATAACCACAGAATCCCAGGAATCTTTGCAGTTCTTTTAGATTTTGGGCTGTGGCCAAGTGGTCAAGGCCTCAACTTTACTTGGTCGGTCTCTATTCCTCGGTGGATACTATGTGTCCCACATACTTTACTGATGTTTGAAAGAATTGACACTTATCAATGGACAGTTTAAGGCCAAAGTCCTCCAGTCGGTCCAATACCTTAAATAATCTGCTCTCATGTTCCTCCAGTGAGCTGCCAAACACAATAACATCATCTAGGGTATACCAGGCACTCTAGTAAGTTCATGTCCCCACTGCACGCTCCATCAATCGTTGAAAAGTGGCTGGGGCACCTGAAATCCTGAGGCATCCTCATGAATTCATAGAAGCCAAGCGGACAGATAAAGGCTGTCTTCTCACGGTCCTCTGGGGCCATCGGGATCTGGTAGTACCCCTGCGGAGATCCAGCACAGAGAACCACTTGCTCCTGTTTAGGCAGTCCAAAGCATCCTGAATTGGGGCATTGTGTACTGATCAGGATGATCCCCCGGTTTAAGGTGCGATAATCCACCACATCCTTACTGTCCCATTCTTTTCCTCACTACCACAATGGGGGAAGCATAAGGGCTTCTGGATTCTTG
Source organism: Neoceratodus forsteri (assembly GCA_016271365.2). NCBI lineage: Eukaryota > Metazoa > Chordata > Ceratodontiformes > Ceratodontidae > Neoceratodus > Neoceratodus forsteri. The sequence goes on along the minus strand of CM028131.1, from coordinate 246,439,554 downwards.
TATTACACCAGCAGCTAACATCTTTGCAGATGCCGCTCACATCATCTATATCAGCAGGTGCCAGGCGTCGAAGACCTCTCACGAAATGGTCTTTCGTCATGCAGCGGATATTGTGCTCAGCTCCTTGCACGCATCCTACGTCCCATTCCTTTAAAGAAAACACCTGGTGCTCTCTGGGCAAGCTTCTCACTGATCCTCACTTTCCATTCAGCTGGCAGCGGAGTCGCGAAATCAAACAAGTCAGGCGTTACTCTGTCATTCTTCCCGAACTCTTGCTGCTGGGTAGCACTGCAGTATCTGCACAATGCACATTAGCCAGGATGCAACCTTTATTTACTGAATGTCTCTTTCAGACATTATGAACTTGGACCATTACCCTTCTGGCATAAGCATGGGCTCTAGCGGGCAAAATACTAGGCTTGACCAGCAGTCCCTCTGGCAATTTTCCATGCCTGGTGCATCCAACATTAATATTTTATTCTTAACATCCTTTCTGATACGGACCTCTCCCTGTAAGGTACACTGGGCATTTGGCGCCAGGATCAGAGACTCAGGATCCTTCTTCCATACAATTCCAACCGGTTCCTCTGGTTCTATTTTTTCAGCATCTCTCTGTGCCTCATAGGCCTTCTTAATTAAAGCTGGAACTCTTAAAGCTCTACTAGTCTTTGACCCCTGTTTTTCATAACACAACTGTGCCAGCCTTCCGAACATATGAGCATTTGTTCCAGTCAACAAAGGACACCATCATACAGTCCAGTGGGGGACACACTAAGGCTAGGGTCTCTACTTGTTCGGCCACTCCAGCCACGGAGGTGGGAAAGACAGCCAAATTCGGATATACCCAGAATAGGGGTAGGCCTTCTCACTTAACCCCCATACATGCAGTCCTTCTAATGGTTGTGTAAGGTCGTCTGACAAATGCTTCTGATACCAATCCTGGAACATAATTGTCACTTGGGAGCCACTGTCTAATACAGCTCTTGTAGACACTCCATTCACCTTTACAGTGGTCTCCATGGAGGGACCCACTATTCTGGACCAGTCTGGAGAGGCGGTAGTGGGGGCCTGGGCAGCTGACCTTGCCACAAAGGAGCGTGAATTAGCATTTTGGGTGCCCTCACTGGGATCATTTCGTGCACCTCTTAACCACTGATTTGTTCTCCAAGCTCTCCTTGTAGCCTATATACAACTTTGTCAGTGTCTTTTGGGGACCGCATTCTCTTTTCATGTGCCCATCCTTCCCACAATTATAGCAAAACATATTTTCTGGAGTTTGAGCTGGCGGCAGCCACACTGGGAGCCAGGGCGGGGTATTACTAACTGGAAACCTTGGTGCCATCTCTGTCTGCGCGTGATAAGCATTTGGAGACATCTCGTCGGTTTCTCCACTTCCATGGTCAAGGAATTGAGTTTGGAGCTGTTATCAGCAGGAGATACATGGTGGGTACCCCACCCCACTAGCAGATGCAGTCGGATATAGGTTGGGGCCCGTGCCAGTGGCCTTCATAAAGGGACTGTTTTTTGAATTCCCGGATCTCTCTCAACAGTTCGCCCCATTGTGGCATATCTTTTTCCTTGTCAGAGCACTCATTAACTGCCAACCTCTGCCCCTGAACTTCACTTGATGGGCCACCCTGAGTCACTCGGGTCGTAGCCGCAGCTATTGGTGCAGGTCCCTCCCGAGGTCGCCTTTTCTCGACTCCTCGAATTTCTCTCATTAACTCATCATAGGAGGGTGGGGATTCCAGTCGATTTGCCAGGCGTAACTGAAGCAACAGCAGTTCTGAGAAGGGGGCAGACTTAAGGATCCTGTCCAGCCTGGTTCGGTCCAGTTCAATCGCTGGCAAACTACCCTTTCTGAGGCATTCTTGCAACAATTTTCCAGCCGAGATACATACACAGACAACAACTCCCTTGGTACTGTTGTGCATTTCTTACTCTCCACCATAGATCCTCATCAGAATCTGAGCTCCCTACACATTCTCCAAGGCCTCAAGATAGGCCTGTGCAGTCACTTCAGGGTTACTGGCCCATTTAGCATGGATGGTAGCCAGGGCAGGACCTCGGAGGCTGTCACTAACCCTCTTTAGCACTTCGGCTTCCGAGCATTGCCATTCTAGCACTGGGGGGCAACATAGTCTATCCAGCTCTCCCAGTCATCCTCCCCTTGGGGGTGGGAGGTGCCAGGAAGATCCCTCAACCTTCGGTAAGAGTCGTGACTAATGGCAGGTGCAGAAATAGGAGTCTGCATTGGTTCAGCCACCATTACGGGTACTGGGCGGGAGGGTGTTGGGGAGGAACACCCCAGGTGGCAAGAATAGTTTCTTCAAGTCCTCCACAGTTTTCCTTCCCCAGCAACCATTTGTAATTTCTCCTCAAAGTTTCAGATAGTGGTGGGGCTCATTCCCCCGGGTCTTTACTGTACTTAGTTATCACTCTCCAAGCAGTGAGGCTCCCTCTGGGGTAATGGTCTGTGGCACTTTGGAGCTATCTATGGGATCCTTAAACTCTACTAGGGCCAGGAAAGTGTGGGTGAGCAGATTAGCATGCCGACCCACCACCACAGGGTTTTGTAAACCTTCCACCTTGGAAAGTACTCCTGCACAGTGTCCGTATTGATACCCAGGGGATGTCCAGGATAAGCATAGCATTTTGGGGTGATCTCCTCCCCAGTACACCACTCCACCAGCCGGTGCACAGCCACTTCTGTCGGGGTACCATTTATTTATTTATTTATTTATTTCCCCTTTAACAGTGGTTTGTAAATATGGCCACTAGAGGACACACAATCCCAGCGGTGCCTCCAAGATGTAACCCTAGATGGCGCTATCCCAGGGGCTACTACCCTGCCTGATTTGCCACTAACAGGTTGAGAGGCATGGATCCAATGGCGGGTGCCTCCACCTAGAGGTCAGGGTTTGCAATAGTTAAACTAACTTGGTCACAGCCCTCTGGGACACTGCAACCCCCCTTTCTTCCCACTAGTGGCCCACACAATATATCAGAATTACCTTCACAGTATACACTTACCCCCAGGACTGATTCCGGCACTGGGACCTCCTGTGAAATAAGATACAGTGCAACAATCACAGTATAGTACTTTTAACATAGACAATTACCTCAGGCAGTATAACTTTGCTGAAACAAGCAGCTCTGATTTATTTAGGGGGATATAACAAGGACAGAGGGAAATCAGGTTAATTAGCTTATCACTCTACTCATCTACCTATGGCTCTGTGCACAGGCCTATCCCTATCAGTTACTGTCCCTGGGTACCCAAGCCCTAGTGGCTAGTCCAAACCGTGGCAGCTGGTAGGGCCCTTTCACACAGAGAAAGAAAAATTAGTTAAACAGTCAGCAGTACAGTAATTCCATTTGGATTTAATGTGGCAATTCAACAGGAGCGGCTCTGAATTAGTACTCACGACCTCCAAACAAGATAGGGTCCTTCAATGTCAGCAGGGCTACTCTTGAGCTCAAGAGACTCCTCACACATTTATATGGTAAACAGTCACAGGCAAAAGTCACTTAATGGCAGCAGGATTCACTTGAGGTACACAAACCTCTTCACACATTTATATGGTAAAAAGAAAGCACTATACCAGGCAGGCTGCATCTGTATCCCGATCGCAATTACTGCACAATACCCGGGAGAACACACAGCAGATTCAGTTCCTGACAGACAGAGTGCAAATCAGCAATTTCTCCAGTCTTGTACAGGGTGAGCCTGGTTTCTACTCTTCAGATATCCTTTGATTCTCTTCACAGGATGGATTCAGTCCTAACAAGCAGTTACACAAGCTGCAGACCGGAACTCTGGACCTTACACATGTTTTTTGACTAAAACTGTGCACTGAAGGAGCACAGGGTTCCTTTCCCCTTCACTGCCAGAGCTAAACTCAAACTCCAACAGACAAAACCGGGCACTTCCTTTGAGTTCCTTCCAGTTCTTGACTGGATTGGCTGTCACTCACAATAGACTGCTGCTGTTGGTCCAAAAAGGCGCCAAAGTCTAAACTACATCTCCCAGAGTCACTGCCCATACAATCCTCTTGTGGCTGGCTCAGATTATGAGTCCAAGTTCTGATTCGTCCAAGGCACCATTTTAGAGCTAGCTTACCCCACACTGATTGGTCCAGTTCAGCAGTTCAAAACCAGAATGGGGAACTAGGCAGACACAGTTCTGACTGCAAAGAAAGCAGGTTAGACAAACTGTAATTTCATTATTACTCTAAATGATTTCTGGGAAACAGTTACATCTTTCAGATAGATTCCCTTTGCACTCTAGTGACTGCAAAATGGAGTGAATTGGCAGCAGCTCGAGTGGTACTCAAACAGAGAAGAACACAGTCCCCCCATACAAACTAATTATGTCTGCAAGCAGACAGCTCTTAAAGAGACAGTACCAGAGGCTCTAAAAACACTCACTGATAAATGGCTTAAACGCCAAACACCATTCAGGCTTGGAGCATTCAAGCAAGCTCCTGGAAGTCTTTTGGGAACCCCCATTTGCAGGGGGGTTACACTGAGATAAATAAGGGATATGCATAATTGATTTATCCAACAGGCTTCTCATGTTTGCGTTGGGTGGTGTGCTTTTATTTTGTGTGTTTTTTGTTGGGGGTTTTGAGTGGTACTTTCTTCCTCCACGAGTGGTGCTGCTTCCGCTGTTTACTACTGGGATTGCCTACTGCGGTGTAATGGCTGTCGACACTGGTCCTACAGCCGGCATTAGAGTTGATTGGCTGAACTACTGGACATATTTTTTAAAAAAAGCAAAAGATGGCAGCGGGCTTTAGTGAGAGGAGTGGAGGCGTGTCAGTACCAGCATTAGCTCTGTTTGGGAGCTGGCATTGAAACTTTCACTTTTTTTTAAATAATTCTCTCCGTGCAGCATCCATTGGTCGGGAAGAGAGTTAGGCTGGGGAAGAGCACCGAGGATACAGTGACTGACCGTGATTGTCTGGTGGATCTCTGTTGAAAAAACTAAGGTAAAGTTTCTATTTTTTTCTGGGAGTGAGAGGCTTCTTACTATACTAGCGTGAGGTGAGCCGCAAAGCAAGACAAGAGGAGCAACTTGGGAAAGCAGGCGCTGGGGGGGATGTAGCAGGCGACGAGCCAAGAAAAAAAAATTTCTGGCATGTGTTTCTTTCTGCAGACATCGGTAGCAGATACGTCTAAGAAACTGCTTTTTAAAGTTGAACGTGGAGGGAAGCTGCAATGTAGTGGTGGTGTGGTAATGTGTACGAAGTACAGATACAGTGCAAGATGTGAGAGGGAAACTGAAAGTATTTAAGTAGTGCCGGCCGATGGGGGAGGCGGGGGTGCGTGCTGACATAGAAACTATGTGCATAAATGGAGTGTGACATAGTCACTGTGTGAATAAATTTATCCACACAGTGACTCATAAATGGATTTATCACACTGTTTATCCAGACGCCTGTTGCATAAATAGGGCTGCTCCCTGGTTTTATGCGCTTCTATTCATCTCCCATTATGTAGTAACATAGCATCATAGTAATTTAAGGTCAGGGGTGACTCTAGGTCTATCATGTCCACACCCATCTACCTCACAAGCAGGGATGAAATAAGTGTGTGTAGGGGGGTCTGTGCAAACATATAAGGATTCCCTGTCCACTTAACAACTCAGGGTACTTTGTGACTCCCTTAGCAAGCAGAGATTATTCCAGTTTTACTCTTAAGGTCTGTACTGTTTTCATGTTCACTGTCTCTGCTGGTAGGCTGTGCCATAGGTTCACCGCCCTGTGGGAGAAAAAGTGCCTCCTAATGCTACTCCTACATTTACAACCACTGAGCATCAGGTGGTGTCCACACATTCTGCTGTAGAACGCCAGATCAAACATCTCTTACTATTTTAGGCATGTCAATACCCCGAGTATATGAAAGACTGAGATTGTCTGTTCTCATCCTCCTTTTATCTGGGTGAACATGTTAAGGGCCTCCAGCCTGTCTTTACAGTCTGCTGGGTCTCTTGACAGAGGCTGCACACTGCTTGTCCTGCTTAAGCCTCTTGTCTATTGTAACCCCTGGGCGGCGCCACCCCCATTGTTATACCCCTGCCTACTACCCTGGACATAGGCTGAGGGGGCTGGGTTTGCTAATTCATAACATTTTTTAAAAACCCTTTGCGCAGTGCCTCCACTCAGGGTGCTTTACGTGGGGGAGATGGTACTGGGTGTAGCCCCCTGAGCTGCTACACCACCCACGGTGACCAGTTACCTTCCCCAGACATGCCCCAATACACAGCTCCCCACATTTCAACATTTTGAATTAAAGGTTCTCTCTAATAATATGCTCACACAGGATTTCAAACAACAAATAACAAGATATTTATTTCGGGGGGAATAAAGGAGCTAGGAAAGGGAAACAGGTGGAGTAGAGGTTATCTTACCGTATTTACACATGTACAGAGATCATTTTGATTTTGCTGGTGAACCCTCCAGCTGGGTGGCTACATATTAACAGGCAGACATAAATCACATTTTACCATTCGACTTAAGACGTTCAGCTCCCTGGCTATCTAGCTGCTGATAAATCAGATGTTAAACATAATTATTAATACCCACACTGGTACTAGTCCCAGATACAGCAGAAACCCCGCAATCTCATACCATACTGGTTAAATAGATACCACAGTTCAAGATGTTGCAGGCCTGATGGAATTGCAGGTGGTCGAGGTGGCCGGCTATTAATTTGAGGGTGGGGGCAACTTGGAAACAGATTTTTGCAAAGCAGTAAATTACTGTTTACATCCACAGCAGGGATTGCCCTGCACTTTAGTAGATGTGGCAGGGATTCCCCTGCACTCGCAGACAAATCAGGGATTGCCCTGCACTCGCAGACTTCCGAACATTCCAGGACAAGCTATGTGGATCTTACATCCAGAACATTCAGCACAACATTTGAAAGTCCCATCCAAAGCAATTAGGGCGATACTTTTGTCAAGCATCCTATATGCAATTTAAACATGGTCACATCCAGTACTTTATATACCAAAAGGCATCCATCCAGAGTAAGCTGGCAATGACAGTTTCATCAAGCATCCCATACTTTAGTCACAGGCAGTCACATCCAGTACATTCTATATACCAAGAACATTATTCAGAGTCTTATCCAGCACATCTAGATATTGTATGCTCTAGGGCCTGCTGTCCCATGAAGTGGAAAAGCATCTTGGCAGTCAGCTCCACGATGGCAGGACTCTAACCCATAGCTACACAACTTGCAACACATTTACATGATTCACTATACCAGGCTTCTTGCTGCACCTGCAACAGCCATTTACGCCACAGTCAAGATGCATCCATTTCACTAGGCAGTCTCTTATGGGGTTGGCAGCCCAGACTGATAACTTCAGACTTAACAACACACATTTCTTAATGGGGCTTGGGTCCCCAAGATTGCCTTAGCTTCTCCCTCGCACCAGGGGGTACTAGGGTACTCACTCAGGTCCTCCACGGGTCTCATCCATGTCGAAGGCATCCTGAAGACTTCTTCAGCTCTCTCACCACTGAGGTACTTGGTCAGTGCTCTCACCGCTGCATGATGTCCTCTAGTCTGGTCTGGCCAGCGCTCTCACCACTGCTGGACATCTGATCTTCGGTCCACATCTTTCCCCGAAGTGGAAGGGAAGGCTAGCCTCTGGAGGACAGTACTGGCAACCTCCAGACTAGCTGTTGCAGACAGCACAGTTACTGTAACTAGTTAACTGAAGAAAATAATAAATGCCCCCTGAAGACTGAAGGGGCTTGAATTAAGTAGCCCAGGCCTGATGGCATGGCTGGAGCCTGAGCCCCTCCCCCATAGGGGCTCCCAGCAGGTTGGAGCCTGCTCTGCTGCTGTCTCTCTCAGCTCTGCATCTCTCAAATTCTCCAGACAAACTGGCAACATCGTCTCTTTATAGAGCTCCTAACTCGACTCCTGATTGGTAGCAGGGATGGGGTGACATGTCTCCAAATTGCTGAGAGACCTGTCAATCAGAATACCCGAGGCACAATTGGGTTGTGGAATTTGCGCCTAAAATAATGTCCCTATAAGCCCCCATAAGATGCAGTGAATGCCCCACAAGTCCTGGCTTTCTCTTGCTGCAATTCCAGTTGGCTGTACTGCTGGCAATGGCTGCTAACCCACTGTCCCTTACTGCAGATTAGATACAGTCCTGAATAATGTCCTGGTGCAGCCAGAAAAGTAATTATTTGCCTCACATGCCCCACAGTTCTGTAGCTTAAAGTGTGCACATATAGTCGCTGCACAGATAAAGAATGTGTCTTTACTTTTTCTATCGCCACGCGCTTTTGCAAGCTCCCCGCAGCAGCTGACAGGCTGACACATAGAGTCCCACAATACTGGAATTGCCAAGGAAACAGCATTAATTTTAACTTTAAACACTTTTCCCCACATGTGCAATATATTCCCAACAAGCAGCAACAGTTCCATTATTTAAAACATTTTAATTCTTTACTTTTCGGCTGGAGCTGAACATAGCTACCCTGGATGCAGCCAGACACGCTGTTATGCATTATTTAGATGGTCGGGGCTCGTAGAAAGAAAATATATGCACAACACACACTTGTAATCCGGAGCTGGATGGCTCAGTTCGTGAAGAAATGAAACAGCAATAATTAGATGACACACTTGCAATTTGATAACCAGACTGCAGGGAGCTACCCTGATTTGTATTCACGGACTCAATGCTGAAAACTGGATGGAATGCAGGTTGTCCTGGATTGCCAGGAAAAACAGAATAGCTGGCCCAGCCCTTGTGGCAGGGCTCACTTGCATTCAGTGCAGGCGGATGCAGTCCAAGTGATACTGGCTACGACTTCCAGCTCACTGCACATTTTATATGTACACAAAACACTACCAGGCATGCAGCTTGTCAATTCAATTGCACGCTACAGGCATCTTGGTCATTCAGCAGATTGAGCCTGGCTACATTTTTAGAGGCATTCTTCTCTGACTCAAACTCGGATTCAGTCCGAACATTACTTTTGCTCTCTTTCTCTCTCTCTTTCTGCTCGGATTCAGTCCGAACCTTGCTAGGGAATCACACTCCCAGCACAGCACACAGTTCACAACATGGGGAATTACTCAGACCTCAATCCCCACAAGCACTAAGCACATTTATGTGTAAAGGTCGCTTACTGTACCAGACCACAGAGTCCTGACAGGCCGATCGCAATTCTGCACACTTTTGGTCTTCTTCAGGTTAAGCCTGGTCCCAAAATGACTTCTGCTTCTTCTTTCACTCTGAAAACTCAGATTCAGCCTAAATTACACTTACTAACGGCTGCAGGCCGACTTTGGGGCCTCACACGCGCTTTCCCGAGCGAACTGCTGCAGTCTGAAATAACACAGGTTCCTTTCTTTTTACTTCTTTTCTCAACACATGGTGCCCATGAACCGGCCACAACTGCTGCTTTCCTTTTTCCACAAAATTTGGAGACTTGGTCCAAGAAAACACAGTCCTTTCCTCCCCCTCCAGGAGAGCTGAAGACAGTCAGGCCATTTCCAGGCCTTCCACGCGGTTCCCGTGCTGCCCCATGGGCAGCAGCCCCACGAGCTGCTCACTGTTCCAGCTCCATTCTCAGACTGACTGTCTCAGCGGGCAGTCTGGCATTTCCCCCAAATCCAAAAGACTTCAGTTGGCTGATTCTCCTTGTCAGTCACAACAGGCTCCCTCTATTGGTGAAAAAAGACGCTAAGGTCTAAACTACATTTCCCTGAGGCTCTCTTCATACAATCCCCTTGTGGCTGGCTCCACTTGAGAGTCCAAGTTTTGATTTGCCAGCAGGTTCCATTTTAAGGACCCCCCCATTGATTGGTCCATTTCAGCAGTCTGGGACTAAAATGAAAGAACTACACTACACAGTCCTTGCTGAAGGAAAGCAGGTTAGACAAACTGTATTTTCAATATCACTCTAACAAATTACCAACAAACAATTACATCTTTTGAAAGAGCTCCCTCCGCATATAGCGACGGCAGAAATGGAGCTGATTAGTGGCCCAGGCGGGACTCGAGCAGGAAACACACAGACCCCCCCCCATTTTAAATTCATTGTACTGCAGTTAGGCAGCTCTTAAAGCGACAGTACATGGAGGCATTAGGCACTCTCATGCAGTTATTTTTAAAGACAACTGAAATGCAGGACACCAGCCTGGCAGAGGGCAGCAGGGCTCACCTAAGGAGGCTTTTTAGTGCCCCCCATTTGTAGGGGGTTACACTATTATGACCCCAAAGTCCTTTTTCTCCTTGACTGCAGCAAGAGGAGCCCCACACAGTGTGTATGCTCTACCTCTGTTTTTCATTCCCAAGAGTAGTGCCTTGCATTTGGCTACATTAGATCTGAAGTAACAGGAGTCCAATTTCCCAGCTTGTTCAAGTCCTGAAGTTTATCCCCATCCCCAGCATTGATCTGCTGAGCTGTTGCAGTACAGCTTTTGGACTCAGTACTCCATTTCCTAGCTTAAAATGTTATTTTTTATTTATTTAAAATTTTTGGTTACCAGGAAAGGCACACTGAGCCAAGGCTCATTTCAGGTGTGACCCAGGGCAGGGGTAACAAATGATAACACCGGTACAGAACACAGCAGAAATACAAATAAGTACAGTATAGTGAGCTTGGGTGGTTACAGACAACATTCAGGATGTATCACAGTGTCAGGCAGTTTCACATTTGTAATAGTTGGTATCTAAAAAGGGTACATTCCTAGTACCCTCCTCCTGGAGTACTGTAGAAAGTCTGCCATGGTGCAGATAGTGAATTGAATCCAGGCAATTAGAAGCAGAGGTCACTTTTCCTGTTACTGTAGTTCTGCTGTTGGTATTAAGTTCATGTGCACAACATTGGCCCAACCTTTCCTAGCCAGGCTTGCTCTTCAGCGTCTGTTTTCCAGGGTCCAGATTTTAGAGCAGTGGGGGTAAAGACCAGATGGCTCCTGATTTGATGGTAAGAAGAGTCAAGGTTGGAGAACGTCCAGATCCTGAGTACACTCAGTGAAACTACCATAATGTGGATGTGTATGTTAAGACCTCCATGGAGAACACTCTTACAGTTTAAAGAGTAGTCTCATGGGCACTCATAGGGTATGAGGAACTCCGAACCAAAGGTGAGCAATTCTGATTCCCTAAGAATGTGAGACCACTCTTACAACCATATCAGTGATCTCCACAGTGATATTGACACATTATCGATCAGCTTGATCAATAATGTATTATTTTTTTTTAAACTGTCCCAGAATGTACCCATTTCTAGGCATCTGTGCTTGAGGCACTCTTCACAGAATGAGTGTCTCACGTGCAGAGGAAATGATCATTCTGATTGGTCAGGTGCACTCCCTTGATCTATAATGAAGTGAATTTTTATTTATTTTAGTCTTTGGTAACCGGGTAAGGCCCACTAGGCACAGGTGCCTGTTTTCAGGGGCAACCTGGGAGCACTGGGGAGTTAAATGACTTGCTCAGTCACACAGTATGCAAGTGGAGGTTGTGAGAATCAAACTCAGGTCTGGTTTACTGGATGTACCAAGCTCATTCACACCTCGTTCCTCTAATCTTTAGGCTATACAGCCAGCCCGGTGCAGTATAGCCTAGAGGTTACCAGCAGTTGAACTATGGTACAGGTAAGTAACCTTTACTTACTTGCAACTCTGGTTCTGCTAGTAGTATTCCTTCATGCACAACCCACCAGTCCTCCTTGATATGTGCTATGTTGTTTGGGGGGGGGGGGGTTAGGTCTCAGACTACCAGAAGATCCTCCTCCCCAACCTTCTTTAGGTAAAGATATGACATTTGGAGGATGCCATGGTGCATGAAGTTGGGAGCCAGCTTCTTGAGCTGGGATTCTGCACGTTTATAGGTATGGATGAATACCATACACAGTTACAAGTAAGTAACATTTCTTAGTTTCTATCTTTTGTTCTGTGATCATAGAGTTCTGTTGGGTTTTATTAGACTGTGGCAGTCATAGGCTGCCTCGAATGAAATGTATGCTCCACGTTTTAATGGGTTTTTAAATCACAGGAGAGGTGATATATCAGCATGTTGTGAAATACTAAGGACAAGAGTGGGTACTGGAGACCCCATAGGAAAGGGATAGGGAACATTGTTTAACCAGGAGTAGACAGATGTAGAAGTGGGTAGCCATCTGGGAACTAGCGACCATCGAACAGTATGGTTCACAATAAACACAGCAATAGAGTCAAGCCATACAAAGACAAAAGTACTGGACTTTAGGATGGCTGGACTTTGCCAAAATGGGTGAGTGCCTAAGGAATACACTAGCAAATGGGCAGGAAGGAGGGTGGAAGAACAATGGGGAATAAAAAAACTGCCATCACAGAGGTAACGAGCCTTGTGTGAAGCAAATAAACAAAACAAGACGATGTAAGAAACCACTATGGTTCTCAAAGGAAGTGGCAGTGAAGGTTCAAGAGAAAAGAAAGCATTCAGGAAGTACAAGGAATCGTAGAAGGAGCAGGACAGAGAACTGTATCAGTTAAAGCAAAAGGAGGCTGGGAAGGCAGTCAGAACAGCAAAGGCCCAAACCGAGAAAAGATAGCCAACTCAGTTAAGAAGGGGATAAAACCTTTATAGGTACATCAGGAGCAAAGGAAGACCAAGGAAGGGATAGTGAGGCTTAATAAAGGGGAGGGAGGGTGGGCAGAGGGGACTGTGAAAAGGCAGAGATACTAAACAAATATTTTGCTCAGTATTTACAAATGAAGAGGGGACATAAAACAAACAGTAGTAACACTCTGGATACAGAAGTTGATACCAGCCCATTTACAGAAGAAAGGGTTCTGAAAGAACTCTTTAAACTGAAGGTGGACAGAGCAATGGGGCCTGATGAGTTCATCCCAGAATTCTACAAGAACTAAGGGTAGAACTAGTGACACCACTGACTACCCTTTTAACAAATCATGGGAGGATGGGGTGGTACCCAAGGACTGGAGGAGGGCAGATGTGATTCCCTTCACAAAAGTGGGAGCAAGGCAGAAGCAGGAAACTACAGACCTGTTAGTTTAACCTCAGTGATAGGGAAAATGATGGAATCACTTCTGAAGGAAAAATTATCGCGTATCTAGAGGCCAGAGGGCACAGGACCCTAGGCAGCATGGATTCACAGCGGAAGGTCATGCCAGACAAATCTGATAGATTTCTTTGACTGGGTGACCAAAGTAGTAGATCAGGAGGGCTGTGGACATGGCCTACCTAGACTTTAGCAAGGCATTTGACACAGTCCCACACAAAAGATTAATATACAAGTTAGCCAGCCTGGGAGTGGGTCCCAAGATGACAGCCTGGGTAAAGAATTGGCTGGAGAATAGGACACAGAGAGTAATAGTAAATGGAGTCCACTCAGAAGAAAGGAGGGGTTACTAGTGGGGTACCGCAGGGTTCAGTATTAAGACTGGTCCTCTTCAATGTCTTTATAAGCGACATTGCGGAAGGACTGGAAGGAAAAGTATGTCTCTTTGCAGATGACACTAAGATCTGCAACAGAGTTGATGCACAGGGTTGGGTGGAAAGGATGAGAAGGGACTTGGCAAGGTTAGAGGAATGGTCAAATGTATGGCAGCTTAGATTCAATGCTAAGAAGTGCAAGGTAATGCACCTGGGAAACAAAAACCCAGGGGAAGAGTACACAATGGGGGGTGAGATACTAACAACAACAAAAATGGAAAGGGACCTGGGGGTAGTCATATCAGATGACCTAAAGGTGGGCAAGCAATGTGAGAGGGCAGCAAGGAGGGCTGGGGGTTACTGGGATGCATAGGGAGAGGCATCACCAGTAGAAAACAGGAAGTTATTATCCCTCTGTACAGACAGCTGGTGAGACCCCATCTGGAGTACTGTGTGCAGTTCTGGAGACCCAATCTCCGCAAAGACATAGACAGGATGGAAGCTGTCCAGAGGAGGGCAACTAAAATGGTGCAGGGTCTGCACCGGAAGACATAGGAAGAGAGACTTAAGGAGCTTAATATGTATAGCCTCGAGGAAAGGAGGGAGAGGGGGGACATGATAGAAACTTTCAAGTACCTCAAGGGAATCAACAAAGTCCAAGAGGGTAGCATCTTTCAAAAAAAGAGGTGTGCAAGAACAAGAGGGCACAATTTGAAGATAGAGGGGCGGCTCAGAGGTAATTTAAGGACGATTTTTCACACAGAGAGGGTTGTGGATGCATGGAACGGCCTTCCAGAGGAGGTTGTGGAGTCAAAATCAGTGGTGGAATTCAAGCATGCATGGGACAGTCATAAGGCAATTCTAGGGGGTGGGGATAAGAAGAAGTAGGCTGCTGGTTAACTAGGATCTGCAGCTTATCCAGTAGGTAGGGAAATGGGCAGACTGGGTGGGCCAAGCGGTCCTTATCTGCCGTCAAATTCTATGTTTCTATTAGAACACTAAGCCGAAGCTTGTTTCCAGATGCGACCTGGGAGCTCAAGGAAGTTAAGTGGCTTGCTCAGGATCACACAGTATGCACCTAGGCGGCTGTGGGATTCAAACCCAGGTCTCCGGATCTGCAGCTTAGAGCCTTAACCCACTGTGCTATACTACTTCCATGGAGATGCTGTAGTTTTACTGTAATTCCACTGTAAATGATAAAGTTGTTGCTTACAAAGAGATTGGTGCAAGTTTGCAAAAGAAAATTGTCCTTATTTTTGTTATTGCAGTGATCTCATTTGCTTTTTCTAGCACTTTGCCTAACCTGGATACCCCTTACCCCATGCTGGTCCTGACAGGTCCCCAAGCCTGTGGAAAGAGAGAACTTGCACACAGACTCTGTCGGGAGTTCAGTGATTTCTTTGGCTATGGGTAAGTCAAGTCAAGCTTGTTGTATTTAGTTGTACTGAAAAACTTGTCTTAGTACTTAGAATGTAGTTAAACTTTAGCTACGTTTAGTTTATCTCCCAGGCAACACTACTTGCATCTACAGGCAACAGATTACATTGCTGTTAGTAAATTATCAGGCTTCTCAAACCCAAAGACTGTGCCAGTTTTTACTATCTACTTAAGGAAAGTGAAACAAAAGTTTGTTTATTTTAACCAGGGGAGACACATTAAGCTGAAAGCTCGTTTACAGGTGTGACCTGGGAGCACAAGAAAGTTAAGTGACTTGCTCAGGGTCACACAGTATACAAAAGGGTTGACAAGTAGTGTTTGCGATGGGCTGGCTGCTACCAAGTGTGTTTTCTTTTTAAAATGGAAACAGGAGAAGACATTTTGGCACTCCTAACTTACAAGGCCACTAAGAAGGAGGTGGTGGTGGTGGTGGTGGTGACTCCTTTCTCTGAAAATCAGGAAAGAATTCCCACCCCATCACAAGTTCACACTTTGTCAAATACTGTACTGTACATTACATTGTAATATAACGCAGTAGGAAGACTGTTTAGTAAGCAATAAGGCATCACAGGATGTGTATTGTGTTGATATGATAACTGGTGACCCCTTATACAAACTGGAAAAGCATTCCTGATAAAATGTCATAATAACCCGCAGAATTCCGTAATAACTCGATAGCGGGTTATTATAGCGTTTTCCTCCTCGCACTCTCATTTTACTTTATTTGTGTGAGTACGGCAGCTGCTCAGGGACGTTTGCTCACACAAATGCAGCTTACAGGTTTTCTCCCTGTTGAAACCTTGCACCCGTTATTACAAAAAATAATGCCTGTGCAAAATTTGTTTTATGAGGATTTTACACACTCTTGGTGTGTGATGATCTCATAAACCCTCGAGTCAGCTTCTTGGTATTTATGATTATCACACAACTTAGGTGTATGAAAATCCTCATAACACACATCTGCACAGGCATTATTCTCTGTTTGTAACATGGCAATAATATCATACTAAAATACAGTATTTACATTGGCTGAAACACAACACGACATAAAATGAAGCCAGCATTAATTCCCTAGTAATGCCCGCTTCATAATGTACTCTTCTTAGCCACATCGAGATTGCCATCAGATTATCTGTCTGCACATGTTGAGTCCCATCTGCCCACGGTACTCTGACAGTCGCACCAAGTCCGTTTCAGACATAAATAACGTTCCCGTAATAGCCTGTTGCAGGCATAAATATTTTTAATGTGCTCCTAAAGCAATAAACTGTTTACCTCGGACTGTTTTACTGTCTGTTGCAGTCATAAGTACGGTGTTTATCCAGCTCTGTGCGCTCTGTTTTCCGCCGGCCGCAATATGTAAATGAGCAATTTGAGACTGCTGTGACACTGTGCGAGCAATCTTTATGAGTAGTGTTGTGAAATAATTGTTGATGTTAATTTAATTTTGACATTGTTAGTTTTTTTTTTAACCAGGGGAGACATACTAAGCTGAAGCTTGTTTACATGTGACCTGGGAGCACAAGGAAGTTAAGAGACTTGCTCAGGGTCGGGCAATATGCAAGTCGGGGCTGTGGGATTCAAACCCAGGTTTCCAGGTTTGCAGCTCAGAGCCTTGAACCACTGCGCTGTACTGCCTCCTTAGTAACAGACAGTTACCTAGAAAATGCTAATATTTGTAATATGAAGAAAAATATACAACTCGCAATATAAATAAATGTTACAGCTGTCAAAAATACATTAAAGTCGTTTGAACTGTGGACACCAGTCTATGTGTAATTTTATAAAATAACAAGGGTTTCTATCAATTTTTGTAAGTGATTGCCATGTTACAAGCACATTAATCCACTCCAAAGTTGGGCTCTACTAGGCAATTAATGCCTGGTTAATTGGGCACGAGGCTGCAGCCCCCCCACCGGCATCAGTTGCCTCAGTAGAGCCTCCTTACGGGAAAGGGAAATTGTTTAACCAGGAAAGGCACACTAAGCCGGAGCTTGTTTCCAGGTGTGACCTGGGAGCACAAGGAAGTTAAGTGACTTGCTCAGGGTCACACAGTATGCAAGTGGAAGCTGTGGGATTCAAACCCAGGTCTGGTCTGCTGGATGTCACCAGATTTGCAGCTCAGAGCCTTGAACCACTGCGCTATACTGCCTCCAGTATCCTTAATGTTACATAATAGCACACCTTAGGTGCATTGTTAGGTTAAATGCACCTGAGAAATACAATTATATCAAATGGCACACACTGGAGTGTCTTAATGTACAAATGACATGGCAATTAAGTATTTGACTTAGATGAATAAAAAAGAAGAAACATCCAGGAAGAGCCTCGCACTTCTGCAGATACCAGCTGTAACACAGAAAACCATCCATCGATGTCTGTTGCTGGTGCCCCTGTAACTGTCCTCCCGCTCAACCCTCCATCTCAGCACCTATCACCCCACACACCCCCACAAACATAACACTGACACAAGGGTGCCCAATCCCCCTATTACCTCCTCAAACAGAAACCCCACCCCTACCATCTATGCTTGATGTGGTAATATGTGTTCCCTGGTGTCCAGTGGTCCTCTACTCATCCCTGCAGTTGTGTTAATAAGTATTCCCTGGTGTCCAATGGTCAGTCCCCCACCCTATCACCCACCCAACACAGACACCATTTCCCTGGTGTCTGGTGTATCCCTGCCCTCATCCCAATCCCTTGTATATTAAAGATAAACCATTCCCTGGTGTCTGGTGTACTCCCCACCCTGGCAGATAGTGCCCCACCACCCCGCTTCCCCCATCCTGACCGAGAGTCTGTGACTGGCACAGCCCTCCGCTCTTTACCACTGCCAGCTGCCAACTGAGCTGTCAATTAGCGCATACTGTAACAGCCAGTTGTGCGGCCCAGTGGTGCTGAGGATTGAGGCACTGGGCCTTTTCGCATCGCGCGGCGACCGTGTTCGAGGCGAACGCGAGCCATCAGGGGTCGGCAGGGAAGGAAGGATTGAGCATCCGAAGGACTGCTCTCTTTCTCTGAGGAGGGGGGAAGCACAGCATCAGCATCTCATCGCCCCCTGGCGGAAGCTGGGGTGCACAGCGCCGGGCAAGAGCATGGGGGGAGCTGGGTGTGGACGCTTCAAGGGGAGCGTGCATTGATGCTTGTGGGCTCTCCTTCGGCTTGCATCATTGCATGCACCCGGTTCCACAGGGGAACCATTCAGGAAAAATCCAGGTGGGGCCTCTGCCTTTATGAAGCCCTCCCTGGGCTTCAATTAGCCGCTGTTGTTAGGATCCTCCAACCAGATACTTGTTCCATGGACTGGATTGGGGACCAGTTCCTCGGCCTCTCCTTCCAGAGGGAAAGCCGGGGGTGACCGGGGAACCTAGCAGTGATAGTAGGTGGAAGTCCGGGGGCTGTGACCAGGGCAGATACCTGGCGGAGAGCCCTACCACCAAAAAATACTAAATAAAAAAAAACGATTGTACAGTGGTTTATCTTTAATGTACAGGGGATCAGGATGGGGCAAGGGTACACTGGACACCAAGGAAATGATGTCTGTGTGGTGGGTGGTTGGTTGGTCAGAGAACCACTGGACACTATGGAATACATATTACCACATTGGGCATGAGTGCTGATGGGGAGGGCCACTGGGCACCAGGAATATATTAACACATTAGGCATAGGTGCAGGTCATTAGGTTGGACCATTGGACACCAGGGAATACATATTAACACATCGGACATGGGTGTGGGTGGGGTGTGGGACCATTGGCCAGGGAATGATTTCATCTTCATCAGGAAAATCTCTTTCATCAAGTCACACCTATGGATCATAAGCCGTCAGGCTCTAGGACCACACAGGAACTTTTCTAAGCAGTACAACTAGGAGCTGCCCACAGTGACGTCTGATGTCGACATCCCTACATAAGCGTGAGTGGTACCGACCCTCCTCAGTTCTTTTCCCGCCGTCGATCAGTGCTCATCAGACCCCAGGGATCACAATGGAAGCTTTCAAACACAGTCATGGATTTCTTCATTTTTTTCTTTTAAACAACACAGTTTTTAGTGCTCATCTGCTGCCTTTACTGTCACCAGTCTCGGTGTTTCCGTTTGGTTGGCCCTTGGTTTCTGAGCCTTTCTTCACAATGGGGCCCATGGTGGCGGTCCGGTGGTTGGTTTTGGTGGGCTCTGCCCGGGGGATGGATGCGTCATTGCTAGCCCATGGAGCTGTGTGTCTGTTTTTGCAAAATCCAGTATCCCGGCACAGGCCCATCTTGACTCGCATGGGTCCGCTCACCCTGGATGTGGGAAAGACACCTCTGTTCACAAGTGACCCAGACTTTTCCAGCCGGACAAGAACTCTGCCTCCAGGCACTCCTTCACTCTTTCCGGATTCTACTTGGATGCCGCCCCCCCCTCCCCCACTGCAGGATGCTTTGGTGGGGGTTCTGGGCCACATCTTTGAGGTCCCACTTTGGTAGGGTCTCCTGGTGTGTTCTCTGCTAGCTTCGGCTGGCCCAGGCCCCGGTGTGGCCCCCTGTGCCTACCCTGCAGATTCAGCCTTGTGTATGGTGATGCCACTGCCTCTTCCATTCCTTCTACCCCCTCTGCCACCCTTGTGGCCAGGGTTTTGGTGGGCTTCAACCCTGGCCAGTCCCATCTTGTCCAGAACCAGTGGCAGCAGCACCCAGTGCCTGCCCCATCAACGTTTGGCTCCCTCTGCCTTTCAGGGGGTCAGAGGGCTCCTCTTCTAACATCAGGCCACCACTGGGGTCTGCTCAGTTCTGGTGCCGGCAATGCCTAGCACTCCTCCATTGTCATTCCTCCTCCTTGTCGCTTGAGAGGGCTGTATGGCCTTTGCTTGATGGTGGAGGCTCTTGGCCTCCCCCTCTGTTTTTCCCATCAGCCTGTTCACATCACAGCCATCATCACTGTGTGGCCTGCTAAGGCCAGGCTCTGTGAAGTCTGTCTGGATGGGAGTGCCTCAGGCCTCTGTCCTGTTCTCTGTCCCCTGGGACTGCCATCCTGTAGGCAATGGCACAGCATTAAGGGGATCATGCTTGTACCACAACCTGTGGGCCTGTGCAGTTGGCACCTTTCTGCACTGGGGCTCCAGCCAGTTGTTCCCTGAACTGTCCCTCTGGCGGTCTGGCTTTTCTTCCTAGAGCCCTTTGGTGCCTTCCCAGGAGCTGGGCTACTTGCACCATACACCTACCCAGGTTTGGGAGATCACCCCAACAGACTCGGCACAGGGTGTCAGGGCTTTCATTGCTGGCCTTCCCCTCTTTTCCTTGGGGTCCCCCTTTTTACCCCAGGAAGCACTTAAACTGTGCCCCAGGGTCCTCCGGACCTGTCGTCAGATCCTATGCTGGACCTGGGGGATAGGGCAGTCCTATTTTGCTAACATCCTCCACCAGGAGGTTCCACCAGACCATATCGGGGACCTCCCCCTCCATTTCCATTGTGGGTTTGGCCCTGTTGGGGAAGGCAGTCTGGAGTAGTGGTTATAAACACTGAGCTGCAAACCTGGAGAACTGGGTTTGAATCCCATACCCATCTCTGGCATATTGTGTGACCTTGAGCAAGTTGCTTTACCTCCCTGTGCACCCAACATGCTTCGGGGAGCTGGCCTCTTCTCAGTGGGTCTTTCCTAGCCAAAAAGTTAAACTCTGCCCCCAGCCTCTCGGGGGTTCCATCTGGCGTCACCGTAGTTAGCATCTCTCCTAAGCTGTGGGAGGTCGGGATCGACACTAGCTGTTTGTCAAGCTGCCCCCACTTGTCCTTTTGTACAGAGATCTGCTCTGCGGCAGCTGTGGGGGGGGGGTCTGCATTTAAGAGTTCCAGAGGGGGAAGGGTGGTCTCTTCACTGGCTCCATCCTACCATGACCCCGTTGCACTGTTTCACCAGGAGATGGTGGTCGGGGGGGGGGCACCACTTCCTTCCTCTGCTTGCTGTGGTGGATCCTCAAAGCCGATGCTGGGACCCTGTTACTCTGGGTACAGGGCTACGTTCTCATGCTTATGAACCATCTCCCAAGACTTGCTCCTGATCTTTCACCCCCCCCCAACACCCTTAGTCCCAGCACTTGAGCAGCGTAGCTGCAAGGGGTATTATCCCTCCTTCTCCCTTGCCCCCTTGTCTGTATGGGGCTTTTGGGTTCTCCCTCACTTGAAGGGTTAAGCGGCTCTCCCTATCCCTACCTCTGTTAATGGGAAGACCCCCAGAGAAGGTGCTGCAGCCTCTGCCACAGGGGCTACCTCAGCATGACTCCTTGCCAGCCCCACCCTCCAGTTCTGCTGGAGGTGGTGGTGAGGGGCTGCTTCTCCCTCCATCAAGTCAGGTGGTGGAAGTTCTCCATAGATGTTTGGGTCCTGCAGCTCATAGAGGAAGGCCATGCTCTAGAACTCCTGGAGTGACCTCCAGATCAACATTCAGTTCATTCAAGCTATCCTCCAGTCCACATCTCAGTGCTTCTGGAGGAAATTCACACTTTGCTGTGAAAAAGGGCCATAGAACCTGTCCCACCAGATCAGAGGAACAGGGGGTTCCACTCCCACTTTTTTATAGTCCCCAAATCTACAGTGGGATTTATGGCCCTTTTTAGATCTTAGGTTTCTGAACTTCTAGCTCCATTACATGCAGTTCAGGATGGTGACACTGCATGACCTGCTGCCACTGCTGCTCCAGAGAGATTGGTTATGCTCCCTCGACACGCAGGATGCTTACCTGTATATCAAGGTGTATGCTCACCACAGACAATACCTCTGTTTCCAGTTCCTGGGGGTGCCCTATAGGTTCTGAGCCTTGCCTTTGGCTTGTCTTCTGTGCCTCAGGTGGTGGTAGCAGTTGCCCTCAGGAGGGAGGGGCTGTACATCTTCCCTGACCTGGATGACTGGTTGTTCAAGGCGCAGTAGTAGTAGTAGTAGTAATACTTAAATAAATAAATAAATCCCCCAGGACGCATCTGGAAACGAGCAGTACTACTCAGCATGCCTTCCTGGTGAAACTCTCGAATCGATAAAAATAAATAATTAGTAGTATAACTTTTTATTCATCGGATTCAATTTGAATGGTGACAACAACTCAGTTGAGCATAGCTCATTTCCAGTGAGGTCCCTCAGAGTACACTATAGTTACTGTACAATATAAACAGTATAAATCACAATAATAGTTGCAAAACTCACACAAAATATAAGCATGGGTCAAAGTATCGCAGGTGTCATGTTTCTTCATTCAAGTGACTCCAACGAAACAACAGGGCAGAGGTACAGACATCTGATTAGTAAACCAATATTGTAGATAGTTTCGTCTAAGGATAGATTTAATCCTCCGTAATCCTACTTGTATGGAGTTCCATAATACTGTGCCTCTGTAAGGAACCGAGGACCTTCCCACCCCTAGCTTACAATTTGGGATACTATATTTATGGCCTTGTGCGGATCTCAGACCTTCTTTGACAGTTCTTATTTTAAACAAATCCAGGATATATTTAGGAAAATGGCCTTTCCATATTTTAAACATAAACATCAGAAGCACATATTTCCCCAATCCTGTAAACTCAACCAATTCAAAGCATTGTATAAATCACAATGATGTGTCCTTTGAGGGGCATTGAGGACGAAGCACGCTAGTCTATTATCCATCCCCGGTGCCCCAGTATACAGGACATCCCCATAGTCCAGGTCCAGAAAAATCATAGTATTAATAATTCTCAGGTGTACTTCAGTTGACATATGATTTTTCAAACTATAAAGGATTCCTAGTTTTTTACTAATGTTATTCAGTGTAGTGTCAGCATGTACATTCCATTTTAACATATTGTCTAGCCAAAGGCCTAAGTATTTATACTTTGTAACTTGTATATTTTTCCGTCCAAGATCTGCATCTCTAAGGAAACATTGTTAATAAGTTTTGGGGTTTCTGCTAAAAAGTATGGACTGAGTCTTTTTATCATTAAAGTATGAATATATGTTTCTTGAAGACGAGTTGCTGTTCAGAAGCATTCTGTAGTTTAGTTTGTATATATTCAGTGGAGTGACCCTCCACATAAATCACGTTATCGTCTGTATACAAATGATATTTAATTTCTGAATCTGTAAACTGTAGGTCATTAACGTATATGCTGAACAGCAGAGGGCCAAGTATAGATCCCTGAGGGATGCCTGTCTTGATAGGGGCTGGGATAGATTTAAAAGACCATATTTCTACTAATTGTCTATGCCCTTTCAAATATGTTTTAACCCATCTAAGTTAATTCCCCGTCAGATGCAGTTTCTTCAGCTTAATTAAAAGTATATCATGATTTAGTGAGTCAAAGGCTTTTGATAGCTCTATATATAAAGTGCCCACTGACATTTTCCTGTCAAGACTATATTGCAGGTCACTCACAAACGTAGTTAATGCTGACTGAGTACCGTGTAAGGTTCTAAAGCCTGATTGATACTCATTTAATTTACTGTTTAATTCCAGATATTTTTTCAGTTGTCCAGACACAAGCTTTTGAAATACTTTAGATACTTGTGGAAGAAAGAAAATTGGTCAGTAATTGCTTATGTCTTGATTAGATCCTGACTTAAAAATTGAATTACATTAGCAACCTTCCAGAAAATCACCAGATCTAAGGGATATTTTCAAGATATACATATGAGGGTATGCGATACAGGGAGCAGCATATTTTAATTTCTTGAGAGGAATTTTATCCAAACCTTCGGCTTTAGTAATGTTAATTTTTAATAATTCTTCTCTTACTCCATGCACTTGGGTTATATTAATCTGAAAAACCTTTTGTATTGCTGGTCCCTGTATGTCACCCTCAGACTGCGTACCTTCCCCATCACCAGAAGATAAAATGGTGATATTTCATTTTAAGGTTTCCGTTCCCATCTCTACAAAGTAATTATTGAAAGTGTTCACTACCGTATTGCTCTGTGGCTCCATTTGTCCAGTTATTTTAAATTTATTTGCTAATGTATTATTTTTCTGCCCATCAATTCTGTCATGATATTCCACAAAGTTCTAGGATTGTGCTTTATGTTACTATCCAGTTTAGATTAAAATGATTTTGTTTAGCCATTCCTATTTCATGTGTCTATTAATTACAGGCCTGCCTATATAAGTCCTAGCCTTTATTTAAATGTGAGGTCTTTGCCTATGCCATTTCTTGTCTCTATCATTTTTAAGTGCATGCAAGTTTGAATTATACCAGATCTTACTTTGAGAGGGCTCTTGTAGTAGGTAATAACCATTAGGACTAGAGCCGCCAGGCACTAGGACCACATGGAAAACTTTAGCTAGCAGTGTCTGGCGGAGGACCGCCCACCCAACATCACATGACGGATGTCAGTGTGACACGATATAGTGGGTGGTCGCCATGCCCACCCTCCAGTTCTTTCCCGTCGTCGATCTGCGCACATCGGACCCCACGGAGAACGCTGCTTCAGTCGACCGCCATTTTCAGATGAGTATTTCATCGCTTTTATTTCTTTCTGTAAATTGTTGCAAAGTATTACTTTTTTTGTGCATGTCTTCTCTGATGCCTTCTGAGTCACATAAGAATAAGTGTGATTCCTGTGGCACTTGGCTTCCTCATAAGGACAGCCATTCCCTCTGCCTCCTCTCCCTGGGACTAGAGCACAAGACTGAGGACTGTGAGGCCTGCCAGAATTTCAACCAGGCCACATGGAAATGCTGCCAGCAGGTCCTGGAAGCCCAAGTTCTTAAACCAAGGATGGATTCCATGGAGAAGGAGCTGCAGAAGCTGTGGGGATCATCCTCCTCTCCAAGGGGTTCTTCGGAATCCCATAAGAAAAAGAAGGACAAAGAGAAGCACTGGGACCGCGATCGGTCTCCTTCCCACCCGCAGTGTCCTTCGGGAGCTGTATGCGACAAGTGACCTCCCACTGCCATGGATACCACTCCTCCAACCAAGCCTGCCCCTCCTTGTGAGGAGCAGCCCTTGGTCCCACCACCTGAGCTGGTCTCAGTTCAGACGGGTGCCTCCGATCCATCGGAGAGCTCCACTGCCCTTAGGACCCTCAAAACCGTGGGGCCTATGTCTGGTGGCGTGGCCAATGAGTCGGTCATCAGCCCCTCTGACAAATGCCCGGCCCCAGCTGAGTCACACTCCAGCTACTCTGGCATCTGCACAGCCACTGCACTTCTATCTGGCTCTGATAACAGGCCCGGCACTAATCCTCTGGATTAGTGCACACTGCTGCTCCAGTCACAGCCTTCCTCAGAGGGTTCTCCCTCTCGGGATCCTCCTTCGCCAACTGCCCTGGTGGAGTCTCCTGGCTCTTCTGCACACTCACAGCCGGAGTTGGAGAAGTGTCCACCAAACACAACCCTGGTGGCAGAACCGGAAGGTCTGATGCCAGACCTCCCTTGGGAGCCGGTGTCCCTTGCACTGCAGGTTCCCCCATCTGGGCCAGCTCCTCCATCCCAGACTCTGGTGGGACCCTCCTCCAGACATTCCAGTGTCAGACCTGACATTATTAGGCCCTTCTAACCCTCTGTCAGGGCCCCCATTAGGTCCTTCAAGCCCCTTTCTGGGGCCTACGCCTGGCTACCCACCGTCAGGACCCTTGATAGGACCTTTGGCTCCTCTGTTGGGTCCAACACTGGGTTCCCAACCATCAGGGCCTCCAACTGGTCTCTCAACTCTGCTGTCAGGCCCTTTGCTGGGCCTCCCAACACCAGGCTACCCTGCGCCTCACTATCATTCGCCAGGGTACCTGCCGATATGGTATCACTCACCAGGATACCCCATGCCAGGGTATCCGATGACGGGCTATTCATCCTATGGAGCGCTGGGCTACCATTACCTGATGCTGGGCTATACAGTGTCGGGGTTTACCTTTCCAGTATACCTGCCTGTCTATCAGCTCCCTCCTCCTCCTCTGCCCCCTCCACCACCTCAGCCTCAGGTGGATTTTAAGGAGGCATTACTGTCTTGGTGGTCCAAATCCAGGATGCAGTTGGTCTCAGAATTGGACCAGTGGCAACCGGCTGCAGCTTCTACACTGGCCTGCATGAGACTGTACACGAGATCTCCCTCTCCAGTGGAGTCTGCCTCTCCACCTCGGGACAGACCTCATGTCCTACCATGGTAGCTGGTGTCAGCAGTGGACTCGCAGTCTCGCTGCAGGAGATCCCACTCCCACGGGCTCTGCCTCCAGATGGAAGCCCATTGTCTGACTCAGACACTGCAGACTTCACCGCCTCGGGTTTTGAGACCCCCTCTCTGGTGAATCCAAAGACCAAAGAGTCTTCCAAGTCCCCTCCGGAGGACCCCTCCTTTACTGAGATACTTCGGAAGATTCAGGAGGCAAATGGGTGGAAGTCAGAGGATCAGGATTCCCAATGCAAGAAGTTGGCAGAACACCTGGATATGCCCAAGCTGTCCCTTCTGCTCATTTCTCCATGGATTGGACCACATGAGGACCTGGCCTCCACAGTGTGGTAGCAGCCTTCATCGGTGGCCACAGTCGCCAAGAAAGCTGATAGATGCATCGAGCCCCCAAGGGTAAAGACCACCTTATTTCTTACCCTAAAGCAGACTCAGTGGACATTAATGGAGCCCATGACCGTACGGCTAAGCTTAAACACATGAACACCTCTCCTCCAGACAAGGAGTCACAGCAGATTGACCAGTTTGGATGCAAAGTTTATTCCTCCCCCACTCTAGCCCTCAGAGCTTTGAACTATTGGCACAATGATTGTACACCAGAACTCTATCCTGGGACAGATCAGAATTTGAGTTTGCCTGATTCCAAGGCTAAAACCATAATTTCCCAGACTGTCAGGACTGCAGAAATCTCCTGCTGTCATTCCCTCAGAGCGACATACGATGCGATAGACACCACTACCTGGAGTACCGCCATGGCTATCAGCATGCGCCGGTAGTCCTGGCTGAGGGTTTCTGGATTGGCCCAAGATGTCCTGTCGGCCAGCCAGGATGCCCCTTTCAGGGGACCAGTCCTTTCCGGGGGCGACGTCAAGGACATAATCATGAGCTCCAGGAGAGTGGCAAGGCACTGTGTTCTATCCAGTCCATGTATCGCTCCAATACCAAGCCTAAACAGCCATTTCATCACCCACAACAGCACCAGAATAGGCAACAGCGAGTCTGACATGAGAACAAATGTCAGGCCCTGTCGGCGGGAATGCCACCCCCCCAGCCAAGTCCCAAAGGGCTGATCGGGACGGCGCTCCTCCACCCAACTTTGCCTCCTGACTTGTGGCAGGGCCCCCAGCCTCTGCCACCAGCTCTGGAGGAACCAGTAGGGGGCAGATTCTCCAACCACCTGACCGGGTGGGAGGTGATCACTTCAGACACATGGGTCCTTCAGCTCATCGATCAAGGCCACACCATCGAATTTGCAACAAGACCTCCAAGAAATCCTCCGGGTTTCTCTCACTACACAATAGGCTACATTCCTCTCATAAGGGAAGGGAGCCAGGCTCTTCTGACAAAATCAGCTATACTGTCTGTTCCTTGGATCCAGGAAGAAAAGGGATATTACTCCCACTTCTTCCTGGTCCCCAGAAAGACAGGGGACCTCCATCCAGTCTTCGACCTCAGCATACTAAACCTGTACGCAGAGTACAAGAGGTTTCACCTGCTGACCCTACCAAGTCTGCTGCCTCTTCTGCACCAGGGTCATTGGCTTTGTGCCCTGGATATGCAGGATGCATATTTGCATATCCGGATTTTTCCTTCCCACTGCTGCTTCCTGTGTTTTATTTTCCAGGGGAACACTTCCAGTTCAAGCACTCCCTTTGGCATCTCCTCAGCACCAGAGTGTTTACCAAGTGCCTAGCAATGGTGGCGGCATCTGTATGTCACCAGGGAATTTATGTCTTCCCATACCTCGACGATGGGCTCCTGTCAGCACTGTCGAGGGACTGATTGGTGGCCTCCTTGAATCTATTCAGGCCAAGTGGGGATCACGGTAAATTACCCCATATCTCATCTTGTTCCTTCACAATACCTCTAGTTTATTGGGATGGTGCTGGATACTTCTCAGGGTCAAGCTTCCCTCCCTTTGGACCGGGCGGAAACCTTGCGTCAGCAGGCTATCGAAGTGGCAGCCAGCCAATGGACCTCGGCCTATTCAGTCTTTTACCTTCTGGGCCTGATGGCAGTGGCTATTCCCACTGTCCCTATAGCCAGACTCCACATGCAGATTATGCAGTGGACTTATCGGGTCCAGTGGGACCAGAAATCAGACAGTCTGGATCGCAGGATTCTGGTGTCCAGTCCCATGCATCGGGATTTCCTATGGTGGCAGGATCTGTCCAAGCTCACCAGAGGGGTTCCTTTTCAGATGTTCCCTCCAGCTCAGACCCTGACTATGGATGCTTCCGGTCAGGGCTGGGGCATCCATCTGGGCGACCACTGGACATAGGGATCCTGGTCTCAGCAGGAGCTATCTCTGCACATCAGTGTGCAGGAAATGTGGGCTGTACTGTATGACCTTCTGGCTTTTCAGCACCTACTTCTTCCTGGGCCCTTACTGGTACAGATGGACAACATGTGTGTGGTCTGGTACCTGAACAAACAGGGAGATACATGGTCATATCCACTGTGCAGGGAAGCGATGCGTGTGTGGCATTGGGCGAGACAGCACAGCCTGCAGCTCATAGCAGTGCATGTACCGGGTGTTCAGAATGTCCCGGCGGACACCCTCAGCTGCACTCGGGCAAGGGCCAGTGAGTGGGAACTGGAGTAGTCAGTGGTCGAAGACATCTTCAATTGATGAGGTCACCCAGATCTCGATCTGTTTGCCTCCCCATCCAATGCAAACTACCCAGTTTCTGCTCGCTCGTTCCCAGGCGTGGTGTTTCTGGTGAGACGCTCTGTCTCTCTGCTGGACAGGGAGGTTCTTTTATGCCTTCCTTCCCTTTCCACTGTTGCAGAGGGTGCTTCTGAAACTACAGCAAGAAGGACCTTGCATGATCATCATAGCTCCTTATTGGCCTCTCCAAGTGTGGTTTCTTCTGCTTCAGCAATTGAGAGCGGAACCTCTAGCTCAGGTTCAAAGATGGTGCGCGCACAATAGGTTAACGTGCTACATGAAATAAAAGGAATGTCCAGATATTAAGTAAGCTAAACTTTGCTTTACTTTGTAAGTCCTTTTTCATGCAGCAAACAAGTGTATGTACAAAATCAAATGGCAAAACATGCCCCTAGCATCCTGTTGAGCGGGGTTCCCTTCTTAATTCCTTCCCCTCAGGCAGATCCTCCCCATAGTTGCCTTGGGCTTGGACTTGGTGGGGGCCCATTTGGGGCCTCACCAAACTCGGGGCTGTGGTCCACAGTGGAGGCTGCCCTTCACATCAACGCCCTAGAAATGCGGGACGTCCTGTAGGCTTTACAAGCCTTCCAGGCCACTCTGTCCCCAGGTTCTGTGCTGGTGCAGATGGCCAACATAAGTGTAGTACACTATATCAACAAGCAAGGGGGGACTCACTTGTATCCTCTGTGTTGGGAAGCGATGAGGGTCTGGTGCTGGGCTGAAGAAATTGGCCTAGAACTGTTGGTTGTACATGTTCCAGGTGTGAAAACCATCCTGGCGGACAGGCTCTGCTGGTTGCAGTCTTGAATACATGAGTGGGAGCTGCTGACCTTGGTTGTAGACCTTGTCCCAGAGTGTGGCGAATGTCTGGTGGCTGCTAGGCAGCCCTACACTGGGGCCACTTATTCTATGAAGTGGAAGTACTTTGCTCTATGGGTGGCATCCCATCAGTTGGACCCTTTCATTTGTTCAGTGAACCAGCTTCTGGTGCATTTGCTGTCCCTCTCAGATTCTGGCCCGCCATAGTCCTCCCTTAGGGTGCACCGGTCAGACATTTCAGCCTTCCAGGTGCCAGTTGAGGGCCATACGGTGGCACAAATGGAGGTGTCCCATACTTTCTACAGAGACATTCTTCATCTGAAGCTTCCCGTCAGCAATCCAGTCCAGCCTTGGGACCTGCATCTTGTGGTAGACAAACTTACTTTGACTCCTTTTGAGCCAGCCATGACTTGAGGGTTACACTTTCAGTTGTGGAAAGCATTATTTTTGGTTGCTGTTACTTCTGCTTGAAGGATTTCAGAGCTGCAGGCTCTCATGTATGAGCAGCCTTATTTGATTTTCCACAAAGACAGAGTGTCTTTGCGTACAACCCTAAGTTTCTACCCTTGGTGGTGTCTGAGTTTAAATCAAACCATACACCTGCCTGTTTATTATCCAGAGCATGCTAATCCAGGGGAAGCATTGTTTCATAGCTTAGATGTGCCTGGAATCCTTCGTTACTATACACACCATATCAAGGACTGCAGGAAGTCCTCGCAGCTTTTTGTCCTTCGCTCCTGGGAAGATGGCATTCCAGTTTCTTTTTTTTCTTTCCCAATTCTTTTTATCGCCCCACAGATTCCACTGACCTCTCTCCAGTGTGGACTCGCAGCTGCGGCTCTGCCCGCCCGCCTGAAGCCCCTGTTGCACTTCCTCGGGTGCTGGCTTCCTCCCCTTTCACAGCGCCACCCTAACCCCCCGGCTCTGAGTCCCCCAGGGAAGGACCACCACTCCTCTGGCACTCTACTTAGAATGCTGGTGTGTGAAACTTGCTTCTGGGGAGGACCCCAGGGAGTGCTTCAAGGAGGCCCGGCATTAGGCATGGGGCCACTTCTCCCAGACCCAGCCATCGCCTATCAGTGGGAGTTTTTTTTTTCTTACATTGATTATTCCGCCCTCCCCCACGGTCGGGCGTTACAATAGCCGGCCAGCATCCAGCGAGCTCTGCCCCTGGTGCCATACGGCTGCGACGCTGGTACCAGGCTTCCTCTGACAATCACCAGAGGTCACACTGGAGCGACGCAAAGCCCTGCACCCTCCCCGGGGAGGGAGAGCTGTCCGTCGGATGCTCAATCCTTCCCCTCCTCTGCTCCCGAACCTGGGTCGCCAGCATGGCGCGAGGTAAGGCGTCTAATGCCTTAACCCTCAGCGCCACTGGGCCAGCTGATATTCCAGTTTCTAAACAGTGCACATCCACATGGTTGGCCAACTGTATTAACTTTTGTTATGGGAAGTACAGTAAGGATCTTCCTAGGGTGGTTTGTAGCCTTTCCTTTAGAGACATAGCCATTTCTGTTGGCTGTTTTCAGGCATGTGGCAGCTGCTATGTTTCTGTGCTGCTGACCCTTGGAGTACTGTTCATCTTTTCCCCAAGCATTTCAGTCTGGCTACCGCCTCTCAAGGAAGGGCAGACTTCAGCGTGGCAGTGCTTCAACACCTTCTTTCCTAGACCTATGGCCTCCAGTCACCCAGACACAGCAGCAGTCGCTAGCATGGGACCCCTGGGGCTGTAAAGCTGCCCTGGAACCTTCCTGCCCTCACTCAGCACACTGCCAGCAGTCGCTAGCATGGGACTCCTGGGGCTCTAAAGTCTGCCCTGGAACCCTCCCTGCCCTCACTCAGCACTCAGCACACAGCCAGCGGTCGCTAGCGTGGGACTCCTGGGGCTGTAAAGCTGCCCTGGAACCTTCCCTGACCTCACTCAGCACACAGCCAGCGGTCACCAGCATGGGATTCCTGGGGCTGTAAAGGCTGTCCTGGAACCCTTCCTGCCCTCACTCAGCACACAGCCAGTGGTCACTAACGTGGGACTCCTGGGGCTCTAAAGATAATTGCATCCCACTACAGCTCTCACTCTGCGGGGTGTTTTCAACCATTTCTGACCCTCGACTTTGCCTGATTGTTTTTTGGCTGCTATCTGGAATGCAATCACTGGGACATCACAGCAGTTTTCACTGGAGCTTTAATGGACTTGATTTGTAGCATTTACGTGTGTTTTGCACTGTTTGACATGCTAGCTAGGGTTAGGTATTCTCAGAACGTGCCTGTATTGTAGCTCTCAGCTAATGCACCCTGTACTGTGTTACTCAGCTTTAGTTTTAGCTTAGCTCAGTTTGATATTTGCACATGCCTGATTCCTGGTGTTGATTTCAGTACTGTTTCTGCGAGTTTGTATCATTTAGGGATCCTAGACAGGCCTACGCTCAATGGTAGCATTCTAACACAGATCCCTGAAGGCCTCCATTGTTGCAGTACTCCAGTCAGAGTTCATGCATGCGCAGTGGCTGTCTCTTCCAGACAGTCTGGGGCCTGTTACAGACCCCCTGTCCCACTATATTCTAATCATGCCTTTTGTTTTCTGCCCCCTTTGGTTGCCCTGGAACCCTCTCTGCCCTCACTCAGCACGCAGCCAGTGGTCACTAGCGTGGGACTCCTGGGGCTCTAAAGGTAATTGCATCCCCCCCTACTGCTTTCACTCTATGGGGTGTTGCCTGCCCCAGCCACCCTTCCACCCAGGGACGTCTCCCAATTTGTAGACCCCCCAGGTCTCGTGACCTATCACATGACCGGTGGTCCAATTTCTAAGTGTCTATTTTCCCCATTAGCTCCTTATATTTTCTGCCCACTAGGAGTCACTGTTTCACCCTCCGAATGTCCGGCCTTCCCTACCTCTACGCTTTAGCTCATCCCTATTCTCACCTGCCTCTACCTCACCCTGGTCACTCTTTTCCCATTTTCTCTGCCTCTCCTCGCTTATCTCCCTATCCAGATTCAAACCCTGCACCTTCCACATTATAGGTGGTGTTACTACCTCTGTGCCACCGCTGCACACCTGTAAGTATACTGCATTAACTACCCTATGACCATTTCTCCTTCTCCAGCCCCTGCTGCCACACTTCTCACCATGGCAGCCTTCACCCCCCAACTCCTCTATTACCTGCTTCTTGTTTCTCCCTCCATAATCTTGGCCCTATCATAGCTCCACATGCCTCCTGGATCCCATCCCTTTCACTGGCCCTCCACCCCAGCACACTCTTAAGTACCCCAGTGCCTCCCCCACCATAGCCCCCACCCGTCCCTATTTGCTGCTCCACATACTTTCTGGTCCCTATCCCCCGCCATAGGGCCCCTAAGCCCTCCAACCGCTACTCCTTAGTCACCCCCCACAAGCAATTATGGTTTGCCCTGCTCAGGCCCCTACTTCTACTTCTTATGCTAATGTCAGGCAACGTACACCTCAACCCTGGCTCTACCTTTTCTACAAACTCCAACCGCTCTGCTACTGATGGCCTGTAACTAGCTTTAATCAACATCTGTAGCTTGCAGAAAAAATTTGACTCCCTACAGGGATGGATTATCAAACATCAACCTGATATAATTTCCTTCGTGGAAACTTGGCTATCCAAAAATACCCCTAACTCGTCGATCTCCATCCTACTGGACCACGGTGCACAATCCCTCACCCTGAAAAGTACCACTAATAAAACCACTACCTCTCTGTTTGTCACCTCTGTCTACATCCTCCACGAGATCAAAAACCGCTTTCTCTCTGTCCTCAGCTGCCTTGCCCTCTTACCCCCAAAGTCTGAATGCCTAGCTCTTGGGGATTTCAGTGTCAACTGGCTTTCCCCCACTGCCGCCCCCCTCAAAGATGCCATCTCTGTGATGGACTTCTCTCAAATTGTTCTCTCTTCCACTAGGCTCAACCCCAAAACTGGTACTGCTACCCTGCTTGATCTAGTACTAACCAACACCTTAAGTGACCACTCCCCGATAACCTGCGTCTGATCCTGTAAGAGGTTGAAACTACCACCAAAAATCCATCTCCAACACCACCAAAAGCCTGGGATGCTGCAGTGCCTAAAACACCCTGTAAGCCTATGTGACTGGTCTCCCATCCACTAGGCTTCCGACATCAACAAGGCATTAGAGTACTTTATCTCCACTTTCTCCTCCACCTGCAATATATATGGCCCATACACGAAGTGTGTAATCAAGGGACCCTCCACCCCTTGGATTTCCCAATCCTCCTAAACCTGATGCGCACAGGGACTCCCTCTGGCAAATTGCCCTTGCCTCTGGCAAACCAGTCGATAGACAACTATATCGTGCAATGAGAAACAAATGCACCTGGGAAACACGTAGCCATGGCTGAGCACTACAAGGCCTCCCTCACCTCCACCTGGGGCTCAGGCAGAAAATTCTGGGACAATCTCAAAGAGCTAAATGGGAAAACCTTACCCCCCTGTCCTCAACAGTAATGGTATCCCCCCACCGATCCCAAACACACAGCCAACAACCTAAATGCATCCTTCTCAGACCTCAGCAGTATACTCCTCCACCTTTTAACCCCCTCACTTCCCATGCAGTCCCAACCCCTCTCCTCCCCATTCCGCTTCAGGACTGTCACCCTGTGGAAGTCAAGTTCTATCTCCTAAAGCATTAGGGCACATCGCTTCAGTGGGGACACCTGGACCTCAAACTCCTCGCCTTACGCTCGATGAAGTCTTCTACCCCTCATCAGTATCATCAACTTCTCCTTTTGTCTTGGAACCTTCCCTTCCAAATGGAAAGATCGGTCACCCCTGTCCACAAGGGCGGTCACCGTGCCTCCGCCGGAAACTACCGCCCCATCTCTATCCCCCCCAAAGCTCTGGAAAGAATTGTATCAGACCAACTTATGGAGCACCTCACTAAATACAATCTACCATGCCAGGAACAACATGGCTTCCACCAGGGCCATAGCACCACATCTGCGTTGTTGGAATTCACATGTAACCCCTGGGTGGTGCTATCCCAAGGACTACTACCCCTGCCAGCTTGGCTAGTAGCAGGTTAAGGGGCCTAAGTTCTGAAACGGGTGCCTCCACCCAGAGGTCAGGGATGGTAGTGGTCAAGCTAACCTGGGCACAGCCCTCCGGGACACTGTAACCCCCCTCTTTCCTTACTAGTGGCCGAAACAATACACAATAATAACTTTCACAATACCGCTGATACACTACACAAGTACCCACACTGTTTGCACTTACCACCAGGGCTTTCCTCTGGTTCGGCCCTTGGAACCCCCTGTAAAACAAGGTTATACACAGCAAATAACAGCAGTACAGTACTCTTGCCCAAACTGGAACCACAGTCAGGGTAAATGCAAAAAAGAGTTAGATCTGATTTATTTAAGGGACTTGAACAAGGAAGGGGCGTAATCAGGTTAATTTTCTTAAAGGCTGTATCAATCAAACAGTTATGCATGCACTTCAGGGTCCATAAACAGTCTCACACCCTGGGTACCCAGATGGAGAATGGTGGGCTAGCCAGGAATGTTGTAGCTGGCTGAGGCCCTGTGATGGAAGAAAACAACATGCACAACACACACTATTTGTAATCTGGAGCCGGAGGGCTCAGTTCGTGAAAAGAAAACAACAAGACAATCAGATGACACACTTCTAGATTAGCTGTTGTTGCAGGGAGCTACCCTGATATTTACTCACGATACCCAAGACTGGACACAGGCGGGACAAAAATCGAGACAGCAGGTGGTTGATGTAGAGTGCAAGGAGATGCAGGGCCCACACGATTCACTAAGGCATCATTCCTGTTTAAGCGTGGAGCAGAGGGCTGATCCCCAGGCAGGTCTCTCGTCGATGGCTTTCTCTGTGCAGTGGGGTAGTCTGGCAGGGACGGCGTGGCATGGCCCAGGCCGAATGGAGACAAATTCGGATACAGTCCGTTTTGGGCTGGATACAGCTTCCAGCAAGCAGAACACAGTTCACACAGTAGGGAACCAAATCATGACCTACTTTCAGTACACAGCACATTTACATGTAAAGGATTCTATGGTACCACCACAGGCAGAACACAGTTCACACAGTGGAGAACCAAATCATGACCCACTTTCAATACACAGCACATTTACATATAAAGGATTCTACGGTACCAGCAAGCAGAAAACAGTTCACACAGCGGGGAACCAAGTCACGACCCACTTTCAATACACAGCACATTTACATGTAAGGAAATTCTACTGTACCAGGCAAACTGCTCTCCAGTCACGATCACAAAGTCTCTGCACAAACCGGGGATTCATAAGCAGCTGAAAATCCTGACAAGCCGATCGCATTCAGCAAAATCTTCGGTCTTCTTCAGGTATGAGCCTCGTAAAAATCAGTGGCTTACTTCGTTCTCACGAACTTGGATTTAGTCTGAAATAATTCTCTTCTCTTCCTCTCAGGGGCAGTAGGCAGACATGCAGGCCACAATTCAGGTCTTTCCACAGTTCTCCTGCGCGAAACTACTCAGACGGCTGCTTGACTGTCTCAAGCTGTTGCTCCTTCAGCTCCCAACTTAGATCTGATTCAACTGCCAGCAAGCCTGTGACTTTCCCCAGAATCCAAAAGGTTTGGTTGGCTGATCTGTCTGTCAGTCACAACAAAGGCTCCCCCTTCAGCTGCAAAAAGGTACCAAAAGCCCAAAACTACAATTCCTACAGATTTTGACTCCAGACAGCTTCTGTAGTCTGACTCCATTTAGGTCCCACCAGAACTGATTGGTCCAATTCCCATTCCATGACCAAGATAGTGGAGATAAACAAAACAGTCCTTGCTGCAAAGAAAGCAGGTTAGACAAACTACATTATCATTATCATTCTAAATGATTTTCAGCAAATAGTTACATCTTTCAACAGAGCACCCTCTCAAATTACTTATGACTGCAATCCAGGCAGCTCTTAAAGAGACAGTACACAGAGGCTATACAGGCACTCTCTGGCAATCACATTTAAACTGCTAAAATGCAGCACACCAGCCTGGCAATGAGCATTTAGGCAAGCTCGATGAAGACTTGGAACCCCCATTCAGAGGGGGTTACGACATCTTCTACACTCTGCCCTAGACAAAGGCTGCCTTGCTGTGGCTGCCTTTGTGGACCTGTCGAAGCCTTTGACACAGTAAACCACCTCCTCATCTCTCTCTTACCGACACAGGTCTCTCTCTCTCTCTGATGCCACAAACTGGTTTGCCGACTATCTGTCCAAAGATTGCAGCAAGTCAGGATAGGCGATACTCTGTCCTCCTCCCTCCCATTTAAGTCTGGGGTCCCGCAGGGCTCCATCCTCAGGCCTCTCCTCTTCAGCCTATTCCTTAACACCTTCCTGACAGCTTGCTCCGGACAGTTGATATTATACGTCGACGATGCAGTCTTGTTCACCTCACACTCCGATCCCTATTGGCTCCAACTCTTCCTCCAGAAATCCTTCACAGAGGCAGAGGCCTGGTTTTCTGAACACCACTGAGTCCTAAATTACAAAAAAACAAAGGTCATGCTGTTCGCCAACCACCAAAACAAACACAGAAGACTCACCTTCCGCATCCTCAACTCCCAGTTGCAGCCACTTGACCAGGTAGCCTCCTTCAAATATCTCGGCATCAAACTTGACCCAACACTTAACTTCCATGAACACATACACCACCTCTGTACTGCTGTCAGTGCCAGAACTGGTTTACTCTACAGAGTCCAGCACTGCCTCACCCCGGATGCTCTCTGTCTAGCGGTCTCCTCTTCCATTCTAGTCTTTATTGACTATGGCATCCTAGTCTATGGTGCTGCTGACAGCACGTCCCTCCAGAGAGTTCGGGTTGCCCTCAGTAAGGCCTGCCACCTTATCCTTGGCTGCGATTGTGTCATGCACACCTGCACCCTCTACCAGCTGTCCAACTGGCTCAACTTCGATAGTAGGCTCACTTATCATACCTGCTTCCCAGCTAAAAGATCTCCACAGAGTTGTCCTCCCCTGGACTCTCTGCCCTAGTGCAACTGGCTCCCCTTGCTAGAGCCACCCGCAGCTCCACTAAATCCGCACTCCTTGTTCCTCGCTTCAGAACCTCACTTGGCCAAATAACTTTCTCCTACAGAACCCCTTTCTGGATGAATGACACCCCCTCACTCCATAACCTCCAAACGAAAGCTTGGCCAATTTAAAACCCTCCTCAAGGCTCACCTTCAGTCCACTAATATCTGTGACTGCCTGCAGGCCTCCCTCCTCTCAACAAAGGATCTCCTCCTGCACCCCCCCCCGATTGTTCCTCTGCTCCTGCACTGCTGCATTAAAAATGTTGCCACTGTCTCACCCCTGGCTAATAGTAGTCTGTTACTGTTTGCCCTGAATCCCTGTTATGTAACCACTAGTTTAATCCATTAATTTGTCTGTTCTCCTGAAACTCTACTGTATTGTTATCGGCTCCAATTCAGGGACCGAGTTACTTGAAAGATCTCCTTTGTCCCTACCGTCCCTCCGTCCTCTCGATCCTTCATTGAGGGATTGCTAGAGGTTCCCAGAGTACAGCTGCAAACATCTGGAGCAAGGGTGTTTAGTATTGCTGCCCGTCCCTGTGGAACTCTCTACCTCATCGGGTTTGAGACTGCCTAACCGTCCAGAGTTTTTTAGCTTTGAAAACCTATCTCTTCAGCCTGGCATTTATTGATTGAGGTTTAGTTTGTTTTCCTATGCTGCTATTATATTGTTGTCCGTTGAATTATATGTTTGTTAGAATAATTTATTCTGTTTTATGTATTTATTGTACAGGCGCCTTGGTTTTAGAAAGGCACCTTTATAAATAAAATTGATTTGATTTGATGTTGTATATATTGTTTATTCCTGTTGTATATTTTGTTTTAAGACATGGAGCTTTTGTAAATGAGTCACTGACTCAAAGGTTGTAATTCTGAAATTTTCAAAAATAAATGAAGACGTCTCTCTGTCAGAACTGCTTGGGACCTGTTCCATAGGTGTGACCTGATGAAAGAGATTTCCCCAGTGAAGACAGTACAGTTACATAAGAAATTACCATAACAGTAGATCTTTAAGGGAACCTCTTTGATCAGGCCATGCCAACCCACCCTTGGTCCACTTTGGATACCATGCTGTTGAGTTTCCGCCTTCCTCTGCAGGGCAGGCTCTTTGTTGTGCTGGCCCCTGCTGGTGGATGGCCCTTTCTGCTCTCTCCTGGCTGGTGGGCACCTTATTCTCTTTTCCTCGTCCCGTGAGTATGGTCCTCTGAGGGGATCCCCTCCGGGCTCCCAGGACCTTCTGGTACAGCCCTTTTTTTGTCTTAGTGCCCCTCTGATATCTTTTGCCTCACCTGTTCAGCTACATTCTCTATCTTTCTCCCCTGGCCACCTGCAGGGCAGTCCTCTGCCCATCATCCCTCTCAGGACTGTGGTGGTACCTCTGTCTTGTCCTCCTTTTCTTCTTCAGCCTTTTCCACTGTCTTCTGCCTTTCCTAACAGGCAGACCCATAGTCCCTCTCTCAGTTCCCTATGAGAAGATCCTCCAAGTATGATCTCAGGCAGGGAACTGGGGAGTGTCAGGGCCACCCACGCTTATGTAGGGATGATGTCATTGTGGGCAGCCCCTAGTGGTACTGCTTAGAAAGATTCTATGTAGTCCTAGAGCCTGTTGGGTTATGTTCCATAGGTGTGACTTGATGAAAGAGATTCCTTTGAAGATCTGCTGTTACAGTAAATTCTTATGTAACTGTACTTTTAACATCGGGACAGCGATTGGTGGGGTGTGGGGGTGACCACTAGCCCAAGGGAATAATTCTTTAATATTGGGCCAGCGATCAG
Organism: Neoceratodus forsteri; assembly: GCA_016271365.2. Classification (NCBI taxonomy): domain Eukaryota; kingdom Metazoa; phylum Chordata; order Ceratodontiformes; family Ceratodontidae; genus Neoceratodus; species Neoceratodus forsteri. Next base: position 246,400,248 of record CM028131.1, on the reverse strand, counting down.
CAAGGGGGGCACTAGCATCAGGAAAGATTTATTTTAACATTGGGCTGGCTATCGTTGTGGGGGACCACTGAACAGCAGGAAAATTGTTTGTTTCTGCAGTGGGCTGGCGATTGACGGGGAAGGGGGACGACTAGCACCAGGGATAGCTCTCTGGGACCAAGCTAGTGGGCGGTGGTGCCATGCTAAATTGCCAGGCTACCCATCCAAATGAGCCTATACATGCAAATGGCCCGTTAGCACCTTGCATGCCCAATGAGCTCATTTGCATGGGTCCATTTGAATATCGGAAATTTAGGCGATGGCAAGCTATTGTGGTGCCCTGTTTTGGGAGCCATGTCTGCCCAGTACTAAGTAGCTTAGCACTGGGCAACATGGTCCTGTATTCAGTCGAATAGCACTGGTGTGCTGTTCCACTGAATATAGCATCTTTGGGCTCCCAGGCGAGCACAAGGTGCTGCTACAAATCTTTGTGGCTCTTTGAATATTGGGCCCCTGAAGCTCATATAATGACGTGGTGATTTTTACCAGCAACCTGCACCCTGAACTCCTTGAAAATGATCTCCAAAATGGCTTCACATTTGCGGAAAATTGGTTTAAAGAGCAAATACTGGTCATGAACTATAAAAAAGAAAGACCATGCTCCACTCCATGGCTCAAAACAAGCTAAAAAGCTACCCCTTGGCAATAAGGAAGGACAGCGGTGACACACTGGAGCTTGTCCCACATGTCAGATACCTGGGGGTTACAATCAACTCCTCCCTGTCCTTCTCCCAGCATAACGATATCACTGCAAGAGCTATTAATACTAGAATTGGGATCCTCTTCCACCACAGGCATTGTCTAACCCATGAAGCATTAAACCTGGTAATCAGCAACTCAGCTGTCTCCTCTCATAGACTATGGGCTGGCCATATATGGTTCTGCTACTGACACAGCGCCAGTGGATCTCAGTTGCCTTAAACAAAGCTTGCTGCCTACTCAGAAATGCAGCAAGACTCACACACACCTATGAACTTTATGCCCGGGCTGGCTGGCTTGAAATGAATGACAGAATCAGGTATCAAACCTGCCTTCTCGCCAGAAAAGTTGCATTAAATATGTTTCCAACAGCAGTGCAGAACCAGCTGTCACTGCCTATGAATGCCAACAAACCAGAAGTTCCGCTACTCAAATTTTCCAAGTCCTCAGATGCCTTTACTACCATGGCACAGCGTCGTTCTCACACTGTACCCCTCTGGTAAATGCACTGCCCCTAAAATCTCTGGCTCCACTCCAGTTGGCTCTTTAAACATAGACTGCCAGCACCTCATTGATATGAGTAACTGCATGTGCCCCCCACTGAGGCTCTGCACAGAGCAAGAACTCACCTTCTAGCACTTATCTTTTCCTTTGTCATGACAGGATAGTTGGACCGCAGCACTTTGCCCACCTCCCTACACCTCCCTAGCTATGTGCCTTGCCCCCCTTGATCTGTTCCTACCCTCCTTCGTCCCTGCCCTCTGTGCTCTGCTCACCTAGCCCTCCCACTCCCAATGTATTCTTCCCTAGCCTGTCTGCTTATCTTCTTGGCGTGGGCATACACTGCACAATGCCTTAGCATACCTACTGCTTTATGTTTGAATTCTGTAACCTCCATGTATATTTTTCTCAGCATTTGTATATTTGTCCACAGTATTGTACCTTGTTGTCTAATGTATCTGATGTGAAACCTGTCAGCGAGCATCTGCTCACAGGTATTATCCAAGATCTCAATAAATAAAAATAAACAAAAATATATAAGTACATACATTTGAATCGTATATGGTTGTTTTCAGGAGATATGTCCCCCCCTCCCAACACACACACAGACAGCAACCTGGTAGGTTCCGCAGTTCTGAACACATTTCATTTACATTAAAATTATTTGTTTAAAATGCAAATAAGTTAAACAATTTTTCTTTTAATAAAAAGGCATGACACACATCATTTTTAGTTTCACCCAGCTAACAAAATATGGACTGTTTGTCTTTAAAGTTAAAATGGAAACATATTTCAAGAAAGGTCCTAATTTTTATCTTTTAAAAATAATGTCTTCTTATTTTTTATTTATTTTAATTAAAATATTTAAATGCCATTTTATAAATGCCATAAGACGCTCCAGGGTGTGCTATTAAGGTGCTATACAGCAGTCGCACTTTTGAGGTTCATTCAGTGACATTCAGCTACACCTCGTGCCTAAGAATTCACCTCAGGTGTGTGATTATATCATCATAATGCATACCCTTTCATGTCTTGTAGCTTACAAATAATGGGTGGGATATTCAGAAGAGTTGCGCCATCACCCAGCCACTAATCACCTTGGCGCGATATTCAAAAAGGGAAAGTGCGTGGCACAAATCTCAGTGCACCGTGGTGCATCAGTAATATATGCGGCGCAAGTGGGGGGGGTGTGCCCATGCATACTCCGCACATCCCGATATTCAGCCCATGATGTGCTGAGCAGATGCAGGCGCAACCCCTACCAGCGCTGCACACAGTTGAGCCAAAAAAAAACAGGAACAACAGCTGGCCACCCACAGGTGAGCTGCCGTATTGCAGGGCGCAACACAGCAGCAGCCAGCTGTGGGTGGCCACCTGAGCTGGCAGCACCGTCTGTGATGGTGGCGCCCCCATGCCCAATCATGAGCATAAGTATCAAAATAAAAATGTCCAATATCCCTGGTGGTCTAATGGACCACTTCCAGCCGATCGCGGGCATAAGTATTAAAATATAACAGTCCAGTATCCCGGCGGTCCAGTGGACCGCTTCCAGCCGATCACGGGCATAGGTATTAAAGTCCAGTCCATCCCTGGTGGTCCAGCGGTACCCCCTCCCCATCCGCCCACTGGCCCACCCGCTCCCCAGTCAGCAGCGGGCGGCGGCTCCCCACCACGCCAAGCCACCCAGCCGCCGCCAACCGGCTGCGTACAATGCGGCTGTACCCATTGGTCCTGGCGTGGAACAGAAGTGGCGTGCGAACCGTGTCGTACTACACAGTCGAATAATGAATGAATCATTCACATATCTGGACGTATAATATAATATGATGCGCCCATTAATACGCTGTGGTTCAACAAACATCTAACCGTACTATCGTAATCGTCGACAAGTGGACGGCGGCTTGCGGGTGAGGAGCTGCCACCCGCCGCTGACGGGGGGGGGAGCGGGGTGGTGGGGCTTAGTGGGCGGATGAGGAGGGGGGTACAGCTGGACCACCAGGGATGGTTTGGACTTTTACATTTTAATACCTATGCCTGCAATCGGGCTGGAAGTGGTCCACTGGACCACCAGGGATATTGGACATTTTTATTTTAATACTTATGCCCGCAATCAGGCTGGAAGTGGTCCACTGGACCACCAGGGATATTGGACGTTTTTATTTTAATGCTTATGCCCGTGATGGGGCTGGAAGCGGTCCACTGGACCACCAGGGATATTGGACTTTTATATTCATACTTATGCCCGCAATCGGGTGTTGGAGCATGTTGCCAGTGGGGGCAGGGGGCGTCGGTCCCTGACAGCTGCTGCCTGGCAGGGTGCCAGGCGCAAGTCGCCGGGGATCGGCGCACCTGCATGCAAATGAGGCCATAATGACATGCTAATGGCCCCATTTGCGTCTTGCATGCATTATGGCCTCATTTGCAAGTTCACCACTGAATATCGCGGTTGATGCGCCTAGCACAACGGCACTTGTGCTAGCGCATCCCCCTGCTCCTCTCTGGCCACTTGCACTGGCGCCAACGCCACTGCCCCATGCGCACGTGGGTGGGCCACAGTGCCATATTCAGTGGTGCTGAGCCATGGCACAGCACCATTGACTATCACCCTGTCACTGCCCTGGCGATCCCAGCTGCGCTGCGCCCAGGCTTGCACCACAGCCTGGCGCAGTCTGAATATCCCAGCCAATGTGTCTAAGAATACTGGACCAATATGTTTAGTGTTAAGGAATGTTTCTATCACATTAGTTCAATGATTTTGTGAATCTAGAAATAGCTCTTAACATTATGAGGAACATCAATAAACCTTTGCAGAACAAGGGTAAATCTGAGTGTAATAATCATAGCGATCGTGAAATCATAGCACTTGAGAGATAGGTGCGAATTAAGTTTCTGTGATTGTTTGACCCATTTTATAATGGATGATACAATATCAGTCATTTTGGTAGGCTGCAGCAGTAGCAAATGCAAGCAGTGCCAGGTGGAGGAGTTGACAGGCAGCTAAAATAAGCAAAAAAATAAAATAATAAAAAAGGAAAGGGCCTGCAGCCTCACCAACATTGGAATCTGATCCTGGCAGATCTCAGAAGCTAATCCAGGTCACCCTGGGCAGCAGTAGGCTGGGAGACCTCCAGACGAACTCCATGTGCTGCAGGAAGCAATGCTAGTAGCTCTTTAGGGCACTCATTCCCTTGGTTATAAGTAACCATTACAATGCACCAACATGATGTTTGGGAGACACTATGCTGTCAGAGGGCTGTCTTGTGGATGATATTTTAAATTGATCGAGGGGCATCTAAATTTACTTAGATCAGCTTTTCTGGCAGGCCACACATGTATGTTGCCATATATTGTAGCCCATGCATGTATACCTGCCAGAAAAAGTGAATCTAAAGTACATTTAAGTATGCCTCCCAATCATATTATATGGTCCATAAAACTGTCTTCAAATACCGGTTCCAATCATGTTACTGTTCCATCTCTAAAGACTTTTAGTTATCCTAGTGGGTGCTTCTCATTGCTTTACAGGTAGAAAAGCACTATTTTAGAATGTTATAATGTAGTTTAGGTGCTTTAAATTCTTGCATTGTTGCCACAATGCAGCCATGTTCTAATATAGAACTCTGTGACTGAAAGAGACATAAACCACATCATACAGTTATACAGTTGTATTTAACACTAGAGTGTACATCAGAAACACCCACTGAGGTTACTAGTAGACCTGTATAGAAGGAACATGTAACCCCTAGATGGCGCTATCCCAGGGGCTACTACCCCTGCCTGATTTGCCACTAACAGGTTGAGGGGCCTGGATCCAATGGCGGGTGCCTCCACCCAGAGGTCAGGGTTTGCAATAGTTAAACTAACTTGGTCACAGCCCTCTGGGACACTGCAACCCCCCTTTTCTTCCCCACTAGTGGCCCACACAATATATCGTAGGAATTACCTTCAGTATACACTTACCCCCAGGTCTGGTTCCGCACTGGGACCCTCCTGTGAAATGAGATACAGTGCAACAATCACAGTACAGTACTTTAACATAGACAAATACCTCAGGCAGTATAACTTTGCTGAAACAAGCAGCTCTGATTTATTTAGGGGATATAACAAGGACAGGGGAAATCAGGTTAATTAGCTTATCACTCAATAATCTACCTATGGCTCTGTGCACAGGCCTATCCCTATCAGTTACTGTCCCTGGGTACCCAAGCCCTAGTGGCTAGTCCAAACCGTGGCAGCTGGTAGGGGCCCTCTCACAGAGAAAAGGAGAATTAAACAGTCAGCAATACAGTAATTCCATTGGATTTAATGTGGCAATTCAACAGAGCGACCCTGAATTAGTACTCACGACCTCCAAATAAGATAGGGTCCTTCAATGTCAGCAGGGCTCACTTGAGGTACACAAACCTCTTACACATTTATATAAAAAAAGCACTATACCAGGCAGGCTGCATCTGTCCCGATCGCAATTACTGCACAATACCGGGAGAACACACAGCAGATTCAGTTCCTGACAGACCGAGTGCAATTTTCAGCAATTCTTCCAGTCTTCTACAGGGTGAGCCTGGTTTCTACTCTTCAGAGATCCTTTGATTCTTTTCACAGGACGGATTCAGTCCTAACAAGCTGCAGACCGGAACTCTGGGCCTTACACGTTTTTGACTAAAACTGCACACTGAAAAGCACAGGGCTCCTTCCTTCTTCACTGCCAAGCTCAACTCCAACTCCAACCCGACAAACCGGGCATTTCCTTTGAGTTCCTCCCAGTTCTTGACTGGGATTGGTTGTCACCACAATAGACTGCTGCTGTTACCAAAAAGGCACTGAAGTCTAAACTACATCTCCCAGAGTCACTGCCCATAACTCCTCTTGTGGTTGGCTCAGATTATGAGTCCAAGTTCTGATTCGTCCAAGGCACCATTTTAGAGCTAGCTTACCCCACACTGATTGGTCCAGTTCAGCAGTTCAAAACTAGAATGGGGAACTAGCAGACACAGTTCTGACTGCAAAGAAAGCAGGTTAGACAAACTGTAATTTCATTATTACTCTAAATAATTTCTGGCAAACAGTTACATCTTTCAGATAGGTTCCCTTTGCACTCCTAGTGACTGCAAAAATGAAGTGAATTGGCAGCAGCAGTGGTACTCAGAGAAGCACACAGTCCCTCCATACAAACTAATTATGTCTGCAAGCAGACAGCTCTTAAAGAGACAGTACCAGAGGCTCTAAAAACACTCACTGATAAATGGCTTAAATGCCAAACACCATTCAGGCTTGGAGCATTCAAGCAAGCTCCTGGAAGTCTTTTGGGAACCCCCATTTGCAGGGGGTTACACCCTTCCTGGCCTGGGAAAGCATGCGTCCGCGTCAAGCAAGTACCCATAAGTTTCAACTGCAACCATATACATTTGCATTAGGCTGCACATGTAATCATCAGTCAATATATCATTTTACCAAGAACACATTTCTGAAACATTGCAGTACGTCCTCTTTACACAGTATTACATACACATTGTACCATAACTCAAGTTATATCTCTTGTACATGAAACCTGAAGAGGGGCCCTTCCCTATCAGTTACCTTGGGGCTGGATGGGGCAGGGCACCATATGAAAGGGCAACACAAGTAACTTGGAGTTAGCACTGATGCTCAGTTTGGGCAATGAGCCTGGGACACATACACTCCTTTATGGACAACATTGAGAGGCAAGTCCACAGGCCTCCCAAGTGAATCATAACTGAGGTGCACCACAGGCTTTACAGCTCGACCAGTCTTTCTAGGGGAACTGTTATAGTCTCTGCACTCTGAGCCTCATTTTCAGCATTGTCCTCACTTGTCAGGAGTCTCCATGGGGTAGAGAGGCTAGAACTTGGGGCACTTTCAGCTCCAGGAGTTACAGTTTCTGAGTCCACAACATTTGGCTCGCATGGAGCTTTCGGACACTGGCAGGGACTGTCAGGGCACTCAAAATACTCTTCTTGTTCGGGTTATCACCAGTCTGCCCCAATCTATCATTTTCCTCCCTGAAAGCTCAAACAGTTCAACCATGCACAATGATTCCATTTCATCTGATCTGATGCTTTGCACTTCACTTTCTGGGAGCATTGGCTCCAGGGATGAAGCTGGGGGCTTAGACAGTCCAGAAGGCCCAGCTTTGTCTCCAGTATTGACTAGGGATTGCCCAAACAATTGACTCAGTTCGTAAGAAGGATAGTATTCAAAGTCACTCTCACTTTCTTCTGATATGGACTGACAGTCATGCTCAACTGGGACTTGTGGAGGGAACACTTTAACTTTGCTTCTGTAGGTGCAGACTTTCTTGATCTTTTCTTAGCAGCAGCTCTAGTCACTGGTCAGAGGGCATCTTCTGGGGGCTCAGACTCAATCAGGATTTGTCCAATGGGCGAGTAAATGATTTCTATGCATTGTTTTACATCTTTTGAATTATTCTCAGGCCTTACTTTGTACACTGGCAGATCATCTAGTTTGCCCACTACAATGTGAGGAGATGGTGCCATCTGTCAGCAATCTTGTGCTTGCCATGCAGTCCCAGATTTCTTAGCAATACCCGATCTCCTCCTGGAGTTCCTGTGCTTTCACCTTTTATCATACCTTTCTTTGTTGGAGATTTCTTTTGGCAGCCATGGTTTGAGCCAGTTGAGTACGCATGAGTTAGCTGGGCCTTTAACTTTGCACATACTGTAAATAGTTGTCAGCTTGAACCCCATCAGGAGAGAGACCCCAAACACACATCTACTGGTAGTCGAGCTTCTCTTCCAAACATCAAGGTAGGAGAATCCAGTGGCATCACTTTTGGTGCAGTTATAAGCATGTACCAGGGTGCTAATTTGTTGGCTCCATCTAGGCTTGTCCTTTGGGTGCAAGGTGCCTAGCATATCTAGCAAAGTGCGGTTGAAACGTTCAGGCTGTGGGTCCCCCTGGGGGTGGTAAGGAGTGGTTCTGGACTTTCGCACTCCCCACAGAGAAAGCATCTCTTTGATCAGACGACTCTCAAAGTCTCTCCCTTGATCAGAATGGATTCTTTGTGGAGCCCCATAGTGAACAAAAAAGTTTTCTACAAGTACTTTGGCCACAGTGGATGCTTTCTGGTCTTTGGTGGGGAAAGCTTGGGCATATCTCGTGAAATGGTCAGTGACCACCAGCACATTACTGATATTTCTTTGATCTGACTCCAAACTCAGAAAATCAATACAGACCAGCTCCATGGGTGCACTGGTGGTGATGTTAACAAGGGGCAGCCTCTGGGGGCAAAGCTTTCCTCTATAGCTAGCGACTACAGAGTTCGAATGTGTTGCTCACATCAGCCCCATCTTAGGCCAATAGAATCTGGATCTCACCAAGTCAAGTGTTCTGTCTATACCAAGGTGCCCCATGTGGTTGTGCAAGGACCTCAGTACTGAGTCTCGAAGGCAGTGGGCAGCACTAGTGTTGTTGTTTGTCTACTTGTCCCTCTGTCTACTGTTTCTCTGTACAACAGTTTATTGATCAGTTTCAACTAGGACCTTCTTTGTATAACAGTGCAGTTCTCAAATCAGTGGGCGTAATTTGGACACATCTTTTCCTGCATAGAGGGCTTCTAAAGCTGCTTTGATCATGGGATCGCGAGTTGAGCCCGTCGAATACTGTCATTGTCCAGCTGAGGCAGTGCACCAATGTCTATTGCAGAAAAGTGGCAATACAGCAGGTATGCAATTCTCAGAGGCTCCCAAGCAATCCACCATGCAGTCCACTGCGTCCGTGGACATTGTTCCTCCTGTCAAACTTCCGGCAGAGTGCCCGAATCGTCAGGTTCTGCCAATCGGACCCAATCATTCTGGGGAACAGGCCTCCGGGAGAGAGCATCAGCATCTATGGTTTCAGACCTGCTCGGTGATTCGAAGCATAGTCATATGTAGATAATGCAGAAAGCCACCTATGGCCAGTGGCATCCAACTTAGCTGAGGTCACATAGGTCAAAGGATTATTGTCAGTTTTACTAGTATTTAGCCCCATACAAGTACTCATGGAATTGGTCAACAATAGCCCACTTCAAAGCTAGGAACTCTAACTATGTACAGGATAGTTCTTTTCGGATGGGGTCAGGCTTCTACTGGCAAAGGCCACTGGTCTCAGGCCATTCTGTGCTCTTGGTACAACACAGCCCCAACCCTGCAAGCTAGCATCAGTGTGCAGGACGTAAGGTTTCTTGGATCGGCATAGGCCAGCACTGGAGCATGGGTAAGTTGATATATGATCTCATGAAAGCAGTCTCACAATCAGGAGTCCAGAGACCCCAAATACTTCACTTGGATGAAAATACACTCTTTTTAGTCTTGAGGGCCGCTGACTTTTGGTATTTTTGTGGGTTGGGGGATACCCTTGAGTAGGTTAAGTAAAGGCGGATCACTCTTGAATAGTCCTTGATGAGGCGCCCGATAATAACCACAGAATCCAAGGAATCTTTGCAGTTCTTTTTAGATTTTTGGGCTGTGGCCAGGTGGTCAAGCCTCAACTTACTGGTCGGTCTCTATTCCCTCGGTGGATACTATGTGTCCCACATACTTTACTGATGTTTGAAGAATTGACACTTATCAATGGACAGTTTAAGGCCAAAGTCCTCCAGTCGGTCCAATACCTTAAATAATCTGCTTTCATGTTCCTCCAGTGAGCTGCCAAACACAATAACATCATCTAGGTATACCAGGCACTCTAGTAGTTCATGTTCCCCACTGCACGCTCCATCAATCGTTGAAAAGTGGCTGGGCACCTGAAATCCCTTGAGGCATCCTCATGAATTCATAGAAACAGCGGACAGATAAAGGCAGTCTTCTCCACGGTCCTCTGGGGCCCGCCGGGATCTAGTAGTACCCACTACGGAGATCCAGCACAGAGAACCACTTGCTCCCGTTTAGGCAGTCCAAAGCATCCTGAATGCGGGACAGTTGTGTGCTGATCGAGGATAGTCCGCCGGTTTAAGGTGCGATAATCCACACACATCCTTACTGTTCCATTCTTTTCCTCACTACCACAATGGGGAAGCATAAGGGCTTCTGGATTCTTGTATTACACCAGCTAACATCTCTTGCAGATGCCGTCTCACATCATCTATGTCAGAGCAGGTGCCAGGCGTCGAGACCTCTCACGAAATGGTCTTTGATCATGCAGCCGGATATTGTGCTCAGCTCCTTGCGCATCCTACATCCCACTCCTTTAAAGAAAACACCTGGTCTCTGGGCAAGCTTCTCACTGATCCTCACTTTCCATTCAGCTGGCAGCGGAGTCGCCGAGAAATCAAACAAGTCAGGCGTTACTCTGTCATTCTTCCTTGAACTCTTGCTGCTGGGTAGCACTGCAGTGTCTGCACAATGCACATTAGCCAGGATGCAACCTCTGTTTACTCGAATGTCTCTTTCAGACACATTATGAACTTGGACCATTACCCTTCTGGCATAAGCATGGGCTCTAGCGGGCAAAATACTAGGCTTGACCAGCAGTCCCTCTGGCAATTTCCATCGCCTGGTGCATCCAACATTAATATTTTATTCTTAACATCCTTTCTGATCACGGACCTCTCTGTAAGGTACACTGGGCATTTGGCGCCAAGATCAGAGACTCAGGATCCTTCTTCCATACAATTCCGACTGGTTCCTCTGGTTCTGTTTTTCAGCATCTCTCTGTGCCTCATAGGCCTTCTTAATTAAAGCCGGAACTCTTAAAGCTCTACTAGTCTTTGACCCCTGTTTTTCCTAACACAACTGTGCCAGCCTTCCGAACATATGAGCATTTGTTCCAATCAACAAAGGGACACCATCATACAGTCAGTGGGGACACACTGGGCTAGGGTCTCTACTTGGTCGCCACTCCAGCCACGGAGGTGGGGAAAGACAACGAATCGGATATACCCGAATAGGGTAGGCCTTCTCCCTTAACCCCATACATGCAGTCCTTCTAATGGTTGTAAGGGTACGCCTGACAAATGCTTCTGATACCAATCCTGGAACATAATTGTCACTTGGGAGCCACTGTCTAATACAGCTCTTGTAGACACTCCATTCACCTTTACAGTGGTCTCCATGGAGGACCCACTATTCTGGACCAGTCTGGAGAGGCGGTAGTGGGGCCTGGGCAACTGACCTTGCCACAAAAGGCGTGAATTAGCATTTTGGTGCCCTCACTGGGATCATGTCGTGCACCTCTTAACCACTGATTTCTTCTCCGAAGCTCTCCTTGTAGCCTATATGCAACTTTGTCAGTGTCTTTTGGGGACTGGCATTCCCTTTCATGTGCCCATCTTCCCACAATTATAGCAAAACATACTTTCTGGAGTTTGAGCTGGCCGGGCGCCACACTGGGAGCCAGGGCGGGGTATACTAACTGGAAACCTGGGTGCCATCTCTGTCTGCGTGATAAGCATTTGGAGACATCTCGTCAGTTTCTCCACTTCCATGGTCAAGGAATTGAGTTTGGAGCTGTTATCAGCAGGAGATACATGAGTGGTACCCCCCACCCCATAGCAGATGCAGTCGGATATAGGTCAGGGCCCGTACTTGCAGGCGTGGCCTTCATAAAGGGACTGTTTTTGAATTCCGGATCTCTCTCAACAGTTACTTCCATTGTGGCATATCTTTTCCTTGTCAGAGCACTCATTGACTGTCAACCTCTGCCCTGAACTTCATTGATGGGTCACCTCAGTCACTTCGAGTAGTAGCCACAGCTGTTGGTGCAGGTACCTCCGAGGTCGCCTTTCTCAACTCCTCGAATTCTCTCATTAACTCATCATAGGAGGGTGGGGATTCCAGTCGATTTGCCAGGCGAATTGAAGCAACAGCAGTTCTGAGAAGGGGCAGACTTAAGGATTCTGTCCAGTCTGGTTCGGTCCAGTTCAATCGCTGGCAAACTACCCTTTCTGAGGCATTCTTGCAACAATTTTTCCAGCCGAGAGACATACACAGACAACAACTCCCCTTGGTACTGTTGTGCATTTCTTACACTCCACCATAGGTCCTCATCAGAATCTGGGCTCCCATACACATTCTCCAAGGCCTCAAGATAGGCCTGTGCAGTCGCTTCAGGGTTACTGGCCCGTTTAGCACGGATGGTAGCCAGGGCAGGACCTCGGAGGCTCTCACTAACCTCTTTTCGCTGGCCTTGTCACTTGCCATTCTAGCACTTGGGGCAACATAGTCTATCCAGGTCTCCCAGTCATCCTCCCTTGGGGGTGGGGAGGGTGCCAGAGAAGATCCTCAACCTTCGGTGAGAGTCGTGACTAATGGCAGGTGCAGAAATAGGAGTCTGCATTGGTTCAGCCACCATTCAGGCACTGGAGCAGGAGAGGGTGTTGGGGAGGAACACCCCAGGTGGCGAGAATAGTTTCTTCAAGTCCTCCACAGTTTTCCCTCTCCCAGCAACCATTCAGCAAATTTCTCCTCAAAAGTTTCAGATAGTGGTGGGGGCTGATTCCCCCGGTCTTCTACGTCCTAGTTATCACTCTCCAAGCAGTGAGGGCTCCCTCTGGGGTAATGGTCTGTGGCACTTTGGAGCTATCTATGGGATCCTTAAACTCTACTAGGGCCAGGAAAGTGTGGGTGAGCAGATTAGCATGCCGACCCACCACCACAGGGTTTTGTAAACCTTCCACCTTGGAAAGTACTCCTGCACAGTGTCGTATTGATACCCAGTGGGATGTCCAGGATAAGCATAGCATTTTGGGGTCGATCTCCTCCCAGTACACCCTCCACCAGCCGGTGCACAGCCACTTCTGTCGGGTACCCATTTTTCTTAACAGTGGTTTTAAATATGGCCACTAGAGGACACACAATCCCAGCGGTGAGCCTCAAGATGTAACCCCTAGATGGCGCTATCCAGGGGCTACTACCCCTGCCTGATTTGCCACTAACAGGTTGAGGGGCCTGGATCAATGGCGGTGCCTCCACCCAGAGGTCAGGGTTTGCAATAGTTAAACTAACTTGGTCACAGCCCTCTGGGACACTGCAACCCCCTTTCTTCCACTAGTGGCCCACACAATATATCAGAATTACCTTCACAGTATACACTTACCCCCAGGTCTGGTTCGGCACTGGGACCTCCTGTGAAATGAGATACAGTGCAACAATCACAGTACAGTACTTTAACATAGACAAATACACTCAGGCAGTATAACTTTGCTGAAACAAGCAGCTCTGATTTATTTGGGGGATATAACAAGGACAGGGAAATCAGGTTAATTAGCTTATCACTCTAATAATCTACCTATGGCTCTGTGCACAGGCCTATCCCTATCAGTTACTGTCCCTGGGTACCCAAGCCCTAGTGGCTAGTCAAACCGTGGCAGCTGGTAGGGGCCCTTTCACAGAGAAAAGGAGAATTAAACAGTCAGCAATACAGTAATTCCATTTGGATTTAATGTGGCAATTCAACAGGGAGCGACCCTGAATTAGTACTCACGACCTCCAAATAAGATAGGGTCCTTCAATGTCAGCAGGGCTCACTTGAGGTACACAAACCTCTTCACACATTTATATAAAAGAAAGCACTATACCAGGCAGGCTGCATCTGTATCCGATCGCAATTACTGCACAATACCGGGAGAACACACAGCAGATTCAGTTCCTGACAGACCGAGTGCAATTTTCAGCAATTCTTCCAGTCTTCTACAGGGTGAGCCTGGTTTCTACTCTTCAGAGATCCTTTGATTCTTTTCACAGGACGGATTCAGTCCTAACAAGCTGCAGACCGAACTCTGGGCCTTACACCGTTTTTGACTAAAACTGCACACTGAAAAAGCACAGGGCTCCTTCCTTCTTCACTGCCAAAGCTCAACTCCAACTCCAACCGACAAAACGGGCATTTCCTTTGAGTTCCTCCCAGTTCTTGACTGGATTGGCTGTCACTCACAATAGACTGCTGCTGTTGGTCCAAAAGGCACTGAAGTCTAAACTACATCTCCCAGAGTCACTGCCCATACAATCCTCTTGTGGCTGGCTCAGATTATGAGTCCAAGTTCTGATTCGTCCAAGGCACCATTTTAGAGCTAGCTTACCCCACTGATTGGTCCAGTTCAGCAGTTCAAAACTAGAATGGGGAACTAGCAGACACAGTTCTGACTGCAAAGAAAGCAGGTTAGACAAACTGTAATTTCATTATTACTCTAAATAATTTCTGGCAAACAGTTACATCTTTCAGATAGGTTCCCTTTGCACTCCTAGTGACTGCAAAAATGAAGTGAATTGGCAGCAGCTCGAGTGGTACTCAGAGAAGCACACAGTCCCCCCATACAAACTAATTATGTCTGCAAGCAGACAGCTCTTAAAGAGACAGTACCAGAGGCTCTAAAAACACTCACTGATAAATGGCTTAAATGCCAAACACCATTCAGGCTTGGAGCATTCAAGCAAGCTCCTGGAAGTCTTTTGGGAACCCCCATTTGCAGGGGGGTTACAAACAGAACAGTAACATAGTTTGAATCTGTATTTAAAAAAAATGCTTCTTCTTGGAAAAATGACTTTCGTGTTCAGTGCAGTTCTCCTTTAGAAAAATAGAATAGAAAAACACTTGTAGCCTGAAAAGAATACAGCAACAGAACCCATCTCTAGCATGCTGGGGGATGCTCAGATACCCTCTGTCTAGGAATTCAAACAAATATGGCAGTTCTTCCAAATCATGAAAGAACAGGCCTCCAAAATTTTCACACAGTGCCACCTAGAGTCACAAAGGAGGATTATTATTTTTAAGAGTAGGAATCTCTTACTTCTGAAGTTACAGGTGAGTAAGAAAATAGGTACACCATGTACCAACTGTTTGGAAGAAGCATCTTATAAAACTAATACAAATAAAATTCAAAAAAAGAAATAGGTAAACCCCCACATCCTCTGGAGAGTTTCTCTTCCTCTTCTACTTTCATAAGGGGAATGGCAGAAATTATTAATATTCCTGCTGTGGAAACTGACTCTGTGCATGGGTCAGATGTCTTATGCAGCTGCACCTGCCATTCTTTGGGCCTTTCATGGTGAGGTTTTCACATGGGGTGGCACAAGTGTAGGTAGCCCTGAGCTGATCCAGAAACATGGACGTCTTAAGGCTGGTGGGCAGTGTTGGAGAGGGGGTAAGAAGGATTGTAGGAGCTTGGAGGATAGTCAAGTGGGGGAGGGTTAAATACAGAATAAAAAACTCAACAGTTTATTGGCAGATTGTGTGTCTTCCTCCTCCATACTGCCGCATTCTCTGTAGCCATAATACTGGCATTTTGCAGGGCAGCTATGCATTAAGCAGCATGCACTAGAAAGGGCCAAGATACTGAATGACCAAGTGGAAGCACCAGCTGCAGCAGCAGTGGAAAGGACCCACCTGACCTGCCAGGGCAGTCAGAGACTGGTTGCACCCATGCAGGGGCCATCAGAGCACTTCCATGGACGAGGGACCCACCTTGTTCATGGGTATTCTTCGGCTCATTTCCGAGTCCACAGGGATGGAGCTTGAACCGGTCCAAAAATAGGCCAGATATACCCTTACAGAGATTCTGGACAAAGGGGACTCTCCTACAGAGGCCTTTCCTGTGGCCAAAGCCATTGTTGGCCCGGCTCTAGATCTGTGGCAGTGTCCTGCATCTTGCCCTGCGCCCTCAGCATGGATGGTCCGCAAATACTCAGTCCCAACTGGCTTCCTTTTGGGGTTTTCAGAGCATCCCTTGGCTGAGGATCTAGTGGCTGACTCTGTCTTTCGGTGCTCAGGCAATACAGGCGACGTGGACAGACCACCAGACAAAGAATCCAAGAAATTGGATCATTTAGTGAAGAAGGTCTGCACTGCTTCCTCACTCTGCCTTCGTCAGGCTAGCTCAGCCATGTTGATGGCACACTTTTCCATGCCCTTTGGGCTCCTGGGCAAGGTTATTCCTCACCTTCTGGCGGACCTGCAGACCACAGTCAAGCAGGTCCGGGACCAGGGAAGGGCAGTGGTGAAGCAACAACTCCAGACTGCTCTGGAGATTGGTGACTCTTGTGCTCGCTCGGTAGTGGCCGCAGTAGCCATGCACCATAGGTCTTGGTTGAGGATCTCAACCTTCAAGGCTGACACTCAACACAAGCTGGCAGATGTCCCCTTTTTGGGCACCGAGTTGTTTGGGCCTGGTGTGGAGGGCCACCTCCCATGTATTGAGAAGTTCAATGCCACCCTGGACTCTGTGACATCTGCCCAGAAGGATAAGGACCCCAAGCACCAGAGCATAAGCCCTTTTGCTCTTTTACTCCTGTGGCCAGACTCGCCCAGCAGCACCAGCAGCAGGGCCGGCAGGTGCAAACTTGCTGACCGTGGGCCAAGTCAGTGGCCTCATCAGTCTGGAAGCCTGGAGGGAAGGGTCCTGGCGGCCCCTTGACCAGATCCTCCTCCTCTAAGCCTGCCCAGTGACGGGTTGAGGGGTGCCACCCTCAACCCTGTTACACTTTCCCTGGCTCCTCCTGTGGGAGCTGGCTCCGCCACTTCTTTTCCACCTGGTCCGTTATCACCATGGACCGTTGGGTGCTGGAAGTGGTCGGCCGGGGCCTGCCTTTGGAATTTGAGCAGGTCCCCCCAAACCGAGCCCGCACCCCATGGGAGGATCTGGTGTCCGCTGTCATTCAGTCGGTTCTCCGAGACAACATCGCTCAGCTCCTCTGCAAGAAGGTGGTGCACAGAGTTGTGGACCCTCCTGCAGACCAGGTTCGTTTCAGGTACTTCCTGGTAATAAAACAGACGTGGGGGCTGGCACCCCATTCTCGATCTGCACAACCCTAACAGGTTCCTCAGGTCCCGCACCTTCTAGATGGTAACTCTGGCTCAGATTATACCATCCTGGAGCACTGCATGTGGTTTTGCTCTCTGGATCTTCAAGACACATTCTTTCACGTCCGATCCGTCCGTCTCACCGACGGTTCCTCCACTTCCAAGCCAAGAGAACCCTCTACGAGTTACAGACCATGCCCTTCAGCCTTTCATTGACCCCCAGGGTCTTCACCAAATGCATGGCAGTGGTGGCAGCTTTTCTGAGGCACTGAGGGGTCCGGATCTATCCCTACCTGGACGACTGGCTCAGTAGCAGGTCCCTTCAGGCAGGAGGTGGAGCGTTCCAGGGATCTGGCCCTCCAGACTTGCTTTGATCTTGGTCTCCTGATCAACAAGGCCAAGCCGGAACTCGCGCTCTCGCAGGTGATTCAGTTCATCAGGGCAGAGCTTGACTCTTGCCGAGCCAGAGATCAGCTCCCGGTGGACAGGGCAGAGGTTCTCACCTCCTTTGCCCAAGCATTTCTGGTTGGGCAATCGCACCCTGCCCGGGAATTCCTGTGCCTTCTGGGCTACATGGTGGCCTGCACCAGTGTGGTCTGATGGGCCCACTGGCATATGTGTTCCCTTCAGTGGGAACTGGCCAGCCAATAGTCTCAGCGCTCAGGTCACCTCGACCAGCTGGTCACTGTGACCCAGAGGATGTGGGACAGCCTTCGATAGTGGCTGGTCCCAGCTCACTTGCAAGAAGGCTTCCCATTTGTCCACCCTGAGCTGACGGTCATCCTGATGACTGGCGCCTTGCTGAAGGGTTGGATGTCCATCTGGGGGAGCACAGAGCCCACGGCCTCTGTTCCCCTCAGGAGTCCTGATGCCACATCAACCTGCTGCAGTTCCGTGTGGTTCGGTTAGCCCTGACCATCTTCGCTCCATTCATTTGGAGTCAAGTGATCCAGGTCCAGACGGACAATACCACAACCATGTACTATCGCAACAAACAGGGCGGGACGCATTCCTTGCCTCTCTGCAAGGAAGCTCTCCACACATGGACCCTCATGCTCAGCTTGGAGGTGGATCTCATAGCCATTCATGTGGCAGGAACTTCAAATCAGCTGGCCAATGCTCTCAGCTGGGTAGGCAAGGCATCTCATGAGTGGTCACTCCACCAGGAGGTAATACAAGATCTGTTCTCCCACTGGGGCACCCCTCAGGTGGACCTGTTTGCCTCCAGGGAAAACGCAAAGCTGAGGCTGTTTCATGCCCACCCCCGTCAGCAGGGCTTGCTGCAGGGGGATGCCTTCTCGAGACCGTGGACCCCAGGCT
Source organism: Neoceratodus forsteri (assembly GCA_016271365.2). Lineage (NCBI taxonomy): Eukaryota > Metazoa > Chordata > Ceratodontiformes > Ceratodontidae > Neoceratodus > Neoceratodus forsteri. The sequence continues at coordinate 246,381,936 of CM028131.1, read as the reverse complement.
TCTTCTGTGCCTTCCCTCCACTTCTCTTGATACACAAGGTGCTCATCAAGGCCAGGAGGGACAAGGCGAAGGTGATCCTGGTAGCCCCAGACTGGCCATGCCAGTTCTGGTACCCAGATCTCCTCAGCCTCAGCTCCAGGATCCCGAGGCATCTTGCAGCATGCCCAGACCTGCTCTCCATCAATCATGGGAAGGTACCTTTAATCCCTGCACCTGACAGCCTGGTTCCTGAGTGGCTATAGTTCCAGGCTTTGGGTCTGTCCGACGAGGTCCTCTCAGTTGTTGAGGCATCCTGTAAGGAACTGACCACAAAATGCTATGCCTTCAAATGGAAGAGATTTTCCATTTGGTGCCTGGGCAAGGGGTTGGACCCTTCATCCTGTCTGGTGGCCAGCATTTTAGACGATCTGTGGTCCCTCTCCCAGCTGGGGCTTCAGTCAACGACCCATAAGGTGCTCCTGGCAGCCATCTTTGCCTACCGGGCATGGGCCGTATGCAGTCAGTGGTGCAGGAGAAAGTGGTCTGGCACTTTTTCAAGGGCCTAGATCACATATCCCAACCGGTATGTGAACCTCCACCTCTGTGGGATTTACTGCTGGTTTGGCAAAACTCATGGGCAAGCCATTCAAACCTATGCACAAGTGTGACATGTCACATTTGTCATGGAAGACTGCCTTCTTGGTGGCTATCACATCAACCAGAAGGACTGGGAGCTCCAGGTTCTCTCGGTGGAGTCTCGTTACTTGGTCTTCCATAGGGTCATGGTTGTCCTGCACCCCACCCGAAATTCCCTTCCAAAGGTGGTGTCAGAGTTTCACCCTAACCAGGTGTTGACCCTGCCAGTGTTTTGCCCCAATTACCCTTGAGGCCAAGTACAGGGTCCATATCTTGGACCTGAGATGGCTCGCCTACTACAAAGGCGTCACGGTGGAAGTTCGGGGAGAGGTTCGCCAGCTGTTTGTCATCTACGCCAAGCCGCACCTGGCAGACCTGCAGCCAAGCGGACAATTGGCAGGTGGATCACTTCTTGCATTGATCTCTACTAGGTTGGTGGTAGGGAGCCTCCCATAGGCTAAGGGCTCATTCCACCCGCAATACTGCTGGCTGGTGGCTGCTTCTAGGGACGCCCTATCCAAGAAATCTGCAGGGCTGCTACCTGGAAGTCAGCACACACCTTCATTTCCAGTACCACATCAACCTCGAATCATGCTGGGATGCTGGTTTTGGGGCCTCAGTTCTCAGTCCCTGTTCCCTAAGTAGGGGTGTGCTCTGCCTCCTCCTCCTTCTAGAGAACTGCTAGGAGTTTGCCAACAAGTGTGGCTAGAGCAACATATCTACATCCCTAAAAAAACAGGTTACTCACCTGTAACAGTAGTTCTAGGAGTGGTATATGTTGTTCATCCACACTGACCCACCCGATCTCCCCCGCTTCGTCGCACACCTCTGCTTCCAGTGGGCCAGATCTGGCACCATGGGGCAGAGCCGAGAGTTTTCCACTCGAGTGTGTGGGAGGAGCCAGCTTGAAGATGTTCTGGCGGCCCTTAAAGGGAAAGGCAATCTGCCAACAAGTGTGGATGAACAACATATACCACTACTAGAACTACTGTTACAGGTGAGTAACCTGTTTTTTTTTTTACATCCCGAAGGTGATTTAGCTGTGCCTCTGCAGTCACCTTTCGAGCTAAACTGAACATTTCTCTGCCCTTGTTCATGAGGTGGGGTCATAAGAAGGCTATGTTGAAAATTTGGTGTAAATATATTTAAAAATAATACAGTTATGAGCCTATGTTGAATTTGCGAATGCAGGCTCATAACTTAGTAATTTTCAATATTTGTACCCCAGATTTACAGCATAGCCATATCTTTATAGCATGTCATGAATGTGAGAGCTGTCATTTTTCAGATCCTGGCCAAAATGTTTTTTTACATCCTGAAACGTGATTTTGCGGTCCCTGCACGATATCACCTTTCAAGTAGAAGTTGAAAATTTTCTCTGCCTTTGTTCATGAGGTGGGATCATATGAAGGCTGTACTAAACATGTTGTGTAAAAATATTGAAAAACAATACAGTTATGAGACTGTGTTGAATTTTGCGAACGTAAGCTCGTAACTTTGGTAATTTTCAATATTTTTAACCAAAATTTACAACATAGCCATATCTTTATAGCACCTCATGAATGTGACAGCTGTCATTTTTCAAATCCTGGAAAAACTGCTTTTTTTTTTTTACATCCCAAAAGGTGATTTTGCGGTCCCTGCACGAAATCACCTTTGGGACAGGAGTTGAACTTTTTCTCTGACCTTATTCATGAGGCGGGGTCATAGAAGCTATGTTTTAAATTTGGTGAAAAATATATATAAAAAAAAAAAGTTATGAGGCTATGTTGAATTTTGCAAACACAGGATCATGACTTTGGTAATACTCAACAGTTTTACCCCAACTTTTCAACATAGCCATTTCTTTACAGCACCTCATGAATGTGACAGCTGTCATTTTACAACTCCTGCCCAAAATGTGTTTCTGCATCCTGAAAGTTAATTTCACACTCCCTGCGCAAACTCACGCATAGGCCAGGAGCTGAACATTTTCTCTGCTCTTCTTCATGAGGCAGGGTCATATAGCTATGCTGAAAATTGGGTGTAAAAGTATTAAAAAACACATTTTCAATATGTTTACCCAAATTCCCCTGCTGCAGCCCTGTCGGCTCTGGCCAGAGTTTGTTTGTTTAGTGACATAGGATCCATGGTGCTACTGTACCTGCCAGTGGAAGCAGTATGAGTGCCTGTAGCGGCACCACATCAATGTGGTGCTTGTAACACCAGTGCTGTAGACCTTTGTACTGACGAAGCACGGCATAAACAGTTATCATTATAGGTAGGCTGTGTGGTCAGGTGGTTAGAGCAGCGACTTGGGAAATGGGAGACTGAAGTTCCTTGCTAGAGCCAGATGCTCACTGGGGACCTTGGGCAGGTCACTTTATCTCTCAGTGCTCCAGTCTGCTTAGCAGTGGAAATAGGTAGGTGCAGAACACCACTGGAAAAGAGATAGTACATCCCAGCTGAACTAGCCGGTAAATAAACTGTAAAAAAAAAAAATCGCTTAGCTTTGTGACCATATAGTCATCTGCTTGGAGTATAGAAACGACGCTGTAGATGCATATGCATTTATAATCTCTCGCCATAGTCAGGCCTTTGAAGAAGGGGTTTTAATAAAATCCATGTGTACCATGATGTTCCATTCATCTGCCTGGAGTCGAAGTAATGCTTTAGATCCAGATGCATTTATATTCCTTGCAGTAATCCAACCTTTGAAGAAGGTTTTATAAAATCCATGTGTACCATGCTGTTCCTGTTTGGTACAGGCTGCTAACATAGAAAAGGATGTGAGGCAGGAAAAGAAATAGATCCTAAAGCTGTCTTGGAGGTCAGGCAGGTGGAGTAATTCATGATTTCAGAACTGTCTAAAGCTTGCTTGATAATCTGGGAGCTTAAATATGTCACTGAATGTACTGTAGATATACAGTGAATGAAACATAATGTGTATTGACAATTAAAGAAGCATTCTCTGTTTTCCTTAATGGACCAAATAAATAAAGCAAAGAAACTAACCAACTTTTATTGAGGAAAGATGCACTTAATAGATAAATTCAGAGTTTCAGTCCTGTAAGTCGTTCTTGGTAGGAACAACAGCTCCTGATGAGTAATGCAGACTCTCGGAATTTGAAATTTCCCCTTCACTGCTCTTCTTCAAAAGTCACATGCTTAGCAGGGGCATCATTTAGGAGTAGCCAGGGGTTGCAGCTGAGGCCCCTGAGGCATTTCTTGCAACCCTTATATATGTTTTGCAACCCCTATGATATCTCTTGCCACCCCATGAACCTCTAAAACAAGGTTTTCCTGGGGTTTGATATATAAAATGTAACGAATGGGCAGCTTGGCAACCCCTGTGATTCTTGTGAAATGATGCCACTGATGCTGTGCTATAATACTTCAGGGAACATTTCCAAATGTTTAAAAATAAATAAAAAAAATTACAAGGTTGTAATTCCCTTGAGAGAGTCTGGTCATGTAAACTGTGAGGGAAAGCTCAGTTGGTTTGTAAATTTCACTAGAAGCCAAGTCTGATTTGAAGTTAAAAGTTTAGTAGTTTACATTGGACTATTTTTAGGCAGCAAGCAGTAGCTTGTCTTTTTGCAGATTGTCTAGATTCTAACCCCAGGAATTCTTTAATATTCTTAACTCTTGCAGTCAACCTCCAGTGTTGAACTGCCCGGAGAATGGAATGTATGTAATGATGGAACACTAATTGGCTTGTGCCACCATTCAAACTGCTGCCCTTACCAACTGCTACATTCAGATTTCATTCTCCACCTGCTCAGCAAGACGTCCTGGAGATCGCTCCTTTGAAGAACTGCTAAACCATGAAAACTTAAGTAGAAAAGTTTTATTTTCATCTGCTGCCTTTATTAACTTCTTTATTTATCTTTAGTGCTAGTTTATTTTATTTTAGGTTTTTACCTCAGTTTGCGGTTCCTCTCAGTTCCTGATAACTGGCAAGGAACCGGGGGTTTTACCCTTATCTTTCTCCTTGTTTTTTTTTTTTATTTATGCTTTATGGCTTCTCCACGGAGCCGACGGCTTGCTCCACCCTCCTTCGGAGGGACTCGAACTCTGACCCGAACGCATCAGGTCATCATGGACCCCTTTGGCTCCTGGCCATTTTCTGCATGTTTTCTCCCTGGCTACTGAGCTGTGCAATGGGTGAGGCAGCTGCCCCAGCCTCTGTGGAAGTAGCCAGACACCCTGGCTGGGTGCCCTCCGCTCAGCTGGGTGACATGCCTGTGCCAACACCCAGCCACTGCTGGGTGTCAGTCCACAGTGCGCCACACTGGCCCCTTCCCCCCCAGAGGGAAGGAGAGCTGTCTACAGATGCTCAATCCTGCCGACCCCTGAGTGACCCAAGTCTGTTTCCGAACCTAGGTTGCTGGCATGGCACAATGTGTAGCGTCCAGCACCCCAACCCTCAGCGCCACTGGGCCGTCCATATCTTTCTCCTTTCTTTTACTAAATTTGACTGCTTGGTCCTTTATTTACTTTATTTTTTATGGTTCCCCCCACTTTAAAAACCTTCCGTTTACTACCTACCGGTTGTTTTGAACTGTTGCCTAGCTTTAAATAGGTTCTTCCTGTGGTTGGAACTGAGGAGAAATACCATGTTTTGGGTTTTTTCTAATGATGTCAGAGAAACCTAAAAAAGAAAATGGGACCCAATGGTTTTAACAACTGTCTGAAGTACAATGACATTTTTGCAAATGCTGACAAGCATGATTTGTATTTGTTTTGTTTAGGCGAAGCACACTTCACTGCAGATTGTGACATCTGCAAAACCTTTCCTGACAAAACTAAAGAAAAAAGGGTGGAAAGGTTTATTAAGAGGATGACTTCCCCATCGGTTCCAGAGGGGTCTGAACAACCCAGTGCTCCAATTATCTCTAAAAAATATAAAAATACGGATTCTGAACTGAACACTAAGAAATGGGAACTCTCTAAAGGGAAAAGAACCAGGGATACAGCCACTGAACTGGCACGGCCAAAAGAAAACAAAAACAAAACATATTGAGCCTCCTGATGACAAGCCTAAGAAGCTCCAGTGGTGAGACAGTAATGCCTACAGCCGAGGTGATAGCACTGGCCTTGTAGGTCTTACAGGCACTTCAGGCTGCAAATCCTCAACTTTTGACACCAGTTCCACGGTTCCAGCTTCGGTTCTAGTTTCAGTTCCACAGTCGGTTCCTCCTTGAATCATGGTTCGGTTCTGCCTTCCCAGGACCCATGTTCCGCTAATATGAGGAGGAGGAAGAGAGTGAAGGAGAATCTATTAAGCCAGAGGTCTCACCTGACACAGAGTTTGATTCCTCTGAGGTCAACAGAGGATTACTTTTCTCATTATACATGTGTTAGACAGATGGTGGATACCCTAGATCTGGCTACAAATGAGTCTGTGGAAGATGAGGAAGAAGCAGACTTTTAGTATTGATGGGCCTAGTACCTAGAAACGGTTGGTGCTCCCAATCAATAAGTCTCTGAAAAAACAGGTCTTGAAGGTTCTTCGGACTCCAAACTCTATACCACCAGTGGAAAAGAAGTCTGATAAGAAATATCAGTTAGTTATGTAGGTCAGGGTCTGAATTTTTGTTTTCTCACCCTGACCATGAACGGTGGTACAAACTGCAGCCTGTGATAGAGCCAAAGTGCCCTTGTCTTCACACCCTCCGGACAAGGATTCTAGAAAAATAGCATGGGAAAAAAGCCTGTTGTAGCGTCTCTCTGGGCATAAGGCGTGCCAACTGTATGGCTTATGCTGCCCAGTATCAGAAATCCTTGTTAGCCAGTCATAGCCATAGTGGATAAAGGCACCACCAGGGCTTGCTACAACTTGGCAGAGATGGCTAAATGGGGCTGTAGGCTACTAAGTACCAGTTCCACATGGCAGTAGATGCCAATGATGCAGCCATTCAGTGGATGGCACTTACTGTGGCCCTTAGGCGATTTACATGGCTAAGGGTCACAAATTTGTCACAGGACACCTAGACTAAGCCCATGGACTTCCTCTGTGAAAACAATTCATTGTTTGGGGACAAGACAGAGGCATATATAAAAAAGTGGATGAATACAAAACCACTTACAAAAGCAATTCAGCAAAGGAGAAGGCCTCTACCTTTTACAGGGGAAGGGGAGGTAGGGGGAGAGTGGCCTATGGCAGACCTTTCTTCCAGGCCCAAGCCATGCCCCAGTACCAGCCACAGCACGCTGGCTACTTTAGGGGCAGGGGCAGAAGGGGTTCCAGGGTGGGGGACAAGCTTCACCCCAACAAAAACAAAATCCCTGACGTGGTCTTCAGGGTCGCCTCCCCAGTTCCAGTAGGGGGCAGACTGACCTACTACCTCTAGGCTTCGAATAACATCACCACAAACAAGTGGGTCCTGGAGGTAAAGAGTGAGGGCCTAGTCCTCAACTTCAAATCATTTCCAAAGTTGAGGTCCAGGATTTTCTAGACCAGCTACCACCACAGAAAGAAAATTTCCAGAGGCAGAGTAACAATCCTTTTGCAAGCAAAAGCAGTAGAACCAGTTCCACCATCACAAAGAAGGAAGGGTTCTACTCCAGATACTTCTAACTTTGAAGAAAAATGGGAGTAGCCCATTTTAGACTTAAGAGTTCTGAGCAAGCATCTCACAAAACCAAAGTTCTGGGTGGATACTTTAGCAATGATCCTCTCAAGTCTGCAAAAGGGAGATTGGCGGCTTCTCTAGATCTGAAGGATGCTTACTTCCACATCCCCATAAGGGAGTCTAACAGAAAATACCTCAGGTTCAGACTACCATCAGGACATTACCAGTTCTCAGTCATGCCTTTTGACCTAGCCTCAGCACCCTGGGCTTTCACAAAGTGCCTGGCATACCTCAGAAGGCAGGGCATCACAGTATTCCCATACCTGGATGACTGGCTTTTTATAGAAGTCACCTCAACAGGTGAGGGTGCCTTACAGGCAACCCAGGATGTCCTGGAATCACTGAGATTCTTGATAAATGTAAAAAAGTCTGTCCTGGAACCAGTTCAGATACTGAATTTCATAGGTGCAGAACTGGACACATTAAAAGGAAGAGCCTTCCTTCTCCAAGAAAGGGCAGACAACGTAGTGCAACTGACTGGAACTTTCAAGGTAAACTCACCAAAGTCAGCAAGACAATTTCTGCAACTTTTGGGCCACATGGGTGCAGCAACAAGCACAGTCATGGGGTTCAGGTTACAGATGAGGGATATTCAGTTCCATCTCAGATGGGACCCTCTTTCACTATTGGTGCCAGTGACCAGAACACTACTGCAAGCCTTGCAGTGGTGGCAAGACAGGCACAACCTAAGAGAAGGAGTTCCCTTTCAATAGGAACCACCTTCCTTGATATTCATGACAACTGCATCTCTGTTGGGTTGGGGATCACACCTGCAAGAGCACACAGTGTATGGCACTTGGTCTCCTGTGGAATCTCTCCTGCATATAAACCTGCTGGAGTTAAGAGCAGTCCTGCTAGCACTTCAATCTTTCATATCCATGGTGCAAGGAAAGATAGTGCAGCTCAGGACAGATAATGCCACCACCATATACTACATAATCAAGCAAGGAGGAAAAAGGTCCAGACCCTGTGCACAGAAGCAATGAAGCTATGGAGTCAGCGCTACTTACTACAGGCATCATTGGTAGCAATCCATCTGCCAGGGAAGGACAACACACTGGCAGATGCCCTCAGCAGAATCAACTAAAAACACCATGAGTGGTCTCTAAACAGGCAAGTGTTAGAGGTGGTGTTTCACAGGTGGGGTACTCAGAAATATACCTATTCACCTCACAGGACAACAACCAGTTGTCAAAGTTTTGCTACAGGCCTCCAGCAGAAGGAACAGTGCTACTGGATGCCTTAATGCTAAACTGATCAGGAGGAAGCTATATACATTTCCCCCATTCCTTCTGATCTCCAGGGTCCTGATCAAGCTCAGGTCCCAGTCAGCTACAATGATCCTGACAGCTCCAGATTGGGCCAGACAGCCATGGTACCCACTGCTGAAGTCACTGTCAGCGTCCCCTCCCATACATCTCCCTCGGAGGTACAACTTCCTGACCTCCTCCCAAGGGAGGATCTTGTACCTGAACCTCTGCTCACTCAGACTCAAGGCCTTGCTCTTGAAGACTTAGAGTATGCTGGTCTACCTCTGAGAACAACCTCAACATCTTGGGGGATCTGAAAACCTTCAACCAAAGAAACTTATGCCTCCAAATGGAAGGGTTTTCTCTGTGGTGTCACAGCATCGCATCTGCCCAGGCAGGGTTGCCAGCCCTGTTGGACTACCTCACATATTTGCATTCCTTGGACTTGCAGCTCACTGCCCTTAAAGTTCATTTAGCTTCAGTTTCAGCCTGTATGCCTGGGGTGTCTCTATGGCATCAAATCCTATTATCAAGACATTCTTTAAGGAATTGGCACATTTGCACCCTCCACATAGGGAACCAATGCCAATATGGGATCTTAATGTTGGCATTACCAAGCTCATGGAACCTCCATTCGAGCCTGTGGATACAGCACATCTGAAGTATGTGATTTGGAAGACTGTCTTTCTGGTGGCCATGACTTCAGCCAGATGCATTAGTGAGCTCCAGGCATTATGCGGAGAACTAAACTACATCTCATTCCATAGGGCTAAACTGGTGTTGAGGACAAATAGAAAGTTTTTAACAAATGTGGTCTCTGACTTCCATCTGAACCAGTCAATCTTCTTAACAGTTTTCTTCACTGAACATTCCCGTTCAGGGGAGCCTAGGCTCCATAGCCTGGATGTAAAAAGGGCATTGAGTTACTATATTACTTATACCAAGCCGCACAGGCAGGACAGACAGCGGTTGTTCATCTCTTATGAGGATGAGGGAAAAGGAAAGTCAGCGACTAAGAGGACTATTTCGCACTGGATAGTGGAATGTATTCAGTTTTGTTACAGAAAGGCTAACAAGGGGCCCCCAATAGGACTGAGGGCACACTCCACAAGGGATACAGCTGCAATCATTGCAGCTTCAAGGGACATTCCTCTTCTGGAAATATGCAAAGCGGCTGCCTGGAGTACTGCACACTTTTACAAAGCACTATTGCCTGGATACCTAGTCCAGAAGTGATGCCAGGTTTAGCACAGCAGTTCTGCAGAGCCTATTCCCAAAATAGGCTCTGTGCCCACCTCCGAAGGTACTGCTTTGTAGTCTGCAACAGTTAAGAATATTGAAGAATTCCTGGGGTTAGAAGAAAAAATTACTCACCTTAGTAATCTTGTGTCTTCCAAAGTATTCTTCAATATTATTAACTCACCTCCTACCTCCCCTTCCAGAACCAATGGCCTCTGCATAACAGCTGGGTGTCTGAGTTTAATGAATTCTTAAGATGTTGTTTTATGAAAGGTTTTTTTAACTCAGGTAGGTTTTGTTTCCCTCTTTAGTCCTCTCTGACTGTTAGGGACTCTGTTTTGGGGAATTTGCTGTTGTTAGAAATCATTTACATATATATGGGGCCCTGGGACTGATGCAGAATGTTACTTCAGTGACCCACACGTGCAGCCATACACTGGACCTGGTATTTTCTGTTGGCCTTAAGGTCTCTGACTTAGGGGTCAATCAAGTGGTTTGGTAGGATCATATTGTCGTGAGGTTCACGCTAGCAACCCCCCCAGTAGTCCCTGCCTCTGTGGAGGGGGTCCAGTTCTGCCATTTATGGGGTTGTCTCCAATGGGACTATCGGTGGTGCTAGACCTATCAGGGGTGAGGGTTACTTGTGCGGTTGGGATAGAGAAGGTGGTGGTGGCTTATAATGAGGCCATCACTGCAGCCCTTGACTCTATCACACCTGTTTGTGTCCGACTCCTATTTCCATATGATTCTGTGATTCGTGCTGAAGGCTCCCCTGCTTTGACAGAGAGTGTAGGAAGTTGAAGATTAAGGGTCAGAGGTTAGAGAGGCGTTGGAGGGACTCCAGCCTGGTGGAGGACAAAGTCCCTGAAGTCCCATTATAAAGACTATCAGGAAGAAATCTCTCGTAAGAAGGCAGCTTTTTTGTCCAGAGAGATTGCTTTGGCAAGGAACAGACTGGCTCAGCTCTTCCACATGATTGATGGGCTTTTACATCCAGCCTGTCTCTGTGTGGGGGGTAGCTGGTTCCAGTACAAGATGTGTGGAGCTTGCTCTGTTGTTTGCCATCAAGGTGCCCTCTATCAGGGCTGAGATCTCCTTGAATGCCTTTCTTAGGGATTGCTGAGTTCACCCTGTGATGTGCCAGGGCACTCCTCGTGTCTGGGTTGTTTGACCCAGTTGGGGTGGATGAGGTGGTAGAGGTTATCTCGAGCTACAGTCAACACATAGTGATCTTGACCCAGGCCCAACACATCTTTTGGACAGATGTCTGGACCTGATTGGTTCTGTGTGGTGAGACTGTCCAGAGTTCCTTGAGGAGTGGGGTCTTTCAGTGGCTTTGAAAGAGGCTGTGGTTAAACCCCTATTAAAGAAACCCTCACTGGATCTGGACTGCCTTGGCAGCTACAGACTGGTGTCTAACCTCCCATTTTTAGGGAAGGGTATAGAAAAGGTTGTGACCATTCAGCTCATGGGGCATCTTGCCGTCACCTCCACCTACGAGGTTTTCCAGTCTCGGTTCAGGGCTGGGCGTAGTACTGAGACTGCCTTGGTGAAGGTGCTGAATGATCTCCTGGTTGTGAGAGACAAGAGAGAGCAGACTATCTTGATTCTCTTGGATCTCATGGCAGCATTTGATACCATGGACCGTGAGGTGCTCCTTGATCAACTGCGATTTTGGTGTGGCCTGTCCAGTACAGTCATCAAATGGTTCAGGTCATACCTGACAGGCTGAGTGCAGAGGGTGGTGATGGGGTTAGCCTCATCTAGCCCAAAGCCTCTGACCTGTGGAGTTCTGCAGGGGTCGGTCTTATTGCCCTTGTTGTTTACAGTCTACATACTGCCCCGGGGGGGGGGTTATCAGGCAGTACAGATTGCGTTTTCACTGCTATGCAGATGACACCCAGCTCTACCTGTCCTGTGCACCAGGTAACCAGATGGTGGACTCCGTGCTTAACAGCTGCCTGACTAAAATCCGGATTTTGATGTCTCATAACTGGCTAAGGCTCAACCTCGACAAGACTGAGGTGCTGGTGGTAGATCCAGTTTGTCACGGTGGGGTGGAGACTTATTGGGATCCCCCCAGTCTTGTACTGGGGGAGGGTACCATTAGTCCCTTCTGAGCAGGTAAGGGATCTGGGTGTGATCCTCGATGATGGCTTGACATTTGATTCTCAGGTGTCAGCTGTCATTAAAAGTGGATTTTACCATCTGAGGAACATTGGCGCCATCCGGCACTTGCTACCACCTGATGACCTGTCCTCACTGGTACATGCCTTTGTCATGTCCAGGAAGAATTACTTTAATGCCCTGTACCTAGGGCATTCTGGAGGTATCCTCTGCCGGCTGCAGCTTGTGCAGAATCGCGGCTCGATTACTGGCAGGTATACATAGGAATGAACATATTATGCTGGTCCTCCAAAACTGCACTGGCTGCCAGTTAGGTGAAGGAGTATCTTCAAGGTCAGTTTACTGACCTATAAGACCCCTACAGTAGGGGACCAGTTTATCTGCAAGATCTCTGCATGTCCCACCATCTGACCAGGGCTCTCCATTCCACGAGGGTTGCCTCCTTGACATTCCTAGTGTGAGGCTGCACACTCGGGTGAGTTAATGTTTCTGACACACCCACCCTATGGAACTCCCTTCCTAAACAGCTTCAAGAGGCTTCCTTGTTGGAATCTTTCAAAAAGGGATTTAAAATGTTTTATTTAACCAGGCAGTTAATGGGTTTTAATTACTGATTTAATGATAGATAATTTTATGTATACAACTGTCACTTCTAAAATGGTTGTTATTATGATGTTTGCTGCACAGTGTTTTTAACTGTACAGCGCTCTGAGTCCTTTGGGAAATAGGCGCTATATAAATAAAATATCTATCTATATCTATCTTCCCATTATATTAGCTAGGGGTCTTACCTCATAGGCTGTTTATGAAATCTTAGCATTATAGAATGCAGCAGTTGGTAAGGGTGGCAGTTTGAATGGTGGCACGAGCCAATGAGTGTTCCATCATTTACATACTTTCCATTCTTCGGGCAGTTCAATGCTGGAGGCTGACTGCAAGAATTAATAATATTGAAGAATACCTTGGAAGAAACAAGATTACTAAAATGGGTACTTTTTTCTTATTTTTACATTTAGTGTGCATGACTCTTCTGTGGTAAGGTCTGCACAGTAACATGGTTAGCAGAATGTGGCACCAGTTGAGACATTTCCTGCTTAGCTTACCCACCAAGGATTTGCATACCTATCATGATCTGCACTGGATTTTAGACTTTAGGATGCATGTGCACGTCCAGGAGTGTGTACAGAAACAGATTGGAAATTATCTATCTTCTTGTAATGTTTATGCATCCTACATACTGCTCTTCTTCCAAACTGCTTTTGTGTTATGCTGCTTCTCCTTTGGTGTGCTATATCTGACCATACAGGGTGTCCGTTTACAGTGGTCTGTAGTGGACTGGCTTTTTTAGTGGATTGAATATATTGCAATGGTCCTCTGGAGTCAGCATTAACTGTGCAAGCTTGCTGCTTACTATGGTCCTCCGCTGGGCTGTTGCTAGTCAAACAAGATGATGGTCATTATGATCCTACAATTGTGGACATGGAATAGAGGGGAAAATAAAAGGATGCACTGGAGAGATAGAGAAGAAAATATGAAAGTAAAGTGAGGAAATTGCTTTTGTAACTTTCAGTATCACTGACACTTTAATTAAATACTGATATTGCATGGGGTGTAGAATTGTATAGAATTTACATTTATGTGAGAGATTTCCTAAGTTGCCCCCACACACATACACAAGGATTTGCATACCTATGATGCTTTGCACTGGGTTTTAAGCTTTACAGAGCATGCTTGTCACTTGGAGAGATTTACAAAAAAACAAACTGGGAATTCTGTGTCATTTCATGTTGTCATTGGGCATCCATTTACTGCTGATCACACACACACATGGTTACCAACTAGGGACCTCCAAAGCTGTGATATCATCATAGAACCCTAGCTCCTTTCCCTTCTTTGACAGTTGGCTTAGAATCCTCAGTTCAAAGCCCAGGAATCCCTCACTTATGCTTGACAACTGCAATCATTCCCCTGGAATGAGCTGCCCAGACCTTAGAATTTTATGCTAATTAGAGAATCTTAGAATGAAATTCAAAATTTGCTGTGTGGTAAAGCTCACCCTCACAGTCTAATGGCAGATTTCATTCTCCACCTGAAGAATGCAGTCGCCGAAGTGTTCTCTTCATTTCTGAGCTGATCACGGTTTATTATTTTATAGAGTTTTATTAAAGGAATAATGCCTGACAGGGTGAGTGTTATGCCGGGATAACATCCCACCTCAGGTGGTTGGGTCCGAGGCCACTGGCCGAGGGCGTCCAACACCCGAGAAGGGATATTATCCCAGCATAACACCCACCCTGGAGGGCATTATTTCTACTATACAGTGGCTTGTTATTTTATAATAAAAAAAAAATTAAAGAATGTTTTTGTTAGTGTGTAAAAATATTTTTGTTTCTTAAGAGAAGAAGAATATCATCATCATTCAAATGATCCAAATCCAACAAACTATCAGCAGGGATGCCAGGATAACATCCCTGCTTGACGACAACAAATGACCAATCAGAAGCCAGGATTCTTTCTTGCCAGTGTATAATTATTAATTTTGTTAATCTGGTAGACCCACTGAGACATAGCTGTCCCTTTTCAGGGTGACCCAGAATTAATTACAGATTTGCAAATAGACAGAACAATAAATAGTCAGATACATTATCAGGACAATCAGATATGACAGTGTAACAATGCATTAGTGAGACTATACAATTGGCCAAACATAGAGTTCGACATATGACAGAGTTAATAGAAATCTTGGACTAAAAAAGGTAGGGAGGGGAAACATTTCACCATAATGCAACAACAAAGTTCAAAACGTTCCAGTTTGTTTAGTTACTTTTTCAATAACTCTTCATTACTTAGGGTGTTTTTTTTTCTGATTTTCTCCAGTTTCATATTAGTTTCAAGGATCCGGAGATGGCCATTTTGCAGCGTGGTTCCCAGCATTGGAAACCGCTTCCAATTTCATTTGTAACATGGGCATTAATACTAGTGAATGTAAAGATAATCATTGGGTAGATAACACGTGATCGTTGTCAAGCGGTATTAATTCCCAAGTAATGCCCACTTGTGCAATACGCGAAGTGCCCAAATGTTGATCGTGGCGCAAGAGATGTGGAGCACATAGCACCATCCGTTCCTGTAATGCCACAGTAGTGCTCTTAATTTTTAGGCCAGTACAGAGTGTCATCAAGACAGAGTTATATCACCCACCCACCAGTTGACACAGTAGGAATCGGCATGAAATTTGTCTGATTGCTAGGTACTATAATAGCAAATGTCAGTTACACTAATTAGAGAAAGGAAATAATGGACCTGTTGAACGAAGCAGCACTGTAAATGCAGGCGTGAGTGACTGAAGTCAAAGGAAGCAGCAACGTGTTCCCACAGTTGTTCCTAAGCTGTAAATCCGTACAGTTTAGCATTTCCCACCCACCCAGGTTGCCCGTGAGTACTCGACTCACACTGTAAACTTGCCGTGATGATGCTTCAAAACCAAGACTCAGTGCACCGGAACACACAGAGACGTTCGAGAGGCAAGGAAGCAGTGAGCAATCACGTTCTAATATTGATGATGTAGTGTACAAAAAATGTATTTTTACAGAAATAAATCAGTAACAGAAAACTGTTTCCCTCCTTTATGAAGCTCTGCGTGTTTCTCGATAGGTAAAAAGCACTTTCCTTTCTAGAGCCAAGAACGTTAGTGGCAATGTCTGTATGCAAATTGTGTGAGATTTGTATCCCACACATCCTCGGTAAACATTAGGGAGTGATATTAGCGAGTGAAAGAAACCTTTTTCTGTGAAAACTGCTGAATATTTGAAGATGTTACTGCCTTATAACATGTGTAATGTATCATTTGAGTAGAGTAAGGCTAAAGTTTGAAGGCACTATATAAATAAGTGTTGTTGAAGTGAAAACCCACTTTTGCTAAATGTTTACAAAACTGATTACCATATGCAAATGAGATACTTTGATCTTGCTGTTAACGATAGAATTTCAAGCATGACACAGTTTAAAAATATATTGTTTTCACATGGGGCAAAATGTTTAAAGATGTTTTAGTAGTATAACATGTTTTGTTACATAACAACACATTCAAACACCGTGAAGTCTTGCTATATTATGACAGAAGCAGTTAGCCACAGCACTTGAACTGCCCCGGAGAGGAAACAGTTAACTCCAGGCAGACTGGAGTTCTAAAGCGCGAGCGCTGTACCCAAAGCTCTATCTGGCTAGTTTCAAACTGAAACTGTGATTCTTTCTCCGCTTCACTGAACAGTCGCTCGGAGATCAGCTCCTTCATCTCGGTTCATTTCGGTTATAGCTTAGTATTGGTTATCTGAACCGCAATAAGTATTTTATTTTACCGCATTTCGGTTCAAAGCTCTATCTGGTAAACCTGTAGTACAGGATTTCAAAGTCTGTGTGGAAATTAATTATCGGTTCGGTTTGAACCGATCGGTTTCTAAAAAAGTATTTTAAACATTATATTGGGCTTTTAGAGTGCGGTTCCGGTTCTTATCAGTTCTAAAAAAACTATTTATTTCAGTGGGTTTTCAAATACCGTGACACGGTTAGGAACCGATAAGGTTGTCTTGCCTGCCATAAAAGGGCAAGATTTTTGGATAGGCTGGCATTATGTGAGAAACCCAAAAGAAAAACCGGGCCACTGGGTTTCAACACTGTGATGTCTGTGGGAAGCCTTTGCCAAGGCTGATCCACACACCACTATGTTTATTGTCTGGGGCCTGACCACCTCCTGTCAGACTGCCAGGTGTGTAAAATTTCCTGCAGCCACCCTGGAGAAGAGATTGGGCTGGCTCAGGGAGCGAGAGACCAAAAGTCCGCTGACCCGGATGGCCAGCCGGTCTAGCACCCACTGGACCAGAGGGTGCCCTCTGACCAGGCGAGACTTCCTCGGGCAAAGGAAGGCTGGTTCAGAGGAACCAGTCCCAGTAAAAAGTCAAAGAAATCAGCAGGTCTGAGTCCAAAATTGCCTCTCCAACTGCTGCAGAGATAGCTAAAGCCATACAGATTGTCCAGTCACTGTCTCAGGGACGGTCGAGACCACCAACAGTTGGCAAAGGTTGGTTCGTTCGGTTCCAGTGGTTCAAGTATGATGTTGAGGAATTTTATGAACCACAGGAGGGGAGGAAGATTTTGATCATTATGTATGTGGCTGGGAGGATCTGGACGTGCCCATTGAACCGGACATTTCTCCAGACAGACCTTTAGAATCTCCCCCTATGCTGTCTGAGTCCCCTTCTCATTTTATGTTTTACAAAAAGGTTGCAGAAACCCTCCAGCTTCCTTTAGAAGAGGCTGTGGATGAGCGAGAGGAGCCTGATTATGTAGAAATGATGGATATACCAGAGTCTAGGAGGTTGTCTATTCCTTTGCATAAGTCATTTAGGAATCAAACAACAAACATTTTAAAAAATCCTCATTCTGTCCCTCCTGTAGATAAAAAAATGGACAGAAGGTATACTTTATCAGGCCCTGATATAGACTTCCTCACTGAGCAGTGTAGTCATGTAGGTGTGGTACAAGCTGCAGCCTGTGACAAGGCTAATATTCCCCAGGCCTCACATCCTCCTGATAAGGATTCCAAGAAGATTGATGCCATGGCGAAAAAACAATATATGGCAGCTTCTTTGGGACTCAGGCAGGCAAATTATATGGCTTATGTGGCTAGATATCAGAAATCTAGATGGGACACAGTATTGCAGTTAGCCAAGCAGGCCCATGGCCAGCTGGCTAGTGAGTTGGAACAGGTGGCTGCTGATGGCATTGAAGCCTCTAAAGTTCAATTTCATACTGCTGTGGATGTTAATGATGTTTCCTCTAGGGTCATGGCCACTTCTGTAGCTTTCCGTAGGTTGGCATGGCTCAGGTGCACTAATCTGTCCCAAGATACTCAGTCAAAAGCTATGGATTTTCCTGTAGTGGGAAATTCTCTGTTTGGAGAGCAAACAGAAAATTATATGAAAAAGATGGATGAGTACAGAACTACCTACAAAAGTGCCCAGGCTAAGGAGAGGCATGCCACTCCACAAAGGCACACTCCCAGAGGTAGAGGCAGGCCTTTCCACAGGCCTTTTTATCAATCTCAAGCCTCCTCTGCTTTTGCACAGAGGGTTTTTTTCAGAGGCAGAGGTAGACGGGGCGCAGGTAAACCGTCCCCCTCCCCTCAGCCTAAGGCTGCTGCTGCCAAGCAGGCATCCTGATGTGGTGCCCAGGGCCGATTCTCCTGTACCGGTGGGAGGCAGGTTGGCTTATTTCAGCCAGAACTGGGTGTCCCTAACTTCGGACAAATGGGTTCTGGAGGTAGTAAGCCAGGGTCTGGTTCTCAGCTTCAAACAGTTTCCAAAGATAAGAACCAGACATTTTCCACCTGCAAATCCTTCAGAAACCCTTGCCTTGGAAGCAGAGGTTTCTTCTCTTCTAGACTGCAAAGCAGTGGAAAGGGTTCCTCCTTGTCACCAGGGCAAGGGGCTGTACTCCAGATACTTTCTTACCCCAAAAAAGACAGGAGAATTGTGGCCCATTCTAGATTTAAGGTACCTGAACAAGCATCTTTGAAACCAAAGTTCAAAATGTTAACTCTGGCAATGATTTTGCCCTCCCTGAGGCCAGGGGACTGGCTAGCCTCCCTGGACCTCAAGGATGCCTATTTTCATGTCCTGATCAGGCCTTCTCACCGAAAATACCTCAGGTTCGAACTGCCCTCAGGCCACTACCAGTTCAGAGCAATGCCCTTCGGCCTGACCTCTGCTCCAAGGGTATTCACAAAATGTCTAGCTGTGGTAGTGGCTCATTTAAGAAGGCAAGGGATTGCTGTGTTTCCCTACCTGGACTACTGGCTCATTGTGGGTCAGTCTCCAGATCAGGTAAAATCCACTTGCAAGTCACCCAGCAGCTTCTCACTTCCCTGGGATTCCTGCTGAATTTACCAAAGTCAGTTCTAGAACCAGTTCAGGTACTAACTTTCATAGGTGGGGAATTGAACACAAAGTTGGCCAGGGCATTTCTCCCCTCGGAAAGGGTAGAGAGACTCATTGCCTTGGCATCCTCTTTCACCTTGTGGGTCTCTTGACCAGCAAGGCATTTTCTGCAACTCCTAGGACACATGTCTGCTTCCACAACTGTAGTGCAAGGAGCAAGATTCCAGATGAGGGACATTCAGTTCCATTTGAGGGCCTATTGGTCTCAAAGGAGGAACCCCCTTTCCAAATTGGTTCCAGTGACCCAAACTCTGATTCTGGCTCTCCAGTGGTGGCAGGATCAGAGCAACTTAAGACAAGGGGTCCCCTTCATTCCTGTTTCCCACTCTCTCACCCTCACCACGGATGCCTCCTTGCTAGGGTGGGGGGCTCACTTGGGCGACCTTTCCACTCAGGGAGTGTGGTCCCCTCAGGAATCTCTGCTCCACATCAACCTATTGGAACTCAGAGCTGTCTTTTTAGCTCTTCAGGTTTTCTCAGCATCTGTCCAGAACAAGGTAGTTCAGGTCAGGACAGACAACACCACGACAATGTGGTACATCAACAAGCAGGGGGGCACTCGGTCATCAGCCTTGTGCACCGAAGCAATGAAGTTGTGGTCTCTGGCTTATTCCCTGAACACCTCCCTAATAGCAGTTCACCTTCCAGGGAAAGACAATGTCCTGGCGGATGCCCTCAGCAGGATTTCTCAAGGCCATCACTGAATGGTCTCTGAATCCTCTGGTGCTGGGGTCAGTCTTTGCCAGATGGGGCACTCCTCAGATAGATCTTTTCGCAGCCCCAGACAACCACCAACTTCCTCTATTTTGTTGCAGGCCTCCAGTGCTGGGCTCAGTCTCCCTGGATGCCTTTCTGTTGGATTGGAAGGGGAAGTTCCTATATGCCTTTCCCCCCTTCCCCCTTCTCTTCAGGGTATTAGTAAAAATCAGATCCCAGCCCTGCAAAGTGATCCTGATTGCACCAGACTGGGCCAGACAGCCCTGGTACCCACTGCTTCTGTCCCTTTCAGTCCACCCTCCCCTGAGCCTGCCCAGGGTCCACAACTTGCTGGCCTGTGCCCAGGGGAGAGTGTGGTATCCGGACCTCAAATCCCTCCACCTCAAGGCTTGGCTCTTGAGGAGTTAGAATTTGCTGATTTACACCTTTCTCAAGGTGTCCTTGATATTTTAAAGGCTTCAAGGAAGCCTTCCACTAGGGCCACTTATAATTCCAAATGGAAGAGGTTTTCCATCTGGTGTTCTGGGAAGCAAATTGTCCCAGAATCTGCTGATTTGCCCATTTTACTGGACTGTTTGGTCCATCTAAATTCCTTAGGCCTTAGGCCAGCTACCTTAAAGGTTCATCTGGCAGCTGACTCTGCTTTTGTATCAGCAGGGAAGCCTGCCCCCCTTTCTTCTCACCCTGTGTTTTCCAAGTTTTTTAAGGGGTTACTTCACACTAACCCTCCTTTTCGGGACCCAGCTCCTGCCTGGGACCTGAATGTCTGCATTGCTCAGTTAATGCAACCCCCTTTTGAACCTCTGTCTTCAGCAGATCTCAAGTTTCTAACTTGGAAAACTGTTTTCCTAGTGGCCATCACTTCTGCCAGACGCATAAGTGAATTACAAGCCCTGTCAGTGGAAAAGGATTTTATTTCTTTTCACAGAGATAAGGTAGTCCTCAGGACTAACAGAAAGTTTTTACCTAAAGTGGTTTCAGATTTCCATCTGAACCAATCCATCTCCCTTCCAGTATTTTTTACTGAGCACTCTTCCTCGGGTGAGAGGAGATTGCACAGTTTGGACGTCAAAAGAGCCTTAAGCTACTATTTGGAACGCACCAAGGGTCACAGGTTCGAATCCCTCCAACTCTTCCTTACCTATGGCGAGGTTGGCAAAGGGAAACCTGCCACTAAGAGGACAATTGCAAGGTGGATTGTCTCTTGTATCCAGTTCTGTTACCAAAAACTAGGTAGAGAACCCCCCTCAGGACTGAGGCCCACTCCACCAGGGGTACAGCTGCATCTCTAGCGGCTGGGGATATTCCCATTCTGGAAATTTGTCAAGCTACTACCTGGAAGACAGTTCACACTTTACCAAGCATTATTCCCTGGATGTCCAGTCCAGGAGAGATGCTCGGTTTGGCACAGCTTTAGCTAGAGCCTATTTCCTAAGTAGGTTCTGACCCTCCTCCATGGAGGTACTGCTGTAAATCTGCTTCTGTCATAATATAGAAAGACTTCATGGTGTTTGGAAGAAAAAATTACTCACCTTAGTAATTGCTTTTCTTCTCATGGAGTCTTTATATTATGACACACCCCCCATCCTGCCTCTCTCAGAACTTCTACTTGGGTAAGGGGTTGGCAAATTAGTGCAAGCACTGTGTCATGCCATTTTAGTTCTTTCCTTTTCCCCTTTTCTTTAGGGTTAGGGAACTAGGTATTTCTGTTTTGGTAATATGTTGGCCCTCCTCCTGGACTTGAGTCTTTTGGAGAAGGGGCCTAATAGTGCTTGTTGGGGTGTTATTATTAGTATTATTATTATTATTATTATTGTTGTTTCTGTTATTGTTTTTCCTACTAGTAGGTAGCCACCTGGCTAGTGTAGGGTTTTTCCACACAGACTTGTTGCTTAGTGTTAGCTACGTAAAGATCTGACAGTTTCAGTTTGAAACTAGCCAGATAGAGCTTTGGGTACAGCGCTCGCACTTTAGAACTCCAGTCTGCCTGGAGTTAACTGTTTCCTCTCCGGGGCAGTTCAAGTGCTGTGGCTAACTGCTTCTGTCATAATATAGCAAGACTCCATGAGAAGAAAAGCAATTACTAAGGTGAGTAATTTTTTTTTATACACATTGGAACCCACCATATA
Source organism: Neoceratodus forsteri (assembly GCA_016271365.2). Lineage (NCBI taxonomy): Eukaryota > Metazoa > Chordata > Ceratodontiformes > Ceratodontidae > Neoceratodus > Neoceratodus forsteri. The sequence goes on along the minus strand of CM028131.1, from coordinate 246,360,247 downwards.
AATGAATGTGGCTGGAAACAAATATAAATTACTAATTTTTTTTATATAAAACTTCTTGAAATATGAACATTTGTGATTTTTTTTTTTATTTTCTTTTGTGAACCTCATAAATGAATAAAACAACCAACCATTTGACCATGATACAAGAGCATTAAGCCCCTCGAAAGGAGGCTTCTACTGTGGAATTAATGCATGGTTGGGTGGTTGTGGGCACTCGGCCTTTGGCCTTATGCCACAACCCCCCCTCCAACCATGCATTAATTCCACAGTAGAAGCCTCTTTTCTCGGTGTTTAATGCTTACTTAAAAAACCTTATTTAGCTGTTTAAATTTTAATGCTTTGTTATGTTTTCAATATTTTATTCTCGGTTTCTCATTTTGGGTACTCAGATGACAAGTGGCAGCAAAATAAAGAAATAATACATGACAGGTTGTGTGTTGTGCTGGGATAATGCCACGCCTGGGGTTGAGCCGCGAGCTGAGCCAAGTGCATCAATGCCCCAGGCGTGGCGTTATCCCAACAACACACACCCTAGAGTGCATTATTCCTATTATACAGTGGCTTTTGTTATACATAAAATAAAAAAATAATTTTAAAGAATGTTTTTATTAGAGTGGAAAAATATTTTTGTTTCTTAAGAGGAGATGCAAAAAAAAGAGAGTAGGCTCCATAATGATGACAGTAGACCTGAGGCGTCGTGCTGGGATAACGCCATGGGTCCAGCCCCAAACTGACCAATCACAGTCCAAGACTCTTTCTTGCCATTGTATAATTAAATTTTGACACCATTTGGTGTTCTGTTTCTGTTGCAGCTCTATTTATAAAGGAACCAGACCACATTTTTATATTCTAGCCTTTATTTTGTTTTTGGGAACCAGAACATCTTTTCATGGTTGCCAGTGTTTGACATGACTGACAGGCCCAAGAAGAAAACAGGACCCACTGGCTGTAAAAATTGCACAAGTTGGTTTCAACTTCTGGCTAAGGCAGACTGCTAGGAGTTGTGTTTGAGCTGCCTTGGTCCAGATTGTGATTTTGTCAATTGCGAACTTTGTATCAAGATCTTTCTGGACTAAGTCTCCATCACTCATTCACACTAGTGGGATAGCTCTGGAGGCACTAGGACCAAGCGGGAGCCTAAAATTTTCAGAAGGGTCGGCGCTGAGACAGGACCACGCATGCGCGGCACCGCAAGACTAGCTCATGCCTGTATAGGCTATCTCAGCATTGACCCTGCAACCGCCTCGGTTCCTTTTCTCCCGCCGTCAAGTGCGCTTGGATGTTGATGTTGCTCGTCTGCTGGAGTCTAAATTTTCATCTATACGACAGTAGCTTTTAGCATTTCATTTATTATTTTAAGTAGTACTTTCTTATTTTATGAACAAGAGAAGAAGATTATGAAGAAGAAAAGAAATTCTTTCCTGCCATCAATGGAGTCGTCTTTAGAGCGGTGCGGTGATGGTAGGAGGACTTCCAGTTGAAAGTTTTTATGGCAGAGGGCTGTGTCCTGTCCGCGCCATAATTAATGGGGGGGTCTGACTACGGACAGCCCTGCGCTGGGGGAGAGACAGTCCACCAAAGCACAAATCTAGGGTTTCCGGGATCTGGCTCCGCTTAACCTCGAGCTCTTCTTCCTAGTTGGGGAAGAAGAATCAGTGCCACTCTCGAGGTTGTCTGCTGGCACGCCTGCACGCAGGATTATTCGTCAGGAGGGATGATGGGCCTGAACTGACTTTGGTGGGTTCCCCTTGGCCCCACTCCTAACAGCTGCATTCTCAACTCTGAACTCCATGTCTGTCCTCGTTGGAGCTCCAGTGGGCAGTTTCACCTTTGGGCCACTCCTGTGGAGCAGGGGGTTTGACTTTTCCAGTTCTCCTGGCTTTGTTCCTGATTTCGGGGCCTCCGGGCCTTGAAGCCGTTGGACCGGAGCCGGGTCGATTGGATCACGATGGGCGAGGTGCCCTCTTGGTGCCTTTGCCATCGTGTCAACCCCTCGTGCTTACCCCCCTCTCCCTTTTCCATGTAGGGGCCGGCACGGGCACCACCTTTTTCCTTCTCCCCTTCTTTTCAGGATTTACATTGGCATTTTCCTTTGGTGCCATGGTTCGGCGCCATGGCTCGTTGCCTTGGTCGGTGATGTGCCTTGGAGCCTTGGTCAGTGCTGAGCCTTGGTGCCTTGGTTGGCGACGTTCCTCGGTGCCTTGGTCGGTGCCATACCTTAGTTGCCGCTGTGGCTCGGCACAATCATTGGCGCCGTGGGTCGGCACCATCGCTCTGTGTGGTGCTGTGGGTGCTGTTGTTGCTGCCGTTGGTTGTTGGTGCCGCCAGTGGTGCAATGGGTGTCTAGGTGGTGCTGAGCACCTGCGGGTGGTGCCGTGCACCCGCAGGTGGCGTCATGTACCTGGGTGGCGCCATGCACCCGCAGGTGACGCTGAGCACACGGTGCGGTGGGTGGTTCCGTGCATTCGCGAAGGCTGTGGGTGGCCCGTGAGCACCCACAGGTGCCGTGGGTGGTGCTGGGGCACCCATTGGTGCCACGGCTGGTACTGCAGGCACCTATGGGTACTACAGGTGCCATGGGTGCCACTGGTGCCCTCGGGTGCCATTCTTGCCATGGGTGTCATGGGTACCATGGTGCCATGGTACCATGGGTGTCGGGTGCCCTTGGGTGCAGTTGCTGCATGGGTGTCAGGGGTGCCTCGGGTACTTCCATGGGTGCCCTCGGTATCGCCCAGGTTGGCATATGCACTGCTTGGTGCCCTCCTGTGCCACAGTGATGCTGGTGCCACAGGGGTGCTAGTGGGTGCTGTCTGGCAGAATTAGTGACACATTTTTCTTTTTCGGACTTCTCCGCAGAACTTGTGTCGGGATGTTTTCCACAGAATGAAGTCCTGTTCTGCGGATTATTTTTCTGCACATCTTAGTGAGTGGCAGTCCATGTGGGATCTTGTGTCATCCAGCGTTTTTCTGCTGATGGAACTCTGCTGTACTGTTCTGCCTGCGGAATCTCTCATTCCGCTCAGCACTTTCTCAGCTCCCTACATGGTACCAAGCTCCTCGACATCCTTCCTCTTGGCGGAGTCTCTAGTGGCTCTGACGTAGACCTCCCTAGAGGTCCTTCTGGGAGTAAGTGCATCTGGATGGGTCTTTCCCTGTCCTTCTGGTCAGTAATACAGCGACGACTCATTTTATATACTGAAGGGCACATCCTCTATCATTAGAGTCCATGATGGAAGATTTTTCACTAGTTCCTCAGTAATGGGGTCCACTATAGTATTTCAGACTGCGTCCGTGTACCATACGCTTTGCGTATAGACTTTTCAGTCGTCAAGACAATTACACACTGTGGAACATTCTAATTTAATGGTTGGGAGCCAGGCTCTTTGCCTTTGATAGGAGTATATGGCCCCTTGTGATATTGCCCCTTTGGTGGCTTCTTCGGCTCAGGTGGTTAACATCTCTCAGCTGTGATTATTAGTCCGATCATGATTTCAGTATGGATGCTCAGGTCCTTTTGCACTCAGATGGAGAATATCTTCGTCATTTTGTATCAAGACAATCCTTGTGATATAGCAGCCTGAAAGCCTTGTTAGGCTCGGACTATAAAAAAAAAAAAAATTTATCACAGCACAATGCCTAGCCGAAATTACCCGATACCCCCCTTTTTGGATCTGGTCAGGTTCTGCCTCAGCTCCTAAGGCACTCGTCTCCAGAGTACGGTAAAGAGTACCTGACTTCTTCTTCCCCTAGGGGGAGTCTGATCCAGCGGTGGTATGGGTCATCTCTTTCTCCAAGAAAGATTTCTCTCATTCAGAGACATTTCCTAGACCTAGGTGACTGCCCAGTCTGTTAATTACCCTTCCTTTTTATCAGGCTTTCTTCTCGTGAGCAGAGCCTCACAGCAACAGAAGCGACTCTCCACCGAGTTGGAACTCAGGTTTCTACTTCCTTGCTTGCATTAACTTAACAGGCGATATACTCCTTCTTGACCGAAGATCAAGTATATCTTTTTTCTGAGGTAGCTTCTCAAATATTCACACCTTCGATTCCGGTGCACTGGTTCCATGCCAGTCGCTCATGAAGCTATCCTCTCCAAGTGTGTGACAGAGTTGTGACATTTGTTTTTCAGCAAACAAACTAGAATCCTTTTCTACTCCCTTCAGGGAGGCCAGAGTGAGTAGTGCCTCACTGCATTGAGTCACTGCCACTTCCAGTCACTTTCAACGAATGGGTTAGCCCTAACTTGGTCCTGCTGTGCCCCTCCTCAATGCACATCTGCCTCTATTTGCCTTAGAAATCCAGCCCCTGTATTTTTCTGTCGGAATCTTTTTTTCCTGCAGTGGACATGTCCTCCTGTACACTTTTCCTTTCTTCCCTGAGTTCAGAGACTGCTACTACAGTTGTACACACAGGGGCAGGATGGTTCCTTTTTGGAATATGCAGTGGGTAGGATCTGGTTGTACTAGACCACCACAAGAGGCTTCTAAGTCATGCTTGGCCTTCCATCAGGAGGGTTCCATTGACTAAGTGGAGACCATTCTCTTTGATGGGCTAACCCCACCTGGACCCCCTTTGCTCACCAAAGTAAGGGTTTCAAGTGCTCCTGGACCTGTAGTTTACAGGTCAGCCATACTGATAGTGGGGGTTTCCATCTGCACTTTCCGGTCTACCCTGAACCAGTAGACTTTACCTCTGACTTTGTCATTTCCTGAGGTCCCTTTACATTACATTAGTACATGTGTTTGACACTATTACTTTTGGTCCTAGACCAAATTGTGAGGCCAGGTTCTTGCCACTCTCCTAGAGTGGTTGCGGCTTCCTGGCAGACTTTCATTTTGTGCCCATTGCAGTCGTCTGCAAAGTGGTGAGTTACAACTTGAGCGCTTATCTTGTAAGCACTATGTTCTAGATGCTCTTTTTATTAGCAGGACAGTCCTTGGCTGTCCTTTCTGAGTGAACCCTATCTCCTGCCACCCTACTCAGGGTTGTTGATTTTAGCTTGGTACTCTCCCACTAGTGTGAATGAGTAATGGAGACTTAGTCTAGGAAGATATGGAAATTACATGCTTATCGTAATTGTTGATCTTCTTGAACAGTCTCCATCACTCATTCACATGCCCACCCACCATCCCCTGGGTTCACTCATTTTCTTTCCTGGTCTTCATGGTCCTATGGTTCAGACTGTAAAGAAATTGTTCTTTGACCTTTCTTGCAAAGGCCATCTGGGCCCTCTCAGGCCCAGAAACTCAGGATGAGTTATTCTCATTAGTTACACTGCACCTCCTCAGTGGAAAAGGTACTGAGGCGGTTGGAGGGTCGACTGAGATAGCCCATGCAGGCGTGAGCTGAGCTCGTGGTGCCGTGCATGCATGGTCCTGTCTCTGCGCCGACCTTCTAAAAATTTTAGGCACCTGTTATGCTACGCCTCTGGCGCTATCCAACTAGTTGTGAATGAGTGATGGAGACTGTCCAAGAAGATCAATAATTACGGTAAGTATGTAATTTCCATTTTGCCCTAAAACTATAAGAAAAGGCTCAGTTTTTATACTCTACGAAACTCTGCAATGTGTACAGGGATCAGACACAGAATCTTTCTTTTATGATGCCATTAAACTCTTCCATACAGGTGTTTGTAGCTCCTTCGGTGGGCCACAGCTGCCATTCACCAACCTGCTGGACTCTGGGGGTCTTTCAGGATCTTATGACGCTTATGCATGTCCCAAGGGAGCCCCCTGACCCGGACCGGAGGCATCATCCTGCCGCAGCCCCAACCTTTTTCTTGGTTTACTCCCACATTATCCCAGGGCCCCAGACAGAGAGGCACATGTGCATGGAGGCATGCATGTGCCCTCTTGCTCCATTGACGGCCTCATCCTCCCACCCCATTGGCCTAGCGTCCCTGGCTCCCTCGGGCTGTGCTGCCTCTAGCCTCCACCACGAGGCAGCCAAGCACGAGGGAGACCCAGGTCCCTCCTGGAGAGAGATCGGCCTGTCAGCAGCTCATTCTGCATTGCACCTTCCTCGGTGGCCCCACTTGCTTCTGAACATGGGTCATCAGTGTGGCGACAGGTAAGGCGCCCAGCGCCTCAGCCATCTGTACCACTGGTTGGCCCTATGATGCCATTAAACTCAAAGATAAATCTGGATACATATCAGTTTTATGCACAAGTATAATCCCTACAAACCCTCTCCATTAGACGAGATCTGGGGTGAGTCGGAGCAGAAAAGTGGAACACAGATCCTGCCAACACAGTGGTCATGCAGGCTTCAGAAGGGTTGGTAGGTTACTTCATCTCCAACATGGAGAGAATATAGCTGGAAGGTCTTAATCCGTTTTTTTCAGCCCCCCATGATAACAAAATACTTTAACCCTAATCTGACAGAGGCGTGTTGGAGGCATTGAAGGGAACCTAAAGGCACTCATTATCATATTTTTTGGAGCTGCCCTAAGCTTATGTGGTTTTGGCATAATATGCTTAGGGAGATCCAGATGCTGACGGGGATCCCCCTTCCCTTTGTATTTATCGACATGGTCCTAGGTTTTCCTGCCTTGTTACCTAGGGATGAGTCAGGTGGTAAAGTTGGGACAAATCCTGTGAGTTGGGGCCATCAAGTGCATAATGCTAGTGGCTATCGCCGGATCCACCTACAGTAAATCAGTGGATGTCTCAGGTCACAGAAGTAGAGCAAATTGAAAGAATAACATATACCCTACGGTTAGAACTCAAGAAGTTTTTGGTCATCTTGTGCCCGTGGCATGAAAGGGTGGTGGGGCAACCAGCAGAAGCTATCGTCTAGGCCAGATACACTGAGGGGGAGCAGGCTCGGAGAATATTCTAGGCCCTAGATTGGCTTAGCACATGAGATCCCTTAATAAAGGCCCACGTGTTTTAGTCAGCCAGTGTTGGAGGGGTTAGCCATACTGTTTGATTCTTTATGTCTTTTTTAATTCCTTCACTTGGATTTCATGTTTAGATTTTATAGGTAGCTGAATTCACTTAGAAAGTGTTTAACATTTTATAAACTATAATATTCTCTATTTTTCTCTCTGTTATGTAATCTGGTGATTTAATTTAGTAATTTATAGGGGCAGACGGAGTGATCTAAAAACTTGGGCTTCCTATCATAGATGGGCAAGTACATTTTGTGCTCCCAAACTGTCCTTTTTGGGTTCTTCTTGGACTGAGATATTCCATTCAATGTTTTGATAACTTGAATTGTGGCCATATGTAGCTATTACCAGAGCTGTAACTGATGGTTTTACTTTTGTTATTTTTCTCATGTCAGTATAAGCTTGTGATCAATAAAAGCAATTCTGAGTTTAAAAAAAATAAATAAATAAAAGGACAAAAAAAGTAGAAGACGTTATGGCTTCACAGTCTGCCTCCATGTCACCTAAAGGCTCTGACAAGGGTCCAGCCCCTCAAAATAAGCAGCAGTCCCTGCCAAAGGGGACAGATAAGAAAGAAAAAGTTGCAAAAGATTATTCAGAAATTAGGGTGTTTGAACAGGGGAGCCTGAATCCTGCGAAAATAAGAGTCTTAGAGCAGACACTGGAGACAGTGTCTGCCAAGAAAAAAAACAGAAAGAAAAAACATGTCACATAAAAATTAATTATCCTCCGTAGAGGACATGACTGAGGCATGGCGATTCCTCCAGGCCTTCCAGGTTGTGGGGAATGTCATGAATATGCCTGCCCCCCCCCCCCCGGCTGAATTTCCATTTCTCATGCTTGTGAAGGCGGAGGAGGAGGTGCAGGTAGAACTCATAGAGCCTGATTGTTCTGCTGAACAAGAGTTTGGCTCCGCCTTGATCCTTGGACAACTGTACCTCTCACTATACCCTCAACATCATCTCATAAGAGACTGAGGGGGATGAGGCGGAATTCCTGGATGTGATGGGTCTGACTCCAACAAGGAGGTTACTACTGCCCATTCACAAATCTCACAAGAAGGACACTTGTAAAATTATGTCAGCACCTTCCTCAGCTGCTGGCATAGATAAGAAGATTTAGAAAAAGTATCAGGTGGACAAACAGGGTACTGACTACCTCTATTCTCACCCTGATCGTGAGTGGGTGGTCCAGACTGCCACGGCCAAGGCGCCTCTTTCCTCCCAGCTTCCTGAGAAAGATTCCAGGAAACTGGATAGTATGGGCAAAAAAGTTTATACTTCAGCTTCTCTGCTTTTAAGGCAGGCAGCATACTTGACCTACACAGCACTGTACCAAAACGCCCACTGGAACTCCGTTTTGGTAATGCGTGAAAAGACTGCTGGTGACTTGGCACAGAACCTGGCTGACACAGAAAAAACAGCCATAGATGCCACATCGGCCTTAGCAAAGGCCTCCCCACAGTCACTGCAGTGCTGAAACCCAGTGTGCCTGGTACTAGTTTCAAATAGCAGTGGACACTAATAATACTGCATCCAGTGTCATGGTACACACAGTGTCCTTAAGAAGGTTTGCCTGGCATAGAACTACCAGTCTATCCCAGGACACACAAATCAATGCAGTGGATTTTATTTGTGAGGGAAAGTTACTGTTTACTAGTGACGAGACTGAGGCTTCCATGAAAAAGGTGGATGACTGCAAGACTACCTTCAAAAGCAACACTGAGAAGGAAAAGGCCTCCATTTCCAATAGGTCTTATGGAAGGGAGGTAGAGGTAGGGGATTCTTTTCCTGTACTTACATCTCCTATGACTACAGCCTTCAAAGAGGTTACTTTAGAGGTAGGGGTAGAAGGGGTACCAGGCATACAGCTGCTCAACTAGTCTGCAAAGCTCAGGCTAAGCAAAACCCCTGACAAGTCTGCACAGGCCGTCCATCCATTGCCAGTGGGAGGAAGGCTACTTACCGTTTTTAGGAATGGACAAGAATAATCAGACACAAGTGGGTTCAGGAAATAGTGAGTCAGGGTTTGATTTGCAGTTCAGAAAATTCCCAAGACTGCAGAACAACATAGGGTCCCAACATCACACCCCAGCAGAAATAATTCTTGGAGCAGGAGGTGGAAAATTGCTGCAAGCAAATGCCGCTTAAAGTACTCCTCACAATGGGAAGGGACTTACTCAAGATGCTTCCTGACCCACAAGAAAAAATGGGGAGTGGTGACCCATTTTAGATCTGAGATATCTGAGCAAACACTTAAAAATAAAATTTAAGATGGTATCACTGGATTCAGTGATTCCATCTCTGCGAGAGATACTGGCTGGGGTTGCTGGATCTGAAAGATGCCTACTTTCACACACCAGTAAGGCCCAGTCATAGAAAGTACCTCAGGTTCAGGATGAGGAATTGCCACTACCAGTTCAGAGCACTTCCCTTCTGTGAAAGAGGCCTGAGGACTCTGAATACCATTTTTCTATCCTTTAAGTCTATTGCAACAGCACTTTTGCTTCCTACTGTCTTTCATCCTCTGTATTGTTTCCCCATCTGCAGGCAGGCTACCTGTTAGATGTTCTTGCTTTCAAACAACATGAAGTCTTGCTGTATTCTGACATTATGCAGTTAGCCCCAGCACTTGAACTGCTCCGGAGAGGAAAGAGTTAACTCTCTGTGCCAGCGCATAGAACGTTGAGCTCGAGCTTGGTTCAAACCTCTGTCTGCTGCACTTTCAAGTGTAACTGTCAGATTCTTTATTCCGCCTAAGTGAACAGTTGTTCCGGAAAGCTCTCCATCGCTTTCGGTTCGGTAACAGTAAAACGTCGGTTTTATACCGCTTATTTCTTATTTTACTTCAGTTCAGATTCCTGTCTGCAGTACAGTAAGTGCTTAGGTAGTGGGCTGAGTGTTAATTTGTGTGTGGAAATTGTAAAAAGGTTTTTCAATCGGTTCGGCTGAACCGATTGTCTGGTTAACTTTAATTTAGTTTCGTTTTTTTTCACTGTTTAGTGTGAGGTACTGGTCCTTATTGGTTCTAAAAAAAAACAAGTTTCTGACGTTTTTTTTTCAAATACCCGTAACACGGTTAGGAACCGATAAGGGGGTCTTTCCTGGCTTTTGCCGATTGAAGGGTAAGTGTTAGTATGGCTACGTCTGAGAAACCCAAAAGAAAAACCAGGCCCACTGGGTTTCAGTACTGCAGTGACTGTGGGGAGGCCTTTGCTAAGGCTGATCCCCACACCACCTGTGTTTACTGTCTGGGTTTTGACCACCTTGATTCAGACTGCCAGATATGTAAACATTTTCCTAAGGCCACCCTGGATAAAAGATTGGGCAGGCTAAGGGAAAAGGAGGCCGAGAAGTCTGCTGAACCAGATGACCAGCCCAGTTCGGTTCCAACCAAGCCTGAGGGAGTGCCCTCTGACCAGGGCGTGACTTCCTCGGGCAAAAGGAGAGCTGATCCTGAGGTCGGTTCGGTTAAGAGAAAGAAAAAGGAGAAATCGGCTGGTTCTAATCCAGCACCACATCATCAACCGCTGAAGAAATTGCCAGGGTGATTAGTATTGTTGAATCGCTCCGTCGGTTCCGACACCTTCCTGTAGGCACTCAGTTCAGTCGAGTTCTCGGTTCCTGGATTATGCCCAGAAGAGTATTATGAACCAGATCTGGAGGGGGATGAAGACTACAATGACGACGATGATGATGATGATGATGGTATTGAAAGTCTGGATGAGCCTATAGAACAGGACATCTCCCCAGACAGGCCTTCTAGTGTTTCCCCTCCTAGGCTTTCTGAGTCCCCTTCCCACTTTTTGTTTTACAAAAAGGTGGCAGAAACTCCCCAGCTCCCTCTGGTTGAAGCTACTGAGGAACAAGGTACACCGAGAACCATGAATGGGGTGTCAGCATACCAGGGTACACAATCTACAGAAGGGACAGGGAAGGCAAAAGAGGAGGTGGAGTAGCTCTATACATAAGGGAAGGGATCAAAGCTACAGAACTAAAAAGTAAAGGGGGAGGACAAGAGGCACTCTGGGTTATCTTGGAGATAGGGAATGGCATCACAATCCGCACAGGGGTTGTATACAGACCGCTGTCTCAAGGGAGGAAATGGACAAGAAAATGATAGAGGACATTCTCAAAATGGCTGAAAAAGGGAGATACTGTCGATGGGGACCTGAATATGCCAGATGTTAACTGGAGGACATGTACTGCAACCACATCCAAGAGCAGGGTCATTCTTGATGCCCTGCAGGCAGACCAGACAGCTAGTGCTGGAACCCCTCGGGAGGAGCAATACTAGACCTGGTACTCTCAAATGGAGAGGATCACAAATTTAGAAGTCAGTAGACATCTGGGGAACAAGCGACCACTGCACAGTGTGCTACAATGAGCACAACCATGGAGATAAGCCATACAAAACAAGGATACTGGACTTTAGAAGGGCTGACTTTGCAAAATGGGTGAACACCTGAAGAATGCACCTAGCAATGGCCAAATAAGAGGGTGGAAGAACAATGGAGAAAAATCAAAACTGCCATCATAGAGCAACAAGTCTTTGTAAAACAAATAAAGAAAACAAAGCGAGTAAAAACCACTATAGTTCTCAAAAGAGGTGGCAGGGAAGGTTAAGGAGAAAAAGCTGCATTCAAAAAGTATAAGGAATCACAGAGGAGCACGACAGGGAACTGTATCAACTAAAGCAGAAAAAGTAGGAAAGGCAGTCAGAATAGCAAAAGGCACAAACCGAGGGAAAAATAGCCAACTCAGTCAAAAAGGGATAACACCTTTTATAGGTACATTAGGGAGCATAGAAAGGTTAAGGAGGGATAGTGAAGATTAATAAAGGAGAGAGGTGGGCGAGAGGAGTCAGTGAAAAGGCAGAGATACTGAATGAATACTTTGCTCAGTATTCACAAAAGAAGATGAGGAGCAGTTATCTAAACCAGACAATAGAAGCACTCTGGGTAGGGGGTTGATACCAGTCCATTCACAGAAGAAAGAGTCCTGAAAGAACTCCTAAAACTGAAGGTGGACAAAGCAATGGGGCCTGACAGGATTCACCCCAGAATCCTAAAAGAACTAAGGGGGGGACCTAGTGACACCACTGACCACACTTTTTAACAAATCATGGCAGGATGGGGTGGTACCTGAGGACTGGAGGAGGGCAGATGTGATTTCCCTTTACAACATTGGGAGCTAGGCAGAAGCAGGAAACTACAGACCTGTAAGTTTGACCTCAGTGGTAGGGAAAATGATGGAATCACTTCTGAAAGAAAGAATTGTTGAGCACCTAGATAGCGGGCACTGGGACCCAAAGCAACATGGATTTACAGCAGGAAGGTCATGTCAGACTAATCTAATTGATTTCTTTGACTGGGTGACCAAAATAATAGACAGGGAGGGGCTGTGGACATGGCCTACCTAGACTTTAGCAAGGCATTTGACACAGTCCCACAAAAGATTAATAATCAAGTTAGCCAGCCTGGGAGTGGGTCAGGGTGGTAGCCTGTAGCGAACTGGCTGCACAACAGGACACAGAAGGTAATAGTGAATGGAACACATTCCGAAGAAAGGGGTTACTAGTGGAGTACCTCAGGGCTCAGTACTGGGTCCAATCCTCTTTAACATCTTTATAAGTGACATTGCAGAGGGTCTGAGGAAAGGTATGCCTCTTTGCAGATGACACAAAGATCTGTAAACAGAGTTGATACACAAGAGGGTAGAAAAGATGAGAAGGGACTACAAGGTTGGAGGAATGGTCAGACATATGGCAACTTAGATTCAATGCAAAGAAGTGCAAAGTAATGCACCTGGGAAACAAAAACCCAGGAGAAGAGTACACAATAGCAGGGGAGGTACTAACAACAACAAAATTGGAAAGGGACCTGGGAGTAGTCATATCAGATGACCTAAAGGTGGGTAAGCAATGTGAAAAGTCAGTAAGGAGAGCCAGGGGGATACTGGGATGCATAGGAAGGGGCATCACAAGTAGAAAAAGGGAAGTGATTATCCCTCTATACAGACAGTTGGTGAGACCCCATCTGGAGTACTGTGTGCAGTTTTGGAGACCTCATCTACGCAAGGACATAGACAGGATGGAAGCAGTCCAGAGGAGGGCAACTAAAATGGTGCAGGGTCTACATCAGAAACCATATGAAGAGAGACTGAGAGAGCTTAATATGTATACCCTTGATGAAAGGAGGGACAGGGGACATGATAGAAACGTTCAAGTACCTCAAGGGAATCAACAAAGTCCAGGAGGGTAGCATCTTTCAGAAAAAGAGATGTGTAAGAACAAGGGGGCACAGTTTAAAGATAGAGGGGGGACAGCTCAGGGGTAATGTGAGGAAATTCTTTTTCATGGAGAGAGTGGTGGATACATGGAACAGCCTTCCTAAGGAGGTCATTGGGTCTAAAACAGTGGGGGAATTCAAACATGCATGGAACAGACACAAAGCAATTATAGTGGGGGGTTGCAGGAAGCAGGCTGTTGGTTAACTAGAATCTGCAGCTTATCCAGTAGGTAGGAAATGGGCAGACTGGGTGGGCCAGTGGTCCTTTCTGCCATCAAAGTCTATGTTTCTATGTAACAAGAGGAGTCTGACTTTGTAGAAATGATGGCCATCCAGAGACAAAAGATTGTCTGTTCCCTCCATAAATCCCTGGGAAAACAGACACAAAGACTGCTTAAAACACCAAATTCTTTACCTCCTGTGGACAGACGAATGGACAAGAGGTACATGCTGTCAGGTTCAGGTATGGAGTTCTTCTACCAACAATGCAGCCATGTTGGGGTTGTGCAGGCTACAGCCTGTGATAAGGCTAATATACCCTTGGCTTCACACCCCCAAGATAAAGACTCTAGGAAGCTGGATGCCATGTACATGGCAAAAAAACAGTACATGGCATCCTCCTTGGGACTCAGGCAGGCTAAATCATAGCCTACACAGCCAGATACCAGAAGTCCAGATGGATACTGTTCTGAACTGGCTAACAGGCTTCCAGCTGGCCAAGGAGCTGGAGGAGGTGGCTACTGATGGGATAGAGGCATCTAAGATCCAGTTTCATGCTGCTGTGGACTCTAATGATGTATCATCACAAGTCATGGCTACATCTGTGTCTCTTTGGAGATTGGCTTGGCTCAGATGCTGGCCTCTCACAGGACACACCGGGCTAAGGCCATGGATTTCCCTGGTAGAATAATTCTTTGGGGAGCAGACAGAGAGATTATATGAAGAAAATGGACAAGTACAGGACCACCTACAGGAGTGTTCAAGCCAAGGAAAGGCAGGCAACTCCTCAAAAGCAGCAATCTAGGGGCAGGGGCAGGCCTTTTCACATGCCTTTCTACCAGGCACAGGCCTCCTCTCCTTTTCCTCAGAGGGGGTTCTTCAGAGGGAGAGGCAGAAGGGGGATGAGCAGGGCTGCATCCTCCTCTCAGTCCAAGGCTTCTGCCAAGCAGACACCCTGATGTGTCAGCCCGGGTCGACTCCCCCTTTCCAATAGGAGGCAGGGTGGCTTACTACTTCCAGGCCTGGAAATCTGTTACCTCAGACAAGAGGGTCCTGGAGGTAGTAAGTCAGGGACTGGCCCTCAGCTTCAAAAAATTCCCAAAGCTGAGGGTCAGGTTTTTTCCACCTGCAAACATCTCCGAAACCATTGCCCTAGAGGCAGAGGTTTCCTCTCTGCTGGCTCTCAGAGCTGTAGAGAGAGTTCCTACTTAGCACAGGGGCAAAGGTATTCCAGATACTTCTTACCCCCAAAAAAGACAGGGGAGTGGCGGCCCATCCTATATCTAAGATACTTAAACAAGCACCTAGTCAAGCCAAAATTCAAAATGGTGACTCTGGGAATAATTCTTCCTCTCTAAGGCCAGGGGATTGGCTAGCCTCCCTGGACCTAAGGATGCCTATTTTCACATTCCCATCAGGTGCTCCCACAGAAAGTACCTCAGGTTCAAGCTGCCTTCAGGCCATTATCAGTTCAGAGCAATGCCCTTTGGACTAACATCAGCACCAAGGGTATTCACAAAGTGCCTAGCAGTAGTAGTGGCCTTTCTAAGGAGACAAACCATCTCAATATTTAAATACCTGGGTGACTGGCTCATTGTGGGGCAGTCTCCAGACCAAGTCAAGTCAAACCTGTAAGTGACCCAACAATTGCTCACTTCTCTGGGTTTCCTCCTCAATCTTCCAAAGTCAGTTCTCGAACCAGTGCAACTCCTGACCTTTATAGGGGTAGAGCTGGATACTGTCCAAGCAAAGGCTTTTCTTCCCTTGGCAAGGGTAAAGGCCCTTACAGATCTGGCTTCTTCTTTCGCCTTCTGGTCTCTGCCAGCAAGGCATTTTCTCAACTCCTGGACCACATGGCAGCCTCCACTGCAGTGGTTCATGGGGCCAGATTTCAGATGAGGGACATCCAGTTCCACTCTAGGGTTTTTTTGTCTCAGAAAAAGATCCTCTAACCAAACTGATTCCAGTGACTCAGACTCTGATCCAGGCTCTCCAATGGTGGTTGGATCAGGACAACCTCAGACAAGGGGTCCCATTCATCACTCAGATTCATTCTGTGGTACTGACCACAGATGCTTCTCTCCTGGGTTGGGGAGCTCACTTGGGAGCTCTCACGGCACAAGGAGTGTGGTCCCCTCATGAGTCTCTACTTCATATCAATCTTCTGGAGCTCGGGGCAATGTACCTGGCTCTGCAAGCTTTCTCAGACTCAGTACAGAACAAGGTGGTTCAGGCCAGGACAGACAACACCACCACCATGTGGTACATCAACAAGCAGGGAGACACTCGGTCTACGGCCTTGTGCATGGAAGCCATGAAATTATGGTCCTTGGCTTATTCCCTACAGACATCTCTGGTAGCTGTCCACCTCCCAGGGAAGGACAATGTGCTAGCAGATGCCCTGAGCAGGATATCTCAGGGCCATCATGAGTGGTCCCTGGATCCCCTAGGGCTAAAAGTGATTTTTTCAAGGTGGGGCACTCCAGAGATAGATCTGTTTGCAGCTCCAGACAATCACCAACTTCTTCTCTTCTGTTGCAGACCCCCAATCTTGGGCTCAGTCCCCCTGGATGCTCTACTTCTGGATTGGGAGGGGAAATTTCTGTATGTCTTTCCCCCCTTTCTTCTATTATTCAAAGTTCTGGTCAAGATAAGGTCACAGTCTTGTAAAGTGATTCTAATTGTTCTAGACTGGGCCAAGCAGCCTTGGTATCCTCTGTTGCTGTTCCTAGCAGTCCATCTTCCGTATGTCTTCCAGGAATCACAATCTGTTAACCTCCTCGGGATTTGTACCCAACCTTCGTCTCTCAACCTCAAGGCATGGCTCTTGAAGAGTTAGAATATGCAAGCCTGCATCTGTCTCAAGGGGTTCTGGATATTCTCAAAGCCTCTTGAAAACCTGCCACCAGAAAAACTTATAATTCCAAATGGAAAAGATTCAGTATTTGGTGTTCCAATAAGCAGATCTCTCCAGAGGCTGCTGACCTAGCTACAGTTCTGTATTATATGTTTCATCTTAATGGCTTGGGCCTCAGACTAGCTACTCTGAAAGTACACTTGGCAGCTGTTTCTGCATTTTTTGTCGGTGGGAAAGGCTTCCTCACTTGCATCTCATCCTGTTTTCTGTAAATTCTTTAAAGGATTGCTCCATGCCAATCCTCCCTTTAGGGATCCTACTCCTGCTTGGGATCTTAATGCTTGCATTGCTCAACTTATGCAACCCTCCCCCCCTTTGAGCCTTTGGCCTCAGCATAACTTAAGTACTTGGCTTGGAAAGCTGTGTTCCTGGTATCTGTTACCTCTTCCAGGCGTATCAGTGAATTATAAGCTCTGTCAGTGGAACCTGATTTTATCTCATTCCATAGAGATAAGGTGGTTCTTAGAACTAACAGGAGGTTCTTACCCAAAGTGGCTTCAGATTTTCATCTGAACCAGTCCATGTCTCCTCCTGTCTTCTTCACGGATCATTCTTCTTCAGGGGAGAGAATGTTACACAGCTTGGATGTTAAGAGGGCACTTAGCTACTACATTGAGCACACTAAGGCACTTAGACTTGACTGTCCTCAGTTGTTTCTCACTTATGGTGAAGTGGGAAAGGGTAGCATGCTACCAAGAGAACTTTTGCCAGGTGGATTGTCTCTTGTATACAATTCTGCTATGAAAAGCTAGGCAAAATACTTCCCTCAGGCCTGAGAGCTCATTCGACTAGCGGTACAGCTGCTTCTCTGGCTGCTGCCAGAGAATTACCACTGTTAGAGATATGCAAAGCAGCCACCTGGAAAACAGTCCATAGATTCACTAAGCATTTTTGTCTGGATATCCTGGCTAGGAGTGATGCTAGGTTTCGTACAGCAGTACTGCAGAGCCTATTCCCAAAATAGGTTTGTCCCTCCTCCATGAAGGTACTGCTTGGTAGTCTGCATAATGTCAGAATACAGCAAGACTTCATGTTGTTTGAAGAAAAAAATTACTCACCTTAGTAATTGTGTTTCTTTTAATGGAGTCTTGCTGTATTCTGACCTCCCCCGCCTCCCCTCTCAGAACCTGGTTTTTGGGAAGTGGGCTGGCGGTACAGTGTTGCAACCTCAGGGTGCATTTAGTACTTCCTATTAGAGAGGGGGAGTGAGTTATGTTATATTGTTTTTATAGTTATGTTGTTCACTACCTAGTTTTTGTTTTGGAGTTCTTGACTTGAGTCTTTTGGGGACCCAAAACATTTTGGTGCCTTTTTGGCTCCACCTAGCAGGTGTAGTTAGTTAGGATTAGCTCATAAGAATCTAGCCGGTTACACTTGAAAGTGCAGCAGACAGAGGTTTGAACCACGCTCTAGGTCAATGTTCTATGCTCTGGCACAGAGTTAACTTTTTCCTCTCCGGAGCAGTTCAAGTGCTGGGGCTAACTGCATAATGTCAGAATACAGCAAGACTCCATTAAAAGAAACACAATTACTAAGGTGAGTGATTTTTTCTTCCCTACCTTCCTCTGGTCTCTTGAGCTCCCAATTAGAAAAACCTCCCGAGTTTACAGGCTTTCTACGAACATGTGCACACTCGCCTTCACGATCGTGTGCCCGTTTGTCTTCATGAACATGCGAATGGGAAATGGGAAAATTAAACATAGCGAGACACAGTCTTCACGCTGGTAAAAGGGGACTTCAAGGTATGGTACTGCAGTTTGCTGACTTGTAAGCATTTTCCCCCCTAACCAGCACTGTGAGCCTGTACTTTAGCTGTGTTCAGACTGCCGAACTGAAAAGTGCTTGTAATGGCATAGTTTACAAGACTGTATGAATACTCACAGCAAACGCAGCCCAGAGCTGTCCTTTACTGCCTTTTTTTTTGCCTGTTGGGCATCGCTACCTCATTGTCCCAGTTCTTCACAGACAAAGCAGAACTTTGGGACAGAAATAAAATACAAAAAGAAACGAGGGAAACAACAAAGAGCTTGGGGCGGCGTTACACAGAGTTGTTCAGCGCTGCAACTCTGTACCGCACCCTCGCTCTGTGAACAATCCCAAAATGATGTAAAGACAGAATAAAACAGGGAAATTAAGGAAGACACCTCCCCGAGGCACATTGCTACTGTACTAAATATTATTATTGTTTGTGGTGGCTGTTTTTTTTTCCTACAGGTCTTACCTTTTCCTGCAGTGAAATAAACTTTTTAAGTGTTTTCGGGGTTGGTCTAGTGCACATTTCCTCTGCTCCCAGGACCCTTGCAAGCCTCTGCACTGTTGCTCTAGTACTGGCGGCCCGTTCTTTTTCTTAGATATAGGGCAGGACTTGTGGGAGGAGCCTGTTTGCTGAGATAATGCCCAGACAGAAGGTTTTCTCTAATACTGTATTTAAAGCATTTATGGTATTTTTTTGCAAATGTCATAAACAAAATGAATTGATTGATGTAGTTTTAATGAAATTAAATGCTGATTATGACATTTTACAAGCCAGAGGTAAAAGGGGCAGAGCTTAGCTCAACCACCTGACTCTTCAATATAAAAGAGCTCTTTTCTGTATGTTAGTCAGTCAGCTGTAGGGCTCATCAGGGGCTGGCCCAAAATGTACCTAGCATCTTCTAGTGGTTAAGCGTGAAAGGTGTATTGAATTGCTAAATGCCCGCTTTTACTTTTTTGTCGTGTACAGTTCGAATTACTTTTCTTTTGTTCCGCTGAATAAAGCTAACTTAAGTTCTGCTATCCTGGTGTCTGTGTCCATCTATTCCCACAAGTCTCTTACACTGGTGTTAGAAGTGAGATAGGTGGAGCACATGGACTGTTGGTGCCTCAACATAGGATATTGGTCCAGGTATCTGGGTGGACAGCAGTATGGAGCGGGACACAGTAGTTACTAGTCAACCGAGCCTAGCGGGGTTCAGACCTGTAAGATGATGGAGATATCACAGGAACCCTTGTTGATGGGACTACCAGATGTAGCAGTATAGCACAGTGGTTTAAGGCTCTGAGATGCAAATCTGGAAACCTGGGTTTGAATCCCACAGCCCCACTTGCATACTGTGTGACCCTGAACAAGTCACTTAACGTCCCTGTCCTCCCAGGTTGCACCTGTAAACAAGCTTTCAGCTTAGTGTGTCTCACCTGGTTAAACAATTGGAAAATGTGAAGAGGAAAATGACAAAAAGAGAGGACAAAGAAGCAGTAGAAGGTGCCACTGCCATGGAAGGTACATTTCCTGAGGAACGTCCACTAGAGGATATACAGGACCTCCTACACTGGTTATGCGTGAGGCAGATGGACATGGAGAGACAGAGGGAGAAGGATCACTTACAAAGTGAGGCCCGCTGGAATGACACCCTCAGAGCCATCCTTAGGTAACCCTGGACCACCTCCCCATAGAGATACAGATGGGTCAAAGGACATTAAAATCTCCAAATTAACTGATTCAGATGATATAGAGGCCTATATCACAACATTCGAGAGGGTGGCTGCAGCATGTCGATAACCCAGGGATCAGTAGGTGGTGCGTTTAGCCCCATACTTGGCTGGGAAGGCCCAATTAGCCTACAGCCATGTGGACAGTAGACATGCCAATGACTACGACCATGTACACCAAGCCATACTGAAGTGCTACAACATCAGTGTTGAGACTTACAGACAGAGGTTCAGGACTTTTCGGTTTCACATTGCTGATTCCCCTAAAGCCTACACACAATTGCAGGAACTGTGCTATAAGTGGTTGCAGCCAACCACTAGAACATTGGATCAGATGTTGGAATCTGTTATGTTGGAACAGTTTGTTAAGATCCTGCCACAAGACGTGCAGATGTGGGTGAGGGAACACTGCCCAGAGTCAGCGGAGAAGGCCATCAACTTGGTGGAAGATTACCTTGCAGTCAGACCTCAATGCCACAAGGGACACTTAGGAGCGGGTGCTACCTCACCCATGGTAAGACCTCATTTTTCTACATCTGCTACATCGGTGGGCTCTACTACATCTGGGGGTACTAAGACTGGTGCATCTGGGAGAGCACATAATCCAGACATTATATGTCACGAATGTCGGGGAAAGGGGCATATAGCTAGGTTCTGCCCAAAATGAAAAAAAGAACCCATTCACTTAGCCCTGGTAAACTGGGGACAGTATATGACTCTTGTACAACTTGAGGGGAAGAAAGTCTCCGCTCTTCTTGATTCTGGGAGCAGACAATCCTGTGCGAGCTGCATTACTTCCAGGGACAGACTCAGGGTCAATAGGGTGTATCCTGCATACATGGGGATGTTCATTATTTTATTTATTTATTTGTGAAATCAGTTTACAACCTTTGAGCCAGAGGCTCGTTTCCAAAAGTACCTCGTCACATTAAAGACATACATAGAGTTTTAGGTTACATAGCACAGGTTTGCTAAAATAGGCATTCATCAGAGGCACCACCACACTGAGGTCAGACAAAATACATTTAGGTTACAGGGTACAAGTAATTGAGAACAGGTGTTACACAAGTTGGTATCAAAATTGAACAATCTAATAGGCATACCATGAAACAGCTGGCACTGGCCAGGTTAGACATAGGTATGGTGTACAGGGGAAGAGGTGGTGGGGAGGGCTGGGTGGAGAGCAGCTCGGTGGCGTGTCCATGAGAAGTCGAGCTGGAGGCTGCCTTCAGAGACAGGGAGCAGCTACGAGTGTTGAAGAGTTGGTTTTGAAGGGTGGTTTTGAACTTGGAGATGGTGGTGGCATTGGTGATGGGGGCAGGAGAGAGTTAAACCAGGATGGGGCTCTGTAGCAGAAGGACCTCTGGCCACGGCTGGTTCTTGATCTGGGACCATTAGAGTGGTCTTGTTGGATGACCATGTTGCAATAGGGGTGGGATCGGTGGATGGATGCCGTCACCCTGGAGGAGAACCAGTAGGGTTTTGTGAGGAGGCAGGTTTGATATCGGAGCCGTTCATCCAGGGTAAGGAGTTTAGCCTCGTCATACAGCTGACAGGTGTGTGTGAGCCTGGGGCACCAGTAATCAATCTGCAGGCTTTATTCAGGGTTAAGTGAATTTTTGAGGTGCAGTGTCGGCAGCACCATAGACTGGTGACCATAGTCTACAAGGGACAATACAGAAGACGAACAGCGAGCTGTGAGCACATTTGGGGAAAGCAGGTTCTATGGCGGAAGAGGATGCCAAGCCGTGTGTTAGTGGCGGTTGTTAGGGCATCAATGTGGTTGTGAAATGTGAGGGCTGAGTCAAGGTAACCCAAGGTATTTGTAGGAGCAGACTTGTTCCAGTGGCTGTTTGGTACTAGGAGACGATATAGAGTGGGTGGTTGCTAGCTTTGTTTTGGGGGTGGGAAAAGAGCATAGCTTTGTTTTTTTTAAGATTAATGACGAGTCTGCGCTCCTTAAACCAGGCTTCAGCATTATTGAAGGACTGCTATAGGGTGTCCTGAAGGGAGACAGAATTGCGGTGGAGGATACTGGGGTCCAGAGTCACTGCCGGGACTGTTGCTATTCAACGCTTTGATTAGGATGGGTCTGGCTTCCCGGGCAGAAATCTTGCGCAGGTGGAAGCTGGGGTGCTGGATGACAGGGGGAGGTTGGTTGGAGGGAGGGTCAAAGAAATTACTAGGGAGGACTGAGCTAAGGTCAGTGAAAGCGGTGTTGAGCCAGTTAGCTATGGTGGCAGGCTCGGTGGAGGTAGTGCCATTGCTAGTGAGCTGGGATGGGGCAGGGGAGCGTGATTTTCCATTTAGTTGTTTAATATTATCCCAGAAAGTCCAGGCCGAACCCCAGGAGGAGGTAAGGGCGGCCTGGTAATGGTTGGCCTTGGCTTTCCGGATGGCCCAAGGGCACTTATTCCGGGCTGCATTGTAAGCCTGCCTATAAGACAGCTGACCCGTTTCAGTGGCAAGGTGCCAGAGGTTATCCCGATTTCTTAGTAATTGTAGAAGGGCAGGGCTAACCCAGGGTGCATTCTGCTTTTTGGATCGGATTTTGGTGAAGGGTGCAAAGAGATCACAGGCCATGTTGAAGGTGTGTGAGAAGAAAGCAGGGCAGTGTCAATGTCGGTTGCACGATGAATGGGGACCAGTTTATCTGGGTGAGGAATAGTTTAAGTTTTGCAGCCCATCAGGCGGAGGCACCTGCAGAGGGTGGTCTGGGCTTTGGGTTTGGGATTGGGGACTGCCCAATGAAATAGGATAGGGGAGTGGTCACTTAGTGAATCTGGTAGGACCTGGATGTTTTGGATTTTTTGGGGTCGGTTGGTGATAATTACATCCAGAAGGGTGCTGGTTCCTCTCTTAGGGTTTATTCTAGTGGGCTGGGTGACGAGTTGCATCAGGTCTTTGGCGGCAAATGAGTCTCTGATCGTGGAAGAGGAGGTGCTGAGCCAATTTACGTTAAGGTCCCCAACTAGGATTTGTTCCGCCTTATGGTGGAGGGAGGCTAGATAGTCAGTTAAAGATACCAGGGCCGGGTGCTGGTTCTTTGGGGGAATGTAGGCAGTGGTGAGATAGAGAGGGCCCCTAGAGGGGTCCGAGGTGAGTTTGAGGGTAAGAGCCTGGGCCCCATTTACCAGGGCAGGGGTGGGGAGCGCGTGTCCAAATATTGTGTCCCTAGTGTAGATTGCACAGCCTCCCCCTCGTTTGCCTACTCGGTCCTCCCGGTATAAGGTATAGCCTGGGAGGGAGACAAATGAGTCAGGGGTGGATTTGGACAGCCAGATTTCAACCAGGGCTATGATGTCTGGCTGATGAGCCATGGCCCAGCACTGTAGGGTGTCAAATTTTTTCAGCAGGCTGCATATGTTCATGGAGGCTATTTAGAGACCAGTGGGCCGAGTAGGTGGGTGGGAGGGGCAGGACCTGGGTTGGGATGTATGTTCCCGTCAGGAGCAGAAGGAGGAGAACTGCTCTGGTCAGAGGTGGCAGAAGGAGAGTTTACTCCGGGAGTGATAGGAGGAGAAAGGGGGTTCGTGAGCACGGGGTGGGTAGGGCAGCACAGGCAGAGAAGGCTTGAGTGATCGGGATGCCCAAGGGGCAGGGGAGGAAAGGTAATGTCTGGAAGGGGGTGAGGTGGAGAGGAGCATATGGGGTGTGGAGGAGGAGGGAGGGAGGAGCAGTGGTATAGGAGGAGGGAGGGCAGGAGGGTAGGTAGGTGGGAGCACTAGAGTAGTGAGGCTGAGGGTTAACAAGGACAATAGGGTTGGTGGAAGGCAAAAGGAGGAGGAGGAGGAGAAGAGAGCGGCAGGTGGGCAGGAGGTGCACATGCATAATTGGTAAGGGTGAGAGAGCTGACTTGAAGAAAGATGGGGGAACTAGGATGATAGAGGGGGAGATAGTAGTGAGAGGTCACCTCTAAGTGTAGTTGCCACTTTGGTACAGTGACAGAGCTGGTGCCTGAGGTGCACAGGGCACTAGGTTCAAGACTTGCCCAGGGTAGCAGGAAGGACCCCAGACAGTGGCTGTAGCAGCAGGGAGCTGGGCTCAAGGTCTGCAGAAACAATCAGACAACAATTTAGCAGTGCAGAAACAATCAGACAACAATTTAGCAGTGCCTGAGGGTTAGAGGTTTTTTAGAGTTAAAAATCCTGCACAAATAATAGACAGGTGTGCTAGCTGAGTGGTGGAACTGCTGACTAAAATAGTGAGGGTGCAGGGTTCAAAGCCTGCAAAGGCAGCAAGAGAGAAGTGGTAAAACTTTATATTTTGGTAGGTTTGGGGGGGGAGAGACTAAAAGTCCTAGAAAGTAGGAGTAAAATAGCTAGACAAAGTGGTTAAGTGGTAGAGCTGTTGACTCTGATGGCAAGGGTACTGGGTTTGAGTACAGCTTAGGGACATAGTGTAGAAAGTTTTTTAATTCAGAGAAGGAGGGAGGAAGGGTTAAGAGTTTGAAAGTAGAGGAAGATGTTGGCCTGGTTCGTAGGCTTAGTGGTTAGGGCAGTAGACTTTGGAATAAAGGGTACTAGGTTTGAGGCTGCCAGGTGCTTAGTGGTAGGCTGATGGGAGGAGTGAGGAAAGTAGATAGCAGAATGGATTCAAAGGGAACTGCAGGGACCTCTAGTGGTAGGGTTTGCAAACAGTTGCTAGGAAGGGTAGAGAGTTGAAAAGAGGCGCTAGAGTGGAGAGTGCAGCAACCCCTTGTGGTTGGTGTCTATAAGCTGCAAATGGAAAGTGGACACTTAGTAAAAGAAGGTAGGTCACGTGATGTGACACGTGACCTGCCAGCAGCAATAAATGAAGCGCCAACGCTGGGTGGGAGGGTGGTTGGGGCGGGCAGGTGGGAAGTGCCGCACAACAGTCAGGCTGTAGTGCAGGATGCTTTACCTCTTACAGGCTCTGGCAATCCCTGAGTTCAGGCTCCGCTGCTGGGCAGAGTAGTGTGTATCCTGTTAAAGAAACTACTCTGTGTGTACAGGACTCAACCCATAAAGGAGAGTGGGACTAGTTTCTAATCTACCTGTGCCAGTGATTCTAGGACATGACTACCCCGTGTTTGAGACACTAATGGCTTCTGCTGCTACTCTGTGTGCTGTCACTACTAGAGCCCAAGCCAAACGAGAAGAGACCTTGTCCCAGAGCTATCCCTTTGCTGATGACATGTATGAGGCCCCGGGTAAAAACAGAAAGACCAAACAGGAGAGAAGATGAACAAAGGCTCAGCGGTATAATGAACAAGAGGACTCTAATGATGCATTGAGGAAATGTGTTGATGTTGGGAACTTTGGTACTGAACAGATTGAAGATGTATCTTTAAATCCTTGTTTTTCACAGGTGGTCATGCAGGACTCTAATCACCCTTACCCCAGATGTATCATGCATGTGCAACTGTTATATCGAGAATGTAAGAACCCCACTACTAGTGACATTGTTGAGCAACTTGTAGTTCCAATTTAGTATAGACAGCAACTGATCACTTGGATCATGACATCCCCTTGGCTGGACACTTAGGGAGAGACAGAACTCTAAGTCGCCTGCTGCATCACTTTTATTGGCCTGGCATTCATGAACAGGTGGCTGAATACTGTCATAGTTGCCAGGAATGTCAAAAGGTAGCTCTTATTAACAAAAAAGAGAAGGTGCCCATGTAACCCCTTCTCCTGATAGCCACACCGTTCGAAAGGATTGCCATGGATATTGTGGGACCTCTGCCTAAGAGTAAAAGGGGGAACAGATTCATATTGGTGTTATGTGACTATGCCACAAAGTTTTCTAGAGGCAATCCTTTACAAACTGGTACCACTTCAAGATTGCTGATGAGCTACTAAAGGTTTTCAGCAGAGTAAGTGTCCCTAAGGAGATATTGACAGATAGGGGTAGCAATTTCCGTTCAGCGATATTGAACCGCCTGTACCAGTCCCTGGGTATTGGGGCTATTTACACCTCCCCTTACCATCAACAGACCAATGGACTGGTGGAACGTTCAACAAGATGCTGAAGAAAATGCTTAGAAATTCATCCAGGATGAGGGAAAAACATGGGATATATACTTACCTTTTCTCATGTTTGCCTATAGAGAGGTTCCCAAGCCTCAATTGGTTACTCGCCATTTGAGCTTCTATATGGGAAGAATCCAAGGGGTCCGTTAGACATTATAAAAGAATGTTGGGAGGACGATAAGGCAGCTGTTACTACCCTCACTTTAGAATACTAACCCATCTTCGGCAGAGACTCCTAAAGTATATCCGCTTGGCTCATCATCATAACCAAGAAAAGAAAAAGGAACAGAAAGAAAGGTATGATCAGGGTGTGGACAACAAGGTTTTCTTTCCAGGGGACAAAGTACTGCTGTTGTTACTTTCCTCTGAGAGTAAATTGACCATGAAATGGCAGGGCCCCTATGTGGTGAAGAGACAGACAGGGCCCATTAATTATGAAATTGAATTGCCTGAAAAGAGAAATAATTACCAAGTATATCACGCCAATCTGTTAAAAAGTGGTTTGAGCGACCTTTACCTACCCTTTACCAGCTCTGTATATACACCCTGAACAACCTACTAGTGAGATGGAACAGGTCTATCAAAGATTAGAAGGCACAGAGGAGTTAACAGAACTCAACATTAATCCTGCGTTAGAGACAACTCAGAAATAGGAGTTGGACAGGATCCTAGAAGGGGTTTCAGAAGACCTTACATGTCAACCAGGGAGGGCAAAAGGGGTGGAACATTGTATCCATGTCATAGGAAAACCCCATCTGGCAAAAGCCATACAGATTGGCAGAAAAAGTAAGGAGGTACAGAAAATACAGCACCTGGGGTAATCAAACCCTCCACTAGTGAATGGGGCTTTCCCATAGTGGTGGTAGAAAAAAAAGGAGGGGTCAGGTTATGTCTCAATTTCCGCCTCCTAAATGCCATCTCTAAATTTGACGCATATCCCATGCCACGGATCAATGATATCATCGACCGCCTTGGGAATGCACAATACATCAGTACTCTTGATTTGACCAAAGGGTACTGGCAAATTCCTTTGAACCAACAAGCCCAAGAAAAAAACACTTTTAGCACTCCCCTGGGACTCTTCCATTTCATGACCATGCCCTTTGGTTTGCATGGAGCCTTCGCTACTTTCCAGCGGTTCATGGATAAAATCCTTAGGGACCACCTGGATTATAGCGCCGCCTACCTGGATGACGTTGTAGTGTTCAGCCCTGGCTGGAAAGACCACTTACAACATTTAACCCAGGTCCTTGATGCCATCATTCAAGCAGAATTAACTATAAACCCATCCCTAGCCATGAGGGAAACAAAATATTTAGGATTCAGGACTGGGCATGGACAGGTCAAACCAGATATAAGGAAGGTAGACACTGTGGCCAGTAGTCCCTGTCCTGTCACAAAACAATATGTGAGGTCCTTCCTTGGATTGGCAGGGTACCATAGGCGGTTTGTGCCCAACTTCGCAACTGTGGCAAGCCCCCGACAGATCTCATGAAGAAGAATAACCCCACAAAAGTTAGATGGACCCCGGCCTGTGAAAAAGCTTTTTGTGCTATAAAAGCTTGTTTGTGTGCATCCCCTGCGCTACAAAGTCCAGATTTTTCCCTTCCTTTCATAATCCAGATAGGTGCTTCAAACACAGGGATAGGGGCGGTACCTGTCACAAATGGTTGATGGGGAAGAGCACCCCATAGTGTATATCAGTAGGAAACTGCACAAAAGGGAGACCAGGTACTCCACCATAGAAAAAGAGTGTCTGGCCTTGAGGTAGGTGGTGGAAGCATTAAGGTTCTATTTATGGGGTACAGACTTTGAGGTTTGGACAGATCACAATCCCCTGTGTTGGTTGCTAGTTGTGAAAGATAAGAATCTCCTCATTATATGGTGGTATCTGGCTTTACAACTATACAGGTTTACCGTTAGACACAGGTCAGGCTCTGCAAATCAGAATGCCGATTTTATGTCCTGCTACAGGCGGATCCTAATTTGCAGACAGAATCAGACTCGGGTAAACACTGATAAGGAATCAGAGAATAGTCTCTGATACCAGATTGTTACATTTGTTTTGTTTTTTGTTAGGGACCCCGAGGTGGAGCTTCGGGAGTAGGTGGATCAGTTCCATCTCCTCGTGAGAGATCTGATTATTACTGTCTGAATATTGAAAAGGATAACAGTTTGTATGAGTCTTTGCAAATAATGAAAACCATCTGGTTTTCTCTAGAATGGGGAGGAGTATGTGAAAGGGCCTGAGGCTTCTAGAGACCATTTTCTCTGTCCTTCAAGTCTGTTGCAACAGTACTTTTGCTTCCTGTTGTCTTTTCATCCTCTATATTGTTTTCCCCATCTGCAGGCAGGCCACCTGTTAGATGTTCTTGTTTTCCTGCCTTCCTCTGATCTCCATTGAGCTCCTGAATTAAGATAACCTTCCGGTTTGTAGGCTTTCTACATGACGTGCGCACACTTGCCTGCCATGATGATGCGCCTGTCTGTCTTCATGAACATGCAAATGTGAAATGGGAAAGTTAGCGAAACATGGGAAACATAGCGAGACTGTCTTCACGCTGGTAAAAGGGGACTTCAAGGTATGGTTCTGCAATTTGCAGACTTGTAAGCATTTTGCCCCCTAACCAGCACTGTGAGTCTGTACTTTAGCTGTGTTCAGACTGCCAAACTGAAAAGTGCATGTTTGTTTGTTTGTTTAAAACTTTATTTTTATACGGGAACAATTGATTAGCACCAAAAACACTGTTTACAATCAGGTCTTGTGAAATAGTTCCACAACTAAACTTTAACAAACTACATTACAAACAACATAAACATGATAAATAACATTATCCATAACATACACATTCATTCTGCAAGTATTCAAGTAATTCACCTTTAAAACTAGACAGGCTAACTATATTTTGTAGATATTTAGGCAGTTTGTTCCATGATGAAGCAAATCTATTTTGTAACTTTATTTCCCCTATATTACTACAATATTTAAGTATTGGAATTCTATTTTCTGAATTTCTTGTACAAAGACTTTGACTGTCCGAAAACTGTAACATAACGTACTTAGCTAAAGGATGAATACTTTTCGCATGTATAATCCTATAACAGTTAATTAGCCATACATAATTTCTTTGCTCTCAGGAAGCAACCAATTTAGTTTATCATATAACTTACAATGATGCATTTTATATTCACCTTTAACAATAAATTTATATAATCTATAAACTGTTTGATTAACTTTTTTAACACTTCTGAGAGGCATTCATATAGAACAACGCACCATAGCATTTGCTTAACAAGTTTCTCTCTAGCTAATTTAGGCAGAACATCTGTTATTCTTCTAAGGGCACCCAGTCTTTGATTAACTTTTTTTATCTGCATATTAACATGATTTTCAAATGTCATACCAGAATCTACATACATTCCCAAATACCTATAACCTTTTACTTCCTCAATTTGTACACCATTAGTTAAGTGGATGTGTAACTGTGGCTCAATTTTCAACTTGTGCCCTAAACAGAACTTCATACATTGAGTTTTCTTCACATTAAATAAGAGACCAGAGTCGCCCATCCAATTCTCCAATAAAATTAAATCCCTCTGCAACTGTTGTTCTACAATTCCCATATTATCTGCTGAAACCAGCAAAACTGTGTCATCCACGTATAATCTAATCTTCCCATATTTTATTGTTTGCGTGAGTTCATTTACATAGACATTGAACGTCAATGGGCCGAGTACGGATCCCGAGGAACACCACGATTCATTTCCTCAAGGCACGATACAGAGTTTCCATTGATGACACACTGTCTGATTTGCCAAATATGATGCCATCCATGTTAATGGTCCTTCCTCTATCCCTACCAACCAAAGTCTTTCCAACAGTTTTCTATGCTGAACCAAGTCAAAAGCTTTACTAAGGTCCACGAACACGCCCCAGTGGTTTTTCCCTGATCCAGTGATGTTACTACTTGATTATGGAAATCCAGTAGGGCGGTGTTCGTGGACCTCCCCAATCTAAACCCATGTTGTTTATCTGAAAAAATTGCATTTGATTCCATGTAATGACTAATTTGAGAATGAACACTACGTTCTAAGATTTTTGATAATATTGGAAGTATCGTAATTGGTCTATAATTAGAAGGTACAATACTATCCCCTCCCTTATAAATTGGTATCACCATACCCATTTTCCACACATCAGGGACTATTAAACTAGTAAGACTCCAATTTAAAAGATAGGCTACTATTGGTACTAAAATATCCGCACCAATCTTAAGAAATCTAGCCTCAACTCCATCTAAACCACCTGCCTTACTTACATTTAAATTTTGTAGATGTATTCGTACTTCATTTATACATAGAGATCTAAAGCTGAACCTAGTAGCTTGCTGCATCCCATATTTATCTTTTAGTTCAGCAATCAATTCCGTTACAGATATATCAGCTGTTTGTTCTTTTGGTAACGGAATATTCAAATCAGGTAGATTGAGAAAATAGGAGTTTAATATAGTAGCAATTTTAGCTGGGTCTTCAATTACACATTCCTCCTGTAGCAAGCCTTTCACCTTAGTACTCTTATCACTATATTTTAAATCAGAAATAAATTTCCAGAACATTTTCAAATCTTTTACTTTCTGTAATCTAGTCAAGTGATATTTACTCTTTGCTATCCTAATATTCTTTTTGCATTTATTTCTCCAACTTTTAAAACTTTCCCAGTGTTTTAACTTCTTTGTCTCCCTAGCTTTCTGCCATATTCTGTTTCTAATCCTTATTTCCTTTTTTATTTTATCTGTTTTCCATGGGTTTTCTCTATTTTTCCTCCTTTTTTGTACTATCGGGGCATGTTTATTTATCATTATCAATAAAGAATCATTAAATTCCTGTACAGCTAAATTAATGTCAGGAATCAAAAATAATCTATTCCAATTAAAACTTCTAAGCATATCTTTAAATTGAGTCTCATTAAACCTTCTATAGTCCCCCTCCCAATTAATATTCTCATTTGGAACAGGTGGAACCTGATTCCCTATTTTACATATTATAGGATTGTGATCACCAAGATTTATAGGCAGTACATCCCAATACTCAATATCCAGTTCCTGAGAAACAAACAAAAGATCTAGACTAGTTCCCTGATTTTTTAGATACATAGTTCTTGTTGGCTTTTCAATTAACTGTTTTAACCCCAAACATTCAAAACCTTTTTTTAGCCTAATACCTCTAGCCTGTTTCCAGTCTGCATTAAAATCACCTGTAAAAACAACCCTTTTATCCTTTATTTTATCCAAAAGAAATCTGCAAAAGTATCAAAATATTTAAGCCTTATTTTAGAGGAGCATAAAATACCCCCACAATCAATTTAATTTTGAACAAATCAATTATTAAACAATCTATTCCTTCATAATGTTCTGATAATGACACCTTATGGGACAAAGTTGTCTTTTAAATATAACATTACCCTCCGCCTCTCTTTTTTCTCTCTGTTCTTTCTAATCTATACCATTTTAAATTAATCTCATCATTTCCAATTCCCAAATGGAGTCATGTTTCTGATATTGACATTAAATCATATTCCTTATCTGATACCCAAACTCTGAAGTCATCCATTTTGTACGCAATACTTCTTGCATTCTCATGATATAAAGTAATACTTCCAACATTGTTAGGACCCGGATTAACTTCAGTATCCCCACTCTGCATCAACAAACATGTGCAAACTAAACTTCCAATACCTATATTGTTTATTTTATTTTTAAGTTTTATTGTACTTGCCTGTCGTATAATCGATCGTTTACATTAGTAAAATAATTCTCTTTGTGAAAATTGTTTATTCTGGATAAAACTCCCAAAGTTACAAACCCCAAACCTTTACTAACGCTGTTACATTCCTTTATATGCCCTTTAATACTCACTGCACATACTCCCACATTATCCAACCCCCACAATCAAATATAAACACATTCTCAGATTCTACTACTTGAATTCAACTTATATTTGATTCAAATTTCTTACCCCAAGTGGCTCGCGCCACTCACAATCTTTCCTTCTGCAGCTGTGCTTGTGAGCAGCGCGGCTTTTTCAAAGGCTCAGTCCCTCCTCCTAGATGACCTCACAGGACACTCCCCGAGCCCTCCTGCGTGCCATGCAGTTAGAATCACAGGCTTTATTAGTAAAATGAACAACAGTCTCTCACACTGTGTAGCCTCTTTGTAATGGCATAGTTTACAAGATTGTATGAATACTCACAGCAAACACGTTTACTGCCTTTTTTTTGGCCCGTTGGGCATCGCTACCTCGTTCTGTCCAGTTCTTCACAGACAAAGCAGAACTTTAGGACAGAAATAAAATACAGAAAAAGAGGGAAACAACGAAGAGCTTGGGGCGGCATTACACCGAGTTGTTCAGCGCTGCAACTTTTTACCGCACCCTCACTCTGTCAACAATCCCAAAATGATGTAAAGACAGAATAAAACAGGAAAATTAAGGAAGACACCTCCCCAAGGCATATTACTACTGTACTAAATATTATTATTGTTTGTAGTGGCTGTTTTTTTTTTCCTATAGGTCTTTCCTTTTCCTGCAGTGAAAGAAACTTTTTTTGAAGTGTTTTCAGGGGTTGGTCTGGCGCACTTTTCCTCTGCTCCCAGGACCCTCTAAGCCTCTGCACTGTTGCTATAGTGCCAGCTGGCCCATTCTTTCTCTTACATATAGGACAGAGGACTGAGGGTGGGGCCTGTTTGCTAAGATAATACCCAGACAGAAGATTTTCTCTAATACTGTATTTAAAACATTTTATGGTATTTTTTTGCAAATGTCTTAAACAAAATGAATTGAATGATGTAGTTTTGAAGTAAAATTAAATGCTGATAATGACATTTTACAAGCAAGAAGTAAAAGGGGCAGAGCTTAACTCAACTATCTGACCTCTTTTCAATATAAAAAGAGCTCTTTTCTGTATGTTAGTCAGTCAGCTGTAGGGCTTAGCAAGGGGCTGACCCAAAGTGTACCCTAGCATCTTCTAGTGGTTAAACGTGGAAGGTGTATTGAATTGCTAAATGCTTGCTTTTATTTTTTTGTCGTGCACAGTCTTGAATTACTTTTCTTTTGTTCCACTGAATAAAGCCAACTTAAGTTCTGCTATCCTGGTGTCTGTGTCTATCTATTCCCACAAGTCTCTTACACCTTCGGCCAATCCTCAGCACCCAGAGTGTTCGCAAAGTGTCTAACCGTACTAGCAGAACATCTGAGGAGGCAAGGAGTGGTGTTTTTTCTCTGTCTGAATTACTGGCTAGTCTCAGGAAAATCACACCAGGAGTCTAAGTCCTCCTCACTCTGACACAGAGCACCTTGGAGGACATAGTCTTCCTCATAAATTTCCAAAAGTCACAAACAGAACCAATACAGGTTTGGGACTTTATCGGTGCAGAGCTAGATACCCTTTAGGGGAATGCATTTCTTCTTCAGGCAAGGTACCATCAGACTGCAGCTGCAAAATCCTTCAAGGCAGGTCATCCCAGACCTGCAGGAGATTTCCTGTGTTTACTGGGACACGTGGTGCCATCAACTGCAGTGGTGCCAGGTGGCAGGTTTCAAATGAGAGATATCCAGTACCATTGATCCCAGAGGTGGGATCTACTTTGAAAACCTGTGCCTGTCGCAAAGAGTTCTGCCATTCTGCTTGAATTCTGTCTGAATTCTTCAAAGGGTGTCAGAAAATTCTGTCTGAATTCTTCAAAAGGTGTCAGATAAGTATAACAGTTTTGCTATCATTGTCTGCATTAGTCTTGTGCTTGGGTAAGTGTTTAAAAAATAAGATTTTTTTTCTTTCAGGACAGGTTTCCTTCCCTTCTGTGCATCATCTACTGAGGTATTTTCCTCATTGAAGCTTGCTCAAGGTGCCTCTTTTTCTAACCCTGCATGCTTCTGTACTCTCTCGTGGAAGGTTTGATGCTTTTGAGATTAAACTCTGTTTTTGACATTTTCTTCTTTCAGTAATTAATGTCACATTTTGATGTAATAGTGGCATTTTATTCTGCAGTTGCATCATCAGACAGTGTTGCATCGTCTTTGTCAGACACTGACAAAAATGCACAAAAGCTGACAATATTGTAAAAAAACAATTTAATGTAAGTGCACAAAAACTGTCATGAGTACACAGACATTGTTGTAAGTGCACAGAAATTGCCATAAGTACACAAACATTGTCGTAAGTGCATAAAAATTGTCATAAGTACAAAAACATTGTCGTAAGTGCACAAAATTGTCATAATACACAAACATTGTCATAACGCAAAAATTGGTGTAGGTACAAAAAGTGATGAAGTGCACAGAAGTGATGCAAGTGAATGAAAGGTTGTTGGTTCTGTTCCACTCTGGGACTGGGCTCATACCATAAATGGGACACCCAAGTGCAGTATTAAGAGGATGCTTTACTGTTGGGCGTGCCATCCATCAGATGAGATGTTAAACCAAGTTCCTGTCTACCTTCTCTGCTGACTGTTTATGTGCACATCAAAGATCCCATGGCATAGGGTTGCACAGTGCCCCAGTAGGTACTCCATCCCATTTCCACACCGGCGACCTGAATTTGGGAGAAAACTCAGGAGTTGCCTTGGGCAGCAAAGGGGAGGAAGGATTGTGATGTGATTACGATGCAGCAACCCCTGTGGTGGGCCAGGGAGCTTTTCTCCTCTGCAGAGACACTCCTGCATGTGTGTGTGGCCAGTTGGGGCACAGCCCAGCATTGGGGAGGAGGGATGGGCTTTGGGGACAAGGGAGAATACCAAGAAAACTCTATGTGTCTGGTACCACCAGCATGACAGTTGCTGGTACTCTTGGGTTCCATGCTGTGTGGATCCCCACTGGCTTTGACAGTAGTAAGAGTGGCAGATGGGGCTGAGAGGTTACCAGCAGGAGTAGCCTAATGGTGGGAATGGGTGGTGGTACAGGGCAAACAGCAAGATTAAAAATGAGCCCCTACCTGGCCCAGTAGCACTGAGGGTTGAGGCACTGGACACCACACCTTGCGCTGCACCAGTGACCTGGGTTCAAGAATGAGCCCAGGTCATTGGGGGTCGCCGGGGGGGGGGAGAGAGGAAGGAGCTGTATTGAGCCACTGTCAAGCAGTTCTCCACTCTGGGGGAGGGTTGGGCACTGATCCAAACAGCAGATGATATTGGAAAGGGAGGGACCTGTTAGACACTTGGCGGAAGCACGTGTCTCAGCTATGACTTCCCACCTGAACCCCAGTCCTTCGCTGGTGCCTCTCGGGGAGGGCTTACTACAAATACTTCAGTACCTATATAAAACCCACACCCCCTGCTGTGCACTGTGATCCCCACAAGGGGGGGTGGAACAGATGGTCGGTACGCCACCACCAAGCCTTGCCGGCAGTTGGGGGAATAACTGTCCATATAGATTAAAAAAAAAAAAATGATCCCATGGCACTTCTAAAAAGAGTACAGCAATTTTCTAAGTCCCAGGCAAAGTGTTATTTGTTTCTAGACATACAGTATTGATTAAAACAAATGTAGCCAGCTCTTCTGTGGTCAGACAAACTGCTTGATATTCCAGTGAAAGTCACACTGACCCTTTATGATCATAATGATAAGCATTAGGAAGTAGCATGCAAATGTGTATTATCAGCTTCAGGTTTTGGTTTGTTGTCAGGTTGACCTCAGTTTTAGTGGTCAAACTGTGTTGTTAAATGGTCAGTGACAGTAGCGGATGAGATCACTTAGGATTTTCCAGTCCAAGATTTCTTTCCTGTAGTGCATATGTCAGCCACCTTTTTAGGCAGTTCCATGCTGGATCTGCACTGTCCTTCAGCGAGAGGTTGTGCTGCTGCTGCAGTGGTAGCCCTTAGGTCGCTTTGCCTGAGACACTGGTTGGCAAATCACGCCTCCAAGTCTCTTGCTGAGTGGGCCATTCACAGTTAATATGTAATTCGGCCCACAATTAGAGGAGATACTTATGGATATTTAGGATAAGAAAGGTTTGTTGCTAAACTCCAAAGATCCAAACCTCAATAGAAGTTTTAGAAGTAGGGTTTCAGCCATGGCTATGGATCTCATACCGATGTATGTTATTTTCATGGATTTGGAACCAGCGTAATAGGGAAAAATATTTTCAGCTTCAAGTCCCAATAGAATAGAAGCGATTTCTGTCACAAGCACTTCAGGGGAGCCAGCTGCGTAGGCAGTTACTCCACATGTGATTTGCAGACCCATCTGCATTCACAAACTCTGGGCAGATAGCCCAGGGGTTTTACAGTAGATGGGCCCAGACCATGTCAGATGTCTGGGTGCTGGATTTAGTTTTTCAGGGCTATGCAATAGAGTTCTCATCTATGCCCTTCAGAGGGCATATCCTCCAATCTCTGGTCTCCAAAAAAATCCCAGGAAACATCAAGCAGTAGACCAGACCCTGGATCATCTGCTTAGCATTGGTGCAGTGATTCTGGCTCCTGTATTTGAACATAAGTGCTTGTTCTACTCCATTTGCTTTGCAGTTCCCAAGAAATCAGGAGGGTTCTGTCCTATCCTGGATCTCTTTAGTCTGAACCTGTTTATGAGACCTGTTTGGTTCAAGATGGAGTCCCGGAAGGCAATCAGTGTTGCAGTTCAGCTGAGTGATCTTCTAGCCTTGACAGACCTCTTAAATGCATACTCACACAATTCTGATGTGTTGGTCGACCCATAAATGTCTCAGAGTTCCCATCCAGGATCAACACTTGCCATACCAGGGTCTCCCCTTCAGGTTACCCTCTACCCTGAAGATGTATGTAAAAATTCTGATAGTCATGATGGCTCTCCTTCAGCAGGAGGGGCACCACATAAGTGTTCCTTTGCTATAGCGAACCTCACTTTAACAAAATACTGGGTACTATGAACTGCCTCTGCTGCTCCCATTGTTTTCTTGCTATTTATAAGTACAGTACACTAACCATTCATCAGTTGAACTTGTGTGTCATTCAGAGTATGTATGCACAGCTGATAGCCAGTGGTTTGACCAGACAGTGTGTATATATGAGCAGTATTTGTTTTATATGTTTAAATCTGGCTGGCAAATATATAGTAAAACAGTACAGTACTGTGTGGTACTGTGCTTCTGATCCATGTTTGATCGTTCTCACTCTCTCTTCTCCCTTTTATATTGATTTATTCAGCTCTGGATTCAGCCTCAGTAATTTCACCCAGACTAAGGTACAGTTGATGCACAGTACAAAATGTAAGAATCAAGGGAATTATTTCTCTAGCTTTAATTACTGGATCTGTTTACTTACAACGCCAGTTGGAGTGGAGATGCGGTCATCGAAATGGAACCTGTAAGTCAGTCAGTGAGAGGTCGTGAGAAAGCAAGATACAGTACTGTGACTAACTATCTATCCAAAATAAGCTAAATGAAAACAATAAAATAACTAATACAGCAGATACAAAGCTGTCAGATAAGGGAGTGTGCAGTCGGGCAGAAAAGTGTCTCTAATCCGCAGTTGGGGGTGGGGGCAGGTGAATGGCATTTTATTTTAGTTCAGGCTTAATGCTGTACAAATCAACTATAAAAAAATAAAGCTGCCGTATCATCTACATTACTACCATCATCTCTTCTGAAATGAAATGAGGGAGAGGTAGAGGAACACTGTTAAATAGAATGCTATTTAACACAGCACATTACTTTAGTGCACTAAGTACCTTGCCTGTTTTTTCAGCTTCCCATGAAGTAATGAACAAGGAGCTATAATGAACACACATTATGTCTCCCATTCTGCTTGTTATTGTGAGCGAGCACTGTATACCTGTACCTGGATGATCTTCTGAACCCAGCAGACTTGGCAGGTAGCTCGTCATTCAGTTCCCAGAACCTTATGGGTCCTAGAGGAACATGACTGGATTGTGAACCAGGAGAAAAGTCCTTTAGCCTCACAATCCCTGGCTCACTAAGGGGCATGCTTTATGTGGACCTAGTAAGAGTCTTTCTATCTCAGAGCAGAGTAGAGATTCTACTTAGGAGATTCCCAGGTTCGAGTCCACAAGGACGTGTCAGCCTGCAGAAACCTCCAGATTATGGGTTTGATTATGGCTAACAGAGATGGTCACTTGGCTAGACTGCATACGTAAACCTCTTCGGGTCTTTCTTGATCTTGGTGGTCACTGGCATTCTAACAGTACCAGGTACCAATCTGGCTCCTGTGGTCGATCTACCAGTTGTTGGAGTGGTGAGAGAACCCTCAGAATCTGTCAAGGGCCTCTCAGTTAGCACCTTCAGAACATCTTATTCTGACCACTGATGCCAGCCTGACATGCTGGGGTGGGTGGGGTGTAGACCAGATTGTGGTCCAGGGATTATGGTCTGCAAAGGAGCAAAGACTGCAAATAAACATTTTAAAGACAATAGTGCTTTTACTGATGTTGAAAGACAATAGTGCTTTTACTGATGTTGAGGTACTTCAAGGACCGAATTCAGTAGAAGTTGGTAATGGCCTGGTCCAAAAATGTGGAAACCATCACTTACATAAAAAGGCAAGACTGCACATGAAGCAAGATTTTGACAGATGTATACCTCCTTCTGCATTGGGTAGAAACACATCTGGAATCCCTGTTGTTAGTACATCAGGTAGGGCAGGACATTTCCCAAACAAACTGGCTCAGTCACTAATTGGGTTAATCTGGGAATGTGGTCTCTAAACCAGGTGCTGTTTGCATCTGTGTCACAGATTTGGGTCACTAAAGACAGAGCTCGTAAACACCCAGGTGACAAGATTTTACATTCTGTGCAGTTGTCCAGTGGAGGAGGCACTGGAAGCTCTGTCTCAGTTGTGGACATTCAAAAGAGTGTATCTGTTCACTCCATTTGCTTTGCTACCAGCGTTTTCAGAAGGATCTA
Source organism: Neoceratodus forsteri (assembly GCA_016271365.2). Classification (NCBI taxonomy): domain Eukaryota; kingdom Metazoa; phylum Chordata; order Ceratodontiformes; family Ceratodontidae; genus Neoceratodus; species Neoceratodus forsteri. The sequence goes on along the minus strand of CM028131.1, from coordinate 246,321,581 downwards.
TCGATCACATGTCTGGTTCTTCCTCATGGTGCCAGTAACAGTTCAGGAACTCTTCTGGTCCCTCATCAGCAAGATCTTCTGCATCAAGGTTTGATTCTCCATCCCAGTCTGGCTCAGCTCCAGTTGGCAGCTTGTCTTCTGAAACGGGAGACTTCTTAGGCTAGAATATTCTGGAAAAGTCATGGTTAGTCTTATGTCTTAGAAAAAAAAACAGTTTATGTCTGTGGCATATGACAGAGTTTGTGCACCCTTATCCAGCTGGGTCAAGCAGGCAGGAATAGGCCAAGGAAAGTTTCCCGGCTTTTGGATTTTCTTCAGGACAGAGCAGAGAAGGGTCCTGCTCTCAGTTCTTCCTGACTGCATGCCTTGGCATTGGGAGCAGACTCGGCCTTTGCAAGGGGCACTTATTTGGTTTGCTTATGCACATCAACCAGTTCTTCAGTGAGATCAACCTAACCAAGCCAGTCTGTAGATCCCCAGTCCCACCTCACAACCTCATTGTGGTGCTTAATGCACTCTGTGAGCCTCTGTTTAAGCCTCTGTTGCAAGTATCAGAAGATATCCTTTCCATCAAGACATATTCCTTAGTGTAGTTAGCTCAGCTAGGTGGTCAGGAGAACTGCAGGTGCTGTAGTGCAAGGAACTGTATCTGGGTTTCCACCAAGATAAGGTAGTGTCAAGTACAGTGCCTTCTTTCCTCCTAAAGTTGCCTACTGAGTTTCATTTTAACCAGGAAGTAAGCCTGCCTTCCTTTTGCCCTAAGCCAGTGAATGACAAGGAGAAGCAGTTGTACAGAACAGATGTTCACAGATAAGTTAAGACATACCATATATGAACATGATCTTCCTGAAAGTAAGATATTGTAACCTTTATGTACTGTTCGGCACAGCTAAAATGAGCCAGAAAGCTTCCAAGGCAATCACGTTGTCTGTATGGGTCAGAAAATTCATAGCAATGGTCTATGTGGTGGCAAAATTGAAGCTGCCAGCTTTGATCCATGCACATTTGCCCTGTGTCAATCAATACCAATTCATACAAATGCCTTTTGGTCTCACTTCAGCTCCAAGAGTATTCACAATATATCTTATAGTAGCAGTTGCACTAAAAAGGCAACAGTGACAGTCTTCTCGTATCTAGACATCTTGCTAGTTGGTGTAAGAACTCTAGAGGAGACTCTGGCATCTTTACAAAGACTCAAGAGCCTCAGTCAGTCCCTGGCATTTCTCATGAACTGGGAGAAACCAGAACTAGAACACAAGCAGTATCTGGAGTTCATAGTTGCAGACATTGTAAAAGGCAAGGCCTTTTGGCCCCATCACAGGGCATCAGATTTAGTGAATTTTGCTGCCACTTTTGTTCCAGGCTGACACAGGATAACACAGGATTTCCTCAAACTCAAGTGCTATAGTTGCAGCAGCTGACATTATCAGATGTATCCTGAAGTTTCTGTGATATCTCTAGAGAAATTCCCTGCCTACATGCAGTTCCTTGTAGGACCACCAGAGAAAATCTCTTAAGAAATATTGCAGAATATCTGACCATATCAATTACTGCATCTGTACCTGTCCCTGAATACAGCTCTAATTCCCTTAGCCAGATTCAAAATTGAAAATTCATTGGTATCTGAAACAATATTGGTGTCAGAGAATTGCTCCCATGAAACAGCTGGTTTCAGTCCAGCAGAGGGTGGTAACAGCCCTTAACTTGTGGAAAAATTATGTTGTTCTCAGAAATGGAGTTCCCTTTTCCCTTTCAGAAAACAGCATTATCCTCACTTCATATGCCTCTCAACTGGGATGGGGAGGTCATCGAGGGCAACCCAGTGAATGGAGTATGGTCCTCAGGAGAGATTGGAACATATCAACCTACTGTATCTGAGGGCAATCTTCTTGTCCCTCAAAGTATTTGTCAATTAGGTTCACAACAAAGTAGCGCAAGTCAGATCAGACAGTACAACCACAATGTTCTACATACTATAAAGATCAACAGAGTGGGTGATTTGTTACCTTTTATTGGACCATCAAGAAATTTACGGAACACAAGCTTTCTGGCTACGCAGAGCTCTTCTTCAGGTCATGGCAGTTTCTACAGAAAACAAACTTAAATACTTCAAGTATAACTGATAAGTAAGCATTAATCCCCAACACAGGAGGGCTCTACTAGTGGATTAATGCCTGGTTGGGGGTTGGTGTGGCCAAGTGCTTCCAACCACCAGCCAGGCATTAAACCACTAGTAGAGCCCGACTGTGGAGGGGATTAATGCTCTTGTAACATGGGCACAGTGTAAGTAGGTAGTGTTGCATTATTACCTGTGATATGTTATATATAAAGATACTTGTACTGGTTAACAAAATATGATTTGTTATAAACATATTCAGAACTTGTGATTTTGTGCCAGCCACATGCATTTATATGGTGGTGTTTTTCTTCATGTAACCCCTAGATGGCGCTATCCCAGGGGCTACTACCCCTGCCTGATTTGCCACTAACAGGTTGAGGGGCCTGGATCCAATGGCGGGTGCCTCCACCCAGCGGTCAGGGTTTGCAATAGTTAAACTTACTTGGTCACAGCCCTCTGGGACACTGCACTCCCCCTTTCTTCCCACTAGTGGCCCACACAATATATCAGAATTACCTTCACAGTATACACTTACCCCCAGGGCTGGTTCAGGCACTGGGACCTCCTGTAAAATAAGATACAGTGCAACAATCACAGTACAATACTTTAACATAGACAAATACCTCAGGCAGTATAACTTTGCTGATACAAGCAGCTCTGATTTATTTAGGGGAATATAACAAGGACAGGGGGAAATCAGGTTAATTAGCTTATCACTTTACTCATCTACCTATGGCTCTGTGCACAGGCCTATCCCTACCAGTTACTGTCCCTGGGTACCCAAGCCCTAGTGGCTAGTCCAAACCGTGGCAGCTGGTAGGGGCCCTTTCCCACAGAGAAAAGAAAAATTAGTTTAAACAGTCAGCAGTACAGTGATTCCATTTGGATTCAATGTGGCAATTCAACAGGGAGTGACCCTGAATTAGTACTCATGACCTCCAAACAAGATAGGGTCCTTCAATGTCAGCAGGGCTACTCTTGAGCTCCACGAGACTCCTCACATTTATATGGCAAACTGCAACAGGCAAAAGTCCTTTAATGGCAGCAGGATTCACTTGAGCTAACCAAGCCTCCTCACACATTTATATGGTGAACAGTGACAGGCAAAAGTCCTTTAATGGCAGCAGGATTCACTTGAGGTACACAAGCCTCTTCACACATTTATATGGTAAAACAGAAAGTACTATACCAGGCAGGCTGCTTCTCTAACCCGATCGCAATTACTGCACAATACCCGGAGAACACACAGCAGATTCAGTTCTGACAGACCGAGTGCAATTCAGCAATTTCTCCAGTCTTCTACAGGGTGAGCCTGGTTTCTACTCTTCAGATATCCTTTGATTCTCTTCTGGGACGGATTCAGTCCTAACAAGCAGTTACACAAGCTGCAGACCGGAACTCTGGGCCTTACACACGCTTCCGACTAAAACTGCACACTGAAAAAGCACAAGGCTCCTTCCTTCTTCACTGCCAGAGCTCAACTGAAACTCCAACAGACAAAACCAGGCACTTCCTTTGAGTTCCTCCCAGTTCTTGACTGGATTGGCTGTCACTCACAATAGACTGCTCCTGTTGGTCCAAAAAGGCGCCGAAGTCTAAACTACATCTCCCAGAGTCACTGCCCATACAATCCTCTTGTGGCTGGCTCAGATTATGAGTCCAAGTTCTGATTCGTCCAAGGCACCATTTTAGAGCTAGCTTACCCCACACTGATTGGTCCAGTTCAGCAGTTCAAAACCAGAATGGGGAACTAGGCAGACAGTTCTGACTGCAAAGAAAGCAGGTTAGACAAACTGTAATTTCATTATTACTCTAAATGGTTTCTGGCAAACAGTTACATCTTTCAGATAGGTTCCCTTTGCACTTCTAGTGACTGCAAAAATGGAGTGAATTGGCAGCAGCTCAAGTGGTACTCAATCAAAGAAACACACAGTCCCCCATACAAACTAATTATATCTGCAAGCAGACAGCTCTTAAAGAGACAGTACCAGAGGTTCTAAAACACTCACTGATAAATGGCTTAAACGCCAAACACCATTCAGGCTTGGAGCATTCAAGCAAGCTCCTGGAAGTCTTTTGGGAACCCCCATTTGCAGCGGGGTTACACCCTTCCTGGCCTGGGAAAGCTTGACGTCCGCGTCAAGCAAGTACCCATAGGTTTTAACTGCAACCATATACATTTGCATTAGGCTCACACATGTAATCATCAGTCAATATATAATTTTACCAAGAACACATTTCTGAAACATTGCAGTATGCTCACTCTTTACACAGTATTACATACACATTGTACCATAACTCAAGTTATTACCTCTTGTACATGAAACCTGAAGAGAGGGGGCCCTTCCTATCAGTTACCTTGGGGCTGGATGGGGCAAGGGCACCATACTTGAGGGCAACACAAGTAACTTGAGTTAGCGTACTGACGCCAGTTTGGGCAATGAGCCTGGGACACATACACACCTTTATGGACAACATTGAGAGGCAGATCCACTGGCGGCCGGGAATCATAACTGAGGTGCACCACAGGCTTTACAGCTCGACCAGTCTTTCAGGGAACTGTTACAGTCTCTGCAATCTGAGCCTCATTTTCAGCATTGTCCTCACTTGTCAGGGGAGTCTCCATGGGGTAGAGAGGCTAGAACTTGGGGCACTTTTCAGCTCCAGGAGTTACAGTTTCTGAGTCCACAACATTTGGCTCGCATGGAGAGCTTTCGGACACTGGCAGTGGACTGTCAGGGCACTCAAAATACTCTTCTTGTTTGTGTATCACCAGTCTGACCCAATCCATCATTTTCTCCCTGAAAGCTCAAACAGTTCAACCATGCACAATGATTCCATTTCATCTGATCTGATGCTTTGCACTTCACTTTCTGGGAGCATTGTTCCAGGGATGAAGCTGGGGCTTGGACAGTCAGAAGGCCCAGCTTCATCTCCAGTATTGACTAGGGATTGCCCAGAAACAATTGACTCAGTTCGTAAGAAGGATAGTGTTCAAAGTCACTCTCACTTTCTTCCGATATGGACTGACAGTCATGCTCAACTGGGACTTGTGGAGGGGAACACTTTAACTTTGCTTCTGTAGGTGCAGACTTTCTTGATCTTTTCGTAGCAGCAGCTCTAGTCACTGGTCCAGAGGGGCATCTTCTAGGGCTCAGACTCAATTAAGATTTGTCCAATGGGCAGTAAATGATTTCTATGCATTGTTTTTACATCTTTTGAATTATTCTCAGGCCTTACTTTGTACACTGGCAGATCATCTAGTTTGCCCACTACAATGTGAGGGAGATGGTGCCATCTGTCAGCAATCTTGTGCTTGCCATGCAGTCCCAGATTTCTTAGCAATACCCGATCTCCCTCCTGGAGTTCCTGTGCTTTCACCTTTTTATCATACCTTTCTTTGTTGGCCAGATTTCTTTTGGCAGCCATGGTTTGAGCCAGTTGGTACGCATGAGTTAGCTGGGCCTTTAACTTTGCACATACTGTAAATAGTTGTCAGCTTGAACCCCATCAGGAGAGACCCCAAACACACATCTACCGTTGGTCGAGCTTCTCTTCCAAACATCAAGGCGGTAGGGGAGAAGCCAGTGGCATCACTTTTGGTGCAGTTATAAGCATGTACCAGGGTGCTAATTTGTTGGCTCCATCTAGTCTTGTCCTTTGGGTGCAGGATGCCTAGCATCTAGCAAAGTGCGGTTGAAACGTTCAGGCTGTGGGTCCCCTGGGCGTGGTAAGGAGTGGTTCTGGACTTTCTACTCCCCACAGAGAAAGCATCTCTTTGATCAGACAACTCTCAAAGTCTCTCCTTGATCAGAATGGATTCTTTGTGGAGCCCCATAGTGAACAAAAAGTTTTCTACAAGTACTTTGGCTACAGTGGATGCTTTCTCGGTCTTTGGTGGGAAAGCTTGGGCATATCTCGTAAAATGGTCAGTGACCACCAGCACATTACTGATATTTCTTTGATCTGACTCAAACTCAGAAAATCAATACAGACCAGCTCCATGGGTGCACTGGTGGTTATGTTAACAAGGGGCAGCCCTCTGGGGCAAAGCTTTCCTCTGTAAGCAGCGACTACAAGTTTGAATGTGTTGCTCCACATCAGCCCCCATCTTAGGCCAATAGAATCTGGATCTCACCAAGTCAAGTGTTCTGTCTATACCAAGGTGCCCCATGTGGTTGTGCAAGGACCTCAATACTGAGTCTCGAAGGCAGTGGGCAGCACCAGTTGTTGTTTGTCTACTTGTCCCCTCTGTCTACTGTTTCTCTGTATAACAGTTTATTGATCAGTTTCAACTTAGGACCTTCTTTGTATAATAGTGCAGTTCTCAAATCCGTGGGCGTAATTTGGACACATCTTTTCCTGCATAGAGGGCTTCTAAAGCTGCTTTGATCATGGGATCGCGGATTGAGCCCCGCATACTGTCATTGTCCAGCTGAGGCAGTGCACCAATGTCTATTGCAGAAAAGTGGCAATAAGCAGCAGGTATGCAATTCTCAGAGGGTCGCAGTAATCCACCATATGCAGTCCACTGCGTCTGTGGACATTTGTTCCTCCCTGTCAAACTTCCGCAGAGTGCCCGAATGTCAGGTTCTGCCAATCGGACCCAATCATTCTGGGAACAGGCCTCGGGAGAGAGCATCAGCATCTATGTGGTTCAGACCTGCTCGGTATTCGAGAGCATAGTCAATGTAGATAATGCAGAAAGCCACCTGTGGCCAGTGGCATCCAACTTAGCTGAGGTCTGCACATAGGTCAAAGGATTATTGTCAGTTTTACTAGTATTTTAGCCCCATACAAGTACTCATGGAATTGGTCAACAATAGCCCACTTCAAAGCTAGGAACTCTAACTTATGTACAGGATACTTCTTTTCGGATGGGGTCAGGCTTCTACTGGCAAAGGCCACTGGTCTCAGGCCATTCTCGTGCTCTTGGTACAACACAGCCCCAACCCTTGCAAGCTAGCATCAGTGTGCAGGATGTAAGGTTTTCTTGGATCGGCATAGGCCAGCACTGGAGCATGGGTAAGTTGATATATGATCTCATGAAAAGCAGTCTCACAATCAGGAGTCCAGCGGGCCCCAAATACTTCACTCGGATGAAAATACACTCTTTCAGTCTTGAGGACGCTGACTTTTGGTATTTTTTGTGGGTTGGGGGATACCGTTGAGTAAGGTTAAGTAAAGGGCGGATCACTCTTGAATAGTCCTTGATGAAACACCGATAATAACCACAGAATCCCAGGAATCTTTGCAGTTCTTTTAGATTTTGGGCTGTGGCCAGGTGGTCAACGCCTCAACTTTACTTGGGTTGGTCTCTATTCCCTCGGTGGATACTATGTGTCCCACATACTTTACTGATGTTTGAAAGAATTGACACTTATCAATGGACAGTTTAAGGCCAAAGTCCTCCAGTTGGTCCAATACCTTAAATAATCTGCTCTCATGTTCCTCCAGTGAGCTGCCAAACACAATAACATCATCTAGGTATACCAGGCACTCTAGTAAGTTCATGTCCCCACTGCACGCTCCATCAATCGTTGAAAAGTGGCTGGGGCACCTGAAATCCTTGAGGCATCCTCATGAATTCATAGAAGCCAAGCGGACAGATAAAGGCTGTCTTCTCACGGTCCTCTGGGGCCATCGGGATCTGGTAGTACCCACTGCGAGATCCAACACAGAGAACCACTTGCTCCGTTTAGGCAGTCAAAGCATCCTGAATGCGGGGCATTGTGTACTGATCAGGGATAGTCCGCCGGTTTAAGGTGCGATAATCCACACACATCCTTACTGTCCCATTCTTTTTCCTCACTACCACAATGGGGGAAGCATAAGGGCTTCTGGATTCTTGTATTACACCAGCAGCTAACATCTCTTGCAGATGCCGTCTCACATCATCTATGTCAGCAGGTGCCAGGCGTCGAGACCTCTCATTAAATGGTCTTTCGTCATGCAGCCGGATATTGTGCTCAGCTCCTTGCACGATCCTACGCCCCATTCCTTTAAAGAAAACACCTGGTCTCTCTGGGCAAGCTTCTCACTGATCCTCACTTTCCATTCAGCTGGCAATGGGGAGTCGCAAATCAAACAAGTCAGGCGTTACTCTGTCATTCTTCCTTGAACTCTTGCTGCTGGGTAGCACTGCAGTGTCTGCACAATGCACATTAGCCAGGATGCAACCCCTATTTACTCGAATGTCTCTTTCAGACACATTATGAACTTGGACCATTACCTTCTGGCATAAGCATGGGCTCTAGCGGGCAAAATACTAGGCTTGACCAGCAGTCCCTCTGGCAATTTTCCTTCGCTGGTGCATCCAACATTAATATTTTATTCTTAACATCCTTTCTGACGGACCTCTCCCTGTAAGGTACACTGGGCATTTGGCGCCAGGATCAGAGACTCAGGATCCTTCTTCCATACAATTCCGACCGGTTCCTCTGGTTCTATTTTTTCAGCATCTCTCTGTGCCTCATAGGCCTTCTTAATTAAAGCCGGAACTCTTAAAGCTCTACTAGTCTTTGACCCCTGTTTTTCATAACATAACTGTGCCAGCCTTCCGAACATATGAGCATTTGTTCCAATCAACAAAGGGATACCATCATACAGTCCAGTGGGGGACACACTAAGGCTAGGGTCTCTACTTGTTCGGCCACTCCAGCCATGGAGGTGGGAAGACAGCCAAATTCGGATGTACCGGAATAGAAGTGCCTTCTCATAACCTTCATACATGCAGTCCTTCTAATGGTTGTAAGGGTACGTCTGACAAATGCTTCTGATACCAATCTTGGAACATAATTGTCACTTGGGAGCCACTGTCTAATACAGCTCTTGTAGACACTCCATTCACCTTTACAGTGGTCTCCATGGAGGGACCCACTATTCTGGACCAGTCTGGAGAGGCGGTAGTGGGGGCCTGGGCAACTGACCTTGCCACAAAAGACGTGAGTTAGCATTTTTGGTGCCCTCACTGGGATCATTTTGTGCACCTCTTAACCACTGATTTGTTCTCCGAAGCTCTCCTTGTAGCCTATATGCAACTTTGTCAGTGTCTTTTGGGGACCGGCATTCCCTCTTCATGTGCCCATCCTTCCCACAATTATAGCAAAACATACTTTCTGGAGTTTGAGCTGGCCGAGGCGCCACACGGGGAGCCAGGGCGGGGGTACTACTAACTGGAAACCTTGGTGCCATCTCTGGTTCATACAAGTGATAAGCATTTGGAGACATCTCGTCAGTTTCTCCACTTCCATGGTCAAGGAATTGAGTTTGGAGCTGTTATCAGCAGGAGATACATGGGTGGGTACCCCACCCCATAGCAGATGCAGTCAGATATAGGTCAGGGCCGTGCTTGCAGGCGTGGCCTTCATAAAGGACCGTTTTGAATTCCCGGATCTCTCTCAACATTTTACCCATTGTGGCATATCTTTTCCTTGTCAGAGCACTCATTGACTGTCAACCTCTGCCCCTGAACTTCACTTGATGGGTCCCCTCAGTCACCGGCCCGAGCTGCAGCTATTGGGCAGGTCCTCCCGAGGTCGCTTTTCTCAACTCCTCGAATTTCTCATTAACTCATCATAGGAGGGTGGGGATTCCAGTCAATTTGCCAGGCGTAACTGAAGCAACAGCAGCTCTGAGAAGGGGGCAGACTTAAGGATCCTGTCCAGCCTGGTTCGGTCCAGTTCAATCGCTGGCAAACTACCCTTTCTGAGGCATTCTTGCAACAATTTTTCCAGCCAAGATACATACACAGACAACAACTCCCCTTGGTACTGTTGTGCATTTCTTACTCTCCGCCATAGATCCTCATCAGAATCTGGGCTTCCATACACATTCTCCAAGGCCTCAAGATAGGCCTGTGCAGTCACTTCAGGGTTACTGGCCCGTTTAGCATGGATGGTAGCCAGGGCAGGACTCGAGGCTCACTCAACCCTCTTCGCCAAGCCCAGCACGCCATTCTAGCACTTTGGGGGCAACATAGTCTATCCAGGTCTCCCAGTCATCCTCCCTTGGGGGTGGGGAGGTGCCAGAGAAGATCCTCAACCTTGGTAAGAGTCGTGACTAATGGCAGGTGCAGAAATAGGAGTCTGCATTGGTTCAGCCACCATTACGGGTACTGGAGCGGGAGAGGGTGTTGGGGGAGGAACACCCCCAGGTGGCAAGAATAGTTTCTTCAAGTCCTCCACAGTTTTCCCTTCCCCCAGCAACCATTTAGCAAATTTCTCCTCAAAAGTTTCAGACAGTGGTGGGGGCTCATTTCCCCCCCGGGTCTTTACTGTACTTAGTTATCACTCTCCAGGCAGTGAGGGCTCCCTCTGGGGTAATGGTCTGTGGTACTTTGAAGCTATCTATGGGATCCTTAAACTCTACTAGGGCCAGGAAAGTGTGGGTGAGCAGATTAGCATGCCGACCCACCACCACAGGGTTTTGTAAACCTATCACCTTGGAAAGTACTCCCTGTACAGTGTCCGTATTGATACCCAGGGGGATGTCCAGGATAAGCATAGCATTTTGGGGGTCAATCTCCTCCCCAGTACACCGCTCCACCAGCCGGTGCACAGCCACTTCTGTTGGGGTACCCATTTTTTTTTCTTAACAGTGGTTCGTAAATATGGCCACTAGAGGACACACAATCCCAGCGGTGAGCCTCCAAGATGTAACCCCTAGATGGCGCTATCCCGGGCTACTACCCTGCCTGATTTGCCACTAACAGGTTGAGGGGCCTGGATCTAATAGCGGGTGCCTCCACCCAGAGGTCAGGGTTTGCAATAGTTAAACTTACTAGGTCATAGCCCTCTGGGACACTGCAACCCCCCTTTCTTCCCACTAGTGGCCCACACAATATATCAGAATTACCTTCACAGTATACACTTACCCCCAGGGCTGGTTCAGGCACTGGGACCTCCTGTAAAATAAGATACAGTGCAACAATCACAGTACAATACTTTAACATAGACAAATACCTCAGGCAGTATAACTTTGCTGAAACAAGCAGCTCTGATTTATTTAGGGGGAATATAACAAGGACAGGGGGAAATCAGGTTAATTAGCTTATCACTTTACTCATCTACCTTGGCTCTGTGCACAGGCCTATCCCTACCAGTTACTGTCCCTGGATACCCAAGCCCTAGTGGCTAGTCCAAACCGTGGCAGCTGGTGGGGCCCTTTCCACAGAGAAAAGAAAATTAGTTTAAACAGTCAGCAGTACAGTGATTCCATTTGGATTCAATGTGGCAATTCAACAGGAAGCGACCCTAATTAGTACTCACGACTCCAAACAAGATAGGGTCCTTCAATGTCAGCAGGGCTACTCTTGAGCTCCACGAGACTCCTCACACATTTATATGGCAAACTGCAACAGGCAAAAGTCCTTTAATGGCAGCAGGATTCACTTGAGCTAACCAAGCCTCCTCACACATTTATATGGTGAACAGTAACAGGCAAAAGTCCTTTAATGGCAGCAGGATTCACTTGAGCTACACAAGCCTCTTCACACATTTATATGGTAAAACAGAAAGTACTATACCAGGCAGGCTGCTTCTCTATCCCGATCGCAATTACTGCACAATACCCGGGAGAACATACAGCAGATTCAGTTCCTGACAGACTGAGTGCAATTCAGCAATTTCTCCAGTCTTCTACAGGGTGAGCCTGGTTTCTACTCTTCAGATATCCTTTGATTCTCTTCACAGGACGGATTCAGTCCTAACAAGCAGTTACACAAGCTGCAGACCGGAACTCTGGGCCTTACACACGTTTCCCGACTAAAACTGCACACTGAAAAGCACAAGGCTCCTTCCTTCTTCACTGCCAGAGCTCAACTGAAACTCCAACAGACAAAACCAGGCACTTCCTTTGAGTTCCTCCCAGTTCTTGACTGGATTGGCTGTCACTCACAATAGACTGCTCCTGTTGGTCCAAAAGGCCAAGTCTAAACTACATCTCCCAGAGTCACTGCCCATACAATCCTCTTGTGGCTGGCTCAGATTATGAGTCCAAGTTCTGATTCGTCCAAGGCACCATTTTAGAGCTAGCTTACCCCACACTGATTGGTCCAGTTCAGCAGTTCAAAACCAGAATGGGGAACTAGGCAGACACAGTTCTGACTGCAAAGAAAGCAGGTTAGACAAACTGTAATTTCATTATTACTCTAAATGGTTTCTGGCAAACAGTTACATCTTTCAGATAGGTTCCCTTTGCACTCCTAGTGACTGCAAAAATGGAGTGAATTGGCAGCAGCTCGAGTGGTACTCAATCAAAGAAACACACAGTCCCCCCATACAAACTAATTATGTCTGCAAGCAGACAGCTCTTAAAGAGACAGTACCAGAGGTTCTAAAAACACTCACTGATAAATGGCTTAAACGCCAAACACCATTCAGGCTTGGAGCATTCAAGCAAGCTCCTGGAAGTCTTTTGGGAACCCCCATTTGCAGGGGGATTACACCCATAAATATTAATATGTTTCTCATTGAAAGGCAACAGAATGATTACTCGAACCATGTCTTTTGTTTCAATAACTATGCATGCAAAGTGTTTTTATTTCACTCGTTCTCTTCTGTTCTCACTGTCTGTTGCTAATACTGGTATGCTATACTATCAACTTTGCATATTTTCTGAATGTCACTGGTCCATACGCCGCTTTCATACAAATGCCATGCTTTACTGACAACGTCAGGTACTATGCCTATATTGTTCCTGGAGGCAAGGAATGATGCAAATCACTCGAGATATCACTTATTTGCAGGTAGAATTATCTATCTGATGTGTTGCCTTCGGTATTTGTAGCCGTGCAGATAGAACAATGTTCTTTGGGATGGTGGGTGGGCAGGACATATTGATGTATCAGTTCTGAAAGCGCATTCTGCTTAGTGGGTTGAACTTGGTACTGTAGTGCTGGGCATTATTGTAAGCGAGATTCTGCTTCAGTGGCTGTGTGAGGGATAGCAGCAGCGGGCTCTACTGCTGGATTAATACCCGCTAGATTTCTGTCACCTGTCGTTTCTCACCAATCTGGCGCCTGTGTTTCATGTTCCATTAGTTCCCATGTTACAAGCAAGCAATAACACATGACAAGGTCCACTTCAGTTGTTCTGGCCCACAGGGAGTGGTGCAAGGGAGTATGTTTATCCTCCCACCTCGCTCCCTCTCTTCTCTTCTCTTCTCTTCTCTTCTCTTCTCTTCTCTTCTCTTCTCTTCTCTTCTTCTTTTCTTCTTTTGGGTTCTGCCAGAGGTTGGGACCCCAGTCCACACCGTTTTAGGCCCAGCTAAAAATGTATATATATCAACTGTCCTCTCCTATCAGCTTATTCCTTGTTCAGTTCATATCCTTTCCTTTTACTATGCCTTTGGGATTCCTCTCAAACCGTCCACCCTTATTTTTCTCCTATCTAGTTTCCTCTCTGGGGAGCAGAACTGAGGAAGTGGAGGGGACGGCATCGATTACTAACCAATCCATGGCGCCATGCAATGCACGCAGGCCTCCAAGGGGCGGCGCAGTCCCGATGTCCCTTCTGCTTAGTGCAGTTAAGCTTTTTGAAAACAAAGCTTCCTGTGGGGTCTCATGCCTTTCGACTGGTACCACCAGTGATGAATGGTGAAGATATACAGGAAGATAAAGAATTACAGTAGGTACGTAATTTACATTTTCTAACACCAGGAATCCCTCACTTACGATGAACACTGTATGCATCTAGCTCCATGGAGACAAATGCCCTGGAGATGGAGCTTTATTCAAATGATGGAATTTAGAATTTGGTTCAAACTCTGCTTCCACAGCTCACTCTGACAGTTATCTCAGATTTGTTTCTCTGCCTGAAGAGAGACCCTCCTTTACTCCCCTACCTATCATGCCCTGCTTCCCCTTAGCCACATTTCCTACAACAACGTCTTTGCTGACTGCTGTCAGTACTATCTTACCTCCCCCCCATTTTCCTTACTCTCTGCCCCTCCCATCTCCCTATTCTCTCTCCCCCTGTCTTCTACAGCCGCCTCTCTTCCCCTCTTTGTCCTTCCCTACCTCTGCCCTTCCTGGACTCATACTTCTGATTGTTACCAGCACTGCCTGTATGTTACCGCATTGCTTCCTTGTATATTATATGTTATCTGCATTGCATCCTGCATCGTCTCATTGTATATTACTTGCTTTCTATATTGTATCCCGCATCTTGTTACCCTGTTTATTGTTGTATTTGCTGTGAACTATGTTAGATGGAGCCTTTGTAAATGAGTCTTTGACTCAAAGGTTGTAATTCCGAGACTTTAATAAATAAAAAAAAATGTAATTGCTCTAAGTTTAGCTCCGCTATCTCTGGTCTCCAGATGTTTTCTTAATTTGTTAAATGTCTTAAAAAGTGCTATTTTAAACAAGAAGTTACATATTCGATACTTATACTCTGCATTCATTAGGGTGTTTTTTTAATATTTTTAGGTTTCTCTGATTCCCAGGAAATGGAGTGCACTGACTATTTTTACTTTTTATTTTTGGGGCTTTTTTAACTAGAAACCAATATTTTTACTTTTTAAAACTAAGTGGTTGCATTTTTTACAGTTACTGTAAATCGGGACTGGACCACTTTCACTTTTCCAGTCCCGTCTGTGCCTTTTGACCTAAATTCATCAGTTCCTGTTACAGGAGCCACAGTTTAACCTTTGGCACTGTTTATTCAGTACAAGAGCCATTTTTTTTTTACTAGTGGGCTCTTATAATGCATTATTTTGGGGGGGAATCTTTTTGATTATTTCAAGGTTCTCTCTGATTGGTATGCCAGAGAGACCTTGTGGACCATAAAACGTGTTTAGGTCCACCACACAATGTTATAAATTGTATGTTCTAACATATTTTTGCCCCATAGCTATAGTTTTGGTATAACAATTTTTTTATTTATTTATTTATTTATGTATTTATTTATTTAACAAATCGGAAAGACCTTTGAGCCAAGGGCTCTTTTACTGAGGTTCCACATCAAGTCACAAGAATAGCAAATAACAATGGTTTCAGTAAGTAGTACAACATGAGGAAAGTAATTACATAAACAAAAGAACAATATGGCAAGATAAATATTGTGTCAAGTGAAGCCAGTGGCCTTGCCTGAAGAGGGGTGAAAGGGCTTACAAGGAGAGAAAGTACAGGGGGTGAATTGGGGTGGAAGAAGAGAAAAAGAGCAAGGAGGGAGATTCCACAATGAAGCTTGAGCAGGAAAAGACCGCACGGGGGGGGGTAGAGGGAGAGAACAAGGTGAGAATAGGGGGAGTGGGAGTGTAGGGGTAAAGGAAGGGGATGGTAGGATGAAAAGAGGGCAGAAATGGGAAAGGGATAAGGGAGGAAGTGCTGGGAGTGGAATAGCGCAGCAGCATAGGGCTATACAGGGGCAAATGATAAAAGAGGGAGGTCCCAGTGCATTTAGCTGTCAGCAGAGATTAGGTATAGCAGTCACAAGATGCTCTGGAAACTAGGAATTGATGCAGCTTCCGCTTAAATAGTCCCAAGGTTGCAGTCGTCTCAATCTCAGGAGGAAGGGAATTAAATAAATTAGCAGCTCTAACTATAATGGATCGCTGTTGGGGCGAGGTTTGACAGCGAGGGACAGTAAAAGTTTGGCTCACAGAACTTCGTGTGCTCTGAGTGCCCCAGAAGGGACTGAAAAGCTGAAGGGACCCTAGTGGTAGGAGACCAAGATCTGCCTTCTTGGCCAAAAGGTAGGCTTGATATTCAATGCGAACCTGGAGCTGAAGCATGTTTGCTTGTTCGTAAAGGTCACAAGTGTGAGTACGATACGCTGCACCAGTTAGTAGACGGCATGCCTTATTCAGAGCTGTTGTGAGCTGACGTAGGGTTGTGTCTGTGGCAGAACCATAAATGACCAAACCATAGTCTGAGGGGGCATGGGTGGAAGCTGGAGGGGGGAAGATTCAGGGGAGAAAGGAGGAGGTGCTACTCCACTGAGAGGGTGGTGGAGCCATGGAATGCGCTGCCTAGGGGGCTGGTGGAGGCAGAGGCGGTGGAGGGGTTCAAGAGGGGTGGGACAGGTACAGGGAGGGTTCTGGAAGCAAAATCCAATGCAGCGAGAATATCCGGAACTGGGAAGGGAGAAGCCAGAGAAGGCAAGGGGGGCAGCAAGGTCAGCTCCCAGGTTGGGGGTTGACCAAACGAGCAAACGCGAAAGACGGAATAGGCCTATTCTGCTGGCATTTTAGTATGTTAGTATAGTCAATAATAAACACAGCTGAACTTTGGATAGCCAATCTGAGGGCTTCGGTAGTAAGGCAGTGTATATACCTGTGTATAAGGCCTAGACGAATGTTAACTACCTTGGCAACATTCTCAACATGGTTGGAGTAGGAGAGCATACTATCCAGAGTAACTCCTAGGTATTTAAAAGATTGAGTCTGATCAAGGATAACACCCGGACTGTTTTTAATCACCAATTGTTTGGCTTTGTGCTTGCTGTGGGTATCATGGAAGAGCATGACCTTAGTTTTTTTGCAGTGAAGCACCAACTTATGAGAGATGAACCAGGACTCAGCTTCAGTAAAACTTTTCTGAAGTTGGGCCTGAAGGAGGGTAGGGTCAGCAGTCTTTGAGAAAATGACCGCATCATCCACGTAGAGGAGTACTGGTTCGGAACAGGATGCTGGAAGATTATTGAGGAAGATGTTAAATAGAAGGGGTCCCAGTATCGATCCTTGAGGAACTCCAGAGCAGACAGGCAGTTTAGCAGAAAAGGCAAACCCTATTCTCACCTGCTGTGTGTGGTTTGCTAGATAGCTGGTGAACCACTTTAGGGCCTCTGAAGATATACCAGGCCCAGCAAGTTGATGTATCAGCAAATGGTGATTGACCGTGACAAATGCTTTAGACAGGTCAATAAAGGTTGCACCAACAAGTTGACTCTGATCAAGAGTATGGTGAATGAAACCTGTGAATTCCAGTAGGCCCTTTCCAAAAACCATGTTGTTGAAACACATTATAGGTTGTATTTTTCCAGGTACTCCACAAACTGGTCAGCAACAATCCTTTCAAGTGCTTTGGACATCGGGGGAAGAATAGATATTGGCCTAAAATTCCCAGGTATAATCTGTCCCCACTCTTAAAAACTGATGTAACCAGAGCCGATTTCCAGATGTAGGGGATTGTGAAAGTATGAGGGAGCGATTGAGAAGCTTGGTGAGGGGGGATAGGACTTCATCTAGAGTTAGGGTAAGAAGTTTTAAGTCAAGGGAATCACTGCTTGTCCTAGTTCCTCCTAGAACTTTTATGTAGGTTCTTGGTCTGCTTTCTGAGAAAGCTTTGGACGAGAAACATGGGTGGGTAGAGGCCTCTTCTGATTTGGTGGACGTAGGAGCTGTGCTGGGTGGGTCAAAGAAATTTGGGGGCAAAGTTTGGCTAAGGTCTGTGAAGGATGAATTAAATGTGTTGGCAATTAACATGGGGTCATGGGTGATAGACCCATCAACATTTAACACAGTTGGAGCCTGTTTGGATGCTTTCCGAGAGGTTTTCCCAGAATTTTTTCCCATCAACCCAGGACTTGGCAAGGATGTCCTTATAGTAACATGCTTTGTGCTCACGGATAGCCTTCGTATATGCGTCCCTGACCATCTTATAGGCCTGTATGTCAGGTTGACTGCCAG
Source organism: Neoceratodus forsteri (assembly GCA_016271365.2). NCBI lineage: Eukaryota > Metazoa > Chordata > Ceratodontiformes > Ceratodontidae > Neoceratodus > Neoceratodus forsteri. The sequence continues at coordinate 246,303,829 of CM028131.1, read as the reverse complement.
AGGTTCTGGCCCTATGCCAGAGGTGGTCATGATCTTTCATTTAAGCTAGAAGGCTAAAAGAGAGCCAAGGATTATCAAGTCCCCTGATCCTACATGTCCTAAATGGGGCGTGGATGTCACAGACTTCATTGAAACGTTCAATGAAGTATTGTAGAGCAGAGTAAATATCAGGTGCGGTCTCAATGTAGGACCGGTCTTGTTGTCGTAGGAGAGACCTTAGTGACTGCAGGTGGCCACGGAAGAGCACTCTATTTGTGATTGTTCTGGCAGGGGGCTTGATAAATTTGTTAGACCAATAACACTTGGAAGGAGAGTGATCACTGATAGTGTTGGGCAATACTTCAGAATGGGAGATATGTGTTGGATGTTTCGTTAGGACCCAGTCCAGGAGTGTGCTAGTCTCAGTCTTATAGTTTATCCTGGTTGGAGTTATTAACTGGGTAAAGTTCAGGCCTGTTAACTCATCTCTATGCCTTCTGGCACCTGACGAGAGCCAGTTGACATTAAAGTTACCTAACAGGATGGTTTCTGTGTCTTGTTTTAGACTCATGACACAGTTCATTAGGGGGTTCTAAGCCCTGTTCAGCAAGGTCTGTGGGAATATAGACTGAGTCAATGTTGAGGACCTTGTTGTGCGCACCGAGCATAACCTTAACAGCAAGGATCTGAATATCCATCGCTGGTTCAGGGAGGGAAAGTGGATAGGCCAACAATGACTCCTTTGGGTATATTGCACAGCCACCTCCTCTTCTAGATAGTCTATCCTGTCTGAAAAGTGAGTAGCCTGGTAGGATGATGGCCGAGGCAGGGGTAGATGGTGACAGCCATGTCTCGACGACTGACAGGAAGTTGGGATCGTGTACTACAACCCAAGCAGTGAGGGCATCAAATTTTTTTAACAGACTGCAGATGTTCATACTGGAACATGCCTTCTCAGTCTGCCTCTGTGTCACCTAAAATTTCTAAGAAGGGCTCTGAAGATGGTCCCAATGATGGTGGAAAGCATGCATCTAAAGGGGCCATCTCTATATGTACAGCAGCAAATAATGCAAAAGGTGACAAGAAAAAAGACAAAGAAAAAGCTGCATAGCTATCAGAAAGGCTTGGTAAAGATGGTTCAAATAGCCGGCCCATCAATGCAATGGTAGCGCTACCGCTTGTGGCTCTAATGACCCAGGTTCAGGATCGAGCCTAGGGCATCGGCGGGTCAGCCAGGGGGAGAAGGTTTTTAGCATTCGATGGACTGCTCGCCTTCTCCGGGTAGGGAGTGAGGAGGGCTCTGGTGATGGTATACTTCATGACAGTGGTCAGGTATTATTGAGCTGACAGCTGTCAGTTTAGGGGTGGTGGGACGTGACAGATGTCGGTGTTTTGTGCACGGGAGCATGCATGCTTTCCCTTGACTTCTTTGCATGTCCACTCCCATCAGCGCAAGGGGGGAGGAAGTACTGTGCTGAAAAAGAAAACACCCCATTGGCTGGATGGAAGACGTCGCTCCGCAGCCCCCATGCCCACCACTGGATCCTACCTTCCTGTGTCCCATCACCCTCCGTCCTTCACCTATACCTGCAGGCCAGTTGGATATTTGCACAGGAGCGCCGAGGAGCAGAAGTTGACCCAGCTGGGGGGTTGCCTGCAGTTGAGTCACGAGGTACAGGGGGGTCTCAGGCAGGGTGGGAACAGGCTGACCGATGGGGGTCCATTTGGCGGCAACTGAAGGTAAAAAGAACGGGAAAAAAGAGATGGTTCAAATATCAGGGTGTCTGAAAGGGTGAACGTTGAATCCAGTGATGGCAAAAATAAAAAGAGCCTTACAGGAGGTGCTGGAAACGGTTTCTGCCAAAATGAAATTGAAAGAAAATAATGTCATTGCCACTCCTTCTGTACGGAAGAAGGAGCAGGCAGATGGTACAGAAAAAATGCCCTCATCAGAGGACATGTAAAAATATGGCAATTTTTCCAGGCTATCCAGGCAATGGGAAACTTGAATAAAATATCTCCCCCGCTCCAACCTATCTGCCAGCAGAGGTGGAGGAAGAAGACTATTATGTGCATATGGAGGAAGGTGACCCACAGAGTCAGAGGGCACACCTGAACAAAATTTTGAACGTCCTCAAAGGCAAATTGAGGACTACTTATCTTTTTCCTCATTTGTCAGACAATGGTTGATACCCTCAACATCTCTCTACTAGAGGCAAAGGAGGATGAAGAGGATGCTGATTTTATGGACATGCTGGGAGTAGTTCCATCAGGAAGGATGTTACTTCCCATGCATAAACTACTTAAAAAGGCCATAGCAAAACTCATGACTGCATCTACTTCAGCTGCAGTCATAGATGAAAAAACTGAGAGAAAATATCAGGTAGGCAGTCAGGGATTGGAATATCTGTATGCCCATCTTTATCATCTTGGGGAAGTCCAGGCTGCTGTTTGTGAGAGAGCAAAAATCACCCTATCTGTGCAGCACCCTGAAAAAGACTCTACAAATTTGGATACTATGGCAAAAAAGGTTTATATAATAACTTCTCTGCTGATCAGGCAGACAGCTTATTCAGCACATACAGCACAGTACCAGAAAGTACTTTGAAACTCAATGTTGGCACTGCAGAAAGAGCAGATGATGGTTAGGCACAGGACCTGATTGCTACAGTAGGATCAGCCCTGGATGGCACAAAATATCATTTCAACACTGCGGTGGACACTAATAACACTGCTTCCAGAGTGTTGGATCATGCAGTATTATTAAGAAGATTTTCCTGGCTAAAGACCACCATCCTTTCCAAGGATACTCAAAACAAGGCCATGGATTTCTCCTTTGAGGGAGATTCATTTTTTTTGTGATAAAACAGAGGCCTACATGAAAAATGTGGATGACTACAAAGCCACTTTCAAAAGCAATGAGAAGGAAATGCTCTCTTCCTCCTACAGGTCATACGGAAGGGGAGGCAGAGGCAGGGGATACTTCCCAAGAGCCTATGAGTAGTACCAGTCATAAAGGGGTTACTATAGTGAAAGGGGAAAAAGGACTTCCAGGCATAATGCTGCAGCTCCTGTGCCTAACCCCCAGCCAAAACAAACCCCCTGACAATTTTGCCCAGGTTGTCCAACCATTGCCAGTGGTACAGAGACTGGTGCATGACTTCCAGGAATGGGTAAGGTTACTATAGACAACTGTGTACTGGAAGTAGTGGTCTGAATTTGTTTCTGCACTTCAGACACTTTCCAAACCTGCAGAAACACAAGACGTTTTCCAGTTCACTCTCCCACAGAAAAAAAGTCTGCAGGAAGTAGAAGTAAAAAAAAACTGTTAATATCAAAGGCTAAAAGTACAGTCGGCACCACTTATAATGGGCACATTTGTGTTCCCGCATTGTGCCCGTTATAATCGATGGTCGGTATAATGCTAGGACAAAAAAATACGCAGACATATTAATGCAATGCAGTGCTATGTGTATTTCAGCAAATAGACATTACAGTGGTGCACAAGTGAGAAGGCAGTAGATAAAGTCAGTAAATTAAGCTCATTACATTGCTCTAAGTAATCTGTGATCTTAGCTTGAACCACTTGGTGTCTGGTGTATGGCTCCCACACCTTTTCTGTTGCCCTCAGAGTGTCCCAGTTTAGAGGCACAGTCAGATGCTGCTCTATGGCACACGAGAGAGTTAACAGGGCAGCTCTAACGTCTCTCATCGAAACTCGCTCATGCTCCCTGTCGGCCACTTCCTCATCGTCCTTGTCTTCTTCGGGACTTCAATGGTTATGGAGCTGCTGTACCACCTGCTCAACATCATCCAATTGAGGCTCAGCTTCCTTCTTGTCACCAAAGTGACAGAGTGCGTCAAACTCCTCCTCTGTCAAGCCCATAGAAATGTCCACCAGTTCTACCAACACTTTGGAGTCCTCCTCAAACAACGGTGGTGAGTTCAATGCTGATGTTCCCTCACCAGGGTCACTGGGGAGGACAAAGTCTGCTTTGATAAAGCAATACGAAACTGTGTTTGCAGTCACTGAATCCCAGGCTTGCTTTAACATTCAGACCACATCCAGTAAAGTGATTTTTTTCTAGCAGACTGTTGCTGTCAGGGCTGTGTCTTTGTCTAGCTCATCAGTTAGTCTCTGGCACATTGCTTTGACATAGTGTTGTTTCATGGCATAAATTATGCCCAGATCTAGGGGTTGAATAATACAGGTCATGTTTGGGGGTAAGAAAATTAGTTTTATGTTCCACAACCCCTGGATCTGTGGATGTCCTGAAAAATTGTCAAAAATCAGAGCAGTCTTTCGTCCACACAGACTGGGATCCCATGCCTTTGCCCAGTCTGTGAAAATATCCCCCATCATCCATGCAGATCTGTTGCCTCTGTATAGGACTGGCAAATTATTGACTCCACGGAAGCACCTGGGAGTGACTGATTTGCCCACCACAAGAAGCTCCTTTTTTTCAGACCCGTCCATGTTGCAGCAAGCCAGGACGGATAGCCTCTCTTTAGCCTTTTTGTGCCCCAGAATTGCTTCAGTCTTGAAGGCTAAAGTGCCCTAGCCAACACATCTAAAGAAGACCCCAGTCTCGTCACAGTTAAAAATATTATGGGGGGTATCCTACCAACAGACCTGGAAGCACTTGTGTGAGCCACTGATCAGCCCCAGCCATGTCTGCATTGCCTTTCTCCCCATGCATGCGCCTGAACCCTATGTTGTGCCTTTTTTCCATCTCTGTAACCATCCTTCAGATGGATTGAAGTTAGAGCGTCCCAGGGCATCAGCAATTTATTTGACTTTCTCAGCAAACAAGGGAGCCACTGATTTGGGCATCACACCCTCTGACATTGTGAAACTAGTGCAACAAAGCCTCCTCAACTTTGACATCTTTACCCTCGCATTTTCATTTGCGCTGAGGATTAGCATTCTCATGCCATTCAGACAGAAGCTGCTCGTGCTGTCTCTGGAGGTAGACTACTGTGGATTTAGGCATGTTTAACTGAGCAGCCAACTCCCACTGACTCAGTTTTGGCATTGTGTCCATTTTTTTTAAAGTTCCACTTTTTCACTTAGACTGAGTGCTTTCCATTTAGACATGACTGCTCTTACACTAAATGGGGTCCTGCAGCTAGAGCTGTAACACTGACAGTGCGGTGCTACAGCCTGTTCTTATGCTAATACAAGTAGACACTAAACTGGCTGAACTGGATTAGGTGTTACGCAGTTGTTAATTACTGCTAACTGCTGCCTTTTGGTGCCTGAAATGCCCGCTATGGATGTCGCGCATAGATTACTGTAAGTGGCAGCAATCTGCATCAGAACAATGGCAAATGGTCAGCCTATTGTCAAGGAACACCCCTAGGTCATGCACCTGTTCAGAGGAAGGCAGCTGACTATGCCAGAGCCCAGAGGGACGTCCTGCCACCGACCCCTCTATCTAGAGACCTGGATCCACAGCCAACACCTCGGTCTTATCGGAATTCAATTTCAGGCAGCTAGATTTCATCCAGTCCTGGATTTCTATGAGGCAGCTGTTAAAGACTGAGAGTGCACTAACCTGGTCAGGTGCAAAAGACAGGTAAAGCTATCTGTAGCTTGATAATGGAGAATCGTGGAAAGCATTTTTGTGACTTTTCAATGTATCTTTCCACATCTACAAATCACTGTGGCAACTAAAATAAAATAATCCCTTCTTTCTGTTTAGAATGTTGGAGACATAAGTCCAAGCTGCTTATCAGATGGCCATTAGGAAACTGAAACAGCTTGTTAAATATTGGTTGCCTATTAAACTGGAGCCTTGTTTAACCCCTTCGAAATGCAACAAGCTGCACATTTAAATGCCTAGCATTTAAAATTTATTTTGCTGTTAACTTCAGTTCGGCATGAATATCTTTCAAGAAAGATTCATACCTCAGAAGTGTTACCCTTTCCCAGCAAATTTATAAAGACTTGCACTGTTTTTTAACCTCTCAAGACCTATCTGATAAAATGCCAGCTCTTCAGAGAAATACCCAGACTAAATATAAAAATTTCTTTTTGACAGCAAGGGATGTGCCTGCTTCCCAAACATAACATATAAGAACTACTGAGATCTCTTATAGTGTGTGTGTGTGTGTGTGTGTGTGTGTGTGTGTGTGTGTGTTGGGGAGGGGTGGAGAAACAGTCAAACTCCTGGCATGGGAGACCTCATCTAATGAATTAACTGCAGACAAACCATGAGAGAGAAATTCATCTGTACAATTATCTGATTCCTTATGTTCCCATACAGAGTTATCAAAAGTTAGTCAAAACAACTGAGAAAGAAATTTGCAGGGGACAACAGTTGAGTTTTTCTTGTGCTTTTCTTGTGTTTTGGAATTCCAACTCTAGGCCAGATTTAAATGAGGCTGTATTGGAATTTACAACAATGTTTATTAATGCTTGTGATAAATTTGCTCCACATAAAAAAGAAAATCATAGGAAAAAACGTTTACCATGGCTAACTGTAAAAATAAAGAAAATGATTAGGATTAGAAATCATTATTGGAAAAAAGCAAATAAAACATTAAACAGTGAAATTTGGGAACAATACAAAAGGTTAAGGAATCAAGTAATACAGGAAATCAGGAAATCAAAAGCTCGTTATTATGAACAGCGGACTCAAGAATCAACAAATCCAGGTGCTTGTTGGTCTGTTATAAAAAAATCTTATGAATCCAAATAGTAAACAAAGTGAAATAAAATTGAGTCAGAATGGAAAAGTGTTTGAAACAAATAAAGCTGCGGAAATTTTGAATGATTATTTCATAAATCTCCCCGATCTGAAATTATATTTCATAACTAAAACTAATACCTTGAATGAAGTAAAGGGTGAGAGTCCCCAAGATGAGAAAGAACCCAAATTCAGGTTTAAGAGAGTGATAAACAAAGAAGTTCTAAAAACATAAATAGATTAAAATAAATAAAGCAAGTGGCCCAGATAGAATGGATAATAAATTATTAAAAGAGCGCTATGGAATTGTCACCTATACTAAGGGACATTTTTAACTGGAGTCTAAGAGAGGGACAGTTTCCCTCTAGTTGGAAATTAGCCAAAGTGATACCAATAGATAAGGAAGGGGATCCAAAGGATGTTTCAAATTACCGTCCAATAGCCTTGCTGTCCACAGTATCCAAGTTATTTGAAAAAATTGTCCATGATCAGTTAATGGACTACTTGGAAAAATATAATAAATTGACTCAACAACAGTATGGTTTTAGGCAGGGTAGGTCCATGGCTACCGCACTCACTGACTTTTTGGATCTTATAGCAACCCCTCTTGGGGAAGCGAAGTCCGTGGGTGTGGTATATGTGGACCTATCTAAAGCATTTGATTTAGTAAACCATAGTATTTTGATAAACTCATTAATGAAAATAGGGGTGGAGGAAGAAACCTGTAATTGGTTTATACCATACCTTTATAAAATATCACAATTTGTTGTCCTAAATGGACACCAGTCAAGAACGGACTATGTAACAAGAGGGGTTCCCCAGGGATCTATCCTGGGCCCCCTCCTGTTCATAGTCTATTTAAATGACTTACCAAAGAAAGTTGGACATTCAAAAATTCGTCTATACGTAGACTATACGGTTTTAGTAGCAGAGGAAAAACTATAAGTGAAGTAGAACTAAACTTACAGAGTGACTTTAGCATCATGCAAGGTCACTTTTCATCTCTGGGTTTATTAGTTAATAGTAAAAAGACACAGGTTATGTCATTTGCATTGGACTTAAAGGGAATTTCAAAATTAAATATAAAGACACAAGAGGGTAAGTTTTTAGAACAAACTGAAACATATAAATATTTAGGGGTACATATAGATCAGTGTCTTACTTTCAATATCATATAACAAACTTAATAAAGATGTAACCCCTGCAAATGGGGGTTCCAAAAGACTTCCAGGAGCTTGCTTGAATGCTCCAAGCCTGAATGGTGTTTGGCATTTAAGCCATTTATCAGTGAGTGTTTTAGAGCCCTCTGGTACTGTCTCTTTAAGAGCTGTCTGCTTGCAGACATAATTAGTTTATATGGGGGACTGTGTGTTTCTCTGTTTGAGTACCACTCGAACTGCTGCCAATTCACTCCATTTTGCAGTCACTAGGAGTGCAAAGGGAACCTATCTGGAAAGATGTAACTGTTTGCCAGAAATTATTTAGAGGATAATGAAATTACAGTTTGTCTAACCTGCTTTCTTTTGCAGTCAGAACAGTGTCTGTCTAGTTCCCCATTCTGGTTTTGAACTGCTGAACTGGACCAATCAGTGTGGGGTAAGCTAGCTCTAAAATGGTGCCTTGGACGAATCAGAACTTGGACTCATAATCTGAGCCAGCCACAAGAGGATTGTATGGGCAGTGACTCTGGGAGATGTAGTTTAGACTTCAGTGCCTTTTTGGACCAACAGCAGCAGTCTATTGTGAGTGACAGCCAATCCAGTCAAGAACTGGGAGGAACTCAAAGGAAATGCCCGGTTTTGTCGGTTGGAGTTGGAGTTGAGCTTTGGCAGTGAAGAAGGAAGGAGCCCTGTGCTTTTTCAGTGTGCAGTTTTAGTCAAAAAACGTGTGTAAGGCCCAGAGTTCCGGTCTGCAGCTTGTTAGGACTGAATCCGTCCTGTGAAAAGAATCAAAGGATCTCTGAAGAGTAGAAACCAGGCTCACCCTGTAGAAGACTGGAAGAATTGCTGAAAATTGCACTCGGTCTGTCAGGAACTGAATCTGCTGTGTGTTCTCCGGTATTGTGCAGTAATTGCGTATCGGGATACAGATCGCCTGCCTGGTATAAGTACTTTTTTATATGGATGTGTGAAGAGGTTTGTGTACCCTCAAGTGAGCCCCTGCTGACATTGAAGGACCCTATCTTATTTGGAGGTCGTGAGTACTAATTCAGGGTCGCTTCCCTGTTGAATTGCCAATTAAATCCAAATGGAATTACTGTACTGCTGACTGTTTAATTCTCCTTTTCTCTGTGTGAAAGGGCCCCTACCAGCTGCCACGGTTTGGACTAGCCACTAGGGCTTGGGTACCCAGGGACAGTAACTGATAAGGATAGGCCTGTGCACAGAGCCATAGGTAGATTATTAGAGTGATAAGCTAATTAACCTGATTTCCCTGTCCTTGTTATATCCCCTAAATAAATCAGAGCTGCTTGTTTCAGCAAAGTTATACTGCCTGAGGTATTTGTCTATGTTAAAGTACTGTACTGTGATTGTTGCACTGTATCTCATTTCACAGGAGGTCCCAGTGCCGAACCAGACCTGGGGTAAGTGTATACTGTGAAGGTAATTCTGATATATGTGTGGGCCACTAGTGGGAAGAAAGGGGGGTTGCAGTGTCCCAGAGGGCTGTGACCAAGTTAGTTTAACTATTGCAAACCCTGACCTCTGGGTGGAGGCACCCGCCATTGGATCCAGGCCCCTCAACCTGTTAGTGGCAAATCAGGCAGGGGTAGTAGCCCCTGGGATAGCGCCATCTAGGGGTTACAAAGAAAACACGTTAAGATTGGAGCTATGAGACGAATATCAAATTCCATGATAAGAGAAACAAGATTGATTATGATCAATCAATTAATAATGCCGGTTATTGACTATGGAAGTCATATTTACAGACATGCAGCAAGAAAACATTTAAATAACTTGGATACACTTTATAATAAGCTTGCAAGATTTGTGTTAAGGTGTGATTTTAAAACTCATCATTGCACTATGTATATGGATTTGGGTTGGATTTACTTGGTTACTTGGTATTAGCGACAAAAGAAGGCCTAGGCCCATCGGGATTGTCCCCCACATTGTGGGATATTGTTTCCCAAGATAGTTTTAATCTAAAAGCCAGTTATCCAATTGATTTTTAAAGATGGTGATATTTGGGCATTCCACTAAATGTTGTGGTAGGTTATTCCACAGTTTAGATGCCCTAATAAAAAAAAAATATTGTCTTTTATTTGTTCTTGCCTTTACAATATTTAACTGTTTATTATGTAGTCTTGGTACTATCTTCCTTTCTGCATAAGAGATGCCACATGAGTCCATTAAGGCTGGGGACTGCATAATCCTAAATAATTGAAGAAGGTCACCTCTTGCCCTTCTTTGTTCAAGTGAATATAGGCCGGTTTTTTTTAATCTCATTTCATAAGTTAAGTGAGATAAGTAAGGAACCATTTTTGTTGCTCTGTGTTGTATTTGTTCAATCCTATTAATATCAGTAATTAAATAAGGGCTCCAAAATGGTGACCCATAATCCATATATGGCCGAATATGGGATCTGTATAAAGAAATTATACACTGCTCTGTTTTAGAAATAAAAGTATGATTTATTCGTCTAAGCAAGGAATTTGCAATATTAGCAGCTTTGTTACAGTGATCTTTAGATGACAGTTTGCAGTTTACCAAAATTCCCAAGTCTTTTTCACTAGTAACTGATTTAATGTTTATATTATTGAGCATATACATCTGTTTAGGATTATTAATTCCCATATGTAATACCGAGCATTTATTTTCGTTAAAGTACATTTTGTTTGTTATAACACACCACCCACTCTGACTCTCTGTGTCCTGCCAGTCAGCCAGCAGTGGACCCAGCTAACAATTACTGGAGAGAAACCCAAATGAGTGAGTTTGTTCACCAGAATTGCATGAGATACCTTATCAAATGCCTTGCTGAAGTCCAATAGAATAACATCAATGGGAATATTATTGTCCATATGCTTGCTTACATATTCATAGAAAGTGAGTAAATTAGTAGTACAGGAGTAACCCTGTTTAAATCCATGCTGAGTTGTATCTATAATATTTAAGGCGACCATTTCATGTTCAATGATAGTTTTAATAACTTTCTCCATCACCTTACAAGGGATGGATGTAAGACTTATAGGTCTATAATTTTCAATTTTAGAATGTGTCCCTTGTTTAAAGATAGGGGTGACAATAGCTGAGAGCCAATCTGTTGGGATTTTTGTTTCTTGTAGGGATTTGGTAAATATTATAGTAAGTGGTAAGGTAATGGTATCAAGTGTACCTAACAAAAATTTGGCATTAATATTGTCAGGGCCAGGACTGGTAGTTTTTGTTTATTGTTTTAAGTACAGTCATTACATTATGCGGGGAAATACTGTAGTCATGTGGACAAGTAGTAAAGTTTGAAGACTGGGTACAATTATCCGGTTGGGAAAAAACAGAACAAAAGTAATCATTTAATACTGTTGCCGTTTCAAATTCGGAAACAATTGTTGAATCTTTAATAACTATTGGGCCTACTGATCTATTATTCCCTTTTTTTTTCATTAAGGTAAGAATACAATGATTTATGAGAATCCTTTGTATGTACTATTCTAAATTCGAGATTTCGTTTTGCTGTGATTATAGAATTTTTTAAATCCTTAACTGATTTTCTGTATTTGTGTAATGCTTCCTCTCTAGCATTAATAGCACAGTTTTTTAGGATTTTAAAAAGTGATTGTTTAAGTTTAATTTGTTTTTTAATGGTGTTATTAAACCACAAGGGTATCTTTCCCTTTTTATTGTATTTATTTTTTATTGGAACATACTGATGTTCAAGATCATACATTTTTGTTTTGAGGTATGTCCATGCTTCTTCGGTGTTTAGTGATGAAAGCTTCTGCCCAATCAATGTTGCTAAGATTTTCATTAATTTTAGAAAATTTGCCTTTATCATATTGTTTGATCATAAGTTTATTGTTTAGAGTGTAAGAATCATAAGTTATAGAAAACTGTACAGCCATGTGATCGCTACTGCCCAGAGGGTCTGTAACAGTGAGATTATTTATTTTATTTTCATCATTAGTGATGAGTAAGTCTAAGATGTTATTCCCTCGAGTTGGTTCCTTAACTAATTGAACCAGACCCAGATCTATAACTGTTGATAGAAAAAGTTTATCATGTTGAGAGCTACCAGTCAAGGTTTCCCAATCAATTGATGGTAGATTGAAATCCCCTAAAATGAGGACTGTACCATTTGTAGCCAGAGGGGATATTTCTTTTGTTAGGGATAAAGTATAATCTATATCAGAAGTTGGAGGTCTATAGCAAGTACCTACTACCATCTTTGGTTGGCCTTGTAGTTGAAGGGTAACCCATATACTTTCATTTTGGGCATTAGAGGCTATCTCAAATGATGGAATATCATTCTTTATGTAGAGACATACCCCACCCTCTTCCTGTTACCTAATCTATTTTTAGTATAGAGTTTAAATCCTGGAATTTCTACTGATTCCATTAGACTTATGGGCTAGGGGGAATCTGGCTAAACCAGGTTCGTAATATATTTAAAAATCAATCCTTAGATAACGTAAAAAACAAATTACAAAAACCAAAACATGGTTTAAATTTAAGAAAAACTGGTGCTAGAGATTTAGTAATACCAAAGTTAAAAAATCGATTTAGTGAAATGACTCTTCAATATCAAGTAGCTAAAAGTTGGAATTGTCTTCTTCCTTTTTTACGTGAACTAACTACTGATCATGTTTTTAAAAATGGTCTGAATCACAAACTTAGTTTTCGTTGTTGCTGTAATAGGTGAAATTAATATAAATCTAAAAATGCTAATATGCCTGTTATTGATGAGTTTGTAAACTCTGATGTATTGTTCTGTACTTTTCTGTAACCTGTATTGTTATAAATGTATAGTTGTAATAATTTTGCATAATGTAAACAGGTAAGCCTTGTGAACAGGGATTTTCGGAACTCTAATGGCTGTATCACTGTATAAATAAAATTTTACCATACCATACTATACCATAAATGTATTGTTTGTGGTTGGAATGAGCAATCTAAACAGTAAGAAGGTCTGAACTAAGTCTGAAGTAAGTAGCTCTTCTGTTCCAAGCTACCTCCGTATACTAGCTCAACACCTATCCTTCACCCTCCTCCTTCTCGTAGCGGGAGACATACACCCAAATCCGGGACCCTCGACCACCACATCCTCACCAACCTCAGCTGGCACCCCCACCCCACATCCCATCCCCTCCCAACTGCCAGGTTACCCCCTCCACAAAGGCCTCCATCTCCTTCACCTAAATATTCGTAGCCTACCACTTAAAATCGACCAGCTACAAGTTCTCGCTGCCCTACATGCCCCTGATGTCCTCATCCTCTCTGAAACAGTCCCGACTCCTCAGTCGCAATCCCTGGTTACACGATGGCCCACCAGGACAGGGCCACAAGAGGTGACAGCGTAGCCATCTTCATAAGTTTGGACATACGCTACAAAATAATCTCATCTAAAACTGAACCTAAAGAGTATGAACTCTTGCTGCTCCAGCTCACACTACCTTTCTCGCTGCCCGTATTCGTTACCGGAATCTACTGCCGACCAGGCACCCCTGCCACAACTGTACTGACCTTCTTACACAAATCAGTTCACGAGCGCCCACCGGGGAATTATATGCTGTGGGTGACCTTAACCTAAACTGGTTAGCCCTGGCCCTCAACAAAACCCGGACGAATGTTGCTGCCCTCAATTTAACTCAACTCATCACTGAGCTCACCGGCCTAAACCTTAAATCAGGTAACCACTCCCTTATCGACTGGGCTCTGACCTCCCATCCTCACAGAGTCATCCAAACAGGCCTACTCCCTGACTCTATGAGTGATCACCATGTCATCTACCTTGTTCGCAAAATCCACCCTCTCAAATCCCCACCTAAGTTCTTAGTCCAATGGTCGTTCAAATCCCTAAGCCACACTCCCCTCCTAAATGACCTTGTTCTAGCTAACTGGCTCCCCCCCCAACCTGATAGATGACACCCTACTTCACTTCAAAAACACATTCCTTAAGATATGGGATTCCCACGCCTGCCATCGACGATTAGGGGCACGCTGGTACCCACCTGTCTTGGATCTCCTAAGAGCTCACTGCTTGTATGAATGCCGTGACTCAGCATGGCGGAGCCTTCAAAGCCTCAGCCCTCACTCTCAGGACCTCTCCCACTACCGTATCTGCGCAACATGTGCACTAGAGCAACTCGGCTAGCTAAAGAGAGTACTTTAGATCCTCCCTCCAATCTAACCTTAATAGCCCCTCCAAATTCTGGAAGGTCATACACTCCCTCTTCTTACCCCCAGCAGCCAAGCCCTTGCCTCTCCTTAGTGTAAACAACTCCACACTCTCGGATCCTATCTCAGTCGGTGCTGAGTTTAACTTATATTTCTCCACCTGTGCTTCCTTGCTTCTTTCCTCCTTACCCCCCATGCCACCATCTCCACCACCTGCAGGGCAAAAACTACCTCAAAATACAGGTATTTTCTCCTTCAGGGAATTCTCTCCGGATGAAGCTCTAGAAGCCCTGCTAACATTAAGTCCCTCAAGTGGGAATTCCCCGGATGGACTAGACCCCAAACTTCTGTTCCTCTTGGCCTCTGCCATAGACACCCCTATTGCCTACCTCCTAAATCTGTCCTTCGCCACTGCATCTATCCCTCTGTCCTGGAAGCACGCCATTGTCATCCCTCTCCACAAAGGGGGCGCCTCCTCCTCCACCTCAAACTATCAGCCAATCTCCCTCCTCCCTGCTCTGGCGAAGCTGCAAGAACACTTAGTGCTTAGCCAGATAACCTCCTATCTCGCTGACTCAAATTTCTTCACACACTACCAGTCCGGATTCAGGAAAGATCACTCCACTGCCCCCTTTTTACTAAGGCTCACTGACACCATCCAATCTAGAATGGATAGAGGTCTCATCACCTCTGCCATTTTCATCGATCTGGCCAAAGCCTTCGATACAGTCTCCCACACTCTGTTACTATCTAGCCTCTCTGACTCTGGCCTCTCCACATCTGCTACTGCCTGGTTCAGTGCCTATCTTATAGACCGCACTCAATCTGTCAGGATTACGGATGCCATATCCCTTCCCCCGTCTACCGGTGTCCCCCAAGGATCGGTGCTTGGGCCTATCCTATTCTCTATTTTTCTAAACAACCTACCCCAAACTTGTTCTGCCCCTCGATCCACATGTATGCTGACGATACTGTCCTATTTTCTTCTGGCTCCTCCCCAGCCTCAGTTGCCTCTACCCTCCAGGTGGATTTTAACAAAGTCCAGCTCTGGTTCAACTCTCACTAGCTCTCTCTAAATGCTAATAAAACTGTAACTATGACTTTTGGTACATCCCAACGACTAGCCAGGCTCCCCTCCCTCCCACTTTTCCACACCCTTGATGGGTCGGAGCTGGAGGATGTCACCTCCTTCTGGTATCTTGGAGTTTGGCTTGACCGCCACCTCACTTTTGCAGTCCATGCTGACTCTATACTAACAAAACTCCGCCCCAAGCTCGGAGCTTTATATCGGAACCGTTCTGGCCTCCCCTATCCGGTCCGTCGTGAGCTTATCCAGAAGATGATACTTCCCTCCTTCAATTATTGTGATATTGTTTACAGTGCTGCCCACAAGTCAGTTTTATCCAAACTGGATACCCTTTTTAATGCTTTCTGCCAGTTCGCTCTTGATGCTCCTCCTCGCACCCACTGCTGCGAGCTATACTGCTCCCTTGAGAACCGCCGCCTAATACACTGTGCCAAGTTTTTCAAACAACATGAACTCTTGCTGACTATGGCAGTTAGGTCCTGCCTTTCAACTGCCCCGGAGAACAAAGAGTTAAACTTTCCATGGCCAGCATGGAATGTTCACCGCGAGCTTGGTTGAAGCCCCTGTCTGCTGTTGTTTAAACTCCAACCATCAGATTCTTTACTCTGCCTCACTGAACAGTCCCTCCGGAGATTTCTCCTTTGCTCGGCTCAAAAATGTCGGTTAAAGTGTCGTTTTTCGCTCAGTTTCTACCGAATTTCTGCTACCGAATCTGTCGGTTTAAGTCTCTGTCTGTGGTACCGTGAGTACTAGATAGGTTCAGGGATTTATTTAACTCTAAAAATTGATTAGCGTTTTGCTCATAAAAGTGCTAAATCTTTGTAAAAATGCATATCTCTTGCCTCACTATGTTTAACAAACACAGCACTTCTAGAAAATCTATGTAAATACTTTCTGTACAGTTAGTATAGTCCCAACAAAAAAACTGCTAATCAATTATTTAAAACCCTGAGGTTTTACATTTAGTTTCTGTGTGGAACTTGTAAATTTCAGATCGGTTCGGCTGAACCGATCAGTTTAGTTTAAAAAAGTTTGTGCATTTACTTAGAGTGTGGTAACCGGTCCGTATCGGTTCTAAAAAAACCCGGATTTTATTACGTTTTTTCCAAGACCTGCTAACCGCAGTCAGGAACCGACAGAGGGAGTCTTGCCCTGGTAGTTGCGAAAAAAGGTATGTTTTGGATAGGATTGGTCATGTCTGAGAAACCCAAGAAAAAACGGGCCCACTGGGTTTCAACACTGCAGTGTGTGTGGGGAAGTCTTTGCTAATGCTGATCCCCACACCACCTGTGTTTATTGTCTGGGGTTTGACCACCTCGATTCAGACTGCCAAATTTGTAAGAATTTTCCCAAAGCTACCCTGGATAAGAGAGTAGGTAGACTGAGGGAAGGAGGCCGAGAGTCCGCTGGCCCAGATGGCCAGCCCGGTTCGGTTCCGACCGAACCAGAAGGAGTGCCCTCTGACCAGGGCGATACTTCTTCGGGCAAGAGGAGAGCCGATTCTGAGGAGTCGGTTCCGGTTAAAAGGAAGAGAAATGATAAATCGTCCGGTTCGGATCCAGAAATTCATACTCTGACCACTGATGAGATAGCCAAAGCGATAAGAATAGTGCAATCACTAACTTTGGTTCTGGACGAACCGGCACCATCTGGCAGGGGCTCGGTTCGGTCGTTTCCACCGGTTCCGGATTACACTTCAGAAGAATTTTATGAACTGGAGGAGGAGGAGGGAGAGTATGAGGATGATGATGGTGATTATGAAAGTCTGAATGTGCCTATTGACCTGGACATCTCCCCAGACAGACCTTCAGGTATTTCTCCTCCTAGGCTGTCTGAGTCCCCTTCCCACTTTTTGTTTTACAAAAAAGTGGCTGAAACCCTTCAGCTTCCAATGGAAGAAGCAGTAGAGGATCAGGAGGAGCCTGATTTTGTTGAAATGATGGACATCCCAGAGTCCAGGAGACTGTCTATTCCCCTCCATAAATCTTTTGGGAAACAGACAAATAAAATTCTTAAGACTCCTAACTCCATACCTCCTGTGGACAGATGAATGGACAAGAGGTACACCCTTTCAGGCTTGGACATGGAGTTCCCTCTCAGCAATGCAGCCATGTTGGAGTAGTGCAGGCTGCTGCCTGTGATAAGGCAAATATCCCCTGGCATCACACCCCAGATAAGGACTCCAGGAGGATTGATGCCATGGCAAAAGAAGCAGTACATGGCAGCATCTTTGGGACTTAGGCAGGCTAACTATATGGCCTACACAGCAGCTAGATACCAGAAGTCCAGATGGGACACTGTGCTGGCTCTGGCTAAACAAGCCCCGACCAGCTTGCCAAGGAGCTGGAACAGGTGGCTGCAGATGGGATTGAGGCATCCAAGGTGCAATTTCATGCTGTGGACTCCAGTGATGTTTCATCAAGAGTCATGGCTACATCTGTGGCCCTTGGAGGATGGCTTGGCTCAGATGTACTAGCCTATCACAGGATACCCAGACTAAGGCCATGGATTTCCTGTTATTGGTAATTCTCTGTTTGGGGAGCAGACAGAGAACTACATGAAAAAGATGGACAGTACAGGACCACCTACAGGAGTGCTCAGGCCAAAGAAAGGCAAGCCACTCCTCAAAGACAGCAGTCCAGGGGCAGGGGCAGGCCTTTCCAAGGCCTTTTTACCAAGCCCAGGCCTCCTCTTCTTCTTATGCTCAGAGGGGGTTCTTCAGAGGGAGAGGCAGACGGGGAATGAGCAGGCCTGCTTCCACCCCTCAGCCTAAAGCCCCTGCCAAGCTGACACCCTGATGGGTCTGCCTGGGCCGATTCTCCAATACCTGTAGGGGGCAGACTGGCTTACTTTGTCCAGGACTGGAAGTCTCTGACATCAGACAAGTGGGTCCTGGAAGTAGTAAGCCAGGGACTGGTTCTCAGTTTCAGAAATTTCCCAAGATGAGAACCAGATCCTTTCCACCTGCAAATCCATCAGAGACCCTTGCCCTAGAGGCAGAGATTTCTTCCCTCCTGGCTCTCAGAGCCATAGAGAGGGTTTCTACCCTACACAAGGGCAAATGATTGTACTCCAGGTACTTCCTAACCCCCAAAAAGACAGGAGAATGGAGGCCCATCCTGGACCTAAGATATCTGAACAAGCACCTTTTAAAACCAAAGTTCAAAATGGTGACTCTGGGAATAATTCTGCCCTCTCTAAGGCCAGGGGACTGGCTAGCCTCCCTGGACCTCAAAGATGCCTATTTTCACATTCCCATTAGGTGCTCCCACAGAAAGTACCTCAGGTTCGAGTTGCCCTCAGGCCATTATCAATTCAGAGCAATGCCCTTTGGCCTAACATCAGCCCCAAGGGTGTTCACAAAGTGCCTGGCAGTAGTGGTTGCTTTCCTAAGGAGAAAAAAGGTCTCCATCTTTCCATACTTGGACGACTGGCTCATAGTGGGTCAGTCTCCAGATCAAGTCAAGTCACATCTGCAAATAACTCAGCAAGTACTCACTTCCTTAGGATTCCTCCTCAACCTTCCAAAGTCAGTTCTCGAGCCAGTACAGCTCCTCACCTTCATAGGGGCAGAGCTGGATACAGTAAGGGCAAGAGCCTTCCTTCCCCTGGACAGGGCAAGGACCCTTATGGAACTGGCCTCTTCATTCACCCTTCAGGTGTCTCGACCAGCAAGGCATTTCCTGCAGCTTCTGGGCCACATGGCAGCCTCTACAGCAGTGGTCCAGGGAGCAAGATTTCAGATGAGGGACATTCAGTTTCACTTAAGAGCCTTCTGGTCCCAAAGAAAGGATTCCCTTACCAAACTAGTCCTAGTGACTCGAACCCTGATCCAGGCTTTGCAATGGTGGCAGGATCAGGACAATTTGAGACAAGGAGTTCCTTTTGTCACTCAGTCTCATTCAGTGATACTCACCACAGATGCCTCCTGCTGGGCTGGGAGCCCACCTGGGGATCTTACCACCCAAGGGCTGTGGTCACCTCAAGAATCTCTGCTTCACATCAATCTCTTGGAACTCAGAGTGGTGTTTCTGGCACTGCAGCTTTTCCAAATCTGTACAGAACAAGGTGGTCCAGATCAGAACAGACAATACCACCACAATGTGGTACATCAACAAGCAAGGAGGCACTCAGTCTACGGCCTTGTGCACAGAAGCAATGAAGTTGTGGTCCCTGGCCTATTCCCTGCAAACCTCTCTGATAGCAGTTCACCTCCCAGGGAAGGACAATGTCCTAGCAGATGCTCTCAGCAGGATATTCCAGGGCCATCACGAAAGGACCCTAGATCCCCTAGTTTTGAAAGTGATTTTCTCGAGATGGGGCACTCCACAGATAGATCTTTTTGCAGCCCCAGACAATCACCAACTTCCTCTCTTTTGTTGCAGACCCCAGTCTTGGGCTCAGTCCTCCTGGATGCTCTGATTCTGAATTGGGAAGGGAAATTTCCGTATGCTTTTCCCCTTCCTTCTCCTGTTCAAGGTGTTAGTCTAGATAAGGTCACAACCATGCAGAGTGATTCTGATTGCTCCAGACTGGGCCAGACAGCCCTGGTGCCCCCTGTTGCTGTCCTTAGCAGTCCACCTTCCCCTGTCTCTTCCCAGTAATTACAACCTGTTGACATCCTCTCAGGGGAGGATTTGGTACCTGAACCTCAAGTCTCTCAATCTCAAGGCATGGCTCTTGAAGAGTTAGAGTTTGCTGATCTGCAGCTTTCTCACGGGGTTCTGGATATCCTTAAGGCTTCTCGAAAGCCTTCCACCAGAAAGACTTACAACTCCAAATGGAAAAGGTTCATTATTTGGTGCTCTAATAAGGATATTTCTCCAGAATCTGCTGGTTTGCCTACAGTTCTGGACTATATGGTTCATCTTAATGGCCTAGGCCTTAGGCCAGCTACACTTAAAGTGCATTTGGCAGCTGTTTCTGCCTTCTTGTCAGTAGGCAAGCCCTCTCCTCTGTCAGCCCATCCTGTGTTTTGTAAGTTCTTCAAGGGATTGCTGCACACCAATCCTCCCTTTAGGGACCCTGCTCCTGCTTGGGACCTTAATGGTTGCATTGCTCAGCTTATGCAACCCCCCTTTGAGCCTTTGTCCTCTGCAGAGCTTAAGTACTTGACTTGGAAAACTGTGTTTTGTAGCCATTACCTCTGCCAGGCATATCAGTGAATTGCAAGCCCTGTCAGTGGAGCCTGATTTCATCTCTTTCCATAGAGATAAAGTGGTCCTAAGAACTAACAATAAGTTTTTGCCTAAGGTGGTTTCAGATTTCCACCTTAACCAGTGTATGTCTCTCCCTGTTTTCTTCACTGACCACTCCTCCTCTGGAGAGAGGAGGCTGCACAGCTTGGATGTTAAAAGGGCCCTCAGCTACTACATAGAGCGCACCAAGGGTCACAGGTTTGAGTCCCTCCAATTGTTCCTCACATATGGAGAGGTTGGTAAGGGCAAACCTGCCACTAAGAGATCTATTGCCAGGTGGATTGTCTCTTGTATATAATCCTGCTATGAAAAACTGGGTAGAACCCACCCTCAGGCCTGAGGGCTCACTCTACTAGAGGTACAGCTGCTTCCCTGGCTGCTGCCAGGGATATTCCTATCTTAGAAATTTGTCAAGCAGCCACCTGGAAAACAGTGCATACATTCACCAAGCATTACTCTCTGGATATCCAGGCTAGGAGTGATGCTCGGTTTGGCACAGCAGTACTTCAGAGCCTATTCCCAAAGTAGGTTCTGTCCCTCCTCCATGGAGGTACTGCTTGGTAGTCTGCATATGTCAGAATACAGCAAGACTTCATGTTGTTTGAAGAAAAAATTACTCACCTTAGTAATGTTGATCTTCCTGGACTAAGTCTCCATCACTCATTCACACTAGTGGGATAGCGCCGGGCGCTAGGATAGCGAGGAGCCAAAATTTCTGAAGGGCGGCAGTAGGACCCAGCATGCGTGGCACCACGAGAGACTGACTTCGTGCCTGTGTAGGCTATCTCGGCGTCGACCCTCCAACCGCCTCAGTTCCTTTTCTCCCACCATCGAGTGCGCTTGGATGTCGACGTCGCTCGTCTGCCAGAGTCAAAGTTTTCGTCTATACGACAGCAGCTTTTAGTGTTTAATTTAAATGTTTTAATTTAACTATTTAGTAGTAATTTTTATTTTCGAATAAGAAGATTATGAAGAAATTCTTTCCTGCCATCCGCAGTCGTCCTTAGGCGGTAGCGGTTATGGTAGGAAGACTTCGTTGAAAGTTGTTATGGCAGAGGGCTGTGCCGGTCCGCCACCAGCAGTAACGGAGTTCTGACTATGGACAGTCCTGTGCTCGGTGGGGAGGACAGTCCACAGAAGCACGAATCTGGCGGTGCCGGGGATCCAGTTCCGCTTAGCCTCGAGCTCTTCTTCTTCGTTTGGGGAAGAAGAATCGGTGCCGCTCGAGGTTGCCTGTTGGTATGTCTGCACGAGGATTGTTCGTTGGTAGGGGCGATAGGCCTGAACCGACTTTCGTGGGTTCCCCCTTGGCTCCGCTTCTAATGGCTGCATTCTCGACTCCGGACTCCATCTCTGTCCTCGTTGGAGTTCCGGTGAGCAGTTTCACCTCTGGGCCGCTCCTGTGGAGCAGGGGGTTTGACTCCTTTTTTCCTGGTTGTGTTCCTGGTTTCTGGCCTCGGGCCTCGGGCCGTTGGACGGAGCTGGGTCAATTGGATCTGAATGAGCGCGGTGCCCTCTTGGTGCCTTCGCCATCCTGTCAGCCCTCGTGCCTACCCCTCTTCCTTTTCCATGCAGGGCCAGCACGGGCACCACCTTTCTCTTCTTTTCCATTGGCTTTCCATGGTGTTTTCCTGGCGTTGTGCGGACACCTTAGTGGCGCCGCGGGTTAGTGCCGTGCCTCTGGTTTGGCATGGGTGCCATAGGCGGCACCGCTGGTGTTTGGGTTGGCGCCGGGACTCGGCACCGTGGCTTGGTGCCATGCTTGGCACTGTACTGGGTGCTGCAGTCGGCGCCGTGGCTCTGTGCTGCGCTTGGCGCTGTGCTCAGTGCCGTGGTCGACACAGTACTGGGTGCCGCAGTCGGCGCTGTGGCTAGGCGCTGTGCTCAGTGCCATGGTCGGCACCGTGGTCTGTGCTGCAGTCGGCACCGTGGCTCATGCTGTGCTCGGCGCCATGCTTGGTGCCATGGGTGCTTCATTGTCGGCGCCGCTAGCAGTGTTGTGGGTGTCTCCACGGTGCCGCTGATGCCCGCGGGCACCCGCGGGTGCTGCGGGCAGTGCCATGCACCCGTGGGTGGGCGCGGATGGCGCCCGAGCACCCGCGTGCCGCGGGTGGCGCTGGGCACCCGTGGGTGCCACCTGGCACCACAGGTGGCATGGGTGCCATGGGTTTCTTGGGTGCCATGGTACCATGGGTGCCATGGGCATCGGGGGTGCCCTTGCGTGCCATTGCTGCCATTGGTACCAAGGATACCTGTGGGTTCTGCTGTGGGTGCCCTCTGGTGTCTCTCAGGTTGGCATGGTTACTGCTTGGTGCCCTCCTGTGCCACAAGTGATGCTAGTGCCTCAGGGGTGCCAGTTGGTGCTGTCTGACAGAACTAGGGAAAGATCTGTGTTTGCAGACCTCTCTTCCACAGGACTTGTGTTGGGATGTTTCCATGGAATGAATTCCTATTCTGCGGATTATTTCCACACATTTTAGTGGGTGGCGGTCTGCATCGGATCTCCTCATCCAGCGATTTTCCGCTGATGGGACTCTTCTGTTCTGTTTCTGTCAGTGGAATCTCTCATTCCGCTCAGCACTTTCTCAGCCCCCTACGTGGTGCCAAGCTTCTCGACACCCTTCCTGGTGGCAGAATCTCTAGTGGCTCTAACCGAAACCACTTTTTGGGGTCCTTCTGTGGTAGAAAGGCATCTGGATGAGTCTCTCCCTGCCCTTCTGGTCAGTGATACAGCGGATGACTCATTTTATATACTGAAAGACACGCCCTCTCTATCATCAGAGTCTGTGATGCAAGCTCTTTTAGTAGTTCCTCATTTATGGGGTCCACCGTAGTGTTCAGACTGGATCTGTGGACTATATACCTCTGCGTCTAGACTTTTTCAGTGGTCAAGACAATTACACTCTTTGGAACATTTTAATTCAATGGTCGGGAGCTGCATAGACTGTCCCACTCCTTTGATAGGGGTATGCAGCCCGTTTTTGATGCTGCTCCTCTGGTGGCTGCTTCGCCACAGGTAGTTAACATCTGTCTGGCTATTATTAGTCCAGTCAGGGGTTCAGTTATGGATCTTCAGGCTCCTCCTGCTCCTCAGAGGGATAACATCCTTGTTATTTCTGTATCAGGCAATCCTTGCCAAATAGCAGCCAGCAACCTTGTCAGGCTCGGACTAATGATATTTAAAAAAAAAAAAAAAAAAAAAAAGAGGGGTGTCAGAATTATCACAGCACAGGGCCTAGTTGGAATTTCCCGATACCACACTTGGATCTGATCAGGTTCCGCCTCAACCTTGAGGCGGTCATCTCTAAACCTAAGTAAAGAGTACCTGTTTTCTTCTATCCCTAGGGGGCAGTCCGATCCAGCAGTGGTATAGCTCACCTCTTTTCTCTAGAGAATTTCTCTTATTCCGAGATATTTCCAAAACCTAGGCATCTAACCAGTCTGTTAGTCCCCTTTTTGTTTTTTAATCAGGCTTTCTTCTCCTGATCAGAGCCTTGCAGCAACAGAAGTGACTCTTCAGCAAGTCGGAACTTAGATTCCTACTTCCATGTTTGCTTCAACTTAACAGATGACATGCTTCTTTCTTGACCATTGGTCAAGTAGGTTCTTTCTAAGGTAGCTTCGCAAATATTCACATACAGTCATACTACCCTGAACCTGTACACTTTACCTCCGGCTCTTGCAGTTCCTGAGGTCCTTTACATTAGATTAGTGCATGTCTTTGACACTATTAATTTTGGTCCTAGATCAAATCGTGAGGCCAGGTTCTTGCCGCTTCTCCTAGAGTAGTTGCGGCTGCCTGGCAGACTTTAATTTTTTGCCCATTGTAGTTGTCGGCAAGGTGACGAGTTACAACTCGAGCGTTTATCTTGTAGGCACTATGTTATAGATGCTCTTACAAGACAGCTCTTTTTATTAACAGGACAGTCCTTGGCTGTCCTTTCTGAGTGAACCCTATCTCCTACCACCCTACTCAGGGTTGTTGATTTTAGCTTGGTACTCTCCCACTAGTGTGAATGAGTGATGGAGACTTAGTCCAGGAAGATATGGAAATTACGTACTTACCGTAATTATTGATCTTCTTGGACAGTCTCCATCACTCATTCACACGCCCACCCACCATCCCCTGGGTTCACTCGTTTTTCTTTCCTGGTCTTCATGGCCTATGGTTCGGACTGTGAAGACATTGTTCTTTGACCTTCTTACAAAGGCCATCTGGGCCCAGACACTCAGAATGAGTTATTCTCATTAGTTACGCTGCACCTCCTTGGTCGAAAAGGTACTGAGGCGGTTGGAGGGTCGACGCTGAGATAGCCTATACAGGCGCGAGTCAGTCTCGCGGTGCCGTGTGTGCGTGGTCCTACCTCGGCGCCGGGCCCTTCAGAAAATTTTTGGCTCCCGCTTGGTCCTAGCAATCCCACTAGTGTGAATGAGTGATGGAGACTGTCCAAGAAGATCAATAATTACGGTAAGTACGTAATTTCCATTTTCTTCTAATGGAGTCTTGCCTGTATTCTGACCTCCCCCCCCCCCGCCTTCCCTCCTAGAACCTCGTTTTTGGGATGTGGGTGGGCAGGAGCAGTGTTGGCACCCTAGGAGTGCCCCTTTTTCACCCTCCTTTACTTTGGGTGTGTGTTGTGTTTCGTTTTTTGGGTTTCCTGACTTGAGTCTTTGCTTTGAAACCAAAAACCCTTTTTAATAAATTTAGTTGGCAGTTGGCTAGTGTGAGTTTTACAGTTTCCACACAGAACTTCTAGTGAGTATTGCTCGTAAAGATCTGATGGTTGGAGTTTAAACAGCAGACAGGGGCTTCAACCGAGCTTGCGGTGAACATTCCATGTTGGCCATGGAAGTTTAACTCTTTGTTCTCCGGGGCAGTTGAAAGGCAGGACCTAACTGCCATAGTCAGAATACAGCAAGACTCCATTAGAAGAAACACATTATTAAGGTGAGTAATTTTTTCATCTCGAAGAACTGGTTTGGTACCCTCCCAGTGTATCTGACCACCGTGCTATCGCCCCCTCTGGCACCCACCTATGCTCTGAGGTCCCTAGACTCCCGGCTCCTGTTAGTCCCCAGAAGTCGGACCCAAGCTGGCCAGGCCACCTTCTCTCACCGTTTCCCTCAACTCTGGAACTCTTTCCTCTCTGAAATTCACCACTCTTCCTCTGTCCGCTCACTATCCTATGCCCTTGCCAACCACTGCTCAGTAAACTGCTCCTGCAGCTAACTCTCCAATCTATTCTGCCTCAGACACTCCTATATTTCTTCTCCCAGTAGGCCCAATGGTGCTACTTCGCTAACCACACCCAACTACTGCACTTGATCCCAACTTTTGAGCTAGCTAGCTTGCACTTACCCCTATCTCATTATATACCACAACCCAATACCTTAGCAGGATTTCCTCATTGTAACTGTTACTCTCGACTATTAGGGTATATGTATTAATCCACACTCACCTATTCCTGTCAAACATATGCAGCTGTATTATCTAATTATATGTTGTCAAGGTATAAAGCATGACTTTCCCATGTAATTGCTACTCTACTATAAGTAAGGGTAAATTGTCAGCTACTCCGAACTATTTCTGTCAAATGTTTTCAACTGTATTGTAATTGTATGTATATATGTCAGGACCTGGACTACCCTTGTCCTCTTCCCCACTGTACCTCTCCCTCCAGGTCGCACCGGGAGATGAGCAGTTCTTGCTCAGTGTGCTTTTCCTGGTGAAACAATTTTAATAAATAAATAAATAAATTTTAATTTACAGTATTAGTAATGTAATCGTGCATAATTTCTATAAATAAATTCGAGGTCTGATAATAATGTAGCCAGGGTATGTGTTAACTTGCTTTGATCTCTCACAACATGTTGTAGTAGTAGTAGTAGTAATAAATATCTTATTCTGAAAATTCAGAAAAGAATAGCCCAATTGAGCCGAGGCTCATTTTCAGTGGGGCCCCAATGTATAAAACAAATAGTTACACAGAATATGTACATAAATACAAGCATAGCAAAAACAATATACAACCTGTATCAAAAGACACAATATTGTACATGACAGACATGTAGATGTTTCTCAATTAATTACAACAAACGTTATGTATTTCAGCACTTTTTACAAGCCAAGATCTTATCTGATGCCAAGATGGAGACGATATTGACTTGCTGTATAATGTGCTATTTTTGAGAATGAAAGAGATCATGCCATTTATTAGGAAAAAAATCATTGTTTAGATACATAGACACTGTCAACAGATAAGGGTCTATAGCCCACCCAGTCTGCCCATTTGAGCTTGTAAGTTCCCTTTATGTTTTTCTATATTATTATTTTTATATTTTTTGGAAGTTTTGTGTAGGCTTGATAGTATTCCTGAAATGTCAGAGATCTTCCTGGGGAACTTGCAAGATACTGGTATATAAATATACCAGTTACAAAATTCCTGATCAAACTACTGGAAACAGAAGACTGTTTTTGTCGTTTTATAATATGATGTACTAAATGTATATTTACTGAGTTGCTGGATCAGGGCCTTGAAGAAAATAAGAACATGTACTTAACTCATTCAGGATTCCATCAGGTGGACAGAAAAAAAGTCTATGAGAATTTGTCTGAAAACTAACAACTATAAGATGCAAAACTAGAATGTGTGTGTGTGTGTGTGTGTGTGTGTGTGTATATATATATATATATATATATAGGGAAATGTCTCTATTCTCAATAAATTTGTTTACAGGCATTAGTAGTATCTTTTGAAAGATTGTCCGACTTGTGATTACTAATTCTGAGTATAGTTCATGAAATAGTGAGTGTGATATTTGTTATTTCAAATAGTCCCCCATTGTGCCTTATGCATACCATGTAAATCTAAATAATTCCAAGGCCATCTTGACATATAATACAGAGCTCTTTTCCTGATAAAAGGCTGATGATATAATAAATAAAGAACAAAGTCAAATAAAGAACCAGTGGCTTATGGAAAAATCTACAGGGATTTGATTCTGCCACTGCGGGGAAAACACAGGAAAAATGAGGACTTCTTACAGGGAAATGGTTATTTGGATCTGGGTGCACTGAATATTTCTTATCCTATATTTTGTATCCTGGGTAGGGCAGGAGAGATGCTGTATCTCATTGTCATAGGGATCTTCATTTACACATTTTTGCACTGTATTTACTCAGGCTGTCCCAGATTAGATGCAATATCTTGTTTTCAGTGGGGTCACAATTTTACCATTTTTATAATGTGTTTATTCAGGGTACCTAGTCCAGGGCCCCAGTATTCAAAGGACATGTGCAGCACGTCCCGGCGGAAAAGGGAGATGTGCCGTGCAACTCCAACAATGTGCAGCAGTGTGATATTCAAATGTGCGGGATGTGCTGGCCACAAGGGAATGGACCAGGGCACACACAAATGGTATGCCGTTCAAGTCGAGGGGGCATTCCCATGCATATGCCGTGCTGTGGCATATTCAGTGGGAATGAGTCCCTTGCAGTCCAGAGCACCACGGCCCACAGTTAGGCCACGAATAGCTAACCTAACCTGGCCAGCCACCCACAGGCAGGCTGCGGATGTGCATCCAGGTGCACAGCAGCCTGGCAGCCCTGGTGGACTAGAGGTACTCCCTTTCCATCCCCAATCGATCCATCTCCCTCCCTGAAGAGCTCCATAGTGTAGGGTCCCCCAGAATCGATCGCACCAGAGGAAGCTATGGTCCATATCCATAGTGTAGAGGACCCCCACCCACTGTCCCTGTACGCAGACACCCTCACTCCCCCCATACCTGACCTGTTGCAAAGACTGGCACTGCCTTCCACACCCTGCCATGGCCAGCCATTAGCTGCACTGAACCCAGGCTGGGGACTTGCACTCTGGAATGACCCAACTGGCTGTACCGTGCATTAGGGCACCACATAAGCTGCGGACCCACCAGTGTATGCAGCCATGTGTACATCCCTGGCAAACCATGAGGGGGAATTTACATGCCTCCAGTGCAAGCCTTGCTGATGCTGTATCTTCCTGCTGTCATACACCGCTACAAGTCCACACTTTTCCCTGGTCCCATGTGTAACATGCCACCCTCTGAATTGCTGAGGTATCCTAGGTGCCATGGGGTGCAGTATCCTGTAATGGCATTTGCAGTGTATGCTTCAGGATATGGATAGTTCATCCACAGTTCCCCAACTGTACAAATGAATGGGAAGTCGGCTGTAACATGCCTGTTTTGAGACCTGTGTGAGTGGATACAGCATCGGCTGTCACACGTACTGAGCAGTGGAATGGCACCGGGATAATGGATCCGCATGTGAGTGCCTGAGGTGTATGGCCACTGGGTGTTATCACCCACACACAGCTCATGCCTACATATAACACATTCCAGCATCCTACTGGAGTGCTCTGCCACCCGCCGATAAAGTGGTATGATCCCATTACAGAGCCAGTTATGCCATAATGGGATGGGCTGGGGGGCAGGGAGGGGGTGTCTGTGCATTGTTGAGGGAGCAGGGCCACTACACTATGGACATGGACTGTAAGTGTATTCGGTGCAATCAGGGATGGAATCGGGTAGCTACAGTATGGAAATGATAGAGCCTGGACTCCAGTAGGATTGGGGCTGATGGAATGGGTGGGGGTGCCACTTTACCACTAAAGACTTCGGGGCCTGTCCCACATGGGAGCAATCAGGGTTGGGGCTTGGGGCCGAGAGCTGCTCCGGCACATTCATCCCCGTGCCAATATGCAAATGGGCCGGTACTGAGCATGCATAAGGCCCTTTTGCACCCCGCATGTTCAATTAGTTCATTTGCATTCCTGGGCTGAATATCGCCCGTGGGGGCTATGGCTCATACCGGTATGTCAATTCCACTCATAAGTCTTTCCGGGTTCCTTTTTTTTTGTGGAAAATAGAAAAAAATAGAAAATAATAGGGAGTAAGACTTTACGGATAATTGTAACTGTTCAAAAAATAAGTCTCACTCTACCCAAACAACCTTGAAAAAATATGAATTCAGAGACTTTTTTATTTCTTATTGTCTTTTATTTTAGTTTCCAAGTTTCATAATCACATAATCCTGTGTTTTCTTTTATAAATCCAAGTTTCAAATTCTCATGCTCCTAAGATTACTCTTATAAGTGACGTTTCAGAACTTTAATTTGTTCCTTCATCAGACTTGGAGCTTTGTTTAATGATGTTCTAAACAAAGAAAAAATAAAATTATAAATGCTGTTATCATAAATTTATGTATTTTTTAAATCTTAATATGAAGAATGAACTTGAATAGGAATTGTTTATATGTGAATAAATTCAACTCAGCATCAGGTGGAACAAACCTGCCATTGGACCTGTTTTTAGAATACAGAAAGCTCCAAGTCTGATGAAGGATGCTGCCGCCTGGCCGCTGGCGGGGGAGCGGGTGGGGCTGAGTGGTGGGTGAACCTAGATCACCAGGTATGTTGGGGGTGTGTTTTATATCTCGAGCCCGCGATCAGGCTTATCGACCCACCGGGCGTTCGGGGTGTGTGTTTTATATCTTCTAGCCCGCGATCGGGCTTATCGGACCCTGTGATATGTCTGGGACTTTGCTGCCCACGATCGGGCTGGTGGGGGATTTCAGCTATGCCCGCGATTGGGCCAGTCGGGAGGGGGACTTTTCTCTGCTGCCCACGACCGGCCAGTGGGGAGTGGTGGGGGAATTTTCACTTTTGCCCACAATCGGGCTGCAGGGGGGGCACAGGAGGGTTAGCCAGCCACAGGTGGTAGCTGCTGTGTTGCGCCTGCAATGCAGCAGCTCACCTGTGGTGGCCCCACTTGAGCCTTTTTTGGCTCAAAGTTGTGCAGGCGCAGGTTGGGAGTTGCGCTTGCACAACTCTGCACAGCCCGCTGAATATCGAGCTGTGCAATTTATGCATGGTTCTTCCTCCAGTTCAGCATGCATTCATTTACTGCGCTGTTGCTCAGCCTGTTTTCTGTGGCGCAACTGCCTCCTGCTGAATATCGCAAAATGGAGCAAGTTCGGACTTGTGCAGGCGCAACCCTATTGCGCATGGCTCAACCCTTTTGAATATCTGGCCCAATGTTTCTAATTTATTTATGTGTGTAAGGAGAGTGTGATGATCTGGAAAACAACAATAAATTAATTTGTTTTATTTTATATTTAAGGTAGTTTTATTTTTAGGGCCCAGCTGAAGTTTTTTACAGTGCAATGGCAGCAGCCTTGTTTGTGGTGGAAGATCAGTTCTGGTTGTAGGGGGATTGATGGAAGATAGTTCTGGTTGTAGGAGGATTGATTTGCTCAATGTGTGATGTGGTTTAGGACCAGAATGACTGTGTGTATATAGAGATTTAATGCAAGGTCAGCTGATGTCTCTTGGCCAATGAGATTTCTAGATTTTTTCTTGCCATTTTATTAAGTAACTGTGATATATCTAACCTCCAGATAAATGTTTATCTGGAGGCTAGACAGTGAAATAAATTTATTTGGGAAAATGTACCAGCACTGGTGTTGTATAAAACCAGTTTATTTCCTTCTTTACTACGATCACGTTCTTATTTTGAAGTTGAGACAGATACTGAGTTTTCTTTCAATGCATATAACGTATATTGTACATCAAAAGCAATCATAGAAAACATTGATCATTACATTTTTTATTACTCTAGTCCATTTGTGATGTAGTCTGCCTCCTTTTTGCACTATTTATCTAAACCGCAAAGATCTATATTTTTGACAAGACTTCTCTGTTCAAGTATTATACTTTTGTACTGGTAAAGAAATATTTCTGTTGCTGGGTCTGTTTTGTACCCTAGTAGATGTTTTTGCTAGAGTCGATTTATTAGATGTGTACATGACATCATACAGTACAATTAATTGCTGAGTAGCATCTTTCATACAAAGTGCACCTTAAAGCAGTAATTCTTTAGAGAGATCCATCACTGTTTGAAGAATAAACTTTCTATAGTGTATGGTCACTGTGTATGGAAAACCATACACTGTAAAAAGTCGTTCTGCTGTAGCAGTGATGCATCTACTGACTTAGAATGACTTTTCATTCTGTGTTAGTAGTTATAGCACAATGCAATCATAGGACAGGGGGTGGTTGAAGCATCATGTACGCAAGTCGTCCACTGGGCAGATGGCCGAGAAATGAAAATTACGTAACTGCCATAATTCTTGATCTTCCTGTATATCTTCACTATTCATCACTGGTGGGTTCTAGCCGGAGGCGCTAGAACCCTGTGGGAAGCTTATAGCTTTAAACTTTTTAGCCGATATCATGGGACGGTGCCGCCCATGAGGCCAGCGTATTGCATGCTGCTCATGTGTTGGCCAGTAACCAACCCCAGCCCCTCCAACACTTCAGTTCTACTTAATGGAGAGGAAAACTAGAGACAGAGGAAAGAGAGGAGGGTAGGGCAAGGGAGCCCAAGGGATAGCAAAATGAAAGGATATAAACTGAAAAAAGAATACACCAGATCAAGAAGAGGGGTAGGACACTAGGAGGACTGGGAAAGGGGACCCCAACCATGGAGCAGGCCAAGGAAGGTTTAAGAAGATGAGAAAGGGAAAGAGAAAAGCAAAGAAGGTATGGAGAAGGGGGGGGGTGGAGAGCTTACACCCAAAAAGGTAGGGCCTGAAGGGGTCCTCTGGTAGACCAAGAGGGGGATCTATCTGCTTTGTCTCCTCCTTTTTTGGAGGGGGGGAGAACCCCAAGGTGGGAGAGAGAGAGCAGGATAAGCCTCCCAGGTTCAAGAGGACTCAAAGCTATCAAAAACCACAGGAGTTGGGGGGGGCAGCTATTTGGGATAACTAGTTGCTCACTCAAGCAGACGTGATAGAACATTATAGCCTGTATCTGCCTGCAGTTTCACATGTTCATATAGCTGGTTACCGAACCTTACAGGCATGAGAAGCCTCACAGGACGCCAGTGTCAAGCCACATAAGGAATCGCCCCTCCTGGTCCACTAGATTAAAGCAAGGGGCCATTGGATCTCTCACTCCCTCTCCCTCATTACAAACAGAGGTGGGGACAGGGCCCACTCCAGGGCAGGCTCCTCTGAGAAGTAGACCCCCTTAATAGGGAAGGTCCCAGAACCTGAGAAGCATGCTGATTCCCTTGCACCTAGAACTGCAAAGAGCGGGGAAGTCCAAAGCCTTAAGCCTCTAGAAGTGGCCAGGAATCTATTACTTTTTCTCCTTGAGCCAGCTGTCGTCTGGAGAGAACCACCAGCCCCGTCCCCTGGTGTCCACCATCTGGCGCTGACCCGTATTCCCAGGGCTTGTCCCCCCCCCCCGTGGGGCCGGCAGGGTTCCCCAACCCCCTCACCTGAGACCGGATTCAGTGGGCCAGCACCGTGGCTGGCCGAGAGTGGAGCCTGTGAGGTACCCTCCACCACTGTGCCATGGCTACTTCTTCTTCTTTTTCCTGGTTTCTCCCCAGAAGCTGGGGCATGCAATGATGCCCACAGAGAGGAGTGCACACACATCTGCGCATGCTCCCTCCAAGAGTCTGCCCCAACTCCTACCCCTTCTGCAGCGCGGTGCCCTGTCCCCCAGCCTCCGCTAGGGAGCAGGCGAGCGTGGACCACTGAGGACCCCCCCTCCTGGAGAAGGACAGCAGTCCAACGGATGCTCAATCCTGCTCCTCCCCTGCTGACCCCGGCAGCCCATGCTCATTCCCAAACAAGGGTCGCCAGCATAGAGCAAGGTAAGGCATCCAGCGTCTCAGCACCACCAGGCCAGCCAGGAATCTTTAAAAGATCAGAGGAGACCCTGCCCCATGGAAACCCAGAAGTGGGTTACCCGAGGAGAAGTAAAGTGGCGCAACTAAGACTCTAAGAGGATGATGGGAAGTCCCTGGAGCCACAGCAATGAAGACAGGAACCCAAGAAAGAGGGCAAGCTTGAACCTCTTGCATAGGCAGAAGAGCCAAGAGTCCCCTCAAAGGAAAATTAGAGCACCCCTGGAAAAAAGCCCCCCTCACAGAGTCCCCATCAAAATCGTCAGGGGCCTCAAGGAGACCCTGGTACAGAGAGGGCAAGAGGCCCTGCTTGCCTTCCCCTCAGAGGTGGGTTCCTGGTAATTCGGATGAAGGGTTAGGGAACCTTGAGGTGCCAGTTGGATTGTACCTGCAATTGGCCTCAACTGGGAGGAAGGCAAGCACGGTGGAGGCACTGCCCAGGAGACTGTGGCCCAAGAGGGGATGGTGAGAGGGAATCAGTGATGAAAGGTAAAGATATACAGGAAGATCAAGAATTATGGTAGGTCCATAATTTTCATATCTTGCCTGTATCAATCTTCATCATTCATCGCTGGTGTGTGAGTACCAAGCACCACAGCTGTGGTGCTGGCACCTCCCTGAGAGCTGAATCTTCCCTCAGCCTCCTGTGGGGGAGAAACACTGACAGGAAGGGGCCCCTTACAAGCCTGGCAAGGCCTGAGACTGGTCAGAGCGAGGCTGAGACTCCCGCTGCCTGGGAGAAGGAAGGCGATTGGACAATTCTTGCCTCACCCTGGGGAGTAAAAGTGGGCATCTTTGAGGGGAGAGGCAATCACCCTATGCTGGGCCAGGAGTGATAACCTGGAAAGGCAAAGCTATGCCATCCACCTAACGCAGACTGCAGTTCCTGCCAGCCTGGAAGCTACCTCACTGGCATCATAAGATGCGCTTGCCTGATGTCTCGCTAGCTCCAGACCCCATGCAGAACGGCAAATGGTTTGCCTGGTCACCTCTGTGTCAGGCAAGGTTGCCAGGAACAGTCCCAGCACCATCCACAGGTGCCTAGCATAGGCAGCCTGGTGTGCCAGGTGTGCCGAGATACACAAAAGGAGTCGCGCCACCAAGAAAACTCTCCTACCCCTGCGTTCAAACTCAGCCGAAGTCAGAGTATGGGGCAATTGTGTTTTGGCAGCAACTCTACACGCCGAATGGAAGAAGACACCTCCCCTCAGCTAGTGGGTCAAACAGGAATTCAGCATGTTTGCCATTCATTTGCATCACCAGGTAAGAAAAGGTTTGTCTCCCCATACGACAGTGTAATGCCAAACTTCACCCAACAACTAACACACCAAAATCTGGCCAATGGAAAATCATGTACACAAATGCTCACAGCCTGGAAATAAGATCCCAGGCCTGCAGGCAATAATGTCAGAGGCTAAACTGGACATAGTAGCAATTAGTGAGGCCGTGGTTTACCAAAACCACACTTGGGAGACTTCAGTCACCAAGGCAGCTGTTCAGAAGAGACCGAGGTGCGTGTTGGGGGAGGAGTGGCCCTGTATGTCAATGAAAATATCAAAGCTACAGAAATTCAGAATACACATAAGGAGCCAGAAGAACTGTGGGTCACCCTGGAAACAGGAAATGGGACAGCCGTAAGAACTGGGGTTGTCTACAGGCCCCCAGACCAGGGGGAGGACATAGACACATTACTGTTAGAAGATATACAAAACATGACAGCTAAAGGGGAGGTTCTGATAATGGGAGACTTCAACATGCCGGATACAGATTGGTCAATACCAGCAGGAACATCTGCCAGAACTAGGACTCATAGTGGATTCCCTGCAGGGAGGGCCTCAAACAACTGGTACAGCAAACCCACAAGAGACAGGGCTATCCTAGATCTAGTACTGACTAACAAAGAAGGGATCACAGATCTCCAGGTAGAAGGTCACCTGGGGGCCAGTGACCATCACATGGTATGGTTCAATTTGGCTACTACATCTAAATCATCCCATTCCAAGGCCAAAATATGGGACTTCAGAGGAGCTGACTTTGATAAGATGGCCAACAGAGTTAAGCTAGCCCTGGCAAAAAGAAACACAGGTGAGGGGGTACAGGCAAAGTGGGCAAGCATTAAGGATGCAATACTTGAAGCAACATCCCATTGTGTTAGACAGAAAAGGAAGTGCAAAAGAAGAAGGAAACCACTTTGGTTCTCAAATACAGTAGCAGAAAAGGTCAGAGACAAAAGGCTGGCCTTCAGGAAATATAAGGGAACACAGCGGGATGAAGATAGGGAGGCATACCAAACTGCCCTAAGGGAAGCAGGTAAGGCAGTAAGGCAGGCAAAGTCCCAAACTGAGGAAACACTAGCACGAACAGTAAAAGAAGGTGACAAGACTTTCTATAGATACATTAGTGAAAGGAGAAAGTCCAGAGGGGGTATTGCTAAGCTTAACTCATTCTATCCTATTGTCACTTAGACTGTTCAGATACCCTCTGCCTGCTGCTAGAACACCTGTGTGCCTGAAGGGGTTTTAGACCTGCAGCATTCATACAAATACACTGTGCTTAAACCTACATATCTTAAAAACCATACATACAATTTTAAAACTGTAAAAAGAAAAGTTTTTCAGGACAAAAAGTTTTTGAAAATGAGTGAGGTTTGGTAATGTCTATTTAAGTGGATTTAATGTTGTGTAAGGTTGTTTTCATATTTTAGTTAATTCTGATGATTTTATCTAAATATAATTATGCTCTGTTTAGTTAATCATGCAAAAATATTAAATTTCTGTAAAACTGTTGATTAAAATTGTTAAAAATATACAATAAACATCTGTAAATGTCTAAATATAAATTTTGCAAGTTTTTACCATTTTTTAGTCAGAAATCAATATCTGAATCTCTTGTTATTACAGTTTCAGTTTTTTTGTTCCACTCCATTGGTTGGAATTTTTGCAGTGTTTAATTCTTCTTACCCACTGATTTTAGTTTATGAAAGATTATCAATTTTTTTGTTTTTCCCCTAGTTTAGTAAGAACAAACTTACACATTACCTTAGAAGTACATATCAGGAAGTGATGCAAGCAGGAAGTGCTTTGTGAGGTCAAGTGATGTAAATAGGAAGAACACTTCCAGTGTAGGTCAGTGAGCTGACACAGGAAATGGAGACATTTGTTAGTGCTGGAGGTCTCTCTATGATTAATTGCATATTTGCTGTAGTTAAAATGTGTAATTTCATTGTAATAAACTATTTTATTTTATTTTTGTAATAAAATCCCATAATAAGTATAGGAAACTGTATTTTATTTGTGCTGTTTGCTTTATCATACTGTAAATAGAGCATGATGTTGTTCATGTAAAGGTTCACAGTCTTTCAGTAAACATCATGTCACATAAATCTGTGTATTTATTTAATTTCCTGGCATAGTTTATTTTTGGGGGAGTTGTATTATGGGATGGTTTAAGGTGAGGGAATGACTGTATGATGGAGCACTGTGTGTTAGTGGTGGGGGGTCCAGTATTCAAAATACATGCTCAGATGCACTTCATATGTTCTGGGGAAATGAGAGTGGCTGTATGCATGTAATAATGATGTAATATACACTGTAGATACATTACGGTATAGATAGGATGATGAAATTACTGAAAAGGCACTGGTAATTTGGGGTATACTGTGTTATGGGGAAGGAAGTGGGTGTGCCTGTACCAAGGAATGATGCTCATAGGCACTGCAGTCATTTTGCATCATGAATTGGCACCCATCCTTGGGGTATACTCAGTTGTAGGGAAGCAGGTGGGGCTGCCTGCACCTGGTAATGGTGTTCATATGCCATGCAGAAACATTGTGGGTACACATACAGGGTGATGACATGGGCACCTGTAAAGGTTGTGTACTATGTGCTGTGTCACATGGTTTGCCTGCATACATATGTGACATGTTGCAACATTCAGTATGGAGCACTGTGTGGGTGGGAAGGAATGTGGGTATGCCTGCAACATTGGAGTGATGCTCATCGGTGCACATGTGTTCTGTGTGCTATGTTTCATTTGAATGGACTGTATAAGTCGTACACTGGCATTGATCACATCACAGTGTATCAGAGGTAAGGGATTGTCTGAAGCATTATGAACACAAGGGACTAAAGTAGTTGTGGAGTGATTCGAACTTGAATAGAACATTACAGTGCATCTGAGGGTAGTGTTGGAATGAATCTTGATGTGCACCAATGGACTACACTATGGTGACTGAGGAGGATCCATATCAGTAATGCACATCACAGAGTGTCAGAGATAAAGGTTGGACTGAAGACTGATGAACAGATGGACTAAATCAGTGACTTTGGTGGGATCTGAACCTGGACAGCACTTTACAGTGCAGTAGAGGTTGGGGCTGGAGTGACACCAGATCAGTCAATGGACAACACCATTGGCTGTGGAGGGATCTGAACCTGAAATGCACTTCACTGTTCACTACAGTTTGGGGCTCGATGGATGCATGATAAGGAGCTAGATCCTCACAAGTGGCTGTGGAGGATTTTAACCTGAACACTTTACAGTGCATCAGAGGTTGAGTCTGGACTAACGTCATACGAGTTGATGGACAACACCAGTGACTGTGGAGGGATTCAAAACTGATTTGGCCTTTACAATGCATCAGAGATTGGGGCTGGACTGATGCCAGATAAGTTGAAGGCAACATCATTATTTTTTCATTTTAAACAATCAGCAACTGTGTATTAGGGAGAAAACTCAAGTGCAGAGCATGAGACAAACATGCTACTGACCCTAACTCACTTATCATCCATAACGCAGGGAGCAACATGCCACATAGATTTTAAGATAGCCATAATCCGAACATAAACTCTTTAAAAAGTAACAAAAGGTGCTGAATTCATGTGACCTCATCCAGTACATGCACAAGAAACACTCTCTCCCATCAGGAATGCCAGCCGGATCCATATGATGTGATCACACAGGATGACCAGAAATTAGCCCAAAATGAACAAAGTAACAACTATGAAAACTTTTATCATAAATAAAAATAAAAACAAATAAAGTAAATACAGATTACAAATCGAGGTTTTGGCAGCAAAATGAAGTGAGTATTTTAGGATAAGAGCAGCACCTCCACCTTGAAACTAAGTTTCCAGTCACCATGCTCTTCCTGCTCCAGTGTGTGCTCTGACTGGTTAATGGAAATAGTGACGTGTACAATAAGCATAGAGCAAGCTTGGCAACAGTGAGGATCAATATGACCAAATGGTGATGTACTACAGAGCTAGGGCAGGTGGAGGTGAGGGCTGCGACCCCTAACTGAAACATCAAAAAAAAAAATCACTGTACACTCCAGAGTCCAGAGAACTACTTTCCCTCCAGTGACAGTTGTCAAAAATACAAGTCCTTGCTTGAATGCTAAATAAGGATTTAGTCTAACATTTCAGGCTGACACATTTAATAGATAAGTGGAAGGCATAACAAAAGATTCATGCAGGGTTCCCTGGTGCTTCACTAACTAAGGCTTCATCAGAGGATGGTGCCTGCATCTAAGACAATCCCTTTATTTCAATTAAATTCAGAATTGATGATGTCAGAAAATCCAACCAATCACAGAGCTCGATTTTTAAACACAGAAATATTCAGCTCACTTAGTGGTATAAATGGACTAATAGTTATAACAATCATGATATCAGTGACAACATGTTATTGTAGAAAAATACCCCAAAAGACAAAAAAATATACCAAAGTGGCGACGGCCAATCGGATTGCTTGAATAAAAAAAAATATAAATTATTAAATTAATTATAATGTCAACCTGATCAGCTTAACATGTTACACTAAAACATGATTTGTTGTTACAATACAAACTAATGGCAGAATGAACATAATACATTTTTCACAGCACATGCAAAAAATAGTAAATTTATTTATTTATGTATTAAGGCTTGTTTTCTCAAAAATAGCCAATGGGAACGCATATTACATTAGGTAAAATCAGTAAGGGTACGATGTCCCCTAATAGCTGGTACATCTCAATTCATCAAATGTAAACAAATGCTTGAGCTGCACCAAGAGAAAGATATGGACGCCAATCGGCGTCATCAGGCACTACAGCACATGATTTAGGACGCCATATGGCGTCATCAGGAAAAAGAGGTATGTATTTTTATGACGCCATATGGTGTCATCAGGAAGGAATGAGTTAATGGAGAAAAGGGAGCATGTGAGGAGGAGGACCCTGTAAAGGCATCTATCCTAAATAGATACTTTTGCTCAGTATTTACTGAAGAGAAGGTAGGGCAGGGCCCACAGCTCAGTATCATGGACACAGTGGGGAGGGAGGTGAGCACTACTCCCTTCACAAAAGAAAGGGTCCTACAAGAGCTTGCTAAGCTCAGGGTGGATAAGGCAATGGGACCTGATGGCATACATCCCAGGGTACTTAAGGAGCTAAAGGAGGAACTAGCAGAGCCATTAGCAGAATTGTTTAGTGAGTCTCTGAGCACAGGAGAGGTCCCAGAAGACTGGAGAAGGGCTCATGTGATCCCGCTCCACAAGAGTGGTAGCAGGGAGGAGGCGGGAACTACAGACCAGTCAGTCTTACCTCAGTAGTGGGCAAGATTATGGAGGCACTCTTTAAGGAAAGGATAGTGCAACACCTGAACCATAGGGGCACAGGATCCAAGACAGCATGGGTTTACAAAGGAAGGTCCTGTCAAACTAATCTCATAGATTTCTTTGACTGGGTAACCAGAGTGGTGGACCAAGGGGAGCAGTTGATGTCACCTACCTTGACTTCAGCAAAGCTTCTGACACTGTTCCATGAGAAGATTGATAAATAAGCTGGGTAGGCTCGGGTGGGTCCAGGTTGGTCAACTGGGTGGCAAACTGGTTGACGGGCAGAAAACAGAGAGTGGTGGTAAATGGTATACAGTCAGAAGAAGATGCAAGTCACAAGTGGGGCACTTGGGATCAGTCCTGGGGCCAGTCCTATTCAACATCTTCATTAGTGACCTTGCAGATGGACTAGAGGGTAAGGCTTGTCTGTTTGCAGATGACACCAAGATCTGCAACAGAGTAGATGATCCAGATGGGGTGGGCAGAATGAGAGGAGATCTGGATAAACTAGCAGAATGGTCAGAAGAGTGGCAACTGGGATTTAATGCAAAGAAGTGCAAAATCATGCACATAGGGAAGAGAAACCCTGAAGCCACCCATAGGCTGGGAGGAGTTGCTAGCAGTCACAAAGGAAGAAAGAGACTTGGGCATCATCATCACTGATGACCTAAAATCATCCAAGCAGACCCCTCTAGGCAGTCAGGTAAGGCATAGGGGTGTTAGGGTATTAGTAGGGTATCACAAGTCGTAAGAGGGAGGTACAATCCCTCTGTACAAGACACTGGTTAGGCCCATCTGGAGTACTGAGTGCAGTATTGAGGCCACACCTTCACAAGGACATTAACCAAATTGAGGCAGTCCAGAGAAGGGCAACCAAAATGGTGCAGGGACTGCATCAGAAGACATATGAGGACAGATTAACAGAGCTCAATATGTATACCCTTGAGCAAAGGAGGAGAGAGGTGATATGATCAGGTATTCAAACACCTTAAGGGCATAAACAAGGTGAAAGAGTCTAACATGTTTAAATATAAGGAAAATAGCAGGACAAGAGGACACAGCATGAGATTAGAGGGGGGCCGATTAAGGGGGAACGTGAGGAAATTCTTTTTCACAGAAAGGGTGGTGGATGCATGGAATGGCTTACCACAAGAAGTGGTGGCTATGAATACAGTGCAGGGCTTCAAACAGGCATGGGATAGGCATAAGGGAGCAATACAAATGACTATGAATAGATAGGCCACTGAAAGAGCAAAGGCCGATGGCACATTTATAAGGCAGAAAAAGAAATGGGCAGACTGGATGGGCCTTGCGGTCCTTATCTGCCGTCAACTTCTATGTTTCTATGTAATGCCTGAAAGGGGTATCCAGGAGCTCCACTCCCAAAGAGGGGTGGGGTACAGTACCTGGAGACCCAAGGGGTGCGCAAGACCTACACTGACAGTCCCTCTGGGCTGGAGAAGGCCGAGAGGGATGTCTCAATGAAAGGGACAGGCCACGGAGGAATAACAATGTTTTCAGTGCTGAACTCCCCAAGGAAAGCGTGCATCGCATGGTCAGGATTGCGGCTAGCAAAGTGGGAGATATGGAGCTCCCTTAGCATCCCCGACAGGAGCCGCTGATAGCTAGTGATAGCAGCATCTGAGGACAGGTGGACAGAGGGATCCTCTTCCTTGGTGGAGGAAGACAAGGAGGCAGAGGAGCCCAGCTCAGAGTCAGGGATGGCTGGAGACTCAGGTCTAAAAATGACCTTGTCCAGGGCTCTGGGGAAAGCAGCCACCAACGACTGGAACTGCTCCCAGGTCACTGGCTCTAAAGGGCCCAAGAGGCCTGGTGGAGAAGGGGGAGGAAGCAGAGGATGCAATGGCAGAGAAATCTAGCAAGCCAGAGTAGGATCTCTGCTAGGGCTATGAGCATGCGCAGGGAACTGTAGGTTGCCAAACCAGACAGGGGTGGCTAAAGTGGTGTCCATAAGCAAAGACCCCACAATGGGGTGATCGGAGCTGGGCTGTCCCTTGTGTGTGGCCCCTATCCCCCCCGCTGCAGACCCTTCCTGGTCCAGTGAGTGGAGGAGTGAAGGGTTTGCACTGCGACTCCTCCCAGAGCCACCAGCAGCTCTGGAAAACAGCCTGCCTGCCAGCCTCGACCTCCCCAGACCCACCTCCCCAGACAGGAACCTGCTCCTCGGTTGGCCCCCAGTACCAAAGGTTAGGGGCTCCGCAATAACCTGGGCACCAGAGGAGGTGCCAGACTCTATCTCAGAACTCACCCTGGCCCGGGAATCCAACCTGGCATCGCACACGGTGCCGGAACCGAACGTGGCACTTGAGATGGCGCCAGAATTACACTCAGCTCTGCGCATGTTGCCAGAACCCGACCCGGTGCTGGAGTCTGCGCTGGAATACAACATGCTGCCACCCCTCTCCCCAGTACCGGAGACATCCCTGGCATGGCAAGCTGCCCCAAGGGACATGGAGGAGTCAGCCCCAAGGGCAGGGTCAGCTGGAGAGGTGACTGATCCCATTACACTGCAGACCAAATGGCTAGGTGTAGAAGAGCTACGGGACTCCTGAGAATGGGGCAGCCACTCCAGGTCATCCCGACTGTCCTCCTCTGAAGAGGAGGAGATCAGGGAGACCAACAGAGAAGCCTCCCCTGAAACCCTCCCTCTCCCAGTCCCACTAGTGGCACCAGAAGGGGGCCTAGCACTGACAACAGCACCACCTCGCTCACTGGCCCCAAGAGGGGGTGTCAGGAGCTGAAGCAGTGCCAACAGGCAGCACTGAGCACTCCACCAGCTTGGGCCCAGCATATAGATGTGACCGTGACACCGTGCGCGTCTGCACCTCCAAGGAGGTGGCAGACCGTGAGGGGTGCTCAGTCAACCCCAAGGAGGAAGCCGACTGTCCAAACAGCCCCTCATGCAGGCCTACTATCTCTGCGAGACTGGAACTAGCAGAGACCTGGTCCTCCTCGGTACGTATAGTACTGAAGGGAGACCCGGGGGAAGGGCCCAAAGTCCTGGCCTTGGCATCCTAGGACCAATGCCACCCTCCAAAGGTGGAAGGATCACCTTCATTGCGCGTACCTCAAGGACCCAGCACTCCACGGAGAAGCAAGCATCGCAGTTGAACATGTCATGACGGGGACCCAGGCAGGAGAGAGAGACAGCAATCATGACAGTCCAACATGGTCATTGGCTTGCCACAGGGGCACACTCCACCTTAGATTTTGAAGTAGGCCCTGAACCAGACATAATTGCTGGGACAAACTAAAAATATAACAAAGACCAGACTCAGAGCCATAGAAAAAAATTAAACAGAAAGAAAATAAAAGAACAGTTTTACCAGTTATGAAGACTTCTGCATCAAGTGTTAGCAGCGGCAGCAGAACTTCAGTATATTTTGCTTTCCGATGGCATATGCAAAATGGTGCCACCACTCCTACAGGGCAATACACCTTGACGGCAGAAAAAGAAGAACTGAAGTGGTGGAAGGGCAGGAGTCGGTTACTAGTCAACCCACAAGCGCCATGCAATACGTCGGCCTTGAGGGCAGCACTGTCCCCCCGACGTCGTCCCCTCCTCCTTATGAGGCTAAAAAAGCTT
Organism: Neoceratodus forsteri; assembly: GCA_016271365.2. Classification (NCBI taxonomy): domain Eukaryota; kingdom Metazoa; phylum Chordata; order Ceratodontiformes; family Ceratodontidae; genus Neoceratodus; species Neoceratodus forsteri. The sequence goes on along the minus strand of CM028131.1, from coordinate 246,260,594 downwards.
AAAGCTATAAGCTTCCTGCAGCATCCTAGCATCTCCAGCTAGACTCCATCAGTGATGAATGGTGACAACTGATACAGGTAAGATATGCCAGCCCCAGACAACAGAGACTGGCTGCCTTAAGAAGAAAAAAGTAAGCAATTGTGTTTCTTGGTACCATACACTACATAGAATAGTGTATGGTAGCCAAAACACACAACATTGCTATTCGTAAACCTCGTGGTTATTATGACGTCAGAGAGACCTCTTGAGCTTCGCTTTCAAGGTCCATGACATCACAGCAATCACTCAGAATAAGAATAACATTGTTGTGTATGGGCATCCATACACTATCCTATAGGTTAATCTCCTAAAGTTGAAGTGTGCAACTACAATACCAGTTTTTGAACCACCAGAATTCAGTAATTCAAAGAATAAACTAATGAACTTTTTGTTATTCTCCTAAAGGTGTAGTGTGTAACTATAATCCCGGTTTTCGAACCCCCAGAGTTCATTAACGTGAGTGGAACCATTTGAAGACAGTCTTCATGTGCTGCAGCAACATGCATATACAACAGCTGCTGGCCAAAAAGATTCTGAACAATTCCTCTCCAAAAAGGTTTCCCTTCATCAATAAACTGTTTTATTTTTTTTTATTCATCTTGACTTTGAAACTCTCCCCAGGGTGAGCAAAATTTCAGTCCCACTATTGGGTATCTCAAGATCTAGCATGAAATCCTTACCAGACGGACCATGTCTTCAAACATCTCCTCTGATATGTAGTGATAATCTTTTCCATCCTCCTCTCCTAGGTATGGTTTCCTTGTAGTATGGGAGATGCTGGAAAGCATAAACACACATATAAATATAAGTATGTTAATAACGCTTCAGTTTTTATGTTCATGTAGTCAAGATATAAAAAACACAGAGCACTATTTATCATACCTTCCATACAGTGAAAGGAAATGGAATGCATATAATGTAATAAAGTATATCCAACTCAATTACTAACACATTGGAACTACAGAAAGTACCTGTATCTCATGCCACAAATCATGTCTTCTAATGCACCAAAGACATTCCATCACTGCATACCACAAAAAGCTGCAATTCATTTCAGGAATATTGTAATCCACTTGGGTTTACTTGGTACAGTAATTTGTAAATCATTTGGAAAACCTTATTTGATATTTACTCAAAAATGCTGGCTTATAAGAAGTTACAACCTATAACACTTGTTTTTCTGTTTTAATCTATAGCCTCACACAGAATTTAAGCTCACTCAGACCAGTCTAATAAATTTGAAGTGTGAGACGTGCACCACCCTCATGCAATGTACCTGGCTCCCTCAAACTGTAAGATCTATATGCAGCACCAGTACTTAGTGGGGGTGTTAGAAACAGAAATACAGAATTTGTCAGAAGAAAAGGACCGCTGGGCCCTCCTAGTCTGCCAATATGTTATCGCAACTGTGTGAAATACAAGAAAAAAACAAACAAGAAATGGTCATTTTAGCTGCTGGGTGAGCCCTGGCCACTTTATCTTATGTGACAAATAACTGACTATTATCACCCCTAATGGGCTGTGATCTGTTACTGTAGTACCTGAGAGCCCTTTTAACATCCACATTTTGGAGCTGTGACTCTACTGAATTTGCATGGGGCCTTGGAAAAAATACAGATAAAGAAGAAAATAGTACCACTGTAATGTTGTTTCTTTTTAAGATCTCCCTCACTATGTTTACATTTTAGGCAGTCATCTGGGAGTGATGCCCTGGAGATAGAACCTATGCAGATTTGAGAATTTCGAATATAGGTTCAAAATGCATCCTTGATGCACTCTGGCCAATGCTCAGAGCTGTTTCCAAGACAGAGTGGAGCAGCGGCTAAAGGGTTCCAAAAAATGTGAAAATTTAAACAAACAGCAGACAATCTGAGAGCAACCTTGAGAAAAAAAATTGTCATATAAATTATAACAACTGCAATAGTAATGCTCAAGCAACCTCCATTTAAACAAACTCTGGTCAGTGCCAATATGGCCGTGGAAAGCTTCTGGGATGCTTTTACCCATTATTTCTACTGAATTTGCACAATACAGATCTGTGGGGAGGCAGTTTCAATGTGATCTTCCTTTTACACATTTTTACAATGTGTTTTCCTAGAATATCCCTGCTGATTGCTATATATTTAGCCTGGATAGTTCACAGAAGAAATGGCATCTTATTTTCAGTGGGGCTCTACATCTACACAATATTATGCTGCATTGTGTAAAATCAGAATGCACTGAACACAATATTTTACATCTGGGGGAACCTATTAAGTGCCAGACCGATGCACGAGCAGAAAGATGTGTTGCGAAAAGAGGGTGTGCCGGTTGGGATGGATACAATATTCAGAGAGAATGCGCCAATGATACAGGGTATGCATACAGTGAAGCCCACCAGGATGAAGCACAGTACTACAGAATTCTACAGTAGAGTTACTGAAGCAAACAATGCAATTTCAATGGGAGTTAATCCCTTTTGTCATGCAGTAAACCTGTAACACTGCGCTTCATCCTGGTGGGCTTCATTGTACCTGCTGAAAATGTGACCCTGGATGGGAGTCACAGTGCAGGCAGCTGCCAAGTCAGGTGCATTCAGGGTGACCCCAACTGAATACCTTCCAGGGGGAATGTGTGGCACATACCCGTATGACTGTTCAAAAAATAAGTCTCACTCTACCCAAACAACCTTGAAAAAATATGAATTCATGCTCCTGAGATTACTCTTATAAGTGACGTTTCAGAACTTTAATTTGTTCCTTCATCAGACTTGGAGCTTTCTGTATTCTAAAAAAACAGGTCCAATGGCAGGTTTGTTCCACCTGATGCTGAGTTGAATTTATTCACATATAAACAATTCCTATTCAAGTTCATTCTTCATATTAAGATTTAAAAAATACATAAATTTATGATAACAGCATTTATAATTTTATTTTTTCTTTGTTTAGAACATCATTAAACAAAGCTCCAAGTCTGATGAAGGAACAAATTAAAGTTCTGAAACGTCACTTATAAGAGTAATCTTAGGAGCATGAGAATTTGAAACTTGGATTTATAAAAGAAAACACAGGATTATGTGATTATGAAACTTGGAAACTAAAATAAAAGACAATAAGAAATAAAAAAGTCTCTGAATTCATATTTTTTCAAGGTTGTTTGGGTAGAGTGAGACTTATTTTTTGAACAGTTACAATTATCCGTAAAGTCTTACTCCCTATTATTTTCTATTTTTTTCTATTTTCCACAAAAAAAAAGGAACCCGGAAAGACTTATGAGTGGAATTGACATACCGGTATGAGCCATAGCCCCCACGGGCGATATTCAGCCCAGGAATGCAAATGAACTAATTGAACATGCGGGGTGCAAAAGGGCCTTATGCATGCTCAGTACCGGCCCATTTGCATATTGGCACGGGGATGAATGTGCCGGAGCAGCTCTCGCCCCCAAGCCCCAACCCTGATTGCTCCCATGTGGGACAGGCCCCGAAGTCTTTAGTGGTAAAGTGGCACCCCCACCCATTCCATCAGCCCCAATCCTACTGGAGTCCAGGCTCTATCATTTCCATACTGTAGCTACCCCGATTCCATCCCTGATTGCACCGAATACACTTACAGTCCATGTCCATAGTGTAGTGGCCCTGCTCCCTCAACAATGCACAGACACCCCCTCCCTGCCCCCCAGCCCATCCCATTATGGCATAACTGGCTCTGTAATGGGATCATACCACTTTATCGGCGGGTGGCAGAGCACTCCAGTAGGATGCTGGAATGTGTTATATGTAGGCATGAGCTGTGTGTGGGTGATAACACCCAGTGGCCATACACCTCAGGCACTCACATGCGGATCCATTATCCCGGTGCCATTCCACTGCTCAGTACGTGTGACAGCCGATGCTGTATCCACTCACACAGGTCTCAAAACAGGCATGTTACAGCCGACTTCCCATTCATTTGTACAGTTGGGGAACTGTGGATGAACTATCCATATCCTGAAGCATACACTGCAAATGCCATTACAGGATACTGCACCCCATGGCACCTAGGATACCTCAGCAATTCAGAGGGTGGCATGTTACACATGGGACCAGGGAAAAGTGTGGACTTGTAGCGGTGTATGACAGCAGGAAGATACAGCATCAGCAAGGCTTGCACTGGAGGCATGTAAATTCCCCCTCATGGTTTGCCAGGGATGTACACATGGCTGCATACACTGGTGGGTCCGCAGCTTATGTGGTGCCCTAATGCACGGTACAGCCAGTTGGGTCATTCCAGAGTGCAAGTCCCCAGCCTGGGTTCAGTGCAGCTAATGGCTGGCCATGGCAGGGTGTGGAAGGCAGTGCCAGTCTTTGCAACAGGTCAGGTATGGGGGGAGTGAGGGTGTCTGCGTACAGGGACAGTGGGTGGGGGTCCTCTACACTATGGATATGGACCATAGCTTCCTCTGGTGCGATCGATTCTGGGGGACCCTACACTATGGAGCTCTTCAGGGAGGGAGATGGATCGATTGGGGATGGAAAGGGAGTACCTCTAGTCCACCAGGGCTGCCAGGCTGCTGTGCACCTGGATGCACATCCGCAGCCTGCCTGTGGGTGGCTGGCCAGGTTAGGTTAGCTATTCGTGGCCTAACTGTGGGCCTCGGTGCTCTGGACTGCAAGGGACTCATTCCCACTGAATATGCCACAGCACGGCATATGCATGGGAATGCCCCCTCGACTTGAACGGCATACCATTTGTGTGTGCCCTGGTCCATTCCCTTGTGGCCAGCACATCCCGCACATTTGAATATCACACTGCTGCACATTGTTGGAGTTGCACGGCACATCTCCCTTTTCCGCCGGGACGTGCTGCACATGTCCTTTGAATACTGGGGCCCTGGACTAGGTACCCTGAATAAACACATTATAAAAATGGTAAAATTGTGACCCCACTGAAAACAAGATATTGCATCTAATCTGGGACAGCCTGAGTAAATACAGTGCAAAAATGTGTAAATGAAGATCCCTATGACAATGAGATACAGCATCTCTCCTGCCCTACCCAGGATACAAAATATAGGATAAGAAATATTCAGTGCACCCAGATCCAAATAACCATTTCCCTGTAAGAAGTCCTCATTTTTCCTGTGTTTTCCCCGCAGTGGCAGAATCAAATCCCTGTAGATTTTTCCATAAGCCACTGGTTCTTTATTTGACTTTGTTCTTTATTTATTATATCATCAGCCTTTTATCAGGAAAAGAGCTCTGTATTATATGTCAAGATGGCCTTGGAATTATTTAGATTTACATGGTATGCATAAGGCACAATGGGGGACTATTTGAAATAACAAATATCACACTCACTATTTCATGAACTATACTCAGAATTAGTAATCACAAGTCGGACAATCTTTCAAAAGATACTACTAATGCCTGTAAACAAATTTATTACGAATAGAGACATTTCCCTATATATATATATATATATATATACACACACACACACACACACACACACACACATTCTAGTTTTGCATCTTATAGTTGTTAGTTTTCAGACAAATTCTCATAGACTTTTTTTCTGTCCACCTGATGGAATCCTGAATGAGTTAAGTACATGTTCTTATTTTCTTCAAGGCCCTGATCCAGCAACTCAGTAAATATACATTTAGTACATCATATTATAAAACGACAAAAACAGTCTTCTGTTTCCAGTAGTTTGATCAGGAATTTTGTAACTGGTATATTTATATACCAGTATCTTGCAAGTTCCCCAGGAAGATCTCTGACATTTCAGGAATACTATCAAGCCTACACAAAACTTCCAAAAAATATAAAAATAATAATATAGAAAAACATAAAGGGAACTTACAAGCTCAAATGGGCAGACTGGGTGGGCTATAGACCCTTATCTGTTGACAGTGTCTATGTATCTAAACAATGATTTTTTTCCTAATAAATGGCATGATCTCTTTCATTCTCAAAAATAGCACATTATACAGCAAGTCAATATCGTCTCCATCTTGGCATCAGATAAGATCTTGGCTTGTAAAAAGTGCTGAAATACATAACGTTTGTTGTAATTAATTGAGAAACATCTACATGTCTGTCATGTACAATATTGTGTCTTTTGATACAGGTTGTATATTGTTTTTGCTATGCTTGTATTTATGTACATATTCTGTGTAACTATTTGTTTTATACATTGGGGCCCCACTGAAAATGAGCCTCGGCTCAATTGGGCTATTCTTTTCTGAATTTTCAGAATAAGATATTTATTACTACTACTACTACTACAACATGTTGTGAGAGATCAAAGCAAGTTAACACATACCCTGGCTACATTATTATCAGACCTCGAATTTATTTATAGAAATTATGCACGATTACATTACTAATACTGTAAATTAAAATTTATTTATTTATTTATTAAAATTGTTTCACCAGGAAAAGCACACTGAGCAAGAACTGCTCATCTCCCGGTGCGACCTGGAGGGAGAGGTACAGTGGGGAAGAGGACAAGGGTAGTCCAGGTCCTGACATATATACATACAATTACAATACAGTTGAAAACATTTGACAGAAATAGTTCGGGGTAGCTGACAATTTACCCTTACTTATAGTAGAGTAGCAATTACATGGGAAAGTCATGCTTTATACCTTGACAACATATAATTAGATAATAAAGCTGCATATGTTTGACAGGAATGGGTGAGTGTGGATTAATACATATAACCTAATAGTCGAGAGTAACAGTTACAATGAGGAAATCCTGCTAAGGTATTGGGTTGTGGTATATAATGAGATAGGGGTAAGTGCAAGCTAGCTAGCTCAAAAGTTGGGATCAAGTGCAGTAGTTGGGTGTGGTTAGCGAAGTAGCACCATTGGGCCTACTGGGAGAAGAAATATAGGAGTGTCTGAGGTAGAATAGATTGGAGAGTTAGCTGCAGGAGCAGTTTACTGAGCAGTGGTTGGCAAGGGCATAGGATAGTGAGAGGACAGAGGAAGAGTGGTGGATTTCAGAGAGGAAAGAGTTCCAGAGTTGAGGGAAGCGGTGAGAGAAGGTGGCCTGGCCAGCTTGGGTCCGACTTCTGGGGACTAACAGGAGCCGGGAGTCTAGGGACCTCAGAGCATAGGTGGGTGCCAGAGGGGGCGATAGCACGGTGGTCAGATACACTGGGAGGGTACCAAACCAGTTCTTCGAGATGAAAAAATTACTCACCTTAATAATGTGTTTCTTCTAATGGAGTCTTGCTGTATTCTGACTATGGCAGTTAGGTCCTGCCTTTCAACTGCCCCGGAGAACAAAGAGTTAAACTTCCCCATGGCCAACATGGAATGTTCACCGCAAGCTCGGTTGAAGCCCCTGTCTGCTGTTTAAACTCCAACCATCAGATCTTTACGAGCAATACTCACTAGAAGTTCTGTGTGGAAACTGTAAAACTCACACTAGCCAACTGCCAACTAAATTTATTAAAAAGGGTTTTTTGGTTTCAAAGCAAAGACTCAAGTCAGGAAACCCAAAAAACGAAACACAACACACACCCAAAGTAAAGGAGGGTGAAAAAGGGGCACTCCTAGGGTGCCAACACTGCTCCTGCCCACCCACATCCCAAAAACGAGGTTCTAGGAGGGAAGGCGGGGGGGGGGGAGGTCAGAATACAGGCAAGACTCCATTAGAAGAAAATGGAAATTACGTACTTACCGTAATTATTGATCTTCTTGGACAGTCTCCATCACTCATTCACACTAGTGGGATTGCTAGGACCAAGCGGGAGCCAAAAATTTTCTGAAGGGCCCGGCGCCGAGGTAGGACCACGCACACACGGCACCGCGAGACTGACTCGCGCCTGTATAGGCTATCTCAGCGTCGACCCTCCAACCGCCTCAGTACCTTTTCGACCAAGGAGGTGCAGCGTAACTAATGAGAATAACTCATTCTGAGCGTCTGGGCCTGAGAGGACACAGATGGCCTTTGTAAGAAAGGTCAAAGAACAATGTCTTCACAGTCCGAACCATAGGCCATGAAGACCAGGAAAGAAAAACGAGTGAACCCAGGGGATGGTGGGTGGGCGTGTGAATGAGTGATGGAGACTGTCCAAGAAGATCAATAATTACAGTAAGTACGTAATTTCCATATCTTCCTGGACTAAGTCTCCATCACTCATTCACACTAGTGGGAGAGTACCAAGCTAAAATCAACAACCCTGAGTAGGGTGGTAGGAGATAGGGTTCACTCAGAAAGGACAGCCAAGGACTGTCCTGTTAATAAAAAAGAGCTGTCTTGTAAGAGCATCTATAACATAGTGCCTACAAGATAAACGCTCGAGTTGTAACTCGTCACCTTGCCGACAACTACAATGGGCAAAAAATTAAAGTCTGCCAGGCAGCCGCAACTACTCTAGGAGAGCGGCAAGAACCTGGCCTCACGATTTGATCTAGGACCAAAATTAATAGTGTCAAAGACATGCACTAATCTAATGTAAAGGACCTCAGGAACTGCAAGAGCTGGAGGTAAAGTGTACAGGTTCAGGGTAGTATGACTGTATGTGAATATTTGCAAAGCTACCTTAGAAAGAACCTACTTGACCAATGGTCAAGAAAGAAGCATGTCATCTGTTAAGTTGAAGCAAACATGGAAGTAGGAATCTAAGTTCCGACTTGCTGAAGAGTCACTTCTGTTGCTGCAAGGCTCTGATCAGGAGAAGAAAGCCTGATTAAAAAACAAAAAGGGGACTAACAGACTGGTTAGATGCCTAGGTTTTGAAATATCTCGGAATAAGAGAAATTCTCTAGAGAAAAGAGGTGAGCTATACCACTGCTGGATCGGACTGCCCCCTAGGGATAGAAGAAAACAGGTACTCTTTACTTAGGTTTAGAGATGACCGCCTCAAGGTTGAGGCGGAACCTGATCAGATCCAAGTGTGGTATCGGGAAATTCCAACTAGGCCCTGTGCTGTGATAATTCTGACACCCCTCTTTTTTTTTTTTTTTTATTTTTTAAATATCATTAGTCCGAGCCTGACAAGGTTGCTGGCTGCTATTTGGCAAGGATTGCCTGATACAGAAATAACAAGGATGTTATCCCTCTGAGGAGCAGGAGGAGCCTGAAGATCCATAACTGAACCCCTGACTGGACTAATAATAGCCAGACAGATGTTAACTACCTGTGGCGAAGCAGCCACCAGAGGAGCAGCATCAAAAGCGGGCTGCATACCCCTATCAAAGGAGTGGGACAGTCTATGCAGCTCCCGACCATTGAATTAAAATGTTCCAAAGAGTGTAATTGTCTTGACCACTGAAAAAGTCTAGACGCAGAGGTATATAGTCCACAGATCCAGTCTGAACACTACGGTGGACCCCATAAATGAGGAACTACTAAAAGAGCTTGCATCACAGACTCTGATGATAGAGAGGGCGTGTCTTTCAGTATATAAAATGAGTCATCCGCTGTATCACTGACCAGAAGGGCAGGGAGAGACTCATCCAGATGCCTTTCTACCACAGAAGGACCCCAAAAAGTGGTTTCGGTTAGAGCCACTAGAGATTCTGCCACCAGGAAGGGTGTCGAGAAGCTTGGCACCACGTAGGGGGCTGAGAAAGTGCTGAGCGGAATGAGAGATTCCACTGACAGAAACAGAACAGAAGAGTCCCATCAGCGGAAAATCGCTGGATGAGGAGATCCGATGCAGACCGCCACCCACTAAAATGTGTGGAAATAATCCGCAGAATAGGAATTCATTCCATGGAAACATCCCAACACAAGTCCTGTGGAAGAGAGGTCTGCAAACACAGATCTTTCCCTAGTTCTGTCAGACAGCACCAACTGGCACCCCTGAGGCACTAGCATCACTTGTGGCACAGGAGGGCACCAAGCAGTAACCATGCCAACCTGAGAGACACCAGAGGGCACCCACAGCAGAACCCACAGGTATCCTTGGTACCAATGGCAGCAATGGCACGCAAGGGCACCCCCGATGCCCATGGCACCCATGGTACCATGGCACCCAAGAAACCCATGGCACCCATGCCACCTGTGGTGCCAGGTGGCACCCACGGGTGCCCAGCGCCACCCGCGGCACGCGGGTGCTCGGGCGCCATCCGCGCCCACCCACGGGTGCATGGCACTGCCCGCAGCACCCGCGGGTGCCCGCGGGCATCAGCGGCACCGTGAGACACCCACAACACTGCTAGCGGCGCCGACAATGAAGCACCCATGGCACCAAGCATGGCGCCGAGCACAGCATGAGCCACGGTGCCGACTGCAGCACAGACCACGGTGCCGACCATGGCACTGAGCACAGCGCCTAGCCACAGCGCCGACTGCGGCACCCAGTACTGTGTCGACCACGGCACTGAGCACAGCGCCAAGCGCAGCACAGAGCCACGGCGCCGACTGCAGCACCCAGTACAGTGCCAAGCATGGCACCAAGCCACGGTGCCGAGTCCCGGCGCCAACCCAAACACCAGCGGTGCCGCCTATGGCACCCATGCCAAACCAGAGGCACGGCACTGAACCTGCGGCGCCACCAAGGGTGTCCGGCACAACGCCAGGAAAAACACCATGGAAAGCCAATGGAAAAGAAGAGAAAGGTGGTGCCCGTGCTGGCCCCTGCATGGAAAAGGAAGAGGGGTAGGCACGAGGGCTGACAGGATGGCGAAGGCACCAAGAGGGCACCGCGCCATTCAGATCCAATTGACCCAGCTCCGTCCAACGGCCCGAGGCCCGAGGCCAGAAACCAGGAACACAACCAGGAAAAGGAGTCAAACCCCCTGCTCCACAGGAGCGGCCCAGAGGTGAAACTGCTCACCGGAACTCCAACGAGGACAGAGATGGAGTCCGGAGTCGAGAATGCAGCCATTAGGAGCGGGGCCAAGGGGGAACCCACGAAGTCGGTTCAGGCCTATCGCCCCTACCAACGAACAATCCTCGTGCAGACATACCAACAGGCAACCTCGAGCGGCACCGATTCTTCTTCCCCAAACGAAGAAGAAGAGCTCGAGGCTAAGCGGAACTGGATCCCCGGCACCGCCAGATTCGTGCTTCTGTGGACTGTCCTCCCCACCGAGCACAGGACTGTCCATAGTCAGAACCCCCCCCCGTTACTTAAGGGTGGCGGACCGGGCACAGCCCCTCTGCCATAACAACTTTCAACGAAGTCTTCCTACCATAACCGCTACCGCCTAAGGACGACTGCGGATGGCAGGAAAGAATTTCTTCATAATCTTCTTATTCGAAAATTAAAAAATTACTACTAAATAGTTAAATTAAAACATTTAAATTAAACACTAAAAGCTGCTGTCGTATAGACGAAAACTTTGACTCTGGCAGACGAGCGACGTCGACATCCAAGCGCACTCGTCGGTGGGAGAAAAGGAACTGAGGCGGTTGGAGGGTCGACGCCGAGATAGCCTACACAGGCACGAAGTCAGTCTCTCGTGGTGCCACGCATGCTGGGTCCTACTGCCGCCCTTCAGAAATTTTGGCTCCCGCTAGGTCCTAGCGCCTCCGGCGCTATCCCACTAGTGTGAATGAGTGATGGAGACTTAGTCCAGGAAGATCAACATTACTAAGGTGAGTAATTTTTTCTTCAAACAACATGAAGTCTTGCTGTATTCTGACATATGCAGACTACCAAGCAGTACCTCCATGGAGGAGGGACAGAACCTACTTTGGGAATAGGCTCTGAAGTACTGCTGTGCCAAACCGAGCATCACTCCTAGCCTGGATATCCAGAGAGTAATGCTTGGTGAATGTATGCACTGTTTTCCAGGTGGCTGCTTGACAAATTTCTAAGATAGGAATATCCCTGGCAGCAGCCAGGGAAGCAGCTGTACCTCTAGTAGAGTGAGCCCTCAGGCCTGAGGGTGGGGTTCTACCCAGTTTTTCATAGCAGGATTATATACAAGAGACAATCCACCTGGCAATAGATCTCTTAGTGGCAGGTTTGCCCTTACCAACCTCTCCATATGTGAGGAACAATTGGAGGGACTCAAACCTGTGACCCTTGGTGCGCTCTATGTAGTAGCTGAGGGCCCTTTTAACATCCAAGCTGTGCAGCCTCCTCTCTCCAGAGGAGGAGTGGTCAGTGAAGAAAACAGGGAGAGACATACACTGGTTAAGGTGGAAATCTGAAACCACCTTAGGCAAAAACTTATTGTTAGTTCTTAGGACCACTTTATCTCTATGGAAAGAGATGAAATCAGGCTCCACTGACAGGGCTTGCAATTCACTGATATGCCTGGCAGAGGTAATGGCTACAAAACACAGTTTTCCAAGTCAAGTACTTAAGCTCTGCGCAGAGGACAAAGGCTCAAAGGCTGTAAGCTGAGCAATGCAACCATTAAGGTCCCAAGCAGGAGCAGGGTCCCTAAAGGGAGGATTGGTGTGCAGCAATCCCTTGAAGAACTTACAAAACACAGGATGGGCTGACAGAGGAGAGGGCTTGCCTACTGACAAGAAGGCAGAAACAGCTGCCAAATGCACTTTAAGTGTAGCTGGCCTAAGGCCTAGGCCATTAAGATGAACCATATAGTCCAGAACTGTAGGCAAACCAGCAGATTCTGGAGAAATATCCTTATTAGAGCACCAAATAATGAACCTTTTCCATTTGGAGTTGTAAGTCTTTCTGGTGGAAGGCTTTCGAGAAGCCTTAAGGATATCCAGAACCCCGTGAGAAAGCTGCAGATCAGCAAACTCTAACTCTTCAAGAGCCATGCCTTGAGATTGAGAGACTTGAGGTTCAGGTACCAAATCCTCCCCTGAGAGGATGTCAACAGGTTGTAATTACTGGGAAGAGACAGGGGAAGGTGGACTGCTAAGGACAGCAACAGGGGGCACCAGGGCTGTCTGGCCCAGTCTGGAGCAATCAGAATCACTCTGCATGGTTGTGACCTTATCTAGACTAACACCTTGAACAGGAGAAGGAAGGGGAAAAGCATACGGAAATTTCCCTTCCCAATTCAGAATCAGAGCATCCAGGAGGACTGAGCCCAAGACTGGGGGTCTGCAACAAAAGAGAGGAAGTTGGTGATTGTCTGGGGCTGCAAAAAGATCTATCTGTGGAGTGCCCCATCTCGAGAAAATCACTTTCAAAACTAGGGGATCTAGGGTCCTTTCGTGATGGCCCTGGAATATCCTGCTGAGAGCATCTGCTAGGACATTGTCCTTCCCTGGGAGGTGAACTGCTATCAGAGAGGTTTGCAGGGAATAGGCCAGGGACCACAACTTCATTGCTTCTGTGCACAAGGCCGTAGACTGAGTGCCTCCTTGCTTGTTGATGTACCACATTGTGGTGGTATTGTCTGTTCTGATCTGGACCACCTTGTTCTGTACAGATTTGGAAAAAGCTTGCAGTGCCAGAAACACCACTCTGAGTTCCAAGAGATTGATGTGAAGCAGAGATTCTTGAGGTGACCACAGCCCTTGGGTGGTAAGATCCCCCAGGTGGGCTCCCCAGCCCAGCAGGGAGGCATCTGTGGTGAGTATCACTGAATGAGACTGAGTGACAAAAGGAACTCCTTGTCTCAAATTGTCCTGATCCTGCCACCATTGCAAAGCCTGGATCAGGGTTCGAGTCACTAGGACTAGTTTGGTAAGGGAATCCTTTCTTTGGGACCAGAAGGCTCTTAAGTGAAACTGAATGTCCCTCATCTGAAATCTTGCTCCTGGACCACTGCTGTAGAGGCTGCCATGTGGCCCAGAAGCTGCAGGAAATGCCTTGCTGGTCGAGACACCTGAAGGGTGAATGAAGAGGCCAGTTCCATAAGGGTCCTTGCCCTGTCCAGGGGAAGGAAGGCTCTTGCCCTTACTGTATCCAGCTCTGCCCCTATGAAGGTGAGGAGCTGTACTGGCTCGAGAACTGACTTTGGAAGGTTGAGGAGGAATCCTAAGGAAGTGAGTACTTGCTGAGTTATTTGCAGATGTGACTTGACTTTGATCTGGAGACTGACCCACTATGAGCCAGTCGTCCAAGTATGGAAAGATGGAGACCTTTTTTCTCCTTAGGAAAGCAACCACTACTGCCAGGCACTTTGTGAACACCCTTGGGGCTGATGTTAGGCCAAAGGGCATTGCTCTGAATTGATAATGGCCTGAGGGCAACTCGAACCTGAGGTACTTTCTGTGGGAGCACCTAATGGGAATGTGAAAATAGGCATCTTTGAGGTCCAGGGAGGCTAGCCAGTCCCCTGGCCTTAGAGAGGGCAGAATTATTCCCAGAGTCACCATTTTGAACTTTGGTTTTAAAAGGTGCTTGTTCAGATATCTTAGGTCCAGGATGGGCCTCCATTCTCCTGTCTTTTTGGGGGTTAGGAAGTACCTGGAGTACAATCATTTGCCCTTGTGTAGGGTAGAAACCCTCTCTATGGCTCTGAGAGCCAGGAGGGAAGAAATCTCTGCCTCTAGGGCAAGGGTCTCTGATGGATTTGCAGGTGGAAAGGATCTGGTTCTCATCTTGGGAAATTTCTGAAACTGAGAACCAGTCCCTGGCTTACTACTTCCAGGACCCACTTGTCTGATGTCAGAGACTTCCAGTCCTGGACAAAGTAAGCCAGTCTGCCCCCTACAGGTATTGGAGAATCGGCCCAGGCAGACCCATCAGGGTGTCAGCTTGGCAGGGGCTTTAGGCTGAGGGGTGGAAGCAGGCCTGCTCATTCCCCGTCTGCCTCTCCCTCTGAAGACCCCCTCTGAGCATAAGAAGAAGAGAGGCCTGGGCTTGGTAAAAAGGCCTTGGAAAGGCCTGCCCCTGCCCCTGGACTGCTGTCTTTGAGGAGTGGCTTGCCTTTCTTTGGCCTGAGCACTCCTGTAGGTGGTCCTGTACTCGTCCATCTTTTTCATGTAGTTCTCTGTCTGCTCCCCAAACAGAGAATTACCAATAACAGGAAATCCATGGCCTTAGTCTGGGTATCCTGTGATAGGCTAGTACATCTGAGCCAAGCCATCCTCCAAGGGCCACAGATGTAGCCATGACTCTTGATGAAACATCACTGGAGTCCACAGCATGAAATTGCACCTTGGATGCCTCAATCCCATCTGCAGCCACCTGTTCCAGCTCCTTGGCAAGCTGGTCGGGGCTTGTTTAGCCAGAGCCAGCACAGTGTCCCATCTGGACTTCTGGTATCTAGCTGCTGTGTAGGCCATATAGTTAGCCTGCCTAAGTCCCAAAGATGCTGCCATGTACTGCTTCTTTTGCCATGGCATCAATCCTCCTGGAGTCCTTATCTGGGGTGTGATGCCAGGGGATATTTGCCTTATCACAGGCAGCAGCCTGCACTACTCCAACATGGCTGCATTGCTGAGAGGGAACTCCATGTCCAAGCCTGAAAGGGTGTACCTCTTGTCCATTCATCTGTCCACAGGAGGTATGGAGTTAGGAGTCTTAAGAATTTTATTTGTCTGTTTCCCAAAAGATTTATGGAGGGGAATAGACAGTCTCCTGGACTCTGGGATGTCCATCATTTCAACAAAATCAGGCTCCTCCTGATCCTCTACTGCTTCTTCCATTGGAAGCTGAAGGGTTTCAGCCACTTTTTTGTAAAACAAAAAGTGGGAAGGGGACTCAGACAGCCTAGGAGGAGAAATACCTGAAGGTCTGTCTGGGGAGATGTCCAGGTCAATAGGCACATTCAGACTTTCATAATCACCATCATCATCCTCATACTCTCCCTCCTCCTCCTCCAGTTCATAAAATTCTTCTGAAGTGTAATCCGAACTGGAGACGACCGAACCGAGCCCCTGCCAGATGGTGCCGGTTAGGTCAGAACAAAGTTAGTGATTGCACTATTCTTATCGCTTTGGCTATCTCATCAGTGGTCAGAGTATGAATTTCTGGATCCGAACCGGACGATTTATCATTTCTCTTCCTTTTAACCGGAACCGACTCCTCAGAATCGGCTCTCCTCTTGCCCGAAGAAGTATCGCCCTGGTCAGAGGGCACTCCTTCTGGTTCGGTCGGAACCGAACCGGGCTGGCCATCTGGGCCAGCGGACTCTCGGCCTCCTTCCCTCAGTCTACCTACTCTCTTATCCAGGGTAGCTTTGGGAAAATTCTTACAAATTTGGCAGTCTGAATCGAGGTGGTCAAACCCCAGACAATAAACACAGGTGGTGTGGGGATCAGCATTAGCAAAGACTTCCCCACACACACTGCAGTGTTGAAACCCAGTGGGCCCGTTTTTTCTTGGGTTTCTCAGACATGACCAATCCTATCCAAAACATACCTTTTTTCGCAACTACCAGGGCAAGACTCCCTCTGTCGGTTCCTGACTGCGGTTAGCAGGTCTTGGAAAAAACGTAATAAAATCGGGTTTTTAGAACCGATACGGACCGGTTACCACACTCTAAGTAAATGCACAAACTTTTTTAAACTAAACTGATCGGTTCAGCCGAACCGATCTGAAATTTACAAGTTCCACACAGAAACTAAATGTAAAACCTCAGGGTTTTAAATAATTGATTAGCAGTTTTTTGTTGGGACTATACTAACTGTACAGAAAGTATTTACATAGATTTTCTAGAAGTGCTGTGTTTGTTAAACATAGTGAGGCAAGAGATATGCATTTTTACAAAGATTTAGCACTTTTATGAGCAAAACGCTAATCAATTTTTAGAGTTAAATAAATCCCTGAACCTATCTAGTACTCACGGTACCACAGACAGAGACTTAAACCGACAGATTCGGTAGCAGAAATTCGGTAGAAACTGAGCGAAAAACGACACTTTAACCGACATTTTTGAGCCGAGCAAAGGAGAAATCTCCGGAGGGACTGTTCAGTGAGGCAGAGTAAAGAATCTGATGGTTGGAGTTTAAACAACAGCAGACAGGGGCTTCAACCAAGCTCGCGGTGAACATTCCATGCTGGCCATGGAAAGTTTAACTCTTTGTTCTCCGGGGCAGTTGAAAGGCAGGACCTAACTGCCATAGTCAGCAAGAGTTCATGTTGTTTGAAAAACTTGGCACAGTGTATTAGGCGGCGGTTCTCAAGGGAGCAGTATAGCTCGCAGCAGTGGGTGCGAGGAGGAGCATCAAGAGCGAACTGGCAGAAAGCATTAAAAAGGGTATCCAGTTTGGATAAAACTGACTTGTGGGCAGCACTGTAAACAATATCACAATAATTGAAGGAGGGAAGTATCATCTTCTGGATAAGCTCACGACGGACCGGATAGGGGAGGCCAGAACGGTTCCGATATAAAGCTCCGAGCTTGGGGCGGAGTTTTGTTAGTATAGAGTCAGCATGGACTGCAAAAGTGAGGTGGCGGTCAAGCCAAACTCCAAGATACCAGAAGGAGGTGACATCCTCCAGCTCCGACCCATCAAGGGTGTGGAAAAGTGGGAGGGAGGGGAGCCTGGCTAGTCGTTGGGATGTACCAAAAGTCATAGTTACAGTTTTATTAGCATTTAGAGAGAGCTAGTGAGAGTTGAACCAGAGCTGGACTTTGTTAAAATCCACCTGGAGGTAGAGGCAACTGAGGCTGGGGAGGAGCCAGAAGAAAATAGGACAGTATCGCCAGCATACATGTGGATCGAGGGCAGAACAAGTTTGGGGTAGGTTGTTTAGAAAAATAGAGAATAGGATAGGCCCAAGCACCGATCCTTGGGGGACACCGGTAGACGGGGAAGGGGATATGGCATCCGTAATCCTGACAGATTGAGTGCGGTCTATAAGATAGGCACTGAACCAGGCAGTAGCAGATGTGGAGAGGCCAGAGTCAGAGAGGCTAGATAGTAACAGAGTGTGGGAGACTGTATCGAAGGCTTTGGCCAGATCGATGAAAATGGCAGAGGTGATGAGACCTCTATCCATTCTAGATTGGATGGTGTCAGTGAGCCTTAGTAAAAAGGGGGCAGTGGAGTGATCTTTCCTGAATCCGGACTGGTAGTGTGTGAAGAAATTTGAGTCAGCGAGATAGGAGGTTATCTGGCTAAGCACTAAGTGTTCTTGCAGCTTCGCCAGAGCAGGGAGGAGGGAGATTGGCTGATAGTTTGAGGTGGAGGAGGAGGCGCCCCCTTTGTGGAGAGGGATGACAATGGCGTGCTTCCAGGACAGAGGGATAGATGCAGTGGCGAAGGACAGATTTAGGAGGTAGGCAATAGGGGTGTCTATGGCAGAGGCCAAGAGGAACAGAAGTTTGGGGTCTAGTCCATCCGGGGAATTCCCACTTGAGGGACTTAATGTTAGCAGGGCTTCTAGAGCTTCATCCGGAGAGAATTCCCTGAAGGAGAAAATACCTGTATTTTGAGGTAGTTTTTGCCCTGCAGGTGGTGGAGATGGTGGCATGGGGGGTAAGGAGGAAAGAAGCAAGGAAGCACAGGTGGAGAAATATAAGTTAAACTCAGCACCGACTGAGATAGGATCCGAGAGTGTGGAGTTGTTTACACTAAGGAGAGGCAAGGGCTTGGCTGCTGGGGGTAAGAAGAGGGAGTGTATGACCTTCCAGAATTTGGAGGGGCTATTAAGGTTAGATTGGAGGGAGGATCTAAAGTACTCTGCTTTAGCTAGCCGAGTTGCTCTAGTGCACATGTTGCGCAGATACGGTAGTGGGAGAGGTCCTGAGAGTGAGGGCTGAGGCTTTGAAGGCTCCGCCATGCTGAGTCACGGGCATTCATACAAGCAGTGAGCTCTTAGGAGATCCAAGACAGGTGGGTACCGCGTACCCTAATACGTCGTAGCGGGGCGTGGGAATCCCATATCTTAAGGAATGTGTTTTTGAAGTGAAGTAGGGTGTCATCTATCAGGTTAGGGGGGAGGGGAGCCAGTTAGCTAGAACAAGGTCATTTAGGAGGGGAGTGTGGCTTAGGGATTTGAACGACCATTGGACTAAGAACTTAGGTGGGGATTTGAGAGGGTGGATTTTGCGAACAAGGTAGATGACATGGTGATCACTCATAGAGTCAGGGAGTAGGCCTGTTTGGATGACTCTGTGAGGATGGGAGGTCAGAGCCCAGTCGATAAGGGAGTGGTTACCTGATTTAAGGTTTAGGCCGGTGAGCTCAGTGATGAGTTGAGTTAAATTGAGGGCAGCAACATTCGTCCGGGTTTTGTTGAGGGCCAGGGCTAACCAGTTTAGGTTAAGGTCACCCACAGCATATAATTCCCCGGTGGGCGCTCGTGAACTGATTTGTGTAAGAAGGTCAGTAACAGTTGTGGCAGGGGTGCCTGGTCGGCAGTAGATTCCGCTAACGACTACGGGCAGCGAGAAAGGTAGTGTGAGCTGGAGCAGCAAGAGTTCATACTCTTTAGGTTCAGTTTTAGATGAGATTATTTTGTAGCGTATGTCCAAACTTATGAAGATGGCTACGCTGTCACCTCTTGTGGCCCTGTCCTGGTGGGCCATCGTGTAACCAGGGATTGCGACTGAGGAGTCGGGACTGTTTCAGAGAGGATGAGGACATCAGGGGCATGTAGGGCAGCGAGAACTTGTAGCTGGTCGATTTTAAGTGGTAGGCTACGAATATTTAGGTGAAGGAGATGGAGGCCTTTGTGGAGGGGGTAACCTGGCAGTTGGGAGGGATGGGATGTGGGGTGGGGGTGCCAGCTGAGGTTGGTGAGGATGTGGTGGTCGAGGGTCCCGGATTTGGGTGTATGTCTCCCGCTACGAGAAGGAGGAGGGTGAAGGATAGGTGTTGAGCTAGTATACGGAGGTAGCTTGGAACAGAAGAGCTACTTACTTCAGACTTAGTTCAGACCTTCTTACTGTTTAGATTGCTCATTCCAACCACAAACAATACATTTATGGTATAGTATGGTATGGTAAAATTTTATTTATACAGTGATACAGCCATTAGAGTTCCGAAAATCCCTGTTCACAAGGCTTACCTGTTTACATTATGCAAAATTATTACAACTATACATTTATAACAATACAGGTTACAGAAAAGTACAGAACAATACATCAGAGTTTACAAACTCATCAATAACAGGCATATTAGCATTTTTAGATTTATATTAATTTCACCTATTACAGCAACAACGAAAACTAAGTTTGTGATTCAGACCATTTTTAAAAACATGATCAGTAGTTAGTTCACGTAAAAAAGGAAGAAGACAATTCCAACTTTTAGCTACTTGATATTGAAGAGTCATTTCACTAAATCGATTTTTTAACTTTGGTATTACTAAATCTCTAGCACCAGTTTTTCTTAAATTTAAACCATGTTTTGGTTTTTGTAATTTGTTTTTTACGTTATCTAAGGATTGATTTTTAAATATATTACGAACCTGGTTTAGCCAGATTCCCCCTAGCCCATAAGTCTAATGGAATCAGTAGAAATTCCAGGATTTAAACTCTATACTAAAAATAGATTAGGTAACAGGAAGAGGGTGGGGTATGTCTCTACATAAAGAATGATATTCCATCATTTGAGATAGCCTCTAATGCCCAAAATGAAAGTATATGGGTTACCCTTCAACTACAAGGCCAACCAAAGATGGTAGTAGGTACTTGCTATAGACCTCCAACTTCTGATATAGATTATACTTTATCCCTAACAAAAGAAATATCCCCTCTGGCTACAAATGGTACAGTCCTCATTTTAGGGGATTTCAATCTACCATCAATTGATTGGGAAACCTTGACTGGTAGCTCTCAACATGATAAACTTTTTCTATCAACAGTTATAGATCTGGGTCTGGTTCAATTAGTTAAGGAACCAACTCGAGGGAATAACATCTTAGACTTACTCATCACTAATGATGAAAATAAAATAAATAATCTCACTGTTACAGACCCTCTGGGCAGTAGCGATCACATGGCTGTACAGTTTTCTATAACTTATGATTCTTACACTCTAAACAATAACCTTATGATCAAACAATATGATAAGGCAAATTTTCTAAAATTAATGAAAATCTTAGCAACATTGATTGGGCAGAAGCTTTCATCACTAAACACCAAGAAGCATGGACATACCTCAAAACAAAATGTATGATCTTGAACATCAGTATGTTCCAATAAAAAATAAATACAATAAAAAGGGAAAGATACCCTCATGGTTTAATAACACCATTAAAAAACAAATTAAACTTAAACAATCACTTTTTAAAATCCTAAAAAACTGTGCTATTAATGCTAGAGAGGAAGCATTACACAAATACAGAAAATCAGTTAAGGATTTAAAAAATTCTATAATCACAGCAAAACGAAATCTCGAATTTAGAATAGTACATACAAAGGATTCTCATAAATCATTGTATTCTTACCTTAATGAAAAAAAAAGGGAATAATAGATCAGTAGGCCCAATAGTTATTAAAGATTCAACAATTGTTTCCGAATTTGAAACGGCAACAGTATTAAATGATTACTTTTGTTCTGTTTTTTCCCAACCGGATAATTGTACCCAGTCTTCAAACTTTACTACTTGTCCACATGACTACAGTATTTCCCCGCATAATGTAATGACTGTACTTAAAACAATAAACAAAAACTACCAGTCCTGGCCCTGACAATATTAATGCCAAATTTTTGTTAGGTACACTTGATACCATTACCTTACCACTTACTATAATATTTACCAAATCCCTACAAGAAACAAAAATCCCAACAGATTGGCTCTCAGCTATTGTCACCCCTATCTTTAAACAAGGGACACATTCTAAAATTGAAAATTATAGACCTATAAGTCTTACATCCATCCCTTGTAAGGTGATGGAGAAAGTTATTAAAACTATCATTGAACATGAAATGGTCGCCTTAAATATTATAGATACAACTCAGCATGGATTTAAACAGGGTTACTCCTGTACTACTAATTTACTCACTTTCTATGAATATGTAAGCAAGCATATGGACAATAATATTCCCATTGATGTTATTCTATTGGACTTCAGCAAGGCATTTGATAAGGTATCTCATGCAATTCTGGTGAACAAACTCACTCATTTGGGTTTCTCTCCAGTAATTGTTAGCTGGGTCCACTGCTGGCTGACTGGCAGGACACAGAGAGTCAGAGTGGGTGGTGTGTTATAACAAACAAAATGTACTTTAACGAAAATAAATGCTCGGTATTACATATGGGAATTAATAATCCTAAACAGATGTATATGCTCAATAATATAAACATTAAATCAGTTACTAGTGAAAAGACTTGGGAATTTTGGTAAACTGCAAACTGTCATCTAAAGATCACTGTAACAAAGCTGCTAATATTGCAAATTCCTTGCTTAGGCGAATAAATCATACTTTTATTTCTAAAACAGAGCAGTGTATAATTTCTTTATACAGATCCATATTGACCATATATGGATTATGGGTCACCATTTTGGAGCCCTTATTTAATTACTGATATTAATAGGATTGAACAAATACAACACAGAGCAACAAAATGGTTCCTTACTTATCTCACTTAACTTATGAAATGAGATTAAAAAAACGGCCTATATTCACTTGAACAAGAAGGGCAAGAGGTGACCTTCTTCAATTATTTAGGATTATGCAGTCCCCAGCCTTAATGGACTCATGTGGCATCTCTTATGCAGAAAGGAAGATAGTACCAAGACTACATAATAAACAGTTAAATATTGTAAAGGCAAGAACAAATAAAAGACAATATTTTTTTTTTATTAGGGCATCTAAACTGTGGAATAACCTACCACAACATTTAGTGGAATGCCCAAATATCACCATCTTTAAAAATCAATTGGATAACTGGCTTTTAGATTAAAACTATCTTGGGAAACAATATCCCACAATGTGGGGGACAATCCCGATGGGCCTAGGCCTTCTTTTGTCGCTAATACCAAGTAACCAAGTAAATCCAACCCAAATCCATATACATAGTGCAATGATGAGTTTTAAAATCACACCTTAACACAAATCTTGCAAGCTTATTATAAAGTGTATCCAAGTTATTTAAATGTTTTCTTGCTGCATGTCTGTAAATATGACTTCCATAGTCAATAACCGGCATTATTAATTGATTGATCATAATCAATCTTGTTTCTCTTATCATGGAATTTGATATTCGTCTCATAGCTCCAATCTTAACGTGTTTTCTTTGTAACCCCTAGATGGCGCTATCCCAGGGGCTACTACCCCTGCCTGATTTGCCACTAACAGGTTGAGGGGCCTGGATCCAATGGCGGGTGCCTCCACCCAGAGGTCAGGGTTTGCAATAGTTAAACTAACTTGGTCACAGCCCTCTGGGACACTGCAACCCCTTTCTTCCCACTAGTGGCCCACACATATATCAGAATTACCTTCACAGTATACACTTACCCCAGGTCTGGTTCGGCACTGGGACCTCCTGTGAAATGAGATACAGTGCAACAATCACAGTACAGTACTTTAACATAGACAAATACCTCAGGCAGTATAACTTTGCTGAAACAAGCAGCTCTGATTTATTTAGGGGATATAACAAGGACAGGGAAATCAGGTTAATTAGCTTATCACTCTAATAATCTACCTATGGCTCTGTGCACAGGCCTATCCTTATCAGTTACTGTCCCTGGGTACCCAAGCCCTAGTGGCTAGTCCAAACCGTGGCAGCTGGTAGGGGCCCTTTCACACAGAGAAAAGGAGAATTAAACAGTCAGCAGTACAGTAATTCCATTTGGATTTAATTGGCAATTCAACAGGGAAGCGACCCTGAATTAGTACTCACGACCTCCAAATAAGATAGGGTCCTTCAATGTCAGCAGGGGCTCACTTGAGGGTACACAAACCTCTTCACACATCCATATAAAAAAGTACTTATACCAGGCAGGCGATCTGTATCCCGATACGCAATTACTGCACAATACCGGAGAACACACAGCAGATTCAGTTCCTGACAGACCGAGTGCAATTTTCAGCAATTCTTCCAGTCTTCTACAGGGTGAGCCTGGTTTCTACTCTTCAGAGATCCTTTGATTCTTTTCACAGGACGGATTCAGTCCTAACAAGCTGCAGACCGGAACTCTGGGCCTTACACACGTTTTTTGACTAAAACTGCACACTGAAAAAGCACAGGGCTCCTTCCTTCTTCACTGCCAAAGCTCAACTCCAACTCCAACCGACAAAACCGGGCATTTCCTTTGAGTTCCTCCCAGTTCTTGACTGGATTGGCTGTCACTCACAATAGACTGCTGCTGTTGGTCCAAAAGGCACTGAAGTCTAACTACATCTCCCAGAGTCACTGCCCATACAATCCTCTTGTGGCTGGCTCAGATTATGAGTCCAAGTTCTGATTCGTCCAAGGCACCATTTTAGAGCTAGCTTACCCCACACTGATTGGTCCAGTTCAGCAGTTCAAAACCAGAATGGGGAACTAGACAGACACTGTTCTGACTGCAAAAGAAAGCAGGTTAGACAAACTGTAATTTCATTATCCTCTAAATAATTTCTGGCAAACAGTTACATCTTTCCAGATAGGTTCCCTTTGCACTCCTAGTGACTGCAAAATGGAGTGAATTGGCAGCAGTTCGAGTGGTACTCAAACAGAGAAACACACAGTCCCCCATATAAACTAATTATGTCTGCAAGCAGACAGCTCTTAAAGAGACAGTACCAGAGGGCTCTAAAACACTCACTGATAAATGGCTTAAATGCCAAACACCATTCAGGCTTGGAGCATTCAAGCAAGCTCCTGGAAGTCTTTTGGGAACCCCCATTTGCAGGGGGGTTACATCTTTATTAAGTTTGTTATATGATATTGGAAAGTAAGACACTGATCTATATGTACCCCTAAATATTTATATGTTTCAGTTTGTTCTAAAACTTACCCTCTTGTGTCTTTATATTTAATTTTGAAATTCCCTTTAAGTCCAATGCAAATGACATAACCTGTGTCTTTTACTATTAACTAATAAACCCAGAGATGAAAAGTGACCTTGCATGATGCTAAAGTCACTCTGTAAGTTTAGTTCTACTTCACTTATAGTTTTTCCTCTGCTACTAAAACCGTATAGTCTACGATGAGACGAATTTTTGAATGTCCAACTTTCTTTGGTAAGTCATTTAAATAGACTATGAACAGGAGGGGGCCCAGGATAGATCCCTGGGGAACCCCTCTTGTTACATAGTCCGTTCTTGACTGGTGTCCATTTAGGACAACAAATTGTGATATTTTATAAAGGTATGGTATAAACCAATTACAGGTTTCTTCCTCCACCCCTATTTTCATTAATGAGTTTATCAAAATACTATGGTTTACTAAATCAAATGCTTTAGATAGGTCCACATATACCACACCCACGGACTTCGCTTCCCCAAGAGGGGTTGCTATAAGATCCAAAAAGTCAGTGAGTGCGGTAGCCATGGACCTACCCTGCCTAAAACCATACTGTTGTTGAGTCAATTTATTATATTTTTCCAAGTAGTCCATTAACTGATCATGGACAATTTTTTCAAATAACTTGGATACTGTGGACAGCAAGGCTATTGGACGGTAATTTGAAACATCCTTTGGATCCCTTCCCTTATCTATTGGTATCACTTTGGCTAATTTCCAACTAGAGGGAAACTGTCCCTCTCTTAGACTCCAGTTAAAATATCCCTTAGTATAGGTGACAATTCCATAGCGCTCTTTTAATAATTTATTATCCATTCTATCTGGGCCACTTGCTTTATTTATTTTAATCTATTTATGTTTTTAGAACTTCTTTGTTTATCACTCTCTTAAACCTGAATTTGGGTTCTTTCTCATCTTGGGGACTCTCACCCTTTACTTCATTCAAGGTATTAGTTTTAGTTATGAAATATAATTTCAGATCGGGGAGATTTATGAAATAATCATTCAAAATTTCCGCAGCTTTATTTGTTTCAAACACTTTTCCATTCTGACTCAATTTTATTTCACTTTGTTTACTATTTGGATTCATAAGATTTTTTTATAACAGACCAACAAGCACCTGGATTTGTTGATTCTTGAGTCCGCTGTTCATAATAACGAGCTTTTGATTTCCTGATTTCCTGTATTACTTGATTCCTTAACCTTTTGTATTGTTCCCAAATTTCACTGTTTAATGTTTTATTTGCTTTTTTCCAATAATGATTTCTAATCCTAATCATTTTCTTTATTTTTACAGTTAGCCATGGTAAACGTTTTTTCCTATGATTTTCTTTTTTATGTGGAGCAAATTTATCACAAGCATTAATAAACATTGTTGTAAATTCCAATACAGCCTCATTTAAATCTGGCCTAGAGTTGGAATTCCAAAACACAAGAAAAGCACAAGAAAAACTCAACTGTTGTCCCCTGCAAATTTCTTTCTCAGTTGTTTTGACTAACTTTTGATAACTCTGTATGGGAACATAAGGAATCAGATAATTGTACAGATGAATTTCTCTCTCATGGTTTGTCTGCAGTTAATTCATTAGATGAGGTCTCCCATGCCAGGAGTTTGACTGTTTCTCCACCCTCCCCAACACACACACACACACACACACACACACACACACACACACACTATAAGAGATCTCAGTAGTTCTTATATGTTATGTTTGGGAAGCAGGCACATCCCTTGCTGTCAAAAAGAAATTTTTATATTTAGTCTGGGTATTTCTCTGAAGAGCTGGCATTTTATCAGATAGGTCTTGAGAGGTTAAAAAACAGTGCAAGTCTTTATAAATTTGCTGGGAAAGGGTAACACTTCTGAGGTATGAATCTTTCTTGAAAGATATTCATGCCGAACTGAAGTTAACAGCAAAATAAATTTTAAATGCTAGGCATTTAAATGTGCAGCTTGTTGCATTTCGAAGGGGTTAAACAAGGCTCCAGTTTAATAGGCAACCAATATTTAACAAGCTGTTTCAGTTTCCTAATGGCCATCTGATAAGCAGCTTGGACTTATGTCTCCAACATTCTAAACAGAAAGAAGGGATTATTTTATTTTAGTTGCCACAGTGATTTGTAGATGTGGAAAGATACATTGAAAAGTCACAAAAATGCTTTCCACGATTCTCCATTATCAAGCTACAGATAGCTTTACCTGTCTTTTGCACCTGACCAGGTTAGTGCACTCTCAGTCTTTAACAGCTGCCTCATAGAAATCCAGGACTGGATGAAATCTAGCTGCCTGAAATTGAATTCCGATAAGACCGAGGTGTTGGCTGTGGATCCAGGTCTCTAGATAGAGGGGTCGGTGGGAGGACGTCCCTCTGGGCTCTGGCATAGTCAGCTGCCTTCCTCTGAACAGGTGCATGACCTAGGGGTGTTCCTTGACAATAGGCTGACCATTTGCCATTGTTCTGATGCAGATTGCTGCCACTTACAGTAATCTATGCGCGACATCCATAGCGGGCATTTCAGGCACCAAAAGGCAGCAGTTAGCAGTAATTAACAACTGCGTAACACCTAATCCAGTTCAGCCAGTTTAGTGTCTACTTGTATTAGCATAAGAACAGGCTGTAGCACCGCACTGTCAGTGTTACAGCTCTAGCTGCAGGACCCCATTTAGTGTAAGAGCAGTCATGTCTAAATGGAAAGCACTCAGTCTAAGTGAAAAAGTGGAACTTTAAAAAAAATGGACACAATGCCAAAACTGAGTCAGTGGGAGTTGGCTGCTCAGTTAAACATGCCTAAATCCACAATAGTCTACCTCCAGAGACAGCACGAGCAGCTTCTGTCTGAATGGCATGAGAATGCTAATCCTCAGCGCAAATGAAAATGCGAGGGTAAAGATGTCAAAGTTGAGGAGGCTTTGTTGCACTAGTTTCACAATGTCAGAGGGTGTGATGCCCAAATCAGTGGCTCCCTTGTTTGCTGAGAAAGTCAAATAAATTGCTGATGCCCTGGGACGCTCTAACTTCAATCCATCTGAAGGATGGTTACAGAGATGGAAAAAAGGCACAACATAGGGTTCAGGCGCATGCATGGGGAGAAAGGCAATGCAGACATGGCTGGGGCTGATCAGTGGCTCACACAAGTGCTTCCAGGTCTGTTGGTAGGATACCCCCCATAATATTTTTAACTGTGACGAGACTGGGGTCTTCTTTAGATGTGTTGGCTAGGGCACTTTAGCCTTCAAGACTGAAGCAATTCTGGGGCACAAAAAGGCTAAAGAGAGGCTATCCGTCCTGGCTTGCTGCAACATGGACGGGTCTGAAAAAAAGGAGCTTCTTGTGGTGGGCAAATCAGTCACTCCCAGGTGCTTCCGTGGAGTCAATAATTTGCCAGTCCTATACAGAGGCAACAGATCTGCATGGATGATGGGGGATATTTTCACAGACTGGGCAAAGGCATGGGATCCCAGTCTGTGTGGACGAAAGACTGCTCTGATTTTTGACAATTTTTCAGGACATCCACAGATCCAGGGGTTGTGGAACATAAAACTAATTTTCTTACCCCCAAACATGACCTGTATTATTCAACCCCTAGATCTGGGCATAATTTATGCCATGAAACAACACTATGTCAAAGCAATGTGCCAGAGACTAACTGATGAGCTAGACAAAGACACAGCCCTGACAGCAACAGTCTGCTAGAAAAAAATCACTTTACTGGATGTGGTCTGAATGTTAAAGCAAGCCTGGGATTCAGTGACTGCAAACACAGTTTCGTATTGCTTTATCAAAGCAGACTTTGTCCTCCCCAGTGACCCTGGTGAGGGAACATCAGCATTGAACTCACCACCGTTGTTTGAGGAGGACTCCAAAGTGTTGGTAGAACTGGTGGACATTTCTATGGGCTTGACAGAGGAGGAGTTTGACGCACTCTGTCACTTTGGTGACAAGAAGGAAGCTGAGCCTCAATTGGATGATGTTGAGCAGGTGGTACAGCAGCTCCATAACCATTGAAGTCCCGAAGAAGACAAGGACGATGAGGAAGTGGCCGACAGGGAGCATGAGCGAGTTTCGATGAGAGACGTTAGAGCTGCCCTGTTAACTCTCTCGTGTGCCATAGAGCAGCATCTGACTGTGCCTCTAAACTGGGACACTCTGAGGGCAACAGAAAAGGTGTGGGAGCCATACACCAGACACCAAGTGGTTCAAGCTAAGATCACAGATTACTTAGAGCAATGTAATGAGCTTAATTTACTGACTTTATCTACTGCCTTCTCACTTGTGCACCACTGTAATGTCTATTTGCTGAAATACACATAGCACTGCATTGCATTAATATGTCTCCGTATTTTTTTGTCCTAGCATTATACCGACCATCGATTATAACGGGCACACTGCGGGAACACAAATGTGCCCATTATAAGTGGTGCCGACTGTACTTTTAGCCTTTGATATTAACAGTTTTTTTTTACTTCTACTTCCTGCAGACTTTTTTTCTGTGGGAGAGTGAACTGGAAAACGTCTTGTGTTTCTGCAGGTTTGGAAAGTGTCTGAAGTGCAGAAACAAATTCAGACCACTACTTCCAGTACACAGTTGTCTATAGTAACCTTACCCATTCCTGGAAGTCATGCACCAGTCTCTGTACCACTGGCAATGGTTGGACAACCTGGGCAAAATTGTCAGGGGGTTTGTTTTGGCTGGGGGTTAGGCACAGGAGCTGCAGCATTATGCCTGGAAGTCCTTTTTCCCCTTTCACTATAGTAACCCCTTTATGACTGGTACTACTCATAGGCTCTTGGGAAGTATCCCCTGCCTCTGCCTCCCCTTCCGTATGACCTGTAGGAGGAAGAGAGCATTTCCTTCTCATTGCTTTTGAAAGTGGCTTTGTAGTCATCCACATTTTTCATGTAGGCCTCTGTTTTATCACAAAAAAAATGAATCTCCCTCAAAGGAGAAATCCATGGCCTTGTTTTGAGTATCCTTGGAAAGGATGGTGGTCTTTAGCCAGGAAAATCTTCTTAATAATACTGCATGATCCAACACTCTGGAAGCAGTGTTATTAGTGTCCACCGCAGTGTTGAAATGATATTTTGTGCCATCCAGGGCTGATCCTACTGTAGCAATCAGGTCCTGTGCCTAACCATCATCTGCTCTTTCTGCAGTGCCAACATTGAGTTTCAAAGTACTTTCTGGTACTGTGCTGTATGTGCTGAATAAGCTGTCTGCCTGATCAGCAGAGAAGTTATTATATAAACCTTTTTTGCCATAGTATCCAAATTTGTAGAGTCTTTTTCAGGGTGCTGCACAGATAGGGTGATTTTTGCTCTCTCACAAACAGCAGCCTGGACTTCCCCAAGATGATAAAGATGGGCATACAGATATTCCAATCCCTGACTGCCTACCTGATATTTTCTCTCAGTTTTTTCATCTATGACTGCAGCTGAAGTAGATGCAGTCATGAGTTTTGCTATGGCCTTTTTAAGTAGTTTATGCATGGGAAGTAACATCCTTCCTGATGGAACTACTCCCAGCATGTCCATAAAATCAGCATCCTCTTCATCCTCCTTTGCCTCTAGTAGAGAGATGTTGAGGGTATCAACCATTGTCTGACAAATGAGGAAAAAGATAAGTAGTCCTCAATTTGCCTTTGAGGACGTTCAAAATTTTGTTCAGGTGTGCCCTCTGACTCTGTGGGTCACCTTCCTCCATATGCACATAATAGTCTTCTTCCTCCACCTCTGCTGGCAGATAGGTTGGAGCCGGGGGGGGGGGGAGATATTTTATTCAAGTTTCCCATTGCCTGGATAGCCTGGAAAAATTGCCATATTTTTACATGTCCTCTGATGAGGGCATTTTTTCTGTACCATCTGCCTGCTCCTTCTTCCGTACAGAAGGAGTGGCAATGACATTATTTTCTTTCAATTTCATTTTGGCAGAAACCGTTTCCAGCACCTCCTGTAAGGCTCTTTTTATTTTTGCCATCACTGGATTCAACGTTCACCCTTTCAGACACCCTGATATTTGAACCATCTCTTTTTTCCCGTTCTTTTTACCTTCAGTTGCCGCCAAATGGACCCCCATCGGTCAGCCTGTTCCCACCCTGCCTGAGACCCCCCTGTACCTCGTGACTCAACTGCAGGCAACCCCCCAGCTGGGTCAACTTCTGCTCCTCGGCGCTCCTGTGCAAATATCCAACTGGCCTGCAGGTATAGGTGAAGGACGGAGGGTGATGGGACACAGGAAGGTAGGATCCAGTGGTGGGCATGGGGGCTGCGGAGCGACGTCTTCCATCCAGCCAATGGGGTGTTTTCTTTTTCAGCACAGTACCTCCTCCCCCCTTGCGCTGATGGGAGTGGACATGCAAAGAAGTCAAGGGAAAGCATGCATGCTCCCGTGCACAAAACACCGACATCTGTCACGTCCCACCACCCCTAAACTGACAGCTGTCAGCTCAATAATACCTGACCACTGTCATGAAGTATACCATCACCAGAGCCCTCCTCACTCCCTACCCGGAGAAGGCGAGCAGTCCATCGAATGCTAAAACCTTCTCCCTGGCTGACCCGCCGATGCCCTAGGCTCGATCCTGGAACCTGGGTCATTAGAGCCACAAGCGGTAGCGCTACCATTGCATTGATGGGCCGGCTATTTGAACCATCTTTACCAAGCCTTTCTGATAGCTATGCAGCTTTTTCTTTGTCTTTTTTCTTGTCACCTTTTGCATTATTTGCTGCTGTACATATAGAGATGGCCCCTTTAGATGCATGCTTTCCACCATCATTGGGACCATCTTCAGAGCCCTTCTTAGAAATTTTAGGTGACACAGAGGCAGACTGAGAAGGCATGTTCCAGTATGAACATCTGCAGTCTGTTAAAAAAATTTGATGCCCTCACTGCTTGGGTTGTAGTACACGATCCCAACTTCCTGTCAGTCGTCGAGACATGGCTGTCACCATCTACCCCTGCCTCGGCCATCATCCTACCAGGCTACTCACTTTTCAGACAGGATAGACTATCTAGAAGAGGAGGTGGCTGTGCAATATACCCAAAGGAGTCATTGTTGGCCTATCCACTTTCCCTCCCTGAACCAGCGATGGATATTCAGATCCTTGCTGTTAAGGTTATGCTCGGTGCGCACAACAAGGTCCTCAACATTGACTCAGTCTATATTCCCACAGACCTTGCTGAACAGGGCTTAGAACCCCCTAATGAACTGTGTCATGAGTCTAAAACAAGACACAGAAACCATCCTGTTAGGTAACTTTAATGTCAACTGGCTCTCGTCAGGTGCCAGAAGGCATAGAGATGAGTTAACAGGCCTGAACTTTACCCAGTTAATAACTCCAACCAGGATAAACTATAAGACTGAGACTAGCACACTCCTGGACTGGGTCCTAACGAAACATCCAACACATATCTCCCATTCTGAAGTATTGCCCAACACTATCAGTGATCACTCTCCTTCCAAGTGTTATTGGTCTAACAAATTTATCAAGCCCCCTGCCAGAACAATCACAAATAGAGTGCTCTTCCGTGGCCACCTGCAGTCACTAAGGTCTCTCCTACGACAACAAGACCGGTCCTACATTGAGACCGCACCTGATATTTACTCTGCTCTACAATACTTCATTGAACGTTTCAATGAAGTCTGTGACATCCACGCCCCATTTAGGACATGTAGGATCAGGGGACTTGATAATCCTTGGCTCTCTTTTAGCCTTCTAGCTTAAATGAAAGATCATGACCACCTCTGGCATAGGGCCAGAACCTCTGGCAGTCAACCTGACATACAGGCCTATAAGATGGTCAGGGACGCATATACGAAGGCTATCCGTGAGCACAAAGCATGTTACTATAAGGACATCCTTGCCAAGTCCTGGGTTGATGGGAAAAAATTCTGGGAAAACCTCTCGGAAAGCATCCAAACAGGCTCCAACTGTGTTAAATGTTGATGGGTCTATCACCCATGACCCCATGTTAATTGCCAACACATTTAATTCATCCTTCACAGACCTTAGCCAAACTTTGCCCCCAAATTTCTTTGACCCACCCAGCACAGCTCCTACGTCCACCAAATCAGAAGAGGCCTCTACCCACCCATGTTTCTACGTCCAAAGCTTTCTCAGAAAGCAGACCAAGAACCTACATAAAAGTTCTAGGAGGAACTAGGACAAGCAGTGATTCCCTTGACTTAAAACTTCTTACCCTAACTCTAGATGAAGTCCTATCCCCCCTCACCAAGCTTCTCAATCGCTCCCTCATACTTTCACAATCCCCTACATCTGGAAATCGGCTCTGGTTACATCAGTTTTTAAGAGTGGGGACAGATTATACCTGGGAATTTTAGGCCAATATCTATTCTTCCCCCGATGTCCAAAGCACTTGAAAGGATTGTTGCTGACCAGTTTGTGGAGTACCTGGAAAAATACAACCTATAATGTGTTTCAACAACATGGTTTTTGGAAAGGGCCTACTGGAATTCACAGGTTTCATTCACCATACTCTTGATCAGAGTCAACTTGTTGGTGCAACCTTTATTGACCTGTCTAAAGCATTTGTCACGGTCAATCACCATTTGCTGATACATCAACTTGCTGGGCCTGGTATATCTTCAGAGGCCCTAAAGTGGTTCACCAGCTATCTAGCAAACCACACACAGCAGGTGAGAATAGGGTTTGCCTTTTCTGCTAAACTGCCTGTCTGCTCTGGAGTTCCTCAAGGATCGATACTGGGACCCCTTCTATTTAACACCTTCCTCAATAATCTTCCAGCATCCTGTTCCGAACCAGTACTCCTCTACGTGGATGATGCGGTCATTTTCTCAAAGACTGCTGACCCTACCCTCCTTCAGGCCCAACTTCAGAAAAGTTTTACTGAAGCTGAGTCCTGGTTCATCTCTCATAAGTTGGTGCTTCACTGCAAAAAAACTAAGGTCATGCTCTTCCATGATACCCACAGCAAGCACAAAGCCAAACAATTGGTGATTAAAAACAGTCCGGGTGTTATCCTTGATCAGACTCAATCTTTTAAATACCTAGGAGTTACTCTGGATAGTATGCTCTCCTACTCCAACCATGTTGAGAATGTTGCCAAGGTAGTTAACATTCGTCTAGGCCTTATACACAGGTATATACACTGCCTTACTACCGAAGCCCTCAGATTGGCTATCCAAAGTTCAGCTGTGTTTATTATTGACTATACTAACATACTAAAATGCCAGCAGAATAGGCCTATTCCGTCTTTCGCGTTTGCTCGTTTGGTCAACCCCCAACCTGGGAGCTGACCTTGCTGCCCCCCTTGCCTTCTCTGGCTTCTCCCTTCCCAGTTCCGGATATTCTCGCTGCATTGGATTTTGCTTCCAGAACCCTCCCTGTACCTGTCCCACCCCTCTTGAACCCCTCCACCGCCTCTGCCTCCACCAGCCCCCTAGGCAGCGCATTCCATGGCTCCACCACCCTCTCAGTGGAGTAGCACCTCCTCCTTTCTCCCCTGAATCTTCCCCCCTCCAGCTTCCACCCATGCCCCCTCAGACTATGGTTTGGTCATTTATGGTTCTGCCACAGACACAACCCTACGTCAGCTCACAACAGCTCTGAATAAGGCATGCCGTCTACTAACTGGTGCAGCGTATCGTACTCACACTTGTGACCTTTACGAACAAGCAAACATGCTTCAGCTCCAGGTTCGCATTGAATATCAAGCCTACCTTTTGGCCAAGAAGGCAGATCTTGGTCTCCTACCACTAGGGTCCCTTCAGCTTTTCAGTCCCTTCTGGGGCACTCAGAGCACACGAAGTTCTGTGAGCCAAACTTTTACTGTCCCTCGCTGTCAAACCTCGCCCCAACAGCGATCCATTATAGTTAGAGCTGCTAATTTATTTAATTCCCTTCCTCCTGAGATTGAGACGACTGCAACCTTGGGACTATTTAAGCGGAAGCTGCATCAATTCCTAGTTTCCAGAGCATCTTGTGACTGCTATACCTAATCTCTGCTGACAGCTAAATGCACTGGGACCTCCCTCTTTTATCATTTGCCCCTGTATAGCCCTATGCTGCTGCGCTATTCCACTCCCAGCACTTCCTCCCTTATCCCTTTCCCATTTCTGCCCTCTTTTCATCCTACCATCCCCTTCCTTTACCCCTACACTCCCACTCCCCCTATTCTCACCTTGTTCTCTCCCTCTACCCCCCCCCGTGCGGTCTTTTCCTGCTCAAGCTTCATTGTGGAATCTCCCTCCTTGCTCTTTTTCTGCTTCTTCCACCCCCCAATTCACCCCCTGTACTTTCTCTCCTTGTAAGCCCTTTCACCCCTCTTCAGGCAAGGCCACTGGCTTCACTTGACACAATATTTATCTTGCCATATTGTTCTTTTGTTTATGTAATTACTTTCCTCATGTTGTACTACTTACTGAAACCATTGTTATTTGCTATTCTTGTGACTTGATGTGGAACCTCAGTAAAAGAGCCCTTGGCTCAAAGGTCTTTCCGATTTGTTAAATAAATAAATACATAAATAAATAAATAAATAAAAAAATTGTTATACCAAAACTATAGCTATGGGGCAAAAATATGTTAGAACATACAATTTATAACATTGTGTGGTGGACCTAAACACGTTTTATGGTCCACAAGGTCTCTCTGGCATACCAATCAGAGAGAACCTTGAAATAATCAAAAAGATTCCCCCCCAAAATAATGCATTATAAGAGCCCACTAGTAAAAAAAAAATGGCTCTTGTACTGAATAAACAGTGCCAAAGGTTAAACTGTGGCTCCTGTAACAGGAACTGATGAATTTAGGTCAAAAGGCACAGACGGGACTGGAAAAGTGAAAGTGGTCCAGTCCCGATTTACAGTAACTGTAAAAAATGCAACCACTTAGTTTTAAAAAGTAAAAATATTGGTTTCTAGTTAAAAAAGCCCCAAAAATAAAAAGTAAAAATAGTCAGTGCACTCCATTTCCTGGGAATCAGAGAAACCTAAAAATATTAAAAAAACACCCTAATGAATGCAGAGTATAAGTATCGAATATGTAACTTCTTGTTTAAAATAGCACTTTTTAAGACATTTAACAAATTAAGAAAACATCTGGAGACCAGAGATAGCGGAGCTAAACTTAGAGCAATTACATTTTTTTTTATTTATTAAAGTCTCGGAATTACAACCTTTGAGTCAAAGACTCATTTACAAAGGCTCCATCTAACATAGTTCACAGCAAATACAACAATAAACAGGGTAACAAGATGCGGGATACAATATAGAAAGCAAGTAATATACAATGAGACGATGCAGGATGCAATGCAGATAACATATAATATACAAGGAAGCAATGCGGTAACATACAGGCAGTGCTGGTAACAATCAGAAGTATGAGTCCAGGAAGGGCAGAGGTAGGGAAGGACAAAGAGGGGAAGAGAGGCGTCGGTAGAAGACAGGGGGAGAGAGAATAGGGAGATGGGAGGGGCAGAGAGTAAGGAAAATGGGGGGGAGGTAAGATAGTACTGACAGCAGTCAGCAAAGACGTTGTTGTAGGAAATGTGGCTAAGGGGAAGCAGGGCATGATAGGTAGGGGAGTAAAGGAGGGTCTCTCTTCAGGCAGAGAAACAAATCTGAGATAACTGTCAGAGTGAGCTGTGGAAGCAGAGTTTGAACCAAATTCTAAATTCCATCATTTGAATAAAGCTCCATCTCCAGGGCATTTGTCTCCATGGAGCTAGATGCATACAGTGTTCATCGTAAGTGAGGGATTCCTGGTGTTAGAAAATGTAAATTACGTACCTACTGTAATTCTTTATCTTCCTGTATATCTTCACCATTCATCACTGGTGGGTACCAGTCGAAGACGCAGGACCCCACAGGAAGCTTTGTTTTACAAAAAGCTTAACTGCTTTAAGCAGAAGGGACATCGGGGACTGCGCCGCCCCTTGGAGGCCTGCGTGCATTGCATGGCGCCATGGATTGGTTAGTAATCGATGCCGTCCCCTCCACTTCCTCAGTTCTGCTCCCCAGAGAGGAAACTAGATAGGAGAAAAATAAGGGTGGACGGTTTGTGAGGAATCCCAAAGGCATAGTAAAAGGAAAGGATATGAACTGAACAAGGAATAAGCTGATAGGAGAGGACAGTTGATATATATACATTTTTAGCTGGGCCTAAAACGGTGTGGACTGGGGTCCCAACCTCTGGCAGAACCCAAAAGAAGAAAAGAAGAAGAGAAGAGAAGAGAAGAGAAGAGAAGAGAAGAGAAGAGAAGAGAAGAGAAGAGGAGCGAGGTGGGAGGATAAACATACTCCCTTGCACCACTCCCTGTGGGCCAGAACAACTGAAGTGGACCTTGTCATGTGTTATTGCTTGCTTGTAACATGGGAACTAATGGAACATGAAACACAGGCGCCAGATTGGTGAGAAACGACAGGTGACAGAAATCTAGCGGGTATTAATCCAGCAGTAGAGCCCGCTGCTGCTATCCCTCACACAGCCACTGAAGCAGAATCTCGCGTACAATAATGCCCAGCACTACAGTACCAAGTTCAACCCACTAAGCAGAATGCGCTTTCAGAACTGATACATCAATATGTCCTGCCCACCCACCATCCCAAAGAACATTGTTCTATCTGCACGGCTACAAATACCGAAGGCAACACATCAGATAGATAATTCTACCTGCAAATAAGATAAGTATTCTCGAGTGATTTGCATCATTCCTTGCCTCCAGGAACAATATAGGCATAGTACCTGACGTTGTCAGAAGCATGGCATTTGTATGAAAGCCGGTATGGACCAGTGACATTCAGAAAATATGCAAAGTTGATAGTATAGCATACCAGTATTAGCAACAGACAGTGAGAACAGAAGAGAACGAGTGAAATAAAACACTTTGCATGCATAGTTATTGAAACAAAAGACATGGTTCGAGTAATCATTCTGTTGCCTTTCAATGAGAAACATATTAATATTTATGGGTGTAATCCCCTGCAAATGGGGGTTCCTAAAAGACTTCAGGAGCTTGCTTGAATGCTCCAAGCCTGAATGGTGTTTATGATGCCATTTATCAGTGAGTGTTTTAGAACCTCTGGTACTGTCTCTTTAAGAGCTGTCTGCTTGCAGACATAATTAGTTTGTATGGGGGACTGTGTGTTTCTTTGATTGAGTACCACTCGAGCTGCTGCCAATTCACTCCATTTTTGCAGTCACTAGGAGTGCAAAGGGAACCTATCTGAAAGATGTAACTGTTTGCCAGAAACCATTTAGAGTAATAATGAAATTACAGTTTGTCTAACCTGCTTTCTTTGCAGTCAGAACTGTGTCTGCCTAGTTCCCCATTCTGGTTTTGAACTGCTGAACTGGACCAATCAGTGTGGGGTAAGCTAGCTCTAAAATGGTGCCTTGGACGAATCAGAACTTGGACTCATAATCTGAGCCAGCCACAAGAGGATTGTATGGGCAGTGACTCTGGGAGATGTAGTTTAGACTTCGCCTTTTGGACCAACAGGAGCAGTCTATTGTGAGTGACAGCCAATCCAGTCAAGAACTGGGAGGAACTCAAAGGAAGTGCCTGGTTTTGTCTGTTGGAGTTTCAGTTGAGCTCTGGCAGTGAAGAAGGAAGGAGCCTTGTGCTTTTCAGTGTGCAGTTTTAGTCGGGAAACGGTGTAAGGCCCAGAGTTCCGGTCTGCAGCTTGTAACTGCTTGTTAGGACTGAATCCGTCCTGTGAAGAGAATCAAAGGATATCTGAAGAGTAGAAACCAGGCTCACCCTGTAGAAGACTGGAGAAATTGCTTGAATTGCACTCAGTCTGTCAGGAACTGAATCTGCTGTATGTTCTCCGGGTATTGTGCAGTAATTGCGATCGGGATAGAGAAGCAGCCTGCCTGGTATAGTACTTTCTGTTTTACCATATAAATGTGAAGAGGCTTGTGTAGCTCAAGTGAATCCTGCTGCCATTAAAGGACTTTTGCCTGTTACTGTTCACCATATAAATGTGTGAGGAGGCTTGGTTAGCTCAAGTGAATCCTGCTGCCATTAAAGGACTTTTGCCTGTTGCAGTTTGCCATATAAATGTGTGAGGAGTCTCGTGGAGCTCAAGAGTAGCCCTGCTGACATTGAAGGACCCTATCTTGTTTGGAGGTCGTGAGTACTAATTCAGGGTCGCTCCTGTTGAATTGCCACATTGAATCCAAATGGAATCACTGTACTGCTGACTGTTTAAACTAATTTTCTTTCTCTGTGGGAAGGGCCCCTACCAGCTGCCACGGTTTGACTAGCCACTAGGGCTTGGGTATCCAGGGACAGTAACTGGTAGGATAGGCCTGTGCACAGAGCCATAGGTAGATGAGTAAAGTGATAAGCTAATTAACCTGATTTCCCTGTCCTTGTTATATTCCCTCAAATAAATCAGAGCTGCTTGTTTCAGCAAAGTTATACTGCCTGAGGTATTTGTCTATGTTAAAGTATTGTACTGTGATTGTTGCACTGTATCTTATTTTACAGGAGGTCCCAGTGCCTGAACCAGCCCTGGGGTAAGTGTATACTGTGAAGGTAATTCTGATATATTGTGTGGGCCACTAGTGGGAAGAAAGGGGGGTTGCAGTGTCCCAGAGGGCTATGACCTAGTAAGTTTAACTATTGCAAACCCTGACCTCTGGGTGGAGGCACCCGCCATTAGATCCAGGCCCCTCAACCTGTTAGTGGCAAATCAGGCAGGGGTAGTAGCCCCGGGGATAGCGCCATCTAGGGGTTACATCTTGGAGGCTCACCGCTGGGATTGTGTGTCCTCTAGTGGCCATATTTACGAACCACTGTTAAGAAAAAAAAATGGGTACCCCAACAGAAGTGGCTGTGCACCGGCTGGTGGAGCGGTGTACTGGGGAGGAGATTGACCCCCAAAATGCTATGCTTATCCTGGACATCCCCCTGGGTATCAATACGGACACTGTACAGGGAGTACTTTCCAAGGTGATAGGTTTACAAAACCCTGTGGTGGTGGGTCGGCATGCTAATCTGCTCACCCACACTTTCCTGGCCCTAGTAGAGTTTAAGGATCCCATAGATAGCTTCAAAGTACCACAGACCATTACCCCAGAGGGAGCCCTCACTGCCTGGAGAGTGATAACTAAGCACAGTAAAGACCCGGGGAAATGAGCCCCACCACTGTCTGAAACTTTGAGGAGAAATTTACAAATGGTTGCTGGGGAAGGGAAAACTGTGGAGGACTTGAAGAAACTATTCTGCCACCTGGGGTGTTCCTCCCAACACCCTCTCCCGCCTCCAGTACCCGTAATGGTGGCTGAACCAATGCAGACTCCTATTTCTGCACCTGCCATTAGTCACGACTCTTACCAAGGTTGAGGATCTTCTCTGGCACCTCCCACCCCCAAGGGAGGATGACTGGGAGACCTGGATAGACTATGTTGCCCCCCAAGTCTAGAATGGCATGCTGGGCTTGGCGAAGAGGGTTAGTGAGCCTCGGTCCTGCCCTGGCTACCATCCATGCTAAACGGGCCAGTAACCCTGAAGTGACTGCACAGGCCTATCTTGAGGCCTTGGAGAATGTGTATGGAAGCCCAGATTCTGATGAGGATCTATGGCGAGAGTAAGAAATGCACAACAGTACCAAGGGAGTTGTTGTCTGTGTATGTATCTTGGCTGGAAAAATTGTTGCAAGAATGCCTCAGAAAGGGTAGTTTGCCAGCGATTGAACTGGACCGAACCAGGCTGGACAGGATCCTTAAGTCTGCCCCTTCTCAGAGCTGCTGTTGCTTCAGTTACGCCTGGCAAATTGACTGGAATCCCCACCTCCTATGATGAGTTAATGAGAAATTCGAGGAGTTGAGAAAGGCGACCTCGGGAGGACCTGCCAATAGCTGCAGCTAGGACCGGTGACTGAGGGTGACCCATCAAGTGAAGTTCAGGGGCAGAGGTTGACAGTCAATGAGTGCTCTGACAAGGAAAAGATATGCCACAATGGGAAAATGTTGAGGAGATCCGGGAATTCAAAACGGTCCTTTATGAAGGCACGCCTGCAAGTACGGGCCCTGACCTATATCTGACTCAGACTGCTATGGGTGGGGTACCCACCCATGTATCTCCTGCTGATAACAGCTCCAAACTCATTCCCTTGACCATGGAAGTGGAGAAACTGACGAGATGTCTCCAAATGCTTATCACTTGTAGAACAGAGATGGCACCAAGGTTTCCAGTTAGTAGTACCGCCCTGGCTCCCCGTGTGGCGCCTCGGCCAGCTCAAACTCCAGAAAGTATGTTTTGCTATAATTATGGAAGGATGGGCACATGAAGAGGGAATGCCGTCCCCAAAAGACACTGACAAAGTTGCATATAGGCTACAAGAGAGCTTCGAGAACAAATCAGTGGTTAAGAGGTGCACAAAATGATCCCAGTGAGGGCACCAAAATGCTGACTCACGTCTTTTGTGGCAAGGTCAGCTGCCCAGGCCCCCACTACCGCCTCCAGACTGGTCCAGAATAGTGGGTCCCTCCATGGAGACCACTGTAAAGGTGAATGGAGTGTCTACAAGAGCTGTATTAGACAGTGGCTCCCAAGTGACAATTATGTTCCAAGATTGGTATCAGAAGCATTTGTCAGACGTACCCTTACAACCATTAGAAGGACTGCATGTATGAGGGTTATGAGAAGGTGACTCTCATTCCGGTACATCCGACTTTGGCTGTCTTCCCACCTCCATGGCTGGAGTGGCCGAACAAGTAGAGACCCTAGCCTTAGTGTGTCCCCACTGGACTGTATGATGGTATCCCTTTGTTGATTGGAACAAATGCTCATATGTTCGGAAGGCTGGCACAGTTATGTTATGAAAAACAGGGTCAAAGACTAGTAGAGCTTTAAGAGTTCCGGCTTAATTAAGAAGGCCTATGAGGCACAGAGAGATGCTGAAAAATAGAACCAGAGGAACCGGTCGGAATTGTATGGAAGAAGGATCCTGAGTCTCTGATCCTGGCGCCAAATGCCCAGTGTACCTTACAGGGAGAGGTCCGTATCAGAAAGGATGTTAAGAATAAAATATTAATGTTGGATGCACCAGGCGAAGGAAAATTGCCAGAGGGACTGCTGGTCAAGCCTAGTATTTTGCCCGCTAGAGCCCATGCTTATGCCAGAAGGGTAATGGTCCAAGTTCATAATGTGTCTGAAAGAGACATTCGAGTAAATAGGGGTTGCATCCTGGCTAATGTGCATTGTGCAGACACTGCAGTGCTACCCAGCAGCAAGAGTTCAAGGAAGAATGACAGAGTAACGCCTGACTTGTTTGATTTTGGCGACTCCCCATTGCCAGCTGAATGGAAAGTGAGGATCAGTGAGAAGCTTGCCCAGAGAGACCAGGTGTTTTCTTTAAAGGAATGGGGCGTGGGATGCGTGCAAGGAGCTGAGCACAATATCCGGCTGCATGACGAAAGACCATTTCGTGAGAGGTCTCGACGCCTGGCACCTGCTGACATAGATGATGTGAGACGGCATCTGCAAGAGATGTTAGCTGCTGGTGTAATACAAGAATCCAGAAGCCCTTATGCTTCCCCCATTGTGGTAGTGAGGAAAAAGAATGGGACAGTAAGGATGTGTGTGGATTATCGCACCTTAAACCGGCGGACTATCCCTGATCAGTACACAATGCCCCATTCAGGATGCTTTGACTGCCTAAACGGAGCAAGTGGTTCTCTGTGTTGGATCTCCCAGTGGGTACTACCAGATCCCGATGGCCCCAGAGGACCGTGGAGAAGACAGCCTTTATCTGTCCGGCTTGGCTTCTATGAATTCATGAGGATGCCTCAAGGATTTCAGGTGCCCCAGCCACTTTTCAACGATTGATGGAGCGCAGTGGGGACATGAACTACTAGAGTGCCTGGTATACCTAGATGATGTTATTGTGTTTGGCAGCTCACTGGAGGAACATGAGAGCAGATTATTTAAGGTATTGGACCAACTGGAGGACTTTGGCCTTAAACTGTCCATTGATAAGTGTCAATTCTTTCAAACATCAGTAAAGTATGTGGGACACATAGTATCCACCGAGGAATAGAGACCAACCCAAGTAAAGTTGAGGCGTTGACCACCTGGCCACAGCCCAAAATCTAAAAGAACTGCAAAGATTCCTGGGATTCTGTGGTTATTATCGGTGTTTCATCAAGGACTATTCAAGAGTGATCCGCCTTTACTTAACCTTACTCAACGGTATCCCCAACCCACAAAAATACCAAAAGTCAGCGTCCTCAAGACTGAAAGAGTGTATTTTCATCCGAGTGAAGTATTTGGGGCCCGCTGGACTCTGATTGTGAGACTGCTTTCATGAGATCATATATCAACTTACCCATGCTCCAGTGCTGGCCTATGCCGATCCAAGAAAACCTTACATCCTGCACACTGATGCTAGCTTGCAAGGGTTGGGGCTGTGTTGTACCAAGAGCACAGAATGGCCTGAGACCAGTGGCCTTTGCCAGTAGAAGCCTGACCCCATCCGAAAAGAAGTATCCTGTACATAAGTTAGAGTTCCTAGCTTTGAAGTGGGCTATTGTTGACCAATTCCATGAGTACTTGTATGGGGCTAAAATACTAGTAAAACTGACAATAATCCTTTGACCTATGTGCAGACCTCAGCTAAGTTGGATGCCACTGGCCACAGGTGGCTTTCTGCATTATCTACATATGACTATGCTCTCGAATACCGAGCAGGTCTGAACCACATAGATGCTGATGCTCTCTCCCGAGGCCTGTTCCCAGAATGATTGGGTCCGATTGGCAGAACCTGACATTCGGGCACTCTGCGGAAGTTTGACAGGGAGGAACAAATGTCCACGGACGCAGTGGACTGCTTGGTGGATTGCTTATGCGACCCTCTGAGAATTGCATACCTGCTGCTTATTGCCACTTTTCTGCAATAGACATTGGTGCACTGCCTCAGCTGGACAATGACAGTATTCGATGGGCTCAATCCGCGATCCCATGATCAAAGCAGCTTTAGAAGCCCTCTATGCAGGAAAAGATGTGTCCAAATTACGCTCACGGATT
This sequence comes from Neoceratodus forsteri, assembly GCA_016271365.2. Classification (NCBI taxonomy): domain Eukaryota; kingdom Metazoa; phylum Chordata; order Ceratodontiformes; family Ceratodontidae; genus Neoceratodus; species Neoceratodus forsteri. The sequence continues at coordinate 246,216,872 of CM028131.1, read as the reverse complement.
TGAGAACTGCACTATTATACAAAGAAGGTCCTAAGTTGAAACTGATCAATAAACTGTTATACAGAGAAACAGTAGACAGAGGGGACAAGTAGACAAACAACAACTGGTGCTGCCCACTGCCTTCGAGACTCAGTATTGAGGTCCTTGCACAACCACATGGGGCACCTTGGTATAGACAGAACACTTGACTTGGTGAGATCCAGATTCTATTGGCCTAAGATGGGGGCTGATGTGGAGCAACACATTCAAACTTGTAGTCGCTGCTTACAGAGGAAAGTTTTGCCCAGAGGGCTGCCCCTTGTTCAACATAACCACCAGTGCACCCATGGAGCTGGTCTGTATTGATTTTCTGAGTTTGGAGTCAGATCAAAGAAATATCAGTAATGTGCTGGTGGTCACTGACCATTTTACGAGATATGCCCAAGCTTTCCCACCAAAGACCAGAAAGCATCCACTGTAGCCAAAGTACTTGTAGAAAACTTTTTTGTTCACTATGGGGCTCCACAAAGAATCCATTCTGATCAAGGGAGAGACTTTGAGAGTTGTCTGATCAAAGAGATGCTTTCTCTGTGGGGAGTGAGAAAGTCCAGAACCACTCCTTACCACGCCCAGGGGGACCCACAGCCTGAACGTTTCAACCGCACTTTGCTAGATATGCTAGGCATCCTGCACCCAAAGGACAAGACTAGATGGAGCCAACAAATTAGCACCCTGGTACATGCTTATAACTGCACCAAAAGTGATGCCACTGGCTTCTCCCCCTACCGCCTGATGTTTGGAAGAGAAGCTCGACTACCGGTAGATGTGTGTTTTGGGGTCTCTCTGATGGGGTTCAAGCTGACAACTATTTACAGTATGTGCAAAGTTAAAGGCCCAGCTAACTCATGCGTACCAACTGGCTCAAACCATGGCTGCCAAAAGAAATCTGGCCAACAAAGAAAGGTATGATAAAAAGGTGAAAGCACAGGAACTCCAGGAGGGAGATCGGGTATTGCTAAGAAATCTGGGACTGCATGGCAAGCACAAGATTGCTGACAGATGGCACCATCTCCTCACATTGTAGTGGGCAAACTAGATGATCTGCCAGTGTACAAAGTAAGGCCTGAGAATAATTCAAAGATGTAAAAACAATGCATAGAAATCATTTACTGCCCATTGGACAAATCTTAATTGAGTCTGAGCCCCTAGAAGATGCCCCCTCTGGACCAGTGACTAGAGCTGCTGCTACGAAAAGATCAAGAAAGTCTGCACCTACAGAAGCAAAGTTAAAGTGTTCCCCTCCACAAGTCCCAGTTGAGCATGACTGTCAGTCCATATCGGAAGAAAGTGAGAGTGACTTTGAACACTATCCTTCTTACGAACTGAGTCAATTGTTTGGGCAATCCCTAGTCAATACTGGAGATGAAGCTGGGCCTTCTGACTGTCCAAGCCCCAGCTTCATCCCTGGAGCCAATGCTCCCAGAAAGTGAAGTGCAAAGCATCAGATCAGATGAAATGGAATCATTGTGCATGGTTGAACTGTTTGAGCTTTCAGGGAGAAAATGATGGATTGGGTCAGACTGGTGATACACCAGAACAAGAAGAGTATTTTGAGTGCCCTGACAGTCCACTGCCAGTGTCCGAAAGCTCTATGCAGCCAAATGTTGTGGACTCAGAAACTGTAACTCCTGGAGCTGAAAGTGCCCCAAGTTCTAGCCTCCTCTACCCCATGGAGACTCCCCTGACAAGTGAGGACAATGCTGAAAATGAGGCTCAGATTGCAGAGACTGTAACAGTTCCCCTAGAAAGACTGGTCGAGCTGTAAAGCCTGTGGTGCACCTCAGTTATGATTCCCCGGCCGCCAGTGGATCTGCCTCTCAATGTTGTCCATAAAGGTGTGTATGTGTCCCGAGCTCATTGCCCAAACTGGCGTCAGTGCTAACTCAAGTTACTTGTGTTGCCCTCTAAGTATGGTGCCCTTGCCCCATCCAGCCCCAAGGTAACTGATAGGAAGGGCCCCTCTCTTCAGGTTTCATGTACAAGAGGTAATAACTTGAGTTATGGTACAATGTGTATGTAATACTATGTAAAGAGTGACGTACTGCAATGTTTCAGAAATGTGTTCTTGGTAAAATTATATATTGACTGATGATTACATGTGTGAGCCTAATGCAAATGTATATGGTTGCAGTTAAAACCTATGGGTACTTGCTTGACGCGACCAAGCTTTCCCAGGCCAGGAAGGGTGTAACCCCGCTGCAAATGGGGGTTTCAAAGACTTCAGAGCTTGCTTGAATGCTCCAAGCCTGAATGGTGTTTGCTGTTAAGCCATTTATCAGTGAGTGTTTTAGAACCTCTGGTACTGTCTCTTTAAGAGCTGTCTGCTTGCAGATATAATTAGTTTGTATGGGGACTGTGTGTTTCTTTGATTGAGTACCACTTGAGCTGCTGCCAATTCACTCCATTTTGCAGTCACTAGAAGTGCAAAGGAACCTATCTGAAAGATGTAACTGTTTGCCAGAAACCATTTAGAGTAATAATGAAATTACAGTTTGTCTAACCTGCTTTCTTTGCAGTCAGAACTTGTGTCTGCCTAGTTCCCCATTCTGGTTTTGAACTGCTGAACTGGACCAATCAGTGTGGGGTAAGCTAGCTTCTAAAATGGTGCCTTGGACGAATCAGAACTTGGACTCATAATCTGAGCCAGCCACAAGAGGATTGTATGGGCAGTGACTCTGGGAGATGTAGTTTAGACTTGCGCCTTTTGGACCAACAGGAGCAGTCTATTGTGAGTGACAGCCAATCCAGTCAAGAACTGGGAGGAACTCAAAGGAAGTGCCGGTTTTGTCTGTTGGAGTTTCAGTTGAGCTCTGGCAGTGAAGAAGGAAGGAGCCTTGTGCTTTTTCAGTGTGCAGTTTTAGTCGGAAACGTGTGAAGGCCCAGAGTTCCGGTCTGCAGCTTGTGTAACTGCTTGTTAGGACTGAATCCGTCCTGAGAAGAGAATCAAAGGATATCTGAAGAGTAGAAACCAGGCTCACCCTGTAGAAGACTGGAGAAATTGCTGAATTGCACTCGGTCTGTCAGAACTGAATCTGCTGTGTGTTCTCCCGGTATTGTGCAGTAATTGCGATCGGGTTAGAGAAGCAGCCTGCCTGGTATAGTACTTTCTGTTTTACCATATAAATGTGAAAGAGGCTTGTGTACCTCAAGTGAATCCTGCTGCATTAAAGGACTTTTGCCTGTCACTGTTCACCATATAAATGTGTGAGGAGGCTTGGTTAGCTCAAGTGAATCCTGCTGCCATTAAAGGACTTTTGCCTGTTGCAGTTTGCCATATAAATGTGTGAGAGTCTCGTGAGCTCAAGAGTAGCCCTGCTGACATTGAAGGACCCTATCTTGTTTGGAGGTCATGAGTACTAATTCAGGGTCACTCCTGTTGAATTGCCACATTGAATCCAAATGGAATCACTGTACTGCTGACTGTTTAAACTAATTTTCTTTTCTCTGTGGGAAAGGGCCCCTACCAGCTGCCACGGTTTGGACTAGCCACTAGGGCTTGGGTACCCAGGGACAGTAACTGGTAGGGATAGGCCTGTGCACAGAGCCATAGGTAGATGAGTAAAGTGATAAGCTAATTAACCTGATTTCCCCCTGTCCTTGTTATATTCCCCCTAAATAAATCAGAGCTGCTTGTATCAGCAAAGTTATACTGCCTGAGGTATTTGTCTATGTTAAAGTATTGTACTGTGATTGTTGCACTGTATCTTATTTTACAGGAGGTCCCAGTGCCTGAACCAGCCCTGGGGGTAAGTGTATACTGTGAAGGTAATTCTGATATATTGTGTGGGCCACTAGTGGGAAGAAAGAGGAGTGCAGTGTCCCAGAGGGCTGTGACCAAGTAAGTTTAACTATTGCAAACCCTGACCGCTGGGTGGAGGCACCACCATTGGATCCAGGCCCCTCAACCTGTTAGTGGCAAATCAGGCAGGGTAGTAGCCCCTGGGATAGCGCCATCTAGGGGTTACATGAAGAAAAACACCACCATATAAATGCATGTGGCTGGCACAAAATCACAAGTTCTGAATATGTTTATAACAAATCATATTTTGTTAACCAGTACAAGTATCTTTATATATAACATATCACAGGTAATAATGCAACACTACTACTTACACTGTGCCCATGTTACAAGAGCATTAATCCCTCCACAGTCAGGCTCTACTAGTGGTTTAATGCCTAGCTGGTGGTTGAAGCATGGGCCACACAACCCCCCAACCAGGCATTAATCCACTAGTAGAGCCCTCCTGTGTTGGGGATTAATGCTTACTTATCAGTTATACTTGAAGTATTTAAGTTTGTTTTCTGTAGAAACTGCCATGACCTGAAGAAGAGCTCTGCGTAGCCAGAAAGCTTGTGTTCCGTAAATTTCTTGATGGTCCAATAAAAGGTAACAAATCACCCACTCTGTTGATCTTTATAGTATGTAGAACATTGTGGTTGTACTGTCTGATCTGACTTGCGCTACTTTGTTGTGAACCTAATTGACAAATACTTTGAGGGACAAGAAGATTGCCCTCAGATACAGTAGGTTGATATGTTCCAATCTCTCCTGAGGGGACCATACTCCATTCACTGGGTTGCCCTCTCGATGACCTCCCCATCCCAGTTGAGAGGCATATGAAGTGAGGATAATGCTGTTTTCTGAAAGGGAAAAGGGAACTCCATTTCTGAGAACAACATAATTTTTCCACAAGTTAAGGGCTGTTACCACCCTCTGCTGGACTGAAACCAGCTGTTTCATGGGAGCAATTCTCTGACACCAATATTGTTTCAGATACCAATGAATTTTCAATTTTGAATCTGGCTAAGGGAATTAGAGCTGTATTCAGGGACAGGTACAGATGCAGTAATTGATATGGTCAGATATTCTGCAATATTTCTTAAGAGATTTTCTCTGGTGGTCCTACAAGGAACTGCATGTAGGCAGGGAATTCTCTAGAGATATCACAGAAACTTCAGGATACATCTGATAATGTCAGCTGCTGCAACTATAGCACTTGAGTTTGAGGAAATCCTGTGTTATCCTGTGTCAGCCTGGAACAAAAGTGGCAGCAAAATTCACTAAATCTGATGCCCTGTGATGGGGCCAAAAGGCCTTGCCTTTTACAATGTCTGCAACTATGAACTCCAGATACTGCTTGTGTTCTAGTTCTGGTTTCTCCCAGTTCATGAGAAATGCCAGGGACTGACTGAGGCTCTTGAGTCTTTGTAAAGATGCCAGAGTCTCCTCTAGAGTTCTTACACCAACTAGCAAGATGTCTAGATACGAGAAGACTGTCACTGTTGCCTTTTTAGTGCAACTGCTACTATAAGATATATTGTGAATACTCTTGGAGCTGAAGTGAGACCAAAAGGCATTTGTATGAATTGGTATTGATTGACACAGGGCAAATGTGCATGGATCAAAGCTGGCAGCTTCAATTTTGCCACCACATAGACCATTGCTATGAATTTTCCTGACCCATACAATAGCGTGATTGCCTTGGAAGCTTTCTGGCTCATTTAGCTGTGCCGAACAGTACATAAAGTTTACAATATCTTACTTTCAGGAAGATCATGTTCATATATGGTATGTCTTAACTTATCTGTGAACATCTGTTCTGTACAACTGCTTCTCCTTGTCATTCACTGGCTTAGGGCAAAAGGAAGGCAGGCTTACTTCCTGGTTAAAATGAAACTCAGTAGGCAACTTTAGGAGGAAAGAAGGCACTGTACTTGACACTACCTTATCTTGGTGGAAACCCAGATACAGTTCCTTGCACTACAGCACCTGCAGTTCTCCTGACCACCTAGCTGAGCTAACTACACTAAGGAATATGTCTTGATGGAAAGGATATCTTCTGATACTTGCAACAGAGGCTTAAACAGAGGCTCACAGAGTGCATTAAGCACCACAATGAGGTTGTGAGGTGGGACTGGGGATCTACAGACTGGCTTGGTTGGGTTGATCTCACTGAAGAACTGGTTGATGTATAAGACCAAATAAGTGCCCTTGCAAAGGCCGAGTTCCGTCTCCCAATGCCAAGGCATGCAGTCAGGAAGAACTGAGAGCAGGACCCTTCTCTGCTCTGTCCTGAAGAAAATCCAAAAGCCGGGAAACTTTCCTTGGCCTATTCCTGCCTGCTTGACCCAGCTGGATAAGGGTGCACAAACTCTGTCATATGCCACAGACATAAACTGTTTTTTTTTCTAAGACATAAGACTAACCATGACTTTTTCAGAATATTCTAGCCTAAGAAGTCTCCCCGTTTCAGAAGACAAGCTGCCAACTGGAGCTGAGCCAGACTGGGATGGAGAATCAAACCTTGATGCAGAAGATCTTGCTGATGAGGGACCAGAAGAGTTCCTGAACTGTTACTGGCACCATGAGGAAGAACCAGACATGTGATCGATAGATCCTTCTGAAAACCGCTGGTAGCAAAGCAAATGGAGTGAACAGATACACTCTTTTGAATGTCCACAACTGAGACAGAGCTTCCAGTGCCTCCTCCACTGGACAACTGCACAGAATGTAAAATCTTGTCACCTGGGTGTTTACGGAGCTCTGTCTTTAGTGACCCAAATCTGTGACACAGATGCTTAAACAGCACCTGGTTTAGAGACCACATTCCCAGATTAACCCAATTAGTGACTGAGCCAGTTTGTTTGGGAAATGTCCTGCCCTACCTGATGTACTAACAACAGGGATTCCAGATGTGTTTCTACCCAATGCAGAAGGAGGTATACATCTGTCAAAATCTTGCTTCATGTGCAGTCTTGCCTTTTTATGTAAGTGATGGTTTCCACATTTTTGGACCAGGCTATTACTAACTTCTACTGAATTCGGTCCTTGAAGTACCTCAACATCAGTAAAAGCACTATTGTCTTTCAACATCAGTAAAAGCACTATTGTCTTTAAAATGTTTATTTGCAGTCTTTGCTCCTTTGCAGACCATAATCCCTGGACCACAACTGGTCTACACCCCCACCCCACCCCAGCATGTCAGGCTGGCATCAGTGGTCAGAATAAGATGTTCTGAAGGTGCTAACTGAGAGGCCCTTGACAGATTCTGAGGTTCTCTCACCACTCCAACAACTGGTAGATCGACCACAGGAGCCAGATTGGTACCTGGTACTGTTAGAATGCCAGTGACCACCAAGTCCAAAGAAAGACCCGAAGAGGTTTCGTATGCAGTCTAGCCCAAGTGACCATCTCTGTTAGCCATAATCAAACCCATAATCTGGAGGTTTCTGCAGGCTGACACGGCCTTGTGGACTCGAACCTGGGGAATCTCCCTAAGTAGAATCTCTACTCTGCTCTGAGATAGAAAGACTCTTACTAGGTCCACATAAAAGCATGCCCCTTAGTGAGCCAGGGATTGTGAGGGCTAAAGGGAACTTTTCTCCTGGTTCACAATCCAGTCATGTTCCTCTAGGACCCATAAGGTTCTGGGAACTGAATGACGAGCTACCTGCCAAGTCTGCTGGGTTCAGAAGATCATCCAGGTACAGGTATACAGTGCTCGCTCACAATAACAAGCAGAATGGGAGACATAATGTGTGTTCATTATAGCTCCTTGTTCATTACTTCATGGGAAGCTGAAAAACAGGCAAGGTACTTAGTGCACTAAAGTAATGTGCTGTGTTAAATAGCATTCTATTTAATAGTGTTCTCTACCTCTCCCTCATTTCATTTCAGAAGAGATGATGGTAGTAATGTAGATGATACGGCAGCTTTATTTTTTTATAGTTGATTTGTACAGCATTAAGCCTGAACTAAAATAAAATGCCATTCACCTGCCCCAACCCCCAACTGCGGATTAGAGACACTTTTCTGCCCGACTGCACACTCCCTTATCTGACAGCTTTGTATCTGCTGTATTAGTTATTTTATTGTTTTTCATTTAGCTTATTTTGGATAGATAGTTAGTCACAGTACTGTATCTTGCTTTCTCACGACCTCTCACTGACTGACTTACAGGTTCCATTTTCGATGACCGCATCTCCACTCCAACTGGCGTTGTAAGTAAACAGATCCAGTAATTAAAGCTAGAGAAATAATTCCCTTGATTCTTACATTTTGTACTGTGCATCAACTGTACCTTAGTCTGGGTGAAATTACTGAGGCTGAATCCAGAGCTGAATAAATCAATATAAAAGGGAGAAGAGAGAGTGAGAACGATCAAACATGGATCAGAAGCACAGTACCACACAGTACTGTACTGTTTTACTATATATTTGCCAGCCAGATTTAAACATATAAAACAAATACTGCTCATATATACACACTGTCTGGTCAAACCACTGGCACAGCTGTGCATACATACTCTGAATGACACAAGTTCAACTGATGAATGGTTAGTGTACTGTACTTATAAATAGCAAGAAAACAATGGGAGCAGCAGAGGCAGTTCATAGTACCCAGTATTTTGTTAAAGTGAGGTTCGCTATAGCAAAGGAACACTTATGTGGTGCCCCTCCTGCTGAAGGAGAGCCATCATGACTATCAGAATTTTTACATACATCTTCAGGGTAGAGGGTAACCTGAAGGGGAGACCCTGGTATGGCAAGTGTTGATCCTGGATGGGAACTCTGAGACATTTATGGGTCGACCAACACATCAGAATTGTGTGAGTATGCATTTAAGAGGTCTGTCAAGGCTAGAAGATCACTCAGCTGAACTGCAACACTGATTGCCTTCCGGACTCCATCTTGAACCAAACAGGTCTCATAAACAGGTTCAGACTAAAGAGATCCAGGATAGGACAGAACCCTCCTGATTTCTTGGGAACTGCAAAGCAAATGGAGTAGAACAAGCACTTATGTTCAAATACAGGAGCCAGAATCACTGCACCAATGCTAAGCAGATGATCCAGGGTCTGGTCTACTGCTTGATGTTTCCTGGGATTTTTTTGGAGACCAGAGATTGGAGGATATGCCCTCTGAAGGGCATAGATGAGAACTCTATTGCATAGCCCTGAAAAACTAAATCCAGCACCCAGACATCTGACATGGTCTGGGCCCATCTACTGTAAAACCCCTGGAGCTATCTGCCCAGAGTTTGTGAATGCAGATGGGTCTGCAAATCCACATGTGGAGTAACTGCCTACGCAGCTGGCTCCCCTGAAGTGCTTGTGACAGAAATCGCTTCTATTCTATTGGGACTTGAAGCTGAAAATATTTTTCCCTATTGCGCTGGTTCCAAATCCATGAAAATAACATACATCGGTATGAGATCCATAGCCATGGCTGAAACCCCTACTTCTAAAACTTCTATTGGAGGTTTGGATCTTTGGAGTTTAGCAACAAACCTTTCTTATCCTAAATATCCATAAGTATCTCCTCTAATTGTGGGCCGAATTACATATTAACTGTGAATGGCCCACTCAGCAAGAGACTTGGAGGCGTGATTTGCCAACCAGTGTCTCAGGCAAAGCGACCTAAGGGCTACCACTGCAGCAGCAGCACAACCTCTCGCTGAAGGACAGTGCAGATCCAGCATGGAACTGCCTAAAAAGGTGGCTGACATATGCACTACAGGAAAGAAATCTTGGACTGGAAAATCCTAAGTGATCTCATCCGCTACTGTCACTGACCATTTAACAACACAGTTTGAGCCACTAAAACTGAGGTCAACCTGACAGCAAACCAAAACCTGAAGCTGATAATACACATTTGCATGCTACTTCCTAATGCTTATCATTATGATCATAAAGGGTCAGTGTGACTTTCACTGGAATATCAAGCAGTTTGTCTGACCACAGAAGAGCTGGCTACATTTGTTTTAATCAATACTGTATGTCTAGAAACAAATAACACTTTGCCTGGGACTTAGAAAATTGCTGTACTCTTTTTAGAAGTGCCATGGGATCATTTTTTTTTTTTAATCTATATGGACAGTTATTCCCCAACTGCGGCAAGGCTTGGTGGTGGCGTACCGACCATCTGTTCCACCCTTGTGGGATCTAGTGCACACAGCAGGGGTGTGGGTTTATATAGGTACTGAAGTATTTGGAGTAAGCCCTCCCCCAGGGCACCACGGCGAAGGACTGGGGTTCAGGTGGGAAGTCATAGCTGAGACACGTGCTTCCCGCCAAGTGTCTAACAGGTCCCTCCTTCCAATATCATCTGCTGTTTGGATCAGTGCCCAACCCTCCCCAGAGTGGAGAACTGCTTGACAGTGGCTCAGTACAGCTCCTTCCTCTCTCCCCCCACGATTCCCCAATGACCTGGGCTCATTCTTGAACCCAGGTCACTGGTGCAGCGCAAGGTGTGGTGTCCAGTGCCTCAACCCTCAGTGCTACTGGGCCAGGTAGGGGCTCATTTTTAATCTTGCTGTTTGCCCTGTACCACCACCCATTCCCACCATTAGGCTACTCCTGCTGGTAACCTCTCAGCCCCATCTGCCACTCTTACTACTGTCAAAGCCAGTGGGGATCCACACAGCATGGAACCCAAGAGTACCAGCAACTGTCATGCTGGTGGTACCAGACACATAGAGTTTTCTTGGTATTCTCCCTTGTCCCCAAAGCCCATCCCTCCTCCCCAATGCTGGGCTGTGCCCCAACTGGCCACACACACATGCAGGAGTGTCTCTGCAGAGGAGAAAAGCTCCCTGGCCCACCACAGGGGTTGCTGCATCGTAATCACATCACAATCCTTCCTCCCCTTTGCTGCCCAAGGCAACTCCTGAGTTTTCTCCCAAATTCAGGTCCCTGGTGGAAATGGGATGGAGTACCTACTGGGGCACTGTGCAACCCTATGCCATGGGATCTTTGATGTGCACATAAACAGTCAGCAGAGAAGGTAGACAGGAACTTGGTTTAACATCTCATCTGATGGATGGCACGCCCCAACAGTAAAGCATCCTCTTAATACTGCACTTGGGTGTCCCATTTATGGTATGAGCCCAGTCCCAGAGTGGAACAAGAACCAACAACCTTTCATTCACTTGCATCACTTCTGTGCACTTCATCACTTTTTTGTACCTACACCAATTTTTGTGCGCTTATGACAATGTTTGTGTAATTATGACAATTTTTGTGCACTTACGACAATGTTTTTGTACTTATGACAATTTTTATGCACTTACGACAATGTTTGTGTACTTATGGCAATTTCTGTGCACTTACAACAATGTCTGTGTACTCATGACAGTTTTTGTGCACTTACATTAAATTGTTTTTTTACAATATTGTCAGCTTTTGTGCATTTTTGTCAGTGTCTGACAAAGACGATGCAACACTGTCTGATGATGCAACTGCAGAATAAAATGCCACTATTACATCAAAATGTGACATTAATTACTGAAAGAAGAAAATGTCAAAAAACAGAGTTTAATCTCAAAAGCATCAAACCTTCCACGAGAGAAGTACAGAAGCATGCAGGGTTAGAAAAAGAGGCACCTTGAGCAAGCTTCAATGAGGAAAATACCTCAGTAGATGATGCACAGAAGGGAAGGAAACCTGTCCTGAAAGAAAAAAAATCTTATTTTTTAAACACTTACCCAAGCACAAGACTAATGCAGACAATGATAGCAAAACTGTTATACTTATCTGACACCTTTTGAAGAATTCAGAATTTTCTGACACCCTTTGAAGAATTCAGACAGAATTCAAGCAGAATGGCAGAAACTTTGCGACAGGCACAGGTTTTCAAAGTAGATCCCACCTCTGGGATCAATGGTACTGGATATCTCTCATTTGAAACCTGCCACCTGGCACCACTGCAGTTGATGGCACCACGTGTCCCAGTAAACACAGGAAATCTCCTGCAGGTCTGGGATGACCTGCCTTGAAGGATTTTGCAGCTGCAGTCTGATGGTACCTTGCCTGAAGAAGAAATGCATTCCCCTAAAGGGTATCTAGCTCTGCACCGATAAAGTCCCAAACCTGTATTGGTTCTGTTTGTGACTTTTGGAAATTTATGAGGAAGACTATGTCCTCCAAGGTGCTCTGTGTCAGAGTGAGGAGGACTTAGACTCCTGGTGTGATTTTCCTGAGACTAGCCAGTAATTCAGACAGAGAAAAAACACCACTCCTTGCCTCCTCAGATGTTCTGCTAGTACGGTTAGACACTTTGCGAACACTCTGGGTGCTGAGGATTGGCCGAAGGTGTAAGAGACTTGTGGGAATAGATAGACACAGACACCAGGATAGCAGAACTTAAGTTGGCTTTATTCAGTGGAACAAAAGAAAAGTAATTCAAGACTGTGCACGACAAAAATAAAAGCAAGCATTTAGCAATTCAATACACCTTCCACGTTTAACCACTAGAAGATGCTAGGGTACACTTTGGGTCAGCCTTGCTAAGCCCTACAGCTGACTGACTAACATACAGAAAAGAGCTCTTTTTATATTGAAAAGAGGTCAGATAGTTGAGTTAAGCTCTGCCCCTTTTACTTCTTGCTTGTAAAATGTCATTATCAGCATTTAATTTTACTTCAAAACTACATCATTCAATTCATTTTGTTTAAGACATTTGCAAAAAAATACCATAAAATGTTTTAAATACAGTATTAGAGAAAATCTTCTGTCTGGGTATTATCTTAGCAAACAGGCCCCACCCTCAAGTCCTCTGTCCTATATGTAAGAGAAAGAATGGGCCAGCTGGCACTATAGCAACAGTGCAGAGGCTTACGAGGGTCCTGGGAGCAGAGGAAAAGTGCGCCAGACCAACCCCTGAAAACACTTCAAAAAAAGTTTCTTTCACTGCAGGAAAAGGAAAGACCTATAGGAAAAAAAAAACAGCCACTACAAACAATAATAATATTTAGTACAGTAGTAATATGCCTTGGGAGGTGTCTTCCTAATTTTCCTGTTTTATTCTGTCTTTACATCATTTTGGGATTGTTGACAGAGTGAGGGTGCGGTAAAAGTTGCAGCGCTGAACAACTCGTGTAATGCCGCCAAGCTCTTCGTTGTTTCCTCTTTTTCTGTATTTTATTTCTGTCCTAAAGTTCTGCTTTGTCTGTGAAGAACTGACAGAACGAGGTAGCGATGCCCAACGGCCAAAAAAAAAGGCAGTAAACGTGTTTGCTGTGAGTATTCATACAATCTTGTAAACTATGCCATTACAAAGAGGCTACACAGTGTGAGAGACTGTTGTTCATTTTACTAATAAAGCCTGTGATTCTAACTGCATGGCACGCAGGAGGGCTCGGGGAGTGTCCTGTGAGGTCATCTAGGAGGAGGGACTGAGCCTTTGAAAAAGCCGCGCTGCTCACAAGCACAGCTGCAGAAGGAAAGATTGTGAGTGGCGCGAGCCACTTGGGGTAAGAAATTTGAATCAAATATAAGTTGAATTCAAGTAGTAGAATCTGAGAATGTGTTTATATTTGATTGTGGGGGGTTGGATAATGTGGGGAGTATGTGCAGTGAGTATTAAAGGGCATATAAAGGAATGTAACAGCGTTAGTAAAGGTTTGGGGTTTGTAACTTTGGGGGGGGGGATTTTATCCAGAATTAAACAATTTTCACGCAAAGAGGAATTATTTTACTAATGTAAAACGTCGATTTATACGACAGGCAAGTACAATAAAACTTAAAAATAAAATAAACAATATAGGTATTGGAAGTTTAGTTTGCACATGTTTGTTGATGCAGAGTGGGGATACTGAAGTTAATCCGGGTCCTAACAATGTTGGAAGTATTACTTTATATCATGAGAATGCAAGAAGTATTGCGTACAAAATGGATGACTTCAGAGTTTGGGTATCAGATAAGGAATATGATTTAATGTCAATATCAGAAACATGACTCCATTTGGGAATTGGAAATGATGAGATTAATTTAAAATGGTATAGATTAGAAAGAACAGAGAGAAAAAAGAGGGGCGGAGGGGTAATGTTATATTTAAAAGACAACTTTGGTCCCCATAAGGTGTCATTATCAGAACATTATGAAGGAATAGATTGTTTAATAATTGATTTGTTCAAAATTAAATTGATTGTGGGGGTATTTTATGCTCCTCCTAAAATAAGGCTTAAATATTTTGATACTTTTGCAGATTTCTTTTGGATAAAATAAAGGATAAAAGGGTTGTTTTTACAGGTGATTTTAATGCAGACTGGAAACAGGCTAGAGGTATTAGGCTAAAAAAAGGTTTTGAATGTTTGGGGTTAAAACAGTTAATTGAAAAGCCAACAAGAACTATGTATCTAAAAAATCAGGGAACTAGTCTAGATCTTTTGTTTGTTTCTCAGGAACTGGATATTGAGTATTGGGATGTACTGCCTATAAATCTTGGTGATCACAATCCTATAATATGTAAAATAGGGAATCAGGTTCCACCTGTTCCAAATGAGAATATTAATTGGGAGGGGACTATAGAAGGTTTAATGAGACTCAATTTAAAGATATGTTTAGAAGTTTTAATTGAATAGATTATTTTTGATTCCTGACATTAATTTAGCTGTACAGGAATTTAATGATTCTTTATTGATAATGATAAATAAACATGCCCCGATAGTACAAAAAGGAGGAAAATAGAAAACCCATGGAAAACAGATAAAATAAAAAGGAAATAAGGATTAGAAACAGAATATGGCAGAAAGCTAGGAGACAAAGAAGTTAAACACTGGGAAAGTTTTAAAAGTTGGAGAAATAAATGCAAAAGAATATTAGGATAGCAAAGAGTAAATATCACTTGACTAGATTACAGAAAGTAAAAGATTTGAAAATGTTCTGGAAATTTATTTCTGATTTAAAATATAGTGATAAGAGTACTAAGGTGAAAGGCTTGCTACAGGAGGAATGTGTAATTGAAGACCCAGCTAAAATTGCTACTATATTAAACTCCTATTTTCTCAATCTACCTGATTTGAATATTCCGTTACCAAAAGAACAAACAGCTGATATATCTGTAACGGAATTGATTGCTGAACTAAAAGATAAATATGGGATGCAGCAAGCTACTAGGTTCAGCTTTAGATCTCTATGTATAAATGAAGTACGAATACATCTACAAAATTTAAATGTAAGTAAGGCAGGTGGTTTAGATGGAGTTGAGGCTAGATTTCTTAAGATTGGTGCGGATATTTTAGTACCAATAGTAGCCTATCTTTTAAATTGGAGTCTTACTAGTTTAATAGTCCCTGATGTGTGGAAAATGGGTATGGTGATACCAATTTATAAGGGAGGGATAGTATTGTACTTTCTAATTATAGACCAATTACGATACTTCCAATATTATCAAAATCTTAGAACGAGTGTTCATTCTCAAATTAGTCATTACATGGAATCAAATGCAATTTTTCAGATAAACAACATGGGTTTAGATTAGAGGTCTGACGAACACCGCCTCACTGGATTTCGGCAATCAAGTAGTAACATCACTGGATCAGGAAAACCACTGGCGTGTTCGTGGACCTTAGTAAAGCTTTTGACTTGGTTCAGCATAGAAAACTGTTGGAAAGACTTTGGTTGGTAGGGATAGAGGAAGGACCATTAACATGGATGGCATCATATTTGGCAAATCGTAGACAGTGTGTCATCAATGGAAACTCTGTATCGTGCCTTGAGGAAGTAAATCGTGGTGTTCCTCGGGGATCCGTACTCGGCCCATTGACGTTCAATGTCTATGTAAATGAACTCACGCAAACAATAAAATATGGGAAGATTAGATTATACGTGGATGACACAGTTTTGCTGGTTTCAGCAGATAATATGGGAATTGTAGAACAACAGTTGCAGAGGATTTAATTTTATTGGAGAATTGGATGGGCACTCTGGTCTCTTATTTAATGTGAAGAAAACTCAATGTATGAAGTTCTGTTTAGGGCACAAGTTGAAAATTGAGCCACAGTTACACATCCACTTAACTAATGGTGTACAAATTGAGGAAGTAAAAGGTTATAGGTATTTGGGAATGTATGTAGATTCTGGTATGACATTTGAAAATCATGTTAATATGCAGATAAAAAAAGTTAATCAAAGACTGGGTGCCCTTAGAAGAATAACAGATGTTCTGCCTAAATTAGCTAGAGAGAAACTTGTTAAGCAAATGCTATGGTGCGTTGTTCTATATGAATGCCTCTCAGAGAGTGTTAAAAAAAGTTAATCAAACAGTTTATAGATTATATAAATTTATTGTTAAAGGTGAATATAAAATGCATCATTGTAAGTTATATGATAAACTAAATTGGTTGCTTCCTGAGGCGCAAAGAAATTATGTATGGCTAATTAACTGTTATAGGATTATACATGCGAAAAGTATTCATCCTTTAGCTAAGTACGTTATGTTACAGTTTTCGGACAGTCAAAGTCTTTGTACAAGAAATTCAGAAAATAGAATTCCAATACTTAAATATTGTAGTAATATAGGGGAAATAAAGTTACAAAATAGATTTGCTTCATCATGGAACAAACTGCCTAAATATCTACAAAATATAGTTAGCCTGTCTAGTTTTAAAGGTGAATTACTTGAATACTTGCAGAATGAATGTGTATGTTATGGATAATGTTATTTATCATGTTTATGTTGTTTGTAATGTAGTTTGTTGAAGTTTATTTGTGGAACTATTTCACAAGACCTGATTGTAAACAGTGTTTTTGGTGCTAATCAATTGTTCCCGTATAAAAATAAAGTTTTAAACAAACAAACAAACATGCACTTTTCAGTTTGGCAGTCTGAACACAGCTAAAGTACAGACTCACAGTGCTGGTTAGGGGGCAAAATGCTTACAAGTCTGCAAATTGCAGAACCATACCTTGAAGTCCCCTTTTACCAGCGTGAAGACAGTCTCGCTATGTTTCCCATGTTTCGCTAACTTTCCCATTTCACATTTGCATGTTCATGAAGACAGACAGGCGCACGATCATGCAGGCAAGTGTGCGCACGTTCATGTAGAAAGCCTACAAACTCGGGAAGGTTATCTTAATTCAGGAGCTCACGGAGATCAGAGGAAGGCAGGGAAAACAAGAACATCTAACAGGTGGCCTGCCTGCAGATGGGGAAAACAATATAGAGGATGAAAAGACAACAGGAAGCAAAAGTACTGTTGCAACAGACTTGAAGGACAGAGAAAATGGTCTCTAGAAGCCTCAGGCCCTTTCACATACTCCTCCCCATTCTAGAGAAAACCAGATGGTTTTCATTATTTGCAAAGACTCATACAAACTGTTATCCTTTTCAATATTCAGACAGTAATAATCAGATCTCTCACGAGGAGAGATGGAACTTCAGTCCACCTACTCCCGAAGCTCCACCTCGGGGTCCCTAACAAAAAAACAAAACAAATGTAACAATCTGGTATCAGAGACTATTCTCTGATTCCTTATCAGTGTTTAACCCCCGAGGTCTGATTCTGTCTGCAAATTAGGATCCGCCCTGTAACGGGACATAAAATCGGCATTCTGATTTGCAGAGCCTGACCTGTGTCTAACGGTAAACCTGTATAGTTGTAAAGCCAGATACCACCATATAATGAGGAGATTCTTATCTTTCACAACTAGCAACCAACACAGGGGATTGTGATCTGTCCAAACCTCAAAGTCTGTACCCCATAAATAGAACCTTAATGCTTCCACCACCTACCTCAAGGCCAGACACTCTTTTTCTATGGTGGAGTACCTGGTCTCCCTTTTGTGCAGTTTCCTACTGATATACACTATGGGGTGCTCTTCCCCATCAACCATTTGTGACAGGTACCGCCCCTATCCCTGTGTTTGAAGCACCTATCTGGATTATGAAAGGAAGGGAAAATCTGGACTTTGTAGCGAGGGATGCACACAAACAAGCTTTATAGCACAAAAGCTTTTTCACAGGCCGGGTCCATCTAACTTTTGTGGGGTTATTCTTCTTCATGATCCATTAGGAGCTTGCCATAGTTGTGAAGTTGTGCACAAACCGCTATAGTACCCTGTCAAGCATAGGAAGGACCTCACATGTTGCTTTGTGACAGGGCAGGGACTACTGGCCACAGTGTCTACCTTCCTTATATCTGGTTTGACCTGTCCATGCCCAGTCCTGAATCCTAAATATTTTGTTTCCCTCATGGCTAGGATGGGTTTATAGTTAATTCTGCTTGAATGATGGCATCAAGGACCTGGGTTAAATGTTGTAAGTGGTCTTTCCAGCCAGGGCTGAACACTACAACGTCATCCAGGTAGGCGGCGCTATAATCCAGGTGGTCCCTAAGGATTTTATCCATGAACCGCTGGAAAGTAGCGAAGGCTCCATGCAAACCAAAGGGCATGGTCATGAAATGGAAGAGTCCCAGGGGAGTGCTAAAAGTGTTTTTTTCTTGGGCTTGTTGGTTCAAAGAATTTGCCAGTACCCTTTGGTCAAATCAAGAGTACTGATGTATTGTGCATTCCCAAAGGTGTCAATGATATCATTGATCCGTGGCATGGGATATGCGTCAAATTTAGAGATGGCATTTAGGAGGCGGAAATTGAGACATAACCTGACCCCTCCTTTTTTTTCTACCACCACTATGGGAAAGCCCCATTCACTAGTGGAGGGTTTGATTACCCCAGGTGCTGTATTTTCTGTACCTCCTTACTTTTTCTGCCAATCTGTATGGCTTTTGCCAGATGGGGTTTTCCTAAGTGACATGGATACAATGTTCCACCCCTTTTGCCCTCCCTGGTTGACATGTAAAGGTCTTCTGAAACCCCTTCTAGGATCCTGTCCAACTCCTATTTCTGAGTTGTCTCTAACGCAGGATTAATGTTGAGTTCTGTTAACTCCTCTGTGCCTTCTAATCTTTGATAGACCTGTTCCATCTCACTAGTAGGTTGTTCAGGGTGTATATACAGAGCTGGTAAAGGGGTAGGTAAAGGTCGCTCAAACCACTTTTTTAACAGATTGGCGTGATATACTTGGTAATTATTTCTCTTTTCAGGCAATTCAATTTCATAATTAATGGGCCCTGTCTGTCTCTTCACCACATAGGGGCCCTGCCATTTCATGGTCAATTTACTCTCAGAGGAAAGTAACAACAGCAGTACTTTGTCCCTGGAAGAAAACCTTGTTGTCCACACCTGATCATACCTTTCTTTCTGTTCCTTTTCTTTTCTTGGTTATGATGATGAGCCAAGCGGATATACTTTAGGAGTCTCTGCCGAAGATGGGTTAGTATTCTAAAGTGAGGGTAGTAACAGCTGCCTTATCGTCCTCCCAACATTCTTTTATAATGTCTAACGGACCCCTTGGATTCTTCCCATATAGAAGCTCAAATGGCGAGTAACCAATTGAGGCTTGGGGAACCTCTCTATAGGCAAACATGAGAAAAGGTAAGTATATATCCCATGTTTTTCCCTCATCCTGGATGAATTTCTGAAGCATTTTCTTCAGCATCTTGTTGAACCGTTCCACCAGTCCATTGGTCTGTTGATGGTAAGGGGAGGTGTAAATAGCCCCAATACCCAGGGACTGGTACAGACGGTTCAATATCGCTGAACGGAAATTGCTACCCCTATCTGTCAATATCTCCTTAGGGACACTTACTCTGCTGAAAACCTTTAGTAGCTCATCAGCAATCTTGGAAGTGGTACCAGTTTGTAAAGGGATTGCCTCTGAAAACTTTGTGGCATAGTCACATAACACCAATATGAATCTGTTCCCCCTTTTACTCTTAGGCAGAGGTCCCACAATATCCATGGCAATCCTTTCGAACGGTGTGGCTATCAGGAGAAGGGGTTACATGGGCACCTTCTCTTTTTTGTTAATAAGAGCTACCTTTTGACATTCCTGGCAACTATGACAGTATTCAGCCACCTGTTCATGAATGCCAGGCCAATAAAAGTGATGCAGCAGGCGACTTAGAGTTCTGTCTCCCTAAGTGTCCAGCCAAGGGGATGTCATGATCCAAGTGATCAGTTGCTGTCTATACTAAATTGGAACTACAAGTTGCTCAACAATGTCACTAGTAGTGGGGTTCTTACATTCTCGATATAACAGTTGCACATGCATGATACATCTGGGGTAAGGGTGATTAGAGTCCTGCATGACCACCTGTGAAAAACAAGGATTTAAAGATACATCTTCAATCTGTTCAGTACCAAAGTTCCCAACATCAACACATTTCCTCAATGCATCATTAGAGTCCTCTTGTTCATTATACCGCTGAGCCTTTGTTCATCTTCTCTCCTGTTTGGTCTTTCTGTTTTTACCCGGGGCCTCATACATGTCATCAGCAAAGGATAGCTCTGGGACAAGGTCTCTTCTCGTTTGGCTTGGGCTCTAGTAGTGACAGCACACAGAGTAGCAGCAGAAGCCATTAGTGTCTCAAACACGGGTAGTCATGTCCTAGAATCACTGGCACAGGTAGATTAGAAACTAGTCCCACTCCTTTTGGGTTGAGTCCGTACACACAGAGTAGTTTCTTTAACAGGATACACACTACTCTGCCCAGCAGCGGAGCCTGAACTCAGGGATTGCCAGAGCCTGTAAGAGGTAAAGCATCCTGCACCACAGCCCTGACTGTTGTGCGGCACTTCCCACCTGCCCGCCCCAACCACCCTCCCACCCAGCGTTGGCGCTTCATTTATTGCTGCTGGCAGGTCACGTGTCACATCACGTGACCTACCCTTCTTTTTACTAAGTGTCCACTTTCCCATTTGCAGCTTATAGACACCAACCACAAGGGGTTGCTGCACTCTCCACTCTAGCGCCTCTTTCAACTCTCTACCCCTTCCTAGCAACTGTTTGCAAACCCTACCCACTAGAGGTCCCTGCAGTTCCCTTTGAATCCATTCTGCTATCTACTTTCCTCACTCCTCCCATCAGCCTACCACTAAGCACCTGGCAGCCTCAAACCTAGTACCCTTTATTCCAAAGTCTACTGCCTAACCACTAAGCCAACGAACCAGGCCAACATCTTCCTCTACTTTCAAACTCTTAACCCTTCCTCCCTCCTTCTCTGAATTAAAAAACTTTCTACACTATGTCCCTAAGCTGTACTCAAACCCAGTACCCTTGCCATCAGAGTCAACAGCTCTACCACTTAACCACTTTGTCTAGCTATTTTACTCCTACTTTCTAGGACTTTTAGTCTCTCCCCCCCCAAACCTACCAAAATATAAAGTTTTACCACTTCTCTCTTGCTGCCTTTGCAGGCTTTGAACCCTGCACCCTCACTATTTTAGTCAGCAGTTCCACCACTCAGCTAGCACACCTGTCTATTATTTGTGCAGGATTTTTAACTCTAAAAAAACCCTCTAACCCTCAGGCACTGCTAAATTGTTGTCTGATTGTTTCTGCACTGCTAAATTGTTGTCTGATTGTTTCTGCAGACCTTGAGCCCAGCTCCCTGCTGCTACAGCCACTGTCTGGGGTCCTTCCTGCTACCCTGGGCAAGTCTTGAACCTAGTGCCCTGTGCACCTCAGGCACCAGCTCTGTCACTGTACCAAAGTGGCAGCTACACTTAGAGGTGACCTCTCACTACTATCTCCCCTCATCCTAGTTCCCCATCTTTCTTCAAGTCAGCTCTCTCACCTTACCAATTATGCATGTGCCCCCTGCCCACCTGCTGCTCTCTTCTCCTCCTCCTCCTCCTTTTGCCTTCCACCAACCCTATTGTCCTTGTTAACCCTCAGCCTCACTACTCTAGTGCTCCCACCTACCTACCCTCCTGCCCTCCCCTCCTCCTATACCACTGCTCCTCCCCCTCCCTCCTCCTCCACACACCCCATATGCTCCTCTCCACCTCACCCCTTCCAGACATTACCTTTCCTCCCCTGCCCCTTGGGCATCTGATCCCTCAAGCCTTCTCTGCCTGTGCTGCCCTACCCACCCCTGTGCTCACAAACCCCCTTTCTCCTCCTATCACTCCCGGAGTAAACTCTCCTTCTGCCACCTCTGACCAGAGCAGTTCTCCTCCTTCTGCTCCTGACGGGGAACATACATCCCAACCCAGGTCCTGCCCCCTCCCACCCACCTACTCGGCCCACTGGTCTCTAAATAGCCTCCATGAACATATGCAGCCTGCTGAAAAAATTTGACACCCTACAGTGCTGGGCCATGGCTCATCAGCCAGACATCATAGCCCTGGTTGAAATCTGGCTGTCCAAATCCACCCCTGACTCATTTGTCTCCCTCCCAGGCTATACCTTATACCGGGAGGACCGAGTAGGCAAACGAGGGGGAGGCTGTGCAATCTACACTAGGGACACAATATTTGGACACGCTCCCCACCCTGCCCTGGTAAATGGGGCCCAGGCTCTTACCCTCAAACTCACCTCGGACCCCTCTAGGGGCCCTCTCTATCTCACCACTGCCTACATTCCCCAAAGAACCAGCACCGCCCTGGTATCTTTAACTGACTATCTAGCCTCCCTCCACCATAAGGCGGAACAAATCCTAGTTGGGGACCTTAACGTAAATTGGCTCAGCACCTCCTCTTCCACCATCAGAGACTCATTTGCCGCCAAAGACCTGATGCAACTCGTCACCCAGCCCACTAGAATAAACCCTAGAGAGAACCAGCACCTTCTGGATGTAATTATCACCAACCGACCCCAAAAATCCAAAACATCCAGGTCCTACCAGATTCACTAAGTGACCACTCTATCCTATTTCATTGGGCAGTCCCCAATCCCAAACCCAAAGCCCAGACCACCCTCTGCAGGTGCCTCCGCCCTGATGGGCTGCAAAAACTTAAACTATTCCTCACCCAGATAAACTGGTCCCCCATTCATCGTGCAACCGACATTGACACTGCCCTCGCCTTCTTCTCACACACCTTCAACATGGCCTGTGATCTCTTTGCACCCTTCACCAAAATCCGATCCAAAAAGCAGAATGCACCCTGGGTTAGCCCTGCCCTTCTACAATTACTAAGAAATCGGGATAACCTCTGGCACCTTGCCACTGAAACGGGTCAGCTGTCTTATAGGCAGGCTTACAATGCAGCCCGGAATAAGTGCCCTTGGGCCATCCGGAAAGCCAAGGCCAACCATTACCAGGCCGCCCTTACCTCCTCCTGGGGTTCGGCCTGGACTTTCTGGGATAATATTAAACAACTAAATAGAAAATCACGCTCCCCTGCCCCATCCCAGCTCACTAGCAATGGCACTACCTCCACCGAGCCTGCCACCATAGCTAACTGGCTCAACACCGCTTTCACTGACCTTAGCTCAGTCCTCCCTAGTAATTTCTTTGACCCTCCCTCCAACCAACCTCCCCCTGTCATCCAGCACCCCAGCTTCCACCTGCGCAAGATTTCTGCCCGGGAAGCCAGACCCATCCTAATCAAAGCGTTGAATAGCAACAGTCCCGGCAGTGACTCTGGACCCCAGTATCCTCCACCGCAATTCTGTCTCCCTTCAGGACACCCTATAGCAGTCCTTCAATAATGCTGAAGCCTGGTTTAAGGAGCGCAGACTCGTCATTAATCTTAAAAAAAACAAAGCTATGCTCTTTTCCCACCCCCAAAACAAAGCTAGCAACCACCCACTCTATATCGTTCCTAGTACCAAACAGCCACTGGAACAAGTCTGCTCCTACAAATACCTTGGGGTTACCTTCGACTCAGCCCTCACATTTCACAACCACATTGATGCCCTAACAACCGCCACTAACACACGGCTTGGCATCCTCTTCCGCCATAGAACCTGCTTTCCCCCAAATGTGCTCCAGCTCGCTGTTACGTCTTCTGTATTGTCCCTTGTAGACTATGGTTCACTAGTCTATGGTGCTTACATCACTGCACCTCAAAAATTCACTTAACCCTGAATAAAGCCTGCAGATTGATTACTGGTGCCCCAGGCTCACACACACCTGTCAGCTGTATGACGAGGCTAAACTCCTTACCCTGGATGAACGGCCCGATATCAAACCTGCCTCCTCACAAAACCCTACTGGTTCTCCTCCAGGGTGACGGCATCCATCCACCGGATCCCACCCCTCATTGCAACATGGTCATCCAACAAGACCACTCTAATGGTCCCAGATCAAGAACCAGCCGTGGCCAGAGGTCCTTCTGCTACAGAGCCCCATCCTGGTTTAACTCTCTCCCTGCCCCCATCACCAATGCCACCACCATCTCCAAGTTCAAAACCACCCTTCAAAACCAACTCTTCAACACTCGTAGCTGCTCCTGTCTCTGAAGGCAGCCTCCAGCTCGACTTCTCATGACAACGCCCACCGGGCGGCTCTCCACCTAGCCCTCCCCACCACCTCTTCCCGGTACACCATACCTATGTCTAACCTGGCCAGTGCCAGCTGTTTCATGGTATGCCTATTAGATTGTTCAATTTTTGATACCAACTTGTGTAACACCTGTTCTCAATTACTTGTACCCTGTAACCTAAATGTATTTTGTCTGACCTCAGTGTGACGTGGTGCCTCTGATGAATGCCTATTTTTAGCAAACCTGTGCTATGTAACCTAAAACTCTATGTATGTCTTTAATGTGACGAGGTACCTTTGGAAACGAGCCTCTGGCTCAAAGGTTGTAAACTGATTTCACAAATAAATAAATAAAATAATGAACATCCCCATGTATGCAGGATACACCCTATTGACCCCTGAGTCTGTCCCTGGAAGTAATGCAGCTCGTACCAAGGATTGTCTGCTCCCAGAATCAAGAAGAGCGGAGACTTTCTTCCCCTCAAGTTGTACAAGAGTCATATACTGTCCCCAGTTTACCAGGGCTAAGTGAATGGGTTCTTTTTTTCATTTTGGGCAGAACCTAGCTATATGCCCTTTCCCGACATTCGTGACATATAATGTCTGGATTATGTGCTCTCCCAGATGCACCAGTCTTAGTACCCCCAGATGTAGTAGAGCCCACCGATGTAGCAGATGTAGAAAAATGAGGTCTTACCATGGGTGAGGTAGCACCCGCTCCTAAGTGTCCCTTGTGGCATTGAGGTCTGACTGCAAGGTAATCTTCCACCAAGTTGATGGCCTTCTCCGCTGACTCTGGGCAGTGTTCCCTCACCCACATCTGCACGTCTTGTGGCAGGATCTTAACAAACTGTTCCAACATAACAGATTCCAACATCTGATCCAATGTTCTAGTGGTTGGCTGCAACCACTTATAGCACAGTTCCTGCAATTGTGTGTAGGCTTCTTAGGGGGAATCAGCAATGTGAAACCGAAAAGTCCTGAACCTCTGTCTGTAAGTCTCAACACTGATGTTGTAGCACTTCAGTATGGCTTGGTGTACATGGTCGTAGTCATTGGCATGTCTACTGTCCACATGGCTGTAGGCTAATTGGGCCTTCCCAGCCAAGTATGGGGCTAAACGCACCACCTACTGATCCCTGGGTTATCGACATGCTGCAGCCACCCTCTCGAATGTTGTGATATAGGCCTCTATATCATCTGAATCAGTTAATTTGGAGATTTTAATGTCCTTTGACCCATCTGTATCTCTATGGGGAGGTGGTCCAGGGTTACCTAAGGATGGCTCTGAGGGTGTCATTCCAGCGGGCCTCACTTTGTAAGTGATCCTTCTCCCTCTGTCTCTCCATGTCCATCTGCCTCACGCATAACCAGTGTAGGAGGTCCTGTATATCCTCTAGTGGACGTTCCTCAGGAAATGTACCTTCCATGGCAGTGGCACCTTCTACTGCTTCTTTGTCCTCTCTTTTTGTCATTTTCCTCTTCACATTTTCCAATTGTTTAACCAGGTGAGACACACTAAGCTGAAAGCTTGTTTACAGGTGCAACCTGGGAGGACAGGGACGTTAAGTGACTTGTTCAGGGTCACACAGTATGCAAGTGGGGGCTGTGGGATTCAAACCCAGGTTTCCAGATTTGCATCTCAGAGCCTTAAACCACTGTGCTATACTGCCTACATCTGGTAGTCCCATCAACAAGGGTTCCTGTGATATCTCCATCATCTTACAGGTCTGAACCCCGCTAGGGCTCGGTTGACTAGTAACTACTGTGTCCCGCTCCATACTGCTGTCCACCCAGATACCTGGACCAATATCCTATGTTGAGGCACCAACAGTCCATGTGCTCCACCTATCTCACTTCTAACACCAGTGTAAGAGACTTGGGAATAGATGGACACAGACACCAGGATAGCAGAACTTAAGTTAGCTTTATTCAGCGGAACAAAAGAAAAGTAATTCGAACTGTACACGACAAAAAAGTAAAAGCGGGCATTTAGCAATTCAATACACCTTTCACGTTTAACCACTAGAAGATGCTAGGGTACATTTTGGGCCAGCCCCTGGATGAGCCCTACAGCTGACTGACTAACATACAGAAAAGAGCTCTTTTTATATTGAAGAGGTCAGGTGGTTGAGCTAAGCTCTGCCCCTTTTACCTCTGGCTTGTAAAATGTCATAATCAGCATTTAATTTCATTAAAAACTACATCAATCAATTCATTTTGTTTATGACATTTGCAAAAAAAATACCATAAAATGCTTTAAATACAGTATTAGAGAAAACCTTCTGTCTGGGCATTATCTCAGCAAACAGGCCCCTCCCACAAGTCCTCTGCCCTATATCTAAGAAAAAGAACGGGCCGGCCAGTACTAGAGCAACAGTGCAGAGGCTTGCAAGGGTCCTGGGAGCAGAGGAAATGTGCACCAGACCAACCCCTGAAAACACTTAAAAAAAGTTTATTTCACTGCAGGAAAAGGTAAGACCTGTAGGAAAAAAAAACAGCCACCACAAACAATAATAATATTTAGTACAGTAGCAATGTGCCTCGGGGAGGTGTCTTCCTTAATTTCCTGTTTTATTCTGTCTTTACATCATTTTGGGATTGTTCACAGAGCTTAGGTGCGGTACAGAGTTGCAGCTGAATGTAACTGTGAACGCCGCTTCTAAGCTCTTTGTTGTTTCCTCGTTTTTTGTATTTTATTTCTGTCCCAAAGTTCTGCTTTGTCTGTGAAGAACTGGGACAATGAGGTAGCGATGCCCAACAGGCAAAAAAAGGCAGTAAAGGACAGCTCTGGGCTGCGCTTTGCTGTGAGTTCCATACAGTCTGTAAACTAAGTCATTACAAGCACTTTTCAGTTCGGCAGTCTGAACATAGCTAAAGTACAGGCTCACAGTGCTGGTTAGGGGGAAATGCTTACAAGTCAGCAAACTGCAGTACCATACCTTGAAGTCCCCTTTTACCAGCGTGAAGACTGTGTCTCGCTATGTTTAATTTTCCCATTTCCCATTCGCATGTTCATGAAGACAAACGGGCACACGATCGTGAAGGCGAGTGTGCACATGTTCGTGTAGAAAGCCTGTAAACTCGGGGAGGTTTTTCTAATTCGGGAGCTCACAGAGACCAGAGGAAGGTAGGGAAGAAAAAATCACTCACCTTAGTAATTGTGTTTCTTTTAATGGAGTCTTGCTGTATTCTGACATTATGCAGTTAGCCCCAGCACTTGAACTGCTCCGGAGAGGAAAAAGTTAACTCTGTGCCAGAGCATAGAACATTGACCTAGAGCGTGGTTCAAACCTCTGTCTGCTGCACTTTCAAGTGTAACCGTCAGATTCTTATGAGCTAATCCTAACTAACTACACCTGCTAGGTGGAGCCAAAAAGGCAACCAAATGTTTTGGGTCCCCCAAAAGACTCAAGTCAAGAACTCCAAAACAAAAACTAGGTAGTGAACAACATAACTATAAAAAACAATATAACATAACTCACTCCCCCTCTCTAATAGGGGGAAGTACTAAATGCACCCCTGAGGTGCAACACTGTACCCGCCAGCCCACTTCCCAAAAACCAGGTTCTGAGAGGGGAGGCGGGGGGAGGTCAGAATACAGCAAGACTCCATTAAAAGAAACACAATTACTAAGGTGAGTAATTTTTTTTCAAACAACATGAAGTCTTGCTGTATTCTGACATTATGCAGACTACCAAGCAGTACCTTCATGGAGGAGGACAAACCTATTTTGGGAATAGGCTCTGCAGTACTGCTGTACGAAACCTAGCATCACTCCTAGCCAGGATATCAGACAAAAATGCTTAGTGAATCTATGGACTGTTTTCCAGGTGGCTGCTTTGCATATCTCTAACAGTGGTAATTCTCTGGCAGCAGCCAGAGAAGCAGCTATACCGCTAGTCGAATGAGCTCTCAGGCCGAGGGAAGTATTTTGCCTAGCTTTTCATAGCAGAATTGTATACAAGAGACAATCCACCTGGCAAAGTTCTCTTGGTAGCATGCTACCTTCCCACTTCACCATAAGTGAGAAACAACTGAGGACAGTCAAGTCTAAGTGCCTTAGTGTGCTCAATGTAGTAGCTAAGTGCCCTCTTAACATCCAAGCTGTGTAACATTCTCTCCCCTGAAGAAGAATGATCCGTGAAGAAGACAGGAGGAGACATGGACTGGTTCAGATGAAAATCTGAAGCCACTTTGGGTAAGAACCTCCTGTTAGTTCTAAGAACCACCTTATCTCTATGGAATGAGATAAAATCAGGTTCCACTGACAGAGCTTATAATTCACTGATACGCCTGGAAGAGGTAACAGATACCAGGAACACAGCTTTCCAAGCCAAGTACTTAAGTTATGCTGAGGCCAAAGGCTCAAAGGGGGGGAGGGTTGCATAAGTTGAGCAATGCAAGCATTAAGATCCCAAGCAGGAGTAGGATCCCTAAAGGGAGGATTGGCATGGAGCAATCCTTTAAAGAATTTACAGAAAACAGGATGAGATGCAAGTGAGAAGCCTTTCCCACCGACAAAAATGCAGAAACAGCTGCCAAGTGTACTTCAGAGAAGCTAGTCTGAGGCCCAAGCCATTAAGATGAAAACATATAATACAGAATCAGAAGTTAGGTCAGCAGCCTCTGGAGAGATCTGCTTATTGGAACACCAAATACTGAATCTTTTCCATTTGGAATTATAAGTTTTCTGGTGGCAGGTTTTCAAGAGGCTTTGAGAATATCCAGAACCCCTTGAGACAGATGCAGGCTTGCATATTCTAACTCTTCAAGAGCCATGCCTTGAGGTTGAGAGACCGAGGTTGGGTACAAACTCCCGAGGAGGTTAACAGATTGTGATTCCTGGAAGACATACGGGAAGATGGACTGCTAGGAACAGCAACAGAGGATACCAAGGCTGCTTGGCCCAGTCTAGAACAATTAGAATCACTTTACAAGACTGTGACCTTATCTTGACCAGAACTTTGAATAATAGAAGAAAGGGGGGAAAGACATACAGAAATTTCCCCTCCCAATCCAGAAGTAGAGCATCCAGGGGGACTGAGCCCAAGATTGGGGGTCTGCAACAGAAGAGAAGAAGTTGGTGATTGTCTGGAGCTGCAAACAGATCTATCTCTGGAGTGCCCACCTTGAAAAAATCACTTTAGCCCTAGGGATCCAGGGACCACTCATGATGGCCCTGAGATATCCTGCTCAGGGCATCTGCTAGCACATTGTCCTTCCCTGGGAGGTGGACAGCTACCAGAGATGTCTGTAGGGAATAAGCCAAGGACCATAATTTCATGGCTTCCATGCACAAGGCCGTAGACCGAGTGTCTCCCTGCTTGTTGATGTACCACATGGTGGTGGTGTTGTCTGTCCTGGCCTGAACCACCTTGTTCTGTACTGAGTCTGAGAAAGCTTGCAGAGCCAGGTACATTGCCCCGAGCTCCAGAAGATTGATATGAAGTAGAGACTCATGAGGGGACCACACTCCTTGTGCCGTGAGAGCTCCCAAGTGAGCTCCCACCCAGAGAGAAGCATCTGTGGTCAGTACCACAGAATGAATCTGAGTGATGAATGGGACCCTTGTCTGAGGTTGTCCTGATCCAACCACCATTGGAGAGCCTGGATCAGAGTCTGAGTCACTGGAATCAGTTTGGTTAGAGGATCTTTTTCTGAGACAAAAAAACCCTAGAGTGGAACTGGATGTCCCTCATCTGAAATCTGGCCCCATGAACCACTGCAGTGGAGGCTGCCATGTGGTCCAGGAGTTGAAGAAAATGCCTTGCTGGGCGAGACACCAGAAGGCGAAAAGAAGAAGCCAGATCTGTAAGGGCCTTTACCCTTGCCAAGGGAAGAAAAGCCTTTGCTTGGACAGTATCCAGCTCTACCCCTATAAAGGTCAGGAGTTGCACTGGTTCGAGAACTGACTTTGGAAGATTGAGGAGGAAACCCAGAGAAGTGAGCAATTGTTGGGTCACTTACAGGTTTGACTTGACTTGGTCTGGAGACTGCCCCACAATGAGCCAGTCACCCAGGTATTTAAATATTGAGATGGTTTGTCTCCTTAGAAAGGCCACTACTACTGCTAGGCACTTTGTGAATACCCTTGGTGCTGATGTTAGTCCAAAGGGCATTGCTCTGAACTGATAATGGCCTGAAGGCAGCTTGAACCTGAGGTACTTTCTGTGGGAGCACCTGATGGGAATGTGAAAATAGGCATCCTTAGGTCCAGGGAGGCTAGCCAATCCCCTGGCCTTAGAGAGGGAAGAATTATTCCCAGAGTCACCATTTTGAATTTTGGCTTGACTAGGTGCTTGTTTAAGTATCTTAGATATAGGATGGGCCGCCACTCCCCTGTCTTTTTTGGGGGTAAGGAAGTATCTGGAATACCTTTGCCCCTGTGCTAAGTAGGAACTCTCTCTACAGCTCTGAGAGCCAGCAGAGAGGAAACCTCTGCCTCTAGGGCAATGGTTTCGGAGATGTTTGCAGGTGGAAAAAACCTGACCCTCAGCTTTGGGAATTTTTTGAAGCTGAGGGCCAGTCCTGACTACTACCTCCAGGACCCTCTTGTCTGAGGTAACAGATTTCCAGGCCTGGAAGTAGTAAGCCACCCTGCTCCTATTGGAAAGGGAGTCGACCCGGCTGACACATCAGGGTGTCTGCTTGGCAGAGCCTTGGACTGAGAGGAGGATGCAGCCCTGCTCATCCCCCTTCTGCCTCTCCCTCTGAAGAACCCCCTCTGAGGAAAAGGAGAGGAGGCCTGTGCCTGGTAGAAAGGCATGTGAAAAGGCCTGCCCCTGCCCCTAGATTGCTGCTTTTGAGGAGTTGCCTGCCTTTCCTTGGCTTGAACACTCCTGTAGGTGGTCCTGTACTTGTCCATTTTCTTCATATAATTCTCTGTCTGCTCCCCAAAGAATTATTCACCACAGGGAAATCCATGGCCTTAGCCCGGGTGTCCTGTGAGAGGCCAGTACATCTGAGCCAAGCCAATCTCCAAAGAGACACAGATGTAGCCATGACTTGTGATGATACATCATTAGAGTCCACAGCAGCATGAAACTGGATCTTAGATGCCTCTATCCCATCAGTAGCCACCTCCTCCAGCTCCTTGGCCAGCTGGGGGGAAGCCTGTTTAGCCAGTTCCAGAACAGTATCCCATCTGGACTTCTGGTATCTGGCTGTGTAGGCCATGTAGTTAGCCTGCCTGAGTCCCAAGGAGGATGCCATGTACTGTTTTTTTGCCATGTACATGGCATCCAGCTTCCTAGAGTCTTTATCTTGGGGGTGTGAAGCCAAGGGTATATTAGCCTTATCACAGGCTGTAGCCTGCACAACCCCAACATGGCTGCATTGTTGGTAGAAGAACTCCATACCTGAACCTGACAGCATGTACCTCTTGTCCATTCGTCTGTCCACAGGAGGTAAAGAATTTGGTGTTTTAAGCAGTCTTTGTGTCTGTTTTCCCAGGGATTTATGGAGGGGAACAGACAATCTTTTTGTCTCTGGGATGGCCATCATTTCTACAAAGTCAGACTCCTCTTGTTACATAGAAACATAGACTTTGATGGCAGAAAAGGACCACTTGGCCCACCCAGTCTGCCCATTTCCCTACCTACTGGATAAGCTGCAGATTCTAGTTAACCAACAGCCTGCTTCCTGCAACCCCCCACTATAATTGCTTTGTGTCTGTTCCATGCATGTTTGAATTCCCCCACTGTTTTAGACCCAATGACCTCCTTAGGAAGGCTGTTCCATGTATCCACCACTCTCCATGAAAAAGAATTTCCTCACATTACCCTGAGCTGTCCCCTCTATCTTTAAACTGTGCCCCTTGTTCTTACACATCTCTTTTTCTGAAAGATGCTACCTCCTGGACTTTTTGATTCCTTGAGGTACTTGAACGTTTCTATCATGTCCCCTGTCCCTCCTTTCATCAAGGGTATACATATTAAGCTGTCTCAGTCTCTCTTCATATGGTTTCTGATGTAGACCCTGCACCATTTTAGTTGCCCTCCTCTGGACTGCTTCCATCCTGTCTATGTCCTGCGAGATGAGGTCTCCAAACTGCACAGTACTCAGATGGGGTCTCACCAACTGTCTGTATAGAGGGATAATCACTTCCTTTTTCTACTTGTGATGCCTTCCTATGCATCCCAGTATCCCCTGGCTCTCCTTACTGACTTTTCACATTGCTTACCCACCTTTAGGTCATCTGATATGACTACTCCCAGGTCCCTTTCCAATTTTGTTGTTGTTAGTCCCCGCTATTGTGTACTCTTCTCCTGGGTTTTTGTTTCCCAGGTGCATTACTTTGCACTTCTTTGCATTGAATCTAAGTTGCTATATGTCTGACCATTCCTCCAACCTTGTCAAGTCCCTTCTCATCTTTTCTACCCCCTCTTGTGTATCAACTCTGTTACAGATCTTTGTGTCATCTGCAAAGAGGCATACCTTTCCTCAGACCCTCTGCAATGTCACTTATAAAGATGTTAAAGAGGATTGGACCCAGTACTGAGCCCTGAGGTACTCCACTAGTAACCCCTTTCTTCGGAATGTGTTCCATTCACTATTACCTTCTGTGTCCTGTTGTGCAGCCAGTTCGCTACTAGGCTACCACCCTGGGACCCACTCCCAGGCTGGCTAACTTGATTATTAATCTTTTGTGGGACTGTGTCAAATGCCTTGCTAAAGTCTAGGTAGGCCATGTCCACAGCCCCTCCCTGGTCTATTATTTTGGTCACCCAGTCAAAGAAATCAATTAGATTAGTCTGACATGACCTTCCTGCTGTAAATCCATGTTGCTTTGGGTCCCTGTGCCCGCTGCCTCTAGGTGCTCAACAATTCTTTCTTTCAGAAGTGATTCCATCATTTTCCCTACCACTGAGGTCAAACTTACAGGTCTGTAGTTTCCTGTTCTGCCTAGCTCCCAATGTTGTAAGGAAATCACATCTGCCCTCCCTCCAGTCCTCAGGTACCACCCCATCCTGCCATGATTTGTTAAAAAGTGGCTGCGGTGTCACTAGGTCCCCTTAGTTCTTTAGGATTCTGGGGTGAATCCTGTCAGGCCCCATTGCTTTGTCCACCTTCAGTTTTAGGAGTTCTTTCAGGACTCTTTCTTCTGTGAATGGACTGGTATCAACCTCCTACCCAGAGTGCTTCTATTGTCTGGTTTAGATAACTGCTCCTCATCTTCTTTTGTGAATACTGAGCAAAGTATTCATTCAGTATCTCTGCCTTTTCACTGACTCCCTCGCCCACCTCTCTCCTTTATTAATCTTCACTATCCCTCCTTAACCTTCTATGCTCCCTAATGTACCTATAAAAGGTGTTATCCCTTTTGACTGAGTTGGCTATTTTTTCCTCGGTTTGTGCCTTTTGCTATTCTGACTGCCTTTCCTACTTTTTCTGCTTTAGTTGATACAGTTCCCTGTCGTGCTCCCTCTGTGATTCCTTATACTTTTTGAATGCAGCTTTTTCTCCTTAACCTTCCCTGCCACCTCTTTTGAGAACTATAGTGGTTTTTACTCCGCTTTGTTTTCTTTATTTGTTTTACACAAGACTTGTTGCCTCTATGATGGCAGTTTTGATTTTTCTCCATTGTTCTTCCACCCTCTTATTTGGCCATTTGCTAGTGCATTCTTCAGGTGTTCACCCATTTTCCAAAGTCAGCCCTTCTAAAGTCCAGTATCCTTGTTTTGTATGGCTTATCTCCATGGTTGTGCTCATTGTGAAGCACACTGTGCAGTGGTCGCTTGTTCCCAGATGTCTACTGACTTCTAAATTTGTGATCCTCTCCATTTGAGAGTACCAGGTCTAGTATTGCTCCCTCCCGAGTGGGTTCCCAGCACTAGCTGTCTAAGGTCTGCCCCCTGCAGGGCATCAAGAATGACCCTGCTCTTGGATGTGGTTGCAGTACATGTCCTCCAGTTAACATCTGGCATATTCAGGTCCCCCATCGACAGTATCTCCCCTTTTTCAGCCATTTTGAGAATGTCCTCTATCATTTTCTTGTCCATTTCCTCCCCTTGAGACAGCGGTCTGTATACAACCCCTGTGCGGATTGTGATGCCATTCCCTATCTCCAAGATAACCCAGAGTGCCTCTTGTCCTCCCCCTTTACTTTTTAGTTCTGTAGCTTTGATCCCTTCCCTTATGTATAGAGCTACTCCACCTCCTCTTTGCCTTCCCTGTCCCTTCTGTAGATTGTGTACCCTGGTATGCTGACACCCCATTCATGGTTCTCGTGTACCTTGTTCCTCAGTAGCTTCAACCAGAGGGAGCTGGGGAGTTTCTGCCACCTTTTTGTAAAACAAAAAGTGGGAAGGGGACTCAGAAAGCCTAGGAGGGGAAACACTAGAAGGCCTGTCTGGGGAGATGTCCTGTTCTATAGGCTCATCCAGACTTTCAATACCATCATCATCATCATCATCGTCGTCATTGTAGTCTTCATCCCCCTCCAGATCTGGTTCATAATACTCTTCTGGAGCATAATCCAGAACCGGAGGAACCGACTGAACTGAGTGCCTA
This sequence comes from Neoceratodus forsteri, assembly GCA_016271365.2. Lineage (NCBI taxonomy): Eukaryota > Metazoa > Chordata > Ceratodontiformes > Ceratodontidae > Neoceratodus > Neoceratodus forsteri. Next base: position 246,182,263 of record CM028131.1, on the reverse strand, counting down.
CAGGAAGGTGTCGGAACCGAACGGTGCGATTCAACAATACTAATCACCCTGGCAATTTCTTCAGCGGTTGGATGATGTGGTGCTGGATTAGAACCAGCCGATTTCTCCTTTTTCTTTCTCTTAACCGGAACCGACCCCTCAGGATCAGCTCTCCTTTTGCCCGAGGAAGTCACGCCCTGGTCAGAGGGCACTCCCTCAGGCTTGGTTGGAACCGAACTGGGCTGGTCATCTGGTTCAGCAGACTTCTCGGCCTCCTTTTCCCTTAGCCTGCCCAATCTTTTATCCAGGGTGGCCTTAGGAAAATGTTTACATATCTGGCAGTCTGAATCAAGGTGGTCAAAACCCAGACAGTAAACACAGGTGGTGTGGGATCAGCCTTAGCAAAGGCCTCCCACAGTCACTGCAGTACTGAAACCAGTGGGCCTGGTTTTTCTTTTGGGTTTCTCAGGCGTAGCCATACTAACACTTACCCTTCAATGGCAAAAGCCAGGAAAGACCCCTTATCGGTTCCTAACCGTGTTCGGGTATTTGAAAAAAAACGTCAGAAACTTGTTTTTTAGAACCAATAAGGACCAGTACCTCACACTAAACAGTGAAAAAAAGCGAAACTAAATTAAATAAATAGACAATGGGTTCAGCGAACCGATTGAAAACTCTTTACAATTTCACACACAAATTAACACTCAGCCCACTACCTAAGCACTTACTGTACTGCAGACAGGAATCTGAACTGAAGTAAAATAAGAAATAAGCGGTATAAAACCGAGCTTTTACTGTTACCAACCGAAGCGATGAGAGCTTTCCGAACAACTGTTCACTTAGGCGGAATAAAGAATCTGACAGTTACACTGAAAGTGCAGCAGACAGAGGTTTGAACCAAGCTCGAGCTCAACGTTCTATGCGCTGGCACAGAGAGTTAACTCTTTCCTCTCCGGAGCAGTTCAAGTGCTGGGGCTAACTGCATAATGTCAGAATACAGCAAGACTTCATGTTGTTTGAAAGCAAGAACATCTAACAGGTAGCCTGCCTGCAGATGGGGAAAACAATACAGAGGATGAAAAGACAGTAGGAAGCAAAAGTGCTGTTGCAATAGACTTAAAGGATAGAAAAAATGGTATTCAGAGTCCTCAGGCCCTTTCACAGAAGGGAAGTGCTCTGAACTGGTAGTGGCAATTCCCTATCCTGAACCTGAGGTACTTTCTATGACTGGGCCTTACTGGTGTGTGAAAGTAGGCATCTTTCAGATCCAGCAACCCCAGCCAGTATCCTCTCTGCAGAGATGGAATCACTGAATCCAGTGATACCATCTTAAATTTTAATTTTTTAAGTGTTTGCTCAGATATCTCAGATCTAAAATGGGTCACCACTCCCCATTTTTCTTGTGGGTCAGGAAGCATCTTGAGTAAGTCCCTTCCCCATTGTGAGGGAGGTACTTTTTAAACGGCATTTGCTTGCAGCAATTTTCCACCTCCTGCTCCAAGAGAATTATTTCTGCTGGGGTGTGATGTTGGGACCCTATGTTGTTCTGCAGTCTTGGGAATTTTCTGAACTGCAAATCAAACCCTGACTCACTATTTCCTGAACCCACTTGTGTCTGATTATTCTTGTCCATTCCTAAAAACGGTAAGTAGCCTTCCTCCCACTGGCAATGGATGGACGGCCTGTGCAGACTTGTCAGGGGTTTTGCTTAGCCTGAGCTTTGCAGACTAGTTGAGCAGCTGTATGCCTGGTACCCCTTCTACCCCTACCTCTAAAGTAACCTCTTTGAAGGCTGTAGTCATAGGAGATGTAAGGTACAGGAAAAGAATCCTACCTCTACCTCCTTCCATAAGACCTATTGGAAATGGAGGCCTTTTCCTTCTCAGTGTTGCTTTTGAAGGTAGTCTTGCAGTCATCCACCTTTTCATGGAAGCCTCAGTCTCGTCACTAGTAAACAGTAACTTTCCCTCACAAATAAAATCCACTGCATTGATTTGTGTGTCCTGGGATAGACTGGTAGTTCTATGCCAGGCAAACCTTCTAAGGACACTGTGTGTACCATGACACTGGATGCAGTATTATAGTGTCCACTGCTATTTGAAACTAGTACCAGGCACACTGGGTTTCAGCACTGCAGTGACTGTGGGGAGGCCTTTGCTAAGGCCGATGTGGCATCTATGGCTGTTTTTTCTGTGTCAGCCAGGTTCTGTGCCAAGTCACCAGCAGTCTTTTCACGCATTACCAAAACGGAGTTCCAGTGGGCGTTTTGGTACAGTGCTGTGTAGGTCAAGTATGCTGCCTGCCTTAAAAGCAGAGAAGCTGAAGTATAAACTTTTTTGCCCATACTATCCAGTTTCCTGGAATCTTTCTCAGGAAGCTGGGAGGAAAGAGGCGCCTTGGCGTGGCAGTCTGGACCACCCATCACGATCAGGGTGAGAATAGAGGTAGTCAGTACCCTGTTTGTCCACCTGATACTTTTTCTAAATCTTCTTATCTATGCCAGCAGCTGAGGAAGGTGCTGACATAATTTTACAAGTGTCCTTCTTGTGAGATTTGTGAATGGGCAGTAGTAACCTCCTTGTTGGAGTCAGACCCATCACATCCAGGAATTCCGCCTCATCCCCCTCAGTCTCTTATGAGATGATGTTGAGGGTATAGTGAGAGGTACAGTTGTCCAAGGATCAAGGCGGAGCCAAACTCTTGTTCAGCAGAACAATCAGGCTCTATGAGTTCTACCTGCACCTCCTCCTCCGCCTTCACAAGCATGAGAAATGGAAATTCAGCCGGGGGGGGGGGGGCAGGCATATTCATGACATTCCCCACAACCTGGAAGGCCTGGAGGAATCGCCATGCCTCAGTCATGTCCTCTACGGAGGATAATTAATTTTTATGTGACATGTTTTTTCTTTCTGTTTTTTTTCTTGGCAGACACTGTCTCCAGTGTCTGCTCTAAGACTCTTATTTTCAGGAGGTTCAGGCTCCTGTTCAAACACCCTAATTTCTGAATAATCTTTTGCAACTTTTTCTTTCTTATCTGTCCCCTTGGCAGGGACTGCTGCTTATTTTGAGGGCTGGACCCTTGTCAGAGCCTTTAGGTGACATGGAGGCAGACTGTGAAGCCATAACGTCTTCTACTTTTTTGTCCTTTTATTTATTTTTTTTTAAACTCAAATTGCTTTTATTGATCACAAGCTTATACTGACATGAGAAAAATAACAAAAGTAAAACCATCAGTTACAGCTCTGGTAATAGCTACATATGCCACAATTCAAGTTATCAAAACATTGAATGGAATATCTCAGTCCAAGAAGAACCCAAAAGGACAGTTTGGGAGCACAAAATGTACTTGCCCATCTATGATAGGAAGCCCAAGTTTTTAGATCACTCCGTCTGCCCCTATAAATTACTAAATTAAATCACCAGATTACATAACAGAGAGAAAATAGAGAATATTATAGTTTATAAATGTTAAACACTTTCTAAGTGAATTCAGCTACCTATAAAATCTAAACATGAAATCAAGTGAAGGAATTAAAAAGACATAAAGAATCAAACAGTATGGCTAACCCCTCCAACACTGGCTGACTAAAACACTGGGCCTTTATTAGGGATCTCATGTGCTAAGCCAATCTAGGGCCTAGAATATTCTCCGAGCCTGCTCCCCCTCAGTGTATCTGGCCTAGACGATAGCTTCTGCTGGTTGCCCCACCACCCTTTCATGCCACGGGCACAAGATGACCAAAAACTTCTTGAGTTCTAACCGTAGGGTATATGTTATTCTTTCAATTTGCTCTACTTCTGTGACCTGAGACATCCACTGATTTACTGTAGGTGGATCCGGCGATAGCCGCTAGGCAGTTATGCACTTGATGGCCCCAACTCACAGGATTTGTCCCAACTTTACCACCTGACTCATCCTAGGTAACAAGGCAGGAAAACCTAGGACCATGTCGATAAATACAAAGGGAAGGGGGATCCCCGTCAGCATCTGGATCTCCCTAAGCATATTATGCCAAAACCACATAAGCTTAGGGCAGCTCCAAAAAATATGATAATGAGTGCCTTTAGGTTCCCTTCAATGCCTCCAACACGCCTCTGTCAGATTAGGGTTAAAGTATTTTGTTATCATGGGGGGCTGAAAAAAACGGATTAAGACCTTCCAGCTATATTCTCTCCATGTTGGAGATGAAGTAACCTACCAACCCTTCTGAAGCCTGCATGACCACTGTGTTGGCAGGATCTGTGTTCCACTTTTCTGCTCCGATCTACCCCAGATCTCGTCTAATGGAGAGGGGTTTGTAGGGATTATACTTGTGCATAAAACTGATATGTATCCAGATTTATCTTTGAGTTTAATGGCATCATAGGGCCAACCAGTGGTACAGATGGCTGAGGCGCTGGGCGCCTTACCTGTCGCCACACTGATGACCCATGTTCAGAAGCAAGTGTGGGCCACCGAAGGGAAGGTGCAATGCAGAATGAGCTGCTGACAGGCCGATCTCCTCTCCAGGGAGGGACCTGAGTCTCCCTCGGTGCTTGGCTGCCTCGTGGTGGAGGCTAGAGGGCAGCACAGCCGAGGGAGCCAGGGAAGCTAGGCCAATGGGGTGGGAGGATGAGGCCGTCAATGGAGCAAGAGGGCACATGCATGCCTCCATGCACATGTGCCTCTCTGTCTGGGGCCCTGGGATAATGTGGGAGTAAACCAAGAAAAAGGTTGGGGCTGCGGCAGGATGATGCCTCCGGTCCGGGTCAGGGGGCTCCCTTGGGACATGCATAAGCGTCATAAGATCCTGAAAGACCCCCAGAGTCCAGCAGGTTGGTGAATGGCAGCTGTGGCCCACCGAAGGAGCTACAAACACCTGTATGGAAGAGTTTAATGGCATCATAAAAGAAAGATTCTGTGTCTGATCCCTGTGTACACATTGCAGAGTTTCGTAGAGTATAAAAACTGAGCCTTTTTCTTATAGTTTTAGGGCAAAAATGGAAATTACATACTTACCGTAATTATTGATCTTCTTGGACAGTCTCCATCACTCATTCACACTAGTTGGATAGCGCCAGGGGCGCTAGCACCAAGCAGGTGCCTAAAATTTTTAGAAGGGTCGGCGCAGAGACAGGACCATGCATGCACGGCACCACGAGCCTAGCTCGCGCCTGCATAGGCTATCTCGGTGTCGACCCTCCAACCGCCTCAGTACCTTTTCCACTGAGGAGGTGCAGTGTAACTAATGAGAATAACTCATCCTGAGTTTCTGGGCCTGAGAGGGCCCAGATGGCCTTTGCAAGAAAGGTCAAAGAACAATTTCTTTACAGTCTGAACCATAGGACCATGAAGACCAGGAAAGAAAATGAGTGAACCCAGGGGATGGTGGGTGGGCATGTGAATGAGTGATGGAGACTGTTCAAGAAGATCAACAATTACGATAAGCATGTAATTTCCATATCTTCCTAGACTAAGTCTCCATTACTCATTCACACTAGTGGGAGAGTACCAAGCTAAAATCAACAACCCTGAGTAGGGTGGCAGGAGATAGGGTTCACTCAGAAAGGACAGCCAAGGACTGTCCTGCTAATAAAAAGAGCATCTAGAACATAGTGCTTACAAGATAAGCGCTCAGAGTTGTTAACTCACCACTTTGCAGACGACTGCAATGGGCACAAAATGAAAGTCTGCCAGGAAGCCGCAACCACTCTAGGAGAGTGGCAAGAACCTGGCCTCACAATTTGGTCTAGGACCAAAAGTAATAGTGTCAAACACATGTACTAATGTAATGTAAAGGGACCTCAGGAAATGACAAAGTCAGAGGTAAAGTCTACTGGTTCAGGGTAGACCGGAAAGTGCAGATGGAAACCCCCACTATCAAGTATGGCTGACCTGTAAACTACAGGTCCAGGAGCACTTGAAACCCTTACTTGGTGAGCAAAGGGGGTCCAGGTGGGGTTAGCCCATCAAAGAGAATGGTCTCCACTTAGTCAATGGAACCCTCCTGATGGAAGGCCAAGCATGACTTAGAAGCCTCTTGTGGTGGTCTAGTACAACCAGATCCTACCCACTGCATATTCCAAAAAGGAACCATCCTGCCCCTGTGTGTACAACTGTAGTAGCAGTCTCTGAACTCAGGGAAGAAAGGAAAGTGTACAGGAGGACATGTCCACTGCGGAAAAAAACATTCCGACAGAAAAAACAGGGGCTGGATTTCTAAGGCAAATAGAGGCAGATGTGCATTGAGGAGGGGCACAGCAGGACCAAGTTAGGGCTAACCCATTCGTTGAAAGTGACTGGAAGTGGCAGTGACTCAATGCAGTGAGGCACTACTCACTCTGGCCTCCCTGAAGGGAGTAGAAAAGGATTCTAGTTTGTTTGCTGAAAAACAAATGTCACAACTCTGTCACACACTTGGAGAGGATAGCTTCATGAGCGACTGGCATGGAACCAGTGCACCGGAATCGAAGGTGTGAATATTTGAGAAGCTACCTCAGAAAAAAGATATACTTGATCTTCGGTCAAGAAGGAGTATATCGCCTGTTAAGTTAATGCAAGCAAGGAAGTAGAAACCTGAGTTCCAACTCGGTGGAGAGTCGCTTCTGTTGCTGTGAGGCTCTGCTCACGAGAAGAAAGCCTGATAAAAAGGAAGGGTAATTAACAGACTGGGCAGTCACCTAGGTCTAGGAAATGTCTCTGAATGAGAGAAATCTTTCTTGGAGAAAGAGATGACCCATACCACCGCTGGATCAGACTCCCTAGGGAAGAAGAAGTCAGGTACTCTTTACCGCATCTGAGACAGAGTGCCTTAGGAGCTGAGGCAGAACCTGACCAGATCCAAAAAGGGGGGTATCGGGTAATTTCGGCTAGGCATTGTGCTGTGATAAATTTTTTTTTTTTTTATAGTCCGAGCCTAACAAGGCTTTCAGGCTGCTATATCACAAGGATTGTCTTGATACAAAATGACGAAGATGTTCTCCATCTGAGTGCAAAAGGAGCCTGAGCATCCATACTGAAATCATGATCGGACTAATAATCACAGCTGGAGAGATGTTAACCACCTGAGCCGAAGAAGCCACCAAAGGGGCAATATCACAAGGGGGGCCATATACTCCTATCAAAGGGCGAAAGAGCCTGAGCGGCTCCCAACCATTAAATTAGAATGTTCCACAGTGTGTAATTGTCTTGACGACTGAAAAAGTCTATACGCAAAAGCGTATGGTACACGGACGCAGTCTGAAATACTATAGTGGACCCCATTACTGAGGAACTAGTGAAAAAATCTTCCATCATGGACTCTAATGATAGAGAGGATGTGCCCTTCAGTATATAAAATGAGTCGTTCGCTGTATTACTGACCAGAAGGACAGGGAAAGACCCATCCAGATGCACTTCTACCCCAGAAGGACCTCTAAGGGAGGTCTACGTCAGAGCCACTAGAGACTCCGCCAAGAGGAAGGATGTCGAGGAGCTTGGTACCATGTAGGGAGCTGAGAAAGTGCTGAGCGGAATGAGAGATTCCGCAGGCAGAACAGTACAGCAGAGTTCCATCAGCAGAAAAACGCTGGATGACACAAGATCCCACATGGACTGCCACTCACTAAGATGTGCAGAAAAATAATCCGCAGAACAGGACTTCATTCTGTGGAAAACATCCCGCCACAAGTTCTGCGGAGAAGTCCGAAAAAGAAAAATGTGTCACTAATTCTGCCAGACAGCACCCACTAGCACCCCTGTGGCACCAGCATCACTCGTGGCACAGGAGGGCACCAAGCAGTGCATATGCCAACCTGGGCGATACCCGAGGGCACCCATGGAAGTACCCGCAGGCACCCCTGACACCCATGCAGCAACTGCACCCAAGGGCACCCCGACACCCATGGTACCATGGCACCATGGTACCCATGACACCCATGGCAAGAATGGCACCCGAGGGCACCAGTGGCACCCATGGCACCTGTAGTACCCATAGGTGCCTGCAGTACCAGCCGTGGCACCAATGGGTGCCCCCAGCACCACCCACGGCACCTGTGGGTGCCCACGGGGCCACCCACAGCGCCCGCGAATGCACGGAACCACCCACGGCACCCGTGAGTGCTCAGCGCCGCCCGTGGGTGCATGGCGCCACCCCCAGGTACATGACGCCACCTGCGGGTGCACGGCACCACCCGCAGGTGCTCAGCACCACCTAGACACCCATTGCACCACTGGCGGCACCAACAACCAACGGCAGCAACAACAGCACCCACAGCACCACACAGAGCGATGGTGCCACCACGCGCGCCAATGATTGTGCCGAGCCACAGCGGCAACTAAGGTATGGCACCGACCAAGGCACCCGGGAACGCCGCCAACCAAGGCACCAAGGCTCAGCACTGACCAAGGCTCCAAGGCACATCACCGACCAAGGCAACGAGCCATGGCGTACCGAACCATGGCACCAAAGGAAAATGCCAATGTAAATCCTGAAAAGAAGGGAGAAGGAAAGGTGGTGCCCGTGCGGCCCTACATGGAAAAGGGAGGGGGTAAGCACGAGGGTTGACACGATGGCAAAGGCACCAAGAGGGCACCTCGCCCATCGTGATCCAATCGACCCGGCCCGTCCAACGGCTTTGGCGTCGGAGGCCCCAAATCAGGAACAAAGCCAGGAGAACTGGAAAAGTCAAACCCCCTGCTCCACAGGAGTGGCCCAAAGGTGAAACTGCCCACTGGAGCTCCAACGAGGACAGACATGGAGTTCAGAGTTGAGAATGCAGCTGTTAGGAGTGGGGCCAAGGGGAACCCACCAAAGTCAGTTCAGGCCCATCATCCCTCCTGACGAATAATCCTCGTGCAGACGTACCAACGGGCAACCTCGAGTGGCACTGATTCTTCTTCCCCCAACTAGGAAGAAGAGCTCGAGGTTAAGCGGAGCCAGATCCCCGGAAACCCTAGATTTGTGCTTTGGTGGACTGTCTCTCCCCCCCCCCCCGAGCGCAGGGCTGTCCGTAGTCAGACCCCCCCCCCATTAATTAAGGCCGGCGGACAGGACACAGCCCCTCTGCCATAAAAACTTTCAACCGAAGTCCTCCTACCATCACCGCTACCGTCTAAAGACGACTCCATTGATGGCAGGAAAGAATTTCTTTTTCTTCTTCTTCATAATCTTCTTCTCTTGTTCATAAAATAAGAAAGTACTACTTAAAATAATAAATGAAATGCTAAAAGCTACTGTCGTATAGATGAAAATTTAGACTCCAGCAGACGAGCAACATCAACATCCAAGCGCACTTGACGGCGGGAGAAAAGGAACCGAGGCGGTTGCAGGGTCAATGCTGAGATAGCCTATACAGGCATGAGCTTGTCTTATAGGCCGCTGCGACGCGTATCCTGTCTCAGCGTCAATTCTTCTGAAAATTTTAGGCTCTTCGCTGGTCCTAGTGCCTCCAGAGCTATCCCACTAGTGTGAATGAGTGATGGAGACTTAGTCCAGAAAGATCTTGATACAAAGTTCGCAATTGACAAAATCACAATCTGGACCAAGGCAGCTCAAACACAACTCCTAGCAGTCTGCCTTAGCCAGAAGTTGAAACCAACTTGTGCAATTTTTACAGCCAGTGGGTCCTGTTTTCTTCTTGGGCCTGTCAGTCATGTCAAACACTGGCAACCATGAAAAGATGTTCTGGTTCCCAAAAACAAAATAAAGGCTAGAATATAAAAATGTGGTCTGGTTCCTTTATAAATAGAGCTGCAACAGAAACAGAACACCAAATGGTGTCAAAATTTAATTATACAATGGCAAGAAAGAGTCTTGGACTGTGATTGGTCAGTTTGGGGCTGGACCCATGGCGTTATCCCAGCACGACGCCTCAGGTCTACTGTCATCATTATGGAGCCTACTCTCTTTTTTTTGCATCTCCTCTTAAGAAACAAAAATATTTTTCCACTCTAATAAAAACATTCTTTAAAATTATTTTTTTATTTTATGTATAACAAAAGCCACTGTATAATAGGAATAATGCACTCTAGGGTGTGTGTTGTTTGGGATAACGCCACGCCTGGGGCATTGGATGCACTTGGCCTGTGGCCTCGTGCCCAACCCCCCAGGCGTGGCATTATCCCAGCACAACACACAACCTGTCATGTATTATTTCTTTATTTTGCTGCCACTTGTCATCTGAGTACCCAAAATGAGAAACCGAGAATAAAATATTGAAAACATAACAAAGCATTAAAATTTAAACAGCTAAATAAGGTTTTAAGTAAGCATTAAACACCGAAAGAGGAGTTCTACTGTGGAATTAATGCATGGTTGGAGGGGGTTGTGGCATAAGGCCAAGGCAGTGCCCACAACCACTAACCATCTAATTCCCACAGTAAGCCTCCTCGAGGGGCTTAATCTTGTATCATGGTCAAATGGTTGGTTGTTTTATTCATTTATGAGGTTCACAAAGAAAATAAAAAAAAATCACAAATGTTCATATTTCAAGAAGTTTTATATAAAAAATTAGTATTTATATTTGTTTCCAGCCACATTCATTTATATGGTGGGTTCCAATGTGTATAAAAAAATTACTCACCTTAGTAATTGCTTTTCTTCTCATGGAGTCTTGCTATATTATGACAGAAGCAGTTAGCCACAGCACTTGAACTGCCCCGGAGAGGAAACAGTTAACTCCAGGCAGACTGGAGTTCTAAAGTGCGAGCGCTGTACCCAAAGCTCTATCTGGCTAGTTTCAAACTGAAACTGTCAGATCTTTACGTAGCTAACACTAAGCAACAAGTCTGTGTGGAAAAACCCTACACTAGCCAGGTGGCTACCTACTAGTAGGAAAAAACAATAACAGAAACAACAACAACAATAATAATAATAATAATAATACTAATAATAACACCCCCAACAAGCACTATTAGGCCCCCCTTCTCCAAAAGACTCAAGTCCAGGAGGAGGGCCAACATATTACCCAAAAACAGAAATACCTAGTTCCCTAACCCTAAAGAAAAGGGGGAAAGGAAAAGAACTAAAATGGCATGACACAGTGCTTGCACTAATTTGCCAACCCCTTACCCAAGTAGAAGTTCTGAGAGAGGCAGGATGGGGGGATGTGGTCATAATGTATAAGACTCCATGAGAAGAAAAGCAATTACTAAGGTGAGTAATTTTTTCTTCCAAACACCATGAAGTCTTGCTATATTATGACAGAAGCAGATTACACAGCAGTACCTCCATGGAGGAGGGTCAGAACCTACTTAGGAAATAGGCTCTGAGCACAGCTGTGCCAAACCGATCTCTCCTGGACTGGACATCCAGGGAATAATGCTTGGTAAAGTGTGAACTGTCTTCCAGGTAGTAGCTTGACAAATTTCCAGAATGGGAATATCCCTAGCAGCCGCTAGAGATGCAGCTGTACCCCTGGTGGAGTGGGCCCTCAGTCCTGAGGGGGGTTCTCTACCTAGTTTTTGGTAACAGAACTGGATACAAGAGACAATCCACCTTGCAATTGTCCTCTTAGTGGCAGGTTTCCCTTTGCCAACCTCGCCATAGGTAAGGAAGAGTTGGAGGGATTCGAACCTGTGACCCTTGGTGCGTTCCAAATAGTAGCTTAAGGCTCTTTTGACGTCCAAACTGTGCAATCTCCTCTCACCCGAGGAAGAGTGCTCAGTAAAAAATACTGGAAGGGAGATGGATTGGTTCAGATGGAAATCTGAAACCACTTTAGGTAAAAACTTTCTGTTAGTCCTGAGGACTACCTTATCTCTGTGAAAAGAAATAAAATCCTTTTCCACTGACAGGGCTTGTAATTCACTTATGCGTCTGGCAGAAGTGATGGCCACTAGGAAAACAGTTTTCCAAGTTAGAAACTTGAGATCTGCTGAAGACAGAGGTTCAAAAGGGGGTTGCATTAACTGAGCAATGCAGACATTCAGGTCCCAGGCAGGAGCTGGGTCCCGAAAAGGAGGGTTAGTGTGAAGTAACCCCTTAAAAAACTTGGAAAACACAGGGTGAGAAGAAAGGGGGGCAGGCTTCCCTGCTGATACAAAAGCAGAGTCAGCTGCCAGATGAACCTTTAAGGTAGCTGGCCTAAGGCCTAAGGAATTTAGATGGACCAAACAGTCCAGTAAAATGGGCAAATCAGCAGATTCTGGGACAATTTGCTTCACAGAACACCAGATGGAAAACCTCTTCCATTTGGAATTATAAGTGGCCCTAGTGGAAGGCTTCCTTGAAGCCTTTAAAATATCAAGGACACCTTGAGAAAGGTGTAAATCAGCAATTCTAACTCCTCAAGAGCCAAGCCTTGAGGTGGAGGGATTTGAGGTCCGGATACCACACTCTCCCTTGGGCACAGGCCAGCAAGTTGTGGACCCTGGGCAGGCTCAGGGAGGGTGGACTGAAGGGCAGAAGCAGTGGGTACCAGGGCTGTCTGGCCCAGTCTGTGCAATCAGGATCACTTTGCAGGGCTGGGATCTGATTTTTACTAATACCCTGAAGAGAAGGGGAAGGGGGAAAGGCATAGGAACTTCCCTTCCAATCCAACAGAAAGGCATCCAGGAGACTGGGCCCAGCACTGGAGGCCTGCAACAAAATAGAGGAAGTTGGTGGTTGTCTGGGGCTGCGAAAAGATCTATCTGAGGAGTGCCCCATCTGGCAAGACTGACCCCAGCACCAGAGGATTCAGAGACCATTCAGTGATGGCCTTGAGAAATCCTGCTGAGGGCATCCGCCAGGACATTGTCTTTCCCTGGAAGGTGAACTGCTATTAGGGAGGTGTTCAGGGAATAAGCCAGAGACCACAACTTCATTGCTTGGTGCACAAGGCTGATGACCGAGTGCCCCCTGTTTGTTGATGTACCACATTGTCGTGGTGTTGTCTGTCCTGACCTGAACTACCTTGTTCTGGACAGATGCTGAGAAACCTGAAGAGCTAAAAAGACAGCTCTGAGTTCCAATAGGTTGATGTGGAGCAGAGATTCCTGAGGGGACCACACTCCCTGAGTGGAAAGGTCGCCTAAGTGAGCCCCCACCCAGCAAGGAGGCATCCGTGGTGAGGTGAGAGAGGGAAGCAGGAATGAAGGGGACCCCTTGTCTTAAGTTGCTCTGATCCTGCTACCACTGGAGAGCCAGAATCAGAGTTTGGGTCACTGGAACCAATTTGGAAAGGGGTCCTCCTTTGAGACCAATAGGCCCTCAAATGGAACTGAATGTCCCTCATCTGGAATCTTGCTCCTTGCACTACAGTTGTGGAAGCAGACATGTGTCCTAGGAGTTGCAGAAAATGCCTTGCTGGTCAAGAGACCCACAAGGTGAAAGAGGATGCCAAGGCAATGAGTCTCTCTACCCTTTCCGAGGGGAGAAATGCCCTGGCCAACTTTGTGTTCAATTCCCACCTATGAAAGTTAGTACCTGAACTGGTTCTAGAACTGACTTTGGTAAATTCAGCAGGAATCCCAGGGAAGTGAGAAGCTGCTGGGTGACTTGCAAGTGGGATTTTACCTGATCTGGAGACTGACCCACAATGAGCCAGTAGTCCAGGTAGGGAAACACAGCAATCCCTTGCCTTCTTAAATGAGCCACTACCACAGCTAGACATTTTGTGAATACCCTTGGAGCAGAGGTCAGGCCGAAGGGCATTGCTCTGAACTGGTAGTGGCCTGAGGGCAGTTCGAACCTGAGGTATTTTCGGTGAGAAGGCCTGATCAGGACATGAAAATAGGCATCCTTGAGGTCCAGGGAGGCTAGCCAGTCCCCTGGCCTCAGGGAGGGCAAAATCATTGCCAGAGTTAACATTTTGAACTTTGGTTTCAAAAGATGCTTGTTCAGGTACCTTAAATCTAGAATGGGCCACAATTCTCCTGTCTTTTTTGGGGTAAGAAAGTATCTGGAGTACAGCCCCTTGCCCTGGTGACAAGGAGGAACCCTTTCCACTGCTTTGCAGTCTAGAAGAGAAGAAACCTCTGCTTCCAAGGCAAGGGTTTCTGAAGGATTTGCAGGTGGAAAATGTCTGGTTCTTATCTTTGGAAACTGTTTGAAGCTGAGAACCAGACCCTGGCTTACTACCTCAGAACCCATTTGTCCGGTTAGGGACACCCAGTTCTGGCTGAAATAAGCCAACCTGCCTCCCACCGGTACAGGAGAATCGGCCCTGGGCACCACATCAGGATGCCTGCTTGGCAGCAGCAGCCTTAGGCTGAGGGGAGGGGACGGTTTACCTGCGCTCGCCTACCTCTGCCTCTGAAAACCCTCTGTGCAAAAGCAGAGGAGGCTTGAGATTGATAAAAGGCCTGTGGAAAGGCCTGCCTCACCTCTGGGAGTGTGCCTTTGTGGAGTGGCATGCCTCTCCTTAGCCTGGGCACTTTTGTAGGTAGTTCTGTACTCATCCATCTTTTTCATATAATTTTCTGTTTGCTCTCCAAACAGAGAATTTCCCACTACAGGAAAATCCATAGCTTTTGACTGAGTATCTTGGGACAGATTAGTGCACCTGAGCCATGCCAACCTACGGAAAGCTACAGAAGTGGCCATGACCCTAGAGGAAACATCATTAACATCCACAGCAGTATGAAATTGAACTTTAGAGGCTTCAATGCCATCAGCAGCCACCTGTTCCAACTCACTAGCCAGCTGGCCATGGGCCTGCTTGGCTAACTGCAATACTGTGTCCCATCTAGATTTCTGATATCTAGCCACATAAGCCATATAATTTGCCTGCCTGAGTCCCAAAGAAGCTGCCATATATTGTTTTTTCGCCATGGCATCAATCTTCTTGGAATCCTTATCAGGAGGATGTGAGGCCTGGGGAATATTAGCCTTGTCACAGGCTGCAGCTTGTACCACACCTACATGACTACACTGCTCAGTGAGGAAGTCTATATCAGGGCCTGATAAAGTATACCTTCTGTCCATTTTTTATCTACAGGAGGGACAGAATGAGGATTTTTAAAATGTTTGTTGTTTGATTCCTAAATGACTTATGCAAAGGAATAGACAACCTCCTAGACTCTGGTATATCCATCATTTCTACATAATCAGGCTCCTCTGCTCATCCACAGCCTCTTCTAAAGGAAGCTGGAGGGTTTCTGCAACCTTTTGTAAAACATAAAATGAGAAGGGACTCAGACAGCATAGGGGAGATTCTAAAGGTCTGTCTGGAGAAATGTCCGTTCAATGGGCACGTCCAGATCCTCCCAGCCACATACATAATGATCAAAATCTTCCTCCCCTCCTGTGGTTCATAAAATTCCTCAACATCATACTCTGAACCACTGGAACCGAACGAACCAACCTTTGCCAACTGTTGGTGGTCTCGACGGTCCCTGAGACAGTGACTGGACAATCTGTATGGCTTTAGCTATCTCTGCAGCAGTTGGAGAGGCAATTTTGGACTCAGACCTGCTGATTTCTTTGACTTTTTTACTGGGACTGGTTCCTCTGAACCAGCCTTCCTTTTGCCCGAGGAAGTCTCGCCCTGGTCAGAGGGCACTCCCTCTGGTCCAGTGGGTGCTAGACCGGGCTGGCCATCCGGGTCAGCGGACTTTTTGGCCTCTCGTTCCCTGAGCCAGCCCAATCTCTTCTCCAGGGTGGCTGCAGGGAAATTTTTACACACCTGGCAGTCTGACAGGAGGTGGTCAGGCCCCAGACAATAAACATAAGTGGTGTGTGGATCAGCCTTGGCAAAGGCTTCCCCACAGACATCACAGTGTTGAAACCCAGTGGGCCCGGTTTTTCTTTTGGGTTTCTCACATAATGCCAGCCTATCCAAAAACTTGCCCTTTTTATGGCAGGCAAGACAACCTTATCGGTTCCTAACCGTGTCACGGGTATTTGAAAAAACCCACTGAAATAAATAGGTTTTTTTAGAACCGATAAGAACCGGGAACCGCACTCTAAAAGCCCAATATAATGTTTAAAATACTTTTTTTAGCAAACCGATCGGTTCAAAACCGAACCGATAATTAATTTCCACACAGACTTTGAAATCCTGTACTTACGGTTTACCAGATAGAGCTTTGAACCGAAATGCGGTAAAATAAAATACTTATTGCCGGTTCGAATGAACCGAAAATACTCGCTTTAACCGAGAAATGAACCGAGATGAAGGAGCTGATCTCCGGAGCGACTGTTCAGTGAAGCGGAGTAAAGAATCTGACAGTTTCAGTTTGAAACTAGCCAGATAGAGCTTTGGGTACAGCGCTCGCGCTTTAGAACTCCAGTCTGCCTGGAGTTAACTGTTTCCTCTCCGGGGCAGTTCAAGTGCTGTGGCTAACTGCTTCTGTCATAATATAGCAAGACTTCACGGTGTTTGAATGTGTTGTTATGTAACAAAACATGTTATACTACTAAAACATCTTTAAACATTTTGCCCCATGTGAAAACAATATATTTTTAAACTGTGTCATGCTTGAAATTTATCATAATAGCAAGATCAAAGTATCTCATTTGCATATGGTAATCAGTTTTGTAAACATTTAGCAAAAGTGGGTTTTCACTTCAACAACACTTATTTATATAGTGCCTTCAAACTTTAGCCTTACTCTACTCAAATGATACATTACACATGTTATAAGGCAGTAACATCTTCAAATATTCAGCAGTTTTCACAGAAAAGGTTTCTTTCACTCGCTAATATCACTCCCTAATGTTTACGAGGATGTGGATACAAATCACACAATTTGTATACAGACATTGCTACTAACGTTTTGGCTCTAGAAAGGAAAGTGCTTTTTACCTATCGAGAAACACGCAGAGCTTCATAAAGGAGGGAAACAGTTTTCTGTTACTGATTTATTTCTGTAAAAATACATTTTTTGTACACTACATCATCAATATTAGAACGTGATTGCTCACTGCTTCCCTTGCCTCTCGAACGTCTCTGTGTGTTCCGGTGCACTGAGTCTTGGTTTTGAAGCATCATCACGGCAAGTTTACAGTGTGAGTCGAGTACTCACGGGCAACCTGGGTGGGTGGGAAATGCTAAACTGTACGGATTTACAGCTTAGGAACAACTGTGGGAACACGTTGCTGCTTCCTTGACTTCAGTCACTCACGCCTGCATTTACAGTGCTGCTTCGTCAACAGGTCCATTATTTTTCTAATTAGTGTAACTGACATTTGCTATTATAGTACCTAGCAATCAGACAAATTTCATGCCGATTCCTACTGTGTCAACCTGGTGGGTGGGTGGGATATAACTCTGTCTTGCGTACACTCTGTACTGGCCAAAAATTAAGAGCACTACTGTGGCATTACAGGAACGGATGGTGCTATGTGCTCCACATCTCTTGCGCCACGATCAACATTTGGGCACTTACGGTATTGCACAAGTGGGCATTACTTGGGAATTAATACCCGCTTGACAACGATCACGTGTTATCTACCCAATGATTATCTTTTACATTCACTAGTATTAATGCCCATGTTACAAATGAAATTGGAAGCGGTTTCCAATGCTGGGAACCACGCTGCAAAATGGCCATCTCCGGATCCTTGAAACTAATATGAAACTGGAGAAAATCAGAAAAAAAAACACCCTAAGTAATGAAGAGTTATTGAAAAAGTAACTAAACAAACTGGAACGTTTTGAACTTTGTTGTTGCATTATGGTGAAATGTTTCCCCTCCCTACCTTTTTTAGTCCAAGATTTCTATTAACTCTGTCATATGTCGAACTCTATGTTTGGCCAATTGTATAGTCTCACTAATGCATTGTTACACTGTCATATCTGATTGTCCTGATAATGTATCTGACTATTTATTGTTCTGTCTATTTGCAAATCTGTAATTAATTCTGGGTCACCCCTGAAAAAGGGACAGCTATGTCTCAGTGGGTCTACCAGATTAACAAAATTAATAATTATACACTGGCAAGAAAGAATCCTGGCTTCTGATTGGTCATTTGTCTGTCACAGCAGGGATGTTATCCTGGCATCCCTGCTGATAGTTTGTTGGATTTGGATCATTTGAATGATGATGATATTCTTCTTCTCTTAAGAAACAAAAATATTTTTACACACTAACAAAAACATTCTTTAATTTTTTTTTTATTATAAAATAACAAGCCACTGTATAGTAGAAATAATGCCCTCCAGGGTGGGTGTTATGCTGGGATAATATCCCTTCTCGGGTGTTGGACGCCCTCGGCCAGTGGCCTCGGACCCAACCACCTGAGGTGGGATGTTATCCCGGCATAACACTCACCCTGTCAGGCATTATTCCTTTAATAAAACTCTATAAAATAATAAACCGTGATCAGCTCAGAAATGAAGAGAACACTTCGGGCGACTGCATTCTTCAGGTGGAGAATGAAATCTGCCATTAGACTGTGAGGGTGAGCTTTACCACACAGCAGAATTTTGAATTTCATTCTAAGATTCTCTAATTAGCATAAAATTCTAAGGTCTGGGCAGCTCATTCCAGGGGAATGATTGCAGTTGTCAAGCATAAGCGAGGGATTCCTGGGCTTTGAACTGAGGATTCTAAGCCAACTGTCAAAGAAGGGAAAGGAGCTAGGGTTCTATGATGATATCACAGCTTTGGAGGTCCCTAGTTGGTAACCATGTGTGTGTGTGATCAGCAGTAAATGGATGCCCAATGACAACATGAAATGACACAGAATTCCCAGTTTGTTTTTTTGTAAATCTCTCCAAGTGACAAGATGCTCTGTAAAGCTTAAAACCCAGTGCAAAGCATCATAGGTATGCAAATCCTTGTGTATGTGTGTGGGGGCAACTTAGAAATCTCTCACATAAATGTAAATTTATACAATTCTACACCCCATGCAATATCAGTATTTAATTAAAGTGTCAGTGATACTGAAAGTTACAAAAGCAATTTCCTCACTTTACTTTCATATTTTCTTCTCTATCTCCAGTGCATCCTTTTATTTTCCCTCTATTCCATGTCCACAATTGTAGGATCATAATGACCATCATCTTGTTTGACTAGCAACAGCCCAGCGGAGGACCATAGTAAGCAGCAAGCTTGCAGAAGTTAATGCTGACTCCAGAGGACCATTGCAATATATTCAATCCACTAAAAAGCCAGTCCACTACAGACCACTGTAAACGGACACCCTGTATGGTCAGATATAGCACACCAAAGGAGAAGCAGCATAACACAAAAGCAGTTTGGAAGAAGAGCAGTATGTAGGATGCATAAACATTACAAGAAGATAGATAATTTCCAATCTGTTTCTGTACACACTCCTGGACGTGCACATGCATCCTAAAGTCTAAAATCCAGTGCAGATCATGATAGGTATGCAAATCCTTGGTGGGTAAGCTAAGCAGGAAATGTCTCAACTGGTGCCACATTCTGCTAACCATGTTACTGTGCAGACCTTACCACAGAAGAGTCATGCACACTAAATGTAAAAATAAGAAAAAAGTACCCATTTTAGTAATCTTGTTTCTTCCAAGGTATTCTTCAATATTATTAATTCTTGCAGTCAGCCTCCAGCATTGAACTGCCCGAAGAATGGAAAGTATGTAAATGATGGAACACTCATTGGCTCGTGCCACCATTCAAACTGCCACCCTTACCAACTGCTGCATTCTATAATGCTAAGATTTCATAAACAGCCTATGAGGTAAGACCCCTAGCTAATATAATGGGAAGATAGATATAGATAGATATTTTATTTATATAGCGCCTATTTCCCAAAGGACTCAGAGCGCTGTACAGTTAAAAACACTGTGCAGCAAACATCATAATAACAACCATTTTAGAAGTGACAGTTGTATACATAAAATTATCTATCATTAAATCAGTAATTAAAACCCATTAACTGCCTGGTTAAATAAAACATTTTAAATCCCTTTTTGAAAGATTCCAACAAGGAAGCCTCTTGAAGCTGTTTAGGAAGGGAGTTCCATAGGGTGGGTGTGTCCACAGAAAACATTAACTCACCCGAGTGTCGCAGCCTCACACTAGGAATGTCAAGGAGGCAACCCTCGGCGGAATGGAGAGCCCTGGTCAGATGGTGGGACATGCAGAGATCTTGCAGATAAACTGGTCCCCTACTGTGTAGGGCCTTATAGGTCAGTAAACTGACCTTGAAGATACTCCTTCACCTAACTGGCAGCCAGTGCAGTTTACGGAGGACCAGCATAATATGTTCATTCCTATGTATACCTGCCAGTAATCGAGCCAATTCTGCACAAGCTGCAGCCGGCAGAGGATACTCTCCAGAATGCCCCAGGTACAGGGCATTAAAGTAATTCTTCCTGGACATGACAAAGGCATGTACCAGTGAGACAGGTCATCAGGTGTGCAAGTGCGCGGATGGCGCCAATGTTCCTCAGATGGTAAAATCCACTTTTAATGACAGCTGACACCTGAGAATCAAATGTCAAGCCATCATCGAGGATCACACCCAGATCCCTTACCTGCTCAGAAGGGACTAATGGTACCTCCCCAGTACAAGACTGGGGGATCCCAATAAGTCTCCACCCCACCGTGACAAACTGGATCTACCACCAGCACCTCAGTCTTGTCGAGGTTGAGCCTTAGCCAGTTATGAGACATCAAAATCCGGATTTTAGTCAGGCAGCTGTTAAGCACGGAGTCCACCATCTGGTTACCTGGTGCACAGGACAGGTAGAGCTGGGTGTCATCTGCATAGCAGTGAAAACGCAATCTGTACTGCCTGATAACCCCCCCCCCGGGGCAGTATGTAGACTGTAAACAACAAGGGCAATAAGACCGACCCCTGCAGAACTCCACAGGTCAGAGGCTTTGGGCTAGATGAGGCTAACCCCATCACCACCCTCTGCACTCAGCCTGTCAGGTATGACCTGAACCATTTGATGACTGTACTGGACAGGCCACACCAAAATCGCAGTTGATCAAGGAGCACCTCACGGTCCATGGTATCAAATGCTGCCATGAGATCCAAGAGAATCAAGATAGTCTGCTCTCTTGTCTCTCACAACCAGGAGATCATTCAGCACCTTCACCAAGGCATCCTCAGTACTACCAGCCCTGAACCGAGACTGGAAAACCTCGTAGGGTGGAGGTGACGGCAAGATGCCCCATGAGCTGAATGGTCACAACCTTTTCTATACCCTTCCCTAAAAATGGGAGGTTAGACACCAGTCTGTAGCTGCCAAGGCAGTCCAGATCCAGTGAGGGTTTCTTTAATAGGGGTTTAACCACAGCCTCTTTCAAAGCCACTGGAAAGACCCCACTCCTCAAGGAACTCTGGACAGTCTCGACCACCACAGAACCAATCAGGTCCAGACATCTGTCCAAAAGATGTGTTGGGCCTGGGTCAAGATCACTATGTGTTGACTGTAGCTTCGAGATAACCTCTACCACCTCATCCACCCCAACTGGGTCAAACAACCCAGACACGAGGAGTGCCCTGGCACATCACAGGGTGAACTCAGCAATCCCTAAGAAAGGCATTCAAGGAGATCTCAGCCCTGATAGAGGGCACCTTGATGGCAAACAACAGAGCAAGCTCCACACATCTTGTACTGGAACCAGCTACCCCCCACACAGAGACAGGCTGGATGTAAAAGCCCATCAATCATGTGGAAGAGCTGAGCCAGTCTGTTCCTTGCCAAAGCAATCTCTCTGGACAAAAAAGCTGCCTTCTTACGAGAGATTTCTTCCTGATAGTCTTTATAATGGGACTTCAGGGACTTTGTCCTCCACCAGGCTGGAGTCCCTCCAACGCCTCTCTAACCTCTGACCCTTAATCTTCAACTTCCTACACTCTCTGTCAAAGCAGGGGAGCCTTCAGCACGAATCACAGAATCATATGGAAATAGGAGTCGGACACAAACAGGTGTGATAGAGTCAAGGGCTGCAGTGATGGCCTCATTATAAGCCACCACCACCTTCTCTATCCCAACCGCACAAGTAACCCTCACCCCTGATAGGTCTAGCACCACCGATAGTCCCATTGGAGACAACCCCATAAATGGCAGAACTGGACCCCCTCCACAGAGGCAGGGACTACTGGGGGGGTTGCTAGCGTGAACCTCACGACAATATGATCCTACCAAACCACTTGATTGACCCCTAAGTCAGAGACCTTAAGGCCAACAGAAAATACCAGGTCCAGTGTATGGCTGCACGTAGGGTCACTGAAGTAACATTCTGCATCAGTCCCAGGGCCCCATATATATAGTAAATGATTTCTAACAACAGCAAATTCCCCAAAACAGAGTCCCTAACAGTCAGAGAGGACTAAAGAGGGAAACAAAACCTACCTGAGTTAAAAAAACCTTTCATAAAACAACATCTTAAGAATTCATTAAACTCAGACACCCAGCTGTTATGCAGAGGCCATTGGTTCTGGAAGGGGAGGTAGGGAGGGTGAGTTAATAATATTGAAGAATACTTTGGAAGACACAAGATTACTAAGGTGAGTAATTTTTTCTTCTAACCCCAGGAATTCTTCAATATTCTTAACTGTTGCAGACTACAAAGCAGTACCTTCGGAGGTGGGCACAGAGCCTATTTTGGGAATAGGCTCTGCAGAACTGCTGTGCTAAACCTGGCATCACTTCTGGACTAGGTATCCAGGCAATAGTGCTTTGTAAAAGTGTGCAGTACTCCAGGCAGCAGCTTTGCATATTTCCAGAAGAGGAATGTCCTTGAAGCTGCAATGATTGCAGCTGTATCCTTAATGGAGTGTGCCTCAGTCCTATTGGGGGCTCCTTGTTAGCCTTTCTGTAACAAAACTGAATACATTCCACTATCCAGTGCGAAATAGTCCTCTTAGTCGCTGACTTTCCTTTTCCCTCATCCTCATAAGAGATGAACAACCGCTGTCTGTCCTGCCTGTGCGGCTTGGTATAAGTAATATAGTAACTCAATGCCCTTTTTACATCCAGGCTATGGAGCCTAGGCTCCCCTGAACGGGAATGTTCAGTGAAGAAAACTGTTAAGAAGATTGACTGGTTCAGATGGAAGTCAGAGACCACATTTGTTAAAAACTTTCTATTTGTCCTCAACACCAGTTTAGCCCTATGGAATGAGATGTAGTTTAGTTCTCCGCATAATGCCTGGAGCTCACTAATGCATCTGGCTGAAGTCATGGCCACCAGAAAGACAGTCTTCCAAATCACATACTTCAGATGTGCTGTATCCACAGGCTCGAATGGAGGTTCCATGAGCTTGGTAATGCCAACATTAAGATCCCATATTGGCATTGGTTCCTATGTGGAGGGTGCAAATGTGCCAATTCCTTAAAGAATGTCTTGATAATAGGATTTGATGCCATAGAGACACCCCAGGCATACAGGCTGAAACTGAAGCTAAATGAACTTTAAGGGCAGTGAGCTGCAAGTCCAAGGAATGCAAATATGTGAGGTAGTCCAACAGGGCTGGCAACCCTGCCTGGGCAGATGCGATGCTGTGACACCACAGAGAAAACCTCTTCCATTTGGAGGCATAAGTTTCTTTGGTTGAAGGTTTTCTAGATCCCCTCAAGATGTTGAGGTTGTTCTCAGAGGTAGACCAGCATACTCTAAGTCTTCAAGAGCAAGGCCTTGAGTCTGAGTGAGCAGAGGTTCAGGTACAAGATCCTCCCTTGGGAGGAGGTCAGGAAGTTGTACCTCCGAGGGAGATGTATGGGAGGGGACGCTGACAGTGACTTCAGCAGTGGGTACCATGGCTGTCTGGCCCAATCTGGAGCTGTCAGGATCATTGTAGCTGACTGGGACCTGAGCTTGATCAGGACCCTGGAGATCAGAAGGAATGGGGGAAATGTATATAGCTTCCTCCCTGATCAGTTTAGCATTAAGGCATCCAGTAGCACTGTTCCCTTCGCTGGAGGCCTGTAGCAAAACTTTGACAACTGGTTGTTGTCCTGTGAGGTGAATAGGTATATTTCTGGAGTACCCCACCTGTGAAACACCACCTCTAACACTTGCCTGTTTAGAGACCACTCATGGTGTTTTTAGTTGATTCTGCTGAGGGCATCTGCCAGTGTGTTGTCCTTCCCTGGCAGATGGATTGCTACCAATGATGCCTGTAGTAAGTAAGCCAGACTCCATAGCTTCATTGCTTCTGTGCACAGGGGTCTGGACCTTTTTCCTCCTTGCTTGATTATGTAGTATATGGTGGTGGCATTATCTGTCCTGAGCTGCACTATCTTTCCTTGCACCATGGATATGAAAGATTGAAGTGCTAGCAGGACTGCTCTTAACTCCAGCAGGTTTATATGCAGGAGAGATTCCACAGGAGACCAAGTGCCATACACTGTGTGCTCTTGCAGGTGTGATCCCCAACCCAACAGAGATGCAGTTGTCATGAATATCAAGGAAGGTGGTTCCTATTGAAAGGAACCTTCTCTTAGGTTGTGCCTGTCTTGCCACCACTGCAAGGCTTGCAGTAGTGTTCTGGTCACTGGCACCAATAGTGAAAGAGGGTCCCATCTGAGATGGAACTGAATATCCCTCATCTGTAACCTGAACCCCATGACTGTGCTTGTTGCTGCACCCATGTGGCCCAAAAGTTGCAGAAATTGTCTTGCTGACTTTGGTGAGTTTACCTTGAAAGTTCCAGTCAGTTGCACTACGTTGTCTGCCCTTTCTTGGAGAAGGAAGGCTCTTCCTTTTAATGTGTCCAGTTCTGCACCTATGAAATTCAGTATCTGAACTGGTTCCAGGACAGACTTTTTTACATTTATCAAGAATCTCAGTGATTCCAGGACATCCTGGGTTGCCTGTAAGGCACCCTCACCTGTTGAGGTGACTTTGCTATAAAAAGCCAGTCATCCAGGTATGGGAATACTGTGATGCCCTGCCTTCTGAGGTATGCCAGGCACTTTGTGAAAGCCCAGGGTGCTGAGGCTAGGTCAAAAGGCATGACTGAGAACTGGTAATGTCCTGATGGTAGTCTGAACCTGAGGTATTTTCTGTTAGACTCCCTTATGGGGATGTGGAAGTAAGCATCCTTCAGATCTAGAGAAGCCGCCAATCTCCCTTTTGCAGACTTGAGAGGATCATTGCTAAAGTATCCACCCAGAACTTTGGTTTTGTGAGATGCTTGCTCAGAACTCTTAAGTCTAAAATGGGTTGCCACTCCCCATTTTTCTTCAAAGTTAGGAAGTATCTGGAGTAGAACCCTTCCTTCTTTGTGATGGTGGAACTGGTTCTACTGCTTTTGCTTGCAAAAGGATTGTTACCTCTGCCTCTGGAAATTTTCTTTCTGTGGTGGTAGCTGGTCTAGAAAATCCTGGACCTCAACTTTGGAAATGATTTGAAGTTGAGGACTAGGCCCTCACTCTTTACCTCCAGGACCCACTTGTTTGTGGTGATGTTATTCGAAGCCTAGAGTTAGTAGGTCAGTCTGCCCCCTACTGGAACTGGGGAGGCGACCCTGAAGACCACGTCAGGGATTTTGTTTTTGTTGGGGTGAAGCTTGTCCCCACCCTGAACCCCTTCTGCCCCTGCCCCTAAAGTAGCCAGCGTGCTGTGGCTGGTACTGGGGCATGGCTTGAGCCTGGAAGAAAGGTCTGCCATAGGCCACTCTCCCCTACCTCCCTTCCCTGTAAAGGTAGAGGCCTTCTCCTTTGCTGAATTGCTTTTGTAAGTGGTTTTGTATTCATCCACTTTTTTATATATGCCTCTGTCTTGTCCCCAAACAATGAATTGTTTTCACAGAGGAAGTCCATGGGCTTAGTCTAGGTGTCCTGTGACAAATTTGTGACCCTTAGCCATGTAAATCGCCTAAGGGCCACAGTAAGTGCCATCCACTGAATGGCTGCATCATTGGCATCTACTGCCATGTGGAACTGGTACTTAGTAGCCTACAGCCCACATTTAGCCATCTCTGCCAAGTTAGCAGCAAGCCCTGGTGGTGCCTTTATCCACTATGGCTATGACTGACTGCCACAAGGATTTCTGATACTGGGCAGCATAAGCCATACAGTTGGCACGCCTTATGCCCAGAGACGCTGCTAAACAGGCTTTTTTTCCCCATGCTATTTTTCTAGAATCCTTGTCCGGAGGGTGTGAAGACAAGGGCACTTTGGCTCTATCACAGGCTGCAGTTTGTACCACCCGTTCATGGTCAGGGTGAGAAAACAAAAATTCAGACCCTGACCTACATAACTAACTGATATTTCTTATCAGACTTCTTTTCCACTGGTGGTATAGAGTTTGGAGTCCGAAGAACCTTCAAGACCTGTTTTTTCAGAGACTTATTGATTGGGAGCACCAGCCGTTTCGTAGGTACTAGGCCCATCAATACTAAAAAGTCTGCTTCTTCCTCATCTTCCACAGACTCATTTGTAGCCAGATCTAGGGTATCCACCATCTGTCTAACACATGTATAATGAGAAAAGTAATCCTCTGTTGACCTCAGAGGGGAATCAAACTCTGTGTCAGGTGAGACCTCTGGCTTAATAGATTCTCCTTCACTCTCTTCCTCCTCCTCCTCATATTGCGCGGAACATGGGTCCTGGGAAGGCAGAACCGAACCATGATTCGAAGGAGGAACCGACTGTGGAACTGAAACTAGAACCGAAGCTGGAACCGTAGGAACTGGTGTCAAAAAGTTGAGGATTTGCAGCCTGAAGTGCCTGTAAGACCTACAAGGCCAGTGCTATCACCTCGGCTGTAGGCATTACTGGGTTCACCACTGGGAGCTTCTTAGGCTTGTCATCAGGAGGCTCAATATGTTTTGTTTTTGTTTTCTTTTTGGCCGGTGCCAGTTCAGTGGCTGTATCCCTGGTTCTTTTCCCTTTAGAGAGTTCCCATTTCTTAGTGTTCAGTTCAGAATCCGTATTTTTATATTTTTTAGAGATAATTGGAGCACTGGGTTGTTCAGACCCCTCTGGAACCGATGGGGAAGTCATCCTCTTAATAAACCTTTCCACCCTTTTTTCTTTAGTTTTGTCAGGAAAGGTTTTGCAGATGTCACAATCTGCAGTGAAGGTGCTTCGCCTAAACAAAACAAATACAAATCATGCTTGTCAGCATTTGCAAAATGTCATTGTACTTCAGACAGTTGTTAAAACCATTGGGTCCCATTTTCTTTTTAGGTTTCTCTGACATCATTAGAAAACCCAAACATGGTATTTCTCCTCAGTTCCAACCACAGGAAGAACCTATTTAAAGCTAGGCAACAGTTCAAAACAACGGTAGGTAGTAAACGGAAGGTTTTTAAAGTGGGGGAACCATAAAAATAAAGTAAATAAAGGACCAAGCAGTCAAATTTAGTAAAAGAAAGGAGAAAGATATGGACGCCCAGTGGCGCTGAGGGTTGGGGTGCTGGACGCTACACATTGTGCCATGCCAGCAACCTAGGTTCGAAACAGACTTGGGTCACTCAGGGTCGGCAGGATTGAGCATCTGTAGACAGCTCTCCTTCCTCTGGGGGAGGGGCCAGTGTGGCGCACTGTGGACTGACACCCAGCAGTGGCTGGGTGTTGGCACAAGCATGTCACCCAGCTGAGCTGAGGGCACCCAGCCAGGGTGTCTGGCTACTTCCACAGAGGCTGGGGCAGCTGCCTCACCCATTGCACAGCTCAGTAGCCAGGGAGAAAACATGCAGAAAATGGCCAGGAGCCAAAGGGGTCCATGATGACCTGATGCGTTCGGGTCAGAGTACGAGTCCCTCCGAAGGAGGGTGGAGCAAGCCGTCGGCTCCGTGGAGAAGCCATAAAGCATAAATAAAAAAAAAAAACAAGGAGAAAGATAAGGGTAAAACCCCCGGTTCCTTGCCAGTTATCAGGAACTGGAGAGGAACCGCAAACTGAGGTAAAAACCTAAAATAAAATAAACTAGCACTAAAGATAAATAAAGAAGTTAATAAAGGCAGCAGATGAAAAATAAAACTTTTCTACTTAAGTTTTCATGGTTTAGCAGTTCTTCAAAAGGAGCGATCTCCAGGACGTCTTGCTGAGCAGGTGGAGAATGAAATCTGAATGTAGCAGTTGGTAAGGGCAGCAGTTTGAATGGTGGCACAAGCCAATTAGTGTTCCATCATTTACATACATTCCATTCTCCGGGCAGTTCAACACTGGAGGTTGACTGCAAGAGTTAAGAATATTAAAGAATTCCTGGGGTTAGAATCTAGACAATCTGCAAAAAGACAAGCTACTGCTTGCTGCCTAAAAATAGTCCAATGTAAACTACTAAACTTTTAACTTCAAATCAGACTTGGCTTCTAGTGAAATTTACAAACCAACTGAGCTTTCCCTCACAGTTTACATGACCAGACTCTCTCAAGGGAATTACAACCTTGTAATTTTTTTATTTATTTTTAAACATTTGGAAATGTTCCTGAAGTATTATAGCACAGCATCAGTGGCATCATTTCACAAGAATCACAGGGTTGCCAAGCTGCCCATTCTTACATTTATATATCAAACCCCAGGAAAACCTTGTTTTAGAGGTTCATGGGTGGCAAGAGATATCATAGGGGTTGCAAAACATATATAAGGGTTGCAAAATGCCTCAGGGGCCTCAGCTGCAACCCCTGGCTACTCCTAAATGATGCCCCTGCTAAGCATGTGACTTTTGAAGAAGAGCAGTGAAGGGGAAATTTCAAATTCCGAGAGTCTGCATTACTCATCAGGAGCTGTTGTTCCTACCAAGAACGACTTACAGGACTGAAACTCTGAATTTATCTATTAAGTGCATCTTTCCTCAATAAAAGTTGGTTAGTTTCTTTGCTTTATTTATTTGGTCCATTAAGGAAAACAGAGAATGCTTCTTTAATTGTCAATACACATTATGTTTCATTCACTGTATATCTACAGTACATTCAGTGACATATTTAAGCTCCCCAGATTATCAAGCAAGCTTTAGACAGTTCTGAAATCATGAATTACTCCACCTGCCTGACCTCCAAGACAGCTTTAGGATCTATTTCTTTTCCTGCCTCACATCCTTTTCTATGTTAGCAGCCTGTACCAAACAGGAACAGCATGGTACACATGGATTTTATAAAACCCCTTCTTCAAAGGTTGGATTACTGCAAGGGAATATAAATGCATCTGGATCTAAAGCATTACTTCTAGACTCCAGGCAGATGAATGGGAACATCATGGTACACATGGATTTTATTAAAACCCCTTCTTCAAAGGCCTGACTATGGCGAGAGATTATAAATGCATATGCATCTACAGCGTCGTTTCTATACTCCAAGCAGATGACTATATGGTCACAAAGCTAAGCGATTTTTTTTTTTTTTTACAGTTTATTTACCCGGGCTAGTTCAGCTGGGATGTACTATCTCTTTTCCAGTGGTGTTCTGCACCTACCTATTTCCACTGCTAAGCAGACTGGAGCACTGAGAGATAAAGTGACCTGCCCAAGGTCCCCAGTGAGCATCTGGCTCTAGCAAGGAACTTCAGTCTCCCATTTCCCAAGTCGCTGCTCTAACCACCTGACCACACAGCCTACCTATAATGATAACTGTTTATGCCGTGCTCGTCAGTACAAAGGTCTACAGCACTGGTGTTACAAGCACCACATTGATGTGGTGCCGCTACAGGCACTCATACTGCTTCCACTGGCAGGTACAGTAGCACCATGGATCCTATGTCACTAAACAAACAAACTCTGGCCAGAGCCGACAGGGCTGCAGCAGGGGAATTTGGGTAAACATATTGAAAATGTGTTTTTAATACTTTTACACCCAATTTTCAGCATAGCTATATGACCCTGCCTCATGAAGAAGAGCAGAGAAAATGTTCAGCTCCTGGCCTATCGTGAGTTTCAGAGGGAGTGTGAAATTAACTTTCAGGATGCAGAAACACATTTTGGGCAGGAGTTGTAAAATGACAGCTGTCACATTCATGAGGTGCTGTAAAGAAATGGCTATGTTGAAAAGTTGGGGTAAAACTGTTGAGTATTACCAAAGTCATGATCCTGTGTTTGCAAAATTCAACATAGCCTCATAACTTTTTTTTTTTATATATATTTTTCACCAAATTTAAAACATAGCTTCTTATGACCCCGCCTCATGAATAAGGTCAGAGAAAAAGTTCAACTCCTGTCCCAAAGGTGATTTCGTGCAGGGACCGCAAAATCACCTTTTGGGATGTAAAAAAAAAAAAGCAGTTTTTCCAGGATTTGAAAAATGACAGCTGTCACATTCATGAGGTGCTATAAAGATATGGCTATGTTGTAAATTTTGGTTAAAAATATTGAAAATTACCAAAGTTACGAGCTTACGTTCGCAAAATTCAACACAGTCTCATAACTGTATTGTTTTTCAATATTTTTACACAACATGTTTAGTACAGCCTTCATATGATCCCACCTCATGAACAAAGGCAGAGAAAATTTTCAACTTCTACTTGAAAGGTGATATCGTGCAGGGACCGCAAAATCACGTTTCAGGATGTAAAAAAACATTTTGGCCAGGATCTGAAAAATGACAGCTCTCACATTCATGACATGCTATAAAGATATGGCTATGCTGTAAATCTGGGGTACAAATATTGAAAATTACTAAAGTTATGAGCCTGCATTCGCAAAATTCAACATAGGCTCATAACTGTATTATTTTTAAATATATTTACACCAAATTTTCAACATAGCCTTCTTATGACCCCACCTCATGAACAAGGGCAGAGAAAATGTTCAGCTTCAGCTCGAAAGGTGACTTCGCAGAGGTACAGCTAAATCACCTTTCGGGATGTAAAAAAAAAAAACAGGTTACTCACCTGTAACAGTAGTTCTAGTAGTGGTATATGTTGTTCATCCACACTTGTTGGCAGATTGCCTTTCCCTTTAAGGGCCACCTAGAACATCTTGGCTCCTCCCCACACACCCGAGTGAGTATCTCCTGCTCTGCCCCATGGTGCCAGATCTGGCCCACTGGAAGCAGAGGTGTGCGACGAAGCGGGGGAGATCGGGTGGGTCAGTGTGGATGAACAACATATACCACTCCTAGAACTACTGTTACAGGTGAGTAACCTGTTTTTTTAGGGATGTAGATATGTTGCTCTAGCCACACTTGTTGGCAAACTCCTAGCAGTTCTCTAGAAGGAGGGAGGGAGGCAAGGCGCACACCCCCTACTTAGGGAACAGGGACTGGAGAACTGAGGCCCCAAAACCAGCATCCCAGCATGATTCGAGGTTGATGTGGTACTGGGAAATGAAGGTGTGTGCTGACTTCCAGGTAGCAGCCCTGCAGATTTCTTGGATAGGGACGTCCCTAGAAGCAGCCACCGACGCAGCAGTATTGCGGGTGGAATGAGCCCTTAGCCCTATGGGAGGCTCCCTACCCACCAACCTATAGCAGAGATCAATGCAAGAAGTGATCCACCTGCCAATTGTCCGCTTGGCTGCAGGTCTGCCAGGTGCGGCTTGAGCGTAGATGACAAACAGCTGGCGAACCTCTCCCCGAACTTCCACCGTACGCTCTTTGTAGTAGGCGAGCGCTCATCTCAGGTCCAAGATATGGACCCTGTACTTGGCCTCCAAGGGTAATTGGGGCAAAACACTGGCAGGGTCAACACCTGGTTAGGGTGAAACTCTGACACCACCTTTGGAAGGAATTTCGGGTGGGGGTGCAGGACAACCATGACCCTATGGAAGACCAAGTAACGAGACTCCACCGAGAGAACCTGGAGCTCCCCAGTCCTTCTGGTTGATGTGATAGCCACCAAGAAGGCAGTCTTCCATGACAAATGTGACATGTCACACTTGTGCATAGGTTTGAATGGCTTGCCCATGAGTTTTGCCAAAACCAGCAGTAAATCCCACAGAGGTGGAGGTTCACATACCGGTGGGGATATGTGATCTAGGCCCTTGAAAAAGTGCCAGACCACTTTCTCCTGCACCACTGACTGCATACGGCCCATGCCCGGTAGGCAAAGATGGCTGCCAGGAGCACCTTATGGGTCGTTGACTGAAGCCCCAGCTGGAGAGGGACCACAGATCGCCTAAATGCTGGCCACCAGACAGGATGAAGGGTCCAACCCTTGCTCAGGCACCAAATGGAAAATCTCTTCCATTTGAAGGCATAGCATTTTGTGGTCAGTTCCTTACAGGATGCCTCAACAACTGAGAGGACCTCGTCGGACAGACCCAAAGCCTGGAACTATAGCCACTCAGGAACCAGGCTGTCAGGTGCAGGGATTAAAGGTACCTTCCCATGATTGATGGAGAGCAGGTCTGGGCATGCTGCAAGATGCCTCGGGATCCTGGAGCTGAGGCTGAGGAGATCTGGGTACCAGAACTGGCATGGCCAGTCTGGGGCTACCAGGATCACCTGCGCCTTGTCCCTCCTGGCCTTGATGAGCACCTTGTGTATCAAGAGAAGTGGAGGGAAGGCACAGAAGAAGCCTGGGGTCCACGGTCTCGAGAAGGCATCCCCTGCAGCAAGCCCTGCTGACGGGGTGGGCATGAAACAGCCTCAGCTTATGCTTTCCCTGAGGCAAACAGGTCCACCTGAGGGTGCCCCAGTGGGAGAACAGATCTTGTATTACCTCCTGGTGGAGTGACCACTCATGAGATGCCTTGCCTACCCAGCTGAGAGCATTGGCCAGCTGATTTGAAGTTCCTGCCACATGAATGGCTATGAGATCCACCAAGCTGAGCATGAGGGTCCATGTGTGAGAGCTCTTGCAGAGAGGCAAGGAATGCGTCCCGCCTGTTTGTTGCGATAGTACATGGTTGTGGTATTGTCCGTCTGGACCTGGATCACTTGACTCCAAATGAATGGAGCGAAGATGGTCAGGGCTAACCGAACCACACGGAACTGCAGCAGGTTGATGTGGCATCAGGACTCCTGAGGGGAACAGAGGCCGTGGGCTCTGTGCTCCCCCAGATGGACATCCAACCCTTCAGCAAGGCGCCAGTCATCAGGATGACCGTCAGCTCAGGGTGGACAAATGGGAAGCCTTCTTGCAAGTGAGCTGGGACCAGCCACTATCGAAGGCTGTCCCACATCCTCTGGGTCACAGTGACCAGCTGGTCGAGGTGACCTGAGCGCTGAGACTATTGGCTGGCCAGTTCCCACTGAAGGGAACACATATGCCAGTGGGCCCATCAGACCACACTGGTGCAGGCCACCATGTAGCCCAGAAGGCACAGGAATTCTCGCATAGTGCGATTGCCCAACCAGAAATGCTTGGGCAAAGGAGGTGAGAACCTCTGCCCTGTCCACCGGGAGCTGATCTCTGGCTCGGCAAGAGTCAAGCTCTGCCCTGATGAACTGAATCACCTGCGAGAGCGCGAGTTCCGGCTTGGCCTTGTTGATCAGGAGACCAAGATCAAAGCAAGTCTGGAGGGCCAGATCCCTGGAACGCTCCACCTCCTGCCTGAAGGGACCTGCTACTGAGCCAGTCGTCCAGGTAGGGATAGATCCGGACCCCTCAGTGCCTCAGAAAAGCTGCCACCACTGCCATGCATTTGGTGAAGACCCTGGGGGTCAATGAAAGGCTGAAGGGCATGGTCTGTAACTCGTAGAGGGTTCTCTTGGCTTGGAAGTGGAGGAACCGTCGGTGAGACGGACGGATCGGGACGTGAAAGAATGTGTCTTGAAGATCCAGAGAGCAAAACCACATGCAGTGCTCCAGGGATGGTATAATCTGAGCCAGAGTTACCATCTAGAAGGTGCGGGACCTGAGGAACCTGTTAGGGTTGTGCAGATCGAGAATGGGGTGCCAGCCCCCCCCCCACGTCTGTTTTATTACCAGGAAGTACCTGGAAACGAACCCTGGGTCTGCAGGAGGGTCCACAACTCTGTGCACCACCTTCTTGCAGAGGAGCTGAGCGATGTTGTCTCGGAGAACCGACTGAATGACAGCGGACACCAGATCCTCCCATGGGGTGCGGGCTCGGTTTGGGGGGACCTGCTCAAATTCCAAAGGCAGGCCCCGGCCGACCACTTCCAGCACCCAACGGTCCATGGTGATAACGGACCAGGTGGAAAAGAAGTGGCGGAGCCAGCTCCCACAGGAGGAGCCAGGGAGAGTGTAACAGGGTTGAGGGTGGCACCCCTCAACCCGTCACTGGGCAGGCTTAGAGGAGGAGGATCTGGTCAAGGGGCCGCCAGGACCCTTCCCTCCAGGCTTCCAGACTGATGAGGCCACTGACTTGGCCCACGGTCAGCAAGTTTGCACCTGCCGGCCCTGCTGCTGGTGCTGCTGGGCGAGTCTGGCCACAGGAGTAAAAGAGCAAAAGGGCTTGCGCTTCTGGTGCTTGGGGTCCTTATCCTTCTGGGCAGATGTCACAGAGTCCAGGGTGGCATTGAACTTCTCAATACATGGGAGGTGGCCCTCCACACCAGGCCCAAACAACTCGGTGCCCAAAAAGGGGACATCTGCCAGCTTGTGTTGAGTGTCAGCCTTGAAGGTTGAGATCCTCAACCAAGACCTATGGTGCATGGCTACTGCGGCCACTACCGAGCGAGCACAAGAGTCACCAATCTCCAGAGCAGTCTGGAGTTGTTGCTTCACCACTGCCCTTCCCTGGTCCCGGACCTGCTTGACTGTGGTCTGCAGGTCCGCCAGAAGGTGAGGAATAACCTTGCCCAGGGAGCCCAAAAGGGCATGGGAAAAGTGTGCCATCAACATGGCTGAGCTAGCCTGACGAAGGCAGAGTGAGGAAGCAGTGCAGACCTTCTTCACTAAATGATCCAATTTCTTGGATTCTTTGTCTGGTGGTCTGTCCACGTCGCCTGTATTGCCTGAGCACCGAAAGACAGAGTCAGCCACTAGATCCTCAGCCAAGGGATGCTCTGAAAACCCCAAAAGGAAGCCAGTTGGGACTGAGTATTTGCGGACCATCCATGCTGAGGGCGCAGGGCAAGATGCAGGACACTGCCACAGATCTAGAGCCGGGCCAACAATGGCTTTGGCCACAGGAAAGGCCTCTGTAGGAGAGTCCCCTTTGTCCAGAATCTCTGTAAGGGTATATCTGGCCTATTTTTGGACCGGTTCAAGCTCCATCCCTGTGGACTCGGAAATGAGCCGAAGAATACCCATGAACAAGGTGGGTCCCTCGTCCATGGAAGTGCTCTGATGGCCCTCAGCATGGGTGCAACCAGTCTCTGACTGCCCTGGCAGGTCAGGTGGGTCCTTTCCTACTGCTGCTGCAGCTGGTGCTTCCACTTGGTCATTCAGTATCTTGGCCCTTTCTAGTGCATGCTGCTTAATGCATAGCTGCCCTGCAAAATGCCAGTATTATGGCTACAGAGAATGCGGCAGTATGGAGGAGGAAGACACACAATCTGCCAATAAACTGTTGAGTTTTTATTCTGTATTTAACCCTCCCCACTTGACTATCCTCCAAGCTCCTACAATCCTTCTTACCCCTCTCCAACACTGCCCACCAGCCTTAAGACGTCCATGTTTCTGGATCAGCTCAGGGCTACCTACACTTGTGCCACCCCATGAAAACCTCACCATGAAAGGCCCAAAGAATGGCAGGTGCAGCTGCATAAGACATCTGACCCATGCACAGAGTCAGTTTCCACAGCAGGAATATTAATAATTTCTGCCATTCCCCTCATGAAAGTAGAAGAGGAAGAGAAATCCTCCAGAGGATGTGGGGGTTTACCTATTTCTTTTTTTGAATTTTATTTGTATTAGTTTTATAAGATGCTTCTTCCAAACAGTTGGTACATGGTGTACCTATTTTCTTTCTCACCTGTAACTTCAGAAGTAAGAGATTCCTACTCTTAAAAATAATAATCCTCCTTTGTGACTCTAGGTGGCACTGTGTGAAAATTTTGAGGCCTGTTCTTTCATGATTTGAAGAACTGCCATATTTGTTTGAATTCTAGACAGAGGGTATCTGAGCATCCCCCAGCATGCTAGAGATGGGTTCTGTTGCTGTATTCTTTTCAGGCTACAAGTGTTTTTCTATTCTATTTTTCTAAAGGAGAACTGCACTGAACACGAAAGTCATTTTTCCAAGAAGAAGCATTTTTTTTAAATACAGATTCAAACTATGTTACTGTTCTGTTCCTTCTATACAGGTCTACTAGTAACCTCAGTGGGTGTTTCTGATGTACACTCTAGTGTTAAATACAACTGTATAACTGTATGATGTGGTTTATGTCTCTTTCAGTCACAGAGTTCTATATTAGAACATGGCTGCATTGTGGCAACAATGCAAGAATTTAAAGCACCTAAACTACATTATAACATTCTAAAATAGTGCTTTCTACCTGTGTGCTAATGAGAAGCACCCACTAGGATAACTAAAAAGTCTTTAGAGATGGAACAGTAACATGATTGGAACCGGTATTTGAAGACAGTTTTATGGACCATATAATATGATCGGGGAGAGGGGCCACCTAAATGTACTTAGATTCACTTTTTCTGGCAGGTATACATGCATGGGGCTACAATATATGGCAACATACATGTGTACCTGCCAGAAAAGCTGATCTAAGTAAATTTAGATGCCCCCTCGATCAATTTAAAATATCATCCACAAGACAGCCCCTCTGACAGCATAGTGTCTCCCAAACATCATGCTGGTGCATTGTAATGGTTACTTATAACCAAGGGAATGAGTGCCCCTAAAGAGCTACTAGCATTGCTTCCTGCAGCACATGGAGTTCGTCTGGAGGTCTCCCAGCCTACTGCTGCCCAGGGTGACCTGGATTAGCTTCTGAGATCTGCCAGGATCAGATTCCAATGTTGGTGAGGCTGCAGGCCCTTTCCTTTTTTATTATTTTATTTTTTTGCTTATTTTAGCTGCCTGTCAACTCCTCCACCTGGCACTGCTTGCATTTGCTACTGCTGCAGCCTACCAAAATGACTGATATTGTATCATCCATTATAAAATGGGTCAAACAATCACAGAAACTTAATTGCGCACCTATCTCTCAAGTGCTATGATTTTCACGTATCGCTATGATTATTACACTCAGATTTACCCTTGTTCTGCAAAGGTTTATTGATGTTCCTCATAATGTTAAGAGCTATTTCTAGATTCACAAAATCATTGAACTAATGTGATAGAAACATTCCTTAACACTAAACATATTGGTCCAGTATTCTTAGACACATTGGCTGGGATATTCAGACTGCGCCAGGCTGTGGTGCAAGCCTGGGCGCAGCGCAACTGGGATGCGCCAGGGCAGTGACAGGGTGATAGTCAATGGTGCTGTGCCATGGCTCAGCACCACTGAATATGGCACTGTGGCCCACCCACGTGCGCATGGGGCAGTGGCATTGGCGCCAGTGCAAGTGGCCAGAGAGGAGCAGGGGATGCGCTTAGCATTGGTGCGCTGCTTGTGCTAGGGCGCATCAACCGGGCGATATTCAGTGGTGAACTTGCAAATGAGGCCATAATGCATGCAAGACGTAATGGGGCCATTAGCATGTCATTATGGCCTCATTTGCATGCAGGTGCGCTCGATCCTCGCGACTTGCGCCTGGCACCCTGCCAGGCAGCAGCTGTCAGGGACCGACGCCCCCTGCCCCAC
Source organism: Neoceratodus forsteri (assembly GCA_016271365.2). Lineage (NCBI taxonomy): Eukaryota > Metazoa > Chordata > Ceratodontiformes > Ceratodontidae > Neoceratodus > Neoceratodus forsteri. Next base: position 246,144,957 of record CM028131.1, on the reverse strand, counting down.
TGGCAACATGCTCCAACACCCGATTGCGGGCATAAGTATGATTATAAAGTCCAATATCCCTGGTGGTCCAGTGGACCGCTTCCAGCCCCATCACGGGCATAAGTGACAACAAAATGCTTGTTATCCTTGGTAGTGACACTTCCAGCCTGATTGCGCGCGTATTGTGGTTGAATGTTCATTATTTGGTTCAGTGACGACTCCCGGATTGCAGGCATAGAATGGAACGAACTATCTGGTGGTTCAGCTGTACCCCTCATCTCGCCGCTTACCACCCGCCCCCCGGCCACGGGCGTGTGGCAGCTCCTCACCCGCAAGCCGCCCGTCCACTTGTCGACGATTACGATAGTACGGGTTAGATGTTTGTTGAACCACAGCGTGTTAATGGGCGCATCATATTATATTACACGTCCAGATATGTGAATGATTCATTCGTATTCGACTGTGTAGTACGACACGGTTCGCACGCCACTTCTGTTCCACGCCAGACCAATGGGTACAGCCGCATTGTACGCAGTCCGGTTGGCGGCGGCTGGGTGGCTTGGCGTGGTGGGGAGCCGCCGCCCGCTGCTGACTGGGGAGCGGTGGTGGGCCAGTGGCGGATGGGGAGGGGGTACCGCTGGACCACCAGGGATGGACTGGACTTTTAATACCTATGCCCGTGATCGGCTGGAAGCGTCCACTGGACCGCCGGGATACTGGACTGTTATATTTTAATACTTATGCCCGCGATCGGCTGGAAGTGGTCCATTAGACCACCAGGGATATTGGACATTTTTATTTTGATACTTATGCTCATGATTGGGCATGGGGGCCCTACCACGACAGACGGTGCTGCCAGAGCTCAGGTGGCCACCCACAGCTGGCTGCTGCTGTGTTGCGCCCTGCAATACGGCAGCTCACCTGTGGGTGGCCAGCTGTTGTTCCTGTTTTTTTTTGGCTCAACTGTGTGCAGCGCTGGTAGGGGTTGCGCCTGCATCTGCTCAGCACATCATGGGCTGAATATCGGGATGTGCGGAGTATGCATGGGCACCCCCACTCTGCGCCCGATATATTACTGATGCACCACGGTGCACTGAGATTTGTGCCACGACTTTCCTTTTTGAATATCGCCAAGGTGATTAGTGGCTGGGTGATGGCGCAACTCTTCTGAATATCCCACCCATTATTTGTAAGCTATAAGACATGAAAAGGGTAGCATTATGATGATATAATCACACACCTGAGGTGAATTCTTAGGCACGAGGTGTAGCTGAATGTCACTGAATGAACCTCAAAAGTGCGACTGCTGTATAGCACCTTAATAGCACACCCTGGAGCGTCTTATGGCATTTATAAAATGGCATTTAAATATTTTAATTAAAATAAATAAAAAATAAGAAGACATTATTTTTAAAAGATAAAAATTAGGACCTTTCTTGAAATATGTTTCCATTTTAACTTTAAAGACAAACAGTCCATATTTTGTTAGCTGGGTGAAACTAAAAATGATGTGTGTCATGCCTTTTTATTAAAAGAAAAATTGTTTAACTTATTTGCATTTTAAACAAATAATTTTAATGTAAATGAAATGTGTTCAGAACTGCGGAACCTACCAGGTTGCTGTCTGTGTGTGTGTTGGGAGGGGGGGACATATCTCCTGAAAACAACCATATATGATTCAAATGTATGTACTTATATATTTTTGTTTATTTTTATTTATTGAGATCTTGGATAATACCTGTGAGCAGATGCTCATGACAGGTTTCACATCAGATACATTAGACAACAAGGTACAATACTGTGGACAAATATACAAATGCTGAGAAAAATATACATGGAGGTTACAGAATTCAAACATAAAGCAGTAGGTATGCTAAGGCATTGTGCAGTGTATGCCCACGCCAAGAAGATAAGCAGACAGGCTAGGGAAGAATACATTGGGAGTGGGAGGGCTAGGTGAGCAGAGCACAGAGGGCAGGGACGAAGGAGGGTAGGAACAGATCAAGGGGGGCAAGGCACATAGCTAGGGAGGTGTAGGGAGGTGGGCAAAGTGCTGCGGTCCAACTATCCTGTCATGACAAAGGAAAAGATAAGTGCTAGAAGGTAGGTTCTTGCTCTGTGCAGAGCCTCAGTGGGGGCACATGCAGTTACTCATATCAATGAGGTGCTGGCGCAGTCTATGTTTAAAAGAGCCAACTGGAGTGGAGCCAGAGATTTTAGGGGCAGTGCATTTACCCAGAGGGGTGCACAGTGTGAGAACGCACGCTGTGCCATGGTAGTGCGGCATCTGAGGACTTGGAAAATTTGAGTAGCGGAACTTCTGGTTTGTTTGGCATTCATAGGCAGTGACAGCTGGTTCTGCACTGCTGTTGGAAACATATTTAATGCAACTTTTCTGGCGAGAAGGCAGGTTTGATACCTGATTCTGTCATTCATTTCAAGCCAGCCAGCCCGGGCATAAAGTTCATAGGTGTGTGTGAGTCTTGCTGCATTTCTGAGTAGGCAGCAAGCTTTGTTTAAGGCAACTGAGATCCACTGGAGCGCTGTGTCAGTAGCAGAACCATATATGGCCAGCCCATAGTCTATGAGGGAGACAGCTGAGTTGCTGATTACCAGGTTTAATGCTTCATGGGTTAGACAATGCCTGTGGTGGAAGAGGATCCCAATTCTAGTATTAATAGCTCTTGCAGTGATATCGTTATGCTGGGAGAAGGACAGGGAGGAGTTGATTGTAACCCCCAGGTATCTGACATGTGGGACAAGCTCCAGTGTGTCACCGCTGTCCTTCCTTATTACGAGGGTAGCTTTTAGCTTGTTTTGAGCCATGGAGTGGAGCATGGTCTTTCTTTTTTATAGTTCATGACCAGTATTTGCTCTTTAAACCAATTTTCCGCAAATGTGAAGCCATTTTGGAGATCATTTTCAAGGAGTTCAGGGTGCAGGTTGCTGGTAAAAATCACCACGTCATTATATGAGCTTCAGGGGCCCAATATTCAAAGAGCCACAAAGATTTGCGCAGCACCTTGTGCTCGCCTGGGAGCCCAAAGATGCTATATTCAGTGGAACAGCACACCAGTGCTATTCGACTGAATACAGGACCATGTTGCCCAGTGCTAAGCTACTTAGTACTGGGCAGACATGGCTCCCAAAACAGGGCACCACAATAGCTTGCCATCGCCTAAATTTCCGATATTCAAATGGACCCATGCAAATGAGCTCATTGGGCATGCAAGGTGCTAACGGGCCATTTGCATGTATAAGCTCATTTGGATGGGTAGCCTGGCAATTTAGCATGGCACCACCGCCCACTAGCTTGGTCCCAGAGAGCTATCCCTGTGTTAGTCGTCCCTCCCCGTCAATCGCCAGCCCACTGCAGAAACAAACAATTTTCCTGCTGTTCAGTGGTCCCCCACACCGATAGCCAGCCCAATGTTAAAAATAAATCTTTCCTGATGCTAGTGCCCCCCTTGCTGATCGCTGGCCCAATATTAAAAGAATTCATTCCCTTGGGCTAGTGGTCACCCCCACACCCCCACCAATCGCTGTCCCGATGTTAAAAAGTACAGTTACATAAGAATTTACTGTAACAGCAGATCTTCAAAGGAATCTCTTTCATCAAGTCACACCTATGGAACATAACCCAACAGGCTCTAGGACTACATAGAATCTTTTCTAAGCAGTACCACTAGGGGCTGCCCACAATGACATCATCCCTACATAAGCGTGGGTGGCCCTGACACTCCCCAGTTCCCTGCCTGAGATCATACTTGGAGGATCTTCTCATAGGGAACTGAGAGAGGGACTATGGGTCTGCCTGTTAGGAAAGGCAGAAGACAGTGGAAAAGGCTGAAGAAGAAAAGGAGGACAAGACAGAGGTACCACCACAGTCCTGAGAGGGATGATGGGCAGAGGACTGCCCTGCAGGTAGCCAGGGAGAAAAGATAGAGAATGTAGCTGAACAGGTGAGGCAAAAGATATCAGAGGGGCACTAAGACAAAAAAAGGGCTGTACCAGAAGGTCCTGGGAGCCCGAAGGGGATCCCCTCAGAGGACCATACTCACGGGACGAGGAAAAGAGAATAAGGTGCCCACCAGCCAGGAGAGAGCAGAAAGGGCCATCCACCAGCAGGGGCCAGCACAACAAAGAGCCTGCCCTGCAGAGGAAGGCGGAAACTCAACAGCATGGTATCCAAAGTGGACCAAGGGTGGGTTGGCATGGCCTGATCAAAGAGGTTCCCTTAAAGATCTACTGTTATGGTAATTTCTTATGTAACTGTACTGTCTTCACTGGGGAAATCTCTTTCATCAGGTCACACCTATGGAACAGGTCCCAAGCAGTTCTGACAGAGAGACCGTCTTCATTTATTTTTTGAAAATTTCAGAATTACAACCTTTGAGTCAGTGACTCATTTACAAAGGCTCCATGTCTTAAAAACAAAATATACAACAGGAATAAACAATATATACAACATCAAATCAAATCAATTTTATTTATAAAAAGGTGCCTTTCTAAAACCAAGGCGCCTGTACAATAAATACATAAAACAGAATAAATTATTCTAACAAACATATAATTCAACGGACAACAATATAATAGCAGCATAGGAAAACAAACTAAACCTCAATCAATAAATGCCAGGCTGAAGAGATAGGTTTTCAAAGCTAAAAAACTCTGGACGGTTAGGCAGTCTCAAACCCGATGAGGTAGAGAGTTCCACAGGGACGGGGCAGCAATACTAAACACCCTTGCTCCAGATGTTTGCAGCTGTACCCTGGGAACCTCTAGCAATCCCTCAATGAAGGATCGGAGAGGACGGAGGGGACGGTAGGGACAAAGGAGATCTTTCAAGTAACTCGGTCCCTGAATTGGAGCCGATAACAATACAGTAGAGTTTCAGGAGAACAGACAAATTAATGGATTAAACTAGTGGTTACATAACAGGGATTCAGGGCAAACAGTAACAGACTACTATTAGCCAGGGGTGAGACAGTGGCAACATTTTTAATGCAGCAGTGCAGGAGCAGAGGAACAATCGGGGTGCAGGAGGAGATCCTTTGTTGAGAGGAGGGAGGCCTGCAGGCAGTCACAGATATTAGTGGACTGAAGGTGAGCCTTGAGGAGGGTTTAAATTGGCCAAGCTTGCTTGAGGTTATGGAGTGAGGGGTGTCATTCATCCAGAAAGGGGTTCTGTAGGAGAAAGTTATTTGGCCAAGTGAGGTTCTGAGCGAGGAACAAGGAGTGCGGTTAGTAGACTGCGGGTGCTTGGGCTCTGCAAGGGAGCCAGTTGCACTAGGGCAGAGAGTCCAGGGAGGACAACTCTGTGGAGATCTTTTAGCTGGGAAGCAGGTATGATAAGTGAGCCTACTATCAGGTTGAGCCAGTTGGACAGCTGGTAGAGGGTGCAGGTGTGCATGACACAATCGCAGCCAAGGATAAGGTGGCAGGCCTTACTGAGGGCAACCCGAACTCTCTGGAGGGACGTGCTGTCAGCAGCACCATAGACTAGGATGCCATAGTCAATAAAGACTAGAATGGAAGAGGAGACCGCTAGACAGAGAGCATCCGGGGTGAGGCAGTGCTGGACTCTGTAGAGTAAACCAGTTCTGGCACTGACAGCAGTACAGAGGTGGTGTATGTGTTCATGGAAGTTAAGTGTTGGGTCAAGTTTGATGCGAGATATTTGAAGGAGGCTACCTGGTCAAGTGGCTGCAACTGGGAGTTGAGGATGCGGAAGGTGAGTCTTCTGTGTTTGTTTTGTGGTTGGCGAACAGCATGACCTTTTGTTTTTGTAATTTAGGACTCAGTGGTGTTCAGAAAACCAGGCCTCTGCCTCTGTGAAGGATTTCTGGAGGAAGAGTTGGAGCAATAGGGATCGGAGTGTGAGGTGAACAAGACTGCATCGTCGACGTATAATATCAACTGTCCGGAGCAAGCTGTCAGGAAGGTGTTAAGGAATAGGCTGAAGAGGAGAGGCCTGAGGATGGTGCCCTGCGGGACCCCAGACTTAAATGGGAGGGAGGAGGACAGAGTATCGCCTATCCTGACTTGCTGCAATCTTTTGGACAGATAGTCGGCAAACCAGTTTGTGGCATCAGGAGAGAGAGAGAGACCTGTGTCGGTAAGAGTAGAGATGAGGAGGGAGTGGTTTACTGTGTCAAAGGCTTTCGACAGGTCCACAAAGGCAGCCACAGCAAGGCAGCCTTTGTCTAGGGCAGAGTGTAGAGAAGATGTGCGTAACCCCCCTACGAATGGGGGTTCCCGAAAAGTCTTCGTCGAGCTTGCCTAAATGCTCATTGCCAGGCTGGTGTGCTGCATTTTAGCAGTTTAAATGTGATTGCCAGAGAGTGCCTGTATAGCCTCTGTGTACTGTCTCTTTAAGAGCTGCCTGGATTGCAGTCATAAGTAATTTGAGAGGGTGCTCTGTTGAAAGATGTAACTATTTGCTGAAAATCATTTAGAATGATAATGATAATGTAGTTTGTCTAACCTGCTTTCTTTGCAGCAAGGACTGTTTTGTTTATCTCCACTATCTTGGTCATGGAATGGGAATTGGACCAATCAGTTCTGGTGGGACCTAAAATGGAGTCAGACTACAGAAGCTGTCTGGAGTCAAAATCTGTAGGAATTGTAGTTTTGGGCTTTTGGTACCTTTTTGCAGCTGAAGGGGGAGCCTTTGTTGTGACTGACAGACAGATCAGCCAACCAAACCTTTTGGATTCTGGGGAAAGTCACAGGCTTGCTGGCAGTTGAATCAGATCTAAGTTGGGAGCTGAAGGAGCAACAGCTTGAGACAGTCAAGCAGCCGTCTGAGTAGTTTCGCGCAGGAGAACTGTGGAAAGACCTGAATTGTGGCCTGCATGTCTGCCTACTGCCCCTGAGAGGAAGAGAAGAGAATTATTTCAGACTAAATCCAAGTTCGTGAGAACGAAGTAAGCCACTGATTTTTACGAGGCTCATACCTGAAGAAGACCGAAGATTTTGCTGAATGCGATCGGCTTGTCAGGATTTTCAGCTGCTTATGAATCCCCGGTTTGTGCAGAGACTTTGTGATCGTGACTGGAGAGCAGTTTGCCTGGTACAGTAGAATTTCCTTACATGTAAATGTGCTGTGTATTGAAAGTGGGTCGTGACTTGGTTCCCCGCTGTGTGAACTGTTTTCTGCTTGCTGGTACCGTAGAATCCTTTATATGTAAATGTGCTGTGTATTGAAAGTGGGTCATGATTTGGTTCTCCACTGTGTGAACTGTGTTCTGCCTGGTGGTACCATAGAATCCTTTACATGTAAATGTGCTGTGTACTGAAAGTAGGTCATGATTTGGTTCCCTACTGTGTGAACTGTGTTCTGCTTGCTGGAAGCTGTATCCAGCCCAAAACGGACTGTATCCGAATTTGTCTCCATTCGGCCTGGGCCATGCCACGCCGTCCCTGCCAGACTACCCCACTGCACAGAGAAAGCCATCGACGAGAGACCTGCCTGGGATCAGCCCTCTGCTCCACGCTAAACAGGAATGATGCCTTAGTGAATCGTGTGGGCCCTGCATCTCCTTGCACTCTACATCAACCACCTGCTGTCTGAGTTTTGTCCCGCCTGTGTCCAGTCTTGGGTATCGTGAGTAAATATCAGGTAGCCCTGCAACAACAGCTAATCTAGAAGTGTGTCATCTGATTGTCTTGTTGTTTCTTTCACGAACTGAGCCTCCGGCCCAGATTACAAATAGTGTGTGTTGTGCATGTTGTTTTCTTCCATCACAGGGCCTCAGCCAGCTACAACATTCCTGGCTAGCCCACCATTCTCCATCTGGGTACCCAGGGTGTGAGACTGTTTATGGACCCTGAAGTGCATGCATAACTGTTTGATTGATACAGCCTTTAAGAAAATTAACCTGATTACGCCCTTCCCTTGTTCAAGTCCCTTAAATAAATCAGATCTAACTCTTTTTTGCATTTACCCTGACTGTGGTTCCAGTTTGGGCAAGAGTACTGTACTGCTGTTATTTGCTGTGTATAACCTTGTTTTACAGGGGGTCCCAAGGGCCGAACCAGAGGAAAGCCCTGGTGGTAAGTGCAAACAGTGTCAAAACCTTGTGTAGTGTATCAGCGGTATTGAAAGTTATTATTGTGTATTGTTTCGGCCACTAGTAAGGAAAGAGGGGGTTACAGTGTCCCGGAGGGCTGTGCCAGGTTAGCTTGACCACTACTATCCCTGACCTCTGGGTGGAGGCACCTGCTTCAGAACTTAGCCCCTTAACTCAAGCTACTAGCCAAGCTGGCAGGGGTAGTAGTCCTTGGGATAGCACCACCCAGGGGTTACATGTGAATTCCAACAACGCAGATGTGGTGCTATGGCCCTGGTGGAAGCCATGTTGTTCCTGGCATGGTAGATTGTATTTAGTGAGGTGCTCCATAAGTTGGTCTGATACAATTCTTTCCAGAGCTTTGGGGGGGATAGAGATGGGGCGGTAGTTTCCGGCGGAGGCACGGTGACCGCCCTTGTGGACAGGGGTGGTGACCGCATCTTTCCATTTGGAAGGGAAGGTTCCAAGACAAAAGGAGTAGTTGATGATACTGATGAGGGGGGTAGAAGACTTCATCGAGCGTAAGGCGCAGGAGTTTGAGGTCCAGGGTGTCCCCACTGAAGCGGATGTGCCCTAATGCTTTTAGGAGATAGAACTTGACTCCACAGGGTGACAGTCCTGAAGCGGAATGGGGAGGAGAGGGGTTGGGACTGCATGGGAAGTGAGGGGGTTAAAAGGTGGAGGAGTATACTGCTGAGGTCTGAGAAGGATGCATTTAGGTTGTTGGCTGTGTGTTTGGGATCGGTGGGGGATACCATTACTGTTGAGGACAGGGGGGTAAGGTTTTCCCATTTAGCTCTTTGAGATTGTCCCAGAATTTTCTGCCTGAGCCCCAGGTGGAGGTGAGGGAGGCCTTGTAGTGCTCAGCCATGGCTTTACGTGTTTCCCAGGTGCATTTGTTTCTCATTGCACGATATAGTTGTCTATCGACTGGTTTGCCAGAGGCAAGGGCAATTTGCCAGAGGGAGTCCCTGTGCCGCATCAGGTTTAGGAGGGATTGGGAAATCCAAGGGGTGGAGGGTCCCTTGATTACACACTTCGTGTATGGGCCATATATATTGCAGGTGGAGGAGAAAGTGGAGATAAAGTACTCTAATGCCTTGTTGATGTCGGAAGCCTAGTGGATGGGAGACCAGTCACATAGGCTTACAGGGTGTTTTAGGCACTGCAGCATCCCAGGCTTTTGGTGGTGTTGGAGATGGATTTTGGTGGTAGTTTCAACCTCTTACAGGATCAGACGAGGTTATCGGGGAGTGGTCACTAAGTGTTGGTTAGTACTAGATCAAGCAGGGTAGCAGTACCAGTTTTGGGGTTGAGCCTAGTGGAAGAGAGAACAATTTGAGAGAAGTCCATCACAGAGATGGCATCTTTGAGGGGGGCGGCAGTGGGGGAAAGCCAGTTGACACTGAAATCCCCAAGAGCTAGGCATTCAGACTTTGGGGGTAAGAGGGCAAGGCAGCTGAGGACAGAGAGAAAAGCGGGTTTTTGATTCGTGGAGGGATGTAGACAGAGGTGACAAACAGAGAGGTAGTGGTTTTATTAGTGGTACTTTTCAGGGTGAGGGATTGTGCACCGTGGTCCAGTAGGATGGAGATCGCCGAGTTAGGGGTATTTTTGGATAGCCAAGTTTCCACGAAGGAAATTATATCAGGTTGATGTTTGATAATCCATCCCTGTAGGGAGTCAAATTTTTTCTGCAAGCTACAGATGTTGATTAAAGCTAGTTACAGGCCATCAGTAGCAGAGCGGTTGGAGTTTGTAGAAAAGGTAGAGCCAGGGTTGAGGTGTGTTGCCTGACATTAGCATAAGAAGTAGAAGTAGGGGCCTGAGCAGGGCAAACCATAATTGCTTGTGGGGGGTGACTAAGGAGTAGCGGTTGGAGGGCTTAGGGGCCCTATGACGGGATAGGGACAGAAAGTATATGGAGCAGCAAATAGGGACGGGTGGGGGCTATGGTGGGGGAGGCACTGGGGTACTTAAGAGTGTGCTGGGGGTGGAGGGCCAGTGAAAGGGGATGGGATCCAGGAGGGGCATGTGGAGCTATGATAGGGGCCAAGATTATGGAGGGGAGAAACAAGAAGCAGGTAATAGAGGAGTTGGGGGGTGAAGGCTGCCATGGTGAGAAGTGTGGCAGCAGGGGCTGGAGAAGGAGAAATGGTCATAGGGTAGTTAATGCAGTATACTTACAGGTGTGCAGCGGTGGCACAGAGGTAGTAACACCACCTATAATGTGGAAGGTGCAGGGTTTGAATCTGGATAGGGAGATAAGCGAGGAGAGGCAGAGAAAATGGGAAAAGAGGACCAGGGTGAGGTAGAGGCAGGTGAGAATGAGGATGAGCTAAAGTAGAGGTAGGGAAGGCCGGACATTGGGGGTGAAACAGTGACTCTAGTGGGCAGAAAATATAAGGAGCTAATGGGAAAATAGACACTTAGAAATTGGACCACCGGTCATGTGATAGGTCACGAGACCTGGGGGTCTACAAATTGGGAGACGCCCTGGGTGGAAGGGTGGCTGGGGCAGGCAACACCCTTAGAGTGAAAGCAGTAGGGGGGATGCAATTACCTTTAGAGCCCCAGGAGTCCCACGCTAGTGACCACTGGTCTGCGTGCTGAGTGAGGGCAGAGAGGGTTCCAGGGCAACCAAAGGGGGCAGAAAACAAAAGGCATGATTAGAATATAGTGGGACAGGGGGTCTGTAACAGGCCCCAGACTGTCTGGAAGAGACAGCCACTGCGCATGCATGAACTCTGACTGGAGTACTGCAACAATGGAGGCCTTCAGGGATCTGTGTTAGAATGCTACCATTGAGCGGTAGGCCTGTCTAGGATCCTGGGCGAATTACAAACTCGCAGAAACAGTACTGAAATCAACACCAGGAATCAGGCATGTGCAAATATCAAACTGAGCTAAGCTAAAACTAAAGCTGAGTAACACAGTACAGGGTGCATTAGCTGAGAGCTACAATACAGGCACGTTCTGAGAATACCTAACCCTAGCTAGCATGTCAAACAGTGCAAAACACACGTAAATGCTACAAATCAAGTCCATTAAAGCTCCAGTGAAAACTGCTGTGATGTCCCAGTGATTGCATTCCAGATAGCAGCCAAAAAAAACAATCAGGCAAAGTCGAGGGTCAGAAATGGTTGAAAACACCCCGCAGAGTGAGAGCTGTAGTGGGATGCAATTATCTTTAGAGCCCCAGGAGTCCCACGTTAGTGACCGCTGGCTGTGTGCTGAGTGAGGTCAGGGAAGGTTCCAGGGCAGCTTTACAGCCCCAGGAGTCCCACGCTAGCGACCGCTGGCTGTGTGCTGAGTGCTGAGTGAGGGCAGGGAGGGTTCCAGGGCAGACTTTAGAGCCCCAGGAGTCCCATGCTAGCGACTGCTGGCAGTGTGCTGAGTGAGGGCAGGGAAGGTTCCAGGGCAGCTTTACAGCCCCAGGGGTCCCATGCTAGCGACTGCTGCTGTGTCTGGGTGACTGGAGGCCATAGGTCTAGGAAAGAAGGTGTTGAAGCACTGCCACGCTGAAGTCTGCCCTTCCTTGAGAGGCGGTAGCCAGACTGAAATGCTTGGGGAAAAGATGAACAGTACTCCCAAGGGTCAGCAGCACAGAAACATAGCAGCTGCCACATGCCTGAAAACAGCCAACAGAAATGGCTATGTCTCTAAAGGAAAGGCTACAAACCACCCTAGGAAGATCCTTACTGTACTTCCCATAACAAAAGTTAATACAGTTGGCCAACCATGTGGATGTGCACTGTTTAGAAACTGGAATATCCAGCTGGCCCAGTGGCGCTGAGGGGTTAAGGCGATTGAAGCACCTCGCGCCATGCTGGCGACCCAGGTTCGGGAGCAGAGGAGGGGAGGGATTGAGCATCCGACGGACAGCTCTCCCTCCCCGGGGAGGGTGCAGGGCTTTGCGTCGCTCCAGTGTGACCTCTGGTGATTGTCAGAGGAAGCCTGGTACCAGCGTCGCAGCCGTATGGCACCAGGGGCAGAGCTCGGCGGATGCTGGCCGTCATTGCACGTCCGAGCTCCGTGGGGGGAGGGCGGGGAATAATCAATGTAAGAAAAAAAAAACTCCCACTGATAGGCGATGGCTGGGTCTGGGAGAAGTGGCCCCATGCCTAATGCCGGGCCTCCTTGAAGCACTCCCTGGGGTCCTCCCAGAAGCAAGTTTCACACCAGCATTCTAAGTAGAGTGCCAGAGGAGTGGTGGTCCTTCCCTGGGGACTCAGAGCCGGGGGTTAGGGTGGCGCTGTGAAAGGGGAGGAAGCCAGCACCGAGGAAGTGCAACAGGGGCTTCAGGCGGGCGGGCAGAGCCGCAAGGCTGCAGTCCACACTGAGAGAGGTCAGTGGAATCTGTGGGGCGATAAAAGAATTGGGGAAAAAAAAGAAACTGGAATGCCATCTTCCCAGGAGCGAAGGACAAAAGGCAGGACTTCCTGCAGTCCTTGATATGGTGTGTATAGTAACGAAGGATTCAGGCACATCTAAGCTATGAAACAATGCTTCCCTGGATTAGCATGCTCTGGATAATAAACAGGCAGGTGTATGGTTTGATTTAAACTCAGACACCACCAAGGGTAGAAACTTAGGTTGTACGCAAGACACTCTGTCTTTGTGGAAAATCAAATAAGGCTGCTCATACATGAGCCTGCAGCTCTGAAATCCTTCAAGCAGAAGTAACAGCAACCAAAAAATAATGCTTTCCACAACTGAAAGTGTAACCCTCAAGTCATGGCTGGCTCAAAAGGAGTCAAAGTAAGTTTGTCTACCACAAGATGCAGGTCCCAAGGCTGGACTGGATTGCTGACGGGAAGCTTCAGATGAAGAATGTCTCTGTAGAAAGTATGGGACACCTCCATTTGTGCCACCGTATGGCCCTCAACTGGCACCTGGAAGGCTGAAATGTCTGACCGGTGCACCCTAAGGGAGGACTATGGCGGGCCAGAATCTGAGAGGGACAGCAAATGCACCAGAAGCTGGTTCACTGAACAAATGAAAGGGTCCAACTGATGGGATGCCACCCATAGAGCAAAGTACTTCCACTTCATAGAATAAGTGGCCTCAGTGTAGGGCTGCCTAGCAGCCACCAGACATCGCCACACTCTGGGGACAAGGCTCCAACCAAGGTCAGCAGCTCCCACTCATGTATTCAAGACTGCAACCAGCAGAGCCTGTCCGCCAGGATGGTTTTCACACCTGGAACATGTACAACCAACAGTTCTAGGCCAATTTCTTCAGCCCAGCACCAGACCCTCATCGCTTCCCAACACAGAGGATACAAGTGAGTCCCCCCTTGCTTGTTGATATAGTGTACTACACTTATGTTGGCCATCTGCACCAGCACAGAACCTGGGGACAGAGTGGCCTGGAAGGCTTGTAAAGCCTACAGGACGTCCCGCATTTCTAGGGCGTTGATGTGAAGGGCAGCCTCCACTGTGGACCACAGCCCCCGAGTTTGGTGAGGCCCCAAATGGGCCCCCCACCAAGTCCAAGCCCAAGGCAACTATGGGGAGGATCGTCTGAGGGGAAGGAATTAAGAAGGGAACCCCGCTCAACAGGATGCTAGGGGCATGTTTTGCCATTTGATTTTGTACATACACTTGTTTGCTGCATGAAAAGGACTTACAAAGTAAAGCAAAGTTTAGCTTACTTAATATCTGGACATTCCTTTTATTTCATGTAGCACGTTAAATCCCATTGTGCGCACCATCTTTTGGAACCTGAGCTAGAGGTTCCGCTCTCAATTGCTGAAGCAGAAGAAACCACACTTGGAGAGGCCAATAAGGAGCTATGATGATCATGCAAGGTCCTTCTTGCTGTAGTTTCAGAAGCACCCTCTGCAACAGTGGAAAGGGAGGGAAGGCATAAAAGAACCTCCCTGTCCAGCAGAGAGACAGAGCGTCTCACCAGAAACACCACGCCTGGGAACGAGCGAGCAGAAACTGGTAGTTTGTATTGGATGGGGAGGCAACAGATCGAGATCTGGGTGACCTCATCAATTGAAGATGTCTTCACCACTGACTACTCCAGTTCCCACTCACTGGCCCTTGCCCGAGTGCAGCTGAGGGTGTCCGCCGGACATTCTGAACACCCGTACATGCACTGCTATGAGCTGCAGGCTGTGCTGTCTCGCCCAATGCCACACGCATCGCTTCCCTGCACAGTGGATATGACCATGTATCTCCCTGTTTGTTCAGGTACCAGACCACACATGTTGTCCATCTGTACCAGTAAGGGCCCAGGAAGAAGTAGGTGCTGAAAAGCCAGAAGGTCATACAGTACAGCCCACATTTCCTGCACACTGATGTGCAGAGATAGCTCCTGCTGAGACCAGGATCCCTATGTCCAGTGGTCGCCCAGATGGATGCCCCAGCCCTGACCGGAAGCATCCATAGTCAGGGTCTGAGCTGGAGGGAACATCTGAAAGGAACCCTCTGGTGAGCTTGGACAGATCCTGCCACCATAGGAAATCCTGATGCATGGGACTGGACACCAGAATCCCTAGATCCAGACTGTCTGATTTCTGGTCCCACTGGACCCGATAAGTCCACTGCATAATCTGCATGTGGAGTCTGGCTATAGGGACAGTGGAATAGCCACTGCCATCAGGCCCAGAAGGTAAAAGACTGAATAGGCCGAGGTCCATTGGCTGGCTGCCACTTGATAGCCTGCTGACGCAAGGTTTCACCGGTCCAAAGGGAGGGAAGCTTGACCCTGAGAAGTATCCAGCACCATCCCAATAAACTAGAGGTATTGTGAAGGAACAAGATGAGATATGGGGTAATTTACCGTGATCCCCACTTGGCCTGAATAGATTCAAGGAGGCCACCAATCAGTCCCTCGACAGTGCTGACAGGAGCCCATCGTCGAGGTATGGGAAGACATAAATTCCCTGGTGACATACAGATGCCGCCACCATTGCTAGGCACTTGGTAAACACTCTGGGTGCTGAGGAGATGCCAAAGGGGAGTGCTTTGAACTGGAAGTGTTCCCCCTGGAAAATAAAACACAGGAAGCAGCAGTGGGAGGGAAAAATCCGGATATGCAAATATGCATCCTGCATATCCAGGGCACAAAGCCAATGACCCTGGTGCAGAAGAGGCAGCAGACTTGGTAGGGTCAGCAGGTGAAACCTCTTGTACTCTGCGTACAGGTTTAGTATGCTGAGGTCAAGACTGGATGGAGGTCCCTGTTCTTTTGGGACCAGGAAGAAGTGGAGTAATATCCTTTTCTTCCTGGATCCAAGGAACAGACAGTATAGCTGATTTTGTCAGAAGAGCCTGGCCTTCCTATGAGAGGAATGTAGCCTATTGTGTAGTGAGAGAAACCCGGAGGATTTCTTGGAGGTCTTGTTGCAATTCGATGGTGGCCTTGATCGATGAGCTGAAGGACCCATGTGTCTGAAGTGATCACCTCCCACCCGGTCAGGTGGTTGACAATCTGCCCCTACTGGTTCCTCCAGAGCTGGTGGCAGAGGCTGGGGGCCCTGCCACAAGTCAGGAGGCAAAGTTGGGTGGAGGGCGCCGTCCGATCAGCCCTTTGGGACTTGGCTGGGGGTGGCATTCCTCACGACAGGGCCTGACATTTGTTCTCATGTCAGACTCGCTGTTGCCTATTCTGGTGCTGTTGTGGGTGATGAAATGGCTGTTTAGGCTTGGTATTGGAGGCGATACATGGACTGGATAGAACACAGTGCCTTGCCACTCTCCTGGAGCTCATGATTATGTCATGGCGTGTGAAAGGACTGGTCCCCTGAAAGGGCATCCTGGCTGGCCGACAGGACATCTTGGGCCAATCCAGAAACCCTCAGCCAGGACTACCGGCGCATGCTGATAGCCATGGCGGTACTCCAGGTAGTGGTGTCTATCGCATCGTATGTCGCTCTGAGGGAATGACAGCAGGAGATTTCTGCAGTCCTGACAGTCTGGGAAATTATGGTTTTAGCCTTGGAATCAGGCAAAGCCTCAAATTCTGATCTGTCCCAGGATAGAGTTCTGGTGTACAATCATGTGTGCCACATAGTTCAAAGCTCTGAGGGCTAGAGTGGGGGAGGAATAAACTTTGCATCCAAACTGGTCAATCTGCTGTGACTCCTTGTCTGGAGGAGAGGTGTTCATGTGTTTAAGCTTAGCCGTACGGTCATGGGCTCCATTAATGTCCACTGAGTCTGCTTTAGGGTAAGAAATAAGGTGGTCTTTACCCTTGGGGGCTCGATGCATCTATCAGCTTTCTTGGCGACTGTAGCCCGATGAAGGCTGCTACCACACTGTGGAGGCCAGGTCCTCATGTGGTCCAATCCATGGAGAAATGAGCAGAAGGGACAGCTTGGGCATATCCAGGTGTTCTGCCAACTTCTTGCATTGGGAATCCTGATCCTCTGACTTCCACCCATTTGCCTCCTGAATCTTCCAAGTATCTCAGTAAGGAGGGTCCTCGGAGGGACTTGGAAGACTCTTTGGTCTTTGGATTCACCAGAGGGGGTCTCAAAACCCGAGGCGGTGAAGTCTGCAGTGTCTGAGTCAGACAATGGGCTTCCATCTGGAGGCAGAGCCCGTGGGAGTGGGATCTCCTGCAGCGAGACTGCGAGTCCACTGCTGACACCAGCTACCATGGTAGGACATGAGGTCTGTCCCGAGGTGGAGAGGCGAGACTCCACTGGAGAGGGAGATCTCGGTGTACAGTTCATGCAGGCCAGTGTAGAAGCTGCAGCCGGTTGCCACTGGTCCAATTCTGAGACCAACTGCATCCTGGATTTGGACCACCAAGACAGTAATGCCTCCTTAAAATCCACCTGAGGCTGAGGTGGTGGAGGGGCAGAGGAGGAGGAGGGAGCTGATAGACAGGCAGGTATACTGGAAAGGTAAACCCCACACTGTATAGCCCAGCATCAGGTAATGGTAGCCCAGCGCCCATAGGATGAATAGTCGTCCATCGGATACCTGGCATGGGGTATCCTGGTGAGTGATACCATATCGGCAGGTACCCTGGGCGAATGATAGTGAGGCGCAGGGTAGCCTGGTGTTGGGAGGCCCAGCAAAGGCCTGACAGCAGAGTTGAGAGACCAGTTGAGGCCCTGATGGTTGGGAACCCAGTGTTGGACCCAACAGAGGAGCCAAAGGTCCTATCAAGGGTCCTGACGGTGGGTAGCTAGGCATGAGGCCCCAGAAAGGGGCTTGAAGGACCTAATGGGGGCCCTGACAGAGGGTTAGAAGGGCCTAATAATGTCAGGGTCTGACACTGGAATGTCTGGAGGAGGGTCCCACCAGAGTCTGGGATGGAGGAGCTGGCCCAGATGGGGGAACCTGCAGTGCAAGGGACACCGGCTCCCAAGGGAGGTCTGGCATCAGACCTTCGGTTCTCCACCAGGGTTGTGTTTGGTGGACACTCTCCAACTCCGGCTGTGAGTGTGCAGAAGAGCCAGGAGACTCACCAGGCAGTTGGCTAAGGAGGATCCCGAGAGGAGAACCCTCTGAGGAAGGCTGTGACTGGAGTAGCAGTGTGCACTAATCCAGAGGATTAGTGCCGGGCCTGTTATCAGAGCCAGATAGAAGTGCAGTGGCTGTGCAGATGCCAGAGTAGCTGGAGTGTGACTCAGCTGGGGCCGGGCATTTGTCAGAGGGGCTGATGACCGACTCATTGGCCACGCCACCAGACATAGGCCCCACGGTTTTGAGGGTCCTAAGGGCAGTGGAGCTCTCCGATGGATCGGAGGCACCCGTCTGAACTGAGACCAGCTCAGGTGGTGGGACTAAGGGCTGCTCCTCACAAGGAGGGGCAGGCTTGGTTGGAGGAGTGGTATCCATGGCAGTGGGAGGTCACTTGTCGATACAGCTCCCAAGGACACTGGGTGGAAGGAGACCGATCAGTCCCAGTGCTTTCTTTGTCCTTCTTTTCTTATGGGATTCAAGAACCCTTGGAGAGGAGGATGATCCTCACAGCTTCTGCAGCTCCTTCTCCATGGAATCCATCCTTGGTTTAAGAACTTGGGCTTCCAGGACCTGCTGGCAGCATTTCCATGTGGCCTGGTTGAAATTCTGGCAGGCCTCACAGTCCTCAGTCTTGTGCTCTAGTCCCAGGAGAGGAGGCAGAGGAATGGCTGTCCTTATGAGGAAGCCAAGTGCCACAGGAATCACACTTATTCTTATGTGACTCAGAAGGCATCAGAGAAGACATGCACAAAAAGTAATACTTGCAACAATTTACAGAAAGAAATAAAAGCGATGAAATACTCATCTGAAAATGGCGGTCGACTGAAGCAGCGTTCTCCGTGGGGTCCGATGTGGCAGATCGGCGGCGGCGAGAACTGGAGGGTGGGCATGGCGACCACCCACTATATCAGGTCACACTGACATCCGTCTGTGATGTTGGGTGGCGGTCTCGCCTGTGAGACTGCTAGCTAAAGCTCATGTGGTCCTAGTGCCTGGGCGGCTCTAGTCCTAATGGTTATTACCTACTACAAGAGCCCTCTCAAAGTAAGATCTGGTATAATTCAAACTTGCATGCACTTAAAAATGATAGAGACAAGAAATGGCATAGGCAAAGACCTCACATTTAAATAAAGGCTAGGACTTATATAGGCAGGCCTGTAATTAATAGACACATGAAATAGGAATGGCTAAACAAAATCATTTTAATCTAAACTGGATAGTAACATAAAGCACAATCCTAGAACTTTGTGGAATATCATGACAGAATTGATGGGCAGAAAAATAATACATTAGCAAATAAATTTAAAATAACTGGACAAATGGAGCCACAGAGCAATACGGTAGTGAACACTTTCAATAATTACTTTGTAGAGATGGGAACGGAAACCTTAAAATGAAATATCACCATTTTATCTTCTGGTGATGGGGAAGGTACGCAGTCTGAGGGTGACATACAGGGACCAGCAATACAAAAGGTTTTTCAGATTAATATAACCTAAGTGCATGGAGTAAGAGAAGAATTATTAAAATTAACATTACTAAAGTCAAGGTTTGGATAAAATTCTCTCAAGAAATTAAAATATGCTGCTCCCTGTATCGCATACCCTCATATGTATATCTTGAAAATATCCCTTAGATCTGGTGATTTTCTGGAAGGTTGCTAATGTAATTCAATTTTTAAGTCAGGATCTAATCAAGACATAAGCAATTACTGACCAATTTTCTTTCTTCCACAAGTATCTAAAGTATTTCAAAAGCTTGTGTCTGGACAACTGAAAAAATATCTGGAATTAAACAGTAAATTAAATGAGTATCAATCAGGCTTTAGAACCTTACACGGTACTCAGTCAGCATTAACTACGTTTGTGAGTGACCTGCAATATAGTCTTGACAGGAAAATGTCAGTGGGCACTTTATATATAGAGCTATCAAAAGCCTTTGACTCACTAAATCATGATATACTTTTAATTAAGCTGAAGAAACTGCATCTGACGGGAATTAACTTAGATGGGTTAAAACATATTTGAAAGGGCATAGACAATTAGTAGAAATATGGTCTTTAAACTATCCCAGCCCTATCAAGACAGGCATCCTCAGGGATCTATACTTGGCCCTCTGCTGTTCAGCATATACGTTAATGACCTACAGTTTACAGATTCAGAAATTAAATATCATTTGTATACAGACGATAACGTGATTTATGTGGAGGGTCACTCCACTGAATATATACAAACTAAACTACAGAATGCTTCTGAACAGCAACTCGTCTTCAAGAAACATATATTCATACTTTAATGATAAAAAGACTCAGTCCATACTTTTTAGCAGAAACCCCAAAACTTAATAACAATGTTTCCTTAGAGATGCAGATCTTGGACGGAAAAAATATACAAGTTACAAAGTATAAATACTTAGGCCTTTGGCTAGACAATATGTTAAAATGGAATGTACATGCTGACACTACACTGAATAACATTAGTAAAAAACTAGGAATCCTTTATAGTTTGAAAAATCATATGTCAACTGAAGTACACCTGAGAATTATTAATACTATGATTTTTCTGGACCTGGACTATGGGATGTCCTGTATACTGGGGCACCGGGATGGATAATAGACTAGCGTGCTTCGCCCTCAATGCCCCTCAAAGGACACATCATTGTGATTTATACAATGCTTTGAATTGGTTGAGTTTACAGGATTGGGGAAATATGTGCTTCTGATGTTTATGTTTAAAATATGGAAAGGCCATTTTCCTAAATATATCCTGGATTTGTTTAAAATAAGAACTGTCGAGAAGGTCTGAGATCCGCACAAGGCCATAAATATAGTATCCCAAATTGTAAGCTAGGGGTGGGAAGGTCCTCGGTTCCTTACAGAGGCACAGTATTATGGAACTCCATACAAGTAGGATTACGGAGGATTAAATCTATCCTTAGACGAAACTATCTACAATATTGGTTTACTAATCAGATGTCTGTACCTCTGCCCTGTTGTTTCGTTGGAGTCACTTGAATGAAGAAACATGACACCTCATGATACTTTGACCCATGCTTATATTTTGTGTGAGTTTTGCAACTATTATTGTGATTTATACTGTTTATATTGTACAGTAACTATAGTGTACTCTGAGGGACCTCACTGGAAATGAGCTATGCTCAACTGAGTTGTTGTCACCATTCAAATTGAATCCGATGAATAAAAAGTTATACTACTAATTATTTATTTTATCGATTCGAAGCTCACCAGGAAGGCATGCTGAGTAGTACTGCTCGCTTCCAGATGCGTCCTGGGGATTTATTTATTTATTTAAGTATTACTACTACTACTACTACTGCGCCTTGAACAACCAGTCATCCAGGTCAGGGAAGATGTACAGCCCCTCCCTCCTGAGGGCAACTGCTACCACCACCTGAGGCACAGAAGACAAGCCAAAGGCAAGGCTCAGAACCTATAGGGCACCCCCAGGAACTGGAAACAGAGGTATTGTCTGTGGTGAGCATACACCTTGATATACAGGTAAGCATCCTGCGTGTCGAGGGAGCATAACCAATCTCTCTGGAGCAGCAGTGGCAGCAGGTCATGCAGTGTCACCATCCTGAACTGCATGTAATGGAGCTAGAAGTTCAGAAACCTAAGATCTAAAAAGGGCCATAAATCCCACTGTAGATTTGGGGACTATAAAAAAGTGGGAGTGGAACCCCCTGTTCCTCTGATCTGGTGGGACAGGTTCTATGGCCCTTTTCACAGCAAGTGTGAATTCCTCCAGAAGCACTGAGATGTGGACTGGAGGATAGCTTGAATGAACTGAATGTTGATCTGGAGGTCACCCAGGAGTTCTAGAGCATGGCCTTCCTCTATGAGCTGCAGGACCCAAACATCTATGGAGAACTTCCACCACCTGACTTGATGGAGGGAGAAGCAGCCCTCACCACCACCTCCAGCAGAACTGGAGGGTGGGCTGGCAAGGAGTCATGCTGAGGTAGCCCCTGTGGCAGAGAGGCAGCACCTTCTCTGGGGGTCTTCCCATTAACAGAGTGTAGGGATAGGGAGAGCCGCGCTTAACCCTTCAAGTGAGGGGAGAACCCAAAAGCCCCATACAGACAAGGGGGCAAGGAGAAGGAGGGATATTACCCCTTGCAGCTCACGCTTGCTCAAGTGCTGGGACCAAGGGTGTTGGGGGGGTGAAAGATCAGGAGCAAGTCTTGGGAGATGGTTCATAAGCATGAGAACGTAGTCTGTACCCAGAGTAACAGGGTCCCAGCATCGCTTTGAGGATCCACCACAGCAAGCAGAGGAAGGAAGTGTTCCTACCACCATCTCCTGGTGAAACAGTGCAACGGGTCATGGTAGGATGGAGCCAGTGAAGAGACCACCTTCCCCTCTGGAACTCTTAAATGCAGACCCCCACAGCTGCCGCAGAGCAGATCTCTGTACAAAAGGACAAGGTGGGGGCAGCTTTGAAACAGCTAGTGTCGATCCCGACCTCCCACAGCTTAGGAGAGATGCTAACTACGGTGACGCCAGATGGAACCCCCGAGAGGCTGGGGGCAGAGTTTAACTTTTTGGCTAGGAAAGACCCACTGAGAAGAGGCCAGCTCCCCGAAGCATGTTGGGTGCACAGGGAGGTAAAGCAACTTGCTCAAGGTCACACAATATGCCAGAGATGGGTATGGGATTCAAACCCAGTTCTCCAGGTTTGCAGCTCAGTGTTTATAACCACTACTCCAGACTGCCTTCCCCAACAGGGCCAAACCCACAATGGAAATGGAGGGGGAGGTCCCCGATATGGTCTGGTGGAACCTCCTGGTGGAGGATGTTAGCAAAATAGGACTGCCCTATCCCCCAGGTCCAGCATAGGATCTGACGACAGGTCCGGAGGACCCTGGGGCACAGTTTGCGGCTTCTCCTGGGGTAAAAAAGGGGGGACCCCAAAGGAAAAGAGGGGAAGGCCAGCAATGAAAGCCCTGACACCCTGTGCCGAGTCTGTTGGGGTGATCTCCCAAACCTGGGTAGGTGTATGGTGCAAGTAGCCCAGCTCCTGGGAAGGCACCAAAGGGCTCTAGGAAGAAAAGCCAGACCGCCAGAGGGACAGTTCAGGGAACAACTGGCTGGAGCCCCAGTGCAGAAAGGTGCCAACTGCACAGGCCCACAGGTGTGGGTGACAAGCATGATCCTCAATGCTGTGCCATTGCTCACAGGATGGCAGTCCCAGGGGACAGAGAACAGGACAGAGGCCTGAGGCACTCCCATCCAGACAGACTTCACAGAGCCTGGCCTTAGCAGGCCACACAGTGATGATGGCTGTGATGTGAACAGGCTGATGGGAAAAACAGAGGGGGAGGCCAAGAGCCTCCACCATCAAGCAAAGGCCATACAGCCCTCTCAAGCGACAAGGAGGAGGAATGACAATGGAGGAGTGCTAGGCATTGCCGGCACCAGAACTGAGCAGACCCCAGTGGTGGCCTGATGTTAGAAGAGGAGCCCTCTGACCCCCTGAAAGGCAGAGGGAGCCAAACGTTGATGGGGCAGGCACTGGTGCTGCTGCCACTGGTTCTGGACAAGATGGGACTGGCCAGGGTTGAAGCTCACTAAAACCCTGGCCACAAGGGTGGCAGAGGGGTAGAAGGAATGGAAGAGGCAGTGGCATCACCATACACAAGGCTGAATCTGCAGGGTAGTACAGGGGCCACACCGGGGCCTGGGCCAGCCAAGCTAGCAGAGAACACACCAGGAGACCCTACCAAAGTGGGACCTCAAAGATGTGGGTTCAGAACCCCACCAAAGCATCCTGCAGTGGGGAGGGGGGCGGCATCCAAGTAGAATCCGAAAGAGTGAAGGAGTGCCTGGAGGCAGAGTTCTTGTCCGGCTGGAAAAGTCTGGGTCACTTGTGAACAGAGGTGTCTTTCCACATCCAGGGTGAGCGGACTCATGCGAGTCAAGATGGGCCTGTGCCGGATACTGGATTTTGCAAAACAGACACACAGCTCCATGGGCTAGCAATGACGATCCATCCTCTGGCAGAGCCCACCAAAACCAACCACCGGACCGCCACCATGGGCCCCATTGTGAAGAAAGGCTCAGAAACCAAGGCCACAACCAAACGAAACACCAGACTGGTGACAGTAAAGGCAGCAGATGAGCACTAAAAACTGTGTTGTTTAAAAGAAAAATGAAGAAATCCATGACTGTGTTTGAAAGCTTCCATGTGATCCCTGGGGTCTGATGAGCACTGATCGACGGCGGGAAAAGAACTGAGGAGGGTCGGTACCACTCACGCTTATGTAGGGATGTCGACATCAGACGTCACTATGGGCAGCTCCTAGTTGTACTGCTTAGAAAAGTTTCCGTGTGGTCCTAGAGCCTGACGGCTTATGATCCATAGGTGTGACTTGATGAAAGAGATTTTCCTGATGAAGATGAAATCATTCCCTGGCCAATGGTCCCACACCCCACCCACACCCATGTCCGATGTGTTAATATGTATTCCCTGGTGTCCAATGGTCCAACCCACGACCTGCACCCATGCCTAATGTGTTAATAAGTATTCCCTGGTGCCCAGTGGCCCCTCCCCCATCAGCACTCATGCCCAATGTGGTAATATGTATTCCATAGTGTCCAGTGGTTCCTCTGACCAACCAACCACCCACCACACAGACATCATTTCCTTGGTGTCCAGTGTACCCTTGCCCCATCCTGATCCCCTGTACATTAAAGATAAACCACTGTACAATCGTTTTTTTTTTTTATTTAGTATTTTTTGGTGGTAGGGCTCTCCGCCAGGTATCTGCCCTGGTCACAGCCCCCGGACTTCCACCTACTATCACTGCTAGGTTCCCCGGTCACCCCCGGCTTTCCCTCTGAAGGGAGAGGCCGCGGAACTGGTCCCCAATCCAGTCCATGGAACAAGTATCTGGTTGGAGGATCCTAACAACAGCGGCTAATTGAAGCCCAGGGAGGGCTTCATAAAGGCAGAGGCCCCACCTGGATTTTTCCTGAATGGTTCCCCTGTGGAACCGGGTGCATGCAATGATGCAAGCCGAAGGAGAGCCCACAAGCATCAATGCACGCTCCCCTTGAAGCGTCCACACCCAGCTCCCCCCATGCTCTTGCCCGGCGCTGTGCACCCCAGCTTCCGCCAGGGGGCGATGAGATGCTGATGCTGTGCTTCCCCCCTCCTCAGAGAAAGAGAGCAGTCCTTCGGATGCTCAATCCTTCCCTTCCCTGCCGACCCCTGATGGCTCGCGTTCGCCTGAACACGGTCGCCGCGCGATGCGAAAAGGCCCAGTGCCTCAATCCTCAGCACCACTGGGCCGCACAACTGGCTGTTACAGTATGCGCTAATTGACAGCTCAGTTGGCAGCTGGCAGTGGTAAGGCGGAGAGCTGTGCCAGTCACAGACTCGGTCAGGATGGGGAAGCGGGGTGGTGGGGGCACTATCTGCCAGGGTGGGGAGTACACCAGACACCAGGAATGGTTTATCTTTAATATACAAGGGATTGGGATGAGGGAGGGATACACCAGACACCAGGGAAATGGTGTCTGTGTTGGGTGGGTGATAGGTGGGGGACTGACCATTGGACACCAGGGAATACTTATTAACACAACTGCAGGGATGAGTAGAGGGACCACTGGACACCAGGGAACACATATTACCACATCAAGCATAGATGCAGGTAGGGGTGGGGGTTTCGTTTATGAGGTGGCAACACAAGGGGGATTGGGCACCCCTTGTGTCAGTGTTATGTTTGTGGGGGTGTGTGGGGTGATAGGTGCTGAGATGGAGGGTTGAGCGGGAGGACAGTTACAGGGGCACCAGCAACAGACATCGATGGATGGTTTTCTGTGTTACAGCTGGTATCTGCAGAAGTGCGAGGCTCTTCCTGGATGTTTCTTCTTTTTTATTCATCTAAGTCAAATACTTAATTGCCATGTCATTTGTACATTAAGACACTCCAGTGTGTGCCATTTGATATAATTGTATTTCTCAGGTGCATTTAACCTAACAATGCACCTAAGGTGTGCGATTATGTAAGCATTAAGGATACTGGAGGCAGTATAGCGCAGTGGTCTAAGGCTCTGAGCTGCAAATCTGGTGACATCCAGCAGACCAGACCTGGGTTTGAATCCCACAGCTTCCACTTGCATACTGTGTGACCCTGAGCAAGTCACTTAACTTCCTTGTGCTCCCAGGTCACACCTGGAAACAAGCTCCGGCTTAGTGTGCCTTTCCTGGTTAAACAATTTCCCCTTTCCCATAAAGGAAGGCTCTACTAGGCAACTGATGCCGGTGGGGGGGCTGCAGCCTCGTGCCTCCACCAACCAGGCATTAATTGCCTAGTAGAGCCCAACTTTGGAGTGGATTAATGTGCTTGTAACATGGCAATCACTTACAAAAATTGATAGAAACCCTTGTTATTTTATAAAATTACACATAGACTGGTGTCCACAGTTCAAACGACTTTAATGTATTTTTGACAGCTGTAACATTTATTTATATTGCGAGTTGTATATTTTTCTTCATATTACAAATATTAGCATTTTCTAGGTAACTGTCTGTTACTAAGGAGGCAGTACAGCGCAGTGGTTCAAGGCTCTGAGCTGCAAACCTGGAAACCTGGGTTTGAATCCCACAGCCCCGACTTGCATATTGCCCGACCCTGAGCAAGTCTCTTAACTTCCTTGTGCTCCCAGGTCACATGTAAACAAGCTTCAGCTTAGTATGTCTCCTGGTTAAAAAAAACTAACAATGTCAAAATTAAATTAACATCAACAATTATTTCAACACTACTCATAAAGATTGCTCGCACAGTGTCACAGCAGTCTCAAATTGCTCATTTACATATTGCGGCGGCGGAAAGGCAGAAAGCACAGAGCTGGATAAACACCGTACTTATGACTGCAACAGACAGTAAAACAGGTAAACAGTTTATTGCTTTAGGAGCACATTAAAAATATTTATGCCTGCAACAGGCTATTACGGGAACGTTATTTATGTCTGAAACGGACTTGGTGCGACTGTCAGAGTACCGTGGGCAGATGGGACTCAACATGTGCAGACAGATAATCTGATGGCAATTTCGATGTGGCTAAGAAGAGTACATTATGAAGCGGGCATTACTAGGGAATTAATGCTGGCTTCATTTTATGTCGTGTTGTGTTTCAGCCAATGTAAATACTGTATTTTAGTATGATATTATTGCCATGTTACAAACAGAGAATAATGCCTGTGCAGATGTGTGTTATGAGGATTTTTCATACACCTAAGTTGTGTGATAATCCATAAATACCAAGAGCGAAGCTCGAGGGGTTTATGAGATCATCACACACCAAGTGTGTGTGTAAAATCCTCATAAAACAAATTTTGCACAGGCATTATTTTTTATAATAACGGGTGCAAGGTTTCAACAGGGAGAAAACCTGTAAGCTGCATTTGTGTGAGCAAACGTCCCTGAGCAGCTGCCGTACTCACACAAATAAAGTAAAATGAGAGTGCGAGGAGGAAATCGCTATAATAACCCGCTATCGAGTTATTACGGAATTCTGCGGGTTATTATGACATTTTATCAGGAATGCTTTTCCAGTTTGTATAAGGGGTCACCAGTTATCATATCAACACAATACATCCTGTGATGCCTTATTGCTTACTAAACAGTCTTCCTACTCGCGTTATATTACAATGTAATGTACAGTACAGTATTTGACAAAGTGTGAACTTGTGATGGGTGGGAATTCTTTCCTGATTTTCAGAGAAAGGAGTCACCACCACCACCACCACCACCTCCTTCTTAGTGGCCTTGTAAGTTAGGAGTGCCAAAATGTCTTCTCCTGTTTCCATTTTAAAAGAAAACACACTTGGTAGCAGCCAGCCCATCATGAAACACTACTTGTCAACCCTTTTGTATACTGTGTGACCCTGAGCAAGTCACTTAACTTTCTTGTGCTCCCAGGTCACACCTGTAAACGAGCTTTCAGCTTAATGTGTCTCCCTGGTTAAAATAAACAAACTTTTGTTTCACTTTCCTTAAGTAGATAGTAAAAACTGGCACAGTCTTTGGGTTTATGGGCCTGATAATTTACTAACAGCAATGTAATCTGTTGCCTGTAGATGCAAGTAGTGTTGCCTGGGAGATAAACTAAACGTAGCTAAAGTTTAACTACATTCTAAGTACTAAGACAAGTTTTTCAGTACAACTAAATACAACAAGCTTGACTTGACTTACCCATAGCCAAAGAAATCACTGAACTCCGACAGAGTCTGTGTGCAAGTTCTCTTTCCACAGGCTTGGGACCTGTCAGGACCAGCATGGGGTAAGGGGTATCCAGGTTAGGCAAAGTGCTAGAAAAGCAAATGAGATCACTGCAATAACAAAAATAAGGACAATTTTCTTTTGCAAACTTGCACCAATCTCTTTGTAAGCAACAACTTTATCATTTACAGTGGAATTACAGTAAAACTACAGCATCTCCATGGAAGTAGTATAGCACAGTGGGTTAAGGCTCTAAGCTGCAGATCCGGAGACCTGGGTTTGAATCCCACAGCCGCCTAGGTGCATACTGTGTGATCCTGAGCAAGCCACTTAACTTCCTTGAGCTCCCAGGTCGCATCTGGAAACAAGCTTCGGCTTAGTGTTCTAATAGAAACATAGAATTTGACGGCAGATAAGGACCGCTTGGCCCACCCAGTCTGCCCATTTCCCTACCTACTGGATAAGCTGCAGATCCTAGTTAACCAGCAGCCTACTTCTTCTTATCCCCACCCCCTAGAATTGCCTTATGACTGTCCCATGCATGCTTGAATTCCACCACTGATTTTGACTCCACAACCTCCTCTGGAAGGCCGTTCCATGCATCCACAACCCTCTCTGTGAAAAAATACTTCCTTAAATTACCTCTGAGCCGCCCCCTATCTTCAAATTGTGCCCTCTTGTTCTTGCACACCTCTTTTTTTTGAAAGATGCTACCCTCTTGGACTTTGTTGATTCCCTTGAGGTACTTGAAAGTTTCTATCATGTCCCCCCTCTCCCTCCTTTCCTCGAGGCTATACATATTAAGCTCCTTAAGTCTCTCTTCATATGTCTTCCGGTGCAGACCCTGCACCATTTTAGTTGCCCTCCTCTGGACAGCTTCCATCCTGTCTATGTCTTTGCGGAGATTGGGTCTCCAGAACTGCACACAGTACTCCAGATGGGGTCTCACCAGCTGTCTGTACAGAGGGATAATAACTTCCTGTTTTCTACTGGTGATGCCTCTCCCTATGCATCCCAGTAACCCCCAGCCCTCCTTGCTGCCCTCTCACATTGCTTGCCCACCTTTAGGTCATCTGATATGACTACCCCAGGTCCCTTTCCATTTTGTTGTTGTTAGTATCTCACCCCCCATTGTGTACTCTTCCCCTGGGTTTTTGTTTCCCAGGTGCATTACCTTGCACTTCTTAGCATTGAATCTAAGCTGCCATACATTTGACCATTCCTCTAACCTTGCCAAGTCCCTTCTCATCCTTTCCACCCAACCCTGTGCATCAACTCTGTTGCAGATCTTAGTGTCATCTGCAAAGAGACATACTTTTCCTTCCAGTCCTTCCGCAATGTCGCTTATAAAGACATTGAAGAGGACCAGTCTTAATACTGAACCCTGCGGTACCCCACTAGTAACCCCTCCTTTCTTCTGGGTGGACTCCATTTACTATTACTCTCTGTGTCCTATTCTCCAGCCAATTCTTTACCCAGGCTGTCATCTTGGGACCCACTCCCAGGCTGGCTAACTTGTATATTAATCTTTTGTGTGGGACTGTGTCAAATGCCTTGCTAAAGTCTAGGTAGGCCATGTCCACAGCCCTTCCCTGATCTACTACTTTGGTCACCAGTCAAAGAAATCTATCAGATTTGTCTGGCATGACCTTCCCGCTGTGAATCCATGCTGCCTAGGGTCCGTGCTCCTCTGGCCTCTAGATGCCACCTCTTCCTTCAAGCGATTCCATCATTTTCCCTATCACTGAGGTTAAACTAACAGGTCTGTAGTTTCCTGCTTCTGCCTTGCTCCCACTTTTGTGAAGGGAATCACATCTGCCCTCCTCCAGTCCTTGGGTACCACCCCATCCTCCCATGATTTGTTAAAAGGGTAGTCAGTGGTGTCACTAGTTCTACCCTTAGTTCTTGTAGATTCTGGGATGAATCTCATCAGGCCCCATTGCTCTGTCCACCTTCAGTTTAAAGAGTTCTTTCAGAACCCTTTCTTCTGTAAATGGGCTGGTATCAACTTGTATCCAGAGTGTTACTACTGTTTGTTTTATGTACCTCCTCTCTTCATTTGTAAATACTGAGCAAAATATTTGTTTAGTATCTCTGCCTTTTCACAGTCCCCTGCCCACCCTCCCTCCCTTTATTAAGCCTCACTATCCTTCCTTGGTCTTCCTTTGCTCCTGATGTACCTATAAAGGTTTTATCCCCTTCTTAACTGAGTTGGCTATCTTTTCTCGGTTTGGGCCTTTGCTGTTCTGACTGCCTTCCCAGCCTCCTTTTGCTTTAACTGATACAGTTCTCTGTCCTGCTCCTTCTAGTTCCTTGTACTTCCTGAATGCTTTCTTTTCTCTTGAACCTTCACTGCCACTTCCTTTGAGAACCATAGTGGTTTCTTACATCGTCTTGTTTTGTTTATTTGCTTCACACAAAGGCTCGTTACCTCTGTGATGGCAGTTTTTATTATTCCCCATTGTTCTTCCACCCCTCCTTCCTGCCCATTTGCTAGTGTATTCCTTAGGCACTCACCCATTTTGGCAAAGTCAGCCATCCTAAAGTCCAGTACTTTTGTCTTTGTATGGCTTGACTCTATTGCTGTGTTTATTGTGAACCATACTGTTCGATGGTCGCTAGTTCCCAGATGGCTACCCACTTCTACATCTGTCTACTCCTGGTTAAACAATGTTCCCTATCCCTTTCCTATGGGGTCTCCAGTACCCACTCTTGTCCTTAGTATTTCACAACATGCTGATATATCACCTCTCCTGTGATTTAAAAACCCATTAAAACGTGGAGCATACATTTCATTCGAGGCAGCCTATGACTGCCACAGTCTAATAAAACCCAACAGAACTCTATGATCACAGAACAAAAGATAGAAACTAAGAAATGTTACTTACTTGTAACTGTGTATGGTATTCATCCATACCTATAAACGCAGAATCCCAGCTCAAGAAGCTGGCTCCCAACTTCATGCACCATGGCATCCTCCAAATGTCATATCTTTACCTAAAGAAGGTTGGGGAGGAGGATCTTCTGGTAGTCTGAGACCTAACCCCCCAAACAACATAGCACATATCAAGGAGGACTGGTGGGTTGTGCATGAAGGAATACTACTAGCAGAACCAGAGTTGCAAGTAAGTAAAGGTTACTTACCTGTACCATAGTTCAACTGCTGGTAACCTCTAGGCTATACTGCACCGGGCTGGCTGTATAGCCTAAAGATTAGAGGAACGAGGTGTGAATGAGCTTGGTACATCCAGTAAACCAGACCTGAGTTTGATTCTCACAACCTCCACTTGCATACTGTGTGACTGAGCAAGTCATTTAACTCCCAGTGCTCCCAGGTTGCCCCTGAAAACAGGGCACCTGTGCCTAGTAGGGCCTTACCCGTTACCAAAGACTAAAATAAATAAAAATTCACTTCATTATAGATCAAGGAGTGCACCTGACCAATCAGAATGATCATTTCCTCTGCACGTGAGACACTCATTCTGTGAAGAGTGCCTCAAGCACAGATGCCTAGAAATGGGTACATTCTGGGACAGTTTAAAAAAAAATAATACATTATTGATCAAGCTGATCGATAATGTGTCAATATCACTGTGGAGATCACTGATATGGTTGTAAGAGTGGTCTCACATTCTTAGGGAATCAGAATTGCTCACCTTTGGTTCGGAGTTCTCATACCCTATGAGTGCCCATGAGACTACTCTTTAAACTGTAAGAGTGTTCTCCATGGAGGTCTTAACATACACATCCACATTATGGTAGTTTCACTGAGTGTACTCAGGATCTGGACGTTCTCCAACCTTGACTCTTCTTACCATCAAATCAGGAGCCATCTGGTCTTTACCCCCACTGCTCTAAAATCTGGACCCTGGAAAACAGACGCTGAAGAGCAAGCCTGGCTAGGAAAGGTTGGGCCAATGTTGTGCACATGAACTTAATACCAACAGCAGAACTACAGTAACAGGAAAAGTGACCTCTGCTTCTAATTGCCTGGATTCAATTCACTATCTGCACCATGGCAGACTTTCTACAGTACTCCAGGAGGAGGGTACTAGGAATGTACCCTTTTTAGATACCAACTATTACAAATGTGAAACTGCCTGACACTGTGATACATCCTGAATGTTGTCTGTAACCACCCAAGCTCACTATGCTGTACTTATTTGTATTTCTGCTGTGTTCTGTACCCGGTGTTATCATTTGTTACCCCTGCCCCTGGGTCACACCTGGAAATGAGCCTTGGCTCAGTGTGCCTTTCCTGGTAACCAAAAATTTTAAATAAATAAAAAATAACATTTTAAGCTAGGAAATGGAGTACTGAGTCCAAAAGCTGTACTGCAACAGCTCAGCAGATCAATGCTGGGGATGGGGATAAACTTCAGGACTTGAACAAGCTGGGAAATTGGACTCCTGTTACTTCAGATCTAATGTAGCCAAATGCAAGGCACTACTCTTGGGAATGAAAAACAGAGGTAGAGCATACACACTGTGTGGGGCCTCTTGCTGCAGTCAAGGAGAAAAAGGACTTTGGGGTCATAATAGTGTAACCCCCTACAAATGGGGGGCACTAAAAAGCCTCCTTAGGTGAGCCCTGCTGCCCTCTGCCAGGCTGGTGTCCTGCATTTCAGTTGTCTTTAAAAATAACTGCATGAGAGTGCCTAATGCCTCCATGTACTGTCGCTTTAAGAGCTGCCTAACTGCAGTACAATGAATTTAAAATGGGGGGGGGTCTGTGTGTTTCCCTGCTCGAGTCCCGCCTGGGCCACTGAGTAAACGCTCCATTTCTGCCGTCGCTATATGCGCAGAGGGAGCTCTTTCAAAAGATGTAATTGTTTGTTGGTAATTTGTTAGAGTGATATTGAAAATACAGTTTGTCTAACCTGCTTTCCCTTCAGCAAGGACTGTGTAGTGTAGTTCTTTCATTTTAGTCCCAGACTGCTGAAATGGACCAATCAATGGGGGGGTCCTTAAAATGGAACCTGCTGGCAAATCAAAACTTGGACTCTCAAGTGGAGCCAGCCACAAGGGGATTGTATGAAGAGAGCCTCAGGGAAATGTAGTTTAGACCTTAGCGTCTTTTTTCACCAATAGAGGGAGCCTGTTGTGACTGACAAGGAGAATCAGCCAACTGAAGTCTTTGGATTTGGGAAATGCCAGACTGCCCGCTGAGACAGTCAGTCTGAGAATGGAGCTGGAACAGTGAGCAGCTCGTGGGGCTGCTGCCCATGGGGCAGCACGGGAACCGCGTGGAAGGCCTGGAAATGGCCTGACTGTCTTCAGCTCTCCTGGAGGGGGAGGAAAGGACTGTGTTTTCTTGGACCAAGTCTCCAAATTTTGTGGAAAAAAGGAAAGCAGCAGTTGTGGCCGGATTCATGGGCACCATGTGTTGAGAAGAAGTAAAGAAAGGAACCTGTGTTATTTCAGACTGCAGCAGTTCGCTCGGGAAGCGCGTGTGAGGCCCCAAAGTCGGCCTGCAGCCGTTAGTAAGTGTAATTTAGGCTGAATCTGAGTTTTCAGAGTGAAAGAAGAAGCAGAAGTCATTTTGGGACCAGGCTTAACCTGAAGAAGACCAAAAGTGTGCAGAATTGCGATCGGCCTGTCAGGACTCTGTGGTCTGGTACAGTAAGCGACCTTTACACATAAATGTGCTTAGTGCTTGTGGGGATTGAGGTCTGAGTAATTCCCCATGTTGTGAACTGTGTGCTGTGCTGGGAGTGTGATTCCCTAGCAAGGTTCGGACTGAATCCGAGCAGAAAGAGAGAGAGAAAGAGAGCAAAAGTAATGTTCGGACTGAATCCGAGTTTGAGTCAGAGAAGAATGCCTCTAAAAATGTAGCCAGGCTCAATCTGCTGAATGACCAAGATGCCTGTAGCGTGCAATTGAATTGACAAGCTGCATGCCTGGTAGTGTTTTGTGTACATATAAAATGTGCAGTGAGCTGGAAGTCGTAGCCAGTATCACTTGGACTGCATCCGCCTGCACTGAATGCAAGTGAGCCCTGCCACAAGGGCTGGGCCAGCTATTCTGTTTTTCCTGGCAATCCAGGACAACCTGCATTCCATCCAGTTTTCAGCATAGTCCGTGAATACAAATCAGGTAGCTCCCTGCAGTCTGGTTATCAAATTGCAAGTGTGTCATCTAATTATTGCTGTTTCATTTCTTCACGAACTGAGCCATCCAGCTCCGGATTACAAGTGTTGTTGTGCATATATTTTCTTCTACGAGCCCCGACCATCTAAATAATGCATAACAGCGTGTCTGGCTGCATCCAGGGTAGCTATGTTCAGCTCCAGCTGAAAAGTAAAGAATTAAAATGTTTTAAATAATGGAACTGTTGCTGCTTGTTGGGAATATATTGCACATGTGGGGAAAAGTGTTTAAAGTTAAAATTAATGCTGTTTCCTTGGCAATTCCAGTATTGTGGGACTCTATGTGTCAGCCTGTCAGCTGCTGCGGGGGAGCTTGCAAAAGCGCAGTAGCGATAGAAAAAGTAAAGGAGCCACATTCTTTATCTGTGCAGCGACTATATGTGCAGCCTTTAAGCTACAGAACTGTGGGGCATGTGAGGCAAATAATTACTTCTTTCTGGCTGCACCAGGACATTATTCAGGACTGTATCTAATCTGCAGTAAGGGACAGTGGGTTAAGCAGCCATTGCCAGCAGTACAGCCAACTGGAATTGCAGCAAGAGAAAGCCAGGACTTGTGGGGCATTCACTGCATCTTATGGGGGCTTATAGGGACATTATTTTAGGCGCAAATTCCACAACCCAATTGTGCCTCGGGTATTCTGATTGACAGGTCTCTCAGCAATTTGGAGACATGTCACCCCATCCCTGCTACCAATCAGGAGTCGAGTTAGGAGCTCTATAAAGAGACGATGTTGCCAGTTTGTCTGGAGAATTTGAGAGATGCAGAGCTGAGAGAGACAGCAGCAGAGCAGGCTCCAACCTGCTGGGAGCCCCTATGGGGGAGGGGCTCAGGCTCCAGCCATGCCATCAGGCCTGGGCTACTTAATTCAAGCCCCTTCAGTCTTCAGGGGGCATTTATTATTTTCTTCAGTTAACTAGTTACAGTAACTGTGCTGTCTGCAACAGCTAGTCTGGAGGTTGCCAGTACTGTCCTCCAGAGGCTAGCCTTCCCTTCCACTTCGGGGAAAGATGTGGACCGAAGATCAGATGTCCAGCAGTGGTGAGAGCGCTGGCCAGACCAGACTAGAGGACATCATGCAGCGGTGAGAGCACTGACCAAGTACCTCAGTGGTGAGAGAGCTGAAGAAGTCTTCAGGATGCCTTCGATTGCGGATGAGACCCGTGGAGGACCTGAGTGAGTACCCTAGTACCCCCTGGTGCGAGGGAGAAGCTAAGCAAGTAATCTTGGGGGACCCAAGCCCCATTAAGAAATGTGTGTTGTTAAGTCTGAAGTTATCAGTCTGGGCTGCCAACCCCATAAGAGACTGCCTAGTGAAATGGATGCATCTTGACTGTGGCGCAAATGGCTAAGTTGCAGGTGCAGCAAGAAGCCTGGTATAGTGAATCATGTAAATGTGTTGCAAGTTGTGTAGCTATGGGTTAGAGTCCTGCCATCGTGGAGCTGACTGCCAAGATGCTTTTGCCACTTCATGGGACAGCAGGCCCTAGAGCATACAATATCTAGATGTGCTGGATAAGACTCTGAATAATGTTCTTGGTATATAGAATGTACTGGATGTGACTGCCTGTGACTAAAGTATGGGATGCTTGATGAAACTGTCATTGCCAGCTTACTCTGGATGGATGCCTTTTGGTATATAAAGTACTGGATGTGACCATGTTTAAATTGCATATAGGATGCTTGACAAAAGTATCGCCTAATTGCTTTGGATGGGACTTTCAAATGTTGTGCTGAATGTTCTGGATGTAAGATCCACATAGCTTGTCCTGGAATGTTCGAAGTCTACTGAGTGCAGGGCAATCCCTGATTTGTTCATGAAGTGCAGGGGAATCCTCGCCACATCTACTAAAGTGCAGGGCAATCCCTGCTGTGGATGTAAACAGTAATTTACTGTTTGCAAAAATCTGTTTCAAGTTGCCCCACCTCAAATTAATAGCCGCCACCTCGACCACCTGCAATTCCATCAGGCCTGCAACATCTTGAACTGTGGTATCTATTTAACCAGTATGGTATGAGATTGCGGGTTTCGCTGTATCTGGGACTAGTACCAGTGTGGGTATTAATAATTATGTTTAACATCTGATTTATCAGCAGCTAGATAGCCAGGAGCTGAACGTCCTTAAGTCGAATGGTAAAATTGATTTATGTCTGCCTGTTAATATGTAGCCACCCAGCTGGAGGGTTCACCAGCAAAATCAAAATGATCTCTGTACATGTGTAAATACGGTAAGATAACCTCTACTCCACCTGTTTCCCTTTCCTAGCTCCTTTATTCCCCCCGAAATAAATATCTTGTTATTTGTTGTTTGAAATCCTGTGTGAGCATATTATTAGAGAGAACCTTTAATTCAAAATGTTGAAATGTGGGGAGCTGTGTATTGGGGCATGTCTGGGGAAGGTAACTGGTCACCGTGGGTGGTGTAGCAGCTCAGGGGCTACACCAGTACCATCTCCCCACGTAAAGCACCCTGAGTGGAGGCACTGCGCAAAGGTTTTTAAAATGTTATGAATTAGCAAACCCAGCCCCTCAGCCTATGTCCAGGGTAGTAGGCAGGGTATAACAATGGGGTGGCGCTGCCTAGGGTTACACAGACAAGAGGCTGCATAGGACAAGCAGTGTGCAGCCTCTGTCAAGAGACCCAGCAGACTGTAAAGACAGGCTGGAGGCCTAACATGTTCACCCAGATAAAAGGAGGATGAGAACAGACAATCTCAGTCTTTCATATACTCGGGTATTGACATGCCTAAAATAGTAAGAGATGTTTGATCTGGCGTCTACAGCAGAATTGTGGACACCACCTGATGCTCAGTGGTTGTAAATGTAGGAGTAGCATTAGGAGGCACTTTTTCTCCCACAGGGCGGTGAACCTATGGCACAGCCTACCAGCAGAGACAGTGAACATGAAAACAGTACAGACCTTAAGAGTAAAACTGGAATAATCTCTGCTTGCTAAGGGAGTCACAAAGTACCCTGAGTTGTTAAGTGGACAGGGAATCCTTATATGTTTGCACAGACCCCCCTACACACACTTATTTCATCCCTGCTTGTGAGGTAGATGGGGTGTGGACATGATAGACCTAGAGTCACTCCTGACCTTAAATTACTATGATGCTATGTTACTACATAATGGGAGATGAATAGAAGCGCATAAAACCAGGGAGCAGCCCTATTTATGCAACAGGCGTCTGGATAAACAGTGTGATAAATCCATTTATGAGTCACTGTGTGGATAAATTTATTCACACAGTGACTATGTCACACTCCATTTATGCACATAGTTTCTATGTCAGCACGCACCCCCGCCTCCCCCATCGGCCGGCACTACTTAAATACTTTCAGTTTCCCTCTCACATCTTGCACTGTATCTGTACTTCGTACACATTACCACACCACCACTACATTGCAGCTTCCCTCCACGTTCAACTTTAAAAAGCAGTTTCTTAGACGTATCTGCTACCGATGTCTGCAGAAAGAAACACATGCCAGAAATTTTTTTTGCGCTGCATACATCCCCCAGCTCTGCTTTCCCAAGTTGCTCCTCTTGTCTTGCTTTATGCTCACCTCACGCTTAGTATAGTAAGAAGCCTCTCACTCCCAGAAAAAAATAGAAACTTTACCTTAGTTTTTTCAACAGAGATCCACCAGACAATCACGGTCAGTCACTGTATCCTCGGTGCTCTTCCCCAGCCTAACTCTCTTCCCGGGACCAACGGATGCTGCACGGAGAGAATTATTTAAAAAAAAAAAAAAGTGAAAGTTTCAATGCCAGCTCCCAAACAGAGCTAATGCTGGTACTGACACGCCTCCACTCCCTCTCACTAAAGCCCGCTGCCATCTTTGCTTCTTTTTAAAAAAATATGTCCAGTAGTTCAGCCAATCAACTCTAATGCCGGCTGTAGGACCAGTGTCGACAGCCATTACACCGCAGTAGGCAATCCCAGTAGTAAACAGCGGAAGCAGCACCACTCGTGGAGGAAGAAAGTACCACTCAAAACCCCCAACAAAAAACACACAAAATAAAAGCACACCACCCAACGCAAACATGAGAAGCCTGTTGGATAAATCAATTATGCATATCCCTTATTTATCTCAGTGTAACCCCCCTGCAAATGGGGGTTCCCAAAAGACTTCCAGGAGCTTGCTTGAATGCTCCAAGCCTGAATGGTGTTTTGCTTAAGCCATTTATCAGTGAGTGTTTTAGAGCCTCTGGTACTGTCTTTAAGAGCTGTCTGCTTGCAGACATAATTAGTTTGTATGGGGGACTGTGTTCTCTCTGTTTGAGTACCACTGAGCTGCTGCCAATTCACTCCATTTTGCAGTCACTAGAGTGCAAAGGAATCTATCTGAAAGATGTAACTGTTTCCCAGAAATCATTTAGAGTAATAATGAAATTACAGTTTGTCTAACCTGCTTTCTTTGCAGTCAGAACTGTGTCTGCCTAGTTCCCCATTCTGGTTTTGAACTGCTGAACTGGACCAATCAGTGTGGGGTAAGCTAGCTCTAAAATGGTGCCTTGGACGAATCAGAACTTGGACTCATAATCTGAGCCAGCCACAAGAGGATTGTATGGGCAGTGACTCTGGGAGATGTAGTTTAGACTTTGGCTCTTTTGGACCAACAGCAGCAGTCTATTGTGAGGACAGCCAATCCAGTCAAGAACTGGAAGGAACTCAAAGGAAGTGCCCGGTTTTGTCTGTTGGAGTTTGAGTTTAGCTCTGGCAGTGAAGGGAAAGGAACCCTGTGCTCCTTCAGTGCACAGTTTTAGTCAAAAACATGTGTAAGGTCCAGAGTTCGGTCTGCAGCTTGTGTAACTGCTTGTTAGGACTGAATCCATCCTGTGAAGAGAATCAAAGGATATCTGAAGAGTAGAAACCAGGCTCACCCTGTACAAGACTGGAGAAATTGCTGATTTGCACTCTGTCTGTCAGGAACTGAATCTGCTGTGTGTCTCCCGGTATTGTGCAGTAATTGCGATCGGGATACAGATGCAGCCTGCCTGGTATAGTGCTTTCTTTTACCATATAAATGTGTGAAGAGGTTTGTGTACCTCAAGTGAATCCTGCTGCCATTAAGTGACTTTTGCCTGTGACTGTTTACCATATAAATGTGTGAGGAGTCTCTTGGAGCTCAAGAGTAGCCCTGCTGACATTGAAGGACCCTATCTTGTTTGGAGGTCGTGAGTACTAATTCAGAGCCGCCCCTGTTGAATTGCCACATTAAATCCAAATGGAATTACTGTACTGCTGACTGTTTAACTAATTTTTCTTTTCTCTGTGTGAAAGGGCCCCTACCAGCTGCCACGGTTTGACTAGCCACTAGGGCTTGGGTACCCAGGGACAGTAACTGATAGGGATAGGCCTGTGCACAGAGCCATAGGTAGATGAGTAGAGTGATAAGCTAATTAACCTGATTTCCTCTGTCCTTGTTATATCCCCTAAATAAATCAGAGCTGCTTGTTTCAGCAAAGTTATACTGCCTGAGGTAATTGTCTATGTTAAAAGTACTATACTGTGATTGTTGCACTGTATCTTATTTCTACAGGAGGTCCCAGTGCCGGAATCAGTCCTGGGGTAAGTGTATACTGTGAAGGTAATTCTGATATATTGTGTGGGCCACTAGTGGGAAGAAAGGGGGGTTGCAGTGTCCCAGAGGGCTGTGACCAAGTTAGTTTAACTATTGCAAACCCTGACCTCTAGGTGGAGGCACCCGCCATTGGATCCATGCCTCTCAACCTGTTAGTGGCAAATCAGGCAGGGGTAGTAGCCCCTGGGATAGCGCCATCTAGGGGTTACATCTTGGAGGCACCGCTGGGATTGTGTGTCCTCTAGTGGCCATATTTACAAACCACTGTTAAGGGGAAATAAATAAATAAATAAATAGGTACCCCGACAGAAGTGGCTGTGCACCGGCTGGTGGAGTGGTGTACTGGGGAGGAGATCAACCCCCAAAATGCTATGCTTATCCTGGACATCCCCCTGGGTATCAATACGGACACTGTGCAGGGAGTACTTTCCAAGGTGGAAGGTTTACAAAACCCTGTGGTGGTGGGTCGGCATGCTAATCTGCTCACC
The DNA here is from genome assembly GCA_016271365.2 of Neoceratodus forsteri. NCBI lineage: Eukaryota > Metazoa > Chordata > Ceratodontiformes > Ceratodontidae > Neoceratodus > Neoceratodus forsteri. The sequence continues at coordinate 246,104,997 of CM028131.1, read as the reverse complement.
CACACTTTCCTGGCCCTAGTAGAGTTTAAGGATCCCATAGATAGCTCCAAAGTGCCACAGACCATTACCCCAGAGGGAGCCTCACTGCTTGGAGAGTGATAACTAAGTACAGTAAAGACCCGGGGGAATGAGCCCCACCACTATCTGAAACTTTGAGGAGAAATTGCTAAATGGTTGCTGGGGAAGGAAAACTGTGGAGGACTTGAAGAAACTATTCTTGCCACCTGGGTGTTCCTCCCCAACACCCTCTCCCGCTCCAGTACCCGTAATGGTGGCTGAACCAATGCAGACTCCTATTTCTGCACCTGCCATTAGTCACGACTCTTACCGAAGGTTGAGGATCTTCTCTGGCACCCTCCCCACCCCCCAAGGGGAGGATGACTGGGAGAGCTGGATAGACTATGTTGCCCCCCAAGTGCTAGAATGGCAATGCTCGGAAGCCGAAAAGCGAAAGAGGGTTAGTGACAGCCTCCGAGGTCCTGCCCTGGCTACCATCCATGCTAAATGGGCCAGTAACCCTGAAGTGACTGCACAGGCCTATCTTGAGGCCTTGGAGAATGTGTATGGGAGCTCAGATTCTGATGAGGATCTATGGTGGAGAGTAAGAAATGCACAACAGTACCAAGGGGAGTTGTTGTCTGTGTATGTATCTCGGCTGGAAAAATTGTTGCAAGAATGCCTCAGAAAGGGTAGTTTGCCAGCGATTGAACTGGACCGAACCAGGCTGGACAGGATCCTTAAGTCTGCCCCTTCTCAGAACTGCTGTTGCTTCAGTTACGCCTGGCAAATCGACTGGAATCCCACCTCTCCTATGATGAGTTAATGAGAGAAATTCGAGGAGTCGAGAAAGGCGACCTCGGGAGGGACCTGCACCAATAGCTGCTGCTACTACCGAGGACTCAGGGTGGCCCATCAAGTGAAGTTCAGGGCAGAGGTTGGCAGTTAATGAGTGCTCTGACAAGGAAAAGATATGCCACAATGGGGCGAACTGTTGAGAGAGATCCGGGAATTCAAAAACAGTCCTTTATGAAGGCCACTGCAAGCACGGGCCCCAACCTATATCCGACCTGATCTGCTATGGGGTGGGGTACCCACCATGTATCTCCTGCTGATAACAGCTCCAAACTCAATTCCTTGACCATGGAAGTGGAGAAACCGACAGATGTCTCCAAATGCTTATCACGCCAGACAGAGATGGCACCAAGGTTCCAGTTAGTAATACCCCCGCCCTGGCTCCCAGTGTGGCGCCTCGGCCAGCTCAAACTCCAGAAAATATGTTTTGCTATAATTGTGGGAAGGATGGGCACATGAAAAGAGAATGCCGGTCCCCAAAAGACACTGACAAAGTTGCATATAGGCTACAAGGAGAGCTTGGAGAACAAATCAGTGGTTAAGAGGTGCACAAATGATCCCAGTGAGGGCACCAAAATGCTAATTCACGCCTTTTGTGGCAAGGTCAGCTGCCCAGGCCCCCACTACCGCCTCCAGACTGGTCCAGAATAGTGGGTCCCTCCATGGAGACCACTGTAAAGGTGAATGGAGTGTCTACAAGAGCTGTATTAGACAGTGGCTCCCAAGTGACAATTATGTTCCAGGATTGGTATCAGAAGCATTTGTCAGACGTACCCTTACAACCATTAGAAGGACTGCATGTATGGGGGTTAAGTGAGAAGGCCTACCCCTATTCTGGGTATATCCGAATTTGGCTGTCTTTCCCCACCTCCGTGGCTGGAGTGGCCGAACAAGTAGAGACCCTAGCCTTAGTGTGTCCCCCACTGGACTGTATGATGGTGTCCTTTGTTGACTGGAACAAATGCTCATATGTTCGGAAGGCTGGCACAGTTGTGTTATGAAAAACAGGGGTCAAAGACTAGTAGAGCTTTAAGAGTTCCAGCTTTAATTAAGAAGGCCTATGAGGCACAGAGAGATGCTGAAAAAATAGAACCAGAGGAACCGGTTGGAATTGTATGGAAGAAGGATCCTGAGTCTCTGATCCTGGCGCCAAATGCCCAGTGTACCTTACAGGGAGAGGTCCGTATCAGAAAGGATGTTAAGAATAAAATATTAATGTTGGATGCACCAGGCGATGGAAAATTGCCAGAGGGACTGCTGGTCAAGCCTAGTATTTTGCCCGCTAGAGCCCATGCTTATGCCAGAAGGGTAATGGTCCAAGTTCATAATGTCTGAAAGAGACATTCAGTAAATAAAGGTTGCATCCTGGCTAATGTGCATTGTGCAGATACTGCAGTGCTACCCAGCAGCAAGAGTTCGAGGAAGAATGACAGAGTAACGCCTGACTTGTTTGATTTCGCGACTCCTCGCTGCCAGCTGAATGGAAAGTGAGGATCAGTGAGAAGCTTGCCCAGAGAGACCAGGTGTTTTCTTTAAAGGAATGGGAGTGGGGATGCGTGCAAGGAGCTGAGCACAATATCCGCTGCATGACGAAAGACCATTTCGTGAGAGGTCTTCGACGCCTGGCACCTGCTGATATAGATGATGTGAGACGGCATCTGCAAAAGATGTTAGCTGCTGGTGTAATACAAGAATCCAGAAGCCCTTATGCTTCCCCCATTGTGGTAGTGAGGAAAAAGAATGGGACAGTAAGGATGTGCGTGGATTATCGCACCTTAAACCGGCGGACTATCCCTGATCAGTACACAATGCCCCGCATTCAGGATGCTTTGGACTGCCTAAACAGGAGCAAGTGGTTCTCTGTGCTGGATCTCCGCAGTGGGTACTACCAGATCCCGATGGCCCCAGAGGACCGTGAGAAGACAGCCTTTATCTGTCCGCTTGGCTTCTATGAATTCATGAGGATGCCTCAAGGGATTTCAGGTGCCCCAGCCACTTTTCAACGATTGATGGAGCGTGCAGTGGGGACATGAACTTACTAGAGTGCCTGGTATACCTAGATGATGTTATTGTGTTTGGCAGCTCACTGGAGGAACATGAGAGCAGATTATTTAAGGTATTGGACCGACTGGAGGACTTTGGCCTTAAACTGTCCATTGATAAGTGTCAATTCTTTCAAACATCAGTAAAGTATGTGGGACACATAGTATCCACCGAGGAATAGAGCCGCAAGCCAAGTAAAGTTGAGGCCTTGACCACTTGGCCACAGCCCAAAATCTAAAAGAACTGCAAAGATTCCTGGATTCTGTGGTTATATCGGCGTTTCATCAGGACTATTCAAGAGTGATCTGCTCTTTACTTAACCTTACTCAAGGGTATCCCTAACCCACAAAAAATACCAAAAGTCACGTCCTCAAGACTGAAAGAGTGTATTTTTGTCCGAGTGAAGTATTTGGGGTTCGCTGGACCCTGATTGTGAGACTGCTTTTCATGAGATCATATATCAACTACCCACGCTCCAGTGCTGGCCTATGCCGATCCAAGAAAACCTTACGTCCTGCACACTGATGCTAGCTTGCAAGGGTTGGGGGCTGTGTTGTACCAAGAGCACGAGAATGGCCTGAGACCAGTGGCCTTTGCCAGTAGAAGCCTGACCCCATCCGAAAAGAACTATCCTGTACATAAGTTAGAGTTCTAGCTTTGAAGTGGGCTATTGTTGACCAATTCCATGAGTACTTGTATGGGGCTAAATACTAGTAAAAACTGACAATAATCCTTTGACCTATGTGCAGACCTCAGCTAAGTTGGATGCCACTGGCCATAGGTGGCTTTCTGCATTATCTACATATGACTATGCTCTCGAATCGAGCAGGTCTGAACCACATAGATGCTGATGCTCTCTCCCGAGGCCTGTTTCCCAGAATGATTAGGTCCGATTGGCAGAACCTAACATTCGGGCACTCTGCGGAAGTTTGACAGGGAGGAACAAATGTCCACGGACGAGTGGACTGCATGGTGGATTGCTTGGGACCCTCTGAGAATTGCATACCTGCTGCTTATTGCCACTTTTCTGCAATAGACATTGGTGCACTGCCTCAGCTGGACAATGACAGTATTCGGCGGCTCAACTCGCGATCCCATGATCAAAGCAGCTTTAGAAGCCCTCTATGCAGGAAAAGATGTGTCAAATTACGCTCCACTGATTTGAGAACTGCACTGTTATACAAAGAAGGTCCTAAGTTGAAACTGATCAATAAACTGTTATACAGAGAAACAGTAGACAGAGGGACAAGTAGACAAACAACAACTAGTGCTGCCCACTGCCTTCGAGACTCAGTACTGATGTCCTTGCACAACCACATGGGCACCTTGGTATAGACAGAACACTTGACTTGGTGAGATCCAGATTCTATTGGCCTAAGATGGGGCTGATGTGGAGCAACACATTGAACTTGTAGTCGCTGCTTACAGAGGAAGCTTTGCCCCAGAGGGCTGCCCCTTGTTAACATCACCACCAGTGCACCCATGGAGCTGGTCTGTATTGATTTTCTGAGTTTGGAGTCAGATCAAAGAAATATCAGTAATGTGCTGGTGGTCACTGACCATTTCAATGAGATATGCCCAAGCTTTCCCCACCAAAGACCAGAAAGCATCCACTGTGGCCAAAGTACTTGTAGAAAACTTTTTGTTCACTATGGGGCTCCACAAAGAATCCATTCTGATCAAGGGAGAACTTTGAGAGTCGTCTGATCAAAGAGATGCTTTCTCTGTGGGGAGTGGAAGTCCAGAACCACTCCTTACCACCCCAGGGGACCCACAGCCTGAACGTTTCAACCGCACTTTGCTAGATATGCTAGGCACCTGCACCCAAAGGACAAGCTTAGATGGAGCAACAAATTAGCACCCTGGTACATGCTTATAACTGCACCAAAAGTGATGCCACTGTCTTCCCCACCGCCTGATGTTTGGAAGAGAAGCTCGACTACCGGTAGATGTGTGTTTGGGGTCTCTCTGATGGGGTTCAAGCTGACAACTATTTACAGTATGTGCAAAGTTAAAGGCCCAGCTAACTCATGCGTACCAACTGGCTCAAACCATGGCTGCCAAAGAAATCTGGCCAACAAAGAAAGGTATGATAAAAGGTGAAAGCTGGGAACTCCAGGAGGGAGATCGGGTATTGCTAAGAAATCTGGGACTGCATGGCAAACACAAGATTGCTGACAGATGGCACCATCTCCTCACATTGTAGTGGGCAAACTAGATGATCTGCCAGTGTACAAAGTAAGGCCTGAGAATAATTCAAAGATGTAAAAACAATGCATAGAAATCATTTACTACCCATTGGACAAATCTTGATTGAGTCAGAGCCCCAGAAGATGCCCCTCTGGACCAGTGACTAGAGCTGCTGCTAAGAAAAGATCAAGAAAGTCTGTACCTACAGAAGCAGAGTTAAAGTCTTCCCTCCACAAGTCCCAGTTGAGCATGACTGTCAGTCCATATCAGAAGAAAGTGAGAGTGACTTTGAATACTATCCTTCTTACTTAACTGAGTCAATTGTTTCGGGCAATCCCCTAGTCAATACTGGAGACGAAGCTGGGCCTTCTGGACTGTCTAAGCCCCAGCTTCATCCCTGGAGCTAATGCTCCAGAAAGTGAAGTGCAAAGCATCACATCAGAGGAAATGGAATCATTGTGCATGGTTGAACTGTTTGAGCTTTCAGGGAGGAAAATGATGGATTAGTCATACTGGTTATACACCAGAACAAGAAGAGTATTTTGAGTGCCCTGACAGTCCACTGCCAGTGTCCAGCTCTCCATACAGAGCCAAATGTTGTGGACTCAGAAACTGTAACTCCTGGAGCTGAAAGTGCCCCAAATTCTAGCCTCTCTACCCCATGGAGACTCCCTGACAAGGAGGACAATGCTGAAAATGAGGCTCAGAGGCAGAGACTGTAACAGTTCCCCTAGAAAGACTGGTCGAGCTGTAAAGCCTGTGGTGCACCCTCAGTTATGATTCCTGGGCTGGCCAGTGGACCTGCTTCTCAATGTTGTCCATAAAGGAGTGTATGTGTCCCGAGCTCATTGCCCAAACTGAGGTCAGTGCTAACTCCAAGTTACTTGTGTTGCTCTTTAGTATGGTGCCCTTGCCCCGTCCAGCCCCAAGGTAACTGATAGGGAAGGGCCCCTCTCTTCAGGTTTCATGTACAAGAGGTAATAACTTGAGTTATGGTACAATGTGTGTAATACTGTGTAAAGAGGACGTACTGCAATGTTTCAGAAATGTGTTCTTGGTAAAATGATGTATTGACTGATGATTACATGTGTGAGCCTAATGCAAATGTATATAGTTGCAGTTGAAACTTATGGGGTACTTGCGACAGCGGACGTCAAGCTTTCCCAGGCCAGGAAGGGTGTAACCCCCCTGAAAATGGGGGTTCCCAAAAGACTTCCAGGAGCTTGCTTGAATGCTCCAAGCCTGAATGGTGTTTGGCGTTTAAGCCATTTATCAGTGAGTGTTTTTAGAGCCTCTGGTACTGTCTCTTTAAGAGCTGTCTGCTTGCAGACATAATTAGTTTGTATGGGGACTGTGTGCTTCTCTGTTTGAGTACCACTGAGCTGCTGCCAATTCACTCCATTTTGCAGTCACTAGGAGTGCAAAGGAACCTATCTGAAAGATGTAACTGTTTCCCAGAAATCATTTAGAGTAATAATGAAATTACAGTTTGTCTAACCTGCTTTCTTTGCAGTCAGAACTGTGTCTGCCTAGTTCCCATTCTGGTTTTGAACTGCTGAACTGGACCAATCAGTGTGGGTAAGCTAGCTCTAAAATGGTGCCTTGGACGAATCAGAACTTGGACTCATAATCTGAGCCAGCCACAAGAGGATTGTATGGGCAGTGACTCTGGGAGATGTAGTTTAGACTTCGCGCCTTTTGGACCAACAGCAGTTCTATTGTGAGTGACAGCCAATCCAGTCAAGAACTGGGAGGAACTCAAAGGAAGTGCCCGGTTTTGTCTGTTGGAGTTTGAGTTTAGCTCTGGCAGTGAAGGGAAAGGAACCCTGTGCTCCTTCAGTGCACAGTTTTAGTCAAAAACATGTGTAAGGTCCAGAGTTCGGTCTGCAGCTGTGTAACTGCTTGTTAGGACTGAATCCGTCCTGTGAAGAGAATCAAAGGATATCTGAAGAGTAGAAACCAGGCTCACCCTGTAGAAGACTGGAGAAATTGCTGATTTGCACTCTGTCTGTCAGGAACTGAATCTGCTGTGTGTTCTCCGGTATTGTGCAGTAATTGCGATCGGGATACAGATGCAGCCTGCCTGGTATAGTGCTTTCTTTTACCATATAAATGTGTGAAGAGGTTTGTGTACCTCAAGTGAATCCTGCTGCCATTAAGTGACTTTTGCCTGTGACTGTTTACCATATAAATGTGTGAGGAGTCTCTTGGAGCTCAAGAGTAGCCCTGCTGACATTGAAGGACCCTATCTTGTTTGGAGGTCGTGAGTACTAATTCAGAGTCGCTCTCTGTTGAATTGCCACATTAAATCCAAATGGAATTACTGTACTGCTGACTGTTTAACTAATTTTCTTTTCTCTGTGTGAAAGGGCCCCTACCAGCTGCCACGGTTTGGACTAGCCACTAGGGCTTGGGTTCCCAGGGACAGTAACTGATAGGGATAGGCCTGTGCACAGAGCCATAGGTAGATAAGTAGAGTGATAAGCTAATTAACCTGATTTCCCCCTGTCCTTGTTATATCCCCCTAAATAAATCAGAGCTGCTTGTTTCAGCAAAGTTATACTGCCTGAGGTAATTGTCTATGTTAAAGTACTGTACTGTGATTGTTGCACTGTATCTTATTTCACAGGAGGTCCCAGTGCCGGAACCAGTCCTGGGGGTAAGTGTATACTGTGAAGGTAATTCTGATATATTGTGTGGGCCACTAGTGGGAAGAAAGGGGGGTTGCAGTGTCCCAGAGGGCTGTGACCCAGTTAGTTTAACTACTGCAAACCCTGACCTCTGGGTGGAGGCACCCGCCATTGGATCCAGGCCCTCAACCTGTTAGTGGCAAATCAGGCAGGGGTAGTAGCCCTGGGATAGCGCCATCTAGGGGTTACATCAGCAATTAGAATGTTCCTGGTAGTAGCAAGACAGAGGCAGCAGTAAGTCTGGCAGAGAAAGCATTCAGACCAATGGACTGCTCCTTACCCCTAATGTGTAACAGAAGGCAATGCAGGATATTATCCCCTTGTAACTGTCTGTTTGGCTACCGGTCTGCTCTTGCGATTTTTGTGCATGTCACAAACAACTGGCACATCTAACTGTAAAATCAGCCTTGCATTCCCGTGAAAGAACAAAGCTCTGCACACATCCTAGGCATGAAGGGCACATTCAGTATCTGAGCTGTGTGGTTTTAGGAGAAACACATGTAGGACCAGTGGCTGGTTTACAGCAGATTCAGAAACTACCTTGAACAGGAATTTTGCAGGGGGTCATAGGACAACTCTGCCTTATGAAAGACCAAATATGGAGACTCCACAGAGCGTGCCTTAAGCTCTCTTATATATCCAGTTAAAGTGATGGAGGCCAAGAAGAAACAAACATTTTTCAATGTCGAATGCTCGCCGCTGGAATTGCTGTTGTACTGGGTCTTGCTTGTACACATTTTTGCTAAATATTTACCCAGGATAGAGCAGACAAGATGTAATATCTCATTTTCAGTGGTGTTCTGCTTTGACACGATATTATATTGTAATCACCCAGCTGGCCTGGTGGTGCTGAGGGTTGAAGCGCTGGACGCCACACCTTGCACCATGCCAGCGACCTGGGTTCGGTGACGGACGCAGGGCATCGGGGTCGGCAGGGGAGGGAGAGGATGGAGCATCCGGAGGACAGCTCTCCTCTCCTTGGGGAGGGATCCAGGGATGCTCGGTGTCCTAATGACCCCGATGGAGACTGGGGGTAGTACAAGTACACCAGCTGACGTAAGGGGTGGAGTGCGGCAGACACCAGCAGGACATCTGTGCGCAGGCATCACTGCATGCTACACTCTGAGGAGGAACTGGAAAAACAAGAAAACCCCTGGCAGCCGAGTGACGCGATGGCTGGTCTCCTGGGGCAGACACCACACATGCTCAGTGTCCACAATTTGGACTCCACTCCTTGTGGGATCCTCGGCCTCCTGTATGGGTCCAGCAGGGAGGACGGGATCCTGATCCTGATGCTTCGTCAAAGGAGGGTTCAGGTGAGCTGGTTAGGAGTAGACGCTGAGCAAGCCAGCCCAGAGATGCCCCTGATGCCAGGTGAAGAAACAAAGTTAAAAAAAAAAAAGGACTAATCACCCAGGATATGGCAGCTGAGAGACAATGTTCTACTTTAAGTGGGTCTACATTTTGACCTTAAATGTCCAACAGTCTTTTATGACCTGACATTATGATCAAGCCAGGTGGAATTTTAAAATCCCATTTGAAAGCGATTTTACTGTGCGACTGTGGAAACAAATTTCGGAGGGATTTGAAAATGACACCCGCCATGTTCATGAGGTGAGATAACACAAGGGATATGTTAAACATCAGGAGCCGAACTCTGCAAAAAATAATACATTATGGAACAATTTGTTTCCTCATAACTTAGTGGGGTTTTCATATTTTTTACTCCAAATTTTCAACATAATCTTTTTATGACTACTCCTTCTAAGCATGAAAGGTGTTTTTATAAAACAATGGCTGAAACGTTATTTTTGCCAAAAGTGTTAAAACACATTTTGGATAGGATTTGAGAAATGACAGCTATCACATTCATGAGGTGGTGTGAAAAAATGGCTATGTGGAAAAGTTGGGGTGAAATATAGAAAATTACCACAGTTACGAGCATGCATTGAAAAATTGCAACATGGACTCATAACTTTGTTGTTTTTCTAATTTTTTACCCCAAATTTACAACATAGCATTCTTATGACCCCACATAGCCTTCTAATGAGCCCACCTCATGGAAATAATTTTCAAGACCTTCCCAAAAGGTGATTTCGTAACGGCCCAGTGGAGTAGAGAGCTGAGGTACTGAATGCCTTACCTCTCAGCATGCCAGCGACCCATGTTTGGGAATGAGTATGGGGCACCAGGGGTCAGCCTGGGAGGGAGGGCCAGGCGAGGATTGAGCAGCTGCAGGCAGCCCTCCTCTCCCAGACAGGGGAGGTCATCTCTCCTGGCCTTTGACCACCACCAAATGAAGGCACGATGGTGGTACAGGCAGGGGCATGGAGATGGGCGCTAGGCCAGGGGTGGGCGGAGTGGAGTTGGCCCAGGCAAAGGCGTGCGTGCATGCCTCCACGCGCACGCGCCATCCCTGTCTGGGAACTCCGGGGAATAAGGGCAGAAAATGGATAATCGGGAGCTGTGGCTGAATGAAGCCCCCCATATTGCTCCAGTGGTTCCACCGAGTAAGGAGGATGTACATGAACCACCGTGGAAGTCCGGTGCCAGATGGCCGACACAAGCCGCTGCCCACTGGGAGGATAAACAATGGATGGAAAAAAGAGTGCACAAGTACATTTTGGCCAGGATTTGAAACATGACATTTGTCACACTCATGAGGTGCTGTGAAGAAATGGCTATCTTGAAAATTTGGGGTCAAAATATTGAAAATTACCAAAGTTACAAGCCTGGATTTGTAAATTTCAACATAGGCTCATATCTTTGTTGTTTTTTAATATTTTTATCCCAAATTTTCAACATAGCCTTCTTGTGACTTCACCATATGAACAAGGGTGGATAAAATTTTCAACTCCTGCCAGAAAGGTACTTTCACTCAGCAAATGTGAAATCATCTTTTGGGATGCAAAGACGCATTTTGGCCAGGATTTGAAAAAAGACAGCTGTCACATTCCATGAGGTGCTGTGAAGAAATGGCAATGTTGAAAATTTGGGTTCAAAATATTGAAAACTACCAAAGCTATGAGCCTGAATTTCTAAATTTCAGTGTAGACTCATAATTGTTTATTTGAAACAGTTTTACCCCAAATTTTTAACATAGCCTTCTTATAACCCACCTCATGAACAAAGGCAGAGAAAATGTTTAACTCTGCCCGAAAGGTGATTTTGTGCAGCGACTGCAAAATCATCTTTCGGGACAGATTTGCCTAATTTCACTGCCATTGTTAATGATGCTGGGTTATGTTGAAAATTTGGGGCAAAAATATTCAACAATGTCCAAGTTATGCCACTAAGTTCAAAACCCCATTGAAATACATAGAACCGCCTACCTGATTTCCTCAGTTTGTGGTCCAACATTGAAGACTGAAGACAGGTCTGCAGTCCGGAGAAGATAATGGTGTTAGACCCCTGGAGGGTAAGTAAGGGCTTGGAGGGGTGTGCGGTGGTGGGTGCTGAGTGGGAGGGTCAGGTGGGGGGGCAGCAACAGGCATCGCTGGATGTTTTTCTTTTTTACAGGATTTAAAATAAAACTATGAGGGACGGTTTCTTTATTTCATGTGGACTCCCAGTTCTGCATAAGTAAAACAAGCTGGGTGGGGATTGCAGTCGGCACCAGTGATTGGGCACCCCTTGCGTAATCTTAACATGGGTTGGGCTGGGGGGCAGTTATGACAGTGGCTGCAACAGACATTGATGGACAGTTTTCTCTTTCAGAGATGTATTTAAAAAAAAAACTACAAGGGACGGTTTTCTTTATTTCCGCCGACGACACGGGGGACTGGGCAACTCCAGTGTCAGTGTTTTGTTTGTGGGGGGTGGAGAGGTGCTGAGTAAGAGGGTCGGGTGAGGGGATAGTAAGGACAAGGCAGCAACAGACACTGATGGATGGTTTTCTTTGTTACAGGGTGTAATTCAGCCTCAACAGGCTGATCATGACAGATCAGCTGTGCTTGCTGGGTGGCGTAGATCAAAGGAAAGAGCCGACCTTTGATTGGATCAGCTCTTTCCTTTGAAATGCACGAAGTTTCCACCCAGCAAGCCAGAACACTGGTGTGACAATGACTGGTGTGACACTGACGAGACCCTTCAGACCACTCTGCATTGGACCGACAGCGCCACACCCCTCAAAAGCCACTCTCCTGACATACAGAATAGTGGATGGGTGACCATCCACAACAAGGCTCTGTTTCCATCGAGGTTGTTGATGACATCATGGAGACCTCGAGAGCGAAGCTTGAGAGGTCTCCATGATGTCTTCAACAACCGAGATGGAAACACAGCCATAGTTGTGGATGGTTAACCATCCACTATTTTATATAGTATATGGTTCCTGGCTTGTGTCTTTTTTCGTTTTTTTTCCCAAAGTTGACAGTTACCTTGGTTATGTTGTGCTGATCCCGCTCCGGCTCACTCCTGCTTGTCCCGCTCTGACTCAGTTCGGCTTCACCTCGTCCCGCTAGCTCGTCGTCACTCAGTTTAAAAATAAAAAAAAAAAAAAAAAATTACAGTGATTCATTTTTGTGACACGGAGCCTTGTGAGGCTCTACGTGTCAAGATGAGGAGGGTCCCCAACCGCGCCGCTTAATCACGCTGCCATGTTGCACATACTTTTTTCTCCTCAGAGCATTGTTGAGTGAGCCAATCAGGTGGTTGGCAAAAGTTGTTGTACCATCGATGTGACGTCAGACCGATTAGTACAACAACTTTTTTGACCTTTGAACTGTCCTACAACAAAGATTTTGAAAGCCACGGCTTTCTATTCATAATAAGCCCTAACCATATACTATAAAATGTTTGCAGCACATGTGCACAGTGCGAACATAAAAAATCACTAACCACAGTAATGAAGTTTCTTCTAGTGGGTGTATTAGTTAGTCTTAAAAATTGCATCATCTCAACCTTGAGCTGTTAACCCAGTAACAGAACTTCAGAAGGTTTATTTTTAAACTCTGCAGCGTGGTCCCACTCTCCATGGCATTCTAACCGCAGATTTATTGCTGAAGGCCAGAAGAGAGCAGTGGCCATCTAACTAACCAGAAGAGAGCAGTGGCCATCTAACTAATCTATAAGCATTCTCTGAAACTGTAAATTAAATACAGAATTATAATCACCACAAGAAAAGTGTAGAACTGTAAAGTTTGAAACTGTAAAATTCTCAAGCAATAAATAGATTTTTGATTTGTTCTGAAGAACTCTTTATACTGAGATTATAGAAGGGAGGTGGGGAGGGAGGGAGGGTTTGTATGACTCACTAATACACCCATCAAGAAGAAAATGAAAGTTACATACGTACCATAAATGGTGATCTTCCAGATATCTTCTACACTGAGTACCACTAATGGGTCTGGGCTGAAGATACTAGGACCCTGCGGGAACAAATCTTTTGGCCAGGGGTCTGACAATGGCTACTAGTTACGCTGTACACATGACCCTGTGTGGTGCCGTGTGCCTACCAATAACTGTGTCTGGCTTCCTCACCTACCCCAGTCGTGTTCACCAGGACAGAAACTCAAGTGGGAAAAAAACAGGCTAGGACTTGTGGAAAAACTAGCCTCCAGGAATAGGAAAGAATATGAAAAATGAAAATAAATAAGAAACCTTCTTAGGGACATTGCACTGCTATGAACCTAGATGCTATGTCATGTGGAACTAGTACTTGGTGGCATCCATGGCAAGATTTGCTATATCGGCCACATCCTCTGCCAAGTCGCTAGCAGCTTTTCTTGCTCACTGCCAAAATGCAGCTCCATATGGCTTTTTGGCATTAAGCTGTATAGGCCATGTATGCTGCCTGCCTTAAAAGTAGGGAAGCTGAGCTATAGATATTTTTTGCCCATAATATCCTACTTCCTGGAATCCTTTTCTGGCAGCTGACAGAAAAGGATACCTTGGTCTTATCACAGGCAGCAGCACCCTGCTTGTCCACCTGATATTTCTTTTACATTTTTTTTGTCAATGCCAGCAGCTGAAGTAGGTGCTGACAGCCCTTTGGAAGTGGCCATTTTGAGGATTTGTGGATGCTAAAATTTGCCTTTTGCGGTGTTAGCCCACAATATCCAAAAAGCTCCACCATATCCTCATCTTCGCCAGTCTCCTGCGATGAGAGATTGAGAGTGTTGACCATCTGCCTCACAAAGATGTAGTGTGAGCTGTAGTCATCAGAGAGACGAGGAAGGGAACCAGACTCTTGTTCACAAGAACCATCAGGCTCTACAGGTTCTCTCTTCCTCCTCATAGTAAAATACAGCAACAGCATCCTCCTCCTCCTCCTCGGGAACAGGAACTGGTACCGGAACCTGGGGAGGGTGGTAGGCATACTCATGAACCTTCCCATAGTCTGGAACACCTGGAGGAACTGCCATGCCTTAGTCATGTCCTCTGTTGAGAGGATCTTATTTTTGTCCACAGGCATCTCCTTTTCTTTTTCAGCAGAAGAGACAGTGACATGCCCTTCTTTTTGTTTTTTCTTAGCAGGCACCGAATCTGATGCCTGCTCAGAGGCTCTTTTAGTTTTGCTGGGTTCAGGGTTCCCCCATTTAGACACCCTGCTCTCTAACCCATCTTTAGCAGCCTTATCCTTCTGTTTACTGTGAGGGGCTGGACCCTCTTCTGAGTCTTTAGGTGCGTGGAGGCAGACTGAGAAGCCATAAGGTCTTCCAATTTTTAGTCCTTTTCTTTTTGCGTTTAAGATAAAACTTAATACAGAGTTCACAACTGGCAAAATTGTGATCTGGACCCAGGCACCTCAAACACAACTCATGACAGCCTGCCTTAGCCAGAAGTTGAAAACAGGTTTTGCAATTTTTAAAACATGTAGGTCCTGTCCTCTTTTTTGGATCTGTCAATCATGCCAAACACTGATGACTGATAAGACTGTGGTTCCCAACACACCAGAAACAAATAATAAAATGCAGTTTGGTTCCTTTCAGAAAGTGAACCGCTATAGGAAAAGATTAAATAGAAAAAAAGTATGCCTAATAGTGTCTCAGTTCCACTAAAAAGGGAACTGGGATCACAAAAAACAACTGCTAAGCAGTTTCTAAAATTGTAAAAATGTGTTGTTTTTCCTTTTTTTTGTTACAGTTAGGTAAAGTAGTTCCCAAAAGTGGGAACTGCACTGCAACAGGTCTTCTTCCAGTTTCTGTGAAGCAATGTAGAACCGAGATAGCAAATAGGTCAAATCACAACAAAAACACCCTAACACAGTTATTGAAAACTAAACTACAAGTTAACTAAGTAAATCTTTAGAAAATAATAAACCGTAAATGGCTCTGAAGTAGAATAGATGACTTTGGTGTGACTGCTCTTCAAGTGAAGAAATAAATCTTCCGTTAGAGGGCAGAGATGAGTGTGACCACACAGCAGGGTGGTGAATTTCATTTTAAGATTCCACAATCAACATAAAATTCTAGGCACTGGGCAACTTATTCCAGAGGGGATTCCTGGGGCTTGAAGACTGTGTTTCTCTGACTCCGGCACTATTTCCACTAGCCTGTTGCTCAGAAGGCCCACAATCTCCTGCGCTAGAAGCTCTGACATATGAGCCACAAAAGGGGCTGCCTTCTGGGTGGATAACCTGGAGGAAGTTCAGTAAAATCCAGAGAGTATTCCTCCCAGATGATCCTGAGAACTCACCTGTCTTTTGTAATGCACTCCCAATGATGGTAAAACTGGGTCAGGTGCCCCCACACTGGGGAGGCGAGGTCTGCCTCAGGCAGCTGAGGCAGGACCAGGGCCGGAGGTTTACAGTGTGGTTTCATGTGCTTTCGGTGCCTGTGCCTTTGGCTGCGCCTTCTAAGGCTGGGGAAGCTGAGATTTGCTCTGGTCTCCCCCACTTTTTCCATGAAAGGACTGCTTGTTCTGAAAGAAACTGCTTCCTCTTTCCTTCTGAGGGTGGCCGGGGCCAGCCTGGAAGTCTTAAGGATAATCTTAGTTTTATAAGATGCCTTAAGAGACTTCTCTACCTGTTGTCCAAAGAGGTAAGTTCCATCAAAGGGAACATTCATAACCTATTGTTGGACATCTAGGGAAAATCCACAGGTTTGCATCTAGGAATGTCTTCTAATGCCGATGCCTCCAGTGGCAGAACGGGAGGCAGTATCAAAGGCATCCATAGTGGCTTTCAGCTGATGTCTGTTGGAGTCAGTTCCATGTTTGACAGTAAGCAGAATCTTTTGCTTAATCTCTGAATTCGGCAGGCACTCTGCCAGGAACTTAAGTGAGCTCTAAAGGGTATACTCGTATTTGGAAAAATGCCCTTGGTAGCTAGCAGTTCCCATGTCTAGGGTAGCTGCTGTGTGATCTCATTTGCCCACTGTGTAAATCTTGCATGACTCCTTGTTAACAGGATGTGCAGTGACCTCTTGGGAGAGCATAGTCTTGCATTCTCAGCGAGAGTAACAATAGCATCAGCTATAGGCTGAGAAACACACACACTGGCCTATCCTTAGAGGCAGTGTATTTCTTGCCTGTCTGCTTGCAGACATATGCTACTGAAGCAGGTTTACTCCAGACCGCATCAGACAGGGTTTCAAAGGCAGGCAGAACAGGAGGCACTAAACTGACCAGCAGGCTTAAAATTAAGTGCAGAATGCACATTTCTGAGCAAAGCCTGGAAAGTTACATCCTCCTGAGGCACAGTAGTTGGAAACGGAGAAAGACAGAATTTGTCGGCAGATAAGAACCGCTAGTGTGACGCTCTGGCCCTGCTTCTGGTTACCTGTATAATATTTATATTATAAATAACTGGTCTGTGTATGAAATTGTCTCACACAAGTTAGCAGACTTGGCCTGTAACTTTAAATGTCAGTAGCTGGAACTACAGGATGTAATTAAACTGACCAGGGGAACCAATTAATTAACTGACTTCCTTACAGAAGGGCATTTTATTACCTTTTTATGACCTGCCCAGGCTTCTAAAGTTGAACCCAAACATAAAGTTTATGACGTAACAGGATGAAGAGTAATTTGGCAGGTTCCTCTCAAAATTTAACATGCAGCCCAGAAATAGAGACAAACGGTAGGATTGTTAAGTTCAAAGAGAAATGTTTGATTAAAGGATGTCATATTTAGGAAATGCTTTTTTTCTGATGTTACCATTAACTAACAAGCATTTGTCAATGCCGAATGTTTACTTCCTGGCATTAGCAGTGGAAGTGCAGGAGTTAGACAGATGCAGTATAGGAATGGCAGTGAAGTATTGAACTGACACCAACTACACCCCCACCCTGCAGAGATGGACAGGCATTGGGGTGTGCCTTTGGGCTGTCACCCATGACGGTGACAACATTTCACTTCACCCTACCCTTCAGACACTGACAAGTGTCGAGATGTGCCTTGGAGTGTTTGGGCTTTACATTCAACTTATTCCATAAGGAAATATGCTGAAATGGGTGCAGTATAGGAGAATGGGGTGAACTCTGGGGCCAGGGGGTCCAAGACGCACCTTGATGCCTGTCACTGGCTGGAGGGTGGGGTTGGGGGTGGAATGGCATGAGCATTACTGTCGACAATCCCAAGTTACACCCCTGATGCCTGTCAGTCCCTACAGGTAGGCGTTATGGTCAAAACCCTAACGCCTGGCGCTTTGATATTACTCCAGTTTTTCAACATGGGCTTTTGTGACTTTTCTATGTACTGAACAGTGACACTATCAGTTCATTAGCTGAAAGGTGATTTTGCACAGCGACTGTGCCATTTGCGCCACAGGTGCGAAACACATTTCGAACAGGATGTGAACAATGACAGCTATACTGTTCATGAGGAGTGTAAAAATGGCAATGTTGAAAACCTGGAGTGAAACAAAAAAACTGGTGAAGTCACGAATGTGCGTAGAAACTGTGCAACGCGAGACCCGAATGTAATTAGTTTGGGGATTTTACAGCAGATTTTCAACATAGGCATTTTGGGACCTCCGCTCATAAACAGTGTCACTGTGATTTTCTTAATCTGTCCCAAACACTGAATTCCCACAGTGACCATGCTATTCTGCGCCAGAAGTGCGCTACATGTGCGAAAACACATTTTGGGTGAGATGTGAAAAATGACAGCTATATGGTTCATAAGGGGGTGTGGTAAAATGGCAATGTTAAAAAGCTGGAGTGAAAACAGTAAAAATTCAGGAAGTTACAAGCGTACGTAAGAACTGTGCAACACATGCTCGTAAAACAGTAATTTTTCGGAATTTTTTTCACCAAATTTTCAACATAGGGTTTTTGGAGCCCTACCTCATGAACTGTGATGCTGCTGCTTCGTTAATCGATCTCAAAAGGTGGTTCCGTGCAGTGGCTGCAAAATCACCTTTCGAGACTGAATAACAAAATGACAGTGACTGAGTTCATGAGGTGGGGTCCCAAGAACCCCATGTTGAAAATTTGGTGAAAAAATTCCCCAAAATGGCCAAGATATGCACTAAAGTTGAAAAACAACCCACTTACGCCATTATACAGCTTACCAGCATTTCTTCAGTTTGCGGTCGGCTTTGAAAAGTGCAGACGTGTTCCCGGTCCACTGAAGATTGTTGCACCAGCCTCCGAAGGTAAGTATGGGGTGGGGAGGTGGGGTACACAGAAGGTGAGCATGGGTTTGGGAAGGGGGCAAGAGAGTCAACGAGGGACCGTTTTCTTTTGTTACAGGTGTTTTTTTTTTAAAAGACGATATGGGACTTTTGCCACGCCGATTGGGTTCCCAGCGTGGCACCTGGAAGTTTGTTTGGGGGCAGTGGAGCCGATGGGGATTGGGCACCCCAGGTCACAGATCTCTTTGCCACGCTGGGGTGGGCTCCCAGCGGCACCTGGAGTGCTTGTTTGGGGGCAGTGGAGCCGATGGAGAGTGGGCACCCCATTGGTCATACAGTGTGCGGGGGTGGAGGGGAGCACATGAGCATGCTGGGGGGGGCTCCCAGCGTGCTACCTGGGTGTTTGTTTTGGGGGGGAACACTGGATCCGATGGGGATCATGCTGTTCAGTCAGAAATGAACTGTCTATGACTAGGGATGTAAGTTTGTCATGGATGAGGTTTTAATGACCCATCGGTTGTTCATGAAATCATTAGTAAACATTAGCAAATGTTGTGGCACTGTCATCATTGCTACGTTTTGATGACAATAGTGAAAGTCATGGAAGTCCTGAATAAAGACCAAACATCATGGAATCCATGATGTTTATGACTGCCATGACAAACTTACATCCCTATCTATGACAGTTTAGATGCAGTGCTGGCACGTAGGTAATTTGCATACTGCTGACGGCAGTATGCAAATTGCCTACATGTTATCACCACTGACTGTAGTGGTGGTTTTCTCTGAACTGCACGCCACTGCATCTGAACAGCTGTCATAGACAGCCCAGACATTCATTTGTGCGGTACAGCCGCACCTGCAAAAAGGAGCAGGGCATTGGAAGTGGAGGTGGCACACTTACCAAAACTCGTATGGTGGCACTATGTTTCTTGCACATGCGTGCAAGCAAACATAAAAATACCTCCTGTTAGAAATTATGTTAGAATTAATTCTAAAAGGAGGAGCTAGCTGACTCACCCAAAGGGGGTGGGGAGGTAGAGTGAAATGAACCCTGCATCTGGGGAATATATGTCATTTCATCTTGGGCTCTGAGACAGAAAGTTCTCCCTAACTTAAACGCACTTAGAAAGGTAATACTTAGAAATTAAGATTTTGTGGTAGGAGTGTTTTGTCTGTAACTTCCTTTTTCTTTTACATGACTGTACGCTGTATGATATATATTATGTTCTCCCTTCTTCCTTTCCACTCCCCTTCCAAATGTCCACCTTGTTACAAATTTTGGTATCGTCTGCAAATAGGCAGACCTTCCCCTCCAGATCCTCTGCAATGTCACTTATAAATAAATTAAAGAGGACCAGTCCCAGCACTGGTCCCTGCAACCCCACACTGGTCACCCTACCCTCCTCTGAGTGAACTCCATTTACTACTACTCTCTGTCTTCTATCCCCTAACCAATTTCTTACCCAATTTAACCCCTTTTAGACCTAATTCTAAGTTCCCCAGTTTGTTTAATAGTCTTCTATGTTGAACAGTGCCAAACGCCTAATGAAATCTAAGTATGCCATATCCATTGTGCCCCGATCTACTTCCTTTCTCTCCCAATCAAAGAATCCATCAGATTCATTTGACATGACCTCCTCCTGTGAACCCATGCTGTCTGTGATCTTGTGGCCCATTTCATTCAAGGTAATCCACTATCCTCTCCTTCAACAAAGTCTCCATTAACTTTCCCACCACTAAGGTCAGACTTACTGGCCTATAATTTTCAGCCTCCTTCCTGCTACCACTTTTAGGAATATAAACTACATCTTCCCTCCTCCATTTCTACAGAATCACACCTGTTTTCTAGTAAGCTGTTAAAAAGGATTGTCAGGGATGCAGCCAGCATTTCACTGAGTTCCTTCAATACCCGAGGATGTATCCTGTCTGGTTCCATTGCCATGTCTATTTTAAGACTAGCAAGTCCCTCTAGCACCCTCTCCTCTCTGAAAGGACTGCTATCCATTTCCCTTATTCCAAAGTGTATGCTGTTTTTTTTGTGTGGCCCATCCCCATCTTCCTCCACCTTGAACACTGAACAAACATATTTGTTTAGTATGCTGACTTTTCCTGGTCTCCTCTGTGTATTACCCCCTGCCCCATTTTAATCTTACAATTCCAAACAAAGAGCCATTGACGCCACCCTCAGAAATGATGAGACTGAGGTCAGACTCGTCCCCCTCTACATCCTCCCTGGAAGGAGGGTCACAGAGAGGAGTGGATATTAGGCCTTCTAATCCAGAATGCGATCTCAGCAACACTGACCCCAAAGGATGAGGGGACAGTGCTAATGGAAGTGCCATAACCAGAACTGAATCCAGTGCTGGGAAGGCTGCACCAGAACCAGCACCAGAACTGGTGCTGAGCCAGGCCCTGAGGAGCCTGAACTACCGCTGACACCAACACCAGACCCAGCACCAATGACCCAGCCAGCACCACAGTGACTGGCAGTGGTACCACGGCCAGTCCCACCACTGTGACACAGGATGGGGGTGCGGCCAGAGGGATAGAAGTTGGCAGCACATTCACTGCCAAGGGCCCAGGGGCTTTTGCCAGAGCCAAATGCTCTACTTGACCTGAGGGCCCAGCCAGCAGATCCAGTTCCTCCAGCCCCAAGGGGCCAGGGACCGGTTTAACAGGCAGGGGCACACAGGCCAGATACTGCACCCACTGCTCCATCAGAGCTACCCAATGGTGGACCTGCTCATCAGGGTCCCCACTTACAAACAGAGAGGCACTTTGGGTCCGAGACCTTGGCCCCTGGTGACACTGATGATGCCGGTGAAGGCCTCTGGCTCTGAGACACTGAAGTTCCCACAGCAGACCTCACAGAGGGTGACCTTGAGCAGTACCATTTTTCCCCTTCCAACTGAAAGAAAAATTACTACCATAATAATGTTGTTTCTTCTAATGGAGTCTTGCTGTATTCTGACTATATGCAGTTAGCCCCAGCACTTGAACTGATCCAAAGAGTAAGGTTAATTCTATGCCAAGGCATAGAACGTTGAGCTTGAGCTCGGTTTTCAAACCTCTGTCTGTGGTACTCTAAAGTCTAACCATCAGATTCTACGAGCACTAAACTAACTCAATAGTCAGAAATTGTTTCTAAATGTTATGCCAAAGGCACCAAACAGATTTTCAGGGTCAAAAGACTCAAGTCGAGAACCCCAAAAGAATCTAAGCAGATAGTGAAAACAATCAAAACATTTATAATAAAACCCCTAATAAGATAGGGCAAGCCAAGTACAACTCTGGGGTGGGGTGAGCACTGTGCCTGCCAGGCCACATCCCAAAACTACTGGGTTCCAGGAGGAGGCAGGAGGGAGGTCAGAATACAGCAAGACTCCATTAGAAGAAACAACATTACTATGGTGAGTAATTTTTCTTCAAGCAACATGAAGTCTTGCTGTATTCTGACTATATGTAGACCACAAGCAGTACCCCTTGGAGGAGGGAGTCACAGAACCTATTTTGGGAACAGGATCTGCAGCACAGCAATGCAACTCTAGCATCAATTTGACTGAATGTCAAGAGAGTAATGCTTGGTAAATGTGTGAACAGTTTTCCAGGTGGCTGTTTAACAAATTTCCACTAATGGTATGTCTAGCTGCTGCGACCGAAGCAGCTGTACCTATGGTGGAGTGATCCCTCAGGCCTGAGGGAGGCTCCTTCCCCACCTCTGAATAACAGAACTGGATGCAGGAGACAATCCACCTGGCAATAGTTCTCTTGGTGGCAGGTTTGCCCTTTCCCACTTCCCCATAAGTAAGAAACAACTGAGAACAGCCATTTCTATGGGCCTTAGTGTGTTCCACATAGTAATTAAGAGCCCTCTTTACATCAAGACTGTGTAATCTTCTCTCCCCAGAGGAAGAATGGCCAGTGAAAAATACAGGCAATGATAAAGACTGATTCAAAGGAAAGTCTGATACCACCTTGGGAAGAAACTTTCTGTTGGTTCGAACAGGTTATCCCTGTGAAATGAAATGAAGTGAGGTTCCACTGATAAAGCCTGTAATTCACTGATTCTCCTGGCAGAGGTAATGGCTACCAGGAATACAGTTTTCCAAGTCAAGTACTTAGCTCAGCTGAGGATAGAGGCTCAAAGGGGCTGCATAAGCTATGCGATACAGATATTCAGGTTCTAAGAAGGGTAGGCTGCGAAGGAGGATTAACATGTACCAGGCCCTTGAAAATTTCTTGAAAACTGGATGAGGTGCCAGGGAAGAGCCCTTACTAGCAGAAAGGAAGGCAGACACAGCTGCCAAATGTACCTTGAGAGTAGTAGGCCAGCGGCCTAAACTGTTAAGATGCACCAAATAGTCCAATACAGTAGCAATATCAGCCAGCTCTGGCAAGACATGCTTCTGGGAACACCAAAACCCAAATCTTTTCATTTGGAGTTGTAAGTCTTTCTAGTAGCAGGTTTCCTGCTAACCTTTAAAATGTCCAAGACTGATTGAGAAAGATGCAGACTTGCATATTCTAGCTCTTCAAGAGCCAGGCTTTGAGCCTGAGAGTCTGAAGGTTGGGGTAAAGAATCCTCCCCTGAGAGAAGGTAAGGAGATTAAACTGTCTGGGAAGACACAGAGACATTGTCACTGACAGTGACAAGAGAAGGGGGTACCAAGGCTGTCTGGCCCAGTCTGGAGCCACTAGAATTAACTTGCAGGGCTGAGACCTTATCTTGATTAGGACCCTGAATATCAGAGGAAAAGGAGGGAATGCATAGAGAAATCTGCTTGTCCAATCCAACAAGAGAGCATCCTGAGGGACAGGGCCCAGAAGAAGCAGACTGCAGCAAAAAAAGAGGAAGTTGGTGATTGTCCGGGGCTGCAAAGAGATCTATCTCTAGAGTGCCCCACCTCTTGAAAATGACCTGAAGAATTAGGGGGTTCAGGGTCCATTCGTGGGAAATCCTACTGAGAGCATCTGCTAGAATGTTGTCCTTCCCTGGGAGATGCACAGCCATCAGGGAAGCCTGAAGGGAATAAGCAAGAGACCATATTTTCATGGCCTCTGTGCACAAGGCTGAGGACCGTGTGCCTCGCTGCTTGTTGATGTATCACATGGTTGTGGTATTGTCTGTCCTGATCTGCACCACTTTCCCCTGAACAGCAGTTGAGAATGTCCGAAGTGCTAGAAAGACAGCTCTCAGTTCGAGAAGGTTTATGTGTAGAAGAGACTCCTGGTGAGACCAGATCCCTGAGCTGTAAGCTGATCTAGGTGAGCCCCCCACCCCAGTAAAGAGGCTTCTGTATGAGAATCACTGAAGGAGCCTGACTTAAAAGGGACACCTTGTCAAAGACTGTATCCTCCAGCCATCACTGGAGGCCTGAACTAGGGTTTGAGACACAGGAATCAATCTGGAGAGAGGTCTTTTTCTGAGACCAATAAGATCTGAGATGAAACTGAATATTTAAGCAATAAGGCATGACCAAGGTTATGTTAATGGTCTATTAATCACCTTCTAGAGTGTACTGTGGCACGAGGTGTGGCAGTGCCACATGCCCCTAGAGGGTATTAACTGACCAATAACATAATCCCTGAAGTGCCTTTATTGATATTATAATAAAAATGTTTTAAACAGTGTTAAACCTTGTTCAGCATATGGCTAAGTTTTCATGTATGTTAATAAAAGATTAACATAAGGCTTTAGAATGTTTGCAGCCAATCAGAAAGCTCCATTTCTCAGACCCTTTTTATAATTATATTTATTTATATTTCATTTTTGTTGACCGGTAAGTGCACTAGATAAATCCTACCTATTTTCAGGCACGACCCGGGGAGAGGGATACAGATGAATGCCTACTGACCTTGAACCAGATTAAGCTATTTGTGGTATTTTTAGTGAATGAAGGAAATTTGGCCAGGACACCGAGGAAATTCCCCTACTGGCTGCTGTCGGTATGCTGCAGTCAGAGCTTGAGCTGGATGGTGTGAATGCAGGGGAGCGGGCCTCCTCCCCTGTGTTTCTAATCTCAGAGGCTGTGGAGGAAGAGTGTGTTTTAGCAGAAGTCGCGATGGCGACTATCATCGAAGCTGAGGAGTGTATGGATGTGATTCAGGTTGGTGGGCCACCGGAGGTCGGTCCTACAGAACAGCATACTTTACAAACTGAATTAAATGCAAAGCGGTCGGCTTTGCTAAAAGACTGCTGTGATGGATGTTGAGATTGCTGTGCTTCCAAAGGCAGCTCTCGGGCCTTCTAAGGCTATATTCAATGGTCTGGTAAGACCCAGCGTGACGCAGTGAGGTCGGCGTCACTTGCAAGCGGCGCTCGAATCGGAAGCTGGAGCTGGAGCTGGCAGTTTGCCAGGTGGTTCCTCGCGTGCCTACAGCCCAAGCAGGATTTACCTGTTTTCTTCTTTACGACCACAATCGTCGAGTGGCTGTGACGCTTCTTCTACTCGGGGTGTGCTGCCTGGAACGACGCTGCATTTTCGACTAGGTCTGAGGGTCCAGAGGTTTTTTCTCCCAACTCACAAACTCCTGGATGGAGTAAACAAGGTACTGTGGAACTTTCGAAGGGCGAGTCCCTAAGGCTTCTAAGGATACCTCGACTCTTTTTGGACAGGAGGCTTCTTGGTCTCCGGAAAAAGCTCTGAAGAGGCTGGTTGGGAACTGGGGATGGAGGTTTGGACTCTGATTCTCAAGACCCCACGTATCTAAATATGCTACAAAGCTGGGAGTCTGTGGCAAATTCTAAAGTTATGAGTCCTAACGATCCTCAAGGGATATTATTGATTGTGTTAAGCAAATGTCAGGTATTGATGATTCTGCAATAACAGTTGTTGAGCCTGCTCAGGTTGAGAATGTTTCTACTGATTTACAGGTCACTCCTAATGTGCTTGGTTCCCCTGTCGCTGCCCTTTCTATGCCCTTAGAAACAGAGGGTCCACTTAGGATGGGACCTGCCCCTCAGTTACTAGAATCTCAGGATGAGGATCCTGATAGACCGGTTGGCTTTAAGCTGGCTGATTTGTTTTCATCTAAAGGAGAACCAGCTCCAAGAAGGAATGCGGTTCACCTATTATATAAAGGTGGGTCGGTGGATCCTCCTACTCGGCTCTATGTGGTGAAAACACTACTTAAAGGATCCATGAAATTCCTTTCTTCTGAGATATTTGCCCTTATTAGTTTGGGGAATCATAATTTTGATGTTAGTTTCAAACAAGTTTCCAGTTTAAATCGATTTTGGGCCCAATATGCTGCTTGTCAGGCCTCTCCTACGTGGTCTCCCTTTCATGCAATTCCTTAACAAAGCCTGCTGTTAGGAATATTACGGTGATGTTTAAAAATGAAGGAGTACACATTGAGGATATTTTATTTTGGTTAAGACAATGCTGTGAGGTGCTTAATAAACCTACACCCACATTAGATAGTGAACAAATATGGGATGGGGGATGGAGGATTTGTGTAAAATTGTATTCCACTAATAATGGGCCTAGTCATCTACCTAGTTTTTTTATCTGGGAAAAGACAAAGGTCTTATTTTTTACGTGGGACAGCCTAAATCTTATTTTAAATGTGGCTCCAGAGCTCATTTTAGCTCTGCTTGTGACACTATAAAATGTAGTCATTGTTTTGATTTTGGACATGCTTCTAGTACCTGTCTTAACCTTTTAAGTGTAACTTGTGAGAACGGACAGGGCATGCATATGGACGCTGCCCTTGGGCATCCCATAATAGGGACGATTGCCCGTCACATGTGGGCTTGATTTCCTTGGCTCAACAGGCTCAGGATAAAGTTATTGCAGCTCGGGTTAAGACTCAAAAAACATTTACCTCTGGATCTGGGGAACTCCCTGAAAAGTCAAAAGACACTAGTGTTAAGGAAACAAGGGTCTATCCTCCACCTGTGGAGATAGATCAGACTAAGGATGTTAAAGACATTTCCATCCCTGAGGCGCTTGGTTCGGAAGATACAGTAGTGGCTGACATCACCAGGCGCCCCCAAGTAAACATGGTGTCTGGTACTGAGGCGGCTGGGTTTGTTCAAATACCCCATAAACGTACAAGGAAAGGTTTGGCGGTGTTGGGTCGAGGTAAAAATGTGAGAGGGAATACATGGAGGTCTGTAAATAAATTTTCTATCTTAGCTACAGACGTCTCCGATAAAGAATCTGGGGGGGAGGATACTGATAGTTCTTCTATCCGATCTTGTACGGACACGGAGGAAGGGGGAATTTGGACCCCATTGCAAAAAGGACTAGACAAAGTCAGAGAAGTAAGTCACCCATAGGTACCTAATGATGGAGACTTTATCTGTGTGTACATTAAATGTTAACAGTATTAAAGGACCTAGAAAGCTTGTTTTTTTCTTTTAACCTTACAAGATTTCAACTGTGATATAATCTGTCTTGTGGATACCAGATTAAAATCTAACCGTGAGCTTCAACAAGCATCCCGGGCATGGACTTCAGGTCCATCTTTTTGGTCTTCAGGTACTGACAAATGTGACGGTGTGGGGATTTTATTCTCCAACTCTGATTTCCAGGTGTCAAGGTTGGTTGATATTCAGCCCGTGGTGCTTTATTGTTAGATTTTTCCTATTGCGGTGAAAGATTTCGGATTATTGGTGTTTATGCCCCTCAATCTAAAGCACAGAGGGTTTCACTTTTTCATTTAATTCAGCCTTACTTGCATTCCTCTAGATTAATTTTGTGGGTTGGCAACTTTAATTGTGGGTTGCATCAGAAGGATAGAGGGTTACAGATCACAAAATTATTTTGCGATTCTGTCGCTTTAAAAAAGGTGGTTACAACTGCGCATTTGGTAGATGCCTATAGATCGTGTCATGTGTCTGGGGGATTTACTTTTTTTAAAGGGCCATTGCAGACTCGTATTGATTTAATTTTTTTATCTAAAGTATTACGGATTTTACCATGTAATACTCTGGGGGTGGAGTTCTCAGATCATGCAACAGTTAAGGTGAATTGTTCTTGGAAGAATACTCCAAGGTGTAAAAAAAATAGGTGGCAGCTTAATGATTCCCTGTTAGAGGATCATTGCCTACAAAAACTATGGAGGAGGGAATAGGCAGCCAGACTTTCGGTAGCAGATATTTATGAAGACCCTTGTGAGTGGTGGGATGACTCTAAAAACAGATGGCGGCAGATTTTTCAGGGACAAGCTGCTGCAAAACATACTGCAACTTACCTATCATATTTAGCACTACGGCAACAATTGCAGCATCTGATTTCCTTATCAGATACTATGGATTATGATTATAATGCTCAGAGTGCGGTGATTTGTTCACAAATGAGATCCCTGCAATATGATAGGGCTAGTTCATCGGGGCAGAAGGCACGATTTGGTACGCAGGTGACCAAAGGTGGACTTAATACGTTCAAAGACTGTAAAGGACGGGTGGACTCTAAGTTTGTTCAGGAACTCAGGTCACCCAGTGGTGTTCTGGTATCAGATCCAGAGGTAATGGTTCAGGTGGTGGAACAACATGTCCTGTCTATGTTGGGTAATTCTCCGAGTTGTGAATTAGCTAAATCCTTCTTAGACTCCCTACTCCTTCCACCTCTTACTTTAGAGGAGCAGGATATGTTGTCTGGTGATATTTTAGCCACGGAGGTGGCGCTGGCCATTGACAAGCTGAATGTTAATTCCGCACCTGGATCAGATGGCCTTACTGCTCGTTTTTTTCAAACATTTAAAGAGGATTTGGTTCCTGCACTGACTTTATTAATTAATAATATGCTGACCACAGCTTCATTAACTAAGCCCATGAAGGAAGCTATTTTAGTTCTCATTTTAAAAAAAAAAGGGTGATCGTACTGAATTACAAAATTGGGGGCCTTTGAGTTTATTAAATGTTGATTATAAAATCTTGGCAAAAATTTTGTTGGCCAGGCTTTTAAAAATTTCACCACATCGTAGTCCTGCTCAGACTTGTGGTATCCCCGGGAGGAGCCAAAATGATAATTTAATTCTGTTACGTGAATTATTTGCCTTGGGTGAGAAAGGTAGGGTCTCCGGTTGGGTGTTGGGGTTAGACCAAGAGAAGGCTTTTGATAGGGTCTCACATGATTTCTTATTTTCGGTGTTATGTGCTTTTGGGATTCCTTGTCAGTTTATCTGGTGGATTAAAGCTCTGTATACTGAGGCTACCATCATTCCAAATGTGAATGGTTGGTTGGGTAATCCAGTCACTATGGTTAGGGGGTTCACAAGGCTGCCCACTAAGCCCTCTCCTGTATAACTTCTGTATTGATACATTGATTCGGGCAATTTCCTTTGTCCTCATATTTTGGGGTTGGGGTTGGCCTTCATTGGATCCGTTAAAATTTTAGCTTATGCAGATGATTTGGTTTTGACCGTGGATATTAGTACTGTGGAAACGGTTGTGTTACAAGTTCTCAATACTTACTCTTCGGTTTCAGGTTCCCGAATTAATTTTTGTAAAAGTATTGGGGTTCCTCTTGGACACCCAGATCTTCCACAGGTCAATATGCTGGGATAGCTATTGATTATTGCCCGTTTAAGTACTTGGGTATTTTTTTGGGGACTGATAATGTATGTAATTATAATTGGCAATTAGCCTTAGGAAAGGCGGAGGGTTTGATTTCTGGATGGAAACAGTATCTGATTGGTAAGAAAAAACGTGTTATGTTGATTAAAACTTTGGTACTCCCCATTTTTTATATCTTTGTTACGTATTTCCTCCACCCATGGGATGCTTTTCCAGATTGTATAGGATTTTTTTTCAAGGGTTGTGGGGTTCTAGATTGAACCCGGTGAAAAGGAGTATAACCTATAGACCATATGAGGAGGGAGGGTTTGGGATGATCAACCAGGTGGCTTTTTTTTACAGTATATTTTTTAACGCTAATTTTGGGAAAGCTTAAACCAGGGATAGTGGTATTGAAACCCTTGTTGTTGCACTGGTTAGTGCCTTGCCTTCCAGTTGGGATTTGGGGAAAAAGGTGGGTTTTTCGATTTTCTGATGTTCCACTATATGGGAAAGAAGCTATTAAGGTGGCTCTATCTTGGGATTTACGTCCACAGGATTTTTGTATTTTATCTAAGGTACTTCTCTATGACACCATTTGGAGGAAAGATGCACGGGATAGGGTGGTTCTACCGTCTTGTACCTCACATCGGGTCGATTGGATTCTTCAACAACTCTGTAATCCCCATCTGCCCTCTTATGTTTGGGATGTAGTTTGATTAGGTAATTATGGGTGTCTGAGTGTAAAAGGCAATCATAAGCACAAAGCTTTAGACTATCTATACTGCCCCAGGGTGGGTTGTTCTGTTACACTTGAAAACCACACCTTTTTTGGAGTGTCCTTTGCTGTTTCCTTTTGGACTAGTTATTGGTTTGTGGTCTGAACCAATGCTATTACATCTATCTTATGCTCAAATTATGTTTTGCTAAGGTGCATTATGTCAAAATATCATGAAGATACTTTATTTATTGTTTTTCTTTAATTCGTTATTACTTACGGCAGGTCAGATGTATGCTGGTTTTGCATCAAAAATTGATTCCAGTATCTGAAGTAACTGATAATATTAGAATTGCTATTTGTATCGTTAAAGTACAGGATTTTAACCGCTTTGCAGGGCCTCAGTTTTTCATTTATGGTCTAACTGTGATCTTTTACAGTCATTTGAGGATTCTCCTTTATTTCGTAACTTCTGTATCTGTATGTTTTGATGGGTATTTTTTTTTTAATCTTTGTTTGTTGTATTGTTTGATTCTTTTTTCTGTAATGAAGTCCAACTTTCTCAATAAAATTCCCCTACTCTTTTCGATAAGTGCCATGGGATCTTTAACATTCACCTGAACTACCACCAATCCAAGAAGATGGGACCTCGGTTTAACATCTCATCCGAATATCTCTCATCTGAAACCTTGCTCCCTGGACCACTGCTGTGGATGTTGCCATGTGACCCAGCAACTGTAGAAAGTGTCTGGCTGGACGAGAAACTAGAGGACGAAAAGAGGAAGCCAGAGTGGCAAGGGACTGAACCCTTGAGAGAGGAAGAAATGCTCTTGCCCGAATAATGTCTAGTTCCACCCCTATGAAAGTGAGGATCTGGGCTGGTTCCAGGACAGACTTTTCTAGGTTCAGAATGAAACCTAAGGAGTCTAGAAGTTTCTG
Organism: Neoceratodus forsteri; assembly: GCA_016271365.2. Classification (NCBI taxonomy): domain Eukaryota; kingdom Metazoa; phylum Chordata; order Ceratodontiformes; family Ceratodontidae; genus Neoceratodus; species Neoceratodus forsteri. The sequence continues at coordinate 246,074,539 of CM028131.1, read as the reverse complement.
AGTGACCGCTATGGCTGACTTGACTTGGTCTGAGGACTGGCCTACAATGAGCCAGTTGTCCAGGTATGGGAACAGAAGGATACCCTGTCTCCTGAGGAATGCCACCACTACTGCAAGACACTTGGTGAACACCCTTGGAGCATATGTTAGGCCGAAAGGCATAGCTCTGAACTGGTAATGGCCTGAGGGCAACTCGAACCTTGGGTACTTTCTGTGGGAATGTCTGATACGTATGTGGAAATAGGCATCCTTGAGATCCAGAAAGGCTAGCCAGTCTCCTGGTCTCAAAGAGGGAAGAATTACTCCCAGAGTCACCATCTTGAATTTTGGTTTTGTTAAGTGTGTGTTCAGGTACCTTAAATCTAGGATGGGTCGCCACTCCCCTGTCTTTTTTGGGGTAAGGAAGTATCTGGAGTACAGTTCCTTTCCCCTGTGACAATGAGGTACCTTCTCTACTGCTTGCAGAAGCAGAAGAGAGGAGACTTCTGCCTCTAAGGCCTTTGTCTCCAAGGGAGAGGGAGGACTGAAGGACCTTGCTCTCATTTTGGGAACCTTTGAAACTGAGAGCAAGTCCCTGGCTCACTACTTCCAGGACCCATTTGTCTGAAGTAATAGACCCCAGGCCTGGGAGTAGTCCAGCCAACCTGACCCCTACTGGAACTGGGAGGCGACCTCTGCCTGACACCCTCAGGGTGTCTGTTAGGCAGGGGCTTAGACTGCGTGAATGATGGGGTCCTGGTCATCCCAAGCCTGCCTCTTCCCCTAAAGAACCCCCTCTGCCGGAAAGAAGAGGAAGAGGCCTGAGCTTGGTAGAAAGGCCTGTGAAAAGGACTGCCCCTTCTGGCCCTGAATTGCTGCTTCTGAGGAGTGGCCTGCTTTTCCTTGGCTGCAGCAGTCCTATAGGTGGTCCTATATTCGTCCATCTTCTTCACGTAGTTCTCTGTTTGCTCACCAAACAGTGAATTACCATTTACAGGGAAATCCATAGCCTTAGTCTGGGTATCCTGCGAAAGACTGGTACATCTAAGCCAAGCAAACCTCCTCATGGGGATAGATGTAGCCACGACTCTAGAATGCACATCATTCGAGTCCACAGCAGCATGAAATTGCACTTTGGATGCCTCTATACCATCTATAGCCACCTGCTCCAGCTTCTTGGCTAGCTGCGGAGGGGCATTCTTAGCCAGCTCCAGAACCGTATCCCACATAGACTTCTGGTACCTGGCTATATATGCCATGTAGTTTGATTGCCTGAGCCCCAAAAAGGGTGCCAAGTACTGTTTCTTAGCCATGGCATCCACTTTCCTAGAATTCTTATCTGGGGGGTGAAATGCCAGGGGAATACTAGCCTTGTTACAGGCTGCAGCTTGCACCACCCCAACATGAAAACATTACTCACCATAGTAATGTTGTTTCTTCTAATGGAGTATTGCTGTATTCAGACATAATGCAGTTAGGCCCAGCACTTGAACTGCCCCAGAGAGGAAAGAGTTAACTCCTTGCAGAAGCATGGAACGTTGAGCTCGAGCTCTGTTTTCAAACCTCTGTCTGTGGTACTTACCAGTGCAATCATCAGATTATTACGAGCAAATAACTAACCTGACACTAAAATGGAAATTGTTTGAACACATAGCCAAAGGGGCCCAAAAGACTCAAGTCGAAAACCCAAGAAGAAATAAGGTAGTGACAATTAAAACTATGCAACACAAGAAGGAAAACATAAGTTACCCCACCAAGAGGGAGGGTACAAGGTATACCCTGAGGTCAACACTGTGCCTGCCAACCCACTTCCCAAAAACAGGTTCTGAGAGGGAGAGGGGAGAGTCTGAATACAGCAAGACTCCATTAGAAGAAACAACATTACTATGGGAGTAATTTTTCTTCAAACAACATGAAGTCTTGCTGTATTCAGACATAATGCAGACTACCAAGCAGTTCCCTATGGAGGAGGGAATGCAGAACCTACTTTGGGAACAGGCTGTGCAGTACTGCTGTGCCAAACCTAGCATCACTCCTAGACTGGATGTCCAGAGAGTAATGCTTGGTGAATATATGTACTTTTTTCCAGGTGGCTGCTTTACAGATCTCTAACAAGGGTATATCTCTGGCCGCAGCTAGAGTAGCAGCTGTACCCCTAGTCGAGTGAGCCCTCAGGCCTGAAGGGGGTATTCCACCCAATTTGTCATAGCAAAATTGTATACAGGAAACAATCCACCTGGCAATAGTTCTCTTAGTGGCAGGCTTACCTTCCCCCACTTCACCATAAGTGAGGAACAATTGAAGACAGTCATTTCTGTGTGCCTTAGTATGCTCTATGTAGTAGCTAAGTGCCTCTGTAACATCCAAACTGTGTAATCTTCTTTCCCTTGGGGAAGAATGGTCAGTGAAAAATACAGGAAGAGACACAGACTGGTTTAGATGAAAATCCGATACCACTTTAGGCAAGAACCTCCTATTAGTTCTTAGGACCACTTTATCCCTATGGAAGGATATGAAGTCAGGTTCAACTGACAGGGCCTGTAATCCACTAATCCGCCTGGCAGAAATAATAGCTACCAGGAACACAGTTTTCCAGGTCAAGTACTTCAATTCAGCCGAAGCCATAGGCTCAAAGGGTGGCTGCATAAGCTGAGCAATGCAGACATTAAGATCCCAACGAGTAGGCTTCCTAAAGGGAGGGTTAATGTGAACCAGGCCTTTGAAAGCTTCCTGAAAACAGGATGAGATGCCAGGGAAGAGGCCTTCCCTACTGAAAGGAATGCAGAGACAGCTGCTAGATGAACCTTCAGAGTGGCAGGCCTAAGGCCTAGACTATTCAGATGAGCTAGATAATTTAAGGTTGTGGAAATGCCTGCAGAATCAGGCACAATATCTTTCTGAGAGCACCAAATACTGAACCTCTTCCATTTGGAATTGTAAGTTTTTCTAGTGGAAGGTTTCCTGGAGACCTTCAGAATATCCAGAACTCCCTGAAAGAGATGCAGAGCTGCATATTCTAACTCTTCAAGAGCCAGGCCTTGAGGTTGAGAGACTGGAGACTGGGGTACCAGATCCGTCCCTGGGAGGAGGAGAGAAGATTGTATCTCCTGGGAAGAGACAGGGGACGTGAGACAGCCAAGGACAGCAGTAGAGGATAACAGGGTTGTCTGACCCAATCTGGAGCCACCAGTATCACTGTGCAGGGTTGAGTTCTTATCTTGATCAGAACTCTGAACAGGAGAGGGAAAGGAGGGAAGGCATAGAGAAACCTGCCCTTCCAGTTCAGAATGAGGGCATGCTGGGGAACTGTCCCCAGGACTGGAGGTCTGCAGCAAAACAGAGGATGTCGATGATTGTCTGGTGCTGCAAATATATCTATTTCTGGAATGCCCCACTTGGAGAAAATGATCCTCAGAATGTGAGGATTCAAGGACCATTCGTGATGCCCCTGTGAAATCCTGCTCAGGGCATCTGCCAGATTGTCCTTCCCTGGAAGATGAACTGCTACCAGGGAAGTCTGAAGGGAATAGGCCAGAGACCAAATCTTCATGGCCTCTGTGCACAAGGCCGTGGGCCGAGTGCCTCCCTGCTTGTTGATGTACCACATTGTGGTAGTGTTGTCCGTCCTGACTTGGACCACCTTGCCTTTGACTGAATCCGAAAAGGTCTGAAGGGCTAGAAAAACTGCCCTGAGTTCCAAGAGGTTGATATGAGGATGAGACTCCTGCAAGGACCAGATCCCCTGAGCTGTTGGGGCTCCCAGGTGGGCTCCCCAGCCTAGGATAGAAGCATCCATAGTCAGTACTACTGATGGAAGTTGAGGGAGAAATGGAACCCCTTGTCTGAGGTTGTCCTGGTCCAGCCATCACTGGAGAGCCTGGACCAGAGTTCGGGTCATTGGAATCAGTTTGGTGATAGAATCTGTTTTCTGTGACCAAAAGGACCTTAGATGGAACTGAATGTCCCGCATCTGAAATCTGGCTCCCTGAACCACTGCAGTGGAGGCTGCCATGTGGCCCAGGAGTTGGAGGAACTGTCTCGCTGGAAGAGAAACCTGAGGCCGAAAGGAGGAAGCGAGGTCTACTAAGGCCTTCACCCTTGCCAGAGGAAGGAAAGCTTTTGCTTGGGTAGTATCCAATTCCACCCCTATGAAGGTGAGAAGCTGTACTGGTTCGAGGACAGATTTTGGCAGATTGAGAAGAAATCCCAAGGAACTGAGCAAGTCCTGAGTGGTTTGCAGAGCTGACCTGACCTGGTCTGAAGACTACCCTACTAGGAGCCAGTCATCCAGATATGGAAAAATGGTGATACCCTGTCCTCTGAGGTAAGCCACCACTACTGCAAGGCACTTTGTGAACACCCTTGGAGCTGATGTTAGGCCAAAAGGCATGGCCTTGAACTGATAATGGCCAGAAGGCAACTCGAACCTGAGGCATTTTCTGTGGGAGCACCTTATAGGGATGTGGAAGTAGGCATCCTTGAGGTCCAGTGATGCTAGCCAATCTCCTGGTCTTAAACAGGGAAGGATTATTCCCAGAGTTACCATTTTGAACTTGGGTTTTGAAATGTGTTTGTTCAGATACCTTAGATCCAGGATGGGTCGCCACTCCCGTTTTCTTTGGGGTAAGGAAGTACCTGGAGTACAGGCCTTTTCCCCTGTGTTGAGTAGGAACCTTCTCTATGGCTGTGAGAGCCAGGAGAGAGGAAACCTCTGCCTCTAGGGCAAGGGTTTCTGAAACTGATGCAGGTGGAAAAGACTTGGCCCTCCTTTTTGGGTACCTTTTGAAGCTGAGGGCTAGTCCCTGGCTTACTACTTCCAGGACCCACTTGTCTGAGGTAACAGACTTCCAGGCCTGAAAGTAGTAAGCCAGCCTGCCTCCTTCTGGGATTGGAGAGTCGACCCGGGCTGACACCTCAGGGTGTCTGCTTGGGAGGAGCCTTAGACTGGGAGGAAGAAGCAGCCCTGCTCATCCCCCTTCTACCCCTCCCTCGGGAAAAAACCCTTTGTGGGTAAGACGAGGAGGCCTGGGCTTGGTAAAAAGGCCTGTGAAAAGGCCTGCCCCTGCCCCCTGGACTGCTGCTTCTGAGGAGTGGCTTGCCTTTCCTTGGCCTGTGCACTCCTGTAAGTTTTTCTATATTCGTCCATTTTCTTCATGTAAGCCTCTGTCTGCTCCCCAAACAGAGAGTTACCAACTACAGGAAAATCCATAGCCTTAGACTGGGTGTCCTGTGATAGGCTAGTACATCTGAGCCAAGCATGCCTTCTGAGAGACACAGATGTAGCCATGACTCTGGATGCCACATCGTTGGAGTCAACAGCAGCGTGAAATTGCACTTTGGATGCCTCAATTCCATCCGCAGCCACCTCCTCCAGCTCTTTGGCTAGTTGGGGGGAGGCCTTTTTAGCCAGTTCCAGAACCGTATCCCACCTGGACTTCTGGTACCTGGCTGTGTAGGCCATATAATTTGCCTACCTGAGTCCCAAAGAGGATGCCAAGTATAGTTTCTTGGCCATGGCATTGACTTTACTGGAGTCCTTGTCTGGGGGGTGTGAAGCCAAAGGAATGTTTGCCCTGTCACAGGCTGCAGCCTGCACTACCCCAACATGGCTGCTATGTGAATAAAGGAACTCCGCAGCTGAGCCTGATAACATGTATCTCCTGTCCATTCTTTTATCTACAGGAGGTAAAGAGGTAGGAGTCTGTAGAATCTTTTTTGTCTGTTTCCCCAAGGACTTGTGAAGGGGAATAGACAACCTTTTGGACTCTGGGATGGCCATCATCTCCACAAAATCAAGCTCTTCTTCCTCCTCAGCAGCTTCAACCAAAGGGAGCTGGAGGGAGTTCACACCTTCTTGTAAAACAAGAAGTGAGAAGGGACTCAGAAAGCCTGGGAGGAGAAATCAGAGGGTCTGTCTGGGGAGATGTCCGGTTCGATAGGCATCAGACCCCCACTGTCGTAGTCACCGTCATCATCATCGGGATAGTCTTTGTCTCCCTCCCACTCCTCATAGAAAGCATCCGTATCGTAATCCAAAGGAGCCGGGTTCCGACCGACTAACCGGCGGCACCGGTTCGGACAGAACCGGACGAAGCGATTGGACAATACTAATCGCTTTGGCGATCTCGTCCGTGGTTGGATTAAGCGGTACTGGATCCGAACCGGCGGACTTTCGTTTCTTTTTTGACGAAACGGACCCCTCAGAGTCGGCTCTCCTTTTGCCCGAGGAGGTATCGCCTAGGTCAGTAGGCACCTCCCCAGGTTTGGCCGTAACCGAACCGGGCTGGCCATCCAGGCCTCCCGAATTCCAGAACTATCACCACCAAGAGATCCCAGGCTATTCCTAGCCATGGAACCCCAAGAAGTAACTTTCTCCAGGGACTCAGGGAGAGGGATGCTGGGCCACCCAACGCCACATCCCACAGAGGCCTCCGACTCTGAGGAGTCGGGGTGCCAGTCCGGGTCCAATTCTGAATGGCACCCCCCCGAGGAGGAGGTGAGCAGAAGGACCTCCAGAGAAGCTACCCTGAGAGAGCCCATGTCAGCAGCACCGCCGTGGACCACAACATGGAGAACGGCACAGCCCGAAGTCACTGGCGCCGCGAACGGCACCAGAACCAGGATGGTGCCACTGATGGCACCACCTGAGCCACTGGTGCTGTGAACAGCACCAAGGCCCAGGGCGGCGCGGCACTACCGATTGGCACCATGAATGACACTCCAGATCCAGAGCTGCACTGTCTGGTGGCACCAAGGATCCACCAGGTGCCGGGCCCCACAACCGAGGGACATGACACTGGGGAGACTGTACCCATGGAGGTGACTGCCGGGACGGTGCCAGTGATGCGACTCTGGGTGCGGAAGAAGAAACCACCTGCTCGGCAAGGCTGGGTGGAGGAGGCTTCCTCCTCGCCAGGCCTTATAGACCCAGGAGGGGACCCGGGGAAAGGGTCTAGAGATCTAGCCTGGGAGGCCCGCAGGCGATGTCCTTCAAAAGTCGTTGGAGCCCTGCCGGTCTTGAACATGCAGATTTCCAGTACACGGCAGTCCATGGAAAAACAGGCGTCACAGCGCTCCATATCATGGTTGGGTCCCAGGCACCAAAGGCAAACATCATGTCAATCCGTGAGGAAAATTGGCGGACACAAGGGCACAGATGCATAGGGAGCCGCGGCCATGTGGATTCTTAGCCCAGATTGGACATGATGAGAAAATAATACAATTAAACAAAAGATCCCAGTGCAGCTGAAAAATAAATGAAATGGTCTTACCGGCTGCGGCATCGGGATGGAGAACTGGGATGAAGGAGAATAAAAGCGGCATCGACAACTCGACTAGGCCTAAGTGGCACAGTAGAATGTTCTCACAGCGGTCGAGCAGGTTCAGCCTCAATGGTGGGAGAAACAGAACTGGGATGGAGGAGGAGTCACGGCACCTAACAGCCACCCTCACACACTACACAGTGCATCCCACTCTAGAAGTGGAGGCGGTGCGAGCCGGCGCCGACTCCTCCCAAAAAAGCTCCCCATGGCATGCATGCATCCAGCTTACACCCAACAGTAATGAATGGTGAAGACCGACAAGGGAAGATCACGCTGGCATCTGGACAGGTGAAGGTGGGCCCAGTGTCTGCCCCTATGCCCACTTCCGGGTCCATCCTGGCTGGTCACTGTCTTCATCTCCACTCCCCAGCTGCCCTTCTAGATTGTAGAGAGAGTGCGAGAGGAGTATGGCAGTCCCACCCAGGGGCTCAGAGCCGGGGAGGCAGGGTAGTCGGAGGAGCTGGAAGGAGTTCCCAGGAAGCAGAAGACCAGACCCAGGTGGACCTCAGGCAGGGTGGGATAAGACAGCTCCGAGTGACCTTGCCAGAGAGAGGTCTAAGGGGCCAGTAAGTAGAAGGATAAAGAAAGTTATAAAAAAACAAAACAAAAAAAAAGATCCAAGTCAGCTCACTTTTTATTAATCCCAGTACAAAAGGTAACGGCTCCTGCCTTTTGGCTCCTTGGAGCACACGAAGGCACGCTCACGCTGCGGTACTGCAACACCCTCCCTTCTTGCCGCCTTCCATCCTACACTGCCTCCAGGCCTCTGCCTGGCAGAAGTTATGCGGCAGGTTCAGCAGAGTCCCTCCACGGGAGAGGAGAGCTTCCTCACGGCTGCTCAATCCAGCTCCCACCCTTCCACCCCAGCCGACCCCTGACGATGCACACCTGTTCCCAAACCCAGGTCGCCAGCGTGGTGCAAGGTGTGGCATCCAGTGCCTCAGCCCCACCAGGCCGGCTGTAACCTCAATATTTTATTTTCCTGTAAGACTCTGGAGGTAACTATTGCTGCTTTGTGTGCCATAGTTTTTGCCTGCTGCACCACTGCTGTAATCAGATCAACTTTGCACTCTGTGACCATCTTTTTATTCATGTTCTATTGGTTCTAAATCTTTAATGGCCAAGAGTACCTCTCTGTTTGAGAGCTCTACATTGCCGGCTCCTCCACCCGCGAGTGCTCCTTGACCTGTGCCATCTTTCTGTTTAGCTTGGCTGCTTTCCCCCCAATTCTGGAGGAGCTGTCCGTCGCAGCTTCTCCATATTGTACTGTCCTGGAAATTCATATTCTTGCTGTCTGATCAACAACAAACAAGAAGAGTTAAAATTTTTTAACTTTTAACTGCTTATTTTGCCAAAAATAATGTTTAACTCAAAGGCTGATTGGAGCTTTCTCATTACCGTCTAGTGCCTTTGGCTGTTGGCCACGTGCCCTCCCCTTTGGGCCTTCTGTTGGTGTTTTCATATGATCGTATGAAGGTAACTTGATATTTTGGGATTCTGGAAGCAGCTTCTTGTAAACAGCTCCTAGGCATAAAATTTGGGAGGAGGACATGGGTAGCCTCAACTGGGAAGGCTGAACTTCCAAAGGGGAACAGCAGGTGCAGTAGTGGAAGCAGTTTCACTTGTCCAAGAAAAAGCATATTTTTCCAGCTGCTATGGGGTAACAGGTGAACCATGTGAAGCAAAATATTACTTACTTGCCAACAGAACACAAGGGTTCGGGGATGATAAATCCGCTGGTCTTTTTTCCTTGTTTTAACACAGCAACATCAGTCCGGTTTTACATGGTACTCCAGAGATGTGGGACCTTGGGTGGTGTCTGGTTGCATTTGTCTGATGCTTGTTGGAAAGATGATGGGGTTTCCTAAAAAGAAGGCTTTGCCCGATGTTCCAAGTTATGTCCTACTGTCTTTAGTAAACGTTAAACACTGGAGGAAGCACCAAGTGAGCTCGACAGTAAAAATGATGACCTTCGCACAGCGACGGCACACTACCGACGCAGGCATTGTGCCGCCTAATTCCCTAGTGTTTTCTGCGAAGGGCTCTGCGCCCTGCACCCACCGGACTTTATGATTCACAATTCCAGGTCGGAGTTGGTCCGGGAGGGCAGAACACTGGGGAAAGCGAAACATGGAACGGACCATTACAGCAACTGCTCAGTGGTCTTTTCTTGTGTTTCGCTGTCGGGTGTCGAGCAAAGGGGCCACACAACACTGGACCATGAGCAAAACAAATTTATGGACAAAACTAGGCAGAAGTAGTATCAATATATATTTTGTTTTGTTTTACCAGGAGAGGCACACTAGGCACACTAAGCTGAAGCTTGTTTACAGGTGCAACCTGAAGCACAAAGAAGTTAAGTGACTTGCTCAGGGTCACACAGTATGCAAATGGAGGCCTGTGGGATTTATACCCAGATCTCCAGGTTTGCAGCTCAGAGCCTTAACCACTACACTGTACTGCCTCCTGCATATTATTATTAGGAATTTATCAAGCCCCCTTTAGTTTCTAAATAGTCTGATACTGCTTGTACATACTACTTTGGCAAACTCAAAGATGCAAGGATCCCTTGTCAAATGCCACATCGATCAGCTGTCATGGGCATTTCAGGATCAGGGAGCCACTTAAAACAGCCTGTAAGACATATTTTGCCCTCATATTGTTTGCCCCCAGCAATTAGAAACACCGTGACATCTATTTCTTTCATGCCCTTATACTGTTGATTTCTAGGGATGGTTGGCGCTTAAGTGAAAGGAACCACTGTTTAATGCAATAACATTATGAGAATTTGGTACTAGGGATAAATCTCCAGAACTGGAGAAACTATAACTGCAGCACTCTGTTGCTTATTTTTGCAGTCCTCAAGCTTCATATAGCTGAAAAATAGGTTACTCACCTGTAACCATAGTTCCAGGAGTGGTATGTAGTTCACATTCAGACACTGGCAATTCCACCAGAAGTGCTGATTCGTCAGATGTCTTGAAGCTAAGCTCCTCCTACTACCCGTGCAGTATACCCCCCCCCGACTCCATCACATGATGTCAGATCTTTGCATGTGGAAACTACAGTAGGGATCTGTATGTAACTTGGTGGGGGGGGGATGTGAACTTCATACAAACTATGGTTACAGGTGAGAAATCTGTTTTTCTAGGGGCGTGGATACAGTTCATTATCCACACATTGACAGACTCCTTGCAGTTCTCCAGGGGGGAGGAGGAAAGGTGTGCACCGCTATTTAGCAAACAGAGAATGGAGCATGGATTAAGTCCAAGCCATTGAAGAAAGATCAAACATGATCAAAGAACCATCTGAGATCTACAGATGATTGTTTATTGGAGGTAAACGGAAGACATGATGTATCTGAGCATGAGGAAGAGCACGAGTTTGTTCAGGTGATCTATTGAACACCAGTAATTATAGAACGGAGAATAGATTATGAATTCCTTAATGTAAACTAACGGTCTTTGAAGAAGGTAGCGGCAGGATATAATGATCAACACTTTTCTGTAATCAGCGATGTGAAGGAAGTTAGTAGAGAAGGATGATGAGATAGTGAATTCTCCAAGGCACAGGAATGTGCATGAACAATTAACAACAGAACCAACCAGAGAGTCAAGGATCCTAGACCTAATAATAACCAACACTGATTCTAGAATAATCCATCCGATGACATTTAGTCATCTTGGCACTAGCGATCACTGCATGGTCCAATGTACAGTACTGAACAGTATGATCAGAGACAAAAAAATCGTTGATGATCAATAATTATAAGAAAGCAAATTGGGCAAAAATTAAAGAGGTGCATGGGGCGATTGGGAAAATAAACTAAATATATGGATACTGAACATAGCTGGAAAATAATAATGCAGGCCATTCTTGATACTGAGGCCTTATATGTACCAACTAAACCAAAACATAATAGTAAAGGTATAATTCCTGTATGCTCACTTCATCTATTAAAACCAATTGGGGACAGGGGCGCTAATGAGCAGACTGGAGTAAAGACGTGTCTTCACCTCGCTCCTCAGAGTCGCCACTAAAAATGAAAATAAACTGCCTTAAAAGTAACCCAAAGTAAGAATCGAGGGTCTGGAAAGGTGTGAATAAGTGAGATGGATGAATATGTGATTTCAAATGCTGGGAAAAGCTCGAGGATGGCGACGAAAAACCAAAGGAAGCAGCTCCGGGCTTCCCAAGTGGAGAATGCAGGAGACATATCCCTATCGGCTGGTGAGGTCAGTGCGGTAGGCTGCGAGGTGACTCAACAAGTGCTGGCTGCATTAGAACCTAAACTGACCAGCTTGGCTACCAATTTTGACAGAAAGCTGCAAGAGTTGGTTGACCTCCACGCTACACAGACCACCAGAATTAGTGAGGCCGAGCAGCGAATTTCAGACTTGGAGGATGCCACAGCTCCTAAACCTGAGCAAGTCATCGCCCTGCAAAGAGAACTGGAGGAACTGGAGGAACTTTTGGACTATCAGGAGAATTACCATCGATGACTGAATCTAAGATTAAGGGGCTTGCCAGAGGGAATGGAGGGAGCGAGCATAATGGATTTTTGTGCCAAAACGCTGCCAGGACTGCTGGGCATGTCGCCTAAAAATGGGCGCTTGAAGCTAGAGAGGGCCCACAGGGCTGTAATGCCGAAACCAGTGCCTAACCAGCCGCCTCGCCAAGTAATCATGAGATTCCATTATTTCCCAGATAGGGAAAATGTTTTAAAGGCTTATCGAGACAGATCAGAATTGGAGTATGAGGGACACCGTCTATTTCTCTCCCAGAATTACTCAGCCCAGCTTTTGAAACGCCGCAGGGCTTTTGCTCCAGCCATGGCGCAGTTACGAGAAGCCAAAATTGACTGTTACATGCTGTACTCCGCAACTCTCAAAATTAAACACGAAGGAGCGGTTTATTCTTTTTGGGAAGTTTCGAAAGCGGAGGTGTTCGTGAAGGACTTGGTGAAAAAGTCAGGGTAGTTGGAAACTGGAGGTTGCCCGCTCGGCTGGAGCGATGGCAAGAGTGACTGGCTCGTGGAAGGAAAGATGTAGACACAAGAAAGCTAAGTGCCTGATATGAAATCAACCCTTCCCCAACTCCCTTATTTCCTCTACTTACCCCTTGGATAAATGCTGCAAAGACGAATTGTTTGCAAAGGGATTGATTTATTATTTTGGAGATGAGGAACATGAATAGAGGGTCTTCCCATTTCCTTTCCTTTTTTTTGAGAACTGAGCGTAGGCCTGAAATCAGACGTTTACCTTATGAAGAGACAGTGCATGTTATGTGGAATGTTTGGCAACATCTCGAGTGAAGAGACCCTGTGTAGATGGAGGGCTGTTGCTGGGCCTGAGTTTTAAAAGCCCTCATCTCTTTAAAATGGAACTGATGCATAACGGACATGAAGGGGTTGGGGGGGGGGCAAAATTGGCTTCTTAGGGAGTTGACCTCTCGCTGCTTTTGATGGGGAGGGTGATATGGCAATACAGAAGGGATCCCTATATGCCTCTAAGGGGCTTTGCCCGGTCTCCTTTAGGGGACGAAATCTATATCTTTGGAGGGATGGGCCCTAATTGAAAAGAAAAAAAAGGGGGAGGTGCGTTAGGAGGGTACCCTTTGGAGTCTCAGACCCCAAGGAGATATTCGGTGGGTTGGATGAAGGGTAGTTACACTGAGAATAAGGGGGGTGATAATGTTTGACTGGGTGAAAGGCTAATAGTTATGAAGTCAATGGGCAGTGGGTTTGTTTTGTGTACTTTTATTCACAACACACGGTGACCTGGGGGGGGGCGTTTCTCGGACTGCTTCATAGAGGGAAGGGTAAAATTTCTGCGCTATGCAGTTCTTGTTACTTGGGGGGGGAGATGTTACAAAATAAAAGAATGTGGTGGGGGGGCAGGGGTGTGTATGTAGTTACTACTTGTTGAATTTGTTATGGTTAGATGTTAGTTTGCAGATCCATAAGATAGGCCATTCAGACATATTGGTGGTGATGGAGTCGGAGCCTGGAGGGGATCTCTTAGGGAGGATAAAAGTGCAGGAAAGTATTTGGAGGACATGTCAGGAATGCAGGATTTAAATGTGGAATCATGGAATGTAAGGGGAATAGCCACCCCGGTTAAACGAACAATGCTGCTTACAGCTTTAAAAAGACAGAATACCCATGTAGCTTTGCTACAGGAGACGAACCTCACGGAGAGGGAGCATGCAAAGTTAAAAAAGGGATGGGTGGGGGAATGTTATTCGGCTGCTTTTAATGTACATAAAAGGTGGGTGGCTGTTCTCCTGAATAAAAAACTACCATTTCTAAAAGAAAGAGTGGTTGCAGATCCTAATGATGGTCGTTATGTATTTGTGGTGGGAACTCTATATGGGGAGAAAATCTCATTTGGAAGCGTATATGCACCTGCTGTATACAACTCGAATTTTTACGGTAGGATTGTTTCTTTAATAACTGCAGAGCAATTCCCGAACTTGATATTGGGGGGATATGAACTGCTTGATGAACCCTGTTTTGGACCACTCAGAACATAAGGGACCCCCTAAAAGTGCCATTCGGGAGTGGATGGCAGGAATGAATGAACTAGACCTTATAGATGGGTGGCAAACGGCTCACCCTACGACCAAGGAATACATGTTTTTTTCACATCCCCACCGTACGTGGTCACGGCTGGATTATATGTTCCTTCCCAGAGAGTGGTACTTTCGAATCAGATGCATTAAGCATGGGCCTATCCACATCTCTGACCATGCCATGGTTATTATGTCTTTGAATAGAGGGGAGGGTGAGGGCAGGTTAAAGGTATGGAGATTTCCTAATTTATTTATTAGCCAAAAAGGAGTTTCAGGAACACCTGTATGAGCAATGGCAGCAGTATGTTCATAATAATTCAGAGACAGACATCTCTAAAGCAGTTTTCTGGGATGCGGGGAAGGCGTTTATGAGGGGGGTCATTATCAGTTATGTAGCACATCATAAAAAAAAAGTCAAGGAAAGGAGAATTAATCTAGAACAGAGACTTAAGGTGTTGGAGAGAAAGGTGGCTCTGGGTACGGGTGGAGAGAATGTGCACCTGTTGTTGACAAGGACCAGGAGCGATGAATAACTTACTGCTGGGAGAAGGAGGAAGACAGGGCTATTTATTAGGAAACATTTTTATGAGTGGGGAACAAACCGGGGAACCATGCTGTAAATCTATTAAGGGGAGCAGGGGACACACCTAATTCAGGCCGTCCGAGCAGAGGATGGGGTCCTTCTGAAAAATAAAGCAGATATTGGGGAAAGATTTAGGAGATTTTATCACAAGCTTTATCAAGGTCAAAGGGGAGGATGGGATGGTGGAATTCTTGAATAGGGTGGAGATACACGCAGATAACAGATAGACAGAGAGCAGCTAAATGGGCCATTACAAGCGAAATCCTTCTGCCATTGGAGCGCTTAAGAGGGGTAAGACCAGTGGCCCTGATGGTTTTTCAGCCGAATATTATAAAGTTATGAATTAAAAATAGTGGACCACCTGGAAGCAGTTTTTCAGGAGGTGAGGGAGGAGAAAGGAATACTACCTCAATCCTGGGGAGAAGCTACGATTTGCCTGATCCCAAAACCAGGGAAAGACCCTTTAGAATGTGCCTCCTTTAGACCGATATCCCTCCTAAATTGTGATTCTAAGATTTTAGCCAAAATTATGGCCACTCGGCTGGAAAATCTACTGCCGGGGATCATTCACCCAGACCAGACCGGGTTTATTCGGGGCAGGTACTCATATCATAATATGAGGACTCTCCTCAATGTAATCTGGGGAGCAAAGGTTAATAAAGAGGTGGTACATATATTGTCGATGGATGCAGAGAAAGCATTCGACAGAGTGGAATGGGAATATTTAATGGAGGTTTTGACCCGGTTTGGTCGGGGTGAGGGGTTCGCAGGAATGGTGCGTCAGATGTATAGAAACCCCAGGGCCAGAGTTTTAACCAATGGGACCCTCTCGGATAGCTTTGACTTAGAAAGAGGCACAAGACAGGGCTGCCCTCTTTCCCCTCTTTTGTTCGCTCTAGTACTTGAACCCCTGGCCATCGCCATTCGGAAACATCCAGACATTTCGGGAGTGATGGGGAAGATGGGTAGGGAGGCCAGGCTTTCACTTTATACAGATGATATGTTGATATATGTAACTAAGCCCAATAAGTCCATGCCTGCTCTTCTGAGCTTGACTGACCGGTTCTCACAGTCCTCTGGATATAAGTTAAACCTGGACAAGTCGGAAGAGCTGAGGGTCGGGGTGCAAGAGGGAGGATCCGCTACACGGAAATCAAAATGGGGTTTCGGGTAGTTGAAGGCCTTCACCTATCTGGGCATCAAAGTGGGAGGGAGTTGGAGGACTTATATGACTTGAATTATATCCCGCTTGTGCAAAACATAGTCATGGACCTAGCTAGATGGAAGAACCTTCCCATAACGTAGTTGGGTAGGATAAATCTTATCAAGATGAACCCGCTCCCCAGAATACTTTACAGTCTACAAATGCTTCATATTGGGTTAAGAGGAACAGAAGTGAGAAAATTGGAAAAAGCCTTCTCGGATTTTATCTGGAGGGGGAGACGCCTGAGGATAGGTCTAGCCTGGTTGAAGGCCCCTATAGATAAAGGAGGTCTACAATTCCCAGACTTAAATAACTATCAAAGGGCAACGCAGTGTCAATATATGGAGGATTGGATTGACAGACCTAAGAAAGCGGGCTGCCTGGATTTGGAGGAGAGAGGAAGTGTGGGAAGAATTTCAGCGTACCTGTCCCTGGGAGGTCGGAAGGCATACCAGAGACTCCCTAATCCGAACCCCCTGGTCATAGCGGTGTTAGACAGCTGGAGGGACATGTCTAAACTGAGAGGCCCAAGACAGGAAGACACACTACTCCTCCCATTGAGGGGAAATCCTTTTTTTCTTCCAGGGTTGGAGGATGGGGGGTATAAAGAGTAGGAAATAAAGGGAATTAACTGCCTTAAGCATTTATTTACACATGGTGTGCTGGACTCATTCCAGAATATACAAGAAAAGACAGGGCTGCGACACCAGCACTTCTTTCGTTATCTTCAAGTAAGGGCATACATTAATTCCATTGGAAGGTTTGGGGGTACCATACTGCAGTGGGAGGCGCTCGAACAATTAATAATGCCAGGGCAAAGAAAACCCAAGGGTACCATTCAAAGAATGGCTAAAGAAGGTATTACATGGTTTCTGGATAAAACACAAAATACTAAAATGCTTTGGGAAAGAGATTTAGGAATCATAATTTCTATAGACAATTGGAAAACACTTCTTCAGCTACATCAGGGTGTCCTGATGTGTAACAAGTATAAAGAGTCCTATTATAAGTTTTGTCATAGGCTATACTGCCCACCTCTGGTGGTTCATAAGTATAACTCTGTAATTTCTCCCATATGCCCTAGATGCAATAATAACCTGGCCTCATATTATCATTATTTCTGGGCCTGTTCAACCTTGCAGATATTTTGGGGAGAGGTAGTATCACAATTGCGAAGCATTGGAGGTCAGCAGTTTCCCCTGTCCCCTCTTTTCCTACTTTTTGGGGTGGAGGAAATGGGGGAGGGAGAGTGGACCCCCGTACAAAAATGGCTTAGGGTGTTAATATATATGGCCAGGCACTGCATTCTGAATACCTGGGTCACGGCGGCGAAGCCTACTGTTGCACAATGGAAAACCCAGGTAACACAGGCCATTACTTTGGAACGACTAACATATGCTACTAAGGGAAAAGAGGAATTGTTTTATAGAACTTGGCAACCGTATCTTTCATCTCTGACTGTAGTAGAGAGCATTATGCTTAATGAGGGTTGGATTTGAAATGAATGTACTAGGAGAGGGGTATTCTTGGGAAATAAAATGTTAGGGGCTTCGACTCCATATCACCCGGGCTAATAATCTAGAAGAAATGTCTTCTTCTCTTTTTTTTTCTTTCTTTACTGAATGGAAAGAATAAGATGTAAAGTGATGAAATGGATCTGGATGTAAATAGGTTATGTACTAAGGTTTATGTCGTATATGTCTGTATGTATGTATGTTGGATGTATGTCTTTTTTTTTCTTGTGGAAAAAAGAAACAATAAACAAATGATGCAAAAAAACAATTGGTAAAAAGAACAGAGCCTTTAGGAAAAATCAAAAAGTCTGTCTGTAACACATAGGATGGCTTATAAGCATGTACAGTGTAAACTAAAGAAAATAGTCAGCCGGCCCGGTAGCGCTGAGGGTTGAGGCACTGGACGCCACACCTCACACCACGCCGGCGATCCGGGTTCGGGAGCAGACTCGGGTCATCGGTGGGTCGGCTGGGGGGGAGATAGGCTGGAGCGTCCAATGACAGCTCGCCTTCTCCAGGAAGGGATTTGGTCGATGCCCGACACTTGCATGACCCTGAGCGGAGGCTCGGAGAACTGCAAGCTCCATTCAGAGATGGGATGCAGCCACTGTTCAGCATGGACGTTGGCGCTTGCGTCATGATGTGGGGGGATTCACTTGCTGTACATGGGAGGGAGAAAACGTGAAAAGAGCCTGCCGCAGCTGGGAAGATGGGGAGACCTGGCCGTGCCCACGATTTGCCTGTGCCCACCCAGCGGACTTCAGACCGACAAACTGTAAGTTACGGGGCATCTGTGCCCCCGCCTCGTCCCTGCCTGGGGGGTAATCTGCGGCTCCATGGGGCTCGGGGGTCTGTCTGGGTAGGGTTCCGGGCAGTGGGATGGCTAATTTTCTCTCCTGAAGGGTCAGAGGCGGCAGGCTGGGAAGGGGATAAAATATCTAAAAAAAAAAGAGAAAATAGTCAAAAAGGCAAAACTGAATCTGGAATACAGACTCACTCACACAAAAGATATTAAGGGTTTCTATGCTTCTATAAACAACAATAAACAATTGTCCAATAGAATTGCTACTCTATCACAAGAGGGTAAGTCTATAACAGATGATCTTGAAATAGCACAATGCTTTAACCCATACTTCAGTTCGGTATTTAACAAACCTGCATCCACTGAAATAAACAAACTCATCTAATGCCCGGCAAATACATTCTGAAGTTGATGAGGTACTATGTCTTAATCTGGTTCAATGTCAGTTGGCATTCATCTGTATCCCCCTCCCCTGGGACGAGGCTGAAAATAGGCAGAACTGTCTAGTCCTCCTTTCCCAGTCAACAAAAACTAAATAAATAAAAGTGAGCCGCAAAATCTTAAAACCAAAGCCTCACCTAGACCAGACAACATCCACCCAATAATACTAAAAGAATTAGCACCCATTGTAGCCTTACCGATGACTATACTATTTAATAAATCCATGGACTCCGAGTATGTTCCTTCTGAGTGGAGAAGCGCCACAGTAATGCCTATTTTTTTTAAAAAGGGAATAAAAACAATGTTTCTAACTACAGGCCCATAAGTTTAACCTTGTGCTGCAAATTAATGGAGAAACTTCTAAAAAAGCAAAAAGAATATGAGATAACTTCCCTAAGACTGAAAGACACAACCCAGCATGGTTTCTGAAAGGGATTATCTTGTACAACAAGCTTAGTCTCCTTTTATAATACTGTAACAGTACTGACAAAGGTAAATCTGTTGATGTTATTCTTCTAGATATAGGTAAGGCATTCAACACTGTCCCACATGATCTCTTAATAAACAAACTAATCAAGCAGGATTTTAATTAATTGTAGGATGGATCAAAAATTGGTTAAAACAATGAACACAGACCATGAGAATAAATGGTTTCCACTCTGAGGAAAGAGGGGTCACTAGTGATGACCCTCACGGATCCGTGTTGGGCCTAATTCTCTGGGCTTTACAGTAGCGATATGGATTCCGGATTAAGGAGTGTCATAGCAAAGTTTGCCAATGACACAAAGATCGAAGGAGAAGTAGATTCCTACGAAAAATATTCATCTTTATGTCAAGACCTGGAACGCATAGATGATTGGGTGAGAGAACTCAAAATTAAATTTAATCCATCTAAATGTACAGTGCTCCACTTTGGCCTTAGAAATCCAAACCTCATTTACAAATTAGGCGGGGAGGTACTGAAATCATCTACCAAGGAAAGGGACTTAAGAATATTAATAAATAGTGACTTATCTTCTATTGATCATTGCCAGCACGTAGTTAAAACAGCAAACAGACTACTATACTCGATAAAGAGATCTTTCATTAGCAGAAATAAACGAACATATGAAATTTGCCAGCAGATAAAGGCCTAGAGGTCTATCAAGTCTGCTCGAATGTGCAGCTAGCACCCCTTATTCTGCAGCTGCATAATGAGGTTATATAAATCATATATTATTCCTCACGTAGATTTTGGCTCCCCAATATGGAACCCTCACCTAAGGAGGGACATAAACCTTCTGGAAAAAACTCAAAGAAGAGTCACAAAATAAATTTCTGGACTAACTGCTATGAGTTACGAGGATAGCTTCCAGGCAATCTATTTAGTCTTGAAACTCGTAGGAAAAACATCATGAAAAACCAAAAACTGATGGAATTGTGTGGTTTTGTATCAAATACAAGACCAAATCAACTAAGATCTCACAATAGACATTTGTTAGTCCCTCATGCAAATACCATTAAGAGAGACAATTTCTTTACAGTTAGAACGGCATGGTTATGGAACACTTTACCTAGTGTTTTGGTAAATGCAAAAACTTTGAGGCTTTTAAAAATGGGCTTGACAGATACCGTTTGTCAAATGGATTTTAAATTTCCCCACTAGGAGTGGGAGACATTTAATGGGACGTTGGCCTACTTTGTCTAAACCTTACAAGTAATCCAAGTAACCTAAAGAAGGTTAGACAAATAGTGGAAGAAACTATGACGCTCAAGGCAGAATCAACTAGATCCGAGTTCAGTAAATCCTATGTTTTTTATTATAGCTCCATCTACAGGGAGACAATGAGGAGTTTAAGCAACTGAAGCTTTGGAATATGCAGTAGAAAAAGTGTAACTGAAGAACTGAAAAACAATGAATGCGCAGATGGAGAAGGATGTGAGAAAAATAACTAGATACCTAATAGGCATAGCTTAACTGTTCCATATGATTTCCAGGTTTGATGACAAGGTTATAAATGTTAGTACATGTTCTACATGAACAGACATATTTCAGGAGGACTGCAATGTGCAGAATGAGTAATATTTGTTACGGTGCAGTATAAGTAGCTTGGGTGGCAGGAGTTAGAGTGGCCCCCATGTGGTACTGACTTGCTGGCGATTAAATTCTAACACATTATGAGGTCAGTAAATGAAAAAAAGAGGATTTATGACCGAGTCTGCTGAAGGACAGAGGTAATGAAAGTTTGACATCAGAAATGAGATAATGCATCAGCTGCCTCAGTTGCGTAGTCTGGAATGGAACCGCTGTGGCATGAAAAGATAACCAAGTTAGTTTAGTTTCTGCATGATCAGCATGGTAGAATGGATGAAGACCTGCCTTTTTTATTTTTACTCTTATTTTTGTGCCTGTGCCAGGACGCACCCCAGCCCCATACCCCCCAATGTCTTCCGGGATTCACCACCAGCCTTTCTTCCCCTAGGGCTTGCCCCCCCTCCCCCCCCGGTGGGGTTGGTGGGGAGAGGAGACTCTCGACCCCTACCAGACACAGGATCCAGTTTGGGCTGGTGAGCCTGGCTGGTTGGGGACAGGGCCTGCAAGTGCCCTCCTTCATCCAATCCCCGACAATTTCCTCTGTGTTTTGTTTTTTCTTTTCTCCGCAGAGAGGGGAGTGCAGGAATGCTGATGGTGGTGCCACGCATGCTCCTCTATGTGGCACTCCAGATGTCTGCCTCACCTCTGCCCCTCTGTCCTACAGCATCAGTGTGCCAGCCCCTAGCCTCTCCTAGGGGCCAGACTAACACTGACCACTGTTCCCCACCCTCCCCAGAGGAGGAGGAGAGCTACCCTAGGGATGCTTGATCCTCCTACTCCTCCCCATCTGACCCCCAGTGACCTGCTCGCACCACGAACATGGGTCGCCGGCATGGCTGGAGGTAAGGCACTGATGCCTCAGCCCTCCTTGCCACTAGGCCAGCATGAAGACCTGTTCTGTTGATGATATTTACTGTGGGTTGATTATCAGGAAGGACGAATACTGTCTGAAGAGACCTGACCTCAAGAAAGGTGATTGGCATGAATGGGTAAATCTTGCAAAGGAGATGTAGACAAATTCACAAAATACTGTGATGTCTGGATGCAATGATCCAGGACTGCTCAAAGATAACAGGATAGTCATGTGTTGGAGATGCTTGGATGTGTAGACTGAGATGCAAGAGGGAAGAAGGGTCTATGAAGAACACTGAAATGAAAATTACATACCTACCATAATTTTTGATCTTCTTGGACGAAGTCTCCACCACTCATTCACACTAATGGGAGTATGCTGGAGTGCTAGGACCGAGCAGGAGCCAAAAATCTTCAGGAGGGCCGGCACTGAGGTAGGGCCTCGTGGAAATGGCACTGTGAGCTCTGCTTGTGCTGTACAGGCTACCTCGATGTTGACCCTACTACCACCTCAGTACCTTGTTTACCGAGGAGGTGCTGCATAAACTGACCTAGTGAAACTAACCTATGTCAGGCATAAGAGGGTCTGAACGACCCATATAAGAAGGGTCAACACAACAGAGTCTTCATAGTCCAGCCATCGAGGGAGACCAAAAACAGGAAACGTGAGCTCAGGGGATGGAGTGTGGGTGTGTGAATGAGACTTCGTCCAAGAAGATCAAACATTACGGTAGGTACGTAATTTTCATATCTTCCTGGACATAAAGTCTCCACCGCTCATTCACACTAATGGGAAAGTACCGAGCTAAAATAATCCCCCGAGAAAGGAGGCAGGAGAAAGAGGAGCTCACTTAGGACAGAAGTCTATTCAGGATTGTCCTGCCAAAGGATTGATGCTGTCTGGCATGGACATCCAAAGCGCAGTGCTTCACAAAAGTGTGCACAGTGCTCCAAGTAGCTACATTGCAGATATTTGCAATGGGCATGTTTCAAATTTCTGCCAGACATGCCACAACTGCCCTGGTAGAATGAGCGTTATACTCTGCCTTCCAGTTTAACCTGTGCCATGGAGTAGCATTGGCGAAGACATGCCACTTGCCACACCAAAATACATCTGATAGCAACAGGCTAACCCAGCCAAGCCATGCTGAAAGAGACAAATAGTTGTTTAGATTTGTGGATCTCCTTAGTTCTATCTTTGTAGAACCGTAAAACCCTTTTAACATCCAGAGACTGCAGGTTACGCTCTTCCTCATTCTGGAAGTTTGCAAAGTAGGTCAGAAGAACCAAGGGCTGGTTCAGGTGGAATTCTGAGACTACTTTAGGGAGACACTTAGGGTGAGTTCTAAGAACCACCTTGTCTTTGTGAAATACAGTATATGGGGGGGTCTGTGACCAATGCATGTATTTCAGACACTTTGCAAGTGAAGGTAATGGCTACAAGGAAGGCAGTCTTCCAAGTCAGGAACTTCAGCGCTCAAGTTACTAGGGGCTCGAAAGGTTTATGGGTTAGCATGTCTAGCACAAGTTTAATGTCCCAGGCGACTACCAGTCTTCTGACTGGTGGCTAGTATGAAGTATACCTTTAAGGAACCTCTTGACCAAAGGTAACTGAGCCAGAGACATGGAGTGTACAGGCTCGTGGTACGCTGAGATCGTGCAGAGGTGAACCTTCACAGCTGAGTACTGCAGTCCTGTATTTGACAGGTCCAGAAGATACTCCAGGACTCTGTTAGGTGGGCAGGAGAAGGGGTCCCAGGAGGACTTTGCACACCAGATGGAGAACTGCTTCCACTTTGCCGTATAAGTTTTCTTAGTAGCCGGCTTGTGTGCCACTAGGAGAATGTCCGAGACTGTACGTGAAATGTCAAACCTACTCACTTCTATCGCTTCAGGAGCCATGAATGGAGGTGAAGGGATCTCAGGTTGGGATGGACCACTGGGCCCTGGGTCAGCAGGTTCGTTTGAAGTGGAAGCTGTCTCGGTGAAGTTTCCGTTAATCTGTTGATTAATGGAAACCAAATCTGACGAGACCAGAATGGGGCGATGAGGATCATTCTGCCTCCATGTGTCTCCAGATTGAGCAGTACCCTCTGAACTAAGGGAAGAGGAGGAAATGCATACAGAAAGCATCTTGTCCACTGCAGTCTGAATGTATCCTGACTGAAAGCGCCAGGTTCTGGATTTCTGGAGCAGAATAGAGGTAGTTTTGCATTGAGTGGGGACGCAAAAAGGTCCAGGTCAGGTGTTCCCCACTCGTCGAAGAGCGACTGCATGACGCTTGTGTCAAGAGACCACTTGTGAGGATCCGATTTCATTCTGCTGAGACGATCCACTAGATCATTCTGCACTCCTGGAAGGTAAACTGCTTGGATCAGGGCTTTGTGCTCCAGGCACCACTCGCACACTCTCATCACTTCCCTGCACAGGGGGTAAGAACGTGCTCCACCCTGTTTGCTGATGTAGTACATCACTGCTTTGTTGTCTGTTTGAAGGAGAATGATCTTGTGACAGAGAATGTCCCTCAGAGCTCGGACTGTGTACAGGACAGCTCTCATTTCTGGGATATTTATGTGGAGTTGAGACTCGTCCTGATTCCATTGACCTTAGGTGTGGAGATCTTGACAGTGAGCTCCCCATGCAAGTAGGGATGCATCCATGGTGATGGAGATCTGAGATTCCAGTGGGACAAAGGGAAACCCTTTCAGAAGGTTGTCCTCTTGAGTCCACCAGGTGACTGACTGTTTTAGAGGTTCTGTCACCTTGATGTAAAAAGACTGAGGATGTGTGGTTGGGGACCACTGAGTACTAAGCATCCACTGAGTAGTTCTCATGTGAAGACGAGCTAGAGGCACAGTGAACACTGAGGATGCCATAAGACCCAGCATCCGCTGCATCGAGAGTACTTGAACTGAGTTTTTCTCTCTGATGATGTGGGCCATCTGAAGGATGTCATTTCTCCTGTCATCTGGAAGAAAAGCTTTCACGTTGGAGGTATCCAGAAGGACTCCTATGAAACAGAGCCATTGGGAGGGTGGTAGTTGCGATTTTCCTAAATTCAACAGAACTCCCATGGATGTAAGGAATTTGGCAGCTGTAGCCATGGCTTCCTGAGTCTCTCGTCTGGAGGAGCTTGCTAGTAGCCAGTTGTCCAGATATGGGAATACTTGAATTCTGAGTTTCCTGAGATGCACTGCAAGAACTGCAAAGCACTCTGTAAAGACTTGAGGTACTGAGGATAGCCCAAAGGGCAGGACCCTGAATTGGTAGTGCTGACCCAACAACACAAATTGGAGATACTTGTGGTGGTTTGAGTGTATGAGAACATGTTGGTAGGTGTCTTGTATGTCCGAGAAGGACAGCCAATCATTTTGGTGAATCAGAGGTAAAAGAGTGCCGAGTGATATCATCTTGAATTTTTCCTTGTAAAGGAATTTGTTTAACTTCCTTAGATCGAGAATAGGGCACATGCTGCCTGTCTTCTTTGGAACTAGGAAGTAATGGGACTAGAAACCTGTGTTCCATTGATCCAACAGAACTATATCTACTGCCCTGTTGTTCAGAAGGCCTTGAATCTTGGAAGCAAGAAGGACTGACTGAGAGACAGACAGCTTGGGCTGTCGTTTGGGTGGATAATCTGGGGGGGGTGCAAAAGATTTAGAGAGTAACCCTCACGAATTATTCTGCACACCCATTTGTCTGATGTGACTGACTTCCACTGGTTGTAAAACTCAGTCAGATGCCCTCCTACTGCCAAGGAAGAGTCCCCCTCGGACAGCTGAGTGGGACTTGGGCCAGGATCTCAGAGGGTGGCACTAGGCGCTTTTGGACCCTGTGCCTTCTGCTGTATTTTCTTTTGTGGCTAGGGGGCTTGATTTCTGTTGAAGCCCCCTCTAACTTTGCCATGAAAGGACTGATAGTTATGAAACTGCTGCCAGTTTCTGCCCCATTGAGGGGCAGCAGAGGGTGGCCTGGCCATTTTAATAGCCATTCTAGTTTTCTGTGTGGCCTCTAGTGCCTGCTCAACTTGAGGGCCAAACAGATAAGTTCCATCAAATGGCAAACTCATAACTCTCTGTTTGGCATCATCTGTGAATCCCGATGTTCCTAACCACAAGTGGCGTTGGGTGCAAATACCAGCTGCTGCTGCCCTGGAAGCAGTGTCAAAGGCATCCATAGCAGCTTTTAGTTGCTGATTGTTGAACTCAGTGCTTCTAGTAATGATCTGGAGAAGCTCTGAGCTAACGTCAGACTCCAGAAGAGCTTCCACAGTGGCTCTGAGTGAATAATAGATGGTATACTCATACTGAGAGAAATAATCCTGGTAGCTAGTAATGTGCATACTCAGGGTAGAGGCAGCAAAAACTCACTTTCCCAAGGTGTCAGTCTTACGAGATTCCTTGTTTACTGGACATGCCATAGATTGCTGAGGAAGGACGGCTTTGTCATTCTCTGCCAAGACAACTATAGCATCAGCAAATGCTTGAGAGGCCAAGATAGGTCAATCCTTGGGGGGGAGGCGTACTTCCTGTTTATGGATTTAGCCTTGGAAGGAATAAGCACTGGATTATCCCACACCATTTATGAGAGAGTCCCAAAAGAAGGCTGCACCGGAAGAGTCAGTTCCATAGGAATATCTAAAACATGCAGATACTGCAGATGCAACAATTTCCCCGAATCAATCTCTGAAGTCTGGAGAAAGAGAGTGGAATTCATGTTCTTTAGCAGAGACTTAAAGGAAAGGTTCTCGGCCAGAGGCTCTGCTGAAGGAGACAGTTTATTTGCCATTCCAAAAGAAGAATCGCTGTCAAAGTCATCTCCTTATTGAAGATCAGGATCAGGCTCAATATCGTCTCCTACTAGCCCTGGAGGGATAGTATGTACAGGTAAAGGAGGAAAAAGAGGAGTAGGTGCTCTGCGAATTGGAGTCGAAAACCCCGGCGACCTAGGCGGTGCCAAATGCAGAGATGGCATCGGCACAGAGTGTGGCACCAAAAGAGAGGATGGCGCTGGCCCAGGGTGTGGCACCGCCAAGACTGAAGTCAAAGTCGGCACCGCCCTAGGTGCTACAGAAACACCAGAGGGTCCCAACCCAATTTTCAGAGATAGGGAGGAAGATCTGAGAAAATCAGAAGGAGAAAATGGTACCAATGCTGGCCCCTGCACCACAGCCACATGAGGGAGGAAAGCACTAGAGCGCGGCGTCGACAGCACCAGAGAAGGCACCGCATGACTAGGAAGTCCCAACTGCCCTGCTCGCAGGTTCAAAACCATTAGGCCCGAAGGCCCCGGAGACTGACCCGCAGGCTCGGACAGGCAGGACAACTGCCGAACCCATTGTTCTATAAGAGCGGCCCAATGATGAAACTGCCCACCAGAAGACCCCCAGAGGGCGGGGAGGGACTCCGGAGTCAAGGATGTTGGTCACCAGGTACACAGACCATAGGGGACCCCGGAGGAGTCGGAGTCGGACCCCTGCCCCTCGCCACAGATGATCAACGCGCAGACATACCAGAGGGCAACCTCGAGCAGTACCGTTTCTTCTTTGACCAGGGGGCTGAAGAAGAACTTGAGGTTGAGTGGTGCCGAGCCCTCGATGAAGTTCAAGAATGGGACTGTTTCTTTTTGTGCTTTCGGGAGGACTGCCCATCCCCCCCCGAGCACTAGGCTGCCTGTAGTCAGACCCCCGCTCCGTAGAGGGCAGCGGACCAGACCCAGCCTTGCTGAAAACACAGCTTTCATGTGAAGTCTCCCTACCGTCACCGGCCCCGTTCATGGTCAACTTCATCGAAGGTGGGCTGAAGAAGACTTCTTCATTGATGAAAACTGTTTTTTTTTTATTATTATTATTAAAATAAATAAAAACTAATCAATACTGAACAACTATAGCTGCTGTCATATAGACACAAAGACTTGACTCCCAGCAGGCGAGCGTCGTCGTCACTGAAACGCATTCAATGGCGGGGAAAAAAGGAACTGAGGCAGTTGGAGGATTGATGCCAAGGTAGCCTATATGGCATGAGCCACACACACTGCCCCGTTTCCACACGGCCCTACCTCGGTGCTGGCCCTCCTGAAGGTTTTTGGTTCCCACTTGGTCTTAGCGTCTCCAGGGTAGTCCCATTAGTGTGAATGAGTGGTGGTGACTTTATGTCCAGGAAGATCAGCCATTCCAGGAAGGTAGAAATGGGACTATGTAGCTAGATCTGATTTGCAGCAGCCGAGAATTAGATACGATGGTGCAATTCAGAAACTGATGCTGCCAGTGCCAACAGCTAGAAAATGAAGGCCCGACCTTGGAGAATTATCATCATTGTGAAGCTGAGGTGTCCCAGGAGGGAAAGATAAAAAATTACTCACCTGTAGTAATCTTGTTTCTTCCCAGGGATCCACTAATATTATTACTCTTTGCAGTGCTCCCTTTAGCCAGCACTGCCCCGGAGCCAAACAGAATGCTATGCTAATTATGGAATGTTTAGCTCGTGCATTCATTTTCAAACTGCCCTATTCTATCTGCCTACATATATATAACAATTAACAATTAGAATGCTAACACCCAACAGGGCCATGTAAAAAAGAAGTAATAGGCCAAGAAAGGGCCAACAAAAACACAGTAATAGAATGAGTCCTCTTTTCTGAGCCAGATAATACCCTTAGAAAAGAACCTACCAGCTAAGCAGTACCGAAATGTGCCAGCAGGTGACATACCCATCGTATTGAGAAGCATTTCAGCTGTATAGAGTATTTTTCTGCGATTCTAAGGGGAGGACCAGGGTTGGGAAGTAATAATATTAGTGGATCCCTGGGAAGAAACAAGATTACTACAGGTGAGTAATTTTTCCTTCTAACCCCAGGAATCCACTAATATTATTACGCTTTGCAGACTATGTAGCAGTACCACTAGGAGGTGGGCAGAAGCTATTTAGGAAAAAGACTCTGCAAAACAGCTTTTCCAAAAGTGGCATCAGTCCTGGCCTGAGTATCCAGGCTGCAGTGTTTAGTAAAGGTGTGGACTGACCTCCAGGTAGCTGCTTTACAAATCTCTAACAGAGGGACCTCTCTGGCAGCTGCAATGGTGGCAGCTGTGCTCCTTGTGGAATGGGCCCGAAGACCTGAAGGAGGGACCTTTCCCACCTTTGAATAGCAGAACTGAATGCACTGGACTATCCACCGAGATATAGTCCTCTTTGAAGCAGGAGATCCCTTACCTACTTCCCCATAGGTAAGAAACAGTTGCTGTCTGTCCTGCCTATGATCCTTGGTATTGGCTATATAATAGCTCAATGCTCTCTTCACATCCAAGCTATGCAACCTATGCTCACCAGAGCTTGAGTGTGCAGTAAAAAATACTGGTAGGGTAATGGACTGTTTCAGATGAAAGTCAGAAACTACTTTGGAAAGGAACGTTCTATTAGTTCTCAACACTACCTTATCATTGTGGAAAGAAATATAGTCATTTTCCACACAGAGGGCCTGTAACTCTCTTATCCTCCTAGCAGAGGTAAGTGCCACTAGGAAAACTACCTTTCAGGTAAGAAATTTGAGCTCTGCAGAAGCTAAGGGTTCAAATGGCGGACGCATAAGCTGGGCAATGCAAATGTTGAGGTCCCAAGCTGGCACTGGTTCCCTGAGGGGGAAACAGATATAAAAGACCCTTAAAGAACCTTCTAAATATAGGATTCAAAGCTAGGAATACCTCTTTCCCTACAGAGAGATAAGCTGAAAGTGAAGCCAGATGAACCTCCAGGGCTGAGTGCTGCAATCCCAAGGAATGCAGATAAGACAAATAATCTAGGAGGGTTGGATTGCCAGCCTGTGCTGGGATTATGCCCTTGTCTGTACACTAACTAGAAAATCTTTTCCATTTTGAAGCATAAGTTTTCTTAGTAGAAAGTTTTCTGTAACTCTTAAGGACTTCTAAAACTGCTTGGGAGTATTGGGAATCTGAATACTGTAAGTCCTCAAGAGCCAAGCTTTGAGTCTGAGAGACCTGAGATTGGGATACACCACCCTGCTTTGAAAGGAAGTCAGTAGATTGTGCCTCTGAGGGAGACAGATCGGTTTGCTCACTGACATTGAGAGTAACAGGGAGTACCATGGCTATCTTGGCCAGTCTGGGGCTATCAGAATCATCGAGGCTGGCTGTGACCTGAGCTTGATGAGTACTCTGAGAATCAGAGGAAAAGATGGGAAGGCATAAAAGTATTTGCCTGTCCAATCGAGAATCAAGATGTCCACGGGAACAGTCCCTTTCACTGGAGCCCTGCAGCAATAGAGGGGTAAGTGGTGATCCTGGTGGGAAGCAAAGAGATCCATTTCTGGGGTTCCCCATTGTCTGAATAGGACCTGCACCACTTGGCTGTTCAGTGCCTATTCATGATGGGCCTGATTTATCCTGCTCAAAGGATCTGCCAGGGTATTGTCCTTTCCTGGCAGATGAATTGCTTATATGGAGGCATCTAGAGAGTAAACTAAGCTCCATATTTTCATTGCTTCTGTGCACAGTGGAGTGGAACTTGCCCCTCCTTGTTTGTTGATATAGTACATTGTGGTGGTATTGTCTGTTCTGATCTGAACCACTTTTCCCTTTATAAGATGAGTGAAGGCCTGAAGGGCCAGGCAAACTGCTCTTAACTCCAGGAGATTTATGTGTAGGAGGGACTCTGCGCTGTTCCAGGAGCTGTGAACTGTGTGGTCTCCTAGGTGGGCACCCCATCCTAGAAGGGAGGCATCCATTGTGAGCACTAAGGAGGGGGACTGCTGCTGGAAAGACACCCCTTCCCTCAGGTTGTCTGGATCTATCCACCACTGGAGGGCTTGCAGAAGAGTTGTTGTTACAGGGACTAGTTTTGAAAGTGGATCTCGCCTCTGGGACCAATGGGCCCTGAGGTGAAACTGAATGTTCTTCATTTGGAATCTGGCACCCATGACTGTACTTGTTGCTGAAGCCATACATAGATACATAGACAGTGTTGGCAGATAAGGGCCTATGGCCCACCCAGTCTGCCCATTTAAGTCTGTAAGTTCAGTTTATGTTTTCCAAGAAGCCTGTCGCCCCTTACCCCTGACCTCCAGAATTCCTTTATGTCTATCCCATGCATTCTTAAATCCCATGATTGTTTCAGCCCCCACCACTTCCTCTGGCAGGGTGTTCCACTTGTCCACCACCCACTCTGTGAAGAAATTCTTCCCACGTTTCCTCTGAATCGTCCCTCCTCCAACTTCATCCCATGCCCTCTAGTCCTGGAACATCTTTTTGCTTAAAAATAGTGATTCCTGCCCTGTTCCTCCTGTAAGATACTTGTATGTCTCTATCATATCCCTCTCTCCTCCTCTCCTCCAGGAGTACATGTTCAGTGCCTTCAACCTGTCCTCATAGGACTTGTGATGCAATCCATGCACCATCTTTGTTGCCCTCCTCTGAACCTTCTCTACCCTGTCTATGTCCTTACGTAGGTAGGTCTCCAGAACTGCACAGTGTACCCAGGTACTGCCTCACTAGTGTCTTGTATAGTGGAATTATGACCTCCTTTTCCTGCTGGTGATGCCCCTGCCTATGCATCCCAGCATCCTATTGCTTTACCTGCTGCCTTCTCACACTGTTTCCTGCCTTGAGGTCATCAGAGATGATAACCCCAAGACCTTTCCTGCTTGGTGCATGCTATATCCTCACCCCAACTGATATATTGTGCCAGGGTTTTTGTACCCCATATGCATTATTTGCACTTCCTTGCATTGAATTTCAACTGCCAAACCCCTGACCATTCTTCAAGTTTCTGCAGGTCCCTTCTCATTCTGTCTACACCCTCTGGTGTGTCTACTCTGTTACAGAGCTTTGTGTCATCAGCTAACAGTGAAATTCTGCCTTCTAGGTCCCAAGGCAATGTCACTGATGAAGATATTGAATAGGCACGGTCCCAGCACTGATCCTGTGGACTCCACTGGTCACTCTTCCCTCTGTGGGTGACAGCCATTTACCACCACCCTCTGTGTCCTGCTGCCCAGCCAGTTACCTACCCACCGCACTACTGTCCAGTTCCACACCCATATTCCCCAGTTTGTGCAATAGTCTCTCGTGGCACAGTGTCAAAGCCTTGCTGGAAGTCCAGATAGGCCCTGTCCACTGCCCTCCCGATCCACCTCCTAGTCACCCAGTCAAAAATTCAATGAGGTTGGTCTGACATGACCTTCCCCTGGTGAAACCATGCTGCCTCAGGTCCTGTAGTCCATTGACAACCAGATGTTCCACCAATCTCTCCTTCAGTAGTGCTTCCATGATTTTCCCCACTACCGAGGTGAGGCTGACTGGTCTGAAGTTCCCCGCTTCCTCTTTGTTCCCACTTTTGTATAAGGGGACTACATCTGCTATCCTCCAGTCTTTGGGTACCTCCCCTGTTTCTAGTGATCAGCTAAACAGGATAGCAAGAGGTTCAGCCACCACCTCTTAGTTCTTTAAGGACCCTGGGGTGCACCCCATCTGGCCCCATTGCTTTATCAACTCTTATTACTTCCAGTTCCTTCAGGACCCTTTCTCGTGTAAAGGGACTTGTGTCCATTCTGCACCATTCTCACCCTTGTACTCCGTTCAGACCCATTACCTCCTCTTCCTCAGTAAAGACTGAGCAGAAATACCTGTTCAATATGTCAGCTTTACTGTTGTCATCCTCCACAGCCCCATCCTCCCCTTCAGTCTCACTATCCTCCTTTGCCTTTCTTTTTCACTTATGTACCTGTAAAGGTTTTGTCCCCTCTACCCACTGATTTTGCAATGTGTTTCTTCTGTCTGAGCTTTGGCTTCCCTACTGACCTCCCTGCCTCCCCTTGCTTCTCCTGGTACTTCCTCCTATCCCTTCTGCCTGTGTCTTTTGTATTTCCTGAATGCAATCTTTTGGCTTTCACTTTCTTTGCTACCTCTTTGGAAAACCATAATGGTCTCCTCTTCCTTTTCCTCTTGCTAACCTGCTTAATACATAATTCTATTGCTCTTGTAATCCCCATTTTAAATACTTCCCACTGTTCCTCAACCCCTGATTCCTGCCCCATTCCCCTTAATGCCTCTTTCAAGTATCCCCCCATTTTCCCAAAGTTTGCCCCCCTAAAATCCAAGATACGTGTTTTTGTGGCCTAAAAGCTGTAGAAACTGAGTGGCTGGTTTTGGCCTGCCCAGGACAAATGATCTTGCCAGAAGCTGGATAGCCTGTACCCTTTCCAAGGGTAGAAAAGCCTGTCCCAGAATTGTATTGAGTTCTGCCATATGAACTGCAATACTTGGACTGGGGTGAGAACTGACTTTTTGGCATTTAGAAGAAACCCAAGGGAGGAGAGAACACCTTGAGCTAGCAGTAAGTGTTCTGACACTTGTTGGGATTTTCCTACAATCAGCCAGCCGTCCAGATATAGGAAAACTGTGGCACCCATCTTTCTGAGATGTGCCCACTACTACTGCTATGTATTTGGTGAACACCCTTGGTGCAGAGGTAAGGCCGAAAGGAAGTGTTGAGAACTGGTGGTGGCCTGAGGGGAGAGTGAACCTGAAATATCTTGTGTGTGATTCTTTGACAGAGAAGAGAAAATATGCGTCTTTTAAATCCAAAGAGGCTAGCCAGTCTCCTTTTTGTAGTGTTGGCAGGATTACTGCCATTGTAACTATTTTGAACTTTGGTTTCACCAAGTACTTGTTTAGATGTCTGAGGTCTAGCATAGGCCACCACTCTCCAGACTTTTTTGTTGTTAGGAAATACCTGGAGTAGAACCTTTGCCCTCTTTGATTGTGTGGGACAGGCTCGACTGCTTTTGCCAGTAATACATTTTTTACTTCCTGCACCAGCAATTTTCTTTGTGAGGGAGGAACTGATGCAAAACATTTTACCCTTGGAGGGGGAAGGGACTTGAAACAAAGGGAGAGACCCTGACCCACTATTTCCAGGACCCACCTGTCTGATGTGAGTTTTGACCAGTCCTCGAAATAGTGGGAAAGTCTGCCTCCTATTGGATGTGGAGAGGCAGCCTGAAGGGAAGAGTCAGGGGTCCTGCTTTTGTTGTTGTTGAGGTTGGGTAGAATGAGACCCACTGCGGGAGCCTCTTCTGCCCCAGGCCCTATAAAAACCCGTCTGCTGGGGTTGGTACTATATCTGAGGAGCAGCTTGCACCTGAAAGAAAGGTCTCCTAAAGTAGACCTGCCCCTGCCTCCCCTAGAATAAGAAGTGGAAGGAGAAGGTTTGTTCCTGGTGGAATTACTTCTGAAAGTAGCCTTGTACTCGTCTACTTTCTTCATGTAGGCTTCAGTTTGTGCACCAAAAAGGGAATGACCCTCAACTGGGAAATCCACTGCTTTGTTTTGGGTGTCCTGGGTGAGGTTGATAGCCCTCAGCCAGGTGAACCTTCTCATAACTATAGTACCAGCCATCCATCTGGCAGCAGTGTTGTTCATGTCTGCTGCTATCTGGAACTGGTATTTGGAAGCTTCCAAACCCAATCTGGCTGTCTCTAGTAACTCCGAAACAGTGAGGGAGGGATTTGCCTCTGCATTATCCACCACAGACTGCCATAAAGCCTTTTGGTAAAGGGAAGTATACGCCTGGTAAGTGGTTTGCCTGATAGCAAGAGATGCTGAAAGGTACCTTCTCTTAGCCATACTGTCCACCCTTCTGGAGTCTGTTTCAGGTGGATGAGAAGACAAGGGGGTTTTGGCCTTCTCACAGGCTGCCTGCTGTACAATGCCCTGATGATCTGGGTGACTGAATAAAAACTGAGCACCAGATCTCTCCAATTGGTACTTTTTGTCACATTTTTTATGTTGCTTGCACGCATGTGCAAGAAACATAGTGCCATCATCGGAGATTTCGGAGGTGTGTCACCTCCTCCTCCTCCTCCAATTCAGTCAGTGTGCTGGCAGGCACGGCCCCTGTAAGCCAATGCATTTTGGAGCTGTGTGTGACACGCTCCAAAATGCAGTGGCATACAGTTGAAAGGGGGAAGCTATGCTAGGAGGCAGTATAGCGCAGTGGTCTAAGGCTCTGAGCTGCAAATTTGGTAACATCCAGCAGACCAGACCTGGGTTTGAATCCACAGCTTCCACTTGCATACTGTGTGACCCTGAGCAAGTCACTTAACCTCCTTGTGCTCCCAGGTTGCTCCTGTAAAAAGCTTTCAGCTTAGTGTGCTATACCTGGTTAAACAACTAAATAAAAAAATAAAAAGGGGGCTACGCTTCGGTGAGCAGCGATAAGAGGCTGCTCACAGCGCAGCTCCCCCACTGGCGTGTGTGCCCCATGCACTGTATAGCCGACGGGTGCCCAATCCTCTCGGCTGAGCTCTGCCTCTCCTGTAGGTAAGCACGCTGGGAGCCCACCCCAGCGTGGCAAGCGTCCTGCCGGATGGGGTGCCCAACCTCGTGCCGCTGAGCACCTCCCCACCTGCCCTGTGCTACGCCTGGGAGCCCACCCCAGCATGGCAAACGTCCCACAACGCCTTTTTTAAAAGAACCTGTAAACAAAATCGTCCCACGCGCGCTCGCGCCCCCTCCCACAACCCGCACCACCACTGCGCACCCAGCCTCTCCACACACTTCTCACTCCTATACTTACTCTCGGACTCCGTAGCTGATGACCTTTGGTGGACCTGGAACACGTCTGCACTCTTCAAAGCGAGCGTGAACTGAGGAAATGCCGGTAAGCTGTATAATGGGCTAGATGGGGGTTTCAACTTGTTGCATATCTCTGGCATTTTTGAATTTTTGCTATTTCACACATGGGGTTTTGGGACCCCTTCTCATGAATGATGTCACTGTCATGGCGTATTCAGGCCCGAAGGTGATTTGGCGCCAGTGACTGCATGTGACTGTGAAATCACCCCGGGCCCAATAGCGCCATGACAGTGACATCATTCATGAGAAGGGTCCCAAAAACCCATGTTGAAAATCTGGTACCAATTCAAAATGACTGTTTCGATTGCGGTATGCGCAGTTCCTACGCAGCTGTAAGTTCACAAATTTCAATATTTTCACTCCAGTTTTCAACACTGCCATTTTACCACACCTTCTTATGAGGCAGTACAGCTGTCGTTTCTCATCTCACCCAAAATGTGTTTCGCCCATGCTGGCGCAGAATGGCATGATCGAATCTGTGAGAATCAATATCGGGACAAATTAATAAAATCACAGTGACACTGTTCATGAGCAGAGGTCTTAAATGGCTATGTTGAAAATTTGGTGAAAAATTCCTAAAAATGACTGTTTCACGAGTGTCGTTGCGCAGTTCCTACGGACTTCAGTGAGTCGTAATTTTCAATATTTTCACCCCAGATTTCCAACATTGCCATTTTATCACACCTTCTTATGAGTAGTACAGTCTGCCATTTTCACATCTCACCCAAAACGTGTTTCTGCCCATGTAGCACACAATGGCGTAGTCATGTGGAGATCAATGTAAGGAACAAATTAAGAAAATCACAGTGACACTGTTCATGAGCTCAGGTTTTAAAATGGCTATGTTGAAAATTGGTGAAAAAATTCAAAAAATGACTGTTTTCTGGCGCGTCGTTGTACAGTTCCCACGTGCGCCTGAAGTTCACGAATTTTCAATATTTTACTCCAGATTTTCAACAACACGCCTATTTTACCACACCTTCTTATGAGTAGTACAGCTGTCATTTTCATATCTCACACCAAACGTGTTCCCCTACATGTAGTGTTCCCGCCCATGTAGCGCACAATGGCGCAGTCGGTGTGCGAAATCAATGTATGGGACAAATTAAGAAAATCACAGTGACACTGTTCATGAGCAGAGGTCTTAAAATGGCTATGTTGAAAATTTGGTGAAAAAATTCCTTTCAGATGTTCTGCAATATTACTAATGAAGACATTGAACAGAACTGGCCCCAGGACCGATCCCTGCAGCACCCCACTGGTCGCCCCCTCTCCCTAGACTGCATGCCATTTACCACCACTCTCTGCCTCCTGTCTGTTAGCCAGTTTCTAACCCAGTTTACCACCCTTTCCCATGTCCAGCCTACCCAGCTAGTTTATCAGCTCCTATATGGGATGGTGTCAAAGGCTTTGCTGAAATCAAGGTAAGCGTTGTCCACTGCCCACCCTGATTCACTTCCTTTGTCACCCAGTCAAATAAATCAACCAGATTTATCTGACATGATGTCCCCACTGTGAATCCATGTTGTCTATGGTCCTGGGTTCCGATGGCATCTAGATGCCCCACTATCCTTTCTTTAAGCAATGTCTCATGATCTTCCCCACTACTGAGGTGAGGCTGAATGGCCTATTGTTCCCTGCCTCCTCCTGCTGCCGGACTTGTGTAGAAGGACCACATGCTCCTCCTCCACTCATTCATGTTGAATGACCTAGTGAACATGGTTGCCAGAGGTACTGCTATCTCCTTCGCAGTTCTGTTAATATCCTTGGGGCGATGCCATCTGGTTCCATCGCTTGTCTACCTTCAATTTAGTGAGCTCCTGCAGGACTCTTTTGCCTTTGAATGGACTATTGTCCACCTCTTCACCCCCTTGGCAACTGCTGTACTCCTGTGGCCCTTGCCCCTCCCACTCTTCTGTGAATACTGAACGGAAAGACACAGTGGATGTCTTGGGAGGAAGGCATGAAACTGTCACTTCCAAATACCTAAACAGCACATACAAGCAAGCAACATTCGGCATTGACAAATGCTTGTTGTCAATAGGTGTGACAGTTTGAGGAGCTTTTAAAATTTCCAGAATGTCTTTTCTGAAAAATTTGTAAAGAGGAAGAAGAAGTCATTTTGAGGGTGTTAGCCCCATTAGTTCCATATATTGAACCTCTTCTTCATCCTGCACTTCCTCAATTGTTTGGAGGTCCAGTGTTTCCACCATTTTCTTAATGAAAGAAAACCGGGAGGAAAAATCTTCTGAAGGTCTGGGGGAACCAAAGTCTTGCTCCGGTGACACCTCAGGCTCTATTCCTTCCTCCTCCTCCTCATCATCTTCACCACCCACTGTGGGAACAGGCACAAGAGGGTAGCAGTAGCTGTTTTATCAGCTGGAACAGTTACAGGTTGCTGGGCGGGGGTAGCAGGCCCTGCAGCACTTGTAACAAAGCCAGAGCTTGTGAAATATTAGCAGGAGAGGGAGTATGTGTGGGCACCTGAGGGACCCCTTGAGGAGTTTCAGCCAGGGTGTCAGTGTGCTTACTTTTTCTTAGTTTTTTGGCAGGCACTGGAGAGCCAGTCAGCTGACTGCCTCTCTTACTAGAGCCCTCACCCATATCAGGGGTGGATTTGGAGGCTCTAGAAGGAATTGCCACATTTTTAGAGGGGGTGGACTGGTCAGAGCCCAGGGACCCCTCTTCAGGTCTTCTCTTGAGCCTCTCCCTGTGCTTCTCCACAGTTTTTTCAGGGAAAGACTTGCAAATCTCACAATCCTCACTGAAATGTTTCACACCAAGGCAGAGCAGACGAAGGTCATGTTTGTCAGCCCTGGCAAATACCTAAGCACATTTAATACAGTTCTTAAAACCTGTAGGTCCTGTGTTCTTTTTAGGTTTATCTGCCAATATAGAAAACAGGACTCAAAAACCATTAAATAGAACAAGATTTCAAAATATGTGGTCGGTTTTAATAATAAAGTGATCGGTTCAGAAACCAATAAATTTGAACAGAACCATGGTTCCAAACGGTTCTGGAACTGAGAAAACAGCTAGGAGAACCGGAACACCTCAGTTCAATAGCAGTTAAACTAAGCACGTTTTAAAAGAAAAACAATCGGAAATATAAGAAAAGTTCTCCTATGAAATTAACAAAGGAGTCAGTCACCCCTCAGTTCCGAGGAACCAATAAAAAAAACTAATTTAAACTATGAGGTAAAAACACTAACTAACAATAAAAATAAGGCAGTAATGCAAAAATAAGACAAAATACTTACGTTTTTTGTGATCTTATGCACAATTTAGTCGATCTTGATAGAGAGAGATCTACAGGGCGTCTGAACTTTTCAGCGGAGACAAGAAATTTGAGGTAGAATGCAGGCTGTTAGAATAGGGCAGTTTGAAAATGAATGTACAAGCTAAACATTCTATAATTAGCATAGCATTCTATTTAGCTCTGGGGCAGTGCTGGCTTAAGGGAGCACTGCAAAGAAAAAAATTGCTCACCATAGTAATGTTGTTTCTTCTACTGGAGTCTTGCTGTATTCTGACTTAATGCAGTTAGCCCCAGCACTTGAACTGCCCCGGACAGTAAGGAGCTAAACTCTATGCAGGAGCATAGAACGTTGAGCTCGAGCTCGGTTTTCAAACCTCTGTCTGTGGTACTTCCCAGTGTAACCGTCAGATGCTTACGAGCAACTAACTAGCTGAGTCTAATATATAAAATATAAGTGTGTGTGGAATTTGTTTTAGTATAAGCCAAAAGGCAACAATTTGGGCCCAGAAGACTCAAGTCGAGAACCCAAGAAGAAAAAGGTAGTGACAACACCAAACAGATTCATAACACAAACAGAACTAACAATAACCCACCCAAGATGGGGGTGCAAGGTACACCCCTGAGGTGCAACACTGTACCTGCCAGCCCACTTCCCAAAAAATAGGTTCTGAGAGGAAGGTGGGGGTCAGAATACAGCAAGACTCCATTAGAAGAAACAACATTACTATGGTAAGTAATTTTTTCTTCAAACATCATGAAGTCTTTCTGTATTCAGACATAATGCAGACTACCAAGCAGTTCCCTGTGGAGGAAGGAATGCAGAACCTACTTTGGGAACAGGCTCTGCAGTACTGTTGTGCCAAACCTAGCATCACTCCTAGCCTGGATGTCCAGGGAGTAATGCTTGGTGAATGTATGTACTGTTTTCCAGGTGGCTGCTTTGCAGATCTCTAACAAGGGTATATCTCTGGCCGCAGCCAGAGTAGCAGCTGTACCCCTAGTGCAGTGAGCCCTCAGGCCTGAAGGAGGTGTTTTCCCCAATTTGTCATAGCAGAATTGTATACAAGAAACAATCCACCTGGCAATAGTTCTTTTCGTGGCAGGCTTACCTTTCCCCACCTCGCCATAGGTGAGAAACAACTGAAGACAGTCATTCCTGTGAGCCTTAGTGTGCTCTATGTAATAGCTAAGAGCTCTTTTAACATCCAAGCTATGTAGCCTTCTTTCACCTGAAAAGGAGTGGTCAGTGAAAAACACAGGAAGAGACACAGACTGGTTCAGATGAAAATCTGATACCACTTTGGGTAAAAACCTTCTATTGGTTCTTAGGATCACTTTATCCCTATGGAAGGATATAAAGTCAGGTTCCACTGACAAGGCCTGTAATTCACTAATCCTCCTGGCTGAAGTAATGGCTACCAGGAACACAGTTTTCCAGGTCAAGTACAGAGGGAGTTGGTGATTGTCTGGGGCTGCAAAGAGATCTATCTCTGGAGTGCCCCATCTGGAGAAGATGATCTGCAGTATGAAGGGATTCAGGGACCATTCGTGATGTCCCTGAGATATTCTGCTCAGAGCATCTGCCAGTACATTGTCCCTCCCTGGAAGGTGAACTGCTACTAGGGAAGACTGAAGAGAACAGGCCAGAGACCACAGTTTCATGGCTTCCGTGCACAAGGTCGAGGACCGAGTGCCTCCTTGTTTGTTGATATACCACACTGTGATCGTGTTGTCTGTTCTGACTTGGACCTTGCCCGTGACCAAGTCTGAGAAGCACTGAAAGGCCAGAAACACTGCCCCAGTTCCAGAAGGTTGATGTGAAGGACATAGTCCTGTGGAGACCAGACCCCTTGGGCTGTCAGAGCCCCCAGGTGGGCTTCCCAACGTAGGAGAGAACCATCCATAGTCAGAACTACTGAAGGAATTTGCAGGAGAAATGGGACTCCTTGTCTGAGGTTGTCCTGATGGAGAGCTTGGACCACAGTCTGAGTCACTTGAATCAGTTTGGTAAGATTCCCTTTTCTGTGACCAGAAGGACCTTAGGTGAAACTGAATGTCCCTCATCTGGAATCTTGCTCCCTGCACCACTGCAGTGGAAGCTGCCATGTGGCCCAGAAGCTGGAGGAAGTGCCTTGCTGGGCAAGAGACCTGAGGTCGAAAAGATGAAGCAAGATCCACTATGGCCTTCACCCTTGCCAGGGGAAGGAAAGCTTTTGCTTGTACAGTGTCCAAATCTATTCCTATAAAGGTGAGAAGTTGAACTGGTTCGAGGACAGACTTTGGAAGACTGAGAAGAAAACCCAGGGAACTGAGTAGGTCCTGGGTAGTTTGCAGAGCTGACTTGACCTGTAGAGATGACTAATCCACAATGAGCCAGTCGTCCAGATATGGGAAGATGGAATACCCTGTCTTCTGAGGTAAGCCACCACTACTGCAAGGCACTTTGTGAACACTTTTGGAGCTGATGTTAGGACGAATGGCATGGCTCTGACTTGGTAATGGCCTGAAGGCAACACGAACCTGAGGTATTTTCTGTGGGAGCACCTGATAGGCCAAATTCAAATACCTTAGGTCTAGGATGGGTCGCCACTCCCCTGTTTTCTTTGGGGTAAGGAAGTACCTGGAGTACAGTTCTTTTCCCTTGTGCTGACTAGGAACCTTCTCTATAGCTCTGAGAGCTAGAAGAGAGGAAACCTCCGCCTCTAGGACAAGGGTTTCTGAAATTGATGCAGTAGAAAAGACTTGGCCCTCTTTTTTGGAAACTTTTTGAAGCTGAGGGCCAGTCACAGCTTACTACTTCAGGACCCATTTATCTGAGGTCACAGACTTTCAGGCCTGGAAGTAGTAAGCCAGCCTGCCTCCTACTGGAATTGGGGAGTCGACCCAGGCTGACACATCAGGGTGTCTGCTTGGCAGGAGCCTTAGACTGGGAGGAGGAGGGAGCAGCCCTGCTCATCCCCCTCCTGCCCCTCCCTCTGAAGAACTCACTCTGTGGGAAGGGAGAGGAGGCCTGGGCTTGGTAAAAAGCCCTGTGAAAAGGCCTGCCCCTGCCCCTAGACTGCTGCTTTTGTGGAGTGGCTTGCCTTTCCTTGGCCTGTGCACTCCTGTATGTGGTCCTGTATTCATCCATTTTCTTCATGTAAGCCTTTGTGTGCTACCCAAACAGAGAGTTACCCACTACAGGAAAATCCATAGCCTTAGTCTGGGTATCCTGTGAAAGGCTAGTACATCTGAGCCAAGCATGTCTCCTGAGAGAGACAGATGTAGCCATGACTGTACATGCCACATCACTGGAGTCCACAGCAGCATGAAACTGCATTTTCAATGCCTCAATTCTATCAGCAGCCACCTCCTCCAGCTCTTTGGCTAGCTGAAGGAGGCCTGTTTAGCCAGTTCCAGAACCGTATCCCATCTGGATTTCTGGTACCTGGCTGTGTAAGCCATATAATTAGCCTTCCTGAGTCCCAAAGAGGATGCCAAATACTGTTTTGTGGCCATGGCATCCACTTTCCTGGAGTCCTTATCTGGGTAGTGTGAAGCCAAAGGAATGTTAGCCTTGTCACAGGCTGCAGCATGCACTAGCCCAACATGGCTGCTATGATTAGAAAGGAACTCCGTAGCTGAGCCTGATAACATATACCTCCTGTCCATTCTCTTGTCCACAGAAGGTACTGAATTAGGAGTTTGCAAAATTTTGTGTGTCTGTTTCCCCAAGGGCTTATGAAGAGGGATAGACAGCCTTTTGGACTCTGAGATGTCCATCATTTCCACAAAATCAGGCTCTTCCTCCTCCTCTGCAGCTTCAACCGAGGGAAGCTGAAGGGTTTTGGCCACTTTTTTGTAAAACAAAAAGTGTGAAGGGGACTCAGAGAGCCTGGGAGGAGAGACACCCGAGGATCTGTCTGGGGAGATGTCCGGTTCAATGGGCTCATTCAGACCCCCCTGGTCATGATCACCATCATCACCGGGATAACAAAAGGAAGGTCCTGTCAAACTAATCTCATAGATTTCTTTGACTGGGTAACCAGAGTGGAGGACCAAGGTGGAGCAGTCGATGTCGCCTACCTTGACTTCAGCAAAGCTTTTGACACTGTTCCACATAGAAGATTGATAAATAAGCTGGGTAGGCTCGGGGTGGGTCAAAAGCTGGTCAACTGGGTGGCAAACTGGTTGACGGGCAGAAAACAGAGAGTGGTGGTAAATGGTATACAGTCAGAAGAGATGCAAGTCACAAGTGGGGTACCTCAGGGATCCGTTCTGGGGCCAGTCCTCTTCAACATCTTCATTAGTGACCTTGCAGATGGACTAGAGGGTAAGGCTTGTCTGTTTGCAGATGACACCAAGATCTGCAACAGAGTAGATGATCCAGATGGGTGGGCAGAATGAGAAGAGATCTGGATAAACTAGCAAAATGGTCAGAAGACTGGCAACTGGGATTTAATGCAAATAAGTGCAAAATCATGCACATAGAGAAGAGAAACCCTGAAGCCACCTATAGGCTGGGAGGGAGTTGCTAGCAGTCACAAAGGAAGAAAGAGACTTGGGCATCATCATCACTGATGACCTGAAATCATCCAAGCAGACCTCTAAAGCAGTAGGTAAGGTTAGAGGTGTTAGGGTGTATTAGTAGGGGTATCACAAGTCAGAGGGAGGTAATAATCCTCTTACAAGACACTGTTTAGGCCCCATCTGGAGTACTGCATGCAGTATTGGAGGTCACACCTTCACAAGGACATTAACCAAATTGAGGCAGTCCAGAGAAGGGCAACCAAAATGGTGCAGGGACTGCATCAGAAGACATATGAGGACAGATTAACAGAGCTCAATATGTATACCCTTGAGCAAAGGAGGGAGAGAGGTGATATGATCGAGGCATTCAAACACCTTAAGGGCATTAACAAGGTGAAAGAGTCTAACATGTTTAAATATAAGAAAAAAGCAGGACAAGAGGACACAGCATGAGATTAGAGGGGCCGATTAAGGGGAATGTGAGGAAATTCTTTCACAGAAAGGGTGGTGGATGCATGGAATGGCTTACCACAAGAAGTGGTGGCTATGAATACAGTGCAGGGCTTCAAACAGGCATGGGATAGGCATAAAGGGCAATACAAATGACTATGAATATATAGGCCACTGACAGAGCAAAGGCCGATGGCACATTTATAAGGTAGAAAGAAATGGGCGACTGGATGGGCCTTGCGGTCCTTATCTGCCGTCAACTTCTATGTTTCTGTGATAATCTTTGTCCCTCCTCACTCCTCATAAGTATCTGGATCATAATCCCAAGGAGCATCGATCCAACTAAAACCGACCGCCTATCATGATAATGGAATGACTTTAACTGCTCCGGGCGATTGAGCAGTACTAATCACTTTGGCTATTTCATCCTCGGTTGGAGAATGCAGTACAGGATCCGAACTGGTGGACTTACGCTTTCGTTTTGACTGAACCGGCCCCTCAGGGTCGGCTCTCCTTTTGCCCAAGGAGGTATCGGCTAGGTCAGTAGGCACTTCCTCAGGTTCGGCCGCAAC
Organism: Neoceratodus forsteri; assembly: GCA_016271365.2. Taxonomy (NCBI): domain Eukaryota; kingdom Metazoa; phylum Chordata; order Ceratodontiformes; family Ceratodontidae; genus Neoceratodus; species Neoceratodus forsteri. The sequence goes on along the minus strand of CM028131.1, from coordinate 246,030,760 downwards.
CGAACCGGGCTGGCCATCCGGATCTATGGACTTCTCGGCCTCCCTTTCCTTCAGCCTACTCAGTCTCTTATCTAGAATGGATTTAGAGTTTTTACAAATTTGGCAGTCCGACTTGAGGTGGTCAAACCCCAGACAATAAATACAGATGAGGTGGGGATCGGCCTTGGCAAAGGCCTCCACACACTCAGTACAGTGCTGAAACCTAGTGGGACCGGTTTCCTTTTTGGGTTTGTCAGACATGGCCAACCTACTAAATTACCCTATTGAAGCTTTCAAGCCAGGTAATGAAATAATTGATCGGTTACAAACCGTGTCATGGGTTTTGAAAAAGAACCAGAAAAGGCCTGGTTCTTTTGAAACCGATCGATACCGGAACACCACTCTAATCCCAGAAAATTTTTCCCAGATAATAGAAATAATACAAGGTCGGTTCTTAACCGGACCGACCAGAAAGAAATCGGGGAAAAGAGTAATTCCCACACACACTTGAAAAATAACACAGTCACTACCTATCTACAACACTACCTGTACCGTAGACAAAGGCTGGAAATCCGAAAAAATAACAAATAGAACGGTTAAAACCAAACGCTTTTTAAACTTTACTGAACCGAGCAGAGGAATCTCCGGAGCGACTTCACGGTTAGGCGGAGTAAAGAATCTGACGATTACACTGGGAGGTACCACAGACAGAGGTTTGAAAACTGAGCTCAAGCTCAACGTTCTATGCTCTGCATAGAGTTTAACTCCTTACTCTCCCGGGGCAGTTCAAGTGCTGGGGCTAACTGCATTAAGTCAGAATACAGCAAGATGTCATGTTGTTTAAAGAGTAATAATATTAGTGGATTCCTGGGGTTACAAGTTGATGTTTTGTGCAAGAGGATCATTTCAAAGAGGACTCCACTAATGTTGGATCCTGTAGAGTTTTACTGGGAGATAATCAGCTTCCATGTGGTCCAAATCCAATAAGATGGCAAGGACTTTGAGGGATATCACTGGATCTAGGTTTCTTCGGACAGAGGAACTGATAGTTCTTGGAACAGCTGGAGAGGAGCTGTAATACCAGCCACAGGAGGAGAATCTGGCAGATTAGTCAAGAGAAAGTAATTGAACAGACGAATAACTGCTGGATAGCGACAAGCCACTGGATCTAGGTTTCTTCAGACAGAGGGACTGATAGTTCTTGGAACAGCTGGAGAAGAGCTGTAATACCAGCTACAGGAGGAGAATCTGGCAGATCAGTCAGGAGAAAGTAATCAAACAGATGAATAACTGTTGGATAGCGACAAGTCGGTGGATCTAGGTTTCTTCAAACAGAGGAACTGATAGTTCTTAGAACAGCTGGACAGAAGCAGTAATACCAGCCATGGGAGGAGAATCTGGCATCTCATTCAGGAGAAAATATTCTAACAGATCAATAACTGTTGGATGGCGACATGCCTAAGTAATGCCCAAAAGCACGGTAGCAAACATGACAAAGTCATGGTCCGCTCCGGGAGCTGAACAGAAGGCATACTGCAAGACAATAACAGTCCATCAAAGACATGCCATAGAGATGCCAGAGAGACAGATGAATGGGGAACAGCCAAAGTGCATCTGTGAGAGGGGCATTTGGCAGCCGAGAGCCAGGGCCAAAGCATCAGTATTCCTATCTGAAGATCGTTCCAGAACAGCAGATGAATGACAGCAGGTTCCTGCATAGCAAACAGAAGAGTAACAGTGAAAGGCAGAGGAGGGGAGCCCTGACATGCATGTGGGGTCCATGTGAAATCCAAAGGAAAATGCAGCACAATAGGTAAGAGACCCATGTCCTGTGGCTTGAAGGAATTCGGTACAGATCTTGTCGCTGTATAGGCTTAATGCTAGCATGAAGGTTGACACAGTCGAAGTCTTCAGGAGTCCTGGAGCCACAGACAACATCACAGGAACAACGCTACAGGAGATGAATCTTATGTCCGAGATAAGGCGTGATGATGGCTCTTAGGTGGATGGCAGATGGACACCTGGATGAATTTTCAGTACTGCTGTACCCAGAGGAGTAGGAATGTTCGGAGCACTGCTGATGGATGCGACAGTAGAAGCAGCTGATGTTTTGGAGGCTGGAGCAGGCTGAAGCTGGGACATGAGCTACAGTTGTGGACATACAGGACAGCAGGTTGGAAACTGAAGAGACAAGCAGAACCATGAAGTCCCAAATTGCAAACAGTGGAGTAGATTCTGGTTACCAAGCAGGCTGGCTGGGATCATGTTCCTGAACAGGATGAGGCTGAGAAACTAGGATAAAGCATACAAGTCCTGGAGGCAGGCAGAAGCCGAGTGCTGGATACTCCGGTACATGTAGTTCAGCTATGAGATGGTGAACAGTCCAATCTTGAAAGGAGGTGAATGATATTGAAGCCCATCTATGGACTGGGACAGCTAAGGAATAAATCCAGGAGACCTTGCAGTACCTTCTTCAGGTGATGGAGGCATGGTATTGGAAGATGCAGAAGACGTCTTGATGCCAGTACATGCAGCGGAGTGGTTGACAGCCCAGGGAGCAACCCCAAGCAGCGAGGTCCAGAAACTGAATGGAATGAAAGGCCCATGTAGAGAACAGGCTTCGCTGACATGAGAGAGAAGGTTCCCACTTCTGACTGGAGATGGCAAACCTGAATCTTATTCTGTAGGACTTACGGAACAGAGCATAACCCCCCTACAAATGGGGGTTCCCAAAAAGTCTTCCTTGAGCTTGCCTAAATGCTCACTGCCAGGCTGGCGTCCTGCGTTTTAGCAGCTTAAATGTGATTACCAGAGCTTGTATAGCCTCTGTGTACTGTCTCTTTAAGAGCTGCCTAATTGCAGCTTAAGTAATCTGAAGGGGGAGCTCTTGCTTTGACTGACAGACAAATCAGCCAACCAAATCTTCTGGATCTTGGGGACGTCCCAGGCTGCTTGCAGTTTTCAGTCAGAACTAAGCAGGAAGCTGAGCAAGAAGTGATTCTGAGAGCAATCCTGAGTGGATTCGCATGGGAGAACTATGAAAAGGCTAAGAGTTTGGCCTCCATGTCTGCCTGCTGCTCCTGAGAGGGAGAGAAGAGAATTATTTTGGACTAAATCCAAGTTTGTGTGACTAAAGTAAGCTACTGAAGTGGGCCAAGCTCAACCTAAGAAGACCGAAGATTTTGTTGAATGCGATCGGCCTGTCAGGAGTTCCAGCTACTCCTAAGCTCCCGGTGTGTGCAGAGACTTTGCGATTGTGCCCAGAGAGCACTTTGCCTGGTACAGTTGAATTCCCGTACATGTAAATGTGCTTTGAGCTGCTAGTGGGTTGTGAGTTGGTTCCCCACTGTGTGAACTGTGTTCTGCTTGCTGGAAGCTGTATCCAGCCCAAAACAGACTGCTTCCGAACTTGTCTCCATGCGGTCTGGGCTTTGCCAGACTGGCCCAGACAGACTACCCACTGCACAGAGAAGCCATCGACGAGAGACCTGCCTGGGGATCAGCCCCCTGCTCCACGCTCGAACAGGAATGACGCCTCTTCGACTTGTGTGGGCCCTCTCTTCTCCTGGCATTCCAGATCAACCACCTGCAGTCTCAATTTTGTCCAGCCTTGGGTATCGTGAGTAAATACCAGGGTAGCTCCCTACAACAACAGCTTAATCTGAGTGTGTCATCTGATTGTCTTGTTGTTTCGTTTCCTTTACAAACTGAGCCCTCTGGCTCCGGATTACAAATATTGTGTACTGTGCATGTTGTGTTTTCCATCATAGGGCCCCAACCAGTTGCAACCCCAGGCAACTGTCCTGGCTAGCCCATCTCTTCTCTACCTGGGTACCCAGAGGTGGACTGTGTGGGGGGACTCAAAGTGCATGCATAACTGCTTGATTGATATAACCTTTAAGCTAATTAACCTGATTTTGCCCCTCCCTTGTTCAAGTCCCCTGAATAAATCAGATCTAACCTTTTCTGCATGTAATCTGACTGTGGTTCCAGTTTGTGCTCAAAGTACTGTATTGTTGCTATTTGCTATGCTTAACCTTGTTTTAAAGGGGGTCCCCAGAGTTGAGCCAGAGGAACCAGCCCTGGTGGTAAGTGCAAACAATGTGGGTACTTGTGTACTAGGGGTATTGTGAAAGTGATTATTGTACAGTGTTCAGGCCACTAGAGGGGAAAGAGGGGGGTTACAGCGTCCCGGAGGGCTGTGCCCAGGTTAGCTTGACCACTACCAACCCTGACCTCCTGGTTGAGGCACCCGTTTCAGAACTCAAGCCCCTTAACCTGCTACTAGCCAAGCAGGCAGGGGTAGTAGCCCTTGGGATAGCGCCAACTAGGGGTTACAAAAGTATAATGAAGAAGCAGAAGTGGATGGTAACTGGATGAAACAGAATCCCATCCCCGGTAGACAGAACGAGACTACCTTCACTCAAATGCCCCAGAAGCATGAGTTAGGGATGGGGACTGTCGAATTTGCTGGTATAGGCTGTATCTGGATGAAACAGACTCCTATCCCCAGCAGACGTGGCATGCCCACCTTCACTCTATACCTCACAAGGTAGAGTTTGGGACGAAAAGTGTCAGAATGCTGGTAGAGAATGTAACTGGATGAAACAGGCTCCCATCCTTGGTAGACAGGCAAGCCTACCTGCACATCAAAACTTCAAGGTAGAGTTAGGAACAGAGGCTGTCAGACTGATGGAATAGGTTGTAACTGAAGGAAACAGGCTCCTACTCCTGGTAGACAGGGCAAGTCTACCTGCAGTGCAATACCTCACTAGACAGAGTTTTGGACAGAGGCTGTCAGATTGCTGGTATGGGCTGAGCAAGGAAAGAGCAGCTGGTTCTGCTTTAATAGAAAGAAGTAAACAGACGTAATGAGCAGGAGGAAAAAGTGGGGAGCAGGCAAGGAGACTGGAGAAAAGCAAGAAGGGAGGACAAAACATGCACTGCTAGATGAGATACAAGGTAAAGAAACTTGAAGCACAGCAAACGGAAGTGCTAGGAGGACAAATTGGGTGGGTAATGAGAAGAAATGAGCACAATGCTAAATCATGGTTGTGCCTGAGTCATCAAAACATGTAGCAGAAAAACATTTGAACAAATGTACTGTCAAATTACATTGTAAATGAGTACCAAATAAGTCAGGACTATGTGAACAAAATTATTTGAAATATGCAACTTGAAGAAATCCAGGTAGTACCATGTGTACGAATTGGAACTGAGCAGGATGGCAGTCAAACCAAGGTGCGATTGTTACAGTGACAGGATGAAAATTGACCAATACAGAAAAGCTGTACGCTTATGGACTGCTTTCTTGTACAGTGCACACCATGTAGCGGTACCTTGTAAGTACGAGTGAGAGTCACCACATGCAGATACATATGTATTCCATGGGTACAGCTTTAAGCCAAGTGCTGGGGGATGACATCACACCCTAGAAGTGCTGACGCAAAGACAGAGCGGTGACTCCGAAAATGAGTTAGGAGAAATGCCCAAAAGAAACAAAAATGGGACAGAAGATAGAGAAGCAGAAGCACAGAACAAACGAGATACACAGAACAAAAAGGCAGGAGTAGGAAGGGGAACAGACAGGCGGGGGGGACGGAAACACAACACCAGAAGACAATGGGAATCGGAATGATGGGGGGGCAGAAAGGGGAGATAGAAGAAGGAATGGGAGGCAGGGGAAGCAAAACAGTAGTGAGAGGAGCCAAGGGGGGCAATACAAACAGAGCAACCAAGAGACAAAGCAAGATTTCGAGGAAAACAGGCAAAAATAAAACGGAACACCGAGAGAGATGCAGAGGGAGAGACAAAACTGCAGCAAGGAAGCAGGCAGAAACCCAAGAAGGCTCAGCCACACGAGCCACGCAGAGAGCCCAGAGTTCTACAAAACAATGCCGTTTTGAAACACGCTAAGCGTAAGCTGCCAGGAGAGGCTGGCTTTTATTAGGAATGTTGGAAGAGCTATTCCCCCACACTGAACTTCGGGCTCTAGCCATCCCATTAAAAAATATCCCCATTTTTTCTTTTTGGGTTGTTTAACATCCACCTAAACAAACACCAGAAAAAGAAAGGAATTTTGTTTAACAACTCATCTGAAGGACTGCACACTCAGCCAGCACAATATCACCCATGTACTGCACTTGTGTGCCACAATTTATGGTATGAACCCAGTCCCGGTGTGGGATTAGAACCCAGGGGCGTGCGTCGGCAGGCATACGCACTGTACTCAGCAGAGTACAGTAAAAAAATCAGGCAGGGGCAACGAAAAGAGGAAAGCAAGGACATTGTGGGTCACACTGTGTCTGTGTCGCGCTGAGCCCTTCTGCCTTTGCTGTTCGCTATAGGGCACTGATGCCATCAGCCAAATACACAAACAAGAACAACTTATCAGGCAAGCAGAAAAACAAAGGAAGGAGGATCACAGGAAGAAACTGATTACATGAACTCAGGTATGACAATCAGAGGGGGCGGGCCTATTGTTGGTGTGGCGTGACAGCGCATATTTTTGTTTATGTTTACGTAACGAGGCAAAAAATGCATCAGTTTTCAGTACAAGTTTAAAATTCCTGGCTACACCCCTGTTAGAACCCATGACCTTCTAGCACAGAGATGGATATGCTACTAACTGAGCCAGACTGACACAGTTATCAAAGACTGATAAAGTGTTATGTGCATGGAATGCATCAGGTTGTAGGTACTGATGTGCTTTTTTGGCACTTTTACGTAGCATGGTTTGTATAAGGAAATTTTTTTCAGTCCTGCTGAAGTTTCAGTAAATTAACTTGTTGGTTAATTAAGGACTTTGGAGTAAGGATTCTGTTCCATATGAACATACAGATGTGACAGCCAGGATGCAACACAGAAATGCTGCAGAATATCACAGAATGCTGCAGTTTACGGCAGAGGCCACTGTAAGTCAATGGTAATTAAGCCTTTTTGTCATGCAGGATTTTTTGACATGTCATTACTGCAAGTTACTGCGCTTCCCTGCGGGTGACTCCACTGTACGAACATACAAAACTGCCAGCACATAAAGGCCTCATGGTCTATCGAGTCTGCTCGATTGTGCAGCTAGCAGCCCTTATTCTGCGGCTGCCCTTCCCTCGCCTCCTGTGACCCACCCTCTGGCCCAGTCCCAGACCCTTTTGAAGCAGCCTACTGTTTTACAGGATACCACTTCCACCAGCAATGTGTTACACCCAGACACCACCCTCTCCGTAAAAAAGTGTCTTCTCATCTCCCTCCTGAACCTTCCCCCCTCCAATCTCAAATCAAGTGTCCCTCCCCTCCCTTAATTTGAAAAGCCCCTCTGTGCCTAGTCTTGTTTATACCGTTCATGTACTTGAAGGTTTCAATCATATCTCCCCTGTCCCTTCTCTCTTCCAGCGAGTACATGTTCAATTCCCTCAGCCTGCTCTCGTAGGGTGAGTCCCCCAACCCATGGATCATCTTTGTTGCCCTGTGCAGCACCCCCTCCAGTAACTCAATGTCCCTCTTCAGGTACGGGCGCCAGTACTGCACGCAGTACTCCAGGTGTGGCCTAACCAGCGATCTCTAAAATGGCAGAATCACTTCCCCACTCCTTGAGGATATACCCCTGGCAATACAACCCAGCATATTTTGTTGGTCTTTGCAGCTGTCTTCCTAGATTGTGCTGAGTTGTTCATTGATCCCGTAATGAGCACCTCCAGATCTTTCTCCTCCTCTATCTCGGCTAGCTGCACCCCCAACCCCCACCCCAGCTCGTAGCTGCTCCTTAGGTTTTTCGCACCGAAATGTAGCACCTTGTACTTTTTGGCGTTGAACCCCAGCTGCCAGGTATCCGACTGGGTCTCCAACTTCGACAGATCATCCTGCAGCCCCTGCCGTCCCCATTTGTGAATCAAATACACTGCCTCGCAGTGGGCCAGTTCTAGCCGATGCTGGCTTCCTGTGGCTACCCCAAGTGACAGGAAACCAGTGAGAACCTGAAGTCAAGTGAGACAGGACATGGTTCTGGAACCAAACAACACTCTGACTAAGCAGAACCAAGCATGAGCAGTAACTTTATCTGACTGAAAAAAACAAGAAGAAATAAAAATTACTCACCTGTAGTAATGTTATTTCTTCCAACGGGATCCCTCACTAGGTTTAACAACCGTATCAGTCCCCTGCATTCAGCCTGCCCCAGAGCTTTAAGAATTTTATACAAATAAAGAAACATCAGAATGAAATTCAAAACTCTGCCGTGTAGTCATGCTGACCTCTGCTCTGTAACAACAGATTTATTTCTCAAGCTGAGGTGAGCAGTGACCACTAAACCTAGCTAAATGACTAACGAAGTACCCATAAGGGATAAAAGTTTTGGGAAAAAAACTTACGCTACAGCAGAAAAGATACTTAAACTGTAAAAACCATAGAATATCAGTTGTAAAACAATCAAAAAGTAATGCTCAAGCAATTAAAAAAAACTGATTCTTGTGGGAACCTTTTTTTCAAGTTCTGAAAGGGGAGGAAGGGATGAGATTGTTAAATCTACAGAGGGATCCCTTTGGAGGAAAGAGCATTACTACAGGTGAGTAATTTTTTCTTCTAACCCAATAATCATTCACTTATGTTTAACTGCAGACTCAACGGCAGTACCTTGGGAGGCTGGGTTCAGAACCTATTTAGGAAAAAAGTTCTGCAAGACAGCAGTGCCAAAGCTGGCATCCTTCTGGACTGGATTTCCAAACAGCAGTGCTTTGTAAAGGTGTGTACTGTGTTCCAGGTAGCTGCTTTACAGACCTCCTGAACGGAGACACTTCAGGATGGTGCCACAGACGCGGAGGTGCCTCTTGTAGAATGGGCACTCGGCCCCGCTGGCAGAAGCTTGCCAGCATTGCCATAACAAAACTGAGTACAGGCTACTATCCAGTGAGAAATGGTTCTCCTTGTTGTTGGTTTACTTTGATCTACCTTACTGTAGGTGATGAATAACTGAGAATATGTGGACCTGACATTCTCTGTGTGGTTCAAGTAGCACTCCAGAGCTCACTTAACATTTAGACTGTGCAGCTTCAGCTCCCGTGTAGTGGATTGCTCTGTAAAAAAACACAGGAAGGATGATCAATTGGTTCAAATGAAATTCAGACACTACCCTGGGGAGGAATTTTCTATTAGTCCTTAGTTCTACCTTGTCCCTGTAGAATATGATATAGTTGGGATCTGTACAAAGGGCTTGGAGTTGGCTCACCCTCCTAGCCAAGGTAAGTGCCACCAGGAAAACAGTTTTCCAGGTGACATATTTTGGAGCAGCAGTTGCCATAGGCTTGAATGGATTGTCCATCAGCTGGGCAGTACAGAGATTTAGGTCCCATGGACGGACTGGGTCCCTAAAAGGAGGATCTGGGTGAATTAAGTCTTTAAAGAACCTCTGAAAAAATAGCCTGTGAGGCTAGAGATCTATCCTTGCCGGCTGAAACATACTGTATGTTGAGACTGCTACCAAATGCACCTTCAGGGTTGAAGGCTGGAGGCCCAGGGGCTGCAGGTGCATCAAACAGCCCAAAACAGTGGATATGCTTGCCTGAAGGGGGTTGAGCTGCCTGGACAAACACCACAGGGAAAATATTTTCCACTTGGAAGCACGGGTTTTCCTAGTTCCTGGCTTCCTGGAAACCTTGAGCATATATAAGACCTCTTCTGAGAGGTTTAGTCCAGAGAACTCTAGCTCTTCAAGTACCATGCTCTGAGGCACAGGATTCTTGGTTTGGGGAATATTATCTTGTCTTGCGACAGAGTGAATAGACTGTGACTCTGGGAAAGAAGGATTGGAAGTCTAGAGGAGAGAGACAGGAACATGGGAGTACCATGCCTGCCTGACCCAGTCTTGTGCAATCAGAATCATTTTTGCTGGCTCCCTCCTGAGTTTCAGTAGCACTCTCCGTAAAAGTGGGAAAGAAGGAAATGCATAAAGAAATTTCCCTGTCGACAAAGGACTAGTGCATCCTCTGGGACTGTTCTCACTAAGGGAGGCCAGCAACAAAAGTTGGGGAGCTGGTAGTTTTCCTAGGATGCGAATAGGTCCACCTCTGGTGTGCCCACCTTCTAAACACTGCGAGAGCACCTGCTTATTCAGTACCCATTCATGCTATCCTTGACTGATTTTGCTTAGAGTCTGCCAGGATGTTGTCCTTTCCTGACTGATGGACTGCAGATAACTGTACTTGCAGAGAATAAGCCAATCTCCTGATCTTTGTTGCTTCTGTGCACAGTTTGGAAGATCTTGTTCCTCCGTGTTTGCTGATGTAGTACATAGTGGTAGTATTGTCTGTCCTCATCTGCACTGACTGGCCCCTGATGTGAGAGAAAAAGGCTTTCATTGCCATGTACACTGCCCTGAGTTCGTGGAGGTTTATATGCTCCTGAGACTCCAGTGGGGTCCATATTCTGCTTACAGTGAGAACCTCTAGGTGGCCTCCCTGCCCCAGGAGGGAGGCATCTGTGGTGAGTACCACTGTGAGTGACAGCTAGAGAAAGGGAACTCCTTCTCAAAGGTTTTCCTCCTTCTTGCACCATTCCAGTGCCCTTAACAGGCATGTTGATACAGGCACTTACTTTGGCAGAGGTCCCACCTTTGGGACCAGTGGGCCCCTGTGTGGTACTGCACATCTCTCATCTGAAATCTGGCACTTGGCACCACTGTTATGGAAGAGGTCATGTATCCTAGTAACTGCAGGAACTCTCTGGCAGGTTTTGACTGCTCTATTTTAATGGACTTTGCCAATTTTATCAGATTGGCCACCTTCTCCCGTGGGAAAAATGCCTTTTCCTGAACAGCATCTAGTTCTGCTCCTATAAAGTCCAACACCTGTACTGGGACCAGTTGAGATCTTTGGAGGTTTACCAGGAAACCCAACTCCTCCAGGGTATGTTGGGTGAGACAGAGAGAAAGGCCTTGGCCTCTTGGCATGACTGTCCTGAAACCAACCAGTCATCTAGGTAGGGGAAGACCACTACCCCTTGCCTCCTTAAATGTGTTGCCACTACCACTAGGCACTTTGTAAAAACTCTGGGAGCCAAAGAAAGGCTAAAGGGAAAGGCTGTGGGCAGTGGCCGTCCCCCACTCTGAATCTGAGATATTTTCTGTGAAAGGGTCTTACTGGAATACGGAAGTAGGTATGTTTCAGATCCAGTCACCAAAGCCAGTGACCTTGTTGCAAGGATGGAATTACTGTTCCTAGTGTAACCGTCGTAAACTTTGCTTTCTTTAAATGTTTGTTCAGATATCTGAGATCTAAAATGGGTCACCATCCCCCATTTTTCTTGTGGGTGAGGAAATATCTGGAGTATAGCCCCCTTCCAATGGGGGGCGGGGACTCTGTTTCCATGGCATTTGCTAGTAACATCTTTTTTACCTCCAACTCCAGCAGGAGTTTTTCTGTTGGGGTATGAGGAGGAAAGGCTCTGTGAGTCTGCAGCTTTGGCCACTTCTTGAACTGCAGAAAGAGACCCTGAATCACTATGTCCAGAACCCACCCATCCGTGGTACTATCTTCCCAAGCCTGAAGGTTAGCCTTCCTCCCACTAGCAATGGTTGAGAAACCTGGATTTTTTTGTTTCATCTGGGTCTTGGGAGCTGCAGTGGCACCTCCCCATTTGGGGCCCCTTCTGCCCCTACCTCTGAAAAAGCCTCTCTGGGAGGTATAGTCACAGGTCACATAAGCACGGGGGTAGAAGCCCCATCCCCTACCTCCCCTTCCGTAATACCTCTGGGGAGTGGAGGCCTTTTCCTTCTCAGTCTTGCTTTTGTAAGTGGTTTTGAGTTCATCCAGCTTTTTCATGTAAGTCTCTGTCCCATCACCAAACGAGAAATTTCCCTCACATGAAAAGTCCATGGCTTTTGTCCGAGTGTCATGGGAAAGACTTGTGGTTCTGAGCCAAGCAAACCTTCTGAGGGATACTGCATGTGCCATGACCCTGCAGGCAGTGTCATTGGTATCCACAACCATATGAAATTGGTACCTGGTGGCATCCATGGAAATGTTCGCTGTGTCTGACCGATCCCGAGCCAAATCTCCAGGTGCTTTCTCATTCATAGCCACTACAGAGCTCCAAAGCATTTTTTGGTACTGGGCAGAGTAGGCCGTATAAGCTGCCTGTCTGAGCAGCAAAAAGGCTGACGTGTAAACTTTTTTTGCCCATGCTATCCAGTTTTCTGGAATCTCTCCCTGGAGGCTGAGAGGAATGTGGTACCTTAGGCTTGTCACTGGAAGTAGTCTGAACCACTCTTTCATGGTCAGGATGGTTGTATAAGTACGCAGCACCCTGTCTATCCACCTGGTACTTTTTCTCTATTTTCTTGTCAACCAGCAGCAGAGGTGAGGGCTGAAAAGACTTTGAAGGTAACTTTCTTTAGGGACTTATGGATAGGCAAAAACAATCTTTTTTTGGGGGGCTAGGACCATCATATCTAAAAATTCGACCTCATCCTCATCCTCTGCTATCTCCTGAGGTGAGAGACTGAGGGTATTTGTCATCTGCCTCACAAAAGTAAGGTTAGAAATGTAGTCCTCTGAAGACCATGGAGGAGGAACCAAAATCTTGTTCAGGGGAGCTTTCTGGTTCAATAGGATCCCCTTCCTCCTCCTCATCATCATCATAATCCATTTCTTCCTCCTTCCCCACATGCATCATCACAGGCATTGGGGTCTTGGGGGGGGGGGGGGCTGGCATGACCATATAGGCACCCATAACTTGGAAAGCCTAGAAAAATTGAGAGTCATATCTTCAAATAAGGGAAAGTTATCTTTTCTTACTGGCATCTCCTTTGCATTTTCAGCAGGAGGGGCAATGACATGCCTTTCTTTTTGTGCTTTTTTAGCAGTCACCATCTCCAATGCTTACCAATTGTTCACTAGGATCTTATTTGCCCTTTCAGCAGGAGGAGTAGTTACATGCTTTTCTTTATGTTTTTTTCTTAGCAAACACCACTTCTGATGCCTGCTCAGCAGCTCTCTTAATTTTAGTGGTATCAGGGCTCCCCCTTTCAGATGCCCTGGTATCTGTGCCATTTTCAGCAGATATGTCCTTCTGCTTACTTTGAGGGACTGGACCCTCACCTGAGCCTTGTTGTGACAAGAAGTCATAATGTGAGGCCATACTTTCTTTAAGTTATAAGCCCTCTTTTAATAGTTTTGGGCAAAACTCAGTGCAAGCTCACAACAGATAAAAGCGTAGTCAGGACACACCCAATATACAAATCGTGGTGATCTGCCTTTGCCAGAGAACCACAACAAACCAAAAAATACTAATTTCTCTCTTTTTTTTTTTTAAACTACAGTTCCTGCACTTTCCTTAGGTACAAACCTAAGAACGGTTCAGAGAGGAAAAACCACAGATGCAGTTCGGTTCCAATAATTATAGGAACCGAACTGGATGTAAACAGTAATAACATAAGAGTTTAAAACCTCACGCTCAAAACAATATTGTCCCGGTTCCCAAACCAAAATGGAACTGGGACTAACAGCAGGGATGGAATAACAAGGAAGCCTTGCAAAAACACCTGTTTTTTTTTTTTTTACATTTTAAAAGCAGATCTTGAAAGAGAAGCCTGTTCTAGCAGTCTGTCTCCAGTTCCCTGGAATCAAAAAAGGAACTGGACACACACACACACACACACACACACACACACACTCTCTCTCTCTTTCACCAGTTAAAAAATAAGACCCTAACTAATGCAGATTTTTATTTTACTAACAGAAAAAAAAAACAGAATAAAAATTTAAAAAATATCTTGTCTCTGAAGTGGGGCAACTTTGGGGCAATGCTACTTCTCAGGCAGAGAAATAAATCTGCCGGTACAGGGCAGAGGTGAGTGGGACCACACAGCAGAGTTTTGAATTTTATTCTAATGTTCCTTAATTTGTACAAAATTCTTAAAGCTCTGGGGCAAGCTCAATCCAGTGGGTTGATCCAGTTGTTAAACAACTAGTGAGGGATTCCTGGGGTTTGAAACTGAGAGTTTCCAGGATTGACCAATCTGTTCAGTGGAAAAGAAAAAATCTGACAGTTGGAGGGAATCAGGTGTGAGGAATTGGGGAGGTGCACATGGCGCAGTGTGAGCTCGACTCCCGCAGATGTGTGGCTATGGATGAATCCACATCATTGGAAATATTCTTTATTGAGCATACAAACTCAATTCAAACAAGCATTTGTCAATACCGAATGTTTGCTTGCTGGCATTGGCAGTGGTAGTGTAGAAGTTATAGAGTTGCGTAACAGGAATGGCAGTGAAGTATTGAACTGAAGCCAACCCCACCACCACCCTGCAGAGAGTGACAGGCATTGGGGTGTGCCTTTGGGTCGTCAGGCATAACGGCCACACCATTTCACCACACCCATCCTGCAGACACTGACAAGTGTCACGGAGTGCCTTGGGGTCTTTGGCCCTTATGCGCACCCCATTCCATCAGGAAATACGGTGAGATGGGTGTGGTATAGGAGAATGGGGTGAACTTTGGGGCCGAAGAGTCCAAGGCATACCTCGATGCCTCTCACTGGCTGCAGTGTGTGGAATGGTATGAGCATTACAGGCAAGAATCCCAAGTCACACCCCTGATGCCTGTCATTCTCACAGGGTTAGGCGTTATGGTTGGAAACCCTAATACCTCAGGCATTCGTTAGTATTTCACTCCAAATTTTCAACGTTTTTTGTGACCCCACCTCATGAACGGTGGCAATATCAGTTTGATTGGCAAAGCTGCTTATGCACAGCGATTACAGCATTTAGCACACAGGTAAAAATATTCGAACAGGATGTAAAAATTATAGCTGTACTGTTCATGGGGAGGTGTAAAATGGCAATGTTGCAAATCTGCAGTAAAAATATTAAAAACTGGTGAAGTCACAGTGTGTATAGAAACTGTGCAAAGCACACCCATAATGTAATTAGTTTGGGGATTTTTACAGATTGTCAACACAGGCATTTTGGGACTCCGATCATGAACAGTGTCACTGTGATTTTCTTTCTCTGTCCCGAACAATGATTTCCCACAGCGACCACGCATCTCTGCGCTGAAAGTGTGAAAACATGTTTCAGCCATGTTGTGAAAAATGACAGCTGTACTGTTCATAAGGAAGTGTGGAAAAATGTCACTGGTGAAAATCTGGACTGAAAATATTACAAAGTCATGAACTTACGAGGATGCGTGGAAACTGTGCAATGCTCACTCGTTACACAGTCATTTTATGGACTTTTGTCACCAAATTTTCAGCATAGCTATTTTAAGACCTCTGCTCATGAACAGTGTAACTGTGATTTTCTTAATCTGTCCCAAACATTGCTTTGGCACACCGACTGCACCATTGTGCGCTACATGTGCGAAAACACATTTTGGGCGACCTGTGAAAATGGCAGCTATACTGTTCATAAGGAAGTGTAATAAAATGGCAATGTTGAAAATCTGGAGTGAAAATATTGAAAAGTCGCAAACTTATGAGCATGCGTAGGAACTGCGCAACGCGTGCTCGTAAAACAGTCATTTTTAGGAATTTTTTCACCAAATTTTCAACATAGCCATTTTAAGACCTCTGCTCATGAACAGTGTCACTGTGATTTTATTAATGTGTCCCATACATTGATTTTGCACACCGACTGCGCCATTGTGCGCTACATGGGAAGAAACATGTTTTGGGCAAGATGTGACAAATGACAGCTGTACTGCTCATAAGGAAGTGTAATAAAATGGCAATGTTGAAAATCTGGATTGAAAATATTGAAAATTTGCAAACTTACAAGCGCAGAACTGCGCACCTACCAGAACAGTCATTTTTAGGAATTTTTTCACCACTTTTCAACATAGCCATTTTAAGACCTTCTGCTCATGAACAGTGTCACTGTGATTGTCTTAATGTGTCCCATACATTGATTTCGCACACCAACTCGCCATTGTGATGCTACATGGAAACACATTTTGGGCAAGATGTGAAAATGACAGCTGTACTGCCCATAAGGAGGTGTGGTAAAATGGCAATGTTGAAAATCTGGAGGAAAATATTGAAAATTCTCACAACCACGAGCATGCGAGGAACTGCACAACGCCCATCAGAACAGTCATTTTTAGGATTTTTTCACCAAATTTTCAACATAGCCATTCTAAGACCTCTGCTCATGAACAGTGTCACTGTGATTGTCTTAATGTGTTCCATACATTGATTTCGTGACACCAACTGCGCCCATTGTGCGCTACATGGGCGGAAACACATTTTGGGCAAGATGAAAATGACAGCTATACTGCTCATAAGGAGGTGTGGTAAAATGGCAATGTTGAAAATCTGAGGAAAATATTGAAAATTTACGAATCCCACGAAAGGCGTGAGAACTGCGCAACGACGCCAGAAAACAGTTCGTTTTAGGAATTTTTCACCAAATTTTCAACATAGCCATTTTAAGACCTCTCTGCTCATGAACAGTGTCACTGTGATTGTCTTAATGTGTCCCATACATTGATTTCAAGACACCAACTGCGCCCATTGTGCGCTACATGGGCGAAACACATTTTGGGCAAGATGTGAAAAATGACAGCTGTACTGCTCATAAGGAGGTGTAGTAAATGGCAATGTTGAAAATCTGGAGTGAAAATATTGAAAATTAGCGAACTTCGGCGTGCGTAGGAACTATCGCATAGCGCTCGTCAAAACAAGTCATTTTAGGATTTTCACCACATTTTCAACATAGCCATTTTAAGACCTCTGCTCGCGAACAGTGTCACTGTGATTGTCTTATGTGTCCCATACATTGATTTCAAGACAATCAACCGCGCCACTGTGCGCTACATGGGCGGAAACACATTTGGGCAAGATGTGAAAAAATGACAGCTGTATTGCTCATAAGAAGGTGGTAAAATGGCAATGTTGAAAATCTGGAGTGAAAATATTGAAAATTAGCGAACTTCATAGCGGCATAGAGGAACTGTGCAAGACGCTCATAAAACAGTCATTTTTAGAAATTTTTTCACCAAATTTTCAACATAGCCATTTTAAGACCTCTGCTCATGAACAGTGTCACTGTGATTTTCTTAATTTGTCCCATACATTGATTTCGCACACCGACTGCGCCATTGTGCGCTACATGAGTGGAAACATGTTTTGGGCACGATGTGACAAATGACAGCTGTACTACTCATAAGAAAGTGTAATAAAATGGCAATGTTGAAAATCTGGACTGAAAATATTGAAAATTCGCAAACTTACGAGCATGCGTAGGAACTGCACAACGCCCGCTCGTAAAACAGTCATTTTTAGGAATTTTTTCACCAAATTTTCAACATAGCCATTTTAAGACCTCTGCTCATGAACAGTGTCACTGGGATTTTCTTAATGTGTCCCATACATTGATTTCAGACACTGACTGTGCCATTGTGCGCTACATATGGCGGAAACACATTTTGGGCAAGATGTGAAAATGACAGCTGTACTGCTCATAAGGAGGTGTGGTAAATGGCAATTTTGAAAATCTGGAGTGAAAATATTGAAAATCCGAACTTACAAGCGCAGAGGAACTGCGCAATGCACGCCAAAACAGTCATTTTAGAATTATTTACAAATTTTCAACATAGCCATTTTAAGACCTCTGCTCATGAACAGTGTCACTGTGATTTTCTTAATTTGTCCCGTACATTGATTTCGCACACCGACTGCGCCATTGTGCGCTACATGGGCGGAAACACGTTTTGGGTGAGATGTGAAAAATGACAGCTGTACTACTCATAAGAAGGTGTGGTAAAATGGCAATGTTGAAAATCTGGAGTGAATATATTGAAAATTCGTGAACTTATGAGCATGCGTAGGAACTGCGCAATGCATCGCTAAAACAGTCATTTGGATGTTTCCACCAAATTTTTCAAAATCAGCTTCTTGAGACTCACCTTATGAACACTGGCAGTGTCATTTCGTTAATCGGTCCTGAAAGGTGATTTCGCAGTGACTGCGAAATCACCCTTCGGGCCTGAATAACGCCATGACAGTGACAGCATTCATGGGAAGGGGTCCCAAAAACCCCATGTTGAAAATTTGGTGCAAAAATTCCAAAAAATGCCTGAGATATGCAGCAAAGTTGAAAACACCTATCTATCCCATTATACAGCTTACCGGCATTTCCTCAGTTCGCGGTCGGCTTTGAAGAGTGCAGACGTGTTCCCGGTCCACCGAAGATCGTCGCGCCGGTCCGGAGGTAAGTATGGGGTGAGGGGGTGTGCGGAGGCAGGGTGCGAGGGTGGGGCGGGTTGTGGGAGGGGGCAGGGAGAAGCCGAGAGACAGTTTTTTATTTGCAGGTTTTTTTTTCGCTTTAAATGACAACGCGGGACGCTTGCCACGCTAGTGGGCCTCAGCGGGCACAAGGATGGCTGGCTGGGGGGCGGAGCCGACGGGATTGGGCACCCCATCAGCCGTAACATTGTTGCCACGCTGGGGTGGGCTCAGCGCAGCACCCTGTACTGGTGGGGATAGAGCCACGGGATTGGGCACCCCTGCTGTTATACGATGAGTTGCCACACTGGGTGGGCACCCAGCATGGCATGTGGAAGGCTTTTGGGGAATGCAGGGCCAGCCGACGGGGATTGGGCACCCCATCGGCTATACAGTGTGTGTGGGGCCAGCACGCAGTATGCGTGCATGTTCATAGCGTAGGGGGAGCGCATGAGCAGGCGATATCTTATTGCTGCTCACTGAAGCATAGCCCCTTTCAACTGTACTTCATTGCATTTTGAGCTGTCACAGACAGCTCCAGCAGGCATTGGAGAACTGCGGCCGCGCCTGCAAACACACTGCCTGAATTGGAAGAGGGCTGCCACACCTCCGAAAACTCGGATGATGGCACTATGTTTCTTGCACATGCATGCAAGCAAACATAAAAAGGAGATCTAAAAGTGACTTGTTCATCAGGGAAAAAAAAACTGACAGTTGGTGGAGCGGAACAAGGAAGCAAGCAGATCCTCAGATTTCAGTATCTGAAGATTCTACAGTGTTTGCACCTGTGGAGACAGAGCTGTATAGAGGAGTCCCCACTGTGAAAATGAAAGTGATGCGTGAGTGTCACCTAGAGATAGAAGGATGAAGTGCAGGGGACTTCCAGTGATGTCACACCTAAGATAGTACACTGAATTCCTAGCAGCAGTCATCCTCGTGTATCCCCTCTCATTCTACCGTTAACTGTCCAACCAAAAATTGACTTGACAAAGAGGGGACTACTTACTAACATTTATGGCAGCACTGGGAGCTCAAAATTCTGATTCAGAAGGAGTGGATAAATAGCAGGTTGCACGTGGGCGGCTCTGACAGCGAGGCCTCATTAGCTTCGATGAAGTCTTCCTGCTCCAGCATCACAAAGCAGCTACTAAGATAAAGAGCAAATCGCTCCGACTGAGCAGCTTAATTACAAACTAGAACTTCTAATAGCGGAGCTTCGTGATTTTTAGAATGGAGGTCAAGTATACCACAACATCTCTGCACAAAGATGTGACAAAGTTGGAGAAACAAGCTGAAGCACATGAAACACAGCTCACTCAGACTGAGCAAAGGGTGGACACTACTGAATCAGCAATTTCCCAGCTTCGTGCCACCTTACTGCACATCAAAGAGAAACTGAAAGACTCAGAGAGCTGCACTTGACTGAACAATCTGTGGCTTTATAGGATGCTGGAGGGAGTGCAGAGACTGAACATGGCTGCTTTTCCGCAGACTTTACTCCACAATGCACTAGACTGTCCATAAGATCGAACTCTGGAAATAGAGTGGGATCACCAAACACTGGGCACTAAACCAACAGGTCCTGATGCTCGGCCCCACTCCACAGTGATGAAATGTCTGTGGTTTACTGACAAACAAGACATTTTACTTAAGGCATGGTGGTCCAAGGAGGTCCGCTACTAGGACACCCGCATCTGTTTTGATAATGACTATCCAACATCCTTGCAGGCCAAAAGGAGAGCCTATGCTCCTTTAATGAAAGTTCTGAGATCAAGAGACATTAAATTCTTTACCCCCTACCCTGCAAAAATAGTCGTCCACTTCCCTGTGGGACAGGTCACTTGCTTGTCTGCAGAACAGGCCAAGGAGGACTTTAAAGCCAAGAACTTGCCAGTGGACTTGATAGAGGGAAAACCGGCACCCCCAACCATCGCTTTGAAGATCAGCAGGTCTGGAAAAAGATGTATGGCAGGCATAAACAATCAGCCAAAACCATGAAGCAAATTCTCCAACACCTGCGACTGGATCATGATGCACCATCTGGCTCCTGGACATAAACCTGAAGTTTCAGCACTACCTTCTAAGATCCAGTCCTGGTGAGAGTCTTCAGCAGTCCTGGTAAGCTCTGTCCTCTTATACTGATTTGCTCTCCTCTTTTTTTCTCTACCCTCCTGATTCCTATCTCTCTCTCCAGGCATGACCGCCCGGCCTGCAAGATCTGTGGCCTCCTCATGGCGCACTTGCTACCCTGCCAGAGCACTTGTGGGGTAACTCTACTGACTCTGCTCAGTTGCCCCCTGTAATTGCTATACAGTGCCATATCTGCTTATCCTCGTGTACCCGGCATGCTTGCTTATGGAGGGCTCCTGCCTGGATCTGCTTCTTGGGGACCGGACTATTGCCAGGTGGTCTGGGAGCTGCCGAGGTGGTGGACTTCCTCTCTGCCCTGATGTGAGGCCTACTTTTACTCACTTTTTGAATGTGGCTGCTGTCCCAGGCCAATTAGGGCTGGGGGAAGGAAAACCATTTACAAACATACGAAAAACGCCAGCAGATACAGGCCCTAAGGTCTATCGAGTCTGCTCAAGTGAGCAGCTATCAGATTTTACTCTGTAGCTGCCCCCTCCCTTTCCAGTAGTAACCCTCCTCTTGATCCTGTCCCACCCCCTCTTAAAACTACCCACCGACTTCAACGATACCACCTCCTTCAGCAGTGCATTCCACCAGACCCTCTCCATGAAGTAATGTCTTCTCATCCTCCTCTTGAACCTTCCCCCTCCAGTTTCAAACTGTGCCCCCTAGTGTCCCTCCCTCCTTTTAATATAAAAATCCCCTCTGTGCTGACCCTGTTTATGCCATTCATATATTTGAAGGTTTCGATCATATCCCGTCTATCCCTCCTTTCCTCAAGGGAGTACATGTTGAGCTCCCTTAGTCTATCCTCATAGGGTTTTTCCTCCATTATTGTGATCATCCTGGTTGCTCTGCACTGGACTCCCTCCAGCAGCTTGACATCTTTCTTCAAGTAGGGATGCCAGAACTGCATGCAGTACTCCAGGTTCGATCTGACTAGTGACCTGTACAGTGGTAATATAACCTCACTCCTCCTTGAAGTGATATCCCTGGCAATACACCCCAGCATCTTATTAGCCTTAGCTGCTACCTTCCTGCACTGTGATGAATGGTTCATTTGCCCTGTGATTAGCACCCCAAGATCCTTTTCCCCCTCTGTAGTAGGCAACTGTACTCCCCCCAGCCTGTAGCAAAACATGTGGTTCCTGGCACCCAAGTGCATAAATTTGCACTTTTTTGTGTTGAAACCCAGCTGCCATGTGTCCAACCAGTGTTTGAGTTTATCCAGGTCTTCCTGCAGCCCTAGCCAGCCCTCTGTGTTGTACACCACTGCACCTATCTTTGTGTCATCTGCAGACAGGCTGATCTTATTGCTTATCCCGTCTGCTATGTCGGCAATAAATATGCCAAACAGCACTGAGCCCTGTGAAACCCTGCTTGTCACAGCCATTGGAGATGAGAGTTCTCCCCTTACAACAACCCTCTGCTGCCTGTCACCCAACCCATTTTTGGCCCACTCCACCATCCTCTCTTCCACCCCCAGGTTCCCCAGCTTGCTTACCAACCTCCCATATGGTACCAAATCAAAGGCCAAGTACAGGACATCCACTACCTAGCCCCTGTCGATTGCCCTTGTTACCCAGTCGTAGAAGTCCACCATGTTCATCTGGCAGGATCTACCAGAGACAAATCCGTGCTGCCTGTTGTCCTGGAGACCATTCTTCTCCAGAAATGCTACCAGTATCTCCTTGATGATGGACTCCATGAGCTTCCCCACGATGGAGGTGAGGCTGACTGGCCTATAGTTCCCTGGCTCATCCTTTGGCCTACTTTTATGGCTGAGCACCAAATGTGCCATCCTCCAGTCCTGGGGCATGCAAACAGTCCCCAGGGAGATACTGAATAGGTCCTGCCAGGACCTCTGCTATCTCCCTCAGCACCCTGGGGTGCATGCCTTCTGGCCTGGTGCCTTGTCCACCCTCAGGGCTCTTAGACCTTCCAGCACTCTGCTCTCTTGGATTAACCCCTCCATAAGCTCTGCCCCCCTCCCTGTACCCTCTGCACCCTTCCCCTGTGGGATTGGCCCTAGGTTTTCTCTGGTAAACACAAAACAGAAGTACTCATTGACTGCTTCTGCCTGCTCCTCCCCCTTCTCTGCCCGCCCTCCATCCACCTTAATCCTAACAATCTGATCTTTACAGCTTCTTCTCTCTCTCTTATGTATCTGAAGAAATCTTTCTTCTCTTCTATTATCCCCTGTGCCAGCCTAAGCTCTTTCGGTGCCTTGGCCGCTCAGACTATCTGCTCACCTCTCTCGATTTCTTCATGTACTCCTCCCTGTCCTCCTCCCATTTGGATCTCATGTATTTTTTGAAGGTGGCCCTTTTTTTCTTAATCCTCCATATCACCTTCCTTGTTAACCAGCTTGGCCTCCTGGACTTGGCCTTCTTGCTTTGGGGCTTTGAACACGAGTTTGTGGTCTCTGCTAGCCCAAGCTTGATAATCCCCCATTTCTGGTTAACATCCATAAGTGGTTGGCCTGCTTTCAAAAGTTCATTCACTGACTTGGTCAGTCACCCTTGTTGGCCCGAGAGCCTGGGTTAGCCAGGGTGCATGGCATCTCAAATTCTTTCAAACTGAAGCTCTAGCAGTTTGGTGTGCTGGGGGGGAGCTGCCACCTGGGGAAGCTGAGCTAGGTAGTGAAATGGAGGGGGGCGTCAGGGTTGGATTGTTGGGGGCTCCAAGTGGTTAAAACATGGCCAGAGAGACACTGTGACTACTCCTTCGGACACTCCAGGTTACCAGGACTGACTTCTGGGATGTCAGAACTCATTCTACATTGACTATTTCCTGTTGCCATGGCATCCTTTTGTTTGGATCCACATACTGGATTGATTCCCTTGTGAATATAACAGATTATGGTTGCAAGAGCTGGTCTCTCCTGTGCATAAGGATCCTCCCCAGAAAGTTTTGCCTGCTTTCCTCTTTTATACCAGACCTTAGGGAGGGGTTTTCTGTTCTCTGTAGGAGGACATCATTTACTGATTGCTAACCCTTTCTGTTTGCTGGTTCCAGTTTATATGGATTTTTGGACTACTGTTGAACTTGGTATATGTTGCTGTTCACAAGCACTTCTAGACTCCAGTGGAACATTGTTACTGTTCCATTCTATACACATTGCTGAACTAATGTTGCTTTATACCCTTTCTCTTATTCTTCCTCCAGTAGTTCCACAGTCGAGGGTTCTTACCCTCCTGGGTTGTAGTCATTGCCAGGACCCATAATTTGGATCTTGGACATAACATGTTATAAGGCCTCCCTCCTGCTCTCTCCCCTACTGTGCAAGGTGTAAGTTGCACCAGAGGGGTACTGATGACTGGCAGCTGTGTGACGTTCAACTTCCCTAACTCCTGACCCTAGGAAAACACTGTGCTATCAGGAGCCCCTCTCACCTTGGAGAGATATCCCCTAGCCACAGATCTTTTCGCTGGCACAGGGCTTCTGTCAGAGCCCCTACCCTGGAAGCTCACTTCGCCACCTGCTGAACTGGACTGCAAAGTTGGCACGCCTTCTAGTTAACTCCCTTTGTTTGTTATGCCTCGGTAGATCTGTAATGGGTTCTCATTTGGCACCATAGGCAGTTTCCCTATTGTGCCCCAGTTGATTGATATTATAATTGTTTTTGGTGCTCATATTTCTGCGTATTACAGAGTACAGGTTACTTACGTGGCTTGAGGGGAGTTCTGGGAGGGACCAAAATTCTACTGATGTGTTATGGAATTCTTAGAACATGAATGGGTTTCATGATCCAGTAAAGAGAGCAAACGTACTGTCTAGAATTAAAAAAGAGCACCCAGAATTCATATATTTACAGGAGATGCACCTTAGCACTACAGAGCACAGGAAGCTCCACAAGTTTGGGTTCCAGGAGGTCTATAGTTCTGAGATGCCATAGGGCAAATGTAGGGTGTTGCTATACTCATCCCACAGTCCACAGTGTTCTAGGAGACAGCTGTGATTAAGAATGTGGATGGTCAGCTGGTAATTGTCTAAGAGGAGCTACATCAGGTTCAGGTCACTCTAGCTAACTTATATAACCCACTAGGGTCTAATTCTGCCACAGTTAGACGACTCCTAGACATGTTTCTAATTAACATGATAGTAGTTCTGCTACTAGCCAGAGACTTTAATATGCTGCAGTCTACGACCTGGGACACTTCCAACTGGAATCCCTACGACAACCAGCAGCTCATAAAACTTGTGCAACCATCCTTCAGACACACAAATGGACAGATATCTGGAGGACCCTGAACTCACAGACTAGGCAACATTCCCATTTATTTGCAGTGCAGTCCACCTATAGTAGAACTCACTACAGCTGTTTTCAACAAGAGCGTATGCATTACGCAAGAGACTGCAGGATGGTAGACATTTCATTATCAGATAATGCTCTTTTCCAGCTATATCTCCACTTAGTGAAGGAACAACCCCACACTCAGTGGCGCTTGAATGCATTCTACCTCTGTTCAGAGGAATTTAAGATCACCTTAGCCATAAAAATCCCAGAGATACTGGAGCTCAATCGGGGAAAAGGCACTTGGGAGCCATTATCTGAGATACCCTTAAAATGATCCTTAGGAGATTTATAATTAGTTTTACTGTGAGAAAGCACAAAGAGTGTCAACAGCGTGTGGAGGAGCTGCAGGATACTTTTCATTTTCTGCAGCAGGCCCACATGCAGGGTGATATTTCTGTAAAGCCTCAGCTGGATAAAACCAAGCAATTTTCCTGCACAAGACAGAGGTAGCCTTAACATATCTATGTCATATATGTCATAAGTACTATGAGGTGGGAACCAGGACAATTCATTTCCTGGCTCACCAGATCAGGCAGCAAAAAACAGAGCAACTATGGCTAGGTTACGACACCACACTACCTGCAAGGCACTCCACAAAACCACTGACATTACGGAAGCATTCCACACTTTGTATGCTTCTCTTTACTCCCCAGATGGTCCTCACAGGCCAGAGTAAATGGAGGCATTCCTAGCACCTCTCTTGCTGCCGCAGCTGGCCCCTCAACACTCTGAGTGCCATACACAGTCTATCTCTTGACAAAGAACTGCTCCTCGTCCTACAAAAAATGAATACCCAGCAGGCTCCTGGCCTTGATGGGTATATTACTGAATTTTACAAATCTTACAAAGATCTTCTCCTCCTCCTCCAACTGAGACAGGTGTGTAATGAAGTATTAGGAGGTGGAGAAATCCCCAGAACATGGCAAATTGCAACCATTTCTGTAATACCAAAACTGGAAAGGACCTCACAGAGTGCCTTGCATATAGATTGCTAGGGGTCTCAAACATGAATTATAAATTACTCATGGTGGCACTGGCCAACAGGCTAAACATTCTGTTGCTCAAATTGATACACACAGATCACACTGGGTTCATTTACGCTCACCAGAAAAACAACACTACCCCCTGCACACTCTATTACCTACATCAGGTCCATTCAACAGCTACCCCCTTCCTTCTGGTTAATTTGGACACCAAGATGGCCTTTGATAGGGTATCTTGGCCCTAGCTATTCACAGTTCTAAAGAAACTTACCTTCTCAGTGGAGTTCATTACCCTACTGCAACATATATACTCCACTCCCCAGGCCTTTATTGAGGTGAATGGGCATGTCTCACAGAGTTTCCCTTTGGGTCAGAGAACCTGGCAGGGCTTCCCCTTGTCTCCCTTCCTTCTCACCCTGTATAGTCTGATCATCACACCATAGGGTTCAATTTCGGGGCTCCCCCTAAAGGGTCTACCCCTATGGAGATGGTCCAGTATTGCCCTTTAAGGGGGGGGTGACCCCAGAGGGCCTAATGGTGGTGCTGGACCTATTGGGCTTATCAAGTGAATGCATGGATTCTGGGGATCTTGTGCTTGCCTATAATAGGGCGATAACAGATGCCCTGGATTCCATTGCTCTTGTTCGTGTTTGACCACTCACCCTTCACCCAAGGAGTTGAGGAGAGTGGGTCAAAGGCTAGAGAGGGCTTGGCAGAAGTCCAGTCTGGAGGTTGACAGGCTTAGATTGATGCATCATTATGCTGTCTATCAATCAACAATCACCCATAAGAAGGCAGAATTCCTGTCCAGGGAGATTGCCGCTGTGCAGAATCGACCAGCTCACCTCTTCCGGGTGGTAGACAGATTGTGCAATCCAATCTGTCTGCAGTCCAGTGGAACATTGTGACAAGAAAGATGTGACGAGTTTGCTCGATTTTTCGCGGATAAGGTTGTCACCATCAGGTCTGGTATTCATCCAGTTCTCTCTATGGGGTGAGGCGGAGGTTGGTGGGAGGTTGCAAGCACCCAGCTTGTCTGGTCTGACTTTGGCCGACCAGACATCATGGACATTGTGAGGATCATTCAGACTCTGCGGCCAACCAATTGTAGTTTGAACCCGGACCCAATGCATCTCCTTGTGGGATGCGTGGAGGAAATCGGCCCGGTCCTAGCTGAGATTGTCTGGTTGTCATTGGAAAGGGGGATCTTTCCAGATCTCCTAAAGGAGGCGGTTGTATGACCACTCCTGAAAAAAACCTCCCTTGATCCAGATAATCTTGCTAACTACAGATCAGTCTCTAACCTGCCCTTTGTGGGTAAGGTTATTGAGAAGGTGGTGGCACAGCAGCTGGATGATCATTTGTCTATCCACAATGTCTATGATTCTCTCCAGTCTGGATTTAGGAAGAGGCATAGCACTGAGACAGCCCTTGTTCGGGTGCTTATTGATCTCCTAATAGCGAGAGATCAGAGGACACATTCCATCTTGGTTCTCCTTGATCTCGTGGGAGCATTTAACACTGTGGACCATGGTGTGCTATTGGAGCACCTGCGGTTCATCTGCGGACTGTCAGGTACTGTTTTCAGGTGGTTTCAATCTTACCTCAGGGGTAGTACACAGAGAGTGGTCTCAGTAATTTATTCCTCTGATCCTTTCCCCCTATCCTGTGGGGTGCAGCAGGGCTCTATTTTTGTGCCCATGTTGTTTGCAGTGTATATGCTGCCAATGGGGGACATTACTACATGGTACGGGCTGAGTTTTCACTGCTATGCAGATGATACTCAGCTGTACATGTCCTTTGTACCCAAACAAGGGGATGTTCTTTCGGTGTTTAACAACTGCCTTTCCGAGATCCAAGACTGGATCAGTGCTAGTTGGCTGAGGCTGAATCCGGATACGACTGAGGTGTTGGTGGTTGACCATGATCGTCAGAGGGCAGGTGTGTTGGCAGGGCAACCCTCGGGTCTTTGGCTCGGGGTGTCCAGCTTACCACCTCAGACAGGGTGCAGAACCTGGATGTTATTTTTGATGATGGTCTAACCTTGAAGTCTCAGGTGTCAGCCGTTGTCAGGACCTCTTTTTACCATCTGAAGAATATCGCCTGGGTGAAACACCTGGTTCCTTCTGATGATCTTCGTACTCTGGTCCACGCCTTTGTGACCACTCGCCTTGACTACTGCAACACCCTGTACCTAGGGTTACTGGGGGTTGATATCTGTTGCCTGCAGCTGGTGCAGAATGCAACTGCCAGGCTTTTGACTGGTACGTCTAGGACCAGTCATACAACACCAGTGCGATGGCGTATCACCTTCAAGGTCTGCCTGCTAACATATAAAGTCCTACACTACCAGGGACCCCACTACCTGCAAGAGCTCCTTTCAACTTACTGCCACTTTCGACCACTTTGATCCACCGATGAGGGATTGCTAGAGAGTCCCAGGGTTCAACTTCAAACTTCTGGTGCCCGTTCTTTTGCATTTATGGCCCCGACCCTGTGGAATTCTCTACCTCATCGGATAAGTGATTGCCTGACCATCCAAAATTTTAAGGCAGACCTTAAGACACATCTTTTTAATCTTGCATTCTTAGAAAAAGTTTGATGTATTATGGATTATTTATTTATGGTTTTGCTATTTTATTTATGGTTTTATGTGTTCACATGGTTGGTTTTAATTCATGTACAGGCATCTTGATCATTGGAAAGGTGCCTTTTAAATAAATAAAGATTTATTGATTGATTGTGCATTAAGCCTCTGGCCCAGGCGATCAGGGAAAGCCTCACAATACACTAGATACAAACAGGAGACACAAAACATTGTGTTGCATTATATGTGG
Source organism: Neoceratodus forsteri (assembly GCA_016271365.2). Lineage (NCBI taxonomy): Eukaryota > Metazoa > Chordata > Ceratodontiformes > Ceratodontidae > Neoceratodus > Neoceratodus forsteri. The sequence goes on along the minus strand of CM028131.1, from coordinate 246,002,321 downwards.
ATAATGTCCTCCTATACTTGGCTAATCCAGATACATCCCTTAGAGAAATTGTTACCATTTTAGAGAGGTATGGGGTGATCTCTAATTATAAATTGCATATCACAAAAACTGAGGTGTTGCAGACTAACTGGCAACCATAAGTGGGGTTACAGGCTTAGTTCCTTTTCCAGTGGGGACTGCAGGAAATTAAATATCTGGGAATTAGACTTCCACTACAGTTGAGTAGACTTTATAATGCCAATAGTGCTCCTCTGGCTTTTCAGTTAATAGCCAACCTGAAACAATGGCACATTCTACCTTTCAACCTTATCCACAGGGTATATATGGTCCATATGGTGACCTTTCTGCAGTGTCCCTACATATTCCAGAAGATCCCTATTCCTGAACAAACCTGGCATCAATGGCAAACCGTGATCTCCAGATTTATCTGTAATGGAAGCAGGCCATTGATCAGACTCCACACATTGATGCTCTCTAAAGTCCGAAGAGGCTTAGCTTTACCAGATCTCTGCACATACTTTCAAACAACCCAGATGAGAATTGTACTACTCTGGCAGCATGCTACCAGGGATCTGCAGTGGCTGCAAATGGAGTGTACTTTATTGCCCTTCTGGGACATGACCCAGAGTCTGTTTGGCTCCAGACTACCGACCCATTCCCAACAGCCACAGAATCCCTGGATTACACTGACCCAAACAACATGACAAGTTAGTCGAGGAACTGAGCCCCTCACCTGATCTGGCTCTGCCTCTTAGCCCAACGCACCGGCTTCCACCTGGCGAGTACTGATCCCATATTTTGTTTCTCCCAGTGTTGTGCAGATCCTGCAACAATGTCTTTTGTAGACCTACAAACTAAGTATGGGCTTGACAGTACACATTTTTTTTCTGATACCTCCAAGTGAGACATTACCCGGAATCTCAACCAGCAGTCAGGGACCGGGAGGTATCCCCTCCCCTTGTCATGTCTGTGTTACTCCATGCCTAATCCCAAACTATTAGACATTTGATTTCCCTTCTCCATCAAGTTAAACAGGGATCCAGATCATACCGCACATCTTACCAGAAATTGGTCGGGAACAGCAACAGAAAAAGTGGGAGCAGGAGTGTTTTGAGATGGGTTGTATTGCATCACCCCACATTTGGTGTGAATACGCCTGGAACCATTTAGTCCATGATTTCCAGATCCCAGTAATCACAGCCAAATAAATACGGACATGGGCAAATGGCAGCCTGCTGGAGACACTCTGGAGATGGAAGGGCTATGCATACACATACTGTATAATGTGGGCATGCCCAAAGTTGTCAGAATTTTTAAGGGATTTGGAGCAGGAGAGTAGGAGCATTTTTACTCCTGGATTCTCACTGATTCTGGAAATATATTTACTCCATCAATGTTTCAAGACCCCATGGAATAGACATGGAAACATCTTCTGAGCATCCTTTTAGTAGCAGCTAACAAATGTATCACTAGATATTGGCTAATACACCAGGTCCCAGAGCTGGCCCAGTGGTGGGAGATGGTCACTTAAACAAGACGGAGCAATTTACCTTTTGTGTGCATGACAAGCTTGAGATCCTTACAACTCGCTGGAATACTTGGGTATTACATGTGATGCAACATGATCCTAATGTTGTCCCCTATACTGTAGAAACTGGGGGCAGATAGCTATTCAGGATAGGAAGGAGGGGTTGCCTTGGAGAAAAGGGCACGAGAAGGCTACCCTGGTGTCCCCCCCTTGCTCCTGCCACTAAGATTTAGCCATACATCTCAGGAAATTCATATTTTGTTTGGAGCCATATGCGGCTGATTGCTGTGTCGAGCCCCAGTGTAACTATGGAATAACATACTGTGCCATTTTCAAATGCTCTTGTAATGTACTTTATCTATCTGAAAGATGTACTGCACTTGCACATCTGATGTACACAAAGCACTTTTGTTATTGTAAAACTTAATAAAACTATATTTACAAAAAAGAATGACGTGCAGTTAGCAGTACCTGTCATAGATCCTCTGTGGCTGCATCATACTGTACATGATTTGGGTCATGTGATCTCGAGCAGCAATCACTTCAGGAGGGGGGTCGTATTTATTCACTGCTGCCACCTGATACAAATCAATAAACAACGAAAGTGGCTGAAATTACTGAATTGTGGGAGGTATGGAGTTTGACATCTCTGGAGAGTAATTTGCGCTTAGATCCCTGTAGGATTATTGGGAACAATTACTGATATGAAAAACAGCCTGCAGTAATCTTAACAACCTTAATCTAGCCAGTTCAACCTTATATTATGTTCAACACACCCTTGTTTTTTTTAGAGAGCAAAAAAGGAAAGGTTGCAGCCATAGATAATGTCTACAATGAGAGGAGGAAAAATTGGCACACCAGTATTATTTTTCAGTTAATTTTTTTTAACCAGAACAGCCCAACAGATAAGTAATATCGTCTCATTTTTAGTGGGATCCAGCTTACATGAAGTTTTACATCTGGGTGGAACTGAAGCACAGAGTGGTCATGTGAGTTGTTTAAAGTACAACTGCACTGAACCTGTAATTAATTTATTTCTGTAGAGGCTGTTTTTTTAATACAGGTTCCAGTTTGGTAAGTCTTCAATATTTACTGGCCCTTAAATAAAATAGAGGATAATGCCTGATGTATAGGTGATAATCATGGTGTAATCACCTCGAGTGGTTGCTAGGGCATCAGTAAACCTCGACAGTGCAGCTTGAGAGGTTTACTGTTGCCCTAGCAACCACAAGAGGTGATTACACCATGGTTATCACCTGTACATCAGGCACTGTCATTTATAGTGTATGGGACTTGACATTAGAAGTTACCCTCCCCCCCACCAAAGACACAAGTAATTTAGCCTTACCTCATTAATGAATCTGCACTACAGTCATAGAATTGTGTAGAAAAACAATTTCTTAGGATACACGGACTGAACAACAGCGGACCGAAATAGCACCAGAGTTAAAATGCCTATCAGACATGGAGACTGCTAGACTCAATAACAGTAAACTGTGACAATTGGAATGTTATTTGAATACTGTACTGAGACTAAAAATCACATTCTGGGTGTGTAGAATACCGAATAACACTGGCATTCCATTTTGTAAACTCCCTGCTATGACACAGATGAGAGGGGTTTATAAGGTTCTGACAGCACAACAGATTACAAGGTTGTAAACACTTTACTTTCAGTGGGTAATAAGGGCTACCCATACATTATAGTAGACATTTCTAACTTACACACTGGTGGCAAGCATAGTACCATTTTAGGACTGTAGGATTCAGTTTATGTCCCTTTCAACCACAGTGTTTTGTAGTAGAACAGGGATGCATCGTGACAATATTTAAAAACTTAAGGACAGACGACACTATATCGTTTTTTTTTTTCAAATAAAGTTTATTAAGTTTTTAACTGGTGCATCACATCCACAAATACAAACACAGCAATAAATTAAACAGTACATATGAATAAAATAAATACAACCTGTAGTGTTTGGACACTCTCACTTGAAAATAAAGACAAACGCCTTGGCTTGCATTCAGCACTTTATTCACTGCATACTCCTCAGCTGCTAACATACAAAAGGAAACTGAACTGAGTACTGCCATCAACTAATAGGTCCACACAACACTATCAACATGCTGCAAACTATGCGCTGCAAATTAACTAAGTGCTTCAATAATAACGAAGTCCACCAGGTGGTTCTGTCTGATTACAACACTACATCCCTCCTTTATTTTAGATCAAAAATGACATGCTTCCTTTGTAACTGATACTTTCTAAAACCAAAGGTATTACTAACAACTCAGATATAATGTATGGTAGAACGCTGTTAACCTTAGGAAATCATCATTTCCTAAGGTTGTTAACCTATCGATGTGATGTAGAAATGTTGTTAACCTATCGATGCTACGTCATATCGATAGGTTAACAACAGCGATCGGTCTGCACATGTGCGTGCCTTTTTTTTTTCACACAGGGAACCGACGGATGAACGCAGCAGTTAGGGAAGGACTGAACGTCGCTGCGGTGACTATTTTCAAAAAGTAAGCAGCCGCTTTACTTTTTACATGGGACCATACACTATAAAAATAACGATGGTCCTCTATCGGCAACGGTCATCAGTTAACTGTTCGAGGTTGCCATGGACACGTAAACCTCTCGAGCCGCTTCGAGGTTTACACGGTCGCCCTGGCAACCTCTCGACAGTTAACAGACCGGTTACCGATAGAGGACCATACATTATCCTCTATATTATTACCACTATCACATGTGGTTAGTTTCACTTTGTTAATTTTAGCTTTGTCAAACAGAGTTCTTAATAATAATTCTTAATTATTTTCTAATAATTCAGAGTTCTTAATAACAATAATAATATATCAGTTACAAATGTAGCTATGGGTACTAGTAAAAGAAAAATGTGATCTTTTTTTTTTTTTGTAAAACGTGTCCCTCTATTTATAATCTTTACAAGGTAGGCAGGTGACTGTCCATTACATCTGGTTGGATACCTCAGGGTCATGCATTAGTGGCTGCCCGCACAGGCTCTGCATCATCCTCTTTCTCCAGGTTTGAGGCAGCATCACTGGGAGGTTGGAATTTCTTAAAGAATGAAGAGTTCCTAGCCGGCCCGGTGGCGCTGAGGGTTGAGGTGCTGGACGCTACACCTCGCTCCACGCCGGCGACCCAGGTTTGGGAGGACTCGGGTCGCTGGTGGGCCAGGCCGAGCGGGTAGTTACTTGAGCGTCCACGACAGCTCGCCTACTCCGGAAGGGTTAAGACAACAAGCCCGGAAATTTGTCTGACCCGAGGGAGGCTCGGAGTACTGCAAGCCCTAATGTTAGGGGAGGGCTGCCACGACAAGCGTGGACGCCGGGCGCCTGCGCCTTGATGTCAGGGGTCCTACGCTGTAAGGGTGGGAGAAAAAGTGGAAAATGCCTGCCATCGCTGGGAAGATGGAGCCTCCGGAGACGTGCACTCGATGTTACCGTCGCCCATGGCCCTTGGACCGACGAAAGTTGATTGATGGGGTAAGGGGGCTCGGCCCCATCCCCGCTCGGTGGGTAAACCAAAGCTCCATGGGGTTCCAGAGGGTCATACAGGCAGGGTGGAAGGTAGAGGGATGTCTACCTTGAGGCTCCTGAAGGGTCGGGGATGGCAGGCAGGAAGGCGAATAAACAGAAATTTCAAAAAAAAAAAGAATGACGAGTTCCTAGTCACTGTGTGTCCATTTCTTACAGCAGTGAGCACTTAACCTTTCATTTGTGTGACTATGTAAGGCTTGGTATTGTAAGGGGTAGAGAGCTTGTTAATCTTCGGCTGCCGGTACAGCACAGTATCACCAGGTGCAGTTGTAGTGGGTGTTGCATGGTGATATCTGTCTGAGTAGGCCTTTATCTTGGCTTTGGTTACATGATGTCTGTGCATCTTCAGTCACTATCAGGTACTATGTATCTTGCAATCACAGCAGTGGGGATCTTAGTTCGCATTTTGTGATTGAACAACAGTTCTGTGGGGGATTTGTCTGTGGTGCTGTGTGGTGTGGAATGGTAGTCTCTGAGACACTTGCATAGTTCCTGTTCCATGGTATACCTTGCATTTCAACTACTTTCAGGAATTTTCCTGTAGTCCATATAAATCTCTCTGCAGCAGTGTTGGCTTGCGTAGAGGGGTAATTTTCCTGTGCCGAAATCCCATATACATTGCAAATTTGCTAAACTGATCACTCTTGACTGGCAGGCTGTTATCCGTCTTCACAATTTTGGGAATGCCAAACAGAGCAAAAACATTGCCCAGCACTGGTATGACAGCATTGGCTGAAGTGGATCTAATGATCTCTACAATAGGGTATCTAGAGTATGCATCTATGATGACCAGAAGGTATTCTCCAGTAGGCAGAAGTCTGTAAACATCCGCAATGACATTTTGCCATGCTTCTTCTGATAGGTCAGATGTCTGCAGTGGCTCATAGTGCGTGACAGGAATTGTGGCCTGACATGCTAGGCAATTTCTTACCATGGCTTCAGCACTCTGATCTATGTCCGGGAACCATACTTTCTCATGAAGGAGTCGCTTTGTCTTCACTATCCCTTGGTGTCCTTCATTGGGACCCGCACCTGAAACTGTGCTCGGCGAACTTGCACAGCGGATCACCGGCCATTCCTACGGCCACCGCCTGACTCCATTAGCGACTCTTGGCCGCCCTTGTGGTCCTCCAGAGCGGATCCCTACCCCAGGGGACCCGCGCCTGAAGCGGTGCTCGGTGAACTTGCACGGCGGATCACTGGCTGTTCCTACAGCTACCGCCCGACTCCACTAGCGACTCCTGGCCACCCTCGTGGTCCTTCTGAGCGGATCCCTACCCCAGGTACTACCGCCTACTCAATTTTTGAGCTCAAGGCACGGATTGGAGCGGCGCTGAGCACAGGCAGGTCCTGATTGGCCGGACTGCTCCTCTAGCCCTTGCCGATTGGAGCGCCTTTTTGGCTTGTAAAACCTGCATTCTTTTAGGCTTGCTAAATCTGTACCAGTTGTAATTTTTATTTTAATGTACTGCCTAACGCTCCTGATTGTGCTTATTGCTCTCAGTTTTGCTTGCTACTGCTTAGCCTAAATGTTAATCAATGTTGCTGTGTTTAAAGGTGCCTGTTACTTGAAATAGTAGATCTGATTGCAGTTTATCATCTCATAGCGCCTTTTTGTCTATCTCCTTTCTCTACCTATTTCTCTCCCCTGCTCTAGTCTCTGTGCTATCCACGGCTCTTGTATTCTCCTGCCTTCTACCTTCTTTCCCCTAGCTCTCTCTACTGTCCCACTAGCAATAACTCTGTCTCTGCCCTCTGTGTCTGTAACTCTACCCACGTCTCGGCACCCTGTTTTCGTCTTGTGGCTTCCATCCTCCCTCTGACCATTTGTCTCTGCCTTTCTCCCTCTCTCTCCCTCTATCTCTCTCGCTCTCCCTGCCACAAACACCACCCCTATTTTACATAACTGCTGTAGCCTCGCTGTAAGTCAATCGTTAGTGCTTTAGCCTTTGTTTTTAACTTCTTGTACCCCCACCCCCTGCTGACGGTCTGCCGCCAGCTACCTGCCCTTTTGTCTGAGCTTCCAATAAATTGTGTCTCCTCTTCCTCCTCCCCAGGGGACCCGCACCTGAAGCGGCGCTCTGTGAACTTGCACAGCGGATCACCAGCCATTCCTACGGCCACCGCCCGACTCCACTAGCGACTCTTGGCCACCCTCGTGGTCCTCCTGAGTGGATCCCTACCCCAGGTACTACCGCCTACTCAATTTTTGAGCTCAAGGCACGGATTGGAGCGGCTCTGAGCACAGGCAGGTCCTGATTGGCCGGACTGCTCCTCTAGCCCTTGCCGATTGGAGCGCCTTTTTGGCTTGTAAAACCTGCATTCTTTTAGGCTTGCTAAATCTGTACTGGTTGTAATTTTCTTTCCGCCCCCCACCCCTCCCAGGCCTCTTAAATACGCCTTGCTCCACCCTCCCTCTTTCCATTGGCCCCCTTTGCCCCCTCACCCTGTCAACTCCAGCCTAGCTTTTTTTTTATTTTCATTCCTTTTTTTTTTCTTCTTTTTCGTTGTACTTTCTCCTCACTACCTTCTCTCTCTCCTCCCATACTCAACTGCTGGTCTCTCCTGTTGGCTTACGGCCCAGTCTTAGCCGTTACTACTCCATCTCCCTAACTGCTGCATACCCCATCCTTGCTGTTTCTATCCACTCTCAGCTCTCTTTCACTACCTCTCCTGTCTTTCCTGCTCCACTCTGGACATGTGCCCCCTCCCTCACCTAGTCCTTCCCCTCCTCTGCCTCCTTGCCCATCCTCCCTTTTTCTCTCTTCCGGGCACATGCCACCCCGGCCCCTTACACACAATCTGCCATGTCACTACCAGCTGCACCCTGGGTACACTTCACCATTTGCACAATCCTACACATGCACTGCCACTCAACAATACCTGGCTGCTTCATAACAGCACCTTGGTTGGTCTCTATGTCAACCTATCCCTACTGTACCACATTGCATACCATCAGGGCTACCTTATGGAATCCACCTTCTGCCCATACAATAAAAAGAAACAGAAGTCTATATTACTAGACTTGCGCCTCTACTCATTGAAGCTTCTCCTACTTCTCCTACTGATATCAGGAAACGTCCACCCGAACCCTGGCCCTATCTGTCCCAGTCACTTGAAAAAGGCAGGAACTCTTACCATCGCAACCCTTAAGATCTGCAGCCTACTGCCAAAGATTGATGCACTACAAGCCTCCACCAGCCAACATAATCCGGACATCCTTGCAATTGTCGGAACATGGCTGACACCCAAAGTCCCGGATCTGGCAATCACCCTACAGGGCTACAATATTTTCAGACTGGATCGTATCTCCAAAAGGGGAAGTGGCTGCGCTATCTACATTAAGGATACTCTCTTGGGACACCCTCTGTCAACTCCCGTGACTGGCTCCTCTGCCCAGCTCCTACCCAAAAAAATCCTACCTGGTCACAATCAAAAAGCTCTCACCATCATAGCTGTTTATATTCCACCTCGGGAACAAGATCCTAGCATCAAAGAAGTCCTTAACTTCGTCAGCTCACAACCCCCTGGCTCTGAACTCATCCTTCTTGGCGACTTTAATATTAACTGGCTCGCATCTGATGTCTGCACTCATAAAGATGCCATTGCAGCTGCCAACCTCTCACAACTGGTTACTTCACCTACTAGGATTAATTACAAAACAGGCACCAGCACTCTGCTGGACTGGGTTCTCACCAACCACCCTTCCAGGATCTCCAGCCCCACCGTTCTCCCGGACTCTCTCAGTGACCACTCCCCAATTTTATGTGAATGGTCCAATAAATTTAAAAAAAAAAAACCTTAATTATAACCAGCAGAGTCCTCCCACGTGGGAAACTTACCCATCTCAAACAGCACCTATCCCTTCAAGACTAGTTACCTATTTACACTGGGTCGGATGATAACATAGCCCTCGATTACTTCATTACCACCTTCAACAAGGCCTGTGACCACTTTGCTCCTGCTAAAAAGCGGAAAACAAAAGCTCTCTAACCCTTGGGTAACTGCGGAGCTCCTCTCACAGCTGAAATCCAGGGACTCTCTATGGGCGGTGGCTAAAGCCACAGGCAAACAATCTGACATCCAAAAATACAAACATGCCCGGAATGCCTGCACCAAATCCATTCGTCTCACGAAAAGTTTAAATTATAAGGGTGTCCTCACCAACACCTGGGGAAAAGGCCGTGCTTTCTGGGACAATATCAAGGACATCACTGGGAAACAATCAAAGTCCCCTCCTGCAATGCTAATTGTAGATGGGTCCACTACCCTTGATCCTGTGGTCATTGCTAACACCTTCAACATGGCTTTTACCGACCTTAGCTCTGTTCTTCCGCCTGATTTCTTCCTGGTTAATGACACCCCCTCAAGCACTCCCTGCGCTTCATCCAACCAACCATGCTTCTACTTCAGGGAGATTAAGATGAGTGAAGCTCGCCGCCACATCACCTCGGCCATCTCTAAATCTAGAACCAGCAGTGACACCCTAGACCTTATGCTGCTATCACTTTCACTTGATGAGGTCCTTCATCCTCTCACTAAAATTCTTAACCTCTCCCTCAACAGTAGTACATTCCCAGAAATCTGGAAAGCTGCCACAGTGACCCCTGTCCACAAAAATGGGGACAAGACCAGCCATGCAAACTATCGCCCGGTCTCCATATTGCCACCACTCTCCAAGGCCCTTGAGCGTATCGTTGCAGACCAGCTCACTAATTACTTGGACAAATGCAACATACTGTGTCCTCAGCAGCATGATTTTAGAAAAGGGCACAGTACCACCACTGCTCTACTTGAATTTACTGGCAAAGTGCACTGCTCCCTTGAAAAAGGACTTCTCACAGGGGCTGTCTTCATCGACCTATCGAAGGCATTCGACACGGTCCATCATCAGCTACTGTTTGACCAGCTACTCATTACCGGCCTTGCACCTGACTCAGCCCTCTGGTTCAGAAGCTACCTTGAAAACCGCTCTCAAAGAGTAAAAATTACCAATGCTCTATCACATACCTTGCCTGTACGCTCTGGAGTCCCCAAGGGGTCCATACTGGGCCCACTCCTTTTCAGCCTGTTTCTAAATTCCCTACCTCAAAGCCATCAAAAAATGGAGAGCAATGAGTACTAATGCCCGTAGTCTGGGTAACAAGCTTCCTGAATTAGTGGCCTTGATGGAGGAAGAACATCTGGATATCGTGGCAGTCACAGAAACATGGTACACACAAAACCATGACTGGGACATAAACATACCAGGATACACTATCTACAGGAGGGACAGGGAGGGTAAAAGAGGAGGAGGAGTAGCTCTTTACATAAGGGAAGGAATAAAAGCAACAGAACAAAAGGGTAAACAGGGAGGAGAAGAAGCACTGTGGGTAAATTTGGAGCAGGCAATGGCACCACAATCCGCACAGGGGTTGTATACAGACCCCCTTCTCAGGGGGAGGAAATGGACAAGGAAATGATAGAAAGTATACTTAGAATGGCAGAAAAAGGGGAGATATTGCTGATGGGTGATCTGAATATGCCAGATGTTAACTGGAGCGCAGTTGCAGCTGCCACTTCGAAGAGTGCAGTTATTCTAGATGCCCTACAGGGGGCATGCCTTAGACAACTAGTACTGGAGCCCACTGAGAGGGAGCAATATTAGACTTGATTCTCTCAAATGGAGATGGTGAGAGGATTACAGATGTAGAAGTGGGTAGCCATCTGGGAACTAGCGACCACTCCAACAGTATGGTTCACAACAAACACAGCAAAAGTCAAGCCATACAAAGACAAAAGTACTGGACTTTAGGAGGGCTGACTTTGCCAAAATAGGTGAGTGCCTAAGGAATGCACTAGCAAATGGGCAGGAAGGAGGGTGGAAGAACAATGGGAATAATAAAACTGCCATCACAGAGGTAACGAGCCTTTGTGTGAAGCAAATAAACAAAACAAGACGATGTAAGAAACCACTGGTTCTCAAAGGAAGGGCAGTGAAGGTTCAAGAGAAAAGAAAGCATTCAGGAAGTACAAGGACCTAGAAGGAGCAGGACAGAGAACTGTATCAGTTAAAGCAAAAGGAGGCTGGGAAGGCAGTCAGAACAGCAAAGGCCCAAACTGAGGAAAAGATAGCCAACTCAGTTAAGAAGGGGGATAAAACCTTTTATAGGTACATCAGGGAGCGAAGGACGACCAAGGAGGGATAGTGAGGCTTAATAAAGGGAGGGAGGGTGGGCAGAGGAGACTGTGAAAAGGCAGAGATACTAAACAAATATTTTTGCTCAGTATTTACAAAGGAAGAGGGAGGTACCTAAAACAAACAGTAGAAACACTCTGGATAAGCAATGGGGCTGATGGACTCATCCCAGAATTTAAAAGAACTAAGGGTAGAACTAGTGACACCACTGACTACCCTTTTAACAAATCATGGGAGGATGGGGTGGTACCCAAGGACTGGAGGAGGGCAGATGTGATTCCCTTCATAAAAGTGGGAGCAAGGCAGAAGCAGGAAACTATAGACCTGTTAGTTTAACCTCAGTGATAGGGAAAATGATGGAATCACTTCTAAAGGAAAGAATTGTCGAGTATCTAGAGGCCAGAGGGCACAGGACCCTAGGCAGCATGGATTCACAACGGAAGGTCATGCCAGATGAATCTGATAGATTTCTTTGACTGGGTGACCAAAGTAGTAGATCAGGAGGGCCGTGACATGGCCTACCTAGACTTTAGCAAGGCATTGACACAGTCCCACACAAAAAGATTAATATGCAAGTTAGCCAGCCTGAGAGTGGGTCCCAAGATGACAGCCTGGGTAAAGAATTGGCTGGAGAATAGGACACAGAGAGTAATAGTAAATGGAGTCCACTCAGAAGAAAGGAGGGTTACTAGTGGGTACCGCAGGGTTCAGTATTAGGATCGTCCTCTTCAATGTCTTTATGTTTACATTGCAGAAGGACTGGAAGGAAAAGTATGTCTCTTTGCAGATGACACTAAGATCTGCAACAGAGTTGATGCACAGGGTGGGGTGGAAAGGATGAGAAGGGACTTGGCAAGGTTAGAGGAATGGTCAAATGTATGGCAGCTTAGATTCAATGCTAAGAAGTGCAGGTAATGCACCTGGGAAACAAAAACCCAGGGGAAGAGTACACAATGGGGTGAGATACTAACAACAACAAAAATGGAAAGGGACCTGGGGTAGTCATATCAGATGACCTAAAGACGGGCAAGCAATGTGAGAGGGCAGCAAGGAGGGTTGGGGGATACTGGGATGCATAGGGAGAGGCATCACCAGTAGAAAACAGGAAGTTATTATCCCTCTGTACAGACAGCTGGTGAGACCCCATCTGAGTATGTGTGCAGTTCTGGAGACCCAATCTCCGAAAGACATAGACAGGATGGAAGCTGTCCAGAGGAGGGCACCTAAATGGTGCAGGGTCTGCACCGAAGACATATGAAGAGAGACTTAAGGAGCTTAATATGTATAGCCTCGAGGAAAGAAGGAGAGGGGACATGATAGAAACGTTCAAGTACCTCAAGGGAATCAACAAAGTCCAAGAGGGTAGCATCTTTCAAAAAGAGGTGTGCAAGAACAAGAGGGCACAATTTGAAGATAGGGGCGGCTCAGAGGTAATTTAGAGTTTTTTTTACAGAGAGGGTTGTGGATGCATGGAACGGCCTTCGAAGGAGGTTGTGGAGTCAAAATCAGTGGTGGAATTCAAGCATGCATGGGATAGTCATAAGGCAGTTCTGGGGGTAGGAAGAAGTAGGCTGCTGGTTAACTAGGATCTGCAGCTTATCCAGTAGGTAGGGAAAGGGGCAGACTGGGTGGGCCAAGCGGTCCTTATCTGCCGTCAAATTCTATGTTTCTATGTTTCTATGTTTCAATCCAGCTTGGAACAAATCATCCTGTACGCGGATGACGCTGTTGTTTTCTCCACGTATCAGGACCCTGTTCCACTCCAACTCAGCCTACAGCATGGATTCAATGCCGTTGAAACTTGGTTCTCCAATCATAAACTGGTCCTAAATCACAAGAAAACCAAGTCCTTGCTGTTCTGTAGTTCTCATAACCGTCACAGGTATCACCCCCTCGCCATCTCCACCAAACAGGGATCTGTCCTCGAACAAGTATCCTCCTTCAAATATCTAGGTATTGTGCTCGAACCCAAGCTCTCCTACTCTGCTCACATCGACAGCATGTCCAAATCTGCCAATACACGCCTTGGACTGCTCTTCAAGCACAGGCAGCATCTCACTCCAGAGGCCCTAAAGATTGCCGTTCAGAGCTCGGTGGTGTCAATCATTGAGTATGGCCTCATTATCTATGGCTCTGCCTCGACATCCACCCTCCTTCGTATAACAATTGCCCTAAACAAAGCATGCCGACTCACAACTGGTGCCCACCGCCTCATCCACACCTGTTCCCTCTATGCACAAACTGGTTGGCTCCAATTTCCCAACAGGATAAAGTATGTCACCTGTGCCATGGTGAAAAAAATCAACCTTGGCCTGACTCCTCCTGGTGTTTCTGCTTCATTACAACAAAACACTAACCAGCGGAACACCAGGAGTTCAATAACCCAGATTCTACAAGTCCTTCACTGTCGTACTACTCAGGGCCAACGCTCCTTCACGTACAGGGCTCCTCTATGGCTGAATGATCTCAGTGACACCATCACCTCAGCCACTACTTTAGGTCTGTTTAAATCCAGGCTCCGGGCTCATCTAGCTACCTCTAGCTCCTGTGACTGCCTCACCTAGCTCATGACCTACACAGCTGTAGCCTATGGCTAAGCCCTCTGGCTCCCTACCAGTCTCCTTCCCCATGACTTCTCAGGCGAGAAGAAAAAATTACTCACCTTAGTAATGTTGTTTCTTTTAATGGAGTCTTGCTATATTATGACATATGCAGTGAGTCCCAACCTTCGAACTGCTCCGGAGGTGAAAGAGTTAACTTTCCATGCCAGGCATGGAACGCTGAGCTCGAGCTCAGTTGAAAACTCTGTCTGTTGTTCTTCAAACTCAAACTGTCAGATCTTTACGAGCTAAACTCACTAAGGTCCTGTGTGGAAGCTGTAAACCTACACTAGCCAACTGGCTACTAAATATAAGAACACATTTTTTGGTCCCAAACAAAGACTCAAGTCAGGAGACCCAAAAAATGAAAAACATACATCCCGTCACCCCAAAAAGGGAGGTGAAACAAGGTGGGCATCTACTAAGTGCCAACACTGCACTGCCCACCCACATCCCAAAAACAGAGGTTCTGAGAGGGGAAGGAGGAGGTCATAATATAGCAAGACTCTATTAGAAGAAACAACATTACTAAGGTGAGTAATTTTTCTTCAAACAACATGAAGTCTTGCTATATTATGACATATGCAGACTACACAGCAGTATCCATGGAGGAGGGACAGAACCTACTTAGGAAATAGGCTCTGAAGCACAGCTAGTTAAACCGAGCATCACTCCAGCCTGGGTGTCCAGAGAGTAATGTTTGCAAAAGTGTGAACTGTTTTCCAGGTAGCTGCTTGACAAATCTCTAGAATGGGATGTCCCTGGCAGCAGCCAGGAAGCAGCTGTACCTCTGGTAGAGTGAGCCCTCAGGCCTGAGGGGAGGAACCTTACCCAGCTTTTCATAACAGAATTGGATACAAGAGACAATCCACCTGGCAATGGATCTTTAGTGGCAGGTTTCCTTACCAACCTCACCATAAGTGAGGAACAGTTGGAGGGAGTCAAACGTGACCCTTGGTATGCTCAATGTAGTAACTAAGGGCCTCTTCACATCTGTTGTGCAGCCTCCTCCGCCAGAGGAGGAATGGTCAGTGAAGTACACTGGAAGAGAAATAGATTGATTAAGGTGGAAATCTGAAACCACCTTAGGCAAGAACTTCCAGTTAGTCCTGAGGACCACCTTATCTCTATGAAAGGAGATAAAATCAGGCTCCACTGATAAAGCTTGTAATTCACTTATGCGTCTGGCAGAAGTGATGGCTACCAGAAACACATCCTTCCAAGTCAAATACTTAAGCTCTGCTGAAGACAAGGGCTCAAAGGGAGGTTGCATAAGCTGAGCAATGCAAACATTAAGATCCCAGGCAGGGGCAGGGTCCCTGAATGGAGGGTTGGTGTGAAGCAATCCCTTAAAAAACTTAGAGAATACAAAATGAGCTGAAAGAGAAGAAGGTTTACCTGCTGAAATAAAAGCAGACACCGCTGCCAAATGCACCTTTAGGGTAGCTGGTCTGAGCCCCAAAATATTTAAATGGACCATATAATCCAGGACTGTGGGTAAATCAGCAGATTCTGGGGAAATATGCTTCCCGGAGCACCATATGGAAAACCTCTTCCATTTGGAATAGTAAGTAGCCTGGTGGAAGGCTTCCCAGAAGCCTTCAATATATCCATTACACCTTGGGAGAGGTGTAGATCAACAAACTCTAACTCTTCAAGAGCCAGGCCTTGAGATTGAGAGATTTGAGGTCTGGTACAAACCCTTCCCTGAGCACAGGTTAACAGATTGTGATTCCTGGGAAGACTCAGGGGAAGATGGACTGCTAAGGACAGTAGGAGTGGATACCAGGGTTGTCTGGCCCAATCTGGAGCAATCAGAATCACTTTGCAGGATTGAGATCTGATTTTGACTAACACTTTGAACAAGAGAGGAAGGGGAAAAGCATAGAGAAACTTCCCTTCCCAATTGAGAACTAAGGCATCCAGAGGGACTGAGCCCAACACTGGGGGCCTGCAGCAAAAAAGGGGAAGTTGGTGATTGTCTGGGGCTACAAAAAGATCTATCTGCGGGGTGCCCCATCTGGCAAATATTACCTCCAGGACTAGGGGATCCAGTGACCATTCGTGATGGCCCTGGGAAATCCTGCTGAGAGCATCTGCCAGGACATTGTCCTTGCCTGGGAGGTGAACTGCCATAAGGGAGGTGTTCAGGGAGTAAGCCAGAGACCACAACTTCATTGCTTTGGTGCACAAGGCCGTAGACCGAGTGCCTCCTTGCTTGTTGATGTACCACATTGTAGTGGTGTTTTCTGTTCTGACCTGTATGACTTTGTTCTGAAGAGATTTAGAAAAAGCTTGAAGTGCTAGAAAAACTGCTCTGAGCTCCAACAGGTTGATGTGGAGCAGAGATTCCTGAGGTGACCACAGTCCCTGGGTAGTGAGGTCGCCCATGTGAGCTCCCCACCCCAAGAGGGATGCATCTGTAGTAAGGATTAAAGAGTGAGACTGAGTGACAAAGGGAACCCCTTGTCTCAGATTGCTCTGATCCTGCCACCACTGTAGGGCTTGGATCAGGGTTCGAGTCACTGGGATCAACTTCGTTAGAGGGTCCTTTCTTTGAGACCAAAAGGCTCTCAAATGGAACTGGATGTCCCTCATCTGAAATCTTGTTCCTTGCACTACTGCTGTAGAAGCAACCATGTGCCCCAGGAGCGGTAGAAAATGTCTCGCTGGTCGAGAGACCTGCAGGGTGAATGAGGAGGCCAGAGAGACCAGGGTCCTTGCCCTGTCCAAAGGAAGGAAGGCTCTGGCTTCCTCTGTGCCTCAGTTCTGCCTATGAAGGTGAGGAGCTGGACAGGCTCTAGAACTGACTTTGGAAGATTCAGAAGGAAACCTAGAGAGGTAAGCAGTTGCTGAGTTATCTGAAGATGTAACTTGACTTGGTCTGGAGACTGGCCTACTATGAGCCAGTTGTCCAAATAAGGGAAGATGGCAATTTTTTGCCTTCTTAGGTAGGCAATTGCTACTGCCAGGCATTTTGTGAATACCCTTGGAGCAGAGGTGAGGCCAAAGGGCATTGCTCTGAACTGGTAATGGACTGAGGGCAGCTCAAACCTGAGGTACTTTCAATGGGAGCTTCTGATGAGAATATGGAAGTAGGCATCCTTGAGGTCCAGGGACGCTAGCCAGTCCCCTGGCCTTAGAGAGGGTAGAATAATTCCCAGAATCACCATTTTGAATTTTGGTTTTAAAAGGTACTTGTTTAAGTGTCTGAGATCCAGGATGGGCCGCCATTCTCCTGTCTTTTTTTGGGGTTAGGAAGTACCTGGAGTACAATCCTTTGCCCTGGTGTAGGGGTGGAACCCTTTCCACAGCTCTGAGAGCCAGGAGGGTAGACTGCCTCTAGGGCAAGTGCCTCTGATGGATTTGCAGGTGGAAAGGATCTGGTTCTCATCTTTGGAAATTTTTTGAAGCTGAGAACCAGTCCCTGGCTTACTACTTCCAGGACTCACTTGTCTGATGTCAGAGACTTCCAGTCCTGGACAAAGTAAGCCAGCCTGCCCCCTACAGGTAGTTGAGAATCGGCCCTGGCCACCCCATCAGGGTGCCTGCTTGGCAGGGGCTTTAGGCTGAGGGGTGGAAGCAGGCCTGCTTGTACCCCGTCTGCCTCTCCCTCTAAAGAACCCCTCTGGACGTAAGCTGAAGAGGAGGCCTGCTTGGTAAAGGGCCCATGAAAAGGCCTGCCCTGCCCCTGAAGGCTGCCTTGAGGAGTGGCCTGCCTTTACTTGGCCTGTGCACTCCTATAGGTGGTCCTATACTCATCCATTTTCTTCATGTAATTCTCTGTCTGCTCCACAAACATATAATTACCCACAACAGGAAAATCCATGGCCTTAGTCTGGGTATCCTGTGACAGGCTAGTACATCTGAGCCAAGCCATTCTGCGAAGTGCCACAGATGTAGCCATGACTCTTGATGACACATCATTAGAGTCCACTGCAGCATAAATTGCACCTTAGATGCCTCAATACCATCAGCAGCCACCTGCTCCAGCTCCTTGGCAAGCTGGCTAGGACCCGTTTTGCTAGAGCCATAACAGTATCCCATCTGGATTTCTGGTATCTAGCAACATAAGTCATATAATTTGCCTGTCTGAGTCCCAAGGATGCTGCCATGTACTGTTTCTTTGCCATGGCATCAATCCTCCTGGAGTCCTTGTCAGGGGTGTGTGAGGCCAAGGGAATATTTGCCTTGTCACAGGCTGCAGCCTGCACTACTCCAACATGGCTGCATTGTTGTGTAAGGAACTCCGTATCAGAGCCTGACAATGTGTACCTCTTGTCCATTCTCTTATTAACAGGAGGTATAGTGTGAGGAGTTTTTAGAATTTTTACTGTCTGTTTCCTAAAAGATTTATGCAAAGGAACAGACAGTCTCCTGGACTCTGGGATATCCATCATTTCCACATAGTCAGGCTCCTCTTGATCATCCACAGCTTCCTCCATAGGGAGCTGGAGGGTTTCAGCCACTTTTTTATAAAACATAAAATGAGAAGGGGACTCAGAAAGAGACACTCCTGAAGGTCTGTCTGGGGAGATGTCCGGTTCAATGGGCACATCCAGACTTTCAAATCCACATTCACTCTCCTCATACCCTCTTCCCCACCTCCGGTTCATAAAATTCCTCTAAATCATACTCTTGAACTGTGGAACCAGGCCGAGACATATTTACCTGATGGTGCCGGTTCGGTCGAACTGGGAAAGCGACTGGACAATTTTAATCGCTTTGGCTATTTCTTCAGCGGTTGGAGAGGAAAGTTTTGCTCCACACCAGCTGATTTCTTGTCCTTTTGCTGGAACTGACTCCTCCGAGTCGGCGCTCCTTTGCCCGAGGAAGTCTCGCCCTGGTCAGAGGGCACTCCCTCTGGTTCGGTTGGAACCGAACCAGGCTGGCCATCCGGTTCAGCGGACTTTTTGGCCTTCCTTTCCCTGAGCCTACCAACTCTCTTTTCCAGGATAGCTGCAGGAAGATTTTTACAAATCTGGCAGTCTGCATTGAGGTGACTTTAACCGACAAAATGAACCGAGCAGAAGGAGAAAATCTCCGGAGCGACTGTTCAGTGAGGCGGAGTAAAGAATCTGACAGTTTGAGTTTGAAGAACAGACCAGAGTTTTCAACCGAGCTCCAGCTCAGCGTTCCATGCCTGGCATGGAAAGTTAACTCTTTCACCTCCGGAGCAGTTCGAAGGTTGGGACTCACTGCATATGTCATAATATAGCAAGACTTCATGTTGTTTGAACATAAAACCCAGGCCTTCTTACTGCCCTTTTAGTCTCTCCATGCCCCTATTGCTGCATTTATTCCTCCCCCTCACCCTTCACCCTCTTCTCCTCCATCTGTCCTTCCAACTTTACTCGACAAATGCCTCTGGCTGCATCTCCCCGCTCTCCCTCTCTCCTCTCTTCAGACAGACAATAGCACTGCAGTACACGAATTGCTTTACTGTTAACTCAATGTTGTTTCCTTGTTGTTTGTTTATCCCTGACGTGGAACCTTTGTAAAAGAGCCTTGGCTCAAAGGTACTTGTAATCCTAGATTAAATAAATAAAAAATATAAAAATGGACCAGTGATAATACCTTGTGTCAAAGCGTAAAGAGTATGATTATTCTAGATCCTCATAGGATCATGTCATTGCTTGGAAACACAGTGAGTTCATTGCAGTCTCGTTGGTACAGCTTTAGTTTGTCCGCGTGGGGCATATTGCAGTTAATGGAGTGCCATTTCCCACTTTGTATTAGTGCTTTGACTGTTTGGAGGACTAGATCCTTCAATGTCTCTTGCTGCATTTCTTCCAGTGTCATTGTTTTAGGTGTGGTATACTGTGTTAGAAAATTGACATCGTCTTCTGCTACTTCTGCTGCTCTTGAGCTTTCAGGCATCTTTGCTGGAACTGGATGGCATGACATGTAGTCAGCTGGATTGTCTTTTCCCTTTCTGTACTGGACCTTGAAATTATAAGGCTCTGATATCGAAGCATAGGTCAGGAAGCACAGGAAAACCAGGAGCAGTTATAAAATTCACCAGCAGCGTTTTATTACCTCCAATAATAATAAAATAATATAGGCAGTACAAACAAAACAAAGTCCTTCCTCTGAGGGTATCCAATTCTAAATTTCAGTCTCTCGCTGTCTCTCTAACAAACATTGCTGTTCTTTTTATAAGAAGTCTTTGCCTGGCAATTAATTTCCACATCCTGAGCCCGTTAAGAGGCATCCTGTTTCTCACAAAATGTATCAGACTTTGGTCAGTTTCTTTCCTTGCAAGTGCAACAAAATAGAACATGGTGTCCCAGAACTAATCTCCTGTTGACAACTCTACAAACGAGTCTGTGGAGGTCAAACTGCATCTCGGAGTTAACCCCCTAAGTTCCAAATAGCTTTCTGCAATAATTTCAACAAAATAACTATTAAGGCTATGCGAATACTGAATATTACTTTCCGAATACCACAAATAATGGGCTATCTGCATATTCTGAACCGAATACCGAATAGCCCACTATTCGGCTGGTATTTGGCCGTGTGCAAGGAAAAAAGCCTTTCCCACCCTCCTGGCCAGCATTAAATAAATATTTTAGCCCTGGTGTCTAGTGGTCCCACCCCCGGTCCAAAATGAAGAACTTCCAGACCATCAGCAATACCGGTCCCCTGTTCTCAAATGTATAAAATAAAATAAATATCCCCATTTCCCTGGTGTCTAGTGGACTCCCACCCCACCATTCTGTCAGGTAGTGCCTCTCGCCTCCCCACCCATGACCCAAGTGGGCCACTGGCACAGCCCTTCACTCACCTCCACGGCCGGCAGTCTGACTGAGTTTTCAATGAATAAGCACGTGCTTGTACAGCCATGCACTCATTCACTGACACTCATATTCAGCCACCAGCAGTGACTAGCACTACCAGGGCCTAGAGAGGAGGGGGAAACTGCTCTGGTCACCAGCGGGGGGGGCAGGATGGGGGAAAGTGTCCACAATGCCATTTCCCCCCATCCCACACCCCCGCTGGTGACTGAAGCAGCTCACCCTTCCCCTCTAGTCCCTGGTAGTGCTAGTCACTGGTGGTTGAGTCTGGCAATGAATGAGCGCGTGCTTGTACAAGCATGCGCTCATTCATTGAAAACTCAGTCGGGCTGCAGCTATTCAGGTGAGTGGAGGGCTGTGCCGGTGGCCCGCCTGTGGTCATGGATGGGGAGCAGGGTGGGGCACTACCTGATAGGGCAGAGGGGGGGGAAATAAGGGAATTTTTTTTATTTTTATACATTTTGGGACAGGGGACCAGGGTACTACTGAGAGTCTCAAGTGGGGGAGATTATTTATTTTGGACTGGCGCACTACTAGACACCAGGGATAAAATATTTATTTAATGCTGGCCGGGGGTGCTCTTATTTTTAAATACCTCCCTCCCAGCCACCCGAATAACGAATATTTCGGCACCGAAGAACGAATATTCGAGAAAAGGTATTCACACAGCCCTAATAACTATATACATTTTCAAACTAAGAGATCTCAGTTTTAGAAAAAGATTCACATATATTTTATAACAGCAGATAGGCAATGGGGAAGAAAAGATAGAAACAGCAAGTGTAGGCAGGGAGGTAGTGGGGAGGGGGGCAAAACTGCAAGACTGCCAGAGTGATCAGTTCTTAGGACTCAAAAGGAAATTTGATTACATAATCAGATAGATAAGTGACAGAAAAAGAGAGGATAGAACGGAGCCTTGCATTTAACTCTTCCTGCACAACAAATGGGACAACGTCTTAGTCAACCCTGTCACATAACCCCCCTCTTTAAGAGGAAACCTATTTAAAAAAAAAAGGTTTCCAAAACTTTCTTGTCTCTTCTAACATTACCTCATAACCTTTACAGTTCTGAGCATATGCAGTATCCCACTTTCCAGGACAAGCAGTACAACAAACAGTTAAGTTTAAACATACTCGTTTTTTCCAACCTTCAGAATTCTCAATTCCAGACCCATATCATGGCAGAAAATCAGCAGTGACATTCTCTTTTCCAGATTTGTGCATCACTTTGAATTTAAATATCTGTAATGCAAGGTACCACCTTGTGATTCTGGAATTGTTTATCCTTCATTTGGTTAAGCCAACAGAGAGGATTGTGATCTAAGTACAAGGTCAGCTCCAAGCAAAAAAACTTAAGGGACTCCATGGCCCACTTTGCCACAAGGTATTTTTTTTCAATGGTGGAGTACCTTTTCTCTCAGTCATGCAGTTTCCTACTGATATTAGAAATTAATGTTCCTTCGCGTCTATATTTTGACTGAAGGCTAGGCCTACCTCTGAAGCATCAGTCTGTAAAAAATATGTTTCTCAAAGTCTGGGCTTCTTAAAGCAGAAGCTGAACATAATGCAGCCTTGATTGCCCGAAAACCCTCATCACACTCTGAAGTCCATTTCACATTATTTGGGTACCATTTCTTCTTGAGTTCAGTGAAGGGGTAGCTAAATGGGCAAAGTTGGGAACAAATTTCAGACAGTAACCAGCCAGCCCTAAAAATGACCTGACATATTTTTTGTTTTAAGGACAGGACTGTTAGCTACAGCATCTATCTCAGAAATCTCTGGGTTCACTTCTCCATTTCCCAAAACATATCCCAAAATATCTGGTTTCCTGCATGCCCAATGCACATTTGGTAGGATTAACTGTCAGACCTGCCTTTTTGGTAGAATGGATAACTGCTTGTTGGTGTTCCAGGTAGCTTTCCAAATCTGGACTGTACACCACAATATCATCCAGGCACGCAGCACAATAGCCAGAGTGAGGTGATAAAATTACATCCATGTACCGTTGGAATGTAGAGGGTGCACCATGTAAACAAAACGGCATGGTGGTGAACTAACAGAATCCAATAGGAGTGGCAAATGCAGTTTTATCTCTGGATTCTTTAGCTAGGGGGATTTGCCAGTAACCCTTGGTGAGATCGAGAGTACTGATGTACTTGGCACTCCCCAATCTGTCCACCAAAATATCTACAGTACCTTGGGCACAGAATAACTGTCAAATTCAGACACTTGATTTAAGTTTCCTAAAATCAAGACAGATTCTTGCACCTTCTTCTTTTTTGTTTACAATCACTATTGGTGATGACCAAGCACTTCTTGACTCTTCTATGCTACCCAATTCTTTTATTTTTTTTGTATTTCCTTAATCACGTCTGCTCTTAACTGCTCTGGTAATCTCTGTGTCTTTTGTCTGATAGGGCGAGCATTCCCTGTCGCTATTGTGTGCCCAACTCCTTTTGCTCAGCCTGGCATGGTGGTAAAAGTACTGTTAAATGTCTTTTCCAAGTTACACAATTCTATGGTGTTCTCCATGGACCAGCACCCCTGACTGTACCCCCACCTCGTGGACAGTAACACATATGTAGGTATATGTACTAACCTTAGGGCAGAGGCACTTATCGTATAAGCATAAGTGTCAGGATCTGAGTTCTACTGTACTTCTCTAATGCATATTATACTTCACTATATTCTCACAATGTATTCTGGTACTGGGAGGTGTTATCCATTATATTTTTATTGTATAATCATAAGTTAGGCAACAGTGCCATCTTTAATGCTTGTGCATAACTATAACTGCAAGTGACCTTGGAAGCATCACAGACCTTACTGTTCACTTATCTTCTGCAAACTAAGCAACTTCTCATGTTAGTTAGGATGGCTACTGACACCACCTGTTTTTAGCCAATTGCTTACTTTTTATGTATCTTCTTTTATTGTAATCATAGTGATTATCGGGGTAAAAGACACCTTGCAGCACATAGCTCCACTGAGACTAGAGACTGTGCCTACGTAGGTAAGGAAGCTGGATACTCTCCCAGTAATTATACTGTTGGTTGTAAGCCTGTACCATTATTATTTACCAGTAATAAATTATATTTATTATCTGGAAACCACTTGTCTGTTGTCTCTTCCTTTTATGCAGTTCCAAAACAAACCTGAGAAAGGTAATTTTATTACCCAGTTACAGTGGTTTGTTCAGAGGTTAAGGAAATATTCACCTTTACAACATCAGCAGTTATAGTTTGTTCTAGTCTGTCATAAGCTATATCAATGTATTCTGTAGAAGTTTCTGGTAAAACTAA
Organism: Neoceratodus forsteri; assembly: GCA_016271365.2. NCBI lineage: Eukaryota > Metazoa > Chordata > Ceratodontiformes > Ceratodontidae > Neoceratodus > Neoceratodus forsteri. The sequence continues at coordinate 245,978,347 of CM028131.1, read as the reverse complement.
CAAGGCAGCCTTTGGTGTTTTTTCAACCCATTTCTTCAGGAGGTTAGCCTAGTATACAGGTATCATGGTAAGATTTTTCCTGTCTGGGGTCTCAGTCTCACAGTTAACTGTGCCAGTACATCTAAGTACTTTATAAGGAACTTGCCACTTCATTAACAATTTGTTTTCTGTAGTGAATAACAGCAGGAAGACCTTTTCACCTGACTCAAAAACGTCTTCTTTTACCCCATGGTCATAATATGCATTCTGCTGGTTTTGGGCCTCTTCTTGATTACTATGGGCAATTTCAACATATTTTGCCAGTTTCTTTCTCAGTGCACACATACAAGATGTAATAGATTCCTTATGAGTCGGGTGATCTTCCCACGTTTCTTTTATTATATCTAGTGGCCCTCTAGGTTGTCTACCATACAGCATTTCAAAAGGTGAAAAACCTGTTCAGGCTTGTGGCACTTCTCTGTAAGCAAGAGAGATGTTTGTGAAAGGATGAAATGTGACAAGAAATAACATATTTGAACAATATTTTAAGTGACATGAATGATGGTTTGAGAGAAGAAAATGCTGAGTTGAAAGAGGAGAATGAACGAGTGAATTGTGAGTTAGATAGAGAACTTAGGGCAAATGTCAAATTGGGCACCGCATGCAGAGTATTGCAGTGTGAGTTTGAGAATGGTATTGAGCAGGGCACTGCACGAGTTTGTCATAAGAAATGTAGAGCAAAGATGGCGAAGATGCTCCATCAATGAGAGGTTCTTGCTAGCCATGTTAAGGCTATGAATGGGTTCCAGTACACGCCCACTGACATTGCGTCATCCAGTGATGATGACTCTTGACTTTGATGATGAGGCATGCCAAGTCACACAAAAGTCCAGCCCCCATAAGGCTGTCATTTTCTCCAGCCATCCCCAAGATGACGCCTACATCCGCATGCCCTCTATGTTGCTACGTCTTCACAAACATGGTGGAAGCAACATACCACGCCAAGATGGCAGCCCCCATGACACAGGCAGATGGCCTGTATTCCGTGGTGCACCTCCGCATGCTCCCCTCTCCAGGGAGGACACGGCGGAGGTGCGTGTCCTGATTCAGGAAGCCATTACCAATATCATTGCACCGGATGAGCGAAGGAGAGCCATCCAGGATCAAATTGACAGAATGCTTGAGGACACTGTCAACCAGGATCATGAATTCAAAGCAGTCACTGATGCAGCAGTGGAAGCTGCCCTTCAGGGCGCCATGGAACGTATTGAGTTGAACATGATTCCTCATACTTCCAACCCCTTACAAGCTGCTCACTCTGTCCAGGAAACTGCCCAAAGTATTGAACAGATGGGCCCGACTGACAATCTCAGTTGCCACTTGGAGAAGGTGTGCTCCCTCTGCGAGAAGCTTTCTCTCCAACCCGAGTACCAGGGTCAAGTTTTGCAACAGACAATCGAACCTACCCTCTGAGCCAAACTCCCAGAGACCGTACACAACTGTGAGATGCTTGCTTACAATGACATTGCTGCAGCACTCCTTGCTGCCAATGCCCCAGGCATCGTTGGCGCTCACTTGGCCTACAAGGTTAAGCAGAATGTGAAGGAAAGCCCCACAGCTTACCATCAATGGTTGTGGCTCACCTACAAGGCTGGCAAAGGCCAGGCTCGTGAGGTCGCACACCGAGACCAGATTGAGTACAAGGATTTGTACATCCGGAACATGACCCTGGCCTTGCAGGGAAAAGGTTGAGCTTAATGTCTACCCCAGTACCGACACTTTTGCGGAAATTCTGACCAAAATGGAGTGTGCCTACCAGGTATATCTCCATAATCTCACTTCCAGTAAAACTAACAAAACTGCCGCAGTTCAAACCCCAGCAGCACAGGTAGCTGCGGTACAGCCTGCCTCTGACACGCCTACCCACTATATTGCGGAAGGAAATAACGAAAATAAAATGACACCCCTTCTGACGACAAGTAGTCACACAAGGAACGGGGGAGAACCAGAACTACAAAAACAACAGAAACAGAGAGAGAAGCAATTGGAAAAATCCAAATGCCCAATTTGATAGATGGAACCGCAATAGCCCAATCCATCGAAGCCTGAAAGAGAAGAACGAGACCTTCCGCAAGCTGCTGGAGGAGGTCCATGCTAAGAGAGAGGCTAGGCCTATGCATACTGTACCAGCCCTCGCTCCAACCACTGGACAACCATGCAGCCAGGGGAATCCCTTTTTGCCTCTGGCTACTGAGCAACCGAGGAAAGAATCCTTTCGTAGCATCAGCTACTGGTCAGGCAGCTGTGACGACTAAGGAAGAGTCAACTGAGCAGGCCAATGTTGCACATGTGATGTCACGGGCACACTTGTATCCCATGCAAGATATACAGGAGGCCCAGAGAAACCCTGCAGGCCTCAGATTCCAGGAACAGGATGATGATGACAATTCTAAAAATGTAGATTGACAATTACAGGCCCCAGTCTGGCTTGTGAGTGACTTGCTTGTTAACACAAATGGACGGCCTTGTGTGAAGGCCACGGACGGGGGGCCACCATATTACCATGCTTCTGGATACCAGAGCAGCCATGTTGGTCCTCCATGATGAGGACCCAGTCTCATCTGATTGGTCTACTGGCTGGAAAACCAGTGCCCATGGTGTAGATGGCAGCCAGCTACACACCTACTGGTCTGTTCCTCTGCCTGTGGTGGTAAGCTACCTGAGGACTAAATTTGTCTTTGACCTCATGGTATTCCGTCATCATTCCAGTATATTGGGAATTGACTTTCTAGCACTGCACGGCTGTGTAGTGGACCTAGCCAACAGGCTACATCTCCAAATCAAGGAATAATGTCTTGCTGTCACCATTCCAGGCTTGCATGTGGTGGCAGTCATCTCCCATAACAACAAGGAGTATGACATCATGGCTCTATTCAAAAGTCATGACCTATTTTCTGAACGTGCACCCTTGCTGCAAAAACACCTTGATGTGTTTGGTCCTCACAAGCATGACTGTGGTAGGATGTACACTACCATTGGAATCACAGGACCCAAACGCATGAGGCAGAAGCAGTATCCATTTCATGCTGAAGCCTTGCCATCAATGAGGGAGACCATCCAATCACTGCTACAACAAGGAGTGATTAGGACCTGTGTTTCCACTTTCAACTCACCTATTTGGCCTCCGAAAAAGCCAACTGGAGCTTGGAGACTCACAAATGATTACAGGAAACTTACCCCCAGCTGCGCCCCAACAATAACATCAGCACCTGATGTACTCAGGCTGCTGACACCTACTAAAAAGTGGTTCACAGCCTTTGACATCTCTAATGGGTTTTGGTCACTCCCATTAGCCCAGGAAAGCCAATACAAATTCGCTCTCACCTTTGATGGACGCCAGTACACCTGGACCTACCCTCCCCAGGGCTTCCACAACAGCCCTTCCCTCTTCCATCTCCACATGATGGATGTCCTGCAAGGGTTCTCCACACCACAGTGTCTCCTGCAGTATGTGGATGACTTGCTTCTAGCAACCACCACAAAAGAAGATAATTTGGCCCTTCTAGATGTGAACTTCTGTCCTCCTCAAGAGAGCAGGCCTCAAGTGTAATCCCTCCAAAGCACAACTGTGCGAAAAACAGGTCATCTTCCTTGGCCTACATTTCACAGACCAAGGCAGAAGCCCAGCTGTCAAGAAGATCCAGGGCTTGCAGGATCTGCCACTTCCTACTAGTGTGGCAACACTCAGACGCTTCTTAGGAATGGTAAACTACTCCAGGGATTTTATCCCCTGACTTTGCCTTGAAGGCTGCTCCCTTGTATAAACTTCTGAAAAAGGACGTCCTATGGACATGAGGTCCCACTCACACTGAAGCTATAACACAGCTTAAGCAGGCCTTAGCCTCGGCCCCAGCACTGATCAACCCTAACCCGAACCTTCCATTCCACTTGAAACTGCCACCTCTGATGTGGCCATGTCAGCAGTGCTGGCACAAAAGTACAATGGGTACCACAGGCCCATTGCCTACGCATCTCAGATGCTGTCCCCAGTAGAGAGAAAATACAGCCTCTGCAAAAGGACACTTTGGGCAACCTTCTGGGCTGTGAAACATTTTCTGTACATATCTGGATACGCTCCTATTGTTTTGCATACCTGTCACACCCCAACTAACTTTTTGCTTTCAGACAAAGTAAAAGATGGTTCACCAGACTAACCCACTGGTCTTTGCTTTTGTAGCACAGGGGCATCAAAGTACTGCCTGCTAAAATGCCCTCAATCTTGGCTCATGGCCTGCTCTACACAGGTAAGCCCCATGACTATGCACTCCAGCCTCCTGACTTACTTGAGCCAGGACCATTCTTACTGGCTAAACCAGATGTTTTAGAAGATACCAGCATATATCACATCTTTACAGACAGCTCCGCCTCCTATGTAGACGGAAAGAAAAAATTACTCACCTTAGTAATGTTGTTTCTTCTAATGGAGTCTTGCTATATTATGACATATGCAGTTTGTCCCAGCCTTAGAACTGCTCCGGAGGTGAAAGAGTTAAAGTCCATGCCAGGCATGGAACTTAGAGCTCGAGCTCGGTTGAAAATTCTATCTGTTGTTCTTCAAACTTAAAACTGTCAGATTCTTTACTCAGCCTCACTGAACAGTCGCTCCGGAGATTCCTCCTTCTGCATGGTTCATTTTGTCGGTTAAAGTATAAAAGTTTTCGTTTTTTTTAACCGAAATTAAGCCGCAAGCGGTCGGTTCAAGCTCTGTCTGTGGTATTGTAAGTACTAGATAGGTTTTACATTTATTTTCTGTGTGGAACTTGTAAACATTTTTATCGGTTCGGTTTGAACCGATCAAGTTACTTCTATTACATTACAGTCTTTTAGAAGTGCGGTTCTCGGTTCTTAAGGGTTCTAAAAAAAACGGATTTAATTACGTTTTTTTCCACGACTCGTGACACGGTTGGGAACCGATAAGGGAGTCTTGCTTGGCAGATTGCCATAAAAGGGCAAGACTTCATGTTGTTTGAAGCAGGTGGCAGTATTTGGGGTGCTTATTTTAGACTAAGATGGCAATTTCAGGTGCATTTCCAGAAAGTGCAATGTTATCTCCTCACAGTGGCCTGTGCTTTGGAGGTCATGTCCCATGGTGACAAGGATGCCATCATCTTTGCAGACTTTAACTGGGTCTGCTCATCCCTTACTGAGTTCCTACCATTCTGGGAGAAAAATAACTTTATATCCTCTGATGGCACACCTGTCAAATACAGGGATCTGTTTGTGAATATACACACCCTGACACAACAGTTTACTCACAAACTGTACATCCACAAGGTAAAAGCTCACTGTAAATCTAACCCTTACCGTGAATTCAATGATTGAGCAGACTCGCTTGCCAAAGCAGGCGCTCGAGGGATGAAGACATGGACAATGACTCACTCCATAGCTGTAGCAGCTATAGTAGCCACTAACACCAGACAGAATCCAGTACCAGAACCTCCACTGGACCTTTCTCCTGCACAGAAATCTGACCCAGAACTAAAAGATGTGTTCAAATTCCTGGACAAAGAAATTGAACAACCACTACCTGTTGGTAGTCCATACAGGAGACACTCTGACAACATACACTTGTCTAGTGATCAGAAACTCATCTGGTATCGAAAAGAAGATACAACTGACAAACTGTGGGTTGCATCACAATCTCTGCGAACCAAATTCATCCATGTGGTTCATGATACCCCCACTGGTGGACATCAGGGGCAGACAACACCCTCTAGAGACTCAAAACTGTTGTTTGGTGGCCTGGCATGGCCAAAGATGTAGAGCACTATGTGGACAACTGCATAGTGTGGGCCCAGAATAACCCAATTTAGGCGAAAAGAAACGCCAAATTGTTGCCACAAAGACAAACTGGACCATGGAATGCGATACAAATCGATTTCATTGGGCCCTTGACCAACTCCAGCAAGAACATATGCATGTAAGTGCCCATCTCCTGCCCACAACGTCCACAGTGGGGTGATGTAGCAGGATGATATTTATGGACAATGGCCGGGGGGTTATATACCCTGTGTATAAACTTATAAAAAGCTTCTTTGAACTGATTACAGAGCAGGAGTCCCATATGCATGGGTAATAACTCAACCCAGTCTTGGTCACTTATGTGGTTACCTATATCCCTTTCCCAAAGTTTCCAGGTTTTACAGTACCTGTAAGGTCCAGGAAGCATTGCCTAGAATCCCTCACAGCTTTCCCTATAAAACCTTTAGGATCCCGTCTGGACCCTTGCATGAGTGTTTCAATTTTCCTTATTTCCACTATCCCGGGTCTTTCTCTATCTAACCCTGCCATATAAGCCCTAATCTGGAAAGGAAAGTCATTTTCCATAATCACAGGTACAGGTAACTGAGGTACTACCTCCACTTCCATTTGGTGTGACACCCCATTAATATTCAGAGTCACCTGGGTGGTGGGATAGTATCGAGTGCCCCCATGGATGCAGATGGCACCAGTACCTGGTCCTTTTGCACAGTGTTTTCCCAGCATTTCAACATGCACTAGGGTCAGTCTGCTTTTCAAAACAATAAGTCCCTTCACAGTCGTATCTCCCACCTTAACATCTGTTAAATACTTGCCCCAGTTTGCTAAGGTCAAATCTGTTCCAGTGTTACCTTCCTTATTTTTATTGCAGTTTCTTGCGATATGGCCTGGCTTGTTAACAGTAATAGCAAATAAACTCTTTGGGTGCAGATTTGCTACCCCCACCAGAGTTCTTTATTTTTTTTTTTGCTTTTTATTTATTGCTTTTATGATATTACAGCATACACTGTATTATATAAAATATAGGAAACGAGGTACGGAGACCTCCACACTGAATGTACAGACATCACAATCCAGGGCATTTAAAACAAGGTTAAAATATTAATTCAATGGGGGAGCCCACCAGATCAATATCAACAGGAGTAAATTCCAATCTGATTATTCCATAGTACAATGCCACTCTCACCTCATAATATTAGCAAAAGTGAATTAAACAAGGATATCAGTTCCCATGCAGAACTGCTAGATGGTGGAGGGAAGAATAACTGAGTAACTATAGATAGGAATATTAAACGATAACCTGAACTCAGTTAAGTTGTTTTATTCCCCCATATTTTTCAGCAAAGCAAGGCATCTTGCCATATGGGTTACAGAATATCTTCTAGAAGTACGTTAATGTTCACAAACTCAGAAGTGGTCTAAACCACCATCGTTAGGTTTACTATAGCACTTAGCATTTACTAAGATTCATTTTAACATGGATATTAGAAAATGGAGCAGCAAATATGGTTAACAGTAACTAAACATTAGAGAAATAAGTAATTACCTCTTTGAAGTCTCTGAATTAGGCTGTAATTATCAGCTTCTAAACAACAATTGCCCTCAACTCAATAACATGTTGCTGGATGATGGAGTTTCCCCAGATAAGAACCAGTCTATCAAGGAAGTAATGGAACACGTTTCTCCCAAGTAAGCTGACCCCCAGAACACAACTTAATTACAGTATTTCACCCTTGCTCATTGGAGGTAACTTCAGCAGGGTTTAGTGATCCGATTAACTTGTCTGCAAACAGAGTGGCTGAAGAAGGGTCTACGAAGACGCGCAATTTCGACGCATGTCGGACTTGCAGTCCGGCAGGATAATTAAATTTGGCCTCCACTCCATGTTGCAGTAACTCTTCCTTGACAAGTTGTAGTTCTTTCTTTCTGGACTGTGTTTGCATGGATAAGTCCAGAAAAAAAGCAAGACGGCCGCCTTCCCAGACTATGTCACCTCACGATCTTGCTGCTTGAAGTAGGGCTATTCGAGCATCCGGGGCTGAAAGTGTGGCAATCGCTGCAAGAGGCCTCTGTTTCAGATCATCACCTGATCTAGGCTGCTGTGGGATCACAAATACTTTAAGGACTTTAATGCCAGCATCAGGTGGTAACAATTGAAAGTCCTGAAAGATCAATCTGGTCACAGCCTTTAGGATATCAGTTGATCCAGCAAATCTAGGAGGAAATTCAAAGATGCAGATGTTAGCCTGTCTCTGAATTCTCAAGATTTTCCACTTTTGCTTTTAGAAAGGTGAGATCACGGACATATGCAGCGTTATGTTCCACCTGACGGGAATTTGCCTCAGACAGATCTTTTATAGCTGCCGTGTTTTCTTGGATGGTAGTTTCATTAACAGTTAGTTTAGCTTCCACAGCAGCTAATCGCTGACTAGTTTCTTCACCCATCGCCTGGATTTTGCTGAGCATGACTAGGATTTGCACCGAAGGGAGCTCCTGCGCCGTTGGTCCGCTTGATGTTGCAGGCCCTGAACTTTTAGCAGATTCCGGTGAGGGAAGATAAACTTCTCATCTAGGCTTTGCGATGCATGTATATCTTTCTTTGGTCCCATTCTCTTACCGGACCATTCCAAACACCCCTCTGTATGTTTAGTTTAGTTCTCAGGTTGGTGTAGTTGAGGTTTTAGGGCTTTTTTGCAGATAAAGAATCGGAGCTGTTTTAAAGTGCTGCTGCCATGTTGCTGCTTTGCAGAGCCCTCCCCACCAGAGTTCTTATCAGACCCGAGTTAAACTGGGAAAAGAGGGTCTTACCAGCCTTTGGCTGTTACTTCGCTGCTTAATGATCTATCTGGCCATCTGATAGACCTCAGCCAAAGAAACGGCCTTTCCCCACTTTCTGGTTGATGTTCTTTTACCCAAAGCTGCAGGTGTGTAGGCAGGATGTTGATGAATTGCTCCACTGAAAACATGTCAATGATATGTGGGACTGTTTTGCTCTCTGGTTGGAGCCACTTAATAAGGAGTTCTCTGAGATGGGTGAAGGCTTTTCGAGGATTGTCAACTGAGTGCTACTTCAGGGACTGGAATCTTTGCCTGTAGGTCTCTTCTCAGATGGCATATCTTTTCAGGATTTCTCTTTTCACAAGGTCACAGATTTTTGACTGTGCAGTGTTCATACTGCTGTAGGCAAATTGGACTTTACCTGTCAGGTAAGGTACCAGCCTGATTGTCCATTGCTGCTTTGACCACTGGCAGGCTGTGGGAACCCTTTCAAAGGTTGTCAGGCATGCTTCCATATCATCCAAGGAACACAGCTTTGCAAGTTTTATGTCTTTTAAGTTGTGTTTAGCCAGTCTGGTGGCACTGAGGGTTGAGGCGCCGGACACCACACCTCATGCCACGCCAGCGACCTGGGTTCAGGAACGAGCCCGAGTCGTCAGAGGTCAGCAGGGGAGAGAAGGGATCAAGTGTCCGGAGGACTGCTCTCTCTTCCCAGGGTGGGCCCAGGGGAAGTGATCGCCCTTAGGGTGACCTCTGGCGACAGTCGGAGGAGCACAGCGTAGTGACACCACGTATGTACAAGGGAGCGGAGTTGCGTCACAGTGATGCCTTGACAGCCACGCTCTGTATGGGGACAGTAACCTACAAGGAACCCCCCCCCCCTGGAGCCGGCGAGATGATGGAGGTCTCAGGAGCGCGCCCACATCCCACCGCCGGTCCAACGCATCCAGGACTCTCCATGGGCCACCCGACGACTGGTAGGTACCTCTAATTACAGAAAGAGCTGACAAGGGAGGGCAGGCCCCTCCTGGAGGATGATCCAGGGGGCTGGACCTGGCCAGTCATTCAGGAGGAGAGCCTGGGAGTTGCGAGGGATTCAGGCTGGGAGTGAGAGGCACAGCTGAGTAGGCATTCCTGAAGGATACCCGGTCCCAGGGGAGAAAAAAAAAGAGTTGAAATAAATAAATAAAAGTTGTTTGTGTTTTGTTGCTCTCCTGAACCTGTGCCAGATCCTCCAGCTTCGATAGCTTGCAAGGAATCCAGCCATCGCTGCTCCTGTCACTGCATCTCTTCTCTTCTCTGCTGCGCCTGTCGCTGCATCTCTTCTTTTGTGTTCCACTCTGTCTCTCTGTTGTATAGCCGACCATTTGAAGAAGGCAAACAGGTTTTTAGGTTCAGTCCTTGTTTGTTCTTCTTGTATCACTGGTTCTGGCTGTACTGTCTCCATTTGGACTTTTGTCACTGCTAGTTTGGCTGCCATTCTCCTGGTAATCGCTCCTGGGCTTGCTGTTGTAGGATTCATACCTTCTTCTATGCTTCCCTAGTACCAAGTCTTGTACCCACACATAAATCTCCTGGTTTAGAGTATGCATGGTGTAAATCCCACTTCCAAACCCATCTGTCATCAAGGCATAGGCCAGGAAGCAGAGAAAAACCAGGAGCAGTTCTAAAATTCGTAAGTTGTTTTTTATTATTTCCAAAAAAATAAAATAAAAACAAATTGTACAGAATGTTTTTTAACATAGCCAGTTCAAATAAAACAAAATCCTTCCTCTAAGGGTATCTCCAATTCTAAATTTCAGTCTCCCTCTCCCTAACAAACACTGCTGCTCCTTTTATAAGAAGCCTTTACCTGGCAATTAATTTCTACATCCTGAGCTTATTAAGAGGCATCCTGTTTTTCACAAAATGTACGAGAACTTCATCAATTTCTTTCCTTGCAGGTGCAACAAAATAGAATGTGGTGTCCCAGAACTAATCTCCTGTTGACAACTCTGCTAAAGAGTTTGTGGAGGTCAAACTGCATCTCAAAGTTAACCCCTGAGTTACAAACAGCTTTTTGCAGTCATTTCAACAGTATGACTATATACTTTTTCAAATCAAGGGATCCCAGTTTCAGAAAAAGATTAACATGTATTTTATAACCGTAGCTATGCAAGGGGAAAGAACAGCAAGTGAAAGAAGGGAGATAGTGGGAAGGGGATGGGGGATTGTGAGACTGCCAGAGTGATCAATTCCTAGGTCTCACAAGGAAATTTGACTGTGCAGTCAGACAGACAAGAGACAGAAAAGGAATCAATAGAACAGACCCTTAAGTATAACTCTTTCTGCATAACAAATGGGATAGGGTCTTACTCAACCCTGTCACAGGCTGTTGCCGTAATCCCCATCGTTCGATCCATGCAGGCAGTTTAGATCTCGGGTTATTTCATATCACTTCTAGAGGTTTGTGGCCAGTGACCAGTTTGAATCCATTGCCGTAGATGTAAAGGTGAAAATGTTCTCAGCATACTGTAACGACAGCTTCATGCTCAGTCTGGGAATATCACCTTTCGACATCGCTGAGAGATCTGCTAGCATATGCTATCAGGTATTGCTTTGAATTGTCTTTTTGTAGGAGGATGGCACCTCATCCTACAGGGCTAGCATCAAGAGTTATCTCTGTTTCTCTGTCTGGGTTAAAATATGCCATAATTGTCTCACTTGTAAGGCCTTTTCTGAGCATCCTTAGTGCTGTTTCTTGTTCCTTGCCCCAGCACCATTTAGGGTCCTTTCTTGTCAGTTCTCTCAGTGGTGCCATCACTGTTGCAAAGTTTGGAATGAAGCGAGAACAGTAAGCAGCCATTTCAAGAAGGCTTTGAATTTCACTAGCGTCTTTTGGATTGCTGGCTCTCTGAATGGCTTCCACTTTCTTTGGGGCAGCTGATACTCCACTGGCTACAAATATGAAGCTGTAGAATTCTAGTCGGCCTTCCCCCTGTGGAGATGGTCAGGCACCGCCTTTTATGAGACATAAGCTCTGAAGGCCTGGCGGCGGTGCTCGACCTATTGGTTCTTCCCGAGGCAAACAACAACCCCAAGGCATTAGTGGTGGCCTATAATAAAGCCATCTCTGCCGCTCTGGATGTCGTTGCTCCTGTCCGAGTTCGCTCTCTCCTTTCGCTCTCGGCCCCCCTGGTTTGATGGGACTTTGAGGGAGATGCAGTGATTAGGGCGAAGGTTAGAGCGTTGCTGGCAGAAATCTGCCCTGGATGCTGAATGCCTTAGATTGATGGATCATTACCATGTCTATCAATCTGCAATCACCCATAAGAGGGCAGAGTTCCTGTCCGGGGAGATTGTGGCAGCTCAGAACCGACCAGCCCTGCTCTTTCGAACTGTAGACAGACTGTGCAACCCAGCCTGCCTGCAGATTCGAAGAGCCTTTTCACAAGTGGAGTGTGATGAGCTTGCTCGATTCTTTGCAGCTAAGGTGGTTGACATCAGGGCGGGGCTCCTACCAACACACTCTGTGGGTATTGCCTTAGAACGGCACTTGGTCACTGTCCCCCAGTTTTCCTGGAGTACCTTCGACCGGGCCAGAGTTCATGGAGGTCATGCGGATTGTCCAGGGTATGCACCCTACGTGCTGTAGTTTGGATCCAGGACCAACTACCCTGATTATGGGTTGTAGTGATATCATTGGCCCGGTCCTTGCATGGATAGTCTGGTGCTCCTTGGAGACAGGTGAGTTTCCTAGCTCCCTGAAGGAGGCGGTGGTGACACCCCTCCTGAAGAAAGCTTCTTTGGACCCAGACTGTCCAGCCAACTACAGACCAATCTCTTACCTTCCCTTTATTGGGAAGGTGGTTGAGAAAGTAGTGGCCCTACAACTGGAGAACCATTTGACCATCCATGACATCTATGAACCTCTCCAATCCAGTTTTTGTAAGAGGCATAGTACCAAGACAGCACTGGTTCGGGTGCTGAATGATCTCCTGACGGCAAGAGATTGGAGAACCGCTCCATCCTGGTTCTTCTAGACCTCTCATCAGCATTTGACACTGTGGACCATGGGGTGCTTCTCAGCCACCTAAGGTTCATCTGTGGCCTGTCAGGTACAGTTCTCAGTTGTTTTATATCTTTCCTCACTGGCAGAACTCAGGGGGTGGTGTCAGGGATTTATTCCTCCGACCCAGTCTATCTGTCATGTGGGGTTCATCAGGGTTTGGTGTTGTCCCCCATGTTGTTCACAGTGTACATGCTCCCCCTCAGAGACATTGTAAGAAGGTATGGGCTGAGGTTTCACTGCTATGCTGATGATACCCAGCTCTACCTTTCTTTTGGACCTGACCAGGATAGAGCTCTCTTGGTATTTAACAACTGCCTACTCGAAATCCAGGATTGGATGAATTCAAGCTGGCTGAGGTTAAACTCGGAAAAGGCTGAGGTGCTGGTTGTGGACCTAGGGCACCGGATAGAGAGGTTGGGGGCAGGTTCACCTTTGGGACTTTATTTTGGGGATGTGCCACTCCTTACCTCCGAACGGGTGTGAAACCTGGGGGTGATTTTTGACAAAGGGCTGACACTATGATCGCATGTCTCAGCAGTTGTCAAATCCTCTTTTTATCATCTGAGGAACATCTCCAGGGTCAAACACCTTGTTCCGTCCAGCGATCTCCCTACGTTGGTCCACGTTTTTGTGTCCTCACGCCTGGATTATTGCAATTCCCTTTACCTAGGGCTACCAGGGGTTAATATCCACTGCCTTCAGCTAGTGCAGAACGCTGCAGCCTGGTTACTGACAGGAACTCCTTGTTCATGTCATATTTCTCCGGTGCTGCCCAATCTGCACTGGCTGCCAGTGAAGTGGCGGATCACCTTTAAAATTGGACTTCTGACTTATAAGGCCCTACATGGACGGGGCCTGGACTACCTGAAAGAGCTTCTGGTTCTTTACTGCCCGGGGCGATCGCTCCACTCGGCTAACGAGGGGTTGCTAGAGATCCCAAGGGTTTCCTTAAAATCTTCTGGGGCCTGAGCATTCATGTACACAGCCCCAGCCCTTTGGAATTCTCTACCCCATCAGCTACGGGAGTGCGCGAACGTGGAGGGATTTAAACGGGCCTTAAAGACTTATTTGTGGAATCATGCGATGGACTAACCAGCTCGGGAAGACGGGACAACCACCTAACCCACTGCTGCAAAAGAGCGGCCCAGTGGTGAAACTGCTCACCAGAGAACCATCCAGTGGGTAGGGAGGGACTCCGGAGTCGAGAATGCCGGCCACCAGGAACAGAGACCGGAGGGGACCCCGGAAGAGGTGGAGTCTGGCCTCTGCTGCCAGTGACCGATGATCGACGCGCAGACATACCAGAAGGCGACCTTGAGTGGTGGCGTTTCTTTTTTGACTGGGAGGCTGAAGAAAAACTCGAGGTCGAGCGGTGCCGAGTCCTCAACAAGGATCAAGAATAGGACCGCTTCTTTTTGTGCTTTCAGGAAGACCGCCCATCCCCCCAAGCACTGGACTGCCTGTAGTCAGACCCCCCCCCAATAGAGGGCGGCAGACCAGACTCAGCCCTGCTGACTGAACAGCTTTCATGCAAAGTCCCCCTACCATCACCTGCCCCGTTCATAGTCAACTCCGTCAAAGAAGGGCTGAAGACTTCTTCTGATGAAAAAACTACTTAATAAACTCAAGAAATTATTTTCCTTTTAAACTGGTAAAAAATTAAAACTACTAAAGTTAATCGAAACTGCTGTCATATAGACAAGAAGTTTTGACTCCCAGTGGGTGAGCGACGTCGTCACTGAAGCGCACTTGACAGCGGGGAAAAAAGGAACTGAGGCAGTTGGGGGTCGATGCCGGATAGCCTATACGGTGCGAGCCGAGCTTGCGGTGCCGCTTCCCTGCAGCCCTACCTGGCGCCAGCCCTCCTGAAGAATTTTGGCTCCCGCTGGGTCCTAGTGCCTCCAACATAGTTCCTATCAGTGTGAATGAGTGGTGGAAATTTTATGTCCAGGAAGATAATTTGGTTGCGCAACCAGACAAACAAGAGACAGGAAAGGAAAGAACAGAACAGATCCCTGCATTCAAACTCTCCATAATGACTGGGACAGGGTCCTATTCAACCCTATCACATACACCCCTCCATAAGCGGGAACCTGTTTTATCAAACAGGTTTCCAAAACTTTCTGTTAATTCTCTAACATTAGCTTCTAACTTTCAGAAATTAAGCACATGTGCAGTATCCTTTTTTCTATAACACTACAGCAAACAGTAAAGTTTAAACTCATATGTTTGTTTTTCAACCTTCAGAACCCTCAATTCCTGATCCATATCTTGACAGAAAATCAGCATTGCTATTCTCTTTACCAGATTTGTGTATCACCTTGAATTTAAATGGCTGTAGTGCCAGGTACCACCTTGTGATTCTGGAATTATCTTTCATTTGGTTAAGCAGACAGAGAGGACTGTGATCTGTTATAAGTACAAAGTCAGTTCCTAGCAAATAAAACGTAAGGGACTCCATGGCCCACTTTGCTGCTAAACATTATTTTTCAATGGTGGAGTGCCTTTTCTGTCATCCAGCTTTCTACTTATGCACAGAATAGGATGTTCCATCCCATCTATATTTTGACTCAGGACTGCACCTAGGCATACCTCTGATATATCTGTTTGTAACTACAATGATTTCTCAAAATCTGCACTTCTTAAAACAGGGGATGAACATAATGCAGCCTTAATGGCTTGAAAAGCTTCATCACACTCTGGGATCCATTTCACATTATTTGGGTACCGTTTTTTCATGAGTTCAGTGAGGGGAGTAGCTAACTCTGTAAAGTTGGAAACAAATCTCTGATAATAACCAGCCAGCCCTAAAAATGACCTGACGTGTTTCTTTGGTTTAGGGACAGGGCCGTTAGCTACAGCTTCTATTTTAGAAATTTCTGGCTTAACTTCTCCATTTCCCAACACATAGCCCAAATATCTGGTTTCCTGCAAGCCCAATGCACATTTGGTAGGATTAATAGTCAGATCTGCATTTTTGATAGCTTGGATAACTGCTCGTAGGTGTTCCAGGTGACTTTTCCAGTCTGGACTGTACACCACGACAACATCCAGGTACGCAGCACAATTACCAGTGTGAGGGGATAAAATTACATCCATGTACTGCTGGAATGTAGCTGGCGCACCATGTAAACCAAATGGCATGTTGGTGAACTGACAGAATCCAACAGGAGTGGCAAATGCAGTTTTGTTGCTGGATTCCTTAGCTAAAGGGATTTGCTAGTAACCTTTAGTAAGACTGAGGGTACTGATATACTTTGCACTCCCCAGCCTGCCCACCAGATCATTTATTCTGGGCATAGGATAACTGTCAGATTCTTACACTTGATTAAGTAACACCCCCTTTTTTTTTGTTTACAATTACCACTGGAAATGACCAAGCACTCCTCAACTCTTCTATGATACCCAATTATTTTATTTTTTGTATTTCCTTAACCACGTTAGCTTTTAACTGCTCTGGTAACCTGTATGTCTTATTTATTTATTTATTTGTATTAAGATATTTTTTCCAATGAGACACAGTAACAACAATTTATCATCTGTATTGACATCAGCAATGATATGATTGAGATTATACCCATATGCAATACAGTTGCCATGTTAGTGTTAATTATTTCAATCAATACAAGATGTTTAAGATTGCCCATTAAACTAAAACCCCGTAATGAAGCCCCCAACTATGTGTGCTAATCTTTGTATCACATATCGTTCTGTTGCCTCCCTCCTACCACCGGACTGTAGTCCACTCGGGCAAAATTCTGAGTCAGATCCCGTTTGGCAGAGAAGCCACCGCCGCCATATCTCTGTGAATAATTGCCTCTGATTGTTCATGCTAGGTGTTACACTTTCCATTTGGTAGACAGAGATCAATGATCACTATCTACCAAATGGAAAGTCTAACAGCTAGTATGATCACTGATCATGATCTGACTCCAGTCCTGTATGGTGGGGATGTCACGCGACATCCATTTTCTAGTGAGAGATTTGTTGGCAGCAAGTAGATAGACCGGGAGCAGAGTCCTTGCCCACGTAGGGGGGGGGGGTGAAGTGATCCGGATATATAGCCAGCAATACCACCTCTGCAGTTAAGTCTACATTGTCTCCAGTGTATCTAGAGATTGTGTTTTGTAGGGTGATCCAGAATGGCATGAGGAGTGGACACATCCACCTGATATGTGCCAGGTCTGCTAGTTTACACCCACACCCCCTCCAGCATTGGCCATAGCTATCAGGTAGGTATTTTGTTAATTTCGCAGGGGACCTAAAGTATCTGTAGCTGCATTTCCAGGAGAATTCTCTCCAGGTCAGGGACTTAGGAAGTTTTACCACCTGAAATGCAGTGGCTTCCCACTGTTCTTTTGGTATTTCTGTATCTAGATCTTTATTCCAGGCTGTTAAAATCATAAATGTAGATTCTTTGGTGAGATCCCTAAGCATCTTATATATATAGCAGTGTCAGTGGCTCAGTAGGTAGCACACTTGCCTCTGAGGCCAGGAGATCAGAGGGCTGTGGGTTCAGTTCCCACACTTGCCTCTGAGGCCAGGAGATCAGAGGGCTGTGGGTTCAGTTCCCACATCTGGCACTTGGGTTAATATCCCAGTACTGACACTGTAGTGCAGCATGAGAGGGGTGCTGCACTTCTGAGGTGCCGTCTTTTGGATGAGACGTTAAACCAAGGTCCCATCTGCTTGGATTGGTGGTATTTCAGGTGGATGTTAAAGATCCCATGGCACTTATCGAAAAGAATAGGGGAAGTTCCCCAGTGTCCTGGCCAAATTTTCCTCATTCACTAACAATACCACCAACAGCTTAATCTGGTTCAAAGTCAGCTGGCATTCATCTGTATCCCCATCCCCGGGTCATGCCTGAAAATAGGCAGGATTTGTCTAGTGCACTTACCCGGTCAACAAAAACTAATAAATAAATGTTTCCTATTAGGAGGTTCCATTGAGTTCCTTGAGAGTGGTCAATAAATAGTTTTAAGAGGGGTGGGGTGAGAAAACTTTGCTTGTATTTTGCAATTTCTCAGAATATGATTTCTGACCTGGAAGTATCAGAATTGATCTTGTTTTGGTAAGTAAAATTTTGTGACTAAGTCATCAAAGGTGAGTATCCCTCTGGTTCTGAGAAACTGAAAGGCCTGTTCCAGGCCTACCTTCCTCCAAAGTTGGAAGGATAGGTCTAATTGAGATGGGAGGAAGGACTCATCCTCCGGGTCGTGCCTGAAAATGGTCCCTGGGATCAGTGCACTCACCCGGTTATCAAAGTCATAAATAAATAAATAAAAATAATTTTACAGTATTCGTAAATAGGTTGAAGGGACGCCCTACTGCGCATCCCAAACCAGACCCTCAAAACTTGTCCAGTAATCTCCGAGAAGTCTTTTATTTATTTATTTATTGAATTTTGTTGACTCGGTAAGTCCACTGGGTCTAGAAGTCCCTTTTTCAGGGGCGACCGGGGGGAGGGGGGACACATATGGTAAGCAACTGAAATTGAACCAGATTAAGCTGTTGGTGGTATTTTTAGTGAATGGGAGAAATGTGGCCAGGACACCGGGGAAATTCCCCTACTCTTTTTCGATAAGTGCCATTGGATCTTTATCGTCCACCTGAACTACCACCAATCCAGGCAGATGCAACTTCGGTTTAACGTCTTATCTGAAAGACTGCACTCAGAAGTGCAGCACTCCCTCATGCTGCACTATAGTGTCAGTATTGGACATAACCCAAGTGCCAAATGTGGGAACTGAACCCACAGCCCTCTGATCTCCCGGCCTCAGAGGCGAGTGTGCTACCTACTGAGCCACTGACACTTCCCTTTCAGGGAAGGGGTCCTCTCAGAAGAGGTGAAAATTATTTTCTTCAAATCATATAAATCATTTAGGTGGAACTCCAGTTTTTTCCACAGGGCACCATACCCATCCAGTAACCAGAGGAGTAGGATATGCAGAAATGCTGCCTCCGCATATAGTTTCAGGTCTTGGAGGTTGGTTTTCCTTGATGAAGAGCTAGTTTTAGGATTTGTAACCTTATTCTTGGGGGTTTATTGCCCCATATAAAAGAGATCACACTATCCCAAGATTTGAAAAAGTATGCCAAGGGGAAATAGGGGGATGTTCTGGAATAAATAAAGGAGGCGAGGCAGTATAACCATCCAAATTGTTTCTATTCTTGGAAAAAAATGTGAGTAAGAGTTTTTGCCATTTACCTAGGTCCTGCTATATGGAGACAGACAGAGGTTCATAACTGATTAGTTCCATTACCTTTAGGTTAAGAGGTATATGAATCACAAGATATTTCATTTTAGTCACATTCCATTTGAGTTTTAGCACTTGTTTAAGGGATTGGGGTGGAGTATAATTGAATAGTAGGATTTTTGTTTTAGACATATTTAGTTTGAAGCCAGCTACTTTTTCATATTGGGCTAAGATTTTCCAGGCTTCAGGGACTGAACTAGTGGGAGACAGAAGGGAAAGCAGGATGTCGTCAGCAAACAGGCTGATCCTTTATTCTGTGCGATGCATGGGGATGCCCTTGATCCCAGTGGATTCTCTTAAGGCGACAGCCAAAGGTTCAATATAAATTGCGAATAACAGTGGGGACAACGGGCAGCCCTGCAGAGTGCCCTGAAATAATAAAAACAGTGAAGAAATGCCACTGTTGATTCTAGCATATGCTTTCAGGGCTGAATATATGTGTGTTAGCCATGTCAAGAATGATTCGGGGAATTGGAACCTTCTCAATGTATCCCACAGAAAAGACCATGACACCCAATCAAACGCCTTCTCCACATCTAAACTAAGGAAAGCAGCAGGAATTTTTCAGGTTTGTGAGTGTACTCTATTAGTGTGAGGGTTTTCCAGATGTTGTTGGTTGTGTTTCTTCGTCTGATGAATCCCGCTTGGTCAGGGAGTATTATTGAGGGGAGGATATTTTCAAATTGTATTGTTCAAACTGCCGCAAAAATGCTATAGGCTGTATTTAGTATGGAAATTGGTTGGTATAAAGAAGAGTCAATTGTATTTTTATTGGATTTGGGGAGGGCCGCTATTGTGGCATAATCCCAGGATGAGGGTGGAGGGGTTCCCCTCTGCCACTTCCTTATAGAGTGAATGGAGTCTGGGGGATAGCTCTTCTTGGAAAGATTTATACCATTCTCCCGGGAAGCTGTCTGGACCTGGGTAACGGCCTGTAGAATAATTTTTTATAGCCGTTTGTATTTCAACCATGCTGATTGGGGCTTCTAACTGCTGGACTTGTGTTACTGAAAGTTTTGGGAGGTTTAACTAGATCAGGAATTCTTGCTTTTCTTCAGGGGATGCTACGTATTCTGGCTTGTACAGGTTCTGGCAGTAGTTTGAAAAGACCTGTCTGATCTCCTCTTCTCTGTGAGTGACCCGTCCTGTCATAGGGTTTTTGATTTTCAAAACTGTGACTGTATTTTTACGGGCACGTAGTCATTGAGACAGTCTCCGGGCCCCCCTCGAACCCCCCTAATAGCTGGCCTGCTTTAGATATATGAGTGATTGTTGGATCTTGGCGTCCATTATTTTATGGACAGCAGACTTTGTTTCCCTAATTTTCTGTTGAAGTTCTCTGTCTCCATCATTATACAGCAATTGATAGTTTTGAAGAAGGTTAGTGAGTTCCAGGTATTTTACTTCTCTTTCTTTTTTTTCCCCGGAGGCGAACGCACTCGCCTCACCTCTTAGGGTTGCCTTCATGGCATCCCAGAGAGTGGCCTCTGATATAGGAGGGGAAATATTTTCCTCAAAGAACTGTGGCATACATCGTTTCATCTGATCTACGAACTCTTTATCTCTTAGGAGGAATGTGTTGAGTCTCCACAGAGAATGTTTAGGTTTTTTACCCAGGTTAAGATTCGGTAAGAGGGGGTGATGGTTGGACAGGATCTTTGGACAGATAGAAATATCATTAACTATGGTGAAATGTTCGCATGTAGTAAGGAAGTAATCAATCCGTGAATAGGTGTGGAACCTGCCCAAATAGTATGTGAATCCTGGGGAGGAAGGGAAGATCCACCTCCAGATGTCCACCAGACCTAAATGCTCAAGCTGGACTTTAAAATATTTGGCCGTGCTCAAGAGTTGGTACACTTTAGGATTCAAGGAGTCAAGGTTTGGTTGCATGGTGATGTTAAGGTTGCCGCCTAGAATTAATTGACCCTGGAGCATGTCCAGAACCTTGACCATAATGGAGTGGACCACTGGCGTTTTAGTCTGTGGTGGCAAGTGTATATTTACTAAAGTAACTTCCTGCGAGTATAAGCGACCCTGAATAATGATGAATCTACCTTGCCCATCTGAGTGGATGTTTTTTATTTCAAGCTGAGTAGATCTTGGGAACATTATGGCCACACCCCTCCTTTGGCCACTAGGGTGAGAGGAAGAATGGACCAAATATCTACCTCCCCAACTCAGCTTCTGATGCTCTGGGAGAGAAGCGTCTCTTGGATACATATTATGTCAGCCTTTTGTTTGTTAAGGTGCTGTAACAATCGGGAGCGTTTGATGTGGTTATGTAACCCATTTATGTTTAATGAGTAAAGCTTTACTGGTTGGATACTCATCTTTTTACGTTACTTTTATATTTTGGGTTTGTTTTCCTTGCCTCACTTTCATAATTCTTTTTGTTTTCCCCTAGGGTGGATGAGATGGACTCAGTCTGCACCCCCCCCCGAATGAGCAAGCAATCAGGCTGGTCTGCAACCCACTGTCTCCCCCGACCAGAACAGCAGAGAGGGAGAGCTCACTGGATCTCCAAAACTGAATGGCTCCCAATGCACCATTCCACTACAGCTGATGTCTGTCTAATAAAGTATTATTTATTTATTTAGTTGTTTAACCAGGTATAGCACACTAAGCTGAAAGCTTTTTTACAGGAGCGACCTGGGAGCACAAGGAGGTTAAGTGACTTGCTCAGGGTCACACAGTATGCAAGTGGAAGCTGTGGGATTCAAACCCCCAGGTCTGGTCTGCTGGATGTCACCAGATTTGCAGCTCAGAGCCTTAGACCACTGTGCTACACTGCACATTTTTATTGTAATTACATAACATTGTGTTAAGTTGTCTCATGTGTCTCATTCCCCTCCCCCATTGTAATAGAAAAACAAAACAGTCTTAACATGTCTTACTACTTTAACAAAACAGTAGATAACTAGAACTATGTACAAAATGGCTTCCAACACAGAGGTGGTACATATTAACCACCTCCTGATCCTCACATCTGGGATCCCAGTAGGGGGCCCGATGTGATTGGGAATCCCTATAATCCCCAGGATGGCTGATAGCCACCCCAGAACTCGGGATATCCCCAATGGGGTTTAGGTCCCTTGACAAAAGCCACTACAAAGATGGTCCAGCATAATTTGAATTATCCCTTGGGCTCTCCCGCTTCAGAAGAGAAAGAGTAAACATAACTGAATAGTGTTTTTCGCCTCTCCTTGATTACAGAAGTATAGTCTTGGGTCTCCCCTAGACAGCCATTGATCGGAGAGCACAAAAAAGAAAAGAAAAGAGGGAAAAAAAAATAAAAGGGGGAGGGGGCAGGTCACACCCGTCTCCTGAGTCCACCCCCTCCCCACCCCCCGAGACCCCTGTAAAATCACAGATGGTGCAATTAGTTGGTCTATCATCTCCAGGGCCTCTAGTTATCCCCCCAAAAAACTTCCAATCCCACCCTGCTCAACCCCTACCCCCATCTGCCACCCCTGATCCCCGTTCCCCACAAGCAACCTGAAGGGAGGGCAGGGAAAGTAAAAGCCATGTAATGAGCTAGACAGATTAGGGCCCATTAAGCCCACCCTTTTTGAAAATGCATAAATTCCCTTGCTTCACGAGTGGCAGAAGAAGCCCACCACTCAATCCAGATCACCATCCTCCTGCCCCCACCCCAACCCCCATCCCCATTGTAGGGAGAAAGGGCAACAAGTTGTATGTAGATGAGAACCGCCCTGTGCATTAATACAAAAAACACAGTAATCCATGAGAAAGACAGAAAAAAAAGGGAGGGAAAACAGTACTATCAGTAAAGCAGTTCCTTGTCTCCACCTCTGGAAGGGAGTCCTCGAAATGTTTGCTACCCCAAGGTCTCTCTCATGATCACCACCCCTTGAACAGGGGAGACAACACTCTCATCAAAACTCTCCTGACTAAAACAGTAATGAGGGTGTAGGGCATCATAGTCCAATTGGGCCAACTTTGTAGTCCTCAAAAAAGACCCTTTAAGACTTTATTATTGTTGCTCTGGTTGATCCGCCATAGCTCTGTTCATGCCACTCCATTCCTTCTCATTCACTCCCCCCCCCAGTCAGGTCGGAGCTCCTTCCCCTCTCACACCCCAGGCCCAAAGGACCCACGGGGATAGCACAGGAGTGGGTCATAGGAAGAGTGGAGCGGAGAGACGGAGGAGAGCAACCCTGAGTCATCAGGGTGAGGAAACCAACCTTCTTCGGGCCCACCAGCCTGGTGATTAACCTGCCATCGGGGAGCCCCGGAGAACCCAAAATGGCAATAGAGAGGAATTTTTTTAGTTATTTGGCATCCCATTGCTTGGGTTCCATTGATGGCCCTTGTCCCAAGTCCAGGGAGCTCCCTCCCCCCAGCCAACCAGGGCAAGAAAAGGAAGGACCCACAAAGACTTACTATAGTCCAAGCTCAGTGTTGGGTTCCTTAGCTGGTGGATTCTGCAGATCATGTTATCCAGGGAGAGGTTCGATCCAGGGGACCGATCTTCTGTTCCATACCGCCTTGATTGGGTGCATCTTTGAATGGTCTGGCCCATGGAGAGTTCTTTAATGATACCCCTAGCAAAGAGATCTTCCCTTGCCTCTGCTGCAGTGTTATAGGAGACTGGGTCACTTGGGAGCAGGACTGTAAGTCTTGCCGGCCAGGTGGTGCAGAATTTAATTTGCTGGGATCTGAGTAAGGGGAATAGTGGAGCATATTCTCTTTGTTGCCCCTGCATGTAGGGGGCATAGTCATTGTCCAGGATTAAGCGATGACCCCCAGCATGATTTTGTCTTTTGCCAGGCTTTTCTTAGAAGAGTCTCTTTAGGCTGGAAACTAGTAAATTGGACCACAAAATGGTGTGGTTTAGCATTTATATTTAAGGGTTTGGGCCCAAGGGCTCGATGTGCCCTTTCAAAATCCAGCTGAAATTCGGGTCCCAAGTCCAAAATGGGCTGAAAGAAATAGTCTGCATAAGCCAACGGGTCGCCCCCTTCCTCCCCCTCGGGCAGGCCGAAGATTCTGATATTCTTACAGCGGCCCTGGTTTTCTGCATCTTCCTGCCTCAGGGCGGAGTGAAGCTAGGCATTAGCTAGGGAGATTATTGCAGCCTCCAGATATTCCAGTTTGGAGGTATTAGCTGATATCTGCGTGTCTGCTTCTTCCATGCAGTGTTGGAGCGACCCTATGTCGTCTCGTAGTTCCTTGACTGAGTCCCTTATTTCGCCATGGAATTCTGTGATGGCTCAAAGAATGCTGTCTTCGAGTGGCGAGTTGGGACCTTTTTTCTTGCTAGCCTTGGAGGAAGTTGTGGATTTTTTCCCCAATTCTGCTGCCAGAGGTTGACAGCTGTGGAAAGGTTGACTGCTCTGCTCTGTGGTTGTAGGCCCCCGATCCTCCTCGTCTTCCAAATCGGAGAGGGGCTGATACCGGTTCCGATTTTGTCTTACCATTGGAAGGAGAAACAGTGCTGAGTGAGTCTCCTGTTGCTTTTGCTGTTTGCTTTTAGCAGATTTAAGCATTTTTTTAAATGTTTAGGAGACCGGTTAGTAATATATAGCAGGAGAGCCCAGACGGGAGCGTGTCTAAGCGTTCATGCCGGAACTGGAAGTCAATCTGTATGTCTTTTGCCTAATAGGGTGAGCATTCCTTGTTGCTATTACATGCTCTTCCCCTTTTGCTCAGCCTGATACTGTGGCAAAAGTACTGTTAAATGTCTTCGGCACATTACGAATTTCTGCAGTTTCTTCGTAGGTTAAGGAAACATTCACCTTTACAGCAGCAGCAGTTACAGTTTGTTCCAGTCTATCTTAAGTACCAATATCTTCTTTATCAGTTTCTGATAAAACAAGCAAAGCAGCTTTTGGCACTTTTTAAACCCATTTCTTGAGGTTAGCATGATATATCTTGGTAGGATTTTTCCTGTCTATCTGGAAGTTAACGGTGCCAGTACATCTAAGCACTCTGTAAGGCCCTTGCCACTTGCCATTTCATTAACAGTTTATTTTCTGTTGTGGGTTACAGTAGCAAAACCTTTTCACCTGGCTCAAAAACCTTTTCTTTTACCCCATGGTCATAATATACCTTCTGCTAGTTTTAGGCCTCTTCCTGATTACTATGGACAATTTCAACATATTTTGCCAGCTTCCTTCTTAGGGCACACATATAAGACTTTCTGAGGGGGGTTATCTTCCCATGTTTCTTTTATCACATCAAGTGGCCCTCTTGGCTGCCTACCATACAGCATTTCAAACACTAAAAACCCTGTTTATGCCTGTGGCACTTCTCTGTAAGCAAAAGTAGGAAAGGCAAGTATTAGTCCCATTCTTTCCCTTCCCCTTTTACAAACCTTTTTAACATGCGTTTTAGGGTTTGGTTAAAACGCTCAACAAGACTATCTGTCTGAGGGTGACAGGGGGAGGTTCTTATTGCAGTGATACATAGTAGTCTGTACAGCTACTTAAGTAATGCAGCACCAAAATTACTACTCTGATCAGTAATAATTTCTGTAGGTATGCCCACTCTGCTAAAAACATCTGCTGCCACTTTTGAAGCTGTGACAGTACGCATTGGACCTGCTTCTGGGTATCGAGTAGCATAGTCACATACTACCAAGATAAATCTGTTACCCTTTTTACTTTTGTCTAAAGGACCACCCACATCCATTGCAATTCTCTCAAAAGGCACATCTATCAAGGGTAGGGAAACCAGGGGCACCTTGTCTTCTCTAGTGACTGGGCTACTTTCTGACACTCAGCACAGGAATTACAATAGGTAGCAACATCTTCATGAATTCCCGGCCAGTAAAATCTGTACAGCAGTCTGGCATGGGTGTGATCCTTCCCTGAGTGACTAGCCATAGGACTATCATGTGCTATCTGTGACAACTGTTCTATACCTCTGTGGTATAACCAATTGTTCTGTCTGTTCCTGTGTCTGAGGTTTAACCCAAACTCTGTACAGTAACCCATTACATTTTTTAAACATTGATTCACCCTGTTTTGGTTTCACCCCCAGCTGCTTAAAATAACCCTGGAGAGAAACATTTGTTAGCTTGCTCTGAAACAAAATCACAATCAGTTATCAGTTTAGCTTCAGGATTTTCATATTTTAACCCTTTATGTCCACCAGGTCCCAGAAGACTGGAGAAGGGCTCATGTGATCCTGCTCCACAAGAGTGGTAACAGGGAGGAGGCAGGGAACTAGAGACCGGTCAGTCTTGCCTCGGTAGTGGGCAAGATTATGGAGACACTCCTTAAGGAAAGGATAGTGCAACACCTGGAATCCATAGGAGCACAGGATCCAAGACAGCATGGGTTTACAAAAGGAAGGTCCTGTCAAACTAATCTCATAGATTTCTTTGACTGGGTAACCAGAGTGGTGGACCAAGGGGGGAGCAGTTGATGTTGCCTACCTTGACTTCAGCAAAGCTTTCGATACTGTTCCACATAGAAGATTGATTAATAAGCTGGGTAGGCTTGGGGTGGGTCAGACGTTGGTCAACTGGGTGGCAAACTGGTTGACGGGCAGAAAACAGAGAGTGGTGGTAAATGGTATACAGTCAGAAGAGATGCAAGTCACAAGTGGGGTACCTCAGGAATCAGTCCTGGGGCCAGTCCTCTTCAATATCTTCATCAGTGACATTGCAGATGGACAGGAGGGTAAGTTTTGTCTGTTTGCAGAAATACACCAAGATCTGTAACACAGTAGATGATCCAGATGGGGTGGGTAGAATGAGAAAAGATCTGGATAAACTAGGAAAATGGTCGGAAGAGTGGCAACTGGGGTTTAACGCAAAGAAGTGCAAGATCATGCACATAGGGAAGAGAAACCCTGAAGCCACCTATAGGCTGGGAGGAGGGGAGTTGCTGGCAGTCACAAGGGAAAAAAGAGACTTGTGCATCATCATCACCAATGACCTGAAATCATCCAAGCAGACCACTAAGCAGCAGGTAAGGCTAGAGGGATGTTGAGGTGTATTAGTAGGGGTATCACAAGTCAGAAGAGTAATAATCCTCTTTACAAGACACTGGTTAGGCCCCATTTGGAGTACTGTGTGCAGTACTGGAGGCCACACCTTCACAAGGACATTAACCATATTGAGGCAGTCCAGAGAGGGGCAACCAAAATGGTGCAGGGACTGCATCAGAAAACAAATGAGGACAGATTAACGGAGCTCAATATGTATACCCTAGAGCAAAGCAGGGAGAGAGGTGATATTATTGAAATATTCAAACACCTTAAGGGCATTAACAAGATGAAAGAGTCTAACATGTTTCAATATAAGAAAAATAGCAGGACAAGAGGACACAGCATGAGATTAGAGGGAGGCCGATTAAGGGGTAATGTGAGGAAGTTCTTTTTCACAGAAAGGGTGGTGGATGCATGGAACAGCCTACCGCAGGAAGTGGTGGATATGAATACAGTGCAGGGCTTCAAACAGGCATGGGATAGGCACAAGGGAGCAATACAGATGACTATGAATAGATAGGCCATTGACAGAGCAATGGCCAACTGCACATTCATAAGGTAGAAAAAGAAATGGGCAGACTGGATGGGCCTTTCGGTCCTTATCTGCCGTCAACTTCTATGTCTATCAGTTTTTTGTTGCCACTGTTGTTTCAGATGTTGTCTTTCTTTCCTGGACTTCCGGATCTTGGAGCTGTTCTCAAACAAGTCAGAATCAAAGTCACGGAAAGGAAAACTGTCCCCACTGTTTGAGATTTTCTTTGCCTGAGCTCTTGTCACCACAGCTGCTGAAACTGGAGGGTTCAGTTCCTCTGAGATTAACTCAGTAAATCCTGGACAGTCATTTCCAATAATCACAGGTACAGATAACTTAGGCACTACCCCCACTTTCATTTGGTGCGACACACCCTTAATGGTCAGAGTCACTTGGGTGGTGGGTGTTTGTCCCCGTGGATGCAGATGAGATGACACGACACCAGTACCTGGTCCTTTTGCACTGTGTTTTCCCAGCACTTCAACATGCACTAGGGTCTGTCTGTTTCCCGAATCAATAAGTGCCTTTACAGTCTTATCTCCCACCTTCACATCTATTAAGTACTTGCCCCAATTTGCTAAGGACAAATCTGCTCCAATGCCGCTCTCCTTACTACGGTAGTTTCCTGCAATATGGCCTGGCTTGTTACAATTATAACAAAGTCTTTGGGGGCAGATTAGTTACCCCCACCAGAGTTCTTATCAGAGTTTGAGTTTAAATGGGAAAAAGAATGTCTTACCGGTGCTTGGCTGTTACCTCGCTCCTGTGGCGTCTGTCTGGCCATTTGGTAGTCCTCGGCCAAAGGAACAGCCTTTCCCCCACTTTCTGGTCGATGTTCTTTCACTCAAAGCCGCACATCTGTAGGCAGGATGTTGATGAATTGCTCCATTGCAAATATGTCAGTGATCTGTGGGACTGTTTTGTCCTCTGGTTGAAGCCATTTAATAAGGAGCTCTCTGAGTTGGGTGAAGGCTTCTCGAGGATTATCAAATACATTGTACTTCAGGGACTGGAATCTTTGCCTGTAGGTCTCTCCTGAGATGTCGTATCTTTTCAGGATTTCTTTTTTCACAAGGTCATAGTTTTCTGACTGTGCAGTGTCCATACTGCTGTAGGCAAACTGGGCTTTACCTGTCAGGTAGGGTACCAGTCTGATTGTCCATTGCTGCTTTGGCCATTGGCAGGCTGTGGCAACTCTTTCAAAAGTTGTCAGGTATGCCTCGATATCATCCGAGGGACACGACTTTGCAAGTTTAATGTTTTTAAGTTGCTTATACCTTGCTGCTCTGCTGGACTAGTGCCAGATCCTCTGCTATGACAGCTTGCAAGGCATCCAGCCAGCACTGCTCCTGTCACTGCATCTCTTCTTTCTTTGTTGCTCCTGTCGCTGTATCTCTTCTTTTCTTTGTTTCTTGAGTTGTTGCAGTTCTTCTTTTCTCTGTGCCTCTAAACATTGAAGCTCTTTTTTCCTCTGCAGCATCTCCTCTCTTCTCTGTCTCTTTTTGTTGTATAGCCCACCAATTGAAAAAGTCCATTATTTATTTATTTATTTAGCTTTTGTTGACCGGGTAAGAGCACTAGACAAATCCTGCCTATTTTCAGGCATGACCCGGGAGAGGGGGATACAGATGAATGCCAACTGACCTTGAACCAGATTAAGTTGTTGGTGGTATTTTTTAGTGAACGAGGGAAATTTGGCCAGGACACCGGGGAAATTCCCCTACTCTTTTCGATAAGTGCCATGGGATCTTTAACATCCACCTGAACTACCACCAATCCAGGCAGATGGGACCTCGGTTTAACATCTCATCCAAAGCACAAGTCAGAAGAGGGAGGTAATAATCCCTCTTTACAAGACACTGGTTGGAGTACTCACCTCAGAAGTGCAGCACCCCTCTCATGCTGCACTACAGTGTCAGTACTGGGATATTAACCCAAGTACCAGATGTGGGAACTGAACCCACAGCCCTCTGATCTCCCGACCTCAGAGGCGAGTGTGCTACCTACTGAGCCACTGACTGCCTGTTCTTTTTCCATAACTGATGCTGGCTGTACAATCTAAGTTGGACTTCTGTCTCTGCTAGTTTGGCTGCCATTCTCCTGGTAACCACTCCTGGACTTGCTGCAGCAGAATCCATACCTCTCTCTACACTTCCCTGGTACTAGGTCCAGTACCCATGCACAAAACTCCTGTCTTAAAGTATGCACGGCGTAAATCCCACTTAGGCTGATACCATCTGTCGTCGAGGCACAGGTCAGGAAGTATATAAAAACACAGCAGCAGTTGTAGAATTCACAAAAAGTGTTTATTAGTACTAGAAGTAAGAAAAAATTACTCATCTTAGTAATGTGGTTTCTTCTAATGGAGTCTTGCTGTATTCTGACATATGCAGTTAGGTCCTGCCTTTCAACTGCCGCAGAGAACAAAGAGTTCAACTTTCCATGGCCAGCATGGAATGTTCACCACAAGCTCGGTTGAAGCCCCTGTCTGCTGTTGTTTAAACTGCAACTGTCAGATCTTTACGAGCAAAGACTCACTAGATGTTCTGTGTGGAAACTGTAAAATTCTTACTAGCCAACTGGCAAATATATCTATATAAAAGGTTTTTTGGTTTCAAAAGGAAGACTCAAGTCAGGAAACCCAAAAACAAAACACATCCAAAACACAACCCCTCACCCAAACCAAAAGAAGGTGAAAAAATGACACCCCTAGGGTGCCAACACTGCTCCTGCCCACCCACATCCCCAAATCTAGGTTCTGAGAGGGGAGGCAGAGGTTGAGGTCAGAATACAGCAAGACTCCATGAGAAGAAACAACATTACTAAGGTGAGTAATTTTTTCTTCAAACAACATGAAGTCTTGCTGTATTCTGACATATGCAGACTACCAAGCAGTACCTCCATGGAGGAGGGACAGAACCTACTTTGGAAACAGGCTCTGAAGTACTGCTGTGCCAAACCGAGCATCACTCCTAGCCTGGATATCCAGAGAGTAATGCTTGGTGAAAGTATGGACTGTTTTCCAGGTGGCTGCTTGACAAATTTCTAAGAGAGGAATATCCCTGGCAGAAGCCAGGGAAGCAGTTGTACCTCTAGTGGAATGAGCTCTCAGGCCTGAGGGTGGAGTTCTACCCAGTTTTTCATAGCAGAATTGTATACAAGAAACAATCCACCTGGCAATAGATATCTTAGTGGCAGGTTTGCCCTTACCAACTTCTCCATACGTAAGGAACAACTGGAGGGATTCAAACCTGTGACCCCTGGTATGCTCTATGTAGTAGCTAAGGGCCCTTTTAACATCCAAGCTGTGTAGCCTCCTCTCTCCCGAGGAGGAATGGTCAGTGAAGAAAACAGGGAGAGATATAGACTGGTTGAGGTGGAAATCTGAAACCACTTTAGGTAGGAACTTTCTGTTAGTTCTAAGAACCACTTTATCTCTGTGGAAAGAGATGAAATCAGATTCCACTGACAGGGCTTGCAATTCACTGATACGCCTGGCAGAAGTAATGGCTACCAAAAACACAGTTTTCCAAGTCAAGTACTTAAGCTCTGCTGAGGACAAAGGCTCAAAGGGAGGTTGCATAAGCTGAGCAATGCAAACATTAAGGCCCCAAGCAGGAGCAGGATCCCTAAAGGGGGGGGTTGGTGTGAAGCAATCCCTTGAAAAACTTACAAAATACAGGATGGGATGATAGAGAGGAAGGCTTGCATACTGACAAGAAAGC
This sequence comes from Neoceratodus forsteri, assembly GCA_016271365.2. Lineage (NCBI taxonomy): Eukaryota > Metazoa > Chordata > Ceratodontiformes > Ceratodontidae > Neoceratodus > Neoceratodus forsteri. The sequence continues at coordinate 245,947,240 of CM028131.1, read as the reverse complement.
AGAAACTGCTGCCAAGTGTACTTTAAGGGTAGCTGGTCTGAGGCCTAGACCATTAAGATGGACCATATAGTCCAGAACTGTAGGCAATCCAGCAGAGTCTGGAGAAATATTCTTCTTAGAACACCAAATGCTGAATCTTTTTCATTTGGAGTTGTAAGTCTTCCTGGCAGAAGGCTTTCGAGAAGCCTTAAGGATATCCAGAACCCCTTGGGAAAGATGCAGATCTGCAAACTCTAACTCTTCAAGAGTCATGCCGTGATATTGAGAGACTGAAGATTCGGGTACCAAATCCTCCCCTAAGAGGATGTCAACAGGTTGTAATTCCTGGGAAGAGACAGGAGAAGGTGGACTGCTAGGGACAGCAACAGGGGGTACCAGGGCTGTCTGGCCCAGTCTGGAGCAATCAGAATCACTTTGTATGCTTGTGACCTTATCTTGACTAACACTTTGAACAGGAGAGGGAAGGGGGGAAAGCATACAGAAATTTCCCTTCCCAGTTCAGAATCAGAGCATCCAGGGGGACTGAGCCCAAGACTGGGGGTCTGCAACAAAAGAGAGGAAGTTGGTGATTGTCTGGGGCTGCAAAAAGATCCATCTCTGGTGGAGACCCATCTCGAGAAAATCACTTTCAAAACTAGAGGATCTAGGGCCCATTTGTGATGGCCCTGGGATATTCTGCTCAGTGCATCTGCTAGGATATTGTCCTTCCCTGGGAGGTGAACTGCTATCAGAACAGTTTGCAGGGAATAGGCCAGAGACCACAACTTCATTGCTTCTATGCGCAAGGCCATAGACAGAGTGCCTCTTTGCTTGTTGATGTACCACATGGTGGTGGTGTTGTCTGTTCTGACCTGAACCACCTTGTTCTGTACAGATTTGGAAAAAGCTTGCAGTGCCAGAAACACAGCTCTGAGTTCCAAAAGATTGATGTGAAGCAGAGATTCCTGAGGTGACCACAGTCCTTGGGTGGTAAGATCCCCCAAATGGGCTCCCCAGCCCAGCAGGGAAGCATCTGTGGTGAGTATCACTGAATGAGACTGAGTGACAAATGGAACCCCTTGTCTCAAATTGTCCTGATCCTGCCACCATTGCAAGGCTTGGATTAGGGTTCGAGTCACTCGGACTAGTTTGGTAAGGGAATACTTTCTTTGGGACCAGAAGGCTCTTAAGTGAAACTGAATGTTCCTCATCTGGAATCTTGACCCTTGGACTACTGCTGTGGAATCTGCCATGTGGCCCAGAAGCCGAAGGAAATGCCTTGCTGGTCGAGACACCTGAAGGGTGAAGGAAGAGGCCAGTTCCATAAGGTTCCTTGCCCTTTCCAAGGGAAGGAAGGCTTTTGCCTTTACTGTATCCAGTTTTGCACCTATGAAGGTGAGGAGCTGTACTGGTTCGAGAACTGACTTCAGTAGGTTGAGAAGGAATCCTAAGGAAGTGAGCACTTGCTGGGTCACTTGCAGATGTGACTTGACTTGGTCTGGAGACTGACCTACTATGAGCCAGTCGTCCAAGTATGGGAAGATGGAGATCTTTTTCTTCTTAGGAAAGCAACAACTACTGCCAGACACTTTGTGAAAACCCTGGGGCTGATGATAGAAAGGGCATTGCTCTGAACTGATAGTGGCCTGAGGGCAACTCGTACCTGAGGTACTTTCTGTGGGAGCACCTGATGGGAATGTGAAAGTAGGCATCTTTGAGGTCCAGGGAAGCTAGCCAGTCCCCTGGCCTTAGAGAGGGAAGGATAATTCCCAGAGTTACCATTCTGAATTTTGGTTTCAAAAGATGTTTGTTCAGATATCTTAGGTCCAGGATGGGCCGCCATTCTCCTGTCTTTTTGGGGGTTAGGAAGTACCTGGAGTACAATCCTTTGCCCTTGTGTAGGGTGGGAACCCTCTCTATAGCTCTGAGAGCTAGTAGAGAAGAAACCTCTGCCTCTAGGGCAAGGGTCTCAGAGAGATTTGCAGGTGGAAAGGATCTGGTTCTCATCTTGGGAAATTTTTTGAAGCTAAGAACCAGTCTCTGGCTTACTACTTCCACGACCCACTTGTCTGATGTCAGAGACTTCCAGTCCTGGACAAAGTAAGCCAGCCTGCCCCCTACTGGTATGGGAGAATCGGCCCGGGCAGACCCATCAGAGTGTCTGCTTGGCAGAGGCTTTAGGCTGGGGGGTGGATGCAGGCCTGCTCATCCCCCTTCTGCCTCTCCCGCTAAAGAATCCCTTCTGTGAAAAGGAAGAAAAGGAGTCCTGGGCTTGGTAAAAAGGCCTGGACTGCTGCCTTTGAGGAGTTGCTTGCCTTTCTTTGGCCTGAGCACTCCTGTAAGTGGTCCTGTACTCATCCATCTTTTTCATATAGTTTTCTGACTGCTGCCCAACCAGAGAATTACCAATTACAGGAAAATCCATGGCCTTAGCCTGGGTATCCTGAGAGAGGCTACTACATCTGAGCCAAGCCATCCTCCGAAGAGCCACAGATGTAGCCATGACTCTTAATGAAACATCATTGGAGTCCACAGCAGCATGAAACTGTACTTTCGATGCCTCAATCCCATCTGCAGCCACCTGCTCCAGCTTCTTGGCAAGCTGGTCAGGGGCCTGTTTAGCCAGAGCCAGCACACTGTCCCACCTGGACTTCTGGTATCTAGCTGTATAGACCATATAGTTAGCCTGCCTGAGTCCCAAAGATGCTGCCATGTATTGTTTCTTCGCCATGGCATCAATCTTCCTGGAGTCCTTGTCTGGGGGGTGTGATGCCAAGGGAATATTTGCCTTATCACAGGCAGCAGCCTGCATGACCCCAACATGGCTGCATTGCTGGAAAAGGAACTCGGTGTCTGAGCCTGAGAGAGTGTACCTCTTGTCCATTTGTCTGTCCACAGGAGGTATAGAATTAGGAGACTTAAGAATTTTATGTGTCTGTTTCCCGAAGGATTTGTGGAGGGGAAAAGACAGTCTCCTGGACTCTGGGATGTCCATCATCTCAACAAAATCAGGCTCCTCCTGATCCTCTAGTGCTTCCTCCACAGGAAGCTGGAGGGTCTCAGCCACTTTTTTGTAAAACATATAGTGAGAGGGGGACTCAGAAAGCCTAGGAGGAGAAACACCTGAAGGTCTGTCTGGGGAGATGTCCGGGTCAATAGGCACATCCAGATTTTCATAATCACCATAATCAATCTCATACTCTCCCTCCTCCTCCTCCGGTTCATAAAATTCTTCCAAAGTATAATCCGGAACTGGGGGAACCAACCGAACCGAGCCCCTGCCAGATGGTGTCGGTTCGGTCGGAACCGAACTAAGCGATTGCACAATCCTTATCGCCTTGGCTATCTCATCGGCGGTCGGAGTATGAATTTCTGGGTCCGAACCAGACAATTTATCTTTTCTCTTTCTATTCACCGGAACTGACTCCTCAGAATCGTCTCTCCTTTTGCCCGAAGAAGTATCGCCCTGGTCAGAGGGCACTCCTTCTGGTTCAGTCAGAACCGGACTGGCCATCCGGGTCAGCGGACTTCTCAGCCTCCCTTTCCCTCAGTCTACCTAATCTCTTTTCCAGGGTAGATTTGGGAAAATTCTTGAAAATTTGGCAGTCTGAATCGAGGTGGTCAAACCCCAGACAATAAACACAGGTGGTGTGGGTATCAGCCTTGGCAAAGACTTCCCCACACACACACTGCAGTGTTGAAACCCAGTGGGCCTGGTTTTTTTCTTGGGTTTCTCATACATAGCCAATCCTATCCAAAAACTTACCCTTTTTTCGGCAATCCGCCAGGCAAGACTCCCCTATCGGTTCCTGACCGTGTCACGGATCTTGGAAAAAAACGTAATTAAATCCGTTTTTTAAAACGACATCTGGACCGGTTACCACACTCTAAATTAAGCACAAGCTTTTTACTAAAACTGATCGGTTCAGCCGAACCGATCCACAATTTACAAGTTCCACACAGAAACAAAACAAAAACCTATCTAGTACTCACGGTACCACAAGACAGGACTTGAACCGACTAAGTGGTAACAGCAGTTCGGTAGAAACCGACCGAAAACCGACACTTCAACCGACTTTTTGAACCGAGCAGCAGAAGAAATCTCCGGAGCGACTGTTCAGTGAGGCGGAGTTAAGAATCTGACGGTTACAGTTTAAACAACAGCAGACAGGGGCTTCAACCAAGCTCATGGTGAACATTCCATGCTGGCCATGGAAAGTTTAACTCTTTGTTCTCCAGGGCAGTTGAAAGGCAGGACCTAACTGCATATGTCAGAATACAGCAAGACTTCATGTTGTTTGAACATAAATGTTCAGAGGACCATTTACAAAGGCAGAATAAACAGAGAACATCCGTCTGAGTTTTCCTTCAATCTCCGTGTGTCTCTGTTTTAGTTCTTTGCAACCCCCTCCTTAACAAGCATCCTGTTTTTTTCAAAATGTTCTTGTAAATTTCAGGCAGGTGCAGCATAACAGTACATTGTGATCCAGAATTAAGCTCTTGTTTACAGCTTCTGCAGAAGGCTTAAAAATTGCATCTCAGGTTAACCCCTTAAGTTCCAAATAGCTTTGTAATCATGTCAACAGTATAATTATATACATTTCAACAGCAGCACTATATAATTTCTAAACAAAGGGATCCCAATATCAGTTACATTTCCACATAATGATTTGCATATATTTTTACACCAGCAGATATGCATGGGAGAAAAAAGACAGACCAGCAAGTGAGGGTAGAAAATTACGAGACTGTTGGGGGTGATCAAGTCCTAGGTCTCACGAGAAAATTTGGTTACGCAACCAGACAGACAAGAGACTGGAAACAACTGGGACACAGTCCTATTCAACCCTGTCACATACCTACACCCCCCACTGGGTTAAGCCGTAATCTCAAATCTCGTAAATGAGAAAAAAGATCCTACTAGGGGATCAATTAGGGCTCCTTAATTACAGTCTTTGTTTGACATATTTCAATCTTAGCTTTTTAGCAGCAATAAAAAATTCTGCTATATCTGTAAGAATTTGTGGATTTTCAGAATTTAATAGAAGAACAAGAAAGTAACGTGAAGGTATAATATATGAGGAGAAATATTTAGCCAAGTATTTCTTCCTTATTTTTTCATACCATTGGCATCTTATGAATATGTGATGTAAGTCTTCAGGTTCATTTAAATAACATAAACAGGAAAGGTAGGAATTTGTCGAGAATACCTGGCAGTTAATATACTGCTGGTAGACAACTCAAATCTATAAAGGGGGCAGAATTTGTCAATGAATTGGGTTGGTTATCAACGGTAAATACTCTTTAAGAGAATATTCCTGTATTTTATTTTTTAACCACTGTGAAACTTTTGTTAGATTTTTTGTAAGTCAATTTCCTTATCCTTTTTTGAAACTACTGCAGCGACAACTTTAGCATAGTTTTTATGTATTTTTATTGCATGGTCAGCCCAGTATCGTACACTGGTAAGTTCATATCTCTCAAGTAAAGAATATGCGGTCGACAGTCATCAATCACTTAACAATTCAAGACATATTATTTTTTCTTTTATACACAATGCAGTATTAGAGCCTACTGGTTCATATGTCATATTAGTCCAGAAATTGATTATTCTTATATGACTTTTTGCCGTGAACGTGATTTGACCGAGATGGGTGCTTACCAATACATTAGCTGCTGACTTAGGTAATCTTAAAGTTTTCTTGTTTACTATATTAATAATTGACTCCAAAGTATGTGAACTAGAAACTTCTCAGGTTTCGATAGCGTAAAGCCCTTGATTTATTAATTTACCATCTAGAGCCCTAATCATTGGCTCTACTGACATACCACCGTAAGTTCTGTTACATCGAAGAAGGGCAGAGGATGTGATCCTCATTTTTGCCACTACAGTCCTAATATGCTTATTCCAAGAAATTGTATTCGTTATTGTGACCCCTAAATAAGTGTATTGATTAACAAATTCCAATGGATGATTGGCTAAAAACAGACTTCTATACTTCTTTCTAGAACCTATAACCATAACTTTGGTTTTTGCTTTATTAATTGTTAATTTCGATGCAGTGCCGAGAGCTTGTAACTTACAGAGACTTCTTTGTAGACTTAATCTTGATGTTGCGATATGTGCAAGGTCATCAGCGTATGTCAAAACCGGAATAAAATGTTCGAGAACTTCGGGCATATGGTGTAAAGGATTAATAAATTCTATCAAAATATGGTTTATATAAAGATGTTCAGATTCTCCAAACTCACCCACCCACTCAGAGAATGCTTCAAGTGTGGTGAAAGTGGGATCCTGGCCTGATAATTCTCCGAGGTCAGATCCCAGGCTGAGAGTAACTCTGTCTGCTGGGACCACATATGAAGGTTAGCCAATGGAACGAGCTGTATGGCTGCTGTCATGAGGCCCAGATCTGTAGCAAACATTGAGCTGAAGCCGACGACAGGCTCCTCAGCCACTGGACCTCTCTCAATAAGGTCCCCTTCCTGGCTGATGAGAAGAAGGCCTTTCCCTGGTCCATCTTGAACAACTGAAAACATAGATGGGATGAACTCCACTACAGAGATGTATTTCTTAAGCAAAAAGCACTTTACATGTTATCATCAAATCACACCAGGTCATCGGGGTGATAGTTTTGTAGCTGACGCCACTTCCTCAGGTCCATTGCAGTGTTTATTCTCTCTGTTGAGTTCGATTATTCTGTCATTTGAACTTAATCCTTTTGTGCCTCTAAGGATCCTGCCTACACCATGTCTTTCTTAGGCCCTTATCAGGCTTTCTATTATTCTCCTTAAGACTCCAGACCAACAATGTTTAGCATTTCTCACTTGCCTCCATATGCCTTATTAGTTTACTTAAGATAGCATCTCAAACGACACTAGTCCTCTAGATCCAGACCATCTCCATGGAATTAGGAGCCATCTGTCTTGAACACCACCACCCTGGTGTACCAGGGTCAGTGACGACTTGAGAAAGCTTTTCTCTCGATACACCATCCAGCCATGAGACTCCAACACCTCTAGAGTCCTGGTCACTGACTTCCTTGCTAAAGGTGCAGATAGTGCTCGAATGAGCAAATTGTCCATGTAGGAATAGACACGATGTCCCTCTTGTCGGAGCTGAGCTACCAGGACTATGAACACCTTTGAGGAAACCCCTAGGGGCTGTCTACCAGTCCAAAAGAGAGTACCATGTACTGGAAGTGCTGTCCCAAGACTAAGAACCTGAGGAAACTCTGATGAGACTGTTGGACGGGGATGAGGATATACGCTTCCCTCAGGGCTATGGAAGCTAGGAAATCCTCTGGCTGGATAGCTCGGATGATTGAACACAGGGATTCCATCTTGAAGGTCATCTGATGCACAAACTTGTTTAGGTGTTTCAGATCCAGAATGGGCCTGAAAGCCCCTGACTTCTTGGAAGCTATGAAACAGATTGTGTATTATCCCCAACCTTGCTCACTGGGAGGCACCAGCAAAACTGCCCCCATTTGAGAAAGGTGGTTACAGGTCTCAGACATGCTTGCTTCTTCATGAGGTCCTTTGGAACCAGGGATGGCAGAAGTGCCCATTTGAGGGGATTTGAAAAACCTATTGCATAACCTAAGGCTAGAATTTCCAAAACCCAAGCGTCTGATGTTGGCTGGGTCCATCTTGAGAAAATTGCACATTCTTCCACCAAGGGAAGGAAGGCAGGGATGGGCCCGAGTACCCCCATTGTGAGGTGCCCGCTTTTTGCCCAAGGTCTCCGTTGGGTCTTCAGTCAAGGGCCCCACTGTTACTATTGTTCTTGTAACTTGAATAGGCTCCTTTATATCTCTGGTTCCCGAAGTTTTGAAAGGAATGAAACCCCCTTGGAACTGCCTTTGTTGACTGCCTCCTTAACCTTTTGGGGTTGATGTGGCTTTCGCTGATGCTTTGACACTAGAAGGTGGCCCTTTTTATCTTGGCTATCCTTCAAAATATCAACCAGACCAGAACCAAACAATAAGACTCCCTCATAGGGTAGACTGAACAGCTTGAACTTCGAAGCTGTGCCGCACGAGGGACTGCAGGAATTCCTCACAGCTCTTTGTTTCCTTCGCCCCTGGGAAAGAGGGTATTCTAGTTTCTAAGCAGTGCCTGACCAGATGGTTGGCTAACTGAACTGTCTTCTGTTGCAAGAAGTAGCTGTCAAGGGCCATTCTACCAGAGGCATGGCCACTTTGGTAGTCTGTTTTAGGGGTGTACGCGGCCAAGATTTGTGCAGCGGCCACTCAGTGCACCGTCCATACCTTCACTAGACACTACAGTCTGGACATCGTCTCCAGACAGTGAGCAAACTTCAGCTTCACAGTACTTCAGAGTTTCCTTTCTTAGGTCCCAGTCTTCCATCCCTCCTGCTTGATATTCACTGCACCACTCCTTGGGATTCATTCCTAGTGTATGACCTGCTGCATGAGATATCATTGAAGGAGATAAAACAGTTACATAAGAACTTGTAGTAACAGAAGATCATCGAGAGACTCTCTTGCAGTATGTCATTCTTCCCCCCCTTGGTCTCCTCTCATGTCTTCCTCTCTCCAGGATGGTCAACCTTCTGTCTCTGAGCTCCTCATGGTGGTTTCTCTGATTTTCCTCGGTTCCCTCAGGAGCTTGTCCTCACTGGATGGTCTCCAGTAGGGAACTGAGGAGTATATGGGGCCGACCACAGCTATATAGGGTAGGGCTGACGGGATGATGTCGACATCATGGGGGCCCCAGGCAGACTTCTAGCGAAAAAGGGCATAGCTGACATAATGTGGTACGCAAAGCAGACAGACATGCATGGGTTTTCTACCACAGCATCCTCTTAACAAGGTGGTGGCCGTGAATACCAGCTGCAAAATGCTCACTCCCTCCGAATTCTGGGGAACAAAGCTGTCCAGGGTCGTAACCCACAAGTTTAAGGCTCTGGCACAAACAAAAGAGGCATGGGAGGTGTGCAGATTTGCGCCGTTGGAGGTGAAGGCTTTTCTGCACACATCATCCACTCGCTTGTTGTGCAAATCCATTTCCATTTTTGTGAATTAAATGCAATTGTAATACAGAGGAGAAGTTTGAAAATGCAGCTGATGATTTGTGCACTTGTTTAAAGGAAAGGGACTACAGTGGTAATTTAACTTCTGAAACGAGAAACTTTGCAACAGAACAGGATAGAAATGCACTCTTGCACCCCACAGCAAGTACCACTGACACAGTATCACAATTCAATTTTATCACTACTTATTCTGCCCACGCATCCATAGTAGAAAATGCTATCAAAAACATTGGCCAATTCTGTCAAGTGAGTCAGGACTCTTGGAACTTACACAAAACCCACCAAAAATGGCCTACAGAAGAGCCACCACTATAGGGGATTTAATAGCTCATAGCCACTACACTGAAAAATCAAAAACTACTTGGCTCTCACAACGCTCTGCTGGCTGCCATCAAAGCAAGAGACGTATATATTGTAAGCATTTACAAACAGACAAAGAATTTAGTAGCATAATTGCTGATAGTTTTTGAAATACGCTAGTTAACTACATGTGACTCTGTAGGCATAATATATTTAGCAACTTGCCTATGTGGGGCCTTCTATGTTGGGAAAACTACCAGACAGTTTAAAATATGTATGGGAGAACATCCGAGAGCGATCGATGAAAAAGATCTCACCTATGACACAGCTACACATATAGTACTAAATAACAGGGAATAATATAATTTTAGATTCACTGCAATAGACAAAGTGAATCCGCACCCTCGAGGCGGCGATTTCAACAATTTGGCGTTACGAAGAGAGGCATTTTGGATCATGAATTTGGGGACAACAAAAATCCCCTGGGCTAAACAAAGGTTTTGATATCAAGCCCTTTTTTTAAAAAGTTAAGTTAAAAACTGTATTAATGTACTTATGTTTTTCTTTTACCTTTTGTCCTTATAACCCCCCTCCCCTCCATCTCCATGCAATATTGAGATGTTTACAATCTTTTTTGGCCACTGTGTCTTGATATGACCCCTCCCCATCCGCACTGCCACCTCCATCTGCTCCCACTCTTGTCTCCTACATGACTTCACTGCTCCCTCCTGCACCTGCCCCTGACATCTCCACCCCTTCACCTCCTCGCTACCTTCTCCCCTTCCTCCCCTCTCTTCGCACCCCAACTCTTCCTCTCTATCTACTTCTTCTTTCCCTCTCCCAAATATCGCTGTCATGAGCAGTGCTTCTGCCTAGATTTTTTTTTTTAACTTTATTTATTCCTTTCATACCCCGGGCATCCTTCAGGAGTGCCCATACAGAACTCCTCCTCTACTCCCAACCTGAACCCTTCCGCATCTCCCCGACTGCCTCCCCCGAACAACCCCAGGCAGACCCGACCCCGGTACCATCTCCGGGGCTGATTCACGCTCTCCCTTCAGCGGCAGCCACCTAAGTATGAGGCCTACCTGAATGTCATCCTTGGTCCTCTGGAGGCAGCTAAGTAGGCGTCTGGGCAGTATTTGGGATGTGAGAGGGGTCCACTGGGGCCACCATCATCTCACTGGCGCATAGGAGCCATTTTTTCACCTTTTTTGTTCTCACCCCCTCGGAGCCCGGCTAGCACAGCAACGTAGCACTGTAGCTTCGCCCTCCCCCTGGCATACGCCACGCTGATCAGTCAGTGAAGCCCTAGCTGCCGCCAGAGGTCACTCCATGAGTGAGCGTATCCCACCCCTTCCCCTGGGAAGAGAGAGCAGTCCTCCGGACGCTCGATCTCTTCCCCTCCCGCTGACCCCCGGCGACTCTAGGCTCGTTCCAGAACCCGGGTTGCCGGCGTGGCACGAGGTGTGGCGTCCAGCGCCTCAACCCTCAGCGCCACCGGGCTGCCTAGATGGTTGAGTGTTTTATATACTGCACCTGAGTTTGCTTACTGCAATACCGCTGTTGTTGCTTTGTCTATTTACACATTGGAATTTGCTACTTATCTTATCAGTGTATATTTATCTGTTAATGTTTTGTAAATACTATGTAACTATCTCCCAGTTCCCTTCCCCCAGGACGCATCTGGAAATGAGCTGAATTTCAGCTCAGTATGTCCTTCCTGGTAAAACTTTTGAAATAAATAAAATAAATATGATCTTTGTGTATTTGCACTTGCAGCTTATCACTGTTTGTACTATGGTTCAGTTTTAAATCTTATTCCATTTGTGAATGTGCTAATAAGCTGTTGTTTAATATTCAATTTTAAATGTCTTTTTGTGTCTAAAGATGATCATGAATTCCATGTGGTTTGTTTCAACCAATGAATTTAAAGAATCAACTCTGACGTCATTGTTACATGTCACACACCTGTATGTATTTATTGTGTCCATGTATGTCTCTGCATTAATCTTTTATAATTACTGGTGACCCTATTTATCAGCTAAATTATGAATATTGTCAAATGCCGGAATAACTCGAAATCAGGTTAAAACTTTCTCACACTACCAGTGTGCTCTAGCGTCAGTCTTTTGTAGGGCGCCGCCTTATTGGCCATTACTCTGTCTGCAGGTGGGCCAAACTGGTAAATAAACATGGTAGCTCTGGTTTGCAGTAACCAAAGATTTCCACTGATCCTTCATTTTTTGGTATGGTACAATTTTTTTGTATTTTACATTCTTTATCTAGTTGATCCCACCATCAGGAGTTAAAAAAATCTATCTGGTTGATCCTGCCGTTCGTACCCGACGAGTGAGGCAAGACAGTGACTCCATCAGGAATGAATCACAACTGACTACAGCGAGCAGTGTAATTCAGGAAAAAAAACACCACAAACACTAAACTAAAAAAAAAAAAAAACGCCGTACTGAAACAGACAGGCAGACTGTGTGCGTGTGTGTGCGTGTGTGTGTGTGTGTGTGTGTGTGTGTGTGTCTGAGTGAGACAGTCTGGCAGGAGAACTGCTTTTGTGTGTCAGAGGCAGAGTCTGTCACTCTGGCAGTATAACGGAACCAATGCTGCCATTCACTCCCTGCACCAGTAATTATAAAAAATAAAGTCTAGGTAAGTGTATGCTATGTGGATTTTTTTTTACATCCCCACGGTGTGTGATGACCTCATAAACCTCTCAAGCGAACACACACTTACCTATCCATTATTCTCTATATAAAGGACATTATTGTCCAAAATGCATTAGGTGTGCACTATGCAGTTATTTGTTTGCACCTTTTAATAAAAGACCCTGGATTTAAATTTTATGGAGCCAAGTGTTCACTTTTAATTAGAAGTGGTGTGTGCCCGACTGTTGTGTTTGGGTATCATCAATTTCTATGGTGGAGCACCACCAGCCTTCTGCAGCCTTTTTCTCGTTTACAAGTTTTACATTTAGGGACAAAGACAGATTCCAAATTCACATTGTTTCTGTGTAAATGTAAGCCCCCCAAATCGGGCTTACCTTTTGGGAGCTGTGGCTCCGTGCTCCCCTCAGTCACAGGTTAGGAGTCTCTGGTGGGATTTGGACCCATGGGTTTCTTCTTCCAGCTCTGTCTGCCAAGATTTCTGGTGCTCGGTCTGTTGGCGGGTGGGCCAAGCATCGGGGATGTGTTTTTGTGCCTCCGTGTGCATTTTGGGAAGTTCCGGGGGGCAAAAAGAAAACAAGAAAAAGTAAATGCTGTCAATAGTTAGGGCGCATGCGTGGCCACCAATGAAACAAATGTGTTGGAGCAGCTGCTCAGGGTCCTGGGTCTGGTTTTTCGGGGTCGGCTGGGCTCGAGACACCATGGAAAATAAAATGAGAAAAAAGAAGAAAAAAAATTGTTAATAGTTTGGTAGTCCACACTGTGGAGCATGCATAGCCACCTGGGGGGGGGGGGGACTGGATGGAACGGCAACTCCTGTAGTTTCAGGGAACATATTGTAAACAGTTATTTTGGGACTACGAGTCCCAGAAGGCTTTGGGGGGCAGTTGTTCAGTGACCAGGAGGTTGGTCCAGGATTGGGCCTCAACCTTGGTGGGGATTTTTTGGCGCCTTGAGAGGGGATAAAAAAGAGGAGCTGGCAGGAATAGGGAGAGAGATCTGAGAAGGAAGAATTGCAGAGAGGCCACAAATTGTTTTTCATTAGGGCAGCGCAGTAATCTGTTTAGAGGAAATGGCAGTGGCCATTTTATTTGGAGCCCACTTGGTGGGGCTGGACCCCCATGCTGTAAATGAGGAGAGTACAGAGGGAGGACAGATGCTCAGAAAGAATGAGGAAAGATGGCTGTGAGATGGGACCTGCAGCTGGGGGATGGGCTGAATTATGCAGGCCCAGAGGACCACTACGAAGTGGAACCCCCTAGAAAGGAGACATGGGAAAAGGAAGCTAGTACCTGATATGTGAGGGGATCCAGGGGTTCGGGCAGAGCCCCTGGTCCCAGAGACTGTAGATGTGTACATCAATAATGAAGGGATTGTGAGCAGGGTCCATTGGGAGCCAGGGGATTCAGAGCCACCGCACCTGGTTCCATGGTGACTCCAGGTTTAGAGACTGTCCCAGTGTCTGGCTGGAGGATGGACTGCTGCTCTTTGATTAATTGTCTGATTTGGCTGCAAAGTTAAGCTGCCTGCATTGTGGACTGTTGGCTGCCTAGCCTGCAAGGTATCTGCTAGGAACTTAGCTTCTAAAGAGACCTTCATGGTCCTGAACAACTCATCATCCTTACTCAACTCAGCTTTATTTATAAGAAGCATAATTCAACAGAGTATCAAAGTGCTTATACAAACATTTTAAAACAGTGAAGTTAAAAAATATCAATAAATAAAATATATATCTATGAAACAATTCATCTGAACTCCAGAAAGGTGAGATTATACAAATGTGCCTTTAATGCAGATTTAAAACTCTCCACAGTCAGGCACTCCTTTATCCAGCAAGGCAGAGAGTTCCACAGGGTCGAGGCCACAAACGAAAATACCCTAGCACCCAAAGTCTTCAAACAGACCCTGGGAACCTCTAGCACTCCCTCATTGGCAGAGCGGAGTGGGCAGTAGAGGCAGATAAGATCTTACAGGTAACGCAGTCCCTGTCTGTGTAGGGCTTTATAGGTTAGCAAACCGACCTTGAAGGTGATCCACCACTGAATAGGCAGCCAGTGCAGATCGCAGAGCACAGACATGACATGGCATGATCTTGTTAAACTTGTCAGCAGCTTGGCTGCCGCATTCTGCACCAGCTGCCAGCACCAGATATCAAACCCTGGTAGCCCTAGGTAAAGGGAGTTGCAATAGTCGAGGCAGGAGGTCACAAAGGTATGGACCAACGTTGGTAGCTGATCTGGCGGGACCAGGTGCTTAATCCGGGTGATATTCCTCAGATAGTAGAATGAGGTCTTGATGATAGATGACACCTGAAATCTAAGTGTCAATCCATCATCAAAATTAACGCCCAGGTTTTGCACCTGGTCAGAGATCATCAGCTGGCTGCCTCCAAGCCAAAGCCCAGAAGGTCGCTTAGCTGAAAGCACCTCTGCCCGATGACCAGGGTCCACAACCAACACCTCGGTCTTATCAGGGTTCAACCTCAGCCAGTTGGTACTCATCCAGCCCTGGATCTCGGCGAGGCAGTTGTTAAATGTTGAGATAGCACTATCCTGCTTGAGCACAAAGGACATGTATAGCAGAGTATCATCTGCACAGCAGTGAAAACTCAGTCCATACCACCTTATATTGCCTCCCAACGGCAGCATATACACCACGAACAACATGGGTGATAAAACAGAGCACTGTGGCACCCCACAAGACAGGGAGACCAGGTCGGAGGAATAAATCCCCGACACCGCTCTCAGAGACCTCCCAGTGAGAAAAGAATGGAACCACCTGAGGACTGTACCAGACAGTCCACAGATCAGCCGCAAGCACTCTAACAACACACCATGGTCCACAGTGTCAAATGCCGCAGAGAGATCAAGGAGAACCAAGACGTAAAGGCTCTTCTGATCTCTCGCTATCTGGAGATCATTAAGTACCTGAACAAGGCCCGTCTCTGTACTGTGCCTCTCTGAAATCCAGACTGGAGAGGACCATAGACATCGTGGACGGTAAGGTGGTCCTCCAGCTGTAGCACGACCACCTTCTCAATAACTACCCACAAAGGGAAGGTAAGAGACAGGTCTGTAGTTAGCGAGACAGTCTGGGTCAAGAGAGGATTTCTTAAGGAGAGGTGTTACTACCGCCTCCTTCAGGGTGTCAGGAAACACACCTGTCTTTTTTTTTTTTCCAGTTAGTTCTTTTTTGTCCTACCTGGCTCCCTGGTCAGCCTCTAGGTCCACACATCCCCTGTTCCGACCACTGCCCGGTCTGCCCAGGCTCCCATAGGGCCCTCGCCATCTACCCCCGCGGCTTGCCCCCCGCGGTGGGGTGGTGGGGAGCCCCTTTTCACCCACCAAGTCTGGATCCAGTCTTGATGATGCCCCCGAAGCCGGGCACCCCTGTTGTTGGCCATCTAGCCGCAATGACCAGGTCACCATTTTCCCTATTCTCCTCTTGCTGAGTAAGGCGTGAAATGATGCCAATGGAAGGGAGCACACACGCATCCGCACGCGCTCCTTCCGGTGCCTGCCCAGTTCAGCCCCCTTGAGCACAGCGTTGGTGCACCATCCCCAGCCTCTGCTAGGGGGCCAGAAGCACACTGATGACTAGAGTCTCCCCACCCCTGACAGGGAGAGCAGTCCCACAGACGCTCGATCCCTCTCCTCCCTTGCCAACCCCCAGCGGCCCGAGTTTGTTCCCGAGCCTGGGCTGCCGGCATGGAGCAAGGTGTGGTGTCCAGCATCTCAACCCTCAGTGCCACCGGGCTGGCTCAACACACCTGTCCCTAATGAACACCAGACTATCTCAGCTAGGACCAGGCCGATAACATCAACGCACCCCACTAGGAGGCAGGTTGGGCCTGGGTCCAAACTACAACAGGTCAGTTGCATGCTCTGGACGAGCCTCACAATATTTGTGATAGCCAACCAGTCAAAGTTGGACCAGATAAACCAAGGGGCTGCAACCTCCCACCAACCATCACCACAGCCACTGGAATGCACTGCGCAGATCTCAGACTTGATGTCAGCAACCTTATCGACAAAGAATCGATCAAACTCATCACACTTCTCTTGTGACAACACTCTCTGAGACTGCAGACAGGCTGGATTGCACAGTCTGTCAACAGTTTGCAAGAGTTGAGCTAGTCGATTCTGAGTGGTGGCAATCTCCCTGGATAGGAACTCTGCCTTCTTATGGGAGATAGGCTATAGCCAATTGATACTCAGTATAGTGAATCATCAGTCTAAGTTTGTTGGCATCAAGGCCCGATTTCAGCCAGCGCTGTTTCAACATTCATCCTAGGTTCGACCTTCGCTCAGTGAAATCAAGCTTGTCTTCCATCATAATGTCTGAAGATGATGCAGATATGAGCCCCGGAGCACCCAGAATTCTACCTTCACCCATCTCGAGGGCATGGGGCTACAAAACAGAAACTATCACACATGACATCCAGTTTTCCCTCGCGGCTCAACGAGCACCATCTATGCAAGCCATTCAAGATGACCTGGCCTGCGTTAAGACTATTTCACCTCACTCCATGGTCCATACCAGCCTACAGCCAGTGCACTTTTCAGCCTTGCCTCACGAAAACACTGTTGACTGGCTTGAGCAGTTTCAAGCCTGGATTTCTTTCAATGGTTGGACTGATCCATTGTGTATTTCCAATGCCTTGTGCTTGCTTCTGAGAGGGACTGCCATTTCATGGTTTAACGCACTTCAAGAACAAGTCAAAGGAGATACTGCCACCCGGTAGCAACTTTCAGAGACCATTTTGTCAAAGCACATCCACCCCAGTTATTGTAACAACAGCTGTGTGAACGCACCATGCAACCCTCTGAATCTCCAAAAACCTTCATAGTGGACACTGAGTCACACTGCAAATGTCTGCAGAAAACAGAGAAAGTTCAAATCATAGCCTTTGTCCTGGGGCTGCTTGCTCAATTTCGTACTTACGTTATCAGCAGAAGCCAGCAACTTGGATGGACACAATCCAAGCTGCACGACTTGCACAGGAATCCATATTTATGTTCTGGTCCACCAGTGTACAAGCACCTCAGTCCTCACAAATGGCTGCACTCGCAACATGTGTCCAGCAGCAACAAGCAATGATAGACAAGCTCATTACAACTGTCAATAGCTTACACTTCAGCTCAGCTGCTTCCTCTGCAACCTCTGTAAATGCTCTGCAACCATGACAGCCACTTGATCCACCTTCACCTTCTCGAGAACCTGTGATCTGCCAGTGGTGTGGATTCAGAGGATACACTGCTGCTGTCTGCCGAAAGCTAAAGTACAACAACACAAATCAAGGGAACCAAAGACAACCACCACAGCACAATCAGCAAGATGATTGCAACTACTCCCAGAATCAGAGAAACCAGCGCTGCCCAACAAACTAGGGGCTTTTGTTGGGCAGGGAACACCTCAACTCCGACTCTTGCAATTCAAGCAAACAGCATCCTCCAACTGCCAACTCGGGCACCCTCTCGCTTCCAGGGGCAAATGTACCTGTCATCAGATCACCACTCCTAGCAAACTATGTCCCGGTAACCATTGGAGATTGGTCCATGCATGCCTTGATCGACACTGGAGCAGAAATCTGTTATCAACACTAGTATTCTAAACAATCAAGCTATTCGTCACTTACCTAATGTTTCTCCAGCTGATCTAAAGTACTTTATCACAGCAACTGCTGATACAGTACCTATCAGAGATGTGGTCCATCTCAAGTTACATTTTGGCTCACAGCAAGCTGTCAAGTTCTGCCTAGTGCCTGATCTACAATCATCAGTGATTCTTGGCATGGACTTCCTCAAAGCTCACAAAGCCATCCTAGACTTTGCATCAAACAAACTGTCACTAGATCCTCAGAGGCAACTCACAGCTACAGACTCAGTCATTGTGCCTCCTCAGACAGAGATGAGCCTACAAAGTGGGACACAAATGGAAACAAGTGCTAGAGGCCATGATCAAAGACATGCTTGAACAAGACATCATTGAGGAGTGTACAAGTCCCTGGAGTGCACCATGCCTGCTGGTGGTAAAGAAGGACAAGGGATATCGCTTTGTGGTAGACTACATAAAGCTCAATGCCTACACGATGCAGGGTGCTCATCCCATACCCATTACTGAGGATGCCTTAGAGAGTCTTGGTGCAGCCAGCCCAGCTTACTTCACCACTCTAGACCTTCAGAGTGGGTTCTACCAAGTCTCCATTGATCCAGTTTCTCGTCCATACACAGCTTGGTGCTGTCACTTGGGATTTTTTCAATTTGAACGACTGGCTATGGGACTTTGGAACAGTCCAGCCACATTCCAACATATTGTGGAAACTGTACTTCATGGGTTGTCTTGGAAATCTTGCCTAGTCTACCTAGACGATGTTATTGTCTTCAGCAGAACTTTGCCAGAGCACTGTCATCGAGGCACAGGTCAGGAAGCATAGGGAAAACCCAGGAGCAGTTGTAGAATTCAACAAAACTGATTATTTGTAATTGCAGTAACATAAAATAAAATAAACCTGTTCAGAATAACTATGTACAGAAGCAAAATAAAATCTTTCTTGTAAAAAAATCTCCTCTCGCAGCTCAGCTTAGCTATTTTATAAGTCTTTTCAACCCCCATCCTTAGTAAACATCCTGCCCTTGTAGGTTTACGCAGGATGAACAGAATGTGCTCGCTGAGGGGCCCGTTCTGCAAAAGGCTAAACATTTGCACTTAAGTAACCTCTAGTTTTCTACAATTATCTCAAATTATAAATGTAACCCCCAGGTGGCGCTATCCCAAGGGCTACTACCCCTGCCTGCTTAACTACTAACAGGTTGAGGGGCCTGTGATGGAAAATCACTTGCACAATACCCAATTGTAATCCGGAGCCGGTCGGCTCAGTTCATGAAGAAATGGAAAAGAAATCAGATGAAACACCTGCAATTAGACAGACAGAATGGCAGGGAGCTACCCTGATTTGCACTCACAGATTTGATGGCGAAACTGGCGCAGAGAGGGTCATGGATTGCCAGACTCCCTCACACCACAGGTAGCTGATATTCTAACCTCCAAGCAAACAACATCAATCAGCAACGGATTTAGTCCGCTTACCTGCACTGGGCTTTTAGTCTACACCCCACACATTTATATGTAAAGGAAATTACTATACCAGGCTGCTGCTCGCAGTTCCCAACCGCACTTACTGCTAACATGGGAGTTCACACTGCAGCTTTACTTTCCTGACAGACCGAGCGCAATTAAGCAGTTTCTCCAGTCCTCTACAGGGTGAGCCTGGTTCCCACTTCTTCAACCTCTCCTTCTCGGAAGCTATGGATTCAGTTTGAGTCCACACGGCAACGCGCCGCCCAAGTTTTTAGGCCTCTCACGCGCTTCCCATGCAAACTGTGGAGCGCAGAAGCTCGGAGCTCCTTCCCTTGTCATGGCCACAACAGATCTGCCTTTCCAAACACAAGGCAGGATATTCCACTTGGGCGCCACCCAGTCCAATTGGTGGACTTCAGTTGTCAATCACTCAAAACTCCCCCTGTTGGTGCAACTAGGCGCCAAGGTCCAGAACTTCACTTCCCAGAATTACTAACTATATCTCTTATTGCAAGCTGGCTCCCAAGAGAGTTCTGATTCTGGTTGGTCCACATAAACTCAATTTTAGAGGCCCACCTTGTACTGATTGGATCCATTGCATGGGTCAAATAGAAAATGGAGGGCTAAACACACAGAATCCCAGCTGCAAGAAAGGCAGGTTAAACAAACAACATTTCCTCTAATACTCTAAATAATATCTGGCAAACAGTTACATCTTCGGAAAGTGCTCACTCTGCCCACTTAGCGACGGCAGAAACGGAGCAATTTGTCAGCAGCTCGAGCGGGACTTGAGCAGGGAAACACACAGTCCCCCCATACAGACTAATTATGTCTGCAAACGGACGGTACCAGAGGCTCTAAGAGCACTCACAGCTAAACAGCTTAAACGCCGAACACCATTCAGGCATGGTGCACTCCAGCAAGCTCCTGGAAGACTTTTTGGGAACCCCCATTTGCAGGGGGGTTACAATAAATACATACACGTTTCAACAGTAATACTAAATATTTTCTAAACAAAATGTGATCCCATTATCAGTTTCATTCCATACATTGATTTGCACATAATTTTATATTAGCTGACACAGATATGCAAGGAAGAAAAACAGACAGCAAGAGAAAACTGAGAGACAGTGAGAGGCAAAGGATTGCGAGACTGTTCGGGTAAATCAAGTCCAAGATCTTACAGGAAAATTTGGTTGCACAACCAGACAGAGAAGAGAGAGAAAAGAAAAGAATACAGATGCTTGCATTTAAACACTTTCTCCATAACAAATGGGACAGGGTCCTATTCTACCCTGTCACATATACCCCCCTCTTTAAGAGGGAACCTGTTTTATTAAACAGGTTTCCAAAACTTTCTATTCTCTACCAGCATTTTCTACTTTCAGAAATTAAGCACATTTGCATCCATTTTTTTTAATGGTAGAGCAAAAAGTACAGTTCAAACCCATACATTTGTTTTTTTCAACCTACAGAACCCTCAATTCCTGATCCATGTCTTGACAGAAAACCAGCATTGCTATTCTCTTTACCAGATTTGTGAATCACAGAGAATTTAAATGGCTGCAGTGCCAGTTACCACCATGTGATTCTGGAGTTGTTATCTTTCATCTGGTTAAGCCAACAGAGAGGATTGCGATCAGTTACAAGAACAAAATCAATTCCTAGCAAATAAAATTTGAGGGACTCCATGGACCACTTTGCTGCTATAGAAACATAGAAACATAGAATTTGACGGCAGATAAGGACTGCTTGGCCCACCCAGTCTGCCCATTTCCCTACCTAATGGATAAGCTGCAGATCCTAGTTAACCAGCAGCTTACTTCTTCCTGCCCCCACCCCCTAGAATTGCCTTATGACTGTCCCATGCATGCTTGAATTCCACCACAGGTTTTGACTCCACAACCTCCTCCGGAAGGCCGTTCCATGCATCCACAACCCTCTCTGTGAAAAAATACTTCCTTAAATTACCTCTGAGCCACCCCCTTCTATCTTCAAATTGTGCCCCCTTGTTCTTGCACACCTCTTTTTTTGAAAGATGCTACCCTCTTGGACTTTGTTGATTCCCTTGAGGTACTTGAAAGTTTCTATCATGTCCCCCCTCCTCCTTTCCTCGAGGCTATACATATTAAGCTCCTTAAGTCTCTCTTCATGTCTTCGGTGCAGACCCTGCACCATTTTAGTTGCCCTCCTCTGGACAGCTTCCATCCTGTCTATGTCTTTGCGGAGATTGGGTCTCCAGAACCGCACAGTACTCAGATGGGGTCTGACCAGCTGTCTTCAGAGGATAACTTCTTGTTTTCCTACTGGTGATGCCTCTCCCTGCATCCCAGTATCCCACAGCCCTCCTTGCTGCCCTCTCACATTGCTTGCCCGCCTTTAGGTCATCTGATAGACTACCCCAGGTCCCTTTCCATTTTTGTTGTTGTTAGTATCTCACCCCCATTGTGTACTCTTCCCCTGGGTTTTTGTTTCCCAGGTGCATTGCCTTGCACTTCTTAGCACTGAATCTAAGCTGCCATACATTTGACCATTCCTAACCTTGCCAAGTCCCTTCTCATCCTTTCCACCTACCTTGTGCATCAACTCTGTTGCAGATCTTGTGTCATCTGCAAAGAGACATACTTTTCCTTCCAGTCCCTCTGCAATGTTGCTTATAAAGACATTGAAGAGGACCGGTCCTAATACTGAACCCTGCGGTACCCCACTAGTAACCCCCTTTCTTCAGAGTGGACTCCATTTACTATTACTCTCTGTGTCCTATTCTCCAGCCAATTCTTTACCCAGGCTGTCATCTTGGGACCCACTCCCAGGCTGGCTAACTTGTATATTAATCTTTTCTGTGGGACTCAGTCAAATGCCTTGCTAAAGTCAAGGTAGGCCATGTCCACAGCCCTCCCTGATCTACTACTTTGGTCACCCAGTCAAAGAAATCTATCAGATTCATCTGGCATGACCTTCCCGCTGTGAATCCATGCTGCCTTGGGTCCTGTGCCCCTCTGGCCTCTAGATACTAGACAATTCTTTCCTTCAGAAGTCATTCCATCATTTTCCCTACCACTGAGGTTAAACTAACAGGTCTGTAGTTTCCTGCTTCTGCCTTGCTCCCAATTTTGTGAAAGGGAATCACATCTGCCCTCCTCCAGTCCTCGTGTACCACCCCATCCTCCCATGATTTGTTAAAGAGGGTAGTCAGTGGTGTCACTAGTTCTACCCTTAGTTCTTTTAGAATTCTGGGATGAATCCCATCAGGCCCCATTGCTTTGTCCACCTTCAGTTTTAAGAGTTCTTTCAGAACCCTTTCTTCTGTAAATGGGCTGGTATCAACTTCTGTATCCAGTGTGTTTCTACTGTTTGTTTTAGGTACCTCCCCCTCTTCCTTTGTAAATACTGAGCAAAAATATTTGTTTAGTATCTCTGCCTTTTCACAGTCTGCCTCTGCCCACCCTCCCTCTCCTTTATTAAGCCTCACTATCCCTCCCTTGGTCTTCCTTTGCTCCTTGATGTACCTATAAAAGGTTTTATCCCCCTTCTTA
This sequence comes from Neoceratodus forsteri, assembly GCA_016271365.2. NCBI lineage: Eukaryota > Metazoa > Chordata > Ceratodontiformes > Ceratodontidae > Neoceratodus > Neoceratodus forsteri. Next base: position 245,924,609 of record CM028131.1, on the reverse strand, counting down.
ACCGAGTTGGCTATCTTTTCCTCGGTTTGGGCCTTTGCTGTTCTGACTGCCTTCCCAGCTTCCTTTTGCTTTAACTGATACAGTTCTCTGTCCTGCTCCTTCTGTGATTCCTTGTACTTCCTGAATGCTTTCTTTTTCTCTTGAACCTTCACTGCCACTTCCTTTGAGAACCATAGTGGTTTCTTACATCGTTTTATTTGCTTCACACAAAGGCCTGTTACCTTTGTGATGGCAGTTTTTATTATTCCCCATTGTTCTTCCACCCCTCCTTCCTGCCCATTTGCTAGTGCATTCCTTAGGCACTCACCCATTTTAGCAAAGTCAGCCTCCTAAAGTCCAGTACTTTTGCCTTTGTATGACCTTGACTCTATTGCTGTGTTTATTGTGAACCATACTGTCTCGATGGTCGCTAGTTCCAAGATGGCTACCCACTTCTTACATCTGTGATCCTCTCTTCATCTCCATTTGAGAGAACCAGGTCTAAGATAGCTCTCTCTCTCGAGTGGGCTCCAAATACTAGTTGTCTAAGCATGCCTCTGTAGGGCATCTAGAATAACCTCTTCAAAGTGGCTGCTGCAACTGCACTCCAGTTAACATCTGGCATATTCAGATCACCCAACAGCAATATCTCCCTTTTCTGCCATTCTAAGTATATTTCTATCATTTCCTTGTCCATTTCCTCCTTGAGAAGGGGTCTGTATACAACCCCAAAGTGGATTGTGGTTCCATTGCCGGTCTCCAAATTTACCCACAGTGCTTCTTCTCCTCCCTGTTTTCCCTTTTGTTCTGTTGCTTTGATTCCTTCCCTTATGTAAAGAGCTACTCCTCCTCCTCTTTACCCTCCCTGTCCCTCCTGTAGATAGTGTATCCTGGTATGTTTACGTCCCAGTCATGGTTTGTGTGTACCATGTTTCTGTGACTGCCACGATATCCAGATGTTCCTCCTCCATCAAGGCCACTAATTCAGGAAGCTTGTTACCCAGACTACAGGCATTGGTACTCATTGTCTCCATTTTTGATGGCTTTACCTTCTGTTGCAGCATCCCCACTGACCTTTCTACCTCAGTCTTTTCTCATTTAGTACCCTGTTTTGTAGGGAGAGGCTGGATTTTCCTGCTGCTTATCAGTGCCTCCCTTGACTAGTTTAAAAGCTTGCCAATGAAGCATTTAAACTGATTGCTCAAGAGACTTGTTCCTTCCTGGACAGATGCAGACCATCCTGCCAGTATAGGCTGGTGTCCTCCAGGTGGAACCCCAGTCCCCAATGAAGCCAACCCTGTTCTCCACACCATTTTTTCAACCATTCATTAAACTGCATGGTGCAAAGTACCCTCGCCTCACTCATGCCATTGACAGGCAGCACCTCTGAGAAGGATACTGTGTGTGCTACTTGTCTTAGGCCCCTCCCCAGTTCTACAAAGTCCTTCTGCACTGCTCTAATCTCATGTTGAGCCAAGTCATTTGTCCCTAGGTGGACAATGACATCCAGCTCAGACTCCCGTACAGCTGTTCTCGTGATCCTGAGGATGCGCTTCCTCTCCCTCCAAGCCATGGCACCAGGCAGGCACCTTACTTCTGCTAAACACTCCTTTTCGATAGCGGAGTACCTTTTTCCTCTGTCATTCAATTTTCTACTTATATACAGAATAGGATGTTCTTTCCCATCTATATTTTGACTTAGGACGGCACCTAAGCCTACCTCAGATGCATCTGTTTGTAGCAGAAATGGTTTCTCAAAGTCTGAGCTTCTTAAAACAGGTGCTGAACATAATGCAGCCTTTATGGCTTGAAAAGCTTCATCACACTCTGGAGTCCATTTCAAATTATTTGGGTACCATTCCTTCTGAGTTCAGTGAGGGGAGTAGCTAACTCAGCAAAGTTGGGAACAAATCTTCGATAATAACCAGCCAGCCCTAAAAATGACCTGACATGTTTCTTTGTTTTAGGTACAGGGCTGTTAGCTACGGCTTCTATTTTAGAAATCTCTGGTTTGACTTGTCCATTTCCTAACACATAGCCCAAATATCTAGTTTCCTGCATGCCCAATGCACATTTAGTAGGATTAATTGTCAGACCTGCATTTCTGATAGCTTGGATAACTGCTCGTAGGTGTTCCACGTGACTTTTTCAGTCTGGGCTTTACACCACAACATCATCCAGATATGCAGCACAATAACCAGTGTGAGGGGATGAAATTACATCCATGTGTAACCCCTAGGTGGCGTTATCCCAAGTGCTACTACTCCTACCTGCTTGGCTAGTAGCAGGTTAAGGGGCCTGAATTCTGAAACGGGTGCCTCCACCCAGAGGTCAGGGTTGGTAGTGGTCAAGCTAACCTGGGCACAGCCCTCCAGGACACTGTAACCCCCCTCTTTTCCTACTAGTGGCCAGAACAATACACAATAATCACTTTCACAATACCCCTAATACACCACACTAGTACCCACACTGTTTGCACTCACCACCAGGGCTTTCCTCCAGCCTGGCCCTGGGGACACCCTGTAAAACAAGGTTATACACAGCAAATAACAGCAGTACAGTACTCTTGCACAAACTGGAACCACAGTCAGAGTAAATGCAAAAAAGAGTTAGATCTGATTTATTTAAGGGACTTGGAACAGGGGAGGGGTGTAATCTGGTTAATTTGCTTAAAGGCTGTATCAATCAAACAGTTATGCATGCACTTCAGGGTCCATAAACAGTCACACACTCTGGGTACCCAGATGGAGAATGGTGGGCTACCCAGTAATGTTGCAGCTGGCTGGGGCCCTGTGATGGAAAAAAATAACATGCACAACACACACTATTTGTAATCCGGAGCAGGAGGGCTCAGTTCGTGAAAAGAAACCAACAAAATAATCAGATGACACACTTTTAGATTAGGCTGTTGTTGCAGAGAGCTACCCTGATGATTACTCACGATACCCAAGACTGGATACAGGCTGGACAGAAATTGAGACAGCAGGTGGTTAATCTAGAGTGCCAGGAGAAGCAGGGCCACATGAATCACCGAGGTGTCATTCCCGTTCAAGCGTGGAGCAGGGGGCTGATCCCCAGGCAGGTCTCTCGTCGATGGCTTTCTCTGTGCAGCGGGTAGTGTGGCTGGGCCAGTGTAGCAAGGCCCAGGCCAAATGGAGACAAATTTGGATGCAGTCCATTTTGGGCTGGGTACAGCTTCCAGCAAGCAGAACACAGTTCACACAGTGGGGAACCAAATCACAACCCACTTTCAATACACAGCACATTTACGTGTAAGGAAATTCTACTGTACCAGGCAAACCTCTCTCCGGTCACAATCGCAAAGTCTCTGCACAAACCGGAGATTCAAAAGCAGCTGGAAATCCTGACAGGCTGATCACATTCAGCAAAATTTTGGTCTTCTTCAGGTATGAGCCTGGTAAAAAGTCAGTGGGTTACTTCGTTCTCACAAACTTGGAATTAGTCTCAAATAATTCTCTTTTCTCCCTCTCAGGGGCAGCAGGCAGGCATGCAGCCAAAACTCAGGCCTTTCCACAGAGACTGTATTGAGCTCTTGCTTCTTCAGCTCCCAACTTAGATCTGATTCAAACTGCAGTAAGCCTGGGAATTTCCCCAAGATCCAAAAGGTTCGGTTGGCTGATTCATCTGTCAGTCACAACAGGAGCTCCCCCTTCAGGTGCAAAAAGGTGCCAAAAGCCCAAAACTAAAATTCCTACGATTCTGACTCCAGACAGCTCCTGTAGTCCGGCTCCATTTTAGGTCCCACCAGTACTGATTGGTCCAATTCGGCAGTCCCGGGCCAAAGTGGTGGGGATAAACAAAACAGTCCTTGCTGCAAAGAAGGCAGGTTAGACAAACTACATTATCATTATCACTCTAAATGATTTTCAGCAAATAGTTACATCTTTCAACAGAGCTCCCTCTCAGATTAATTAATACTGCAATCTAGGCAGCTCTTAAAGCGACAGTACATAAAGGCTACACAGGCACTCTTTGGCAATAACGATTAAGTGCTAAACGCAGGACGCCAGCCTGGCAGTGAGCATTTAGGCAAGCTCATGGAAGACTTTTCGGGGACCCCCATTTATAAGGGGGTTACACCTGTACCACTGGAATGTAGCTGACGAACCTTGTAAACCTCCTACAGGGGTGGCAAATGCAGTTTTATCCCTGTATTCTTTAGCTAAAGTTATTTGCCAGTAATCCTTGGTGGGATTGAGTGTACTGACATACTTTGCACTCCCCAGTCTGCCCACCAAATCATCTATTCTGGGCATAAGATAACTGTCAAATTCTGACACTTGATTAAGTTTTCTGAAATCAAGGCAGATTCTAACATCCCCTTCTTTTTTGTTTACAATTACCATGGAAGATGACCAACACTCCTCAATGATACCAAATTCTTTCATTTTTTGTATTTCCTCAACCACATTAGCTTTTAACCGCTCTGGCAACCTGTATGTCTTTTGTCTAATAGGACGAGCATTCTTTGTCACTATTATGTGTTCAATCCCTTTTGCTTGGCCTGGTACCATGGTAAAAGTACTGTTAAATGTCTTTAGCACATTACAGATGTCTGCAGTTTGTTCTGAGGTTAAGGAAACATTCATCTTTACAGCATCAGCATTTACAGTTTGTTCTAGTCTATCATAAGCTACATCAATATCTTCCTTATCAGTTTCTGATAAAGCTAGCAAAGCAGCTTTTGACATTTTTTCAACCCATTTCTTGAGGACATTAGCATGGTATACCTTAGTAGGATTTTTCTTGTCAGGGGTGTCAATCTCATAGTTAACAGTGCCAGTATGTCTAAGAACTTTATAAGGCCCTTGACACTTCATTAACAGTTTATTTTCTGTTGTTGGCAGCATTAGCAAAACCTTTTCACCTGGCTCGAAATTTTTTTCTTTTACCCCATGTTCATAATATACCTTCTGCTGGTTTTGAGCCTCTTCCTGATTACTATGAGCAATTTCAACATATTTTACCAGTTTCTTTCTTACGGCACACATACAAAAATTATAAATTGTTTCTGAGTGGGATTGTCCTCCCACATTTCTTTTATCACATCCAGTGGCCCTCTTGGCTGCCTACCACACAGCATTTCAAATGGCAAAAACCCTGTTGATGCCTGTGGCACTTCTCTGTAAGCAAAAAGTAGGTAAGACACGTATTAGTCCCAATCTTTCCCTTCACCTTCTACAAACCTTTTTAACATGCATTTTAGGGTTCGGTTAAAACGCTCAACAAGACCATCTGTCTGAGGGTGATAGGGGGAGGTTCCTATGGCAGTGATACTTAGCAGTCTGTACAGCTCCTTAAGCAGTGCAGCACCAAAAATTAATACCCTAATCAGTAATAATTTCTGTAGGTATGCCCACTCTGCTAAAAACTTCTGCTGCCACTTTTGAAGCTGTGACAGTACGCATTGGACCTGCTTCTGGGTATCGAGTAGCATAGTCGCATACTACCAGTATAAATCTATTACCCGTTATACTTTTGTCTAAAGGACCAATCACATCCATTGTAATTCTCTCAAAAGGTACATCTATCAAGGGTAGGCAAACCAGGGGCACCTTGTCTTTTCTAGTGACTGGGGCTACCTTCTGACACTGAGCACAGGAATTACAATAGGTAGCAACATCTTCATGAATTCTAGGCCAGTAAAATCTATACAGCAATCTGGCAAGGGTGCGATCCCTTCCTGAGTGACCAGCCATTGGATTATCATGTGCTATCTGTAACAATTCTATTCTATACTTCTATGGTATAACCAATTGTTCTGTCTGTTCCTGTATCTGAGGTTTAACCCAAACTCTGTACAGTAATCCATTGCATTTTTTAAACACTGGTCCACTCGGTTTTGGTTTTATCCCTAGCTGATTGAAATAACCCTGGAGAGAAACACTGTTGGCTTACTTTGAAAGAAAATCACAATCAGTTATCAATTTAGTTTCAGCATTTTCATAGTTTAACCCTTTATGTCCATCAGTCATTTGTTGCCACAATTTTTTCAGGCTTTGTCTTTCTTTCCTGGATTTCCAGATCTTGGAGCTCTGCTCAAACAAAGTTTGAATTAAAATAATTGAAGGAAGTGTTCCCACTGTCTGAAATTTTCTTTGCCTGAGCTCTTGTCACCACAGCTGCTGAAACATCAGGATTTACTCCCTCTTTGATCAACTCGGTAAATCCTGGAAAGTTATTTCCAATAATCACAGGTACAAGTAACTTTGGTACTACCCCTACTTTCATTTGGTGTGACACACCCTTAACAGTCAGAGTCACTTGGGTGGTGGGATAGTAGCGAGTGTCCCCGTGGATGCAGATGACACCAGTACCTAGTCCCTTTGCACAGTGTTTGCCCAGCACTTTAACATTCACTAGGGTCTGTCTGCTTCCCGAATCAATGAGTCCTTTTACAGTCTTATTCCCCCACCTTCACATCTGTTAGGTACTTGCCCCAGTTTGCCAAGGACAAATCTGCTCCAGTGTCACTCTTTTTATTATGGCAGTTTCTTGCAAAATGGCCTGGCTTATTACAGTTATAGCAGCCGTCTTTTGGTACAGATTTGTTACCCCCACCAGAGCTCTTAGCAGGCTTGGAATTTAAATGGGAAAAAGTTTCTTACTGGTGCTTGGCTGTTACCTCGCTGTTGTGGCATTTGTCTGGCCATTTGGTAGCCCTCAGCCAAAGAAACCACTTTTTCCCCATTCTCTGGTCGGTGTTCCTTCATCCACAGCAGCACATCTGTAGGCAAGATGTTGATGAATTGCTCCATGGCAAATGAGTCGATGATCTGTGTGACTGTTTTGCTCTCTGATTGGATCCACTGCATTAGGAGTTCTCGGAGTCGGGTGAAAGCTTCTCGAGGATTGTCAAGTGAGTTGTACCTTAGTGATCGTAATCTCTGCCTGTAGGTCTCTTCAGAGATGTCGTACCTTTTCAGAATTTCGCTTTTCACCAGGTCATAGTTTTCTGACTGTGCAATGTCCATACTGCTGTAGGCAAGCTGGACTTTCCCTGTCAGGTAGGGTACCAGTCTGATTGTCCACTGCTGCTCTGGCCACTGGCAGGCTGTGGCAACTCTTTCAAAGGTTGTCAGGTTTGCCTCAATATCATCTGAGGGACACAACTTAGTATGTTTAATGGCCTTGAAGTTGCTTGCATTTTGTTGCTCATCTGAGTCTGTGCCAGAATCCTCTGCCTTCGATAACTTTGCAAGGCATCCAGCCATCGCTGCTCCTGTCGTTGCATCTCTCATCTGCTGCTTCTGTTGCTGCATCTCTTCTCTCCTCTGCGCTTCAAAATGCTGAATCTCTTTTTCTCTCTGTGTCTCAGTCTCTCTTTGTTGTATAGCCCACCATTTGAAAAAGTCCATCAGGCTTTCAGGTTCTGCCACTGCCTGTTCTTTTTCCATGACTTGTGCTGGCTGTACAATCTCAGATTGGACTTCTGCTGCAGAATCCATATCTTCCTCTGTGTTTGCCTCGTACTAGGTCCAGTACCCACGCGCACATCTCCAGTCTTAGGGTACGCATGATTTAAATCCCACTACTAACACCATCTGTCATCGAGGCACAGGTCAGGAAGCATAGGGAGAACCCAGGGGCAGTTGTAAAATTCCACAAAACTGTTTATTTGTAATTGCAGTAACATAAAATAAAATAAACCTGTTCAGAATAACTATGTACAGAAGCAAAATAAAATCTTTCTTGTAAAAAAAATCTCCTCTTGCAGCTCAGCTTAGCTGTTTTATAGGTCTTTTCAACCCCCATCCTTAGTAAACATCCTGTCCTTGTAGGTTTCAAGCAGGATGAACAACAGAATGTACTTGCTGAGGGGCCCTTTCTGCAAAAGGCTAAACATCTGCACTTAAGCAACCTCTAGCTTTCTACAATTATCTCAAATTATAAATATATACATGTTTGAACAGTAATACTAAATATTTTCTAAACAAAATATGATCCTGTTATCAGTTTCATTCCATATACTGATTTGCACATAATTTTATATTAGCTGACACAGATATGCAAGGAAGAAAAACAGACAGCAAGAGAAAACTGAGAGACAGTGAGAGGCAAAGGATTGGGAGACTGTTCGGGTAGATCAAGTTCGAGGTTTCACAGGAAAATGTGGTTCTACAACCAGTCAGAGAAGAGGGAAAAAGAAAAAATACAGATCATTGCATTTAAACACTCTCTCCATAACAAATGGGACAGGATCCTATTCTACCCTGTCTCCAAGCACCTCCAACATCTTGAAATGTTTGAACGTCTCAGACAGGTCAATTGCAAGTTTTGGCCAGAGAAATGTTATTTCGCACAGCATCAAATTCATTACCTGGGGCATGTTGTTAGTTCTCAAGGCATCTCTCCAGACCCAGACAAGCTCTCAGCAGTCAAAGACTATCCATAATCTCACAATCTCAAAGACCTTAGAGCTTTTCTAGGCTTGTCTAGACACTACAGAAAGTTCATTTGCAACTCTGCCAAGATTGCAGCTTCACTGTACTCCCTAACCAAAGAGGGATGTGAATATACATGGACTTCCAAGTGCAAAGAGGCCTTTGAAACCTTAAAAGAAAAACTGATCTCCTCTCCAGTACTGGCCTACCCATGGTTCGACCAACCCTTCAAACTCTACTCAGATGCTAGTTCCTTTGCAGTGGGCACTGTGCTATGTCAAATACAAGACGGAACAGAACAAATTATTTTCTATGCTAGGCGCTCCCTTTTCTCAGCTGAGCAGAACTATGGCAACACAGGAAAAGAATGTCTAGCCATGGTATTTGCCGTAAAGAAATTTGACTGTTACCTTCACTACTCCTCCTTTAAAGCTATCGTTGATCACTCTGCCCTCAGATGGCTACTCGAAATGAAGGAGCCAGTAGGTAAGTTCACCCAATGGAATGCCATGCTGCAATGCTACAACTTTGAAATTCAGTAAAAACCAGGTTGAGTTCACTCCAGTGCCAAAGCTGTAAGCTGGAAAAGGCATCCCTCCGCATCGTCCTCAACAGATGAAGAATCCTGCTTACAAGCATTTCCTTCCCATGCCACAGATGTGCTTCCTGTGGACACTCCTACAGCACCTCAAGTTGCTTTGCTGCCACCAATTGCGTCTACAGACAAAAAGCGCAAATCCTCACTTACTGCAAGCAGCCGAAGAGCTTCTCACCTCCTCTACTTCTGATCTGTCACTGGCAACTGTCAAAACGCAACAAAGAACAGATCCTCAATTCACTGATATAATTTCTTACTTAGCATCTGGAGCCTTACCGCAACAGAAGCAACATCGCCAGGATGTACTTTTCTTTGCTTCGCAGTACTTCCTCAATGACGGTGTGCTTTTCCACATTTGGACCAAGGAAGGCAAGGGCCATCGCATGGATAGAACTCTTGTACAGCTAGTTGTTCCAGCCTCTGTAATCAATGAAGTTCTTCTCTCCACTCATGCCGCTCCACTTTCTGGAGGTCATATGGGAATCCACAGAACTATCGAAAAGACAAGGCTTCACTTCTTCTGGCCACACATGAACAAGGACATTGTCCGATTTGTCAAATCCTGCCAGTCCTGCTCCCAAAGAAAGCCTCCTGCCAAACCAACAAAGGCACACACCATTCCAATGCCTGTAGTCACTGAACCATTTCAATGAGTCAGCACAAACATTCTTGGACCTTTACCAACATGCTGTGACTCTGGCAACAAATACATCCTTGTTTTTAGGACTACCTTACAAAATACTTGGAATTAATTCCATTAAAAGACATCAAAGCTGCCACTGTAGCAACTGCCTTCCTCAACACTGTTATTTGTCATCACAGTACCCCCCTTGTACCTACATTCAGCCAGAGGCACTAACTATCTCTCAACAATTGTTCGAGAAACGTGCAAACTTCTCGACATAGAAGACACACACAACACGTTATCATCTGCAATGCAATGGGCAAAGTGAAAGAATGATATCTACCATTCTCAATACGCTCTCCAAGTATCTGGATGAAACACACAACACATGGGACCGCTTTGTTCCCTTTGTTCAATTTGCCTACAATATCAGCCCTTGTGTTGACAGTACAGAGTACACACCATTTTTCTTGGTCCATGGGCACCATGCAAGAACTCCTTTGGACAGGAATTTCTCACTGCTGGAGGTTCCAAAGTCAACTTTTGCATTCATCATTCCTGTAATGGAACAGCTTGAACTTGCAAGACAGGTTGCAATCACCATGCTGGGACAGAGAAAATCTGTCATGCAGAAAATATCAGCAGACAAGTCACAAGAGCCTTCATTTTCTATTTGGGACATTGTCTACCTATATTGACCTGTCCTAGTTCCGGGCGCCACCAAGAAACTGCTTCACCCTTGGACTGGTTCCTTCTACATTGTGGAAAAGCTTCCTCCAGTTCACATTTGTATGGAATGCAAGTCTGATGGAAAACTTGTACATAACAAGGTCCACATCAACAGTCTAAAGCATGGGTACCTGAATAACACCAACCCAGATGATCCCAGTCCATCCAATAATGAAGCTGCACTTGAGCCTGCTATCCTCTCTAAAGCTGAAATTCCTCCCAATAATTTGCAACCAGTTTCTCCAGATCCTCACCTTCCTGACACTCTCCAGCCGGATTCTGTTTTGCCTGATCAGCCAGATGAATTTCCTGGGAATTCTCAGCCTTCTTCTTCTTCTCAGGACTCTTTCATACACATTCAGGTGTACCAGATCGAGAAGATTTTAAGGAAGAAGTACGCAAACAGATCCTGGACTTATCAAGTGAAGTGGTGTGACTCTGACAGTTCGCAAAACTCCTGGGTCACTTTCGACAACCTCACACCATCCTGTCAGGAACTGATTCTAGCTACACATACCACCATTCCCACTGACCGGAAAAGTCAATGGAGGTCTTGAACTTTTGGCGACTAGACTCAGTGGTGGTACACACACACTTTTCTAGTGGTATTTTATGTCTGCATTATAAATATGATTGTTCTGCAACTGTTACTCTTTTATGATGGTAATTCCTGTGTGCATTACGAGTGTTCTGCAACTGTTATTGCATTGCTTATCTTGTATTTGGGGTATCCTCCAGCTGCTACCCTTCCCTCTCTTACCCTCTCCTTTCTCTGCACTGTGGCACTTGTCACCCTAACCATGCTTCAGGTTGTGATGGTGTTTCCCCAACCCCAGGTACTACTCTGATTGGTCATCACTGTAGTCCAGACCCCCCCCCGCCCCACTTGGAGTAATGTTCGTTAAAGTGTTTTATTTCACGCAAAATGTTTATATAAAAATATTTCTTACTGTAATGTTATAACACTATTGCTGTTCGAGTGGTGCTCACATTCACTCTCCCAGAGGTGATGTGGAGTACACCTTAACTATGGGGCTAATGCTAGCTGTTGCCCCTTTAAGAGCTCAGGACTAATGTAGCTAATTTATGCTAATTACTGTGTTAGCAAGGGCTCGAAAACCCCTTAGACTAATCTGTCAGGCATGTCAGTCTGATCCTCATGGACGATGAAGTCACCTGCTGATGTCGCTGAAGCATGAAAATAAACACCATTTGTTCATTATTTAATGCAGCCATCAGTTATTCATACATTCCAGCAAAGGGTCCACCTGAACAGCAAGAGATGGGCTGGCACATCCGAAGAGAAGGTAAGGGTCCTAGTGGCAGACCAGCACAAAAATGCCATAGTACCTAGGGTAGGGTCCCGTAATGGCAAACCTATGGTTAGCCACGCTCTACTGGCCTTACAGAACTCTCTCCAGTGCTTTCTGAAACTTACTAACATCACCTGTCTTCAGATCTTTAAATCCTTATTGGACCGCTTCTTGCAGGAGATTTGTACTTGCTAGTCTTAATCTGTTTTTCTCCTTCCTGCTACATTATAATCTTATATGGCTCTCATTGGAGATGCCATTCTGTGTATCACTGCCTGTATATATAGCACTTGTAACTTTGTAACAAACTGACTGTTGATCACAATGTACTAATTATTTTTCTTATCAAGTAGATGTACCATATAGAATCTTCCTATAGAGACCTCAATTGCACTGTATCATCTGCTGTGCCATTTTGGACCTTTTCTGGTTGTAATGTGTAATATTATTTGCATTGTACCAATGTATGTATTATAATGTCTTTCTGTCTGTGTCCATCTAGGACCACCTTGAAAATGAGCTTGCTCAATGGTATTATTCCTGGTAAAATAAAAATGACTGATTGATATGTATGAGTGATCCCTCATTTGCAAAAGCGCAGCACAATATTGTGCACGACGGTGCTGTTGGGGGTGCGTTGCACATATGTGTCCTTTGAATATAGGCACACTCCAGACAGCTGTGCTATTACAGGTTAGTGCGGTGCAAACCCGGTTTGTGCCATGCTAACCTTTTGAAAATGGTGGCCATAAACTACATCATACAGTTCTAAAATGGTTCTTACCAGCAGCATGCAAATCAGAAACACCCACAAGGATAACTAAAAAGCCTGGACAGCTAAAGCGATAACAGAATTTGAACAAATATTTAAAAACAGCTTCTACTAGGAAAAATGACATACATTCAGTGGAGTTCTCCTTTAAAGCCCTTGGAAAACTGCCAGATTGTAGTGCGGTTCTCAACTGAGGACATAGCTCTCCTTTCTACTGCTGGCTCCTGGTCCCTGTCACAGAGGGACGAAGTCATATGCTTTCTTTCTGTTTCTTCTCTGCTGGTGTTGATGGCACCAGAGCATCTGTACCTTTTTTCTCGTGCCATTTTCAGCATCATAGTTCCTCCATCAGAGATACCGTGTTCTTTATCTGAGCTGGACGATGGCTTAGTAGATTTTCTGCCTCTTTCATCAATGACTGCGGCTTTTCACTCACCTTTTGTTTGTTTTGAGGAGTGGTACCTGAAGATGTGTGCGTGCCACTATCTGTGGAAACTCCCTCAAGTTTTGTACATCTTTTGGAAGAGCTGTTAGGTGACTGTGTGGCAGACTGAGACTCTCCGAGTTTTGCCCTTTTCTGTTGAGTTTTAAGGCAAAACAATTTACACAATTCAGAATTAAATAATAGTGGTCAGGGCCCAAACAGTTGAAACAAAGGTTGTGGCAATCTTCTTTCATCAAAATCTTTTTACAGAACTTACCATTTTTAAATCACGTAGGCCCGGCACTTCTTTTTGGCTTTTCAGTCATGCCAGTTGACAAAAAAATGCTTCAACATGTTATTGGTTCCTTAAAAGAGTAAAAAGCACAAACCGCTTTATAAAATAAGCATTTATTTTTTTACTTTTGTGACTATAAAATGAGTTACTGCAATAGTGCGAGAACCGTGCTGAGAGACTTTTCTCTGATTCTAGGCATCTATTGGGAACTGGAGAAAAATGCTAAACTAACAAATAATACAATAACCTCTCCAAACAACACAAATAGAAATAATTAAAGTGGAAAAAAATCTGGAATAAATACAAAATGACCAGCGATCCCCAAGACCAGTTAGAGTAGAAAATTGACATAAATAAGTGTAAGACCGTAGTTAGAAATGCTAAATCCAACTATTTTAAGGTCCTTCGGGAAATGAAATGTGCCCAATCAAAAATTGTCTGGCACGTTTATAAAGTGTTAACCGGTGACAACAACTCCGGGGACTCCTCTTCTCTTGAGGTTGATGGCAACATGGTTTGAGATCCCAGCGCAATAGCCAACCACTTCAATAAACAGTTTGGTGCTCTCTCTAAATATAGAACTTCTCAATACTCTTTCTCTCCCAATCCGACTGGTGCCGATCCCCCCCCCCCCCACCTGTTCCATATCCAAAATTTTATTTTAGAATTCTGACCAGGAATGAGGTTCTGAGGTACATCAAAAAATATAACCCAAAACCCCACATAGGACTGGACGGCCTCGACTACTGATTCATAAAATTAGGAAGGAAGTCCTAGCTGCACAAATCACCAAGCTCTTTCACGTCTCTCTTAGATTTGGCATTTTCCCAGACATTTGGAAGCTGGAAATTGTTAGACCCATTCACAAATCAGGCCCCCAAACCCTGTCATCAAACTACAGACCCATCTCACTTCTCAACCTCCTCTCCAAACTATTAGAGCGCATCGTCTTTGACCAGGCACTGTAGTTCACAATGCAAAATAACCACCTCACACCTGTACAATATAGCTTCTACAAGTTACACAACACAGAGACAGCCCTGGTGAGAGTCACAAGCTTTGTTTATAAAGTCCTGGATGCAGAAAACTACCTTAGGTGCATATCTGTGGACCTCACCAAGGCATTCAACCTGGTGGACTATCCACTTCTACTGCACACATTGGCCTGATTTAACTTTTCCTCTGATGCTGGAGCCTAGTTCCAAAGTTACCTAAGCAAAAGAGTTCAGAGGATGAATATTCACAACACCTTATCCAACCCATTCATGGTTACTTGCGGAGTTCCCAACGATCAATCCTTGGCCTCGCCTGTTTTCACTTTTCATTAAGTCATTTCCATCCACCTGCTCCCTCTCTGGCATGGTCCTCTACACTGATGATGATGCCATCATCTTCCGGAAGGGCAAGGAAATAAGTACAGTACCATAAACCAGACCCTGTAGTCAGACCTCTCCTCTTTGGAGAGATTGTTCGCTTAACACAAATTGGTCCTTATTAAAAAAAAAAACAAAGGCTATGCTGTTCTTGGGTTCTCATAAACCATTCCACGACTCTCTAATCCTGTCGGACTCCACAGGCGAGCAAACAGAAATAGTTAATGAATTCTGTTACTTAGGTATCAACCTAGACAATTCCCTTTCCTATGAATCTCATGTTTCATATGTCACGAAAAAACTCCATCAATGGCTGGGTGTGTTATATGGAGTTAAAAATTGCCTCACAGCTGAGGCAAGGAAAATTCTATCTGACGGTCTACTGTATCCACTGATTGAATATGGATTGATAGTATATTCCTCTGCCAGTGAGTCAGTTTTGTCCAGGGTTAGGGTACTCTATAACTCTGTCTGCAGATTTCAAACCAACCTTTCATGTCGTACACATCATTGTCACCTTCTCTCCTCCGCCTCACGTCTCTCGCTGGAACATCGCATAAAATTCCTTGTTCTGTTCTTTCTACAGAAAGTGGCCCTAGGCTTAGCCCTCAAAGCATTCAGGAAATCTTTCCAGAACTGGTTAAGAACAGGACCACAAGATCTTATGAGGGTCATTCTTTTTATATACCAAGAATGAATAGCAACCTTGGTCTGAAATCTCTGAACTACAGAACCCGAGCTGGTACAACTAGTTGAATTATTCCATAACTGCACTGACATTCATTCTTAGTTTTAAAACAGCTTGCACACAGCACCTATCATCTCAATCTACTTGTAACTGTTTCTGACATATTTGTACCTGTTCACTTGTACTATCTTGTTTTTTTGTCATGTACTGGGCACTGATGAGAAAGGGTCCTTGCCCATTAAGGTTCTCCAGTATAACAAACAAATAAAAATTAAATGAAAAACAAGAAAGAGTTTTTAGGAATAAAATAATAACAGGCTTAGTTAATGGACTTGGTGAGTACTCTGAGGAGACTTTTCTCCTCAGCGGACAAAATAAATCTGACATTAGAACACTAAAGGGAGCAACAGTACATAGCAGCATTTGAATGGAGTTCTGAGTCTGTAATCATCATTCTAAAATCTCTGAAGCAGCATCTCTGGCTGGAGATGACACAGATTTTGTATGGCATCACTACTGGACTCATGCTATTAGAAGTAAGCTACAGTGGATTCAATAACAGTTTGGCTATAGAGCCTTCTTGAAACGATATGGACATCCATCACTGTTGCCAGGCTTCTCACTGTGTATGCCTTCCATGGCCTTGATCCATACTTGAATCACTGCTGTGAGGAACCTTGTGCACTGTACAGCAGGATCCACTAGGTGAAAGCACAGAAGGTGTATGGGAAGCCTGTGTTAGAGACTAAAAAAGCCACTAAGAGATGTAAGAACTAAATATATTAATTAAATTCTATGCTATAGTACTTATAAGATAGACAGTTGTACCTTTTCTTCAACCAGAACCTTCTTCTGATCCAACTCTGTCAGTTTTGGCAACATAAAAATCACTGAGATCCAATAGTCGATGTGCTCCTAGGGAGAATGTAATCAAAGGTTACAAACTGTAGTAATTTTTATTCAGCTCTTGAGCATACGATATGATCATATTTGTCATTTCTCTGTGCTCCATAAATTCAACCCACCTTAAAGATCTACAGGACTACCCAACCATTACTCTATAGCCTTAATCTTCTCAGCTTTTTCCAGATAGCTTTGTATAACTGTGCTCAATTCAAATTATGTCAGATTGTATTGGACTCCATATATAGGGGAAAAAGGTAACTTTTACAATTGCTTAGTCACAAGAACCATACTGTACCTGTTAAAACATAATTTTATTTATTTTTAATATTTGACAAGGAAACACACACTCAGCTATGACAGCTTGTTTCTAGGTGCACTATGGGAGCTGGGTTACATGGACATATTTTATTGGCATGGGAATATTGGCCAGGATCAAAAAAGCCAGTGCACACACAGCAATGTAACTTTTCCTCACTTTTTACCATGTTTCAGAAGCAAGCAGCATATATCACAATACACTGCGAGTACATTATTTCATTTTTATTAGTTATACTGGAAAGGCATGTGAGCATTACTGCCCATTTACACAAGTGTCCAGTTACATACAACAATCATGAGACATGACATAGACTAAATTATTTAACTAACAGCCAGGATTAATATAATGGTAAATAAAATCAGGATAATATAGACTAAAGGGCAAACCATGAACTAGCCTTGGTGAATTAACAATTACAAGGTGACATTAAGCATCCAGTGAGGGTTTAAAAATAATATAACAGTGGGAAACAAAAAATTTAAGTGCAATCTAAAAACTAGCCTAGTTGGATTAACCATACTACAAGTGCAGAAAGAGAGTGTAAGTGCCAGAGGTGGATAATCAGAGAGTGAGAGGAAAAGAGTGCAGGAGGGGAGCCAGATTAGGGCTGCGAGCAGGTGCAAGTGGGAGAGAAATGTCTCCTGATATTGTGTTTGAAGGCATTTGTGGAGGGACAGAGTGTTAGTTCCAGA
This sequence comes from Neoceratodus forsteri, assembly GCA_016271365.2. Classification (NCBI taxonomy): domain Eukaryota; kingdom Metazoa; phylum Chordata; order Ceratodontiformes; family Ceratodontidae; genus Neoceratodus; species Neoceratodus forsteri. Next base: position 245,907,491 of record CM028131.1, on the reverse strand, counting down.
GGGAGATTTTAAGAGCTTGGATCCCATAAAAGAAAGTGTTTTCTGGCCTTGAGTGGTCCAGCAGAAAGGAACAGCGAAAGAGAGAGTGGAGGACAGTCTAGTAGTCTTGGTGGTGGTGGCTGTCTGGAAGAGAAAGGTGAGGCAATCCGGGAGCAGTCCACAGTAGAGTTTGAAGAAGAAGGTGGCCATCTTTCAGTTGAGGTGGGCCTCAAGAGAGGGCCGACTGGTGAACTTATAAAGGTTACAGTGGTGTGTGAGTTTAAGGAGACCAGAGGTAAAGCAGATAGCATTGTGGTAGGAGCTTCAAAGTCTGGAGAGATTTTTGATGGAGAGGCGGGAGGAGGGAGACAAGTGAACCACAGTCGAAGATAAGAAAGTGGAAGCTGGAGACAGAGGGATATAGATTCCCTATTAAGGTAATGCTTGGTTCTGTGGAGGATACCGAGGCGTGGTGGGCTTTTTTGATTGTGAGGCTAGTGTGAGCACTGAAATTGAGATGGCTATCCAGGAGTAAGCCAAGGTACTTGAATTCACTGACTCTTTGTTTTTTTAATTTTGTGTTTATTGTTTTGCATACAACTCGTACACATTTCCTCATACAGGACAGTATTAAATACAAACCAGTAACCAAACATCTGTGATATACATATTTGTCTCCTGTAATCTAATACAGTAGGAGTAGGGGTATCCAAAAGTTATTGTCTGGCTAATTGTCCAATAATGCCAGCCATCTCAGCAGCTTGGAAGATCCATATAGTAGGTAGAAATACAGGAAGAATTTAATGCAATCTCTTAGAATTGCTATCTATCCAGATTCACAAAACATTAGAAAAAATATGCATTCCATAACTCCCTGCACATTTCAGTACACCTAAAACAAAAATCTGGCACTATAGCTTGGCTGCAGTATTTAGATCAAAGAGAAACCTTTTACAAACTTTATACACTAGAACATATTACTATTTGTCAGTTGCTCCCAACACAGAGACAGATATCCCAACTTCTAGCCCAACATTGACTAGCCTGGAAAAAGAAATTACATTATGGCTTTAATAACAAGCCCCCCTGATCTGAATGACCAGCAGACAGATCTATTCCCTGTGAAGAAAGAACATTCAATTTCCCTCTAGTACAATTATTAGCGTTAGTGTCAGTGACTGTTTAAGAGTCTCCAGCAAGACCCTTAGTGCTCTATTTGATGAGCTCACCCTCCAATTAACAGAGTTTGTTATTCAAACTGGCTCTTCTTCCTCCTCCTCCTCTTCCTCCACTGAAACAGCATTTTTTGAGACGAACTCCTGCTCTGTTCTTTCCATCCATCTCCTTGCGACCACCAAGTCTGAGAACTGCCACGATTTACCTCCGTATGTAATTCTGAGCTGGACTGGTAACATAAACGAATGCACTATGCCTAGTGCCCGTAGCTTTTGCCTAACCCCGTCAAATTTCTTTCACCGAGCAGAGGTTTGGAAGGAGAGATCTGGGAACAATTTTATATCCAGGTCGTTAATCGTTTAGGGGTAAGCCGCCCGTGCTGCTGAAATCAAAATGTTCCATATTTCAACCCCCGAGGTCCTCAGAAGCACAGTCCAGAGGAAGTTGGTGGTGGCAGGTCGTACTCTTGGGTTTACTGGATAAGCCCATTTCAGGGATCCCCATTCAAAATCATCTGGCACTACTACAGATTGCTGCAGCCAATCCTTTGGAAAGGAGAGAAGGTATAGCCCTCCACACCTTCCGGAACAGCCCCAGTTGCACGTCACAGGCATGGGCCTCGTTCTCTAGGGCCTTCAGCCTGCTACGCATTTATGAGTTTTCTTGAGTTAATGTCGCAACTGCTGCCTATGTGGAGATCCCACATTTTTCGGTCTCGGCAACAACACTGGTAAGCTCTGTAGTCGCTGCATCGTGTTTTTCCATTTGGGCCAATGTTCTCTCCATTTTTTGCATCCACTGCTTTCATTGTGGCCAGTATTTATTGCCACAGCGGAGTAGCTGCATTTTTCAGCCATATTCTCTTCAGTGGAGCTCGTGGTGTCAGAGGCCTTGGTTGTCTTCGACGGAGCTGCTTTGGCGGGCCCAGAGGCAGAACCCTTTTGCTTTCCCATATTAAAATTTATATCTTTCAAAAGCTGCTCTTACTAGGAATATTATTCCACAATTTATTTTTAGGTTCCCTCGATTTAAACCGCAGTTACAGCAGTTTTGTAGAGGTGATGTGCAGTATAGAAATGAAATGCTACCTGCCAGGAGATTGGCTCTTTAGCGCCCCCACTGACTCTTTCAATGGAGTTACCAAGGTTGTTATAGAGGGAGATGTCAAAGCCAAGGGGTTTGCGGGGGCTGGAGAAAACCAAGAACTTAGTTTTTTTTTGAGTTGAGTACAAGACCTTTGGATGTGAACCAGGTGTGAAGTCTGCTGAAATCGAATTGGAGTTTGTTAATGAGAGCATTGGGGTTTTGGCCCTGATAGAAAGGGGCTGCATCATCAGCACAGAGAATGAGTTCAGAGGTGGTGCAGATGTCAGGTAGGGAGTTAATGACCAGACAGAAGAGAAGAGGGCCCAGGATGGACCCTTGGGGGACGCCGTATTTGATGGGACAGGATTCAGACAGGACACCACTAATAATGGTGCACTGGGATCTGCCCGTTAGGTAATCCTTGAACAGAGGCAGACCTCAGGTGAGAAATGGAGGCCAGCCAGGGTAGAAAGCATTATACAAGGCTGGGCCAGATGAGTGGTGGTTAGCGCTACTGCCTGCCACGCCAGAGACTCAAGTTCAGGAGCAGATTCGGATTGCTGGGGGTTGGCCAAGGGGAGATGGATGAGAATCTGACAGAGTGCTCTCCTCTCCTGGGGGGAAGCTTTGTCAGCCTCGTCGCTGACTACTGCCAGGTGGAGGCCTAGAGGTAGAGCAGGCAGAGGTGGCAGATAATCAATCAATCAATCTTTATTTTACCAGGCGGAGCACCATTGAGTGAACTCATTCACAATGTGGACCTGAACAAAAATCACTAATGCGTTACAACACAGGATAGAACAATTCAATACTCATAAATACGTAAATAAAAATAAAAAAAAAAGGAAATACGGAACACATTTAACATCGACATGTAGTACACATCAGCAATACACAGAATTACAATAAGTTGTAAGGCGAATTTAGAGCAGCAAAAACAAGGAACATTTTAGGATGTAAGCAGTGAAGGGAGGCTCGATAGTGATAACCCTGAACAGTAGGAGGCCTGCATGCATATGGAAAAGGGAAGGGGGGTAGATGGATGAGCTAGATTGTAGGGAAAAAGCAATCCAGACATGCTAATAAGAAAGGAAAGGGTAACAGCTAATGAGTCATGTTAGATGAGTGCTTGGACAGAGGGCAGGCATACTTGGCTCCAGACTTGAAAGTGATTAAGAACGACAATTACACAAGTATCTTTAATGGAACGCCGAAGCAGTGTTTTAAAGGTTGCCATTTTAACAAAATTTTACAGTTTCAGGGATTTTTATTATTCCATTAAGCTGGAAGGGCATGGCTCATAGAAGATCTGCCATAACGCATTCTAATTCTAGCACCATCAAGTGAGATGTAGGAGTGTCTTCTCAGGGAGTAGCTTCCAGGGGTGCTAGCTAGCAGAATGGAATTGTACTGGGGGAGCTTGTTTGTAAGTACTCTATAAGTCCAAGTGGCTGCATTTTTAAGTCTTCTGGTTTTAAGTGACTTCCAACCAAGCTGAGAATAGAGGGAACAATGATGATAACTGTATGGTGCGCCAGTAATAAATATTAATGCTCTTTGATACAAGGTATCAAGCTTGGCTAATACAGTGCTGGGTCTGTGACTACAGAGAAGGTCGGTACAGCCCAGGAGAGGGAGGAATGCAGTTTTCACCAGTTTTGTTTTAGCTTCCTGTGTTACCAAGTGTTTAATTCGGAAGAAAAGACCTAGTCTTTGTTTTAACTTTTTTGACAGTTCCTCAATATGAACTGTGAAGGAGAGTTTGCAGTCAATCCAGAAGCCCAAATATTTGAATCTGTCCACTAACTCCAATGGATCCCCCAGGATGGTTGTAATTTGTGGTGTGATACCATGGGATAAGAGTTTGCTGAATTAATATGCAGGGAAAAAAACGTGGCTTTGTTTTTTTTTTTAGCATTTAACAGTAGTTTTAAGTGCAGGAGATTTGGCTGTAATAGATTAAACTCTTGTTGCAGTTCCTTGCAGGCAAGTTCATAATGGAGAGGGGGTTGCAGGTTTATTGTGGTGCGTGTGTACCTCCACACAGTAAGTGCCACTGACTGCCTGCAGCAGGGGACGGGGCTCCAGAACATGGAAAATGGTGGCGGGGTGGGCTAGTGAAGCCCTGCTTGCCTTCTCTTGGTAAGCACCACCAGCTAACCACCCAAATCTGGATTATGAGCACCAGAGGAAGGACGTCCCTCCCCTCTTTGTCCCTGCCATGGGCGGGAATCTGTGGGGAAACCCCAGTGGGTTGGTGTGGTGGATGTAGGTCAAGGTGGCAGGGACAAGGTTGATATCCCTCCTACATGGCCTCTACAGGAAAAAAGCTTGATGAAAATACAAGAATTCCTGAAATCTGATTGGCCAAGATACCTTTCCGACCAAAACCGAATCTCCTCATAACTCACAAATAAAGACCCAGCCAACCCCTTCAGAAAAAATGGTCCAAAATCACTACGTAGTCAACACTTTTCAAAACACTGCAGCTGCCATTTGTTCCCCATTGATAAACTATAATTTTACATCTACACAATAACTTATAACACATTCTGGGCCCAATTCACAAAGCTCCCCGGGTGGCGCAAAGGGTTCCAAATGATTGGCACAAATTGCCCCTTGCACCAAACGTTGCCCTGGGAACGATTCACAAAGCAGGCTGCACCTACCACATGCAGCCTGCACCTAATGGGGCTTACACCAACAGTGCGCCACACACTGTGCTGTGGCATGGAGCCAGGGGCTTGAGGCAGACGCAGTCTGCCAAATCCCTGGAATCACAATTCACGAAACTCCACCAGTGGTGAAATTTCTAAGTACCCTTAGACCATCCAGGGCTGATCTAAGGTACTTAGAAATTTAACCATGGGGAGAGTTGAATTAGTAGTGGCAATGTACCATGGTCTCCCCTCCCTGATGTCCTCCACATTAATGTAATAAACCCCCTGTGGTGGTACAGTGGCCCCCCCTCCCTGATCCCCAATGTCCCCAAACTTATTTTAATAATAAATAGTTGGTGGTATAGTGGCCCCTTGTGAGGGTGTGGGATAAAACAGACAAAACAAACCAAAAGTAAGGTACATGAAAACACAAATGTGCATTTTAATTTTATTCAAATCAGAAAATAAAAAAAATGAAAATAATAAACATACAGAAAACAAAAGGTTATTCAATGTCCAGTATCCAGCAAACTTTCTAATTTTGAAAATTCCTGAGGTTTAGCTTCAGCCTTTGCAAATAGAACAGTGTGGAAACAAGCACACACTTCTGAGGTCCTCCTCACTTGGTAGTCAGTATTTAACCGATTCCCTTATCTATCTTTGTTACTGCAAGTGGTGAGTTTTTTATACCATTCATGGATAACATCATCATCGGGTGATCCACCCCTTTTTACTAAAACCAGTATAAACATCTTATTCTCAGGAGTCCCCCATCAAACAGTAAACACATACATGTTCATGTTATCTTTTCTAGCCTAGACTCAAGTCCTCTTAAGGTGGGGTTTTATCAGAGTCTGAATATAAAATTAGTCTCAATGAGGCTTAGCCTCTCCCTCTTCTGTGACATCACCGCTTGAGAATACCATAAATAGACTCATTTTGTGGCTGCCAGCCCTATAACAGGACATGGAATACTATTCAGCAGGTACAGTTTAATCTTTCTTTGTTTTATATTTCCATTTTGTTTCATCTCAAAAGATAGTTTTAATAAGATAGTAAGTCCATGAAGGTTCCACTGGGTTCTCAAGGCGAATGGGAGAACAAGGGTGCGCTCCTCTTCTCCCTTCTCCTGCCAACCCTTGGAACTTATCATATCATTAACATTAAGTTACTGGAGGGGGTGCAGCGCAGGGCAACAAAGATGATCCAGGGACTAGGGGACATACCCTACGTGAGCAGGCTGAGGGAGCTGAACATGTACTCACTGGAGGAGAGACAGGGGTGATATTATTGAAACCTTCAAGTACATAAAGGGAATAAACAAGACAGGCACGGAGGGACTATTCAAGTTAAGGAGGGGTAGGGACACTTGAGGTCACAATCTTAGACTGGAGGGGGGGAGGTTCAGGAGGGAAATGAGAAGACACTTTTTACGGAGAGTGGTGTCTGGGTGGAACGTGTTGTCTGCGGAAGTGGTATCCTGTAGAACAGTGGACTGCTTCAAAAGGGGATGGGATAGGGTAAGAGGAAGGGTCAGGGGAGGGGCCGCTGCAGTATAAGGGTTCCTAGCTGCACACTCAAGCAGACTCGATAGACCATACGGCCTTTATCTGCTGGCAAATTCATATGTTCATTTATCTTTTTCTTTTTCTTTCCATTAAATTGTTAAATGTGACACCCTAAAATAGACAAGCATACCTCAAACATATTTCATTTTCATTCCCAGCGTGAGCAGCCATCACACAGAAGCAAAGAGTGAAAGTAATGGGGGGATTTCTGATACCTCACACATGGGTATCTACCTTAAATAGGGCTCACCCTGTCATGCACACCTCACTGATCCAAGTTGTTCCTGAATTTAATGTAATAATAAATAGTTGGTGGTATAGTGGCCCCCCCTCCTTGACACCGGTTGTCCCCAAATTTAATGTAATAAAAAACTTTGGTGGTCTAGTGCCCTACCCCCCCATCCCAAGTTTCTGAAATTAATATATACAAAAACACCCTGGTGGTCTAGTGGACCCCCCACCTGGCAGTGCCCTATCACCCCACTCCCCCATCCCGGAACTGAGCTGGCGCCTGGCACAGCCCACTGTTCACCACTATGGCCAGCCACCGACTGAGCTCTCAATGAGTGTGTACTGTATGTGGCACATGCTTAGTGATTGACAGCAACCTGCAGCATTACTACCATTAGGATGCAATGACTATCTGACAGGCAGAATACATAACTGACTGGGGTTGCAAAACTCAGCATGTATTCAGGCAAGGTGTTACTACTCTACACACTAAATATTTAGCAGGTAGTAATGAATAACAGTTCCATAAAATGGCTCCATAGTTCCTGTTTGTGGATTAAATAGGCTGCAAACAGTGGTAATGCCTTTGGATTCCCATAAAACCCACTGAATCAGGTCACTGCCCACCATTAAGTGTGGGCTGTTCCATATCGGCTCCCATCCCCCCAGGAGTGATGCTTTCCAATTATGATTCTTTGTAAGGGTGGACTATGCTTGCCTAGAGAATACCTGTATCAATGATACTTGGCTGTATACCATACTTTGGGCAGATCTGTTGGAGCCAGCCCATGGTGGGCTGTGGTAGGTTCCTGATTCCATATGCACCCAAAGAGGGGCCTGCTCTTTCCCAGTGGATAGCCAGTGGAGGTTTTGCCTGATGCCTGCCACTTGGTGGTAGGCCCATAACCAAGGTAATGCCCATCTATCTTGTCTGGTCAGAGCCCGCAGTTTCTGTAAACTGAAACTAGATTTTTTTTCCCTTCCCATAGAAAGGAGACTACCAAGTTCTCAAAGTGTTGGAACATTGCTTGCACGATTGGTACATGCAGGCTGCTGAGGTAGAACAATATTTTGGTAGCCAGCCCGCTGGCGTACAGGCATGGCTGCCATCTGCGACGCCGATGACCCGGGTTCGGGAACGGATCTGGAAGTCGGAGGACCAGCCGGGGGGGGGGGAGTAGGATGGAGCATCCGCTGGACTGCTCTCTTACTCCAGGAGGAGGTGGGGTCAAGTGTCAGACGCAAGACAGACCCCTGTCAGAGGTCAGGAGTACCACTGCAGTCAGTGCCTGTACGCACGGGGGGGCGGGGTGGACGCAGGCTGTCACTGCAACATCCCCACCCCCGAGGGAATTACAGCAACAAAAATGCCAGCCCCCGTTAATGAGCCGGCTCTGGTACCATCCCCTGTAGCCACCACGGTTCACCTCCGGAGGCCCCACTCGGGGGGAGGGGGCCCCGAGTATTAGAAGATGGCTGCTGGAGCCTGTCAAGCCTGTTTACGGGGCTAGGGGAGCCCTGTGCAAAAAAGTAAAAAAAAAATAAAAAGAACAATATTTTGGTACGGCCATCATTTTGTAGGTGCCAATTTTACTGCCAAAGATAAGGTGGAGTTTTTTTCCACCTGTAAAGGTTTGCTTCTAATGCAGATAGAAGAGGCTTCACGCTGAGGTCCACCAAGGACTTTAGTTTTGTGGTCAGGGAGATTCCCAGGTATTTTAACAGGTGTGTTAATTATTTTAAGCCCAGGTGGTGTATTGTGGATTTGTGCATGCAGGAATTTAGTGGGAGGGCTTCTGGTTTGGACCAGTTTACTTTCAGGCCTGACTGAAGCTTAAAGTCATTTAGAACTTTTAGTGCTTTAGGCAGGGATACAGAGGGGTTTGCCATGGTTAACAGTAAATTATCTGCAAAAGCCAGGGTGTTGACCTATGTGCCACAACACTGTATCCCCTCACTTTCACTGGTTTGGTGAAGTCTGTGCAGCAGTAGTTCAATTGCTATAAGGACAAGCAAAGGGGAAAGCGGACTGCCCTATTTGGGTTCCCTCTGCAGCTGGAAAGCAGCAGAGATGAGGCCATTTGTTAATAACCTGGCTGAAGGAGAGGAGTAGAGAGTACGGACCCAAGCTGTAAAAGCAGGACCTATTTCCATCCCTTGTACTGCTTGGTATAACTAGTCCCTTTCCACGGAGTTGAACGCCTTCTACATGTCAGCACTTACTAGGAGTGCTGGGACCCTGCTTTTGTAGTCTGCCCAAATGATATTGGTGGCTGCCTGTATCATTGGTCATACGACCTTGACAAATCCCATTTGGTGGCAGTCTATCCAACAGGGAATGAGTTTTTTCAGTCTAACAACCAAGGTCTTACTTATTTATTTATTAAGATCTCAGATTAACACCTTTGAGCAAGAGCTCTTTTACGTAGGTTCCACATCAGAGGGATTTACAAGGTTGAAACAAAATCATGGTATTACACGAAAGTACAGTAGAACGTCATTATCTGGCATTGTACAATATATGCCAGGGAACGGGTTTTAGCGATTAAAATTAAAAGCACACATTGTAGTAGAAGGCAGAGTATAAGAAGAGAGTAAAGTAAGACAGCCAGGAGGCTTTGTCAAGTGGTAACATCAAGGTTGATAGAAGGGCAGAGGGTGAGGAGAGAGCAAGATAATGCAGCCAGGAGGCCTTGTCAAGTGGTAAACAGGAGTGACAGAAGGGCGGTAAGGCAGAGGGGGGTGGAAGTGAGGGAGGTAGTTGGGGAAGAGAGGGATGGGTGGGGATGAGTTAATAGGGGAGGGATAGTGGATGTGAGAGGGCACAGAGTAGGAGAGAGAGGTAGAGACAGAGGGAATGGGGGTGGAGCAACAAGTGCTAGTGCGGTAGGAAGAAGAATAAGTGCAATGCGAGTTGAAGTGGTGTGGATATGAAGAGAACGGTGTTGATAGGCTCTGCTTAGCCAGGATCTTTACATCAACATTGAGTAGTGATATTGGATGGTAATTTGAGACCAGCTGAAGGTGATTATCGGGGTTGGGTATTACAGTAACTAGGACTCCTGTAACAGATTGTGGAAGCTGCCCAGTGGAAAGGGATTCCATTAGAGTTGTGTGGAGATGAAGGTCGCACAGCAGGCATGAGAATCTGGCAGAATTCAGCCAGAATGTCATCTAGCCCTGAAGCCTTCCTTTTGGGAAGGGACTTTGCAGCAGCACAGAGTTTGAGTAATGTAATTGGGGCATCTAGAATGGATGACTGAATGTCAGAAGGTTTATCGAGGGTTGAGCCCTGCAAAAATTCTTCCAGGTTCAGCAGTTAGCTGCTTCTCTGAGCGGAGTAAAGTTGTGAATAGAAATTGAGGAAGGCCTCAGCAGGTCAACGGTGGGAAATAACTGGAGGGCGAGTGTAGGGACCCCCATATACTGTCACACTGACGTCCCATCATTCGACTCCGGGGCAGTACTCCACTATGTATTGCTAGCTAGAAGTTTGCCACGTAGTCCTGACACCAGAGGGCGCAGTCCCATCAGTGAAGATCTACTGCAAGAACCCTCTTGAAGTAAGACCTTTTGTTCTGTAAGCTAAAAATCTACTCACCTTCTCACCTGACTCCTACTATTTGTGGGCTGTTATCTTCACTGCTTTTTTTGGGCTGCTGTAGAGGATAGACAGTTTACTTTGTATATAAGCTGTATCATTTCCCAATGCAGTGAAGGTGAGTGTGTTGGAAAGGCATTGTAGTCCTTTCTTTCTGCTTGAGGGCCTGCTCCAGCTCCCTGAATTCTTTGTTGTGTTGTTTTTTTTTACCTTTCTGGCTGTCTTCCCCCAAGGTTTGCCCCCACCCCCCGGCAGGGTCAGATGGGGCCCCCCAAGCCCCACCAAAGCATGGACCCAGTTCGGGCCAGCATGCCCAGCTGGTTGGGTACAGGCCTGTAGGTGCTCCTCTTCATCCTGCCGACGGGGATTTTCCAGTTTTCTCCTGTGGGGTACATGGCATGCGCCACATCCCCCCTCCTCTTTCTGCTTGGGCTGCCTTTCCCCTAGCTTCCTCCAGAGGCCAGTCAAGCACCAAGCTCTTCCTCACCCTCCCCCCCCCCAGAGGAGGAGGAGGAGAGCAGTCCCACAGATGCCTGATCTTCTTTCCCCCGGCCATCCCTCTGACACCTTGGGCTCTCTTCTAAACCTGAGTCATCGGCTTCATAGACGCAGTAGCACTACCGCTGTGCTGGCAGCCGACTAAGATGGAATCTTAATGGTCTAAGCCATATTTCTTAGGAAAGCAGAGTAGGATGTGAAATCATCCTGCACTCTAGGTGAGGAGGAGCCAGTATCCTCATTCCCAGTCACGTCAAGGGATATCGATTCCTCTTCTTCGTCCTCTTGAATGTATTCTGCCCGACTGGGAAGTCCAGACAGAGACATTTTTCCTGCTCGTTGCTTCATTGTTTGGAAAAATTCCCACTTTTGTTTGAATTCTTCCATGGCTGGTACACGGGACTGGGCAGAAGGCACAACTGTTTTCTCTGGTTCAGGTTCAGTGTGCTTTTTCTTTCTAACCTTTTTTGAGACTGATACACAATGCTGCAGTATCAGCATGTCTGTTTTTATCCTTTTTATCCTTATCTGAATGTGCATCAGATGTGAATTTTGGGGCTGTTGGATGCTTCTCTGAGGATTCTGCCTTACAGACTATAGGCCCTATGAATGAAGGTGTGGACTGCCTACGCACCACGTATCTGAGGTTTGTAGACAACCTCACAAGGGAATGCTGCACAGCGGTGGTATGGCGGCATTCACTATCAGTGCACCAGCGAGGTGCGCACCAGATCCCCTGGCCGATCATGCCACTCTGCACCAGGTGCAGGCTGGGGTGTGTCAGGGGCATGCCTGCACTCCTGTCAATTCACAGAGGCGCAGAGTACCGCGAACTGGGGTGCAGGAGTTATGGAAGGGGGGCCCCTACCTTAAGTGCTATGCATCCATCCCACATACACAATCAGGATCGCCAGTGGCAAGGCTGACGGGTAATGTCCCACACCTGTGCATACCTACAGGCACGTCAGAGGCATGGGTCACTATCAGGGCAGATGACCAACCATCCCTAGGGTCAGATGGTATACGACAGCGCGTGATGCCATGGGATGGGCACACCAATAACACTCCGGCGGGTGGTCCTTGAACACCCAGCTGCCTCTGACTGTACGTATGCCCGGTATCACTGTGTACCACTGGCATGCACACCTCTCCACCTCTAACCTGTACACTGCATTGCACTGGCAGTCCAAAGGAAGAGCACATGGCCACACTGTGATGCACACGCATATGCAACGTTATAGATCCATATGTCTACATGATGTGTGCTCCTTAAATGTAATGGTAAAGACCGTGTCTGGCATGGCGGGCAGTACTGTACAGGTGTCGTTGTCTGGACTGAGCTCTGACAATAGCACAGAGATCAGTACCTCTGTCCAGAGCACAGATACAATACAGTGTACATCTCATAACACTATGTAAACTGCATAGCCAGTGAGAGGTATGCCAGGATGGCATGGCATGCGCAGTTACCCACATCACTGTGTAACAGTGCCATGGGTTGGCACCGTCCACCCATACCATTGAGTAGTACCACTCTGGAACCCAGTTTCAAATACCTTGTAGTCATCTTGGACCCCTCCTTTACATACCATGACCATATCAGGATGATGGTAAGAAGTATCAATCAGCATATCGGTGTCTCTTATCACCTGAGGCACTTCCTGACCCCAGAGGCGCGTCTAGCAATAGGGTGGGGCATGCTCCTACCTCTTCTGAACTACAGTTCCCCCATTATATCCCAAACATCTTCACGCCTACTCGCCCATCTCAATACTACATACAACAGTATATGTCGTTTCATCCTACTTGCTCCACTTGCTACTCACCACTGCTCTCTATACGTCTTGCTAGGCTGGCTCTCCCTTCCAAGCCCAACGTGACCTTTGCCTGGGCACCCCGTACATAAATCCCTTAGTGCTGGACCTGAATCCCCGCTAGATAAATTTCTAACTATCAAACGGAACACAAGGGAGTTTAGGTCACCCTCCCAAAGACTACTTAACCTTCCCTGATCCTCCACTGATGTGGGACAGAGCCCTCTCTGTCACCAGCCCCAAACGCTGAAGAAGCCTTCGTGCCTTGCTCCTCTCCTTTGGCTCCCCATCTGACTTTAGAACAAATCTGATCAGCCACCTCCACTCAGCATCCACCTTAAAATGCCCTCATTGAGCTCCACATGTTAACTCCACCTCAACTCCTCAAGCTTGGTTCTCTGGATGTCCTAAACTAGGGTCAGAACCCTGTCCACACACTCTCAGGTATCAGACACAGGTAGTTACACTGGCTATTGTTTGAGCCTGCTGATCACCTAGTCTGTCTGCTCTGCTGTACTCCGTATTGCTTTCTAGACTGTTGTACTGCATCCAATTGAAATAGCACTTTTGTTGCACTGTGTGCAATACTGGACCCTTGTATCTGTACCCTACTTAAGTGTTATTACTTCGTTGTACTACTCACTCTAAATACCAATTGAGCTGTATTTTTCTGTTTCATTGTACTGTGCGACCTTTACGGCCCAGGTCGTGCCTGAAAATGGTCCCTGGGATTACTGCACCTACCCAGTTAACAAATGAATAAATAAATAAAATAAATTAAATATGGTTGAGCACTACAGTACTTTGCAGTACCGAACACCACAATCATGTGTGTACCGGTACAACTGCTGGGTGCCAGCAGTGTCCTATGCAGTCTGTGCATATCCACGCCTTCCCAGAAGCCCCTGCAGGGGCACAGTAGGGATCCACTCTGGGACCCAGGACAGGCATCCAATTGGATGCCGCCTGCGTCCTGCACTCCGCTGCCATGAAGCCCAACTCCAGCAACGCACTGCTGCACACCAGGGAGGGCAGAGCCACGGACACGTGGCCGGCGTTAGTGAATACCAGCAGGGGCATGCCTGTCCGCAAGTGCGGAGCTGTGCATGCAGGGTATGAGCCTATCACACGTACTTTGCGCACCTTTGTGCATAGGGCTCTATATCCGTAGAGGAAGCAGATTCAGTTCATTTTTACCCAAGGGTTCCCAGCCTTTACAGAACACTCTCTGGAGCTGAACGGAGAGGCAGGAGCTAACAAAGAAAGCCTTTTTGCTTGTCTTCTACTTTGTGTTTTAGGACAAAACACTCTGCACAGCTCACAGATTTCCCAATTGTGAGCAATGCCCAAACACTTGTAACACTCTGTATGCCTATCTGCCTTAGGGAAACTAGTGCCACATGGTGTACACCTTTTGAAACCGGTGTCACGGTCTTTTTCTTTGGCTTTCCCCAATTTAACACGAGACCAAAAGAGCACCACTGTAAACTGTCCAACCATAGTCTTTGAAAGTCAGTTTAAATGTTGACCATAGTGCTTTTCGGGTTTGGCCAACTTGTAAAGTTCACTTCAGTGGTGAAACTGAGTGCTTTAAATGTTGGCAGTGTGACAGGGTTGGGTAGGACCCTGTCCCATTTGTTATGCATAGAAAGTTAAAAGCAAGGATCTTTTTTGTCCTCTCCTATTCTGTCATGTGTCTGTCTCTTGCCTGTCTGATTGCACAATCACATTTTTCTTGTGGCATCTAGAAATTACCCACTCCAATGGTCCCACAATTTCCCTCTGTTATCTCCCTTCCTTCACTTGCTGTTTCTATTCTTTCTCCCCTTGTTTCTCTGTGGTTACAAAATAGGTGTACATTTTTATGTGAAACTGGGATAACTTGATTTGCAAAGCTATAAAACTATATATTGCTGAGATGACTGCAGAAAGCTATTTTGGTTTGTTAGAAAAGACATAAATATGGAGCAGAGGGGAGTGACCTTGAGATGTATCTTGACCTCCACAAGCTTGTTTATGGAACTGTCATCAAAAGACCAGCTCTGGGACAAACTGTATTATTTTATTGTACCTGTTGATACTAGATGTACCATTCAGACTGACTTCAGGTAAGAAAATGACAAAGCTTTGACACATTTTGGGAGAAACAGGATATGTGGTTTAATACAACAGAATACAGAGTTTAAATTTCCAGGAAAAGACATCCTATATAAAGAGACCATTGTTTTGTTTAGAGAGAGGATTAGAGAGATTGTAATTTAACTTGGCAGACTGACTCAGATGAAGGATTTTCATTTTGTTTGTACTGCCTTTATGAAGAGCTAGTCTTTACAATTTATATTATTTCTATTCTGTTGTTGATAATAATAAAATACTACTTGCAAATTTCATAACTTCTCTCAGTCTGCCTATGCTTCCTGACCTATTCCTCTACCACAGTTGGTGTCCAAAGTGGAATTAATGCCGTGCATATTCTACGCCAGGAGTTTTGTGCATGGATACCACAGCTGGTACCAGGAAAGCATAGAAGAAAGGTATGATCCTGCAACAGCAAGCTCAGGAGAGATTACTAGAAGAATGGCAGCAAAACGAGAAGTAGAAACAAAAGTCCAAACTCAGACTGTACAGCCAGCACGAGTGATAAAAGAACAAGAACAGGCAGGGACAGAATCTAAAAGTATGTCTGCCTTTTTCAAATGGTGGGATATAAAACAAAGACAGACTGAGAAACAGAGAGAAAATGAGATTCAATGTCTAGTGCACAGAGAAGAGAAGAGATGCAACAACAGGAGCAGTGATGGCTGGATGCCTTGCAAGTGATCAAAGCTGGAGGATCTGGTACAGGTCCAGCAGATCCACAAAACGGCAGCAACATAACAGACATTAAACTTACAAAGCTATGTCCCTCGGATGATACTGAATCATACCTGACAACTTCTGAAAGGGTCGTCGGTGCCTGGCAATGGTCAAAACAGTAATGGACAGGCAAGCTGGTACCTTATCTCACAGGTAAAGCCCAACTTGCCTACAGCAATGAGGATACTACACAGTCAGAAAACTATGATCCTGTGAAAAGAGAAATACTTAAAAGATATGACACCTGAGGAGAGACCTACAGAAGGATCTACTACGGAATCCTGAGACTCAGAATCCCGACACCTAGGATCCCAAGCCCGACATCCTGAAATGACAATTGTCCAGCAGTTCACCAGCCCAAGGACAGCAAGCCTTCACCCCCCCCACACCCCCCTAAAATAATATAATCAACTCTGAGTCCTGGCTAGGTGTAGTGTTGGACTTTTGGTGGTCAGGCTGATGAACTGTCGGGCAATTATCATTTTGGGATTTTGGGCTCAGGATCCTGGGTGTCGAGATTGTGAGTTTCAGTATTCTGTAGAGATACCCTACAGGCAGAGATTCTGGTCCCTGCAGTATCACTCAGTTGAAAATCCTTGAAAAACCTTCGAATGACTCAGAGAACTCCTCATTAAATGGCTCCAACCAGAGGGCAAAACAGTCCCACAGATCATCGACATATCTGCAATGGAGCAATTTGTCAACATCCTGGGTAAAAGAACACAGACCAGAAAATGGGGAAAAGGCCACTGCCTTGGCTGAGGACTATCAGATGGCCAGGCAGACACCGCAGCTGCAAATTCACAGCCAGGGACTGGTAAGATCCTCTTTTTTTCCCCTAATTTAACTCCAGATCAGGTAAGAACACTAATGAGGGTACAAATCTGCACCCAAAGACTTTATTTGCTATAGCTGTAATAAATCAGGCCGTATTGCAAGAACTGCCATAAAAATAAGGAGGGTAACACTGGAACAAATTTGACCTAGCGAATTGGGGCAAGTATTTAACAGATGTCAAGGTGGGAGATAAGACTGTGAAGGGACATATAGATTAAGGAAGCAGACAGACACTGGTGCTTGTTGAAGTTCTGGAAAAGACTATGCACAAGGACCAGGTACTGGGGTCATCTGCATCCACGGAGACAATCAATACTATCCCACCACCCAAGTGACTCTGGGCATTAATAGGGCAGCAAATAAAAGTGGGGTAGTACCAATGTTATCCGTACCTGTGATTACTGGAAGTGACTTTCCAGGATTCCCTAAGTTAATCACAGAGGGAATAAACCCAGCTGTTTTAGCAGTTGTGATGCCAAAGCACAAGCAAAGAAAATATCTGATTTTGGAGACTTTCTTCTCTTTGCTGACATTGATTCTGACTTGTTTGAGCATAGCTCCAAGACCAAGAAGTCCAGAAAAGAAAGAAGAAGCCTGAGTAAAGTAAAAGCGGTGATCGATTCATTTTGGTAGTATGTGACTATGTTACCCAGAGGCAATTCCAATGCATACTGTCACAGCCCCAAAAGTGGCAGCAGAGCTTGCCAAAATGTTCTGCAGGGTGGGCACACCTAAAGAGATTATTACTGATCGGGGTAGTAATTTTGGTGCTGCATTGCTGAAGAAACTGTACTAACTACTAGGTATCACTGCCAAAAGAACCTTCCCTTATCACCATCAGACAGACCATCCTGCTGAGCATTTTAAACCCTAAAACGTGTTAAAAAGGCTTGTGAAAGGTAAAGAGAAAGACTGGGACCAAAACTTATCTTGCCTGCTTTTTGCTTACAGAGAAAGTATCACAAGAATCAATTGACTTTTCACCCTTTAAAATTTTGTATAGTAGACAACCTAAAGGCCATTGAGTGTAATAAAAGAAACATGGAAAGATAACCCCACTCAGAAAGAATCTATTACATTTTATATGTGTGCACTAAGAAAGAAACTGGCAAATACAGTATGTTGAAATTGCCAGGAGGAAGCAGCAAAACAGCAGAAGGTGTATTATGACCATGAGGTAAAAGAAAAATGTTTTGAGCTGGGTGAAAAGGTCTTGTTACTGCTCCTCGCTACAGAAAACAAACTGTTAATGAAGTGGCAAGGGCCTTATGAAGTGGTTAGATGTACTGATACAGTTAACTATGAGATTGAGATCTCTGATGGGAAAAATCCTACCAACATATACCATGCTAACCTCCTGAAGAAATGGGTTAAAAGAAAACATTACTTACCATAGTAATCTTGTTTCTTCCAAGTGTAACCCCTAGGTGGCGCTATCCCAAGGGCTACTACCCCTGTCTGCTTGGCTAGTAGCAGGTTAAGGGGTCTGGGTAATGAAACGGGTGCCTCCACCCAGAGGTCAGGGTTGGTAGTGGTCAAACTAACCTGGGCACAGCCCTCCAGGACACTGTAACCCCCCTCTTTCCTTACTAGTGGCCAGAACAATACACAATAATCACTTTCACAATACCCCTGATACACCACACAAGTACCCACACTGTTAGCACTTACCACCAGGGCTTTCCTCTGGCCCGGCCCTGGGGACCCCCGTAAAACAAGGTTATACACAGCAAATAACAGCAGTACAGTACTCTTGCACAAACTGGAACCACAGTCAGGGTAAATGCAAAAAGAGTTAGATCTGATTTGTTTAAGGGGCTTGAACAAGGGAGGGGCGTAATCAGGTTAATTTGCTTAAAGGCTCTTATCAATCAAACAGTTATGCATGCACTTCAGGGTCCATAAAAAGTCACACACTCTAGGTACCCAGATGGAGAATGGTGGGCTAGTCAGGAATGTTGCAGCTTGTTGGGGCCCTGTGATGGAAGAAAACAACATGCACAACGCACACTATTTGTAATCTGAGGCCGGAGGGCTCAGTTCGTGAAAAGAAAACAACAAGACAATCAGATGACACACTTTTAGATTAGGCTGTTGTTGCAGGGAGCTACCCTGATGATTACTCACGATACCCAAGACTGGACACAGGCTGGACGAAAATCGAGACAGCAGGTGGTTAATCTGCAGTGCCAGGAGAAGCAGGAATCACACGATTCACCAAGGCGTCGTTCCTGTTCAAGCGTGGAGCAGGGGGCTGATCCCCAGGCAGGTCTCTCATCGGTGGCTTTCCCTGTGCAGTGGGGTAGTCTGGCAGGGCCAGTGTAGCACGGCCCAGGCTGAATGGAGGTGAATGCGGATTCAGTCCAATTAGGCTGGATAAAGCTTCCAGCAAGCAGAACACAGTTCACACAGTGGGGAACCAAATTACGACCCACTTTCAATACACAGCACATTTACATGTAAGGAAATTCTACTGTACCAGGCAAACCGCTCTCCGGTCACGATCACAAAGTCGCTGCACAAACCAGAGATTCAAAAGCAGCTGGAAATCCTGGCAGGCCGATCGCATTCAGCAAATCTTCAGTCTTCTTCAGGTATGAGCCTGGTAAAAAATCAGTGGCTTACTTCGTTCTCACAAACTTGGATTTAGTCAGAAATAATTCTCTTCTCTCCCTCTCAGGGGCAGCAGGCAGACATGCAGGACACAACTGAGGTCATTCCATAGTTCTCCCACACGAAACTACTCAGACGGCTGCTTGACTGTCTCAAGCTCAGCTCCCAACTGAGTTCTGACTCAACTGCCAGCAAGCCAGGGTCTTTCCCCGGAATTGAAAAGGTTTGGTTGGCTGATCTGTCAGTCACAACAAAGGCGCCACCTTCAGGTACAAAAAGGCGCCAAAAGCCCCAAACTACAATTCCTACAGATTTTGACTCCAGACAGCTCCTGTACTCTGGCTCCATTTTAGGTCCCACCAGAAGTGATTGGTCCAATTCGCAGTCCAGGACCAAGATAGTGGAGATGAACAAAATAGTCCTTGCTGCAAAGAAGGCAGGTTAGATAAACTACATTATCATTATCACTCTAAATGATTTTCAGCAAATAGTTAACTCTTTCAACAGAGCTCCCTCTCAGATTACTTATGACTGGAATCCAGTCAGCTCTTAAAGATACAGTACACAGAGGCTATACAGGCACTCTCTGGCAATCAGATTTTAAACTGCTAAAATGCAGGACACCAGCCTGGCAGTGAGCATTTAGGCAAGCTCAAGGAAGACTTTTTGGGGACCCCCATTTGCAGGGGGGTTACACCCTTCCCTGCCTGGAGAAAACTTGGCGTCCATGTCAAGTCTGTACCATCATGCATCAGTTAACATAAACTTACTACTTTACTATACATATTCACTATATTTCATGATACAATATCCTTTCTGACAACACACTGCATATTTCACACCGGTAAGTTGAACATTACTATACTGAATCAGGTAATAACTTCTTGTACCTTAAACAATACAAGAGGGGGCCCTTCCCTATCAGCTAACTTAGGGCTAGAGGGGGCAGGGGCACCATGGTGAAAGGGAGAGACAAGTAACCTGGAAATGGCTGTCAAGCTTAATTTGGACAGTGAGCTTGGTGAGACATAAACACCTTTGTGCTCCACATTAAGAGGCAAATCCACTGGCCTCCCGGGAGAATCATAACTGAGGCGTACAACTGGCTTGACAGCTTGGCCAGTCTTTTTGTGAGGGACAACTACAGTCTCTGTACTCTCAGCACTGGTATGGGGACTCTCATCACTTGTGAGGGGTGCCTTTGCCTGGGTGGGAACGTACAAACTTGGGGCACTGTCAGCTCCTTGCTCTGCAGGCTCTGTTTCTACAACACTTGTCTCATTTTGCGAAGGCTCAGGCACAATCAAGCTTTGAGGCACTGAAGGGGGTGGTCAGCACTCTCATAGTGTTCTTCAAGTTCTGGTATGTCACCAGAAAGACTCATTCCATCAGCCCCTCCCTCAGGCAAATCATACAGTTCCACAATACACACAGACTCAGCATCTTCAGACGTGATACTTTGCACTTCACTTTCAGGGAGCACTGGCTCCAAGGACAAAGCTGGGGGGGGTTAGGCAGTCCAGAAGGCCCAGCTTCATCCCCACAATTAATCATGGGGTTACCTCAAAACAGCTGACTCAGTTCATAAGAGGGATAATAGGCATAGTCGCACTCACTTTCGTCAGAAGTGGACTGACAGTCACTATCATTCTGGGCCCGCTGCAGAGGAAACTTTAAAACTGTGACCACTGGGGTAGGTTGACTCTGTCTCTTTCTTGCAGCAGCACAAGTCACCAGCCCAGAGGGCTCAATTTCTGGGGGTTCAGCCTCAATCATGACTTGGTCGATAGGTAGCAAGTGGTTACGGTGCATGGTCTTGACAGCTTTGGAGTTGTTCTCTGGGCGCACATTGTACACAGGTAAATCATCCAACTTTCCAACTACTACATGGGGAAGATGGTGCCACCGATCAGCAATTTTGTGTTTACCATGCAGTCCCAAATTGCGTAACAAAACACGGTCTCCAGGTTGAAGCTCTTGAGCCTTTACTTTTTTATCATGCCTCTCTTTGTTGGCTAGATTTCTCTTGGTGGACATTGTCTGGGCCAGTTGATAGGCATGGCTCAATTGAGCTTTCAGTTTTTGTACATATGACAAGTAGTTTTCGGCTCGGACCCCATCTGGAGAGACCCCAAAACAGACATCAGCTGGCAGCCAGGCCTCTCTCACAAACATGAGGCAGTAGGGGGAGAACCCAGTAGCATCATTTTTCGTGCAATTGTATGCGTGTACCAAGGTGCTAATCTGCTGGCTCCATTTAGGTTTCTCTTTTGGGTGAGGGAGCCCAGCATGTCTAGAAGGGTGCGGTTAAAACGTTCTGGTAGAGTGTCTCCCTACGGGTGATAGGGGGTGGTTCTTGACTTTCACACCCCCCCATAGAGAGAGCATTTCTTTGATTAGCCAACTCTCAAAGTCTCTTCCTTGATCAGAATGAATCTGCTGGGGGGCACCATTGCGGACGAAGAAATTTTCCACTAGCACCTTGGCCACAGTAGATGCCTTTTGATCTTTAGTGGGAAAAGCTTGTGCATACCATGTGAAATGATCTGTAACCACTAACACATTGCCAATGTTCCGCTGATCAGGTTCTAAACACAAGAAGTCTATGCAGACTAGTTCCAAGGGGACACTGGTAGCAATATTAACAAGGGGGCAGCCCTCTGAAGCAGGGATTTTCTTTGCAGGCAGCGACTACAAGTCTTTACATGGTGCTCAACATCGGCCCCCATTTGGGGCCAGAAGAAGCGAGATCGTACCAGGTCAAGGGTTCTGTCAATACCAAGGTGCACCATGTGATTGTGGAGGGACCTCAGTACCAAAATCTTTAAAGGACGTGGGCAGGACCAATTGTTGCTTGTCTACTTTGCCACTACAATCTACTTTCTCTCTATACAACAACTGATTACGCAACTTCAATCTGGGGCCTTCTTTAAACAATAAAGCAGTTCGCAAGTCAGTGGAATGTAACTTAGACACATCTTTCCCCGTACGCAGGGCATCAAGTGCTGGCTGAATCATAGGATCTTGGGATTGAGCCCACTGAATGCAGTCATTGTCAAATTGAGGTAGTGCACTAATATCTAGAGCAGAGAAGTGGCAATAAGCACATGGTATGCAGGTGTCAGAAGGGCCCAAGCAATTTACTAAACAGTCCACTGTGTCCGCAGACATCTGTTCATCTCTATCAAACTTTTGGCACAATGCTCGAATGTCAGGTTCAGACAGCCTGACCCAATCACTCTTGCAAGTGGACCTTCGTGATAGGGCATCAGTATCAATATGGTTCAGGCCCAGTCTGTATTCGACAGCATAATCGTAGGTTGATAATGCAGAAAGCCACCGGTGCCCAGTGGCGTCTAACTTAGCCAAAGTCTGTACATAGGTCAACGGGTTATTGTCAGTCTTCACCAATATCTTTGCCCCACAGAGGTATTCATGAAACTGGTCAATGATGGCCCATTTTAGCGCAAGGAACTTCAACCTATGCACAGGGTAGTTTTGTTTGGACGGGGTCAAGCTCCTACTGGTGAAAGCTACTGGTCTCAGGCCATCCTCATGGTTTTGATACAGCACCGCTCCTAGACCATGCAGACTAGCGTCTGTATGCAGCACATAGGGTTTGGTGGGGTCAGCATAGGTGAGGATGGGGGCGTGGGTGAGCTGGTACTGTACATGATCTCATGGAAGGCTGCTTCACAGCCAGGCGTCCAGCAGGGCCCGAAGAGTTCACCTGGGTGGAAGTATACTTTTTCTGGTTCTTTATCGGCCCCTTTTTTGTATTTATGTTTGGTAGGAGGGTAACCCTGGGTAAGGTTCAAGAGTGGGTGAATCACCTTGGAATAGTCTTTTATGAACCTGCAGTAGTAGCCACAGAACCCCAGGAAATGCTGTAGTTCTTTCAGATTATGGGCCTGGGGCCAAGTAGTCAGTGCTTCAACCTTACTGGGATCAGTCTCTATCCCTTTTGTAGATACTATGTGCCCCACATACTTCATGGAGGTTTGGAAAAACTAGCACTTGTCAATGGACAGCTTGAGGCCAAAGTCTTCCAGTTGGTCTAGGACTTTAAACAGTTGGTTCCCATGCTCCTCTAAGGTGCTCCCAAACACAATGACATCAGCCAAGTACACCAGGCATTCCAGCAAAATTAATATCTCCCATCGCACGTTCCATCAGTTGCTGAAAGGTGGCTGTGGCATCCTCAGAAACTCATAGAACCCCAATGGACAGATGAAGGCTGTTTTCTCACAGTCTTCCGGGGCCACTGGGATCTGGTAGTATCCGCTGCAAAGATCCAACACCGAGAACCATTTGCTCCCATTCAAACAGTCCAGGGTATCTTGTATACAAGGCATAGTGTATTGGTCTGGGACGATCCGCCGGTTCAGGGTTCAATAATCAACACACATCCTCAGAGACCCATTCTTCTTATGCACAACCACAATGGGAGAGGCGTATGGGCTCCTGGATTCTTGTATCATGCCAGCAGCGAGCATTTCCTGCAGGTGTCTTCTCACATCATCTATGTCTGCTGGGGCTAGGCATCAGGACCTCTCTCGAAATGGCCATTCATCTTGTAGGCGTATGTGATGCTCCGCACCCTGGACACATCCCGTTCCTTCAATGAAAACACTTGGTCTCTCTGCGCAAGTCTCTTGCTAATTCTAGCCTTCCAGGGAGTCACCAAAGTCAAACAAGTCTGGGGTCACTCTCTCTTTCTCACCAGGGTGCTTGTTGCTGGGCAATATTGCAGTGTCTGCACAGTGTACCGTAGCTAGGGTGCACCCTCTGTTCACTCAGACCTCCCGATCTGACAAACTGTGAATCTGGACCATCACTTGTTGTGCATAGGCATGGGCACGTGCAGGCAAGATGCTGGGCTTAATCAATAATCCTTCTGGCAATTTTCCATCGCCTAGCATATGCAACATCAGTATTTCGTTCTTGACATCTTTCCGGAGGCGGACCTCCCCTTGAATGGTACACTGGTGTTAGGTGCCAGTACCATTGAATCGGGATCATTCTTCTACATGATCCCCACCAGTTCATCCTGGTCTATTTCAAGGGGTTTCTGTTGCAAACCATAGGCCCTCTTGATCAGAGCCAGAATCCTCAGGACCCTCCCAGTCCATCGTCCTTGTTCCTCATGACAGAGTTGCACCAGTCTCCCAAACATATGGGCATTTGTCCCAGTTAACAGGGGGACCCCATCATACAGTCCGTTAGGGAGACACACTAGGGCCAATGTCTCTACTCGCTCCTCTACACCCATTACAGTTGCAGGAAAAGACAACCAGAGGTGGACATACCCTAGGTAGGGATAAGACTTGTTGCTCAGGCCCCACACATGTAGGCCTTCCAGGGATTGCAAAGGCACATCAGATAAGTGTTTGTCATACCAGTCCTGGAATACAGTGGTCACTTTTGATCCACTGTCAAGCACAGCCCGAGTATGAATACCATTCACAGTCACCGTAGTCGCCATTGAAAGGCCCACTATTTTGGACCAGTCTGGAGAGGCAGTAGCCTATGCCTGGACAGACGATTTAGCCACTAAGAAATTTGAGTTAGGGTTTCTCGAACCCTCACTGCGGTCATTTCGGGAACCCCTTGGCCATTGATTTGCTTATCGGAGCTCCCCTTGGAGTCTGTTTACTGCTCTTTCTAAGTCCATCTGAGACCGGCATTCTCTTTTCATATGGCCATCCTTTCCACAGTTGTGACAAATGATAGACTCCTGGGTCACCCTGGAAGAGAACATTGTATGAGGAACTGAAGCAGCAGTAAGGGATTGGGGTCTAGTATCTGCTTGCAGTGGTGAGAGTGGTGCAACATGTCTTAACAGTTTCTTTGGAGTGGCAGTCAATCCGGTGATCTCAGCCTTGGAGCCACCCTCAGTAGCGGATGCCTGAGGGTGCACCCCAACCCCCATGGCAGTCACATCCTGAAAGGGACCAGAATCTTCTTCCATGGGGGAAACCCTTGCAGAGGCACCCATCTTCGACTCTCGGACTTCCTTTAGTAGCTTGTCTTTCCAATGCTGGGCTCAGGGCAGGAAGTCCTTTGCATTCTCAGAGTGCTCGTTAAGTGCTGAGTTTTTCCCCTGAGCCTCACTTGGCTGATCACTCTCGGTCACTTGCGCAGCAGCAGCAGATATGAGTGCAATTCCCCCATGGCGTCGCCTTTGCTCAACCCCCCCCCTGAATTTCTTTCATTAGCTCGTCATAGGAGGGGGGCGATTCCAGTCGGGTGGCAAGGTGCAACTGAAGCAGTAACAATTCTGAAAACAGAGCAGACTTAAGGATCCAGTTCAGCCTACTTCAATCTAATTCATTTGACAGCAAGCTACCCTTTCTGAGGCACTCTTGTAGAAGCTTTTCAAGCCGAGGTACATACACAAACAATGGCTCCCCTGGGTACTGCTGAGCGTTTCTTACTCTCCATCACAGATCCTCATCTGAATCCGGGCTCCCATACACATTTTTCAATGCATCAAGATAGTCCTGTGCAGCTGCTTCGGGGTTATTGGCCCACTTGGCACAGATGGTAGCCAGGGCAGGACCTCAGAGGCTCTCACTCAATCTCTTTCGTTTCTCTGCTTCTGGGCATTGCCATTCAAGTACTAGAGGGGCAACACAGTCTATCCAAGTCTTCCAGTCATCCTCCCTCTGGGGGGGGGGGGAAGGGTCCCAAGAAGATTCTCAGCCTTCGGTAGGAGTCGTGACTAATGGCAGGTACAGATATAGGGGCCAGCATTGGCACGGGCACAAAAGGCGGGGGAGTAACAGGTGCTGGAGTGGGAAGTGATGTTGGGGAAAGAACACCCCTGCTGGCAGGAATAGTTTCTTAAAGTCCTCTACAGTTTTCCCCTCCTCCAGCAACAACTTAGCAAATTTCTCCTCAAAAGTCTCAGATAATGGTGGGAGCTCATCCTCCCCGGGGTCTTTACTGTCTTTGTTATCACTCTCCAGGCAGCTGGAACCTGTTCTGGGGCAATAGTCTGTGGCACTTTAGAGCTGTCCACAAGGTCACTACACTCTACCAAGGCTATGAAAGTTTAGGCAATCAAATCAGCCTGTCAATCCAACACCACAAGGTTTTTTAAACATTCAACTTTGGAAAGTGCTCCCTCTACAGTGTCTTTACTGGTACCCAGGGGAATATCCAGTATAAGTAGAGCATTTTGGGGGTCGATCTCCTGCCCAGTACACCACCCCACCAACTGGTGTACAGCCATTTCTACTGGGGTAGCCATTAAGCTTGAACAATAATTTGTAATTTTTGGCCACTAGAAGGCACAAGATCCCAGCGGTGAGCCTCCAAAATGTAACCCCTAGGTGGCACTATCCCAAGGGCTACTACCCCTGCCTGCTTGGCTAGTAGCAGGTTAACGGGCCTGAGTTCTGAAACGGGAGCCTCCACCCAGAGGTCAGGGTTGGTAGTGGTCAAGCTAACCTGGGCACAGCCCTCCAGGACACTGTAACCCCCCTCTTTCCTTACTAGTGGCCAGAACAATACACAATAATCACTTTCACAATACCCCTGATACACCACACAAGTACCCACACTGTTTGCACTTACCACTAGGGCTTTCCTCTGGCCCGGCCCTGGGTACCCTCCTGTAAAACAAGGTTATACACAGCAAACAACAGCAGTACAGTACTCTTGCACAAACTGGAACCACAGTCAGGGTAAATGCAAAAAAGAGTTAGATCTGATTTATTTAAGGGGCTTGAACAAGAAAGGGGCATAATCAGGTTAATTTGCTTAAAGGCTCTATCAATCAAACAGTTATGCATGCACTTCAGGGTCCATAACCAGTCACACACTCTGGGTACCCAGATGGAGAATGGTGGGCTAGTTAGGAACGTTGCAGCTGGTTGGGGCCCTGTGATGGAAGAAAACAACATGCACAACACACACTATTTGTAATCCGTAGCCGGAGGGCCCAGTTCGTGAAAAGAAAACAACAAGACAATCAGATGACACACTTTTAGATTAGGCTGTTGTTGCAGGGAGCTACCCTGATGATTACTCATGATACCCAAGACTGGACACAGGCTGGACAAAAATCGAGACAGCAGGTGGTTAATCTGGAGTGCCGGGAGAAGCAGGGCCCACACGATTCGCCGAGGCATCATTCCTGTTCAAGCAGGGGGCTGATCCCCAAGCAGGTCTCTCGTTGGTGGCTTTCTCTGTGCAGTGGGGTAGTCTGGCAGGGCCAGCATGGCATGGCCCAGACCGAATGGAGATGAACGTGGATTCAGTCCGATTAGGCTGGATAAAGCTTCCAGCAAGCAGAACACAGTTCACACAGTGGGGAACCAAATCACGACCCACTTTCAATATACAGCACATTTACATGTAAGGAAATTCTACTGTACCAGGCAAACCACTCTCCAGTCACGATTGCAAAGTTGCTGCACAAACCAGGGATTCAAAAGCAGCTGGAAATCCTGGCAGGCCGATCGCATTCGGCAAATCTTCGGTCTTCTTCAGGTATGAGTCTGGTAAAAAAATCAGTGGCTTACTTCATTCTCACAAACTTGGATTTAGTCTGAAACAATTCTCTTCTCTTCCTCTCAGGGGCAGCAGGCAGACATGCAGGCCAAAACTCAAGCCTTTCCACAGTTCTAACACGCGAAACTACTCAGACGGCTGCTTTACTGTCTCAAGCTCTTGCTCATTCAGCTCCCAACTGAGATCTGACTCAACTGCCAGCAAGCCAGGGACTTTCCCCAGAATCCAAAAGGTTTAGTTGGATGATCTGTCTGTCAGTTACAACAAAGGCGCCCCCTTCAGGTACAAAAAGGCGCCAAAAGCCCAAAACTACAATTCCTACAGATTTTGACTCCAGACAGCTCCCGTACTCCGGCTCCATTTTAGGTCCCACCAGAAGTGATTGGTCCAATTCGCAGTCCAGGACCAAGATAGTGGAGATAAACAAAACAGTCCTTGTTGCAAAGAAGGCAGGTTAGATAAACTACATTATCTTTATCACTCTAAATGATTTTCAGCAAATAATTACATTTTTCAACAGATCTCCCTCTCAGATTACTTATGACTGCAATCCAGGCAGCTCTTAAAGAGACAGTAAACAGAGGCTATACAGCCACTCTCTGGCAATCACATTTAAACTGCTAAAACGCAGGACACCAGCCTGGCAGTGAGCATTTAGGCAAGCTGAGGAAGACTTTTCAGGAACCCTTATTTGTAGGGGGGTTACACAAGGGAATCTTAATGTATTCTGACATATGCAGTATTGTCCTTCCATTGTAATGCCCCAGAGCCGAAATGGTTAACAGAACCTATGCTAATGATGGAATGCTAGGCTCATGCTTGGTTTTCAAACCACTGTCCCTGGTAAACATTCTACAACTGTCAGATTTTTACGGAGCATGAATACTAACCAGCTATCTATACTAACTTAATTAAATGAATAATTAATAACAACAATCTCCGTCAACTAAAAATGTGGGCAACACTAAGACTCACGTCACAAAGCCCAACAACGGAACCACTCAAGGGTTTACAACAGCATGGACAGCTGTGCTGCAGTGCCCATACGTTCTAGCAAGGGAGGCAGGGTGGGAGCTCAGAATACAGTAAGATTCTCTTGGAAGAAACAAGATTACTATGGTAAGTAATGTTTTCTTCAAACTCCAGGAAATCTTACTGTATTCTGACATATGCAGACTACCCAAGCACTACCTTTGGAGGAGGGTAGAGAACATATTTAGGAAACAGGCTCTGCAGTACTGCTGTGCCAAACCTTTCATCACTTCTGGCCTAGGTATCCAGGCTGTAGTGTTTAGTGAAGGTGTGAACTGTTTTCCAGGTAGCTGCTTTACAAATTGCCAACAAAGGAGAGTGGAGGTGGGGGCGTGGCTAGCAGCCGAGCTTGAAGCAGCACTCTACAGCGACTCCTGAACCAGACTTTCTTTTTTATAACTTTTGGCAGAAAAAAAACAAGGCATTCCATTTGGAACTTCTTTCATCATACTCAGCTACTGATACTGATTCTGGGCATACTAAAATACAGCCCTTTGAAACAATGGGTCGCCCAAAAATGGCAGCTGGAGGCAACGGAGGCAAACCGAAGGAATCGCGATCAGGACAAGACAAGAATAAGGACCCTAGAGATTTAGCCTTAAATCAGCCCTCAAACGCAGCTCTGCTTAAAGCCATCCAATGTATAGATAAGAAAATGGATGTAATTACCTCAAGGCTTGCGACTGCAGAAACCAAACTATCCAGGTTGAAGAAGTGGCGCAGGAAGCAAATAAATCTGCTGGGAAAGTCGCAGTGGCTACATCGGGTCTTATTAAAAAAAACTCATTGCTCCGCTGGCGCTTGGAAAATTTGGAAATGGGGCACGGGCGTCCCATATTCGGCTCATCGGGCTACCAGAGATGGAGGAGGAGGAGGAGGAGGAAGAATTGTGCACATTTGTAGAGCGATGGCTCCCTGAACAGCTCCACGTAACACAGCAGATTACCATCCAGCGCGCCTACAGGGTTAATGTAAGAGGGCCCCGACTTTATCAGGACTCTTCCCACCCTTCAGCTTGTGCTGTACTGGCTGTTCTAGGGTCCATAAAGGAGCGAGATTTTGTTATCCAATCGATTCAGAAGCAAGGCCCTATAAACTGGAGAGGAGCGAGTATCCACATTTTCCCAGACCTTAGCCACGCCACGAGGAGGAGGTGTAAGGCCTCTGATGGGATCCGAGCGAAGTTGCGGCAATTAGGGGTCCACCACGTATTGCTGATGCCGGCAAACCTGAAGGTAGTCTATGGCACCACAACTTTTCATTTTTCTGAACCGGACGCAGGAAAGCTTTGGGAAAAAACTGAATTAGATTGTGTGGCCCGAAGTCGGGAATCGGATTCCGCTGAAGATGGCGACACCAGAAGGGACAGTAGTTTGTAAGTCGGCACTCGACTGAGATGCGTACTTTAATTTGACTCTCGCTGGACTTTGTTATACTGAGCCCCGTTAATGGTTCTGGTATGCTGTTAAGTTGTTAAAAAGACTTTGTATTTTCCTCTTTTCTTATGTATAAACCTAATTGAAATGAAGATTTGAGTCTAGGGCTAACGGTCATAGAATTAGCATCAGCACTGTACGTTTTTACACCAAGGGGTTAAAAGAACTGATTCGTTTACATGTACTTGTTTAAAAAATCACAAATTAAATTAGTAAGAAGTTCTGGTTAAAGGTAACCTAAAAGTGGAAAGAAGTATTGCTTAGATATTTCTTTGGGAAAGGTTGTTAGTTTGGGGTTTAATGCTTTAAAGTTTTGGCGGTGGCTAGGGGAGGGAGCTGCTGAATGGTGTTTTGCTGTAGAACTATGTACTGTTTTACTGATATTTGATAAACAGGGATGTTTACTCCCTTATTATTGGGGTTTGCTAATTGTATCTCTTGTTAAAGTATAGGCTATCCCTACTCATGGCAGCATATAGCCTTTGAATACACTGTTAAGTTTTTAAATAATAGGTAACCCCCACTTGAAGTACCAAATTAGGAGTACTGATAATACTAAGCGATCAGATAACGTTTTACTGTAATGGTAGCGCTTGACTGTACTGTCCTACGAGAAATACTTGTATGTACTGTATTTAAAAATCAATAAATACAAGTTCAAAAAAAAAAATTCCAACAAAGGAATATCTCTTGCAGCTGCTATCGAGACAGCTGTACCCCTTGTAGAGAGAGAGAGCCCTAAGGCCTGCAGGGTTTTTTTACCTAATTTGCTGTAGCAGAACTGAATACAAACAACAACCTAGCAAGCAATAGACCTTTTTGAGGCAGGGTTGCCCTTTCCCATTTCTCCCTCGGTCAGGAAGAGCTGAGTGCTATCTTATCTGCGACCCTTTGTGTGATCCAAGTAGTAGCTTTTAGCTCTCTTGACATCTAGGCTGTGCAGTCTACATTCCCCCGAACTACAGTGGTCAGTGAAAAAAGACTGGCAAAGTAATGGAATGATTCAGGTGGAAGTCCGACATCACCTTGAGCAGAAATTTTCTGTTAGTCCTGAGGACTACCTTGCCCCTAAGGACTGATATGTAATCTGGCTCAGTGGCCAAGGCCTGGAGCTCACTGATCCTCTTAACTGAGGTGATGGCTACCAGGAACACTGTTTTCCATGTCGCTACTTGAGCTCTACTGAAGACATGGGCTCAACTGGTGATTGCATTAGCTGGCCAATGCATATATTGTGGTACCCATGCTGGGGTGTGTTTCCTATGGGGGGATACAAATACATGAGACCCTTGAAGAACTTCCTAAATACTTGATTAGCTGCCAGAGATTATCTCTTACCAGCTGAGAGGTAAGCAGAGACAGCAGCTAAATGTACTGTGAGGGTGGAAGGCCTAAGGCCGAGAGAATGAAGGTGTGCCATATACTCTAGGATGACTGATAAGCCAGCCTGGCAGCAGTCTGTTTCTTTTTTCTGGCACCAAATGGAAAATCTCTTCCTTTTAGTGTAAGTCCTTCTGGTAGAGGGTTTTCTAGAAACCCTAAGAACCTCTAGCACCCCTCCAGAAAGGTGCAAGTCCTGAGCCTGAGAGACCGAAGATTGGGAGTAAAGGACCCTGTCCTGCAAGGAGGCCAATAGGTTGTGCCTCCTGGGGAGAGAGATTGGCCTGGAAATTGACAGGGTCAGAAGCAGAGAATACCATGGTTGTCTGACCCAATCTGGAGCAATGAGGATCACTGTCACTGGTTGAACTCTGAGCTTGTTCAGCATTCTGAGCAACAGGAGAAGTGGAGGAAAGGAATATAGGAACTTCCCTGTCCATTCCAACAGCAGCGCATCCAGAGGGACTGTGCCCCCTGCAAGAGGCCTGCAACAGAACTGTGGTAGCTGGTGATTGTCTGGGATTGCAAAGAGGTCCACCTCTGGGGAACCCCCACCTTCTGAACACCACTTGCACAACCTGTCTGCTTAGGGACCACTCACAGTGGTTTGGTTAATCCTGCTGAGATCATCTGCCAGGATATTGTCCTTCCCTGTGAGGTGGACTGCTGAGAGGGAGATTCCCAGGGAGTAAGCTAGACTCCACACTTTCATGGCCTCTGTGCACGGTGGGGAAGACTTTCTGCCCCCTTGCTTGTTTATGTAGTACATAGTGGTTGTATTGTCTATCCTGACCTGAATCACCTTGCCTTGAAGCACTGGAGTGAAAGACTGAATGCCCAGATAAACCGCCCTGAGCTACAGCAGGCTTTATGTGAAGCAAGGACTCCTGCTGGAGCCAGGTACCATGTACAGTGTGTTCCTCTAGGTGTACATGACTGGAACCACCTTTGACAGGGAATCTCTTTTCTGGGACCAGTGAGACCTGAGGTGAAACTGAATGTCTCTCATCTGAAATCTTGATCCTGACACTGTTGCTGTAGCTGCAGCCATGTGTCCTAACAGCTGTAGAAAATGCCTCACTGGTCTGGGGGTATGCAGCTGGAATGAGCCTGCCAGCTGCACCAAGCTGTCTACCCTTTCCTGTGGGAGGAAGGCCCTTCCTCTCAGAATGTCTAGTTCCGCCCCTATGAACTCCAGGTGCTGAACTGGCATTAGCACTGCTTTTTTCTGATTTACCAGGAGGCCCAGCGTACACAGGGTATCCTGGATGGTGATCAGTGCATCTCTACCCAGAGATTGGCCTACCACCAACCAGTCGCCCAGCTTTGGGAAGAATGTAACCCCTTGTCTCCCTAGGTGTGCTACTATCACTGCTAGGCACTTGTTAAAACACCATTGGAACACAGGTAAGGCCGAAAAGCATGGCTCTGAACTGTTAGTGGTCTGATGGCAATCTGATCCAGAGGTACTTTCTGTGTGATTGCCTGATAAGGATGTGGGAGTAAACGTCCTTTAAGTCCAGAGATGCTAGCCCAATCCCCATTCCTGAATGTAGTAAGGATGGTGACCAGAGTGACCATTTTAAATGTCTGAGATCCCATATTTATTTATTTATTCATTTTTTAAATTTTGGTGACCAGGTAGGCCCACTGAGCTCCGAAGGTCCCTTTTTCAGGGGCGACCTGGGATAACAATACAAGTTATAAGAATGAACAAGGACATAAGAAACATTTGAGGCATTGTGAGTTACATCATGAGGTGGTTACAGTAAAGAAAAATAGTGATACAGGCATGGTTATAGGCATGGTGAAAGAAAAGCAGTGGATACAGGCACGGTAAAAGAAAAGCAGTGGATGCAGGCATGGGTACAGGCATGGTTATCATCATGACATGTAAGCAATTGGTAGTACTTTGCATATAGTTTATTCAGGGGTTACATGTGGCCTCTGGCAAGCAGTCTGTATAAGGCAGGTAGTAGGAAGGTTAAGCTAGGAGACGGGAGTTGGAGAGGAGGGGAGTATCTTAGGAGCTTTAAGTGCCATGATAGTGGCATGCGCTTGAGGTCAGCAGATGGGACTTAAGCCTGGTGCGGAAGTTCATGAGTGAGGAGGAGGCCTGGACCTGCGGAGAGAGCTTGTTCCATTGGCAGGCTGCTTGGGAGGAAAAGGATCTTCTGCCGGCATTTGTCCTTACCCTAGGGACTTCTAATAGCGTTTTATCTGAGGTCCTTAGGTTCCTTGGGTTGTGTTTGAGGGTTATGGTCCTGGCAATGCTTGGCGGAGCGTGGGGTTTGAGAAGCTTGTAGGCCTGGACAAGCAAGGGGTGTTGGAGGCGGGAGACCAATGTGGGCCAACGAAGATTGGCCAAAGTGTCACAGTGGTGACGTCTCGGGTGGTCTAAGGTTGCAAAACGAGCTATTTTATTATATAGGGTTTGCAGCCTGGTAATCTCTTGTTTAGCCATGCCCTGTATAATAGGGGCATAAGGTCAGGTTGGGTAAAATGCGCTGGTAGCTATGGAGAGCCTGGCTTCAGGGATGAGTTGGTCCTAGTCGGTACAGGGTGCCAAGTTTCCGATGTAAGGGTCCTGGTGACCTGGTCCATGTGTTCCTTGTATGTGATATTCTGATCCAATGTGAGGCCTAAGTATTTAAGGGAGGAGACTATGTTAAAGGCTTTACCAGAGAGTGAGGTTAAGGAGAGGGATGAGGACCTGTCAAATCCCAGGGATCTTGGCCCGAATAGCATTGCCTTGGTCTTGTCGGCATTTAGTACCATTCTGTTCTTACATAGCCAAGTCTCTAGTGAAGTGAGATCCTTTTGGAGTAGAGGGCCTAGGGCAACCACGTCATGCAGGGGTCGGAAGATGGCAGTATCATCAGCGTACTGCACAATCGAGCTCTCCCCGCAGTGGGTACGCAGGTCGTTGGTAAACAAGGAAAACAGGAGGGGGCCTAGAATTGAGCCCTGAGGTACACCCTGGTTTAGGGGTAGTGGGTCAGACATGGTCCCTTTCCATGAGACCCTTTGTGCCCTGCCTGATAAGTAGCTCCCAAACCACTTCAGGGCATGATTGTCTAGGCATATGGGTTGCCACTCCCCTGTTTTTTCAGAGTGAGGAAGTATCCTGAGCAGAGACCCCTTCCCTTGTGGCAAGAAGACAGGTTTTACTGCTTTGGCTTGAATTAGTTTTGCTACTTCCTCTTCCAACAGAGTTACCTCTGATAGAGTGGCAGGTCTGAAAAACCTTGCCCTCAGTTTGGGCATGATCCTGAACCTGAACCTGAGGGCAAGCCTCTGGCACACTATCTCCAGGAACCATCCATTTCTGTAGTGATGAATTCCCAAGCCTCAAGGTAGTGGGCCA
The DNA here is from genome assembly GCA_016271365.2 of Neoceratodus forsteri. Classification (NCBI taxonomy): domain Eukaryota; kingdom Metazoa; phylum Chordata; order Ceratodontiformes; family Ceratodontidae; genus Neoceratodus; species Neoceratodus forsteri. The sequence continues at coordinate 245,872,837 of CM028131.1, read as the reverse complement.
GCCTGCCCCCTACTGGAAGTGGGAAGGCTGCCCTGGCAGACCCCACCAGGGGGTCTGTTTAGTCTGTGCACTTGGCTGAGTATTGGGCCCAGTACGGCTGCTGCCCCTTCTGCCTCTGAAGTACCCTCTCAGAGGATGATAGGTAGGTGATGTCTGGGCCTGGGAGAAGAGTCTGCAATGAGTTCTACCCCAGCTCCCTTTGCTTTGGTATTTCTGGAGTGTTGCTGCCTTCTCCTTTGCAACAGCACTCTTATAAGCCACCTTGTACTCACACATCTTTTTCATGTAAGTTTCTGTTTGTTCACCAAAAGGGGATGTGGGCTCACAAGGAAAGTCCAGTGCCTCTGTCTGGGTGTCCTGGGACAAATTTGTTGCCTCATCTAGGCCACTCTCCTCAGAGACACTGAGACTACTATTTGCCTGGCTGCAATATCACTGACATCCACTGCCATTCTGAACTGGCATTTAGAGGCCTATATGCCCCTTTCTTGCCCCATGGCATATTATAACAATCTCTGAACTGTGTCCCGGAGTTTTGGGGGTTTTTTTGGAGTCTTTATCCGGTGGGTGTGATGCCAGGGGAATCCCTGTCTTATCACAAGCCACAGCTTGCACCACTTATTCATGGCTGGGGTGCTCTGCTCCAGACTTAGCCCCCCCCCCAATACTTCCTGTCCATCCTCTTGTCCACTGGAGGAATGGAAGTGAGAGTTCATAAAATTCTAGAAGCCTGTCTCTTCAGAGACTTGTGGATGGGCAGCAACTGTCTTTTTGTTACTGGCACATCAATCATTTCCATATAGCCTGGCTCCTCTTCGTCCTCCTCTGTGGATTCCTGGGTAGAGAGGTCCAGTGCTTCCATGTACACCTCAGCAAATCGTTCAAGAGAACCAGGAATCGAGAAGGAGCCCAGGTCCTGAACCAAGGTCTGCGAACTGGGCTGCTGAACCAGAACTGCGGTACCAGTTTGCAGCGCCTGTATAATTTTTATAGCATTTACTATTTCATCTGTAGTTGGAACCATCGGTTTTGTAAGTTGCGGTTCCTGAACTGAGTGTTTTTCCTTCCTCTTTTCTTAGCAGAATTTGCCGGTTCAGCGGCAGTGTCTGTAGTTCTTTTCTTAATCGAGGAACCATCACCCTGGTTAGAGGATTGTTCAGCCAGTTCCTTCGGTTTCTCCTTATGAGAGGAGGACATTTTGTCTGCAGCTGGGTCAGCAGCCTTCTCAGACATTTTTCTCTCAGTCGGTTCAAACGCCTATTAAGTGTCGACTGAGGAAAACATTTTTGCTTTTACTGATTTCACATTCTGCCTTCAGGTGGTCAAACACTAAGCAAAAAACACAAATAAAATGAGGATCTGTTTTCAAACAGTTCCCCCACACTCTGTACAAAGCTGAAACCCCACTGGACCGGTTCTTTTCTTGGGTTAGTGACAAAAACATTAAAATCCCAAGAAATGTGTCTCTGAGAAACAGAAACCCACACAAATGAACAAGGCTTAATCCTTCATTATTTATTTATTTATTTATTTTTACGTTACGGTCAGTTCAACAACCGCCGAGGGGACCGAAGAGTCATCCCAGTTTCCCTAAAAATAACCAAATAAACAACCGGCCCAGGGAAAGAATAACATACAGAAATGTACTTTTTAAAATGTAAATAAAAGTTTGGTCCCTTCCCGGTTAAATTAACAGAAAAGAAACTGAAAACTTACTGGAATAACACTAAATCTAGACAAATTTACTTGTAAACTCAAGGACAGTGCTTTAAAAAAATGAATAGGAATAAAATGTACTTCAAAAAAACAAGAAAATAAAATTCTTCAAGAAAGATGAAGGAGGGCTGTCCGAGGCATCTGTACTAGGCAAGTGGAGTAAAGAATCTGACAGTTGTAGAATGTTTACCAGGGACAGTGGTTTGAAAACCAAGCATGAACCTAGCATTCCATCATTAGCATAGGTTCTACTAACCATTTCAGCTCCGGGGCAGTACAATGAAAGGACAATACTGCATATGTCAGAATACAGTAAGATTTCCAGGAGTCTGAATAACACCAAAGGTTGCTTTGTTAGTATTACCAGAAACTACTAAAGTAGTAGTACAGAAGCAGTGCAAGAAAGTAGCAGCAAAGGCACACAAGATGCTGGGATGCATATCTAGGGGATCAGTAGTAGGAGAGAGGAGGTTATACTGCCCTTGTACAGGTCACTGGTAACGCCTCTAGAGTATGGGGTTCAGTACTGGTGCCCACACCTCAAAAAAGACATTAACCTGCTGGAGAAGGTCCAGAGGAGGGCTACAAATATGATAGCAGGTCAGCAGGATAAGGAATATGAGGAGAGATTGAGAGCATTGAACATGTACTCCCTGGAAGACAGGAGAGAGAGAGGGGACATGATTGGGACCTTCAAGTACTTGAAAGGAATAAATAAGGTGGATAAGGAGAGTCTATTTAAGCTGAGTGGCAACCATAACCAGGGCCCCTACTTTTCTGCGGCACAGTGGGACCAAGTTCTTCGGCAAGACTACCATTTGCCGCAGAACTTCTGCGGTGGTGGTTTGTAATTTCTGCAGAAGTTCTGCCGCACTAACAAACTACCACATCACAGTGTCAGCTTGTCATCCTGACTTCACTTTCATGGCAGTGGTTATAGCAGTCAGGATGGTGGAAAGCACAGTAACACTAGTTCAAAAAGTAACAGACTTATAAAAATAATTTTATGCCTAAAAAAGCAAAACAAATGTCTCTCCCTTGAGGTCCTAGCTTGTTGCATAAATGACATATGCAGAGGGGATCTTATGTGATAAATACGGTATTTCTATATGCATGCTATCTTTCCCACTAATGAGATTTCCACTGTCTATCACTTATATATTTGTATGTGCTTTCTACACTACTCATGAGGTTCCCACTGTATATCACTTATGTATTTATATGCAATCTGTAACATACATACAAATATGTGCGCGTGTGTGTGGTGAGAGAGAGACAGATATACTGTATTTATATGTGTGTGTGTATATATATATATATATATATATATATTTTTTTTTTTTTAATTTCCATGAACTTGCATCCTCATTCATACAGGTCCCATTGGAAATGGAATATAGGAGTTATTCCAAAACTCATTTTTCATGTCAGCCTGCTTTCCCTGACACACTGCGTAACACCATCAGGCCATGACATGCATGTGAACCGATTGTGAGATAGAGCTCTCCAGCCCAGCACAATGTGTCCACCATGTGACAGAACACTGCACCATACCTTCCCAGGCTCTGAGCAGTGATGTGTTCCACCAATCCTTGTGCTGCCCAGCCAGCTCCCAGAGCTAATCTCTGAACCTGAGTTGCTGTCACGGAAACACAGTATGCTACTCTCTGGCCCAACAGCTATCCCTGCAAACAACATTTCTCAATAACTTTTAGGTGATTCTATCAACCAATGACAATACGTAATCAATAACCCTGGCAAAATTGCGTGCAGTGCAATTATTTATTTAAAAGGTCTATTCTTTCAAGAGGTCTACACATTATTATATTTCACTTTTCTGGGCATAATTACTTTATTTTTCTTAAAAATTTAGACAATTAAATTCATTTTACCAGTTATTCATTTCAGATAGCATCTCTATACCTTAAAGGCACAAATAGGTTTGTACAAAGTGAGGAATGGACTTAACAGGTCTGTGCTATTGACAAGGTTTTGTTTAAGTTGTCGCTAGTGCAACAATGTAATACTGAAAATCGTATTAGGCTGTAGTGCAGGTTGAGCAAATATCGCCATGCATGATGTGCTGTGCCACCATCTCTGGCAGTGGGAGCTGTGGTAGATAAGTGACTGTTCATTTCTGTTGCAGAATGCAGCCATTTTATTAGCTAATGTATGATATTTTAGCAATGATAACATCACATTCTGAACATATAGGGGGGTTTTGGATATAAAAAGAGGGAAAGGGAACCAGATTCTATGTATAAAACAGAAATATTAATAAAAAATCCCAAGAAGAGTGAATTCTGCGGCATACCAAGTTCTGCGGTAGATTGCAAGTTCTGCACAAAATTCTGCGGCCGCAGATTCTAGAACCTATGACCATAACACGAGGGGGGCACAGTCTTAAGCTGGAGGTTTGGGAGGGAGGAGGGGGCAAGAGAGTCAACGAGGGACCATTTTCTTTTGTTATAGATGTTTTTTTGTTTTTTTTTAAAAAAAGACGATGCAGGACTTTTTTGCCATGCTGGGGTGGGCTCTCAGCGTGGCACCTGGAAGTTTGTTTGGGGGGCAGTGGAGCTAACGGGGGATTAGGCACCCCCGTGGGTCATACAGACTTTTGCCACACTGAGATGGGCTCCCAGCGTGGCACCTGGAAGTTTGTTTGGGGGGCAGTGGAGCCGATGGGGATTGGACACCTCCGTGGGCCATATAGACTTTTGCCACAGTGGGGTGGGCTCCCAGCGTGGCACCTGGAAGTTTGTTTAGGGGGCAGTGGAGCCAATGGGGGATTGGGCACCCCTGTCGGCCATACAGTGTGTGGGGGTGGTGGGGAGCACATGAGCACTCTGGGGTGGGCTCCCAGTGTGCTACCTGGGTGTTTGTTGGGGGGGAACTGGAGCCGATGGGGACCGGGCTGTTCCACTGGAAAAAACAAACTGTCTATGACAGCAGTTCAGATGCAGTGCTGACGTGTAGGCAATGTTCATACTGCCAATGGCAGTATGCAAATTGCCTGCCAACAGCAGTATGCAAATTGCCTACACCTTACCATCGCTGATTGCAGCAGTGGTTTTCTCTGAACTGTATGCCACTGCATCTGAACGGCTGTCACAGATAGCTTGGACATTCATTGGTGCGGTGCGGCCGCACCTGCAAAAAGGAGCAGGGTACTGGAAGCAGGGGCGGCGCACCTAAGAAAACTCGTATGGTGGCACTATGTTTCGTGCACATGCGTGCAAGCAAACATAAAAATGAAGGAGGGAGGTAAGAATCTGCCTTGATTTTAGGAAACTTAATTTTCTGAATTTGACAGCAATAATATGCCCAGGATAGATGATTTGGTGGACAGATTGGGAAGTACCAAGGACATTAATACCCTTGATCTCATCAAGAGTTACTGGCAAATTCCCCTAGCCAAAGAATCCAGAGACAAAACTGCATTTGCCACTCCAACTGGATTCTATCACCACCATGCTGTTTGGTTTACATGGTGAACTCGCTACATTCCAGCATTACTTGGACGTAATTCTAGCCCTTCACACTGGTTATTGTGCTGCTTACCCAGATGATGTTATGCAATACAGTCCAGACTGGAAAAGCCATCTGGAACACCTACGAGCAGTTATCCAAATCAGAAAGGCAGGTAAGACCATTAATCCTACCAAGTGTGCATTAGGCATGCAGGAGACCAGATATTTGGGTTACATTTTTGGAAAAGAAGAAGTAAAGCCAGAAATGTTTGAGCCAGAAGCTGTGGCTAACAGTACTGTCCCTAAAACAAAGAAACATGTCAGTTCATTTGTAGGTCTGGAAGGTTACTTCCAGAGATTTGTTCCCAAGTTTGCCCTGTTAGTCACTCCACTCATTGAACATGTGAAAAAACAGTACCTAAATAATGTGAAATGCTCCCCAGAGTATGATGAGGCATTTCGGGCCATCAAGGCTGCATAATGTTCATCCCCTGTTATTTATTTATTTATTTAGTGAAATGTTTCACCAGGAAGGCACACTGAGCAACAAGTCGCTTGTCTCCCGGTGTGACCTGGGGGGGAAGGGGTACAACTGGAATGAGACATTATACATTCAAGTTACAGGATCAACATTAACATACAGTTATAAGGCAGGTGTTACAAATAGTGTTACAACAGTGTTTCGCATAACATGATAAAGAAGGGACAATAATAAGTTCTGGGTTAATAAGTAAACAAGTGCTACAATGAAAGAAAAGGGGGGAGGGAGGGGGGAGGTGGGGAAGGGGGAAGAGTCATGCCCCTGGAGACCCTTCAAGATGTGAGGAACCCTGCAAGGGAACAGGGGTGACCAGAGAGAAGGGGAAAAAACAGTGCCCCAGACAGACCCCTTTAAGATGGTGGGGGAAAAAAGTAGATGAGAGATACAAGCCACTTGGTGGGGGGTCAGGAGAGGGACCCATGGAGAGCATTCAGGGTCCTTCACATTCTGTGAGAGATCAAGGGAGGCCAGTAAGGGGGAGCAATTAGGGGGAAGGGGAGAAGGGGGTGGGTGTGCACAGGGTAAAAAGAAGGTGACGGTAGGGTTTGTCTAGGGCTTAGAGGAAGGAATTAGGAAGGGACATGGCAGAAACAGTTAGGTGCAAGGTACTTATTGAGGGCAGAACTGATGGAGTAGGTGGAGGATGAGTGCCAGATTTGGGGGGGGATTCCACATTTTTGGGAGGGTGGTGAGAGTAACTGGATTGGCCTATTTGGGTGGCTCGCAGGGGACAACCAGAGTATGGGAGTCGGTTGATCTAAGGGAATGGAAGGGTGGGAGGTGTTACAAAGGAGGGGGTGAGGTAGGAAGGGAGCTCACCCAACCAGTGCTTGTAGGTGAATTTAGCACAGTGGGAGAGTTGCCTATTTGTCAGAGAGGGGAAGGATAGGGCATGATAAAGATCGCAGTGATGGGTGCAAGGGGGGCATCCAGGGCAAAGCAGCAGAAGGAATTGAAAAGGGTGTCCAGTCTGGCCAGGAAGGACTTAATGGCAGCACCATAGACCACATCACAGTAGTCGGAAATGGGCAGTATAATCTTCTGAACAAGTTCACGCCTAGCCGTAGAAGGGATGCAAGTACGGTTCCTGAACAGGGCACCAAGCTTGGGGCACAGTTTTTTCTGGATGGTGTCAATATGTCTAGAGAAGTTTAGGTGTTGGTCCAACCAAACACCTAAGTACCTGAAGGAGGATGTGTCCTCAAGTAAAGTCCCCTCAAGGGTATGAAAACTGGGTAGGGAGGGAAGCCTAGAGAGTCTCTGCCTAGTGCCAAAGGTCATGGAGACAGTCTTGTTGGCGTTGAGAAAAAGTCTATGGTTAGCAAACCAGAGCTGAACCTTGTTGAAGTCTTGCTGTAAGCTGGTTGTAACCTCAACAGGACAGGAGCCAGATGCATACAGGACTGTATCATCTACATACATGTGTATAGCGGAGGATGGGGAGCAAACAGTGGGAAGGTCATTTAAGAAGATGGAGAATAGGAGGGGCCCTAACACTGAGCCCTGGGGGACTCCACTTCTATTCAGGAGGGATTTAAGGAGTCCAGCTTTCTAGAAACAATTTCTGTTACAGACAGATGCATCACATGTGGGCCTAGGTGCAGTCCTGAGGAGAATATAGATGTGAAGCAACATCCCAGTCTGCATATCAGTAGGAAACTGCACAACAGAGAGAAAAGTACTCCACTATTGAAAATGTCTTGCTGCAAAATGGGCCATGGATTCCGTTATGTTTTATCTGCTAGGAAGTGACTCTGAATTTATAATATATCACAATCCTCTCTGTTGACTTCATCAAATGAATAATAAAAATACCAGAATCACAAGGTGGTACCTGGTACTACATCCATTTAAAATCAAAGTGATGCATAAATCTGGAAAAGAGAATGTCAATGGTGATTTTCTGTCAAGACATGGTTCAGGAATTGAGAAATTTAGAAGGTTGAAAAAATGTGTGTCCTTAACTGAAATGTTTGTTATAAAAGGTGTTATGAACAGAGGGGGTACTACATATGCAAAGAACTGTAAATGGTGTATGGTAATGTTAACAAAAAAATAATGGAAGGTTTTGGAAACCTGTTTTTTAAGAGGAAAAAAAAACAGGTTCCCTCATATGTGATAGGGTTGGGTAGGGCCCTGACCCATTTGTTATGCAGAGAGCATTAAAAGTGAGTATCTTTTTTTGTCCTCTCATATTCTGTCACTTGTCTGTCTTTTGCCTGTCTGACTGCACAAACTTTTCTAGTGACACCAAGGAACCGGCCACTCTGTTGGTCCCATAATTTCCCCGTTATCTGCCTTGCTTTACTTGCTGTTTCTATTCTTTCTTTCTCTCCTTGCTTCTCTGCGGTTAAAAAATATATGTGAAACTGGGATCCACTGGCTTGCAAATGTAGAACATTATATTGTTGAGATAACTGCAGAAAGCTATTTGTGTTTGTTAGAAAAAAATATCATTCTGGAACACAGGGGGTTGACCTTGAGATGTATTTTAACCTCCACAGGCTTGTTTACAGAATTGTCATCAGGAGACCAGCTCTGGGACAAAATGTATTATTTTGTTGTACCTGTTGAGACTAGATGTACCCATTCAGACTAACTTTAGGCAAGAAACTGACAAAGTTTTGATACAGTTTGTGAGGAACAGAAGATGTGGTTTGCTACAACAGGATGCAGAATTTACAATGCCAGGAAAATACACCTTATATAAAGACAACAAAGTTTTGTTTAACGAGAACCAGAGGGATTCAGATTTAACTTGGGAGACTGACTCAGATAAAGGATTTTTGTTTTGTTTGTACTGCCTTTATGATGAGCTATCCTGTACAATTGTATTTTTCTGTTCTAGTGTTCTTGATAATAAAACACTACTTGTGAATTTTATAACTTCTCCTGGCCTGCCTATGCTTCCTGACCTATGCTTCCACCATATAAAGCACTCAGAAACCCACCACAGTCATTCTGATTCAGTGATAGTTCCCAAAGTAGGCCTTCAGTAAAAAAGCTGAACAACAGGTAAAAAGTACAACAATTTTAACCAGAATGCCAGAAAAGGGAAACAGAATATTTATTTATTTATTTCCGTTTCAGATTACAACCTTTGAGCCACAAAAGCTCCTTTACAAAGGTTCCAAGTCAAGAAGACAATACACATAACAAAGTACAAAGCCAAGAAGTCAATACACATTGCAAAGTATAAAGGGTAAACAAAAAATGTTACAGATACCAGGAAGTACAAGTACACAGTCCAGTACAGTAAATGCAGGATTTTGGCAAAAGATTCATAGCAGTTCCATCGCTAGGTGGATACCAAAGAGTGTTGCTAAGTGCAAGAAGAGGTGATTGTAGCTGCCCAAGAGGGCACAGTCCAGGAGGAGGAGCAGAGAGGTCTGGGCAGAGGTAGCGGGTAAGAGGGTGTGAGGGATGGAGAAAGCAAACTGGGGCAGGTGTAGCCCATGCATGCATTGTTTAAAATAGGGAGGAGTGGGGAGATGGTAGGAGGGGGAATAGGGAGACAGCTAGGGGAGGGATGGGAAGTTGAGGTTAAAGCAGCCCCAGTAAGCATTGTCTAAATGGGGGTGTGGGAGGGGGGGAAGATTAGTGGAAATGCGGGCCGGGGGAGGGCATACCAAAGGAGAGAGAGCAACTGTCTAAGGTGTATAGTCACAGTGACTGGTCCCGGATAAAATATGTATACCCTGAAGGAAAGGAGGGAGAGGGGAGATATGGTAAGAGACATTCAAGTACCTCAGGGGAATCAACAAAGTCCAGGAGGGCAGCATCTTTCAACAATCATTTGTCAATGCCGAATGTTGTCTCGCTGGCATTGGCATTGGTAGTGCTTGAGTTAGAGATGCACAATAGGAATGGCAGTGAAGTACTGAAGTGATGCCAACCCCACCCCCACCCTGTACAGACTGACAGGCATTGAGGTGTGCTTTTGGGTCGTCGGCTATAACGCTTATGTTATTGTACCTCCTGCACTCCTGTAGACGCTGACAAGTGTCGGGGCGTGCTTTGGGGTCTTTGGGCGTTATACTTACCCCATTCCATAAGAAAATACGCTGAGGTGGGTGCAGTATAGGAGAATGGGGTGAACTTTGTGGCTGAACAGTGCAAGGCACACCACGATGCCTGTCACTGGCTGCAGGGTGGGGGTGGAATGGCATGATCCCAAGTCACACCCCTGACACCTGTCAGTCTCTACAGGGTGGAGTGCTACAGTTGGAAACCCTAACACCATAGCATGTGTTAGTATTTTCACTCCAAATTTTCTACATAGGCTTTTTGTGAGCCCACCTCATGAAAAGCGGCACAATCAGTTTGTTAGCTGAAAGGTGGTTTTGCACAGCGGCTATGCCATTTGGCGACACAGGGACGAAAACTCATTTTGGGCAGGATGTGGAAAATGACAACTGTATTGTTCTTGAGGAGGTGAAAAAAAATGGCAATGTTGAAAATCTGGAGTGAAAATACGAAAAATTGGTGAAGTCATGAGCCTCCACAGAAACTTCGCAACACACATCCATAACCCAATTATTTTGGGGACTTTGTTAGCCACATTTTTAACATAGGCACTCTGGGACCTCCCCTCATGAACAGTGGTGCTGTAATTTTGTTAATCTGTCCCAAAAGTTGATTTCCCACAGCGACCACATTGTGCGCCACAGGTGTGGAAACACATTTTGGACAGGATGTGAAAAATGACAGGTGTACTGTTCATAAGGAGGTGTAAAAAAATGCCAGTGTTGAAAATCTGGCATGGAAATATTGCAAATTTTCGAAGTTACAAGAGTGCGTGGAAACTGCTCACGCACACTGGTAACAGTCATTTATGGACTTCGGCACAAATTTTCAACATAGGCATTTTAGGACCTCTGCTCATGAACAGTGTCACCGTCATTTCCTCAAACTATCCCGAAAACTGATTTTGCACAGCGACCGCGCTATTCTGTGCCAGACGTGTGAAAACACATTTCAGCCAGGATATGTAAAATGACAGCTATACTGTTCCTAAGGAGGTGTGGGAAAATGCCAATTGTGAAAATCTGGAGTGAAAATATTAAAAATTCATGGAGTTACAAGTATGCATGGAAACTGCGCAACGCATGCCCATAAAACAGCCATTTTTTGGATTTTTTCCACCAAATTTGCAAAACAGGCTTTTTGACAACCCCCCTCGTGAACAGTGGCACTGTCGTTTCGTGAATCGGTCCTGAAAGGTGATTCCGCACAGTGACCGCGAAATCACCTTTCAGGACCGAATAATGCCATGACAGTGCCTGAATTCATGAGGAGGGGTCCCAAAAACTCCATGTTGAAAATCTGGTGTCAAAATTCCCAAAAATGCACGAGATATGCACCAAAGTTGGAAAAACTCTATTTATGCCATTAAACAGCTTACCGGCATTTCTTCACTTCGCGGTCAGCTTTGAAGAGTGCAGACGTGTTCCCGGTCCACTGAAGATCGTCGCGCCAGCCTTCAGAGGTAAGTATGGCGTGGGGTGTGTGTAGGGAGGCAGGGTGCGCAGAGGGTGGGCGCAGGCTGGGGAGGGGCAGGGAGACTGCGAGGGACCATTTTCTTTTACAGATAAATAAAAATAAAAACATCGCGGGATGGTTGTTTTTTTTACAGGGTATTTGGCATGCTGGGGTGGCCCACACGTGCCACCTAAGTGTTTTTTTGGGGATTGGGCACCCCATTTAATATACAGAAGGGGAGTGGGGACACGAGCCGAGGGGGATTGGGCACCCCTCGGCACAGAACAAAGGGGAGACATCATGCCGACGGGGAGTGGGCTCCCCCATCGGCAGACTGAACTGGGAAAGGGGGGAGGGACTGAAGCCGACGAGGATTGGGCCCCCGCCGGCAAAGAAAGAAGTTTTTTGGGGGGGCGCATGATGCTCAGGGGGATTGGACACCCACTCGGTACACAGCGGAAATGGGAGGGAATTATGCCAACGGGGAGTACGCTCCCCCATCAGCATTGTGACAGGCCGCGGCAGCGGCAGGCACTGCTGCCTGCACATCAGGAGGCATGTTGTGGTCACGCTGCGTGAGAGCTTCGCTCTCATTGCAGCAGACCTTTTCTCAGATCTGGTGGCCGCATTAGACATGCAGGGTGTTGGCCCCTGTTGCTGGCTGACTGGGGAATGAGGGATGCACCTACTGATGCGTGCCCTGTATTCGCCCAACAGTGACCGTGCCTCCAAATCTGCTACTACCGCAGTATGTTGGCTGCGCATGTGCAAGCCAACATAAAAAGAGATATGCAAGAACAAGGGGTCACAATATGAGGCTGTGGGGGGAGACTCAGGGGAAATGTGAGGAAGTATTTTTTCACAGAAAGGATGGTGGATGCATGGAACAGCCTCCCAGTGGAGGTCGTACAGGCTAAAATGAGTGGTGAGTTCAAGAATGCATGGGACAGACAGAAGGAAACCTTAGTGGTAGGAAAGAGAGGGAAATCAACTGATCATTTAGGATCTGGAGTTAAGCAGGTAGGGAAATGGGCAGACTAGGTGGGCCAGGCGGTCCTTATCTGCCATCAAAATCTATGTTCCTAAAATATTACTTCACACAGAGGGTGGTTAACATGGAGTAGCCTAGCTAGTAAGGCTGCATAAACTAGCAATGTTCTGGCTCTCCGAGAAGAACTAGACAAGATACCTGAGGGAGAATGGTACTGAGGGTTACACATCATAAGTAGGGGTATATAGTTTCTTGGATGTGTCTCCAAAGTCAATTTGGTATAGTCACTGCCATATAGCAGAGAGGGTAAACAAGATGGACCCCAAGTCCCTTTCACCACCACAATGCTGTTACCATGCAGCCCACAGAGCCAGGTTTTGAAAATATATCCATGTGCCATTTGGTATCTCCAGCAAATGTGAAAAAAATAATATTCTGGAAAGCATCTGCCAGACTAGAATTTCTTAGGACATTGCCTGAATGTCACAATGACTATAAATTCTGGTGATATCTGTCACAGATTCACTCAGCAGATCAGGCCCTCTACTCCCAAAGTGCCAACCTCTGAGCGCAGTCTTGTGAACAGTGTAACAGACAAGGTAACCCTCTTGTCTGTTTTTGTGAGTTCGGATCAGCCTTTGGTTTCAGTTCTGGAGGGATTCAAACTGTAACCTCTTGCTAGCATACCCAATGCACAGGCTCAGATATACCTGTCTTCGGGGGGCCAGATATCTTTGCCTACGGGCACCTAAGAAAAAATTACTCACCTTAGTAATGTTGTTTCTTCTAATGGAGTCTTGCTGTATTCTGACATAAGCAGTTAGGTCCTGCCTTTCAACTGCCCCGGAGAACAGAGAGTTAAACTTTCCATGGCCAGCATGGAATGTTTACCACAAGCTCAGTTGAAGCCCCTGTCTGCTGTTGTTTAAACTCCAACTGTCAGATTCTTTACTCCGCCTCACTGAACAGTCACTCCGGATCAATCTATTTTAATTTTTTGAAATTGTCCTAACCAGGTATTCAGAGATGAACCCTTAAAACTTAAGACCTCAAATTTAAAATGCTTCTGTTTCCAGTTTGGTACCACCATACAAGCTATATGTCTGCTGAACCATAAATATTTCTTAGCAAAAGAAAGCAATTCAAGGACAGACCAGGTTTGCTGTAAAATTAGAATTTGTACTAAAATATATAATAATATGTCAAACATACAATACAGAACTCTTATAACACAAGACATACATATCTTTAAACAAAACAAGGTTTAAAACAGTGCAATTCCTACAACTATATTTAGAGTTTGTCTAGCTTTCTAAATACCTGTTTTCAGTGCTCAGATGTTTCCTTAGTCAGTGTCAGATACAAATGCATCTCTTTAGTGAAAGAGAATAATCTTTTCAAGCAGTATTGGCCAACCCCTTTTGGATGAAGTCATCCAGCCCCTCCTCTGGTCAAATACCTAACAAAAATATATTTTTATACAACCATAGGATGTAATTTTATTAATCTATACCATACAGCTATACAGAATGTATTAATTCTGCAACCTTAGCATAACTCAAGTTTCAATTACACCTCTTTTGATCTCATGCTGTACCCTCCTCACACAGGCTTCATAGGGTCATTTACAACCTTACACCTCTATGTAACATCCTAGCTTCCCTTATTTTAACATCATAAACCTCGTTTATGATTTCTCTCTAAACAAAATTAACTTAACAACTCTGTAATTAGCTCAGAGAAACAGGATCCTTAATAAAAGTCTTCCAGTAACACAATGTCTCTAAAAAGACTGAGTGTGTGATACAATGCTGTCAGCAGTTCTCTTGGCCTGCATCTGTCAGCTAAAATCGGGGGGGGGGGGGAGATGAGAGAGGTCATTCCTAGAGCATTTGATTTTTAGTAGAGACAGTCATAATACATTTTATATAAATAAATATTATCCAGCACTCAGAACTGGCTGTCTACGTCACAATATCTATTCTGGACAAGCAGATTTTTGATAATAAAGGAGTTAAAAATTTGCTGTACCAAACAAACACACTGCATCTTCAAAAACATTTGGCATATCTGACCCCCGATCTTTACATGTGAACACTACATTTGTAGTTGAACATTTCCTCTTGTCCCACTGAAAGTTCTTTTGCTATTGGTTATCCACTAACCTGGATTGGGTTTTGGAGCAGGTTAAGCACTCGAAGGAGTGGCAAGTCTTGAAGAAACTCCACCTCTCCAAGCTGAGCAATCTGTTAAGGTAAAATGATATGGAAATGGCAAATCAGAACACAATTTTCATACTGACAGAAAGAAGAAATCTGATCACACTTACTATGATTTCTTTTCTGCTATTTCCAATTTTGTCACAGGGAAGTCTTAACATATGAGTGAAATGCAGTCCTGCTAGGGACACGGGCACAGCTTAAAGCTGTGACATCGGCACAGAATGTTGATGGCATGAGAATCCCACAGCCTTAAACTGATCAGTCCACGCTTCACACCATGTAATAAAACAGTAGTAACACCTATAACTCACTAATGCCAGAATTGTACTAACCAAACATGATTTGCTTTCTGTTGTTTTACTACCAACCCCCCCCCCATTTTCATCACTGCTCCCTCTATTCTTCCCTTTCCATCCTCCCACTCCCTTCACATTGACAGCCCCACTGTGCCTCCATCATTGCTTAATACTGGTCTGGGTGCCTTTCCTCCTACCTCTCCTCACTACTCTGCCCAGTCCTATCCTCATCCTACTCTCACTGCTCCAGGGATCCCCCTACCTTCTTAATTCCCCACCCTCACTCCTCTGCTGGGCAATCTGCCTTCTCCTAACGCCTCCCCTCCCTCTGGAATCTGCCTCCCCCCCTCACTCCCAGCCCCTAGATACCAGCTAAGGCACCTTGCAGTGAAGAGCAAGAGGGTGCCCGAGACCTAGAGGATGTTTTTTTTAATGCGGGGGAGCTGCGCCCCCCCTCACTAATGGATTCTTAACTCACAGGGGATGCATGTCAGGGATGTGTGAAAAACTTAGTAAATGAAAAGTCGCCTGCCCAAAAAACAAAACGCGCCGTGCCGGACCCGAACCCTACACCCCACAACCGTCCACCCTCCCCACCACGCTAGCGGACCAGCTCAGCAGCTGCCGACCACACCCTCTCCTACATACCTTCCCTCCCCTGCCTCCCCCCACACGCGTGTGCGTACACACGTATACACGCGTACTTCTCATCACCGTATGTCGCTCACCCCAGTATCCGGTTGCCCCCCTGTCAGGTAGCCCTGAACACAGGCACAGTAATTGAGTCACCATTTTTGTAGGTGCTCAGTTGCAGTTGCCTTGTTCACAGGTAACCCACTGCCCTTCCATCCGCACTTGCAGTCACCCAGGTGGCAGTACTGCAGTGGAAGATGGCACCCTCCCACCCTGAAGGAGGATCTCATCCTCTGGGACACTCAATCTTCCTGCCCAAAGCTGGCCCCTGACGACTTGAGCTCATTTCCAAACTCAGATCACCGGCGTCGCAAGCAGTAGTAACAGGCCGACCTAGATGTTTCAGTTTTTTTTTTATTTGTTTAAACATTTGGTATCTGGGAAAGGCATACTGAGCATAGGCTCATTTCTATTTGTGACCCGGGGAGAGGGAATTTAGGGTATAATACACAAGATACATAAAATACTCAAGATGCAAAAAAATACAATGCAATCAAGCATAATTAATGAAGTGGTGGTACATACCACATAGCTGTATAAACAAAAGGAAAATTATAGTAGCAGGGAATCAGCCATATGGGTAGAGGCAGCTCGTGTCTGTTTAAGCTTGGGGAAAGGGGCGCAAGAGACGTGCTGCTTGTTAATTTGGGTCTGGAGCAAGGTGCTAAGCATTGTTGTGGGTGCGGGGGGGTGGAGCAGGCAGCACAGCTGGGATTTGATAGAGGTGTGTGAGAGTGAGTTATGTAGTAGAGGTGATTGGGTGTTTCAGAGTGAGGGTAGCCTACAGGTGAAAGTGGATTTACCCACGTTCGAGAATGTTTTAGGAAGGAAGAAAGAGCGGGAATCCCTACAGCATAGGGAGTAGGGTGAGGAAAGAGCAGGAGTGAGGTGGTCAAAGACGTATGAGGGAAGCAGGTTAAACTAGTATTTAGAAATAAAGGAGATTGAGTAACTGAGATGCAGATGGGAGAGAGGTGAGAGTTCAAGGGAAGAGAGTGGAGAGCAGTGGTGGGTTCTTAGGGGAGAATTTGAAGCAAAACGGCAGAAAGCATAAAAGAGGGAGTCCAATCTTGCAAGCACAGAAGCAGGTGCTGTGCAGTATATTATATCTGCATAGTCAAAAGTGGGGGTAATCATTTTAGCCAGCAGTTCCCATCGTTCAGGGAGAAGAAATGAGTCCCTGTTGTGGTACAGGATGCTGAGCTTTGGACAAAGTTTAGAGGCTATGGAGTCAATGTGGCTTGAGAAATTTAGTTGCGGGTCAAGCCACACACCAAGATATTTATAGGACGAGATCACGCTAAGAGAAGTACCATCCAGAGATGGAGCACCATACAGTTTTGATGCCTTTACTATACAATCTCTGACACACCTAGCCAAGATGACCTTGGAAGCCGTTTGCCCTTTCCTCGTAGCTCAGGAAAGTATGAAAAAACTATTAGGCTGGCAATAAGTCTGTGTCATTACAAGGTATGTTCTGACTGCTCTGTGCACATCAAGACTGGGCAAATGACCTATCTTGGGATTCGCCAACTTTGGGCAAAAAGAACAGATGGTCAACCTCTTGGTTCACATGAATGGCAAGGACAATTTCAGAAGAATGGAAAACACTGTACTAAGGATGACCTTGTGCAGAAATATGAGATGAAGCTCCTCACAGGAGAGAACCAGAAGATCATTAAACCATTTGTTGGAACAGAGAACTATTCAAAAAACACACCTCGAAGGAGAAACTGGATGTCTTCGTAAACAGTGGCCAAAGGTTTGCAAAAATTATTCAAGAAGCATTTTGAGAATCAAAACAGAGATCCCGGAGGCAAGGTGACCAAAATGACGGCTGGACCCTACTGAACACAGTAAAAATCTGTTTATGTCCATCAGTATGAACATACAAAATTGCCAGCTGAAAAAGGCCCACAGGTCTATCAAGTCTGCCCAATTGTGCAGCTCTTAGTTTCATATCACTACAGCTGCCCCACCCCCACCTAAACCCCTCCCTTCCTCCTCCTCTTTCCCGGTCCTTCCCCCTTTTGTGTTTTTGTCTGTACTAACTCTGCCCTTGACTCTATCCCAACCCCGCTTAAAGCTATCCACTGTCATTTGAGCGATTAACTCCTTTGGCAGTGTGTTTCAACCCGCCACCACTCTCTCTGTGAAGTAGTGCCTCATCTCCCTCCTAAACCTTCCCCCTTCCAACTTCAGACTGCCCCCTAGTGACCCTTCCCCCCTTAAAGTGGAAAAATCCTCCCTCCCAGACTTTGTTTATGCCTTTCAAGTACTTAAAGGTCTCTATCATGTCTCCTTTTACCCTTCTGTCCCAGCGAGTACATGCTGAGCTCATTCAACCTTTCCTCGTATGGCAACTCCCCTAGTCCCATGATCATTTTTTTAGCCCTACGTTGCACTCCCTCCAGTACTCTACAGAGAGCCCAAGGGATAGAAAAAGGAAAGGATATAGCAAAGAAAGTAGTATATGTTGTATATAGATGACAGGACCCAATTAAATGTTATACATTTGTAACTGTAAGATTTTTAATGGTGTATTCAATTGTTTGATTGTTTGTTGTGTTTACTAGCATTTGCATTTATTATGTATTAACATGTTATAGGTAAACAGGATTGACTTGAAAACAGGACTCAGCATCCTAATGGTGTAAATTTCCAACTTCCTGTATAAAATTAAAGATAAAAAAAAAAAAACAACAGAAAAGCCTGCCCGGTGGTGCGCCACGCTGGACACCAAACCTCGTGCTACACTGGCGACCCGGGTTCAGGAATGAGCCTGGGATGCCAGGGGTTGGCTGGGGGGGGGGGCTGGACTGAGTCATCGACTGGCAACTCTCCTCTCCTGTGGTTGGTTGGGCACCGTGCCAACTAGTGGACGGTGTTGAGAGGGGAGGGCATCATTAGGCAAATGGTGGAAGCCATGCCTCACCACAGCTTACTGCTTGGACTCCGGTCCTGTTTGCCGGCATCCTCTGGGGCGGGGACAGGACAATGTAGCTACTTTCCGCAACCACAAAAAATCCCACCTCACTGACGTGCAGAGTGATCCCCAATTGGGGGAGAACGAGCCCCGGACAGGTGGTATGCCGCCACCGAGCCCTAGCCAGATTGGCATAAAAAGATGATATTAAAAAAACTGAAAAAGGAATAAGCCAGCCACAAGATGAGGGGTAGAACTTCAGGAGGTCTAGGAGAAGGGGGGACCTCAATCACCGAGCAGGCCAAGGGGCGGGGTTAAGAAGATTGGAAGAGAAGGAAAAATCAAAGTATGGAGAAAAGAGAGAGGGGGAGAGAGAGAGAGAGAGTTGTACCCCAAGAAGAGAGGGCCCAACAGGCCTTCTGGTTGACCAAGGGGGGGATTTAGGCTGCAGGATAAGCTTACTAGGCTCAAGAGGGTTTGAGTCTAGAAGAACTACAGGATGCTGAGGCATAGCTGGGTACCAAACCTTACAAGTGTGAGGAGCCTCACAGGATGCCAGTGTCAAACAAGAATTGCCCTCTTGGTCCACCAGAGAAGGAAAGGGCCAAGGATCTTTCACTCCCTCTCCCCTATTTCAAACAGAGGTAGGGACAGGACCCACCTCAGGACAGGATCCCTAAGAAGAAGACCCCATTAATGGGGAAGATCTCAAAACTTGAGAAGGATGTTGATTCCCTCGCATCAAGAAAAGGGGAGGCCTTAAGCTTCTAGAAGAGGCCAGAGATTTTAAAAAAGGTCAGAGGGGACCCTGCCCCACAGGCACCAGAAGTGGTTACCGAGGAGAAGTTTCATAGTTGTAGTTCAAGTTTATTGGTGTTAGCTTTGATAACTTGCTACATATCAGTGGAGTAGTGTATTTTTTTCTTTCCCCATATATTTATCAAGCTCCTTTTTTTTTTTTGCAATTATTCTTTATCTCTCCCCCTTGCCTGCCACCTCTGACCCTTCAGGGGAGACAAGTGGACATCTCACTGCCTGGAACCCTACCCAGTCAGACCCTCAAGCCCCATGGAGCTGCAGTTTACCCCGGGGGGAGGCGCAGTGGTGGGCAGCGCCCCGATACTCACGTTTCATCAGTCGAGGGCTGCTGGTCGGGTTCCCAGCACATCGTGGGCACAGCCTTGGTCCCATCTTCCTGGCTGTGGCAGGCATTTTTCACATTTTTCTCCCTCCCCGAGCAGCGAATGGCTCCCTGACATAAGGCACTTACGCCGACGTCCTGGCTGCTCATTGGCCACCCCTCTACTCCTGAGTTGGAGCTTGCATTTCCTCGAGCCTCGCTCTGGGTGGGTACAAGTGTCAGGCATCGGCCAAATCCCTCCCCGGAGGCAGCGAGCTGTGGTTGGATGTCGACTGTCTCCCCACCGACCACCAACAACCCAAGTCCGCTCGAACCGGGTCGCCAGCGTGCAGCGAGGTGCGGCGTCCCGCGCCTCAACCCTCAGCGCCACCGGGCCTATTAAGCTCCTTTTTAAATTGATCCAAGATACTGCAATGTATGACTGCTTTTGGTAATGCATTCCAGGCACTCACTACCCTTTGACTATACCATTCCCCTCGTCTATTTGTTTTCACAGTTTCACAAGTGAAGGGACTAAGACTCCAAGAAAAGGATTGGATGTCCTTGGAGCTTCAGCGACAAAGACGGGGATCCAGGAAGGAAACCTGAAACTCCTGCATGGGAAGAAGAGCCAAGAGTCCTGCTAATAAAAATTAGGGCACCCCTGAAAAAACAGGGCCCTCCACATAGAATCCCCATCAAGGTCATAATGGGCCCCAAGGGGCCCCTAGTGCAGAGAAGGCAAGAGCCCCTGCATGCCCTCCCCTCAGAGGTGGGTCCCTGGTGCCTCGGATTAAGGGTCAGGAAACCCCAAGTTGCCAGCTGGATTGTACCTGCAACTGGCCTTAACTGGGAGGAAGGCAAGCAGGGTGGAGGTATTGCCCAGGAGACTGGGGCCCATGAGGGGATGGTGGGCAGGAAGCAGTGACAAATGGTGAAGATATACAAAAAGATCAAGAATTATGGTGGGTACGTAATTTTCATATCTTACCTGTATCAATCTTCACCATTCATCACTGGTATGTGAGCACCAAGCACCACAACTGTGGCACTGGCACCTCCCTGAGGGCTGAAACTTCCCTAAGTCTCCTGAGGGGGAGAAACACAGAGAGGAAAAGGCCCCTTACAGGCCTGGCGAGGCCCAAGACTGGTCAGGGTGAGGCTGAGACTCCCGCTGTCAGGGAGAAGGAAGGGGCCCCGATAATTCTCGCCTCACCCAGAGGGAGAAAAAGTGGGTGCATAGGAAGGGAGAGGTAATCACCCTATGCTGGGCCAGGGGTGATAACCTGGAAAGGCGAAGCCACGCCATCCGCCTAATGCAGACTGCAGTTCTTGCTAGCCTGAAAGCAACCTCATTGGCATCATAAGACACCCTTGCCTGGTGTCTCGCTAGCTCCAGACCCCGCACAGAAAGACAGATGGCTTGCCTGATAACCTCTATGTCAGGCAAGGTTGCCAGGAGCTGTCACAGCACCATCCACAGGCACCTAGCATAGGCAACCTGGTGTGCCTGGTGCACTGAGAAGCACAAAAGGAGGTGCGCCGCCGAGAAAACTCTCCTACTCCAATGGTCAAACTCAGCCGTCAGAGTCTGGGGAGGCAGTCGTGCCTTGGGTGACAATGCTCGGAAGGGGTATCCAGGGGCTTCACTCCTGAAGAGGGGTGGGGCATAGTTCCTGGAGACCCCAGGGGTGTGCAGTACCTGTGCTGACAGTCTCTTGGGGCAGGAGAAGGGGCAGAGACACTGCCAGACTTGATGCGATGCCTCCATGGACTGGGATAGGCCACGGAGGGATAACAATGTTCTCAGTGCTGAACTCCTTGAGGAAAGTGCGCCTCGCATGTTCAGTATTGCAGCTTGCGATGTGGGAAGTGTGGAGCTCCCCTAGCATCCCCGACAGGAATCGCTGATAGCTGGTAATATCAGCATCTCAGGACAGGTAGACAGAGGGATCCTCTTCCTCTGGGGAGGAAGACGAGGTGACAGAGGAGCCCGGCTCAGAGTTAGGGGCGGCTGGAGGCTCAGGTCTAAAAATGACCTCGTCCAGGACTCTGAGGTACCGGGGAAAACAGCAGCCAACGACTTGAACAACCCCCAAGTCACTGGCTCCAAAGGGCCCGAAAGGCCTGGTAGACAAGAGGCAGGAGGCAGAGGATCCGACGGTGGAGGAGAAGTCTGGTGAACCAGAGTAGGACCACTGCTAGGGCTACAAGAATGTGCAGGTGACCCTTCCCGAGGGGAGGGCTAGCACCTCACTCACTGCAGGTCACTCAACCTGACAGGGGCAGCTAAAGTGGTGCCCATGGGAAAGGACCCCACAATGCGGCAATAAGAGCCCGTCTGTCCCTTGCAGGTGGCCCCTAGCCCCACCTGTTGCAGACCCTATCTGGTCCGGTAACAGAGGAGTGAAGGGTCCACACTGCACCTCCTCCCAGAGCCACCAGCAACTCTAGAAGAGGGCCTATGTGCTAACCTCGACCTCCCCAGGCCCACCTCCACAGACAGGGACCTGTTCCTCGACTGGCCCCCCAGTTCCCACGATTAGGGTCTTCAAAACAACCCCGATACTAGAGGAGGTGCCAGAGCCTATAGCAGAACCTACTCCAGCTCCAGACTCCAACCCAGCACCATGCACAGTGCAGGAACCAGCACCGGAGACGGTGTCAGAATCCAATTTGGCACAATGCACAGTGCCGGAACCAGACTCTGTGCCGGGTGCCAGACTCCAATACAGTGCCGCCCTCAGTGCCAGAGGTATCCCCGGCACCTGGCGGCACCAAGAGCACAGAGGAGTTGGCCCAAAGGGCAGGGCCAGCTAGAGAGGTGACCGATCCTGTTACACCGGAAACCACATGGCTAGCCAAAGAAGAGCTACGAGACTCCTAAGAGCCGGGTGGCCACTCCAGGTTATCTCAGTCATCCTCCTCCTCCACCAAGGAGATCAGGGAGACTGGCAGAGAAGCCACCCTCGAAACTCTCCCTCTCCTGGTCCCGCTGGCAGCACCAGAAGGGGGCCTAGCACCTACAGCAGCACCGCCTCCCTCACCAGTCCAAAGGGAGGAGACGGGAGCAGAAGCAGCGCCGACAGATGGCACCGAGGGCTCCACCAGCTCGGGCCTAGCGTACAGTTGCGACTGTGACACCAGGGGTCTCCACGCCTCTAAGGAGGCAGCAGACTGTGAGGGGGGCTCAGCCAACCTCCCAGAGGAGGCCGACTGTCAACCCAACCCCTCATGCAGGCCTTCCGTCTCAGTGAGACTGGAACTAATGAAAGCATGCTCCCCCTCAGTACGTATAGTACATAAGGGAGACCCGGGGAAGGGCCCAAAGTCCTGGCCTTGGTGTCCCAGGATTGACGCCACCCTCCAAAGGTGGAGGATCCTGACCCACCTTCATCGCTTGCACTCCGAGAACCTGGAGGTCCACGGAGAAGCAAGCATCACAGTTGTCCATGTCATGATGGGGACACAGGCAGGAGAGACAGCAATCATGTTGGTCCAACACGGTCATCGGTTTGCCACAGAGGCACCAACACATAGGGACACACCCACCTTAGATTTTGAAGTAGGCCCCGAACTGGACGTGATCACTTGGACAAACTAAAAAAATAACAAAGAACAGACTTGGCACCATAGAAAACAATTAATAGTAAGAAAATAAAAGAATGATTTTACAAGTTCTGAAGACTTCTACGGCACTGAGAATCAGTGGTGGTGGCAGCAGAACTTTGGTAGGATTTGAATTTCAACGTGTAGCAAAATGGCAGCTCCGCTCCCACAGGGTGATGCACCTTGATGGTGGGGAAAAGAAGAACTGAGATGGTGGAGGGGCCAATGACTGTTACTGGCTAACCCATGAGCGCCACATATTATGCTGGCCTTGAGGGTGGCGCCGGTCACGGCCCCTCCTCCATAGAAAAGTTTTTAGCTTGAAAGCTTCCCACGGGGTCCTGGTGCCTCCGGCTTGTGTCGACCAGTGATGAATAGTGAAGACTGATACAGGTAAGATCATAGAAATTTACTTATAGGACATGATCGTGTCTACCACCTAGTTATAAAAGCAAGCTTTATCAGTCTCCTCTTTTTAGAAGCCAGGCTATCAATAGCAGATTCTATGCATTCAGGCAAAAACATGGACCCTGCCCCAGCTGGTTCCTGCGAGGAGGAAACCAAAATGGTTTCTAGCAGTCAGGCTTAAGAGCTCCGAGAACCAAGGCCTTCTAGGCCACTCCAGAGTTACTGGAAGGAAGTCTCCCCTTGATGCCTGAACCTTTCATAGTACCAATAGAGGTAATGGAAGTGGAGAAAAATATGTAGGCTATCCTGAATTCCCACATCCGAGATCATGCACCCACTACCTCCGGTTGTGGACATCTGCAGTATCTGAAGAACCTGACAGCTTGAGCATTCTCCTTGGAGGCAAACGATCAATCTGTGGCACATGAACCACCAGTACAGGAAATAAAACCCGAATGTGTTCAGAGACCACTCTCCAGGATACATGACCTGATGACTGAGCCAGTCTATCAGGACATTAAGCTCTTCCACTAGATAAATGGCAGATAGAGACAGGAGATTCCCTTTCACACGCTGATGCACTTTTAAGGGCTGCGATCAGCATACTATGTGACTGCCACTTAACTAAGTGTACCTACACTGCTTGGAACTAGATTTGTTCCTGATAAATGAGAAGTGAAAAAGAAAAAAAAATGCCCTAATTTCTAGAATGTATATCTGGAGAATATTCTCCTCTGAGCCATAGATATATGAACCACAATCTGGTTTAGTACTAGGCCCCAACTAAGCAGCTGGCGCCACTTGTGACTATCATCATCTCCAATGGAGAATAAGAGTAGCACTCTTTGGGGGGCCAAAATTGAAATCTGGTACTGTTCTGAAGATGGGAACCAACTGGTGGGAAGATGCACTTGGAGAACCTTAAGTGGCAGTGAGAGAAAAAGACTAATGACATCATCGGTGTCATCAGCTCCAACATCTAAAGACTCTGGCTGACTAATGCTATCATCTGAAATCTAGGCTGTCGGATGTCTTGTTGGAGATTCTCTACCCAGAATGGGAAGACAAAAAAACTAATTGTAAATCTGTCTGAAAATATGCACCTACAGTAGGCATTGCAGGCTCTTTGATGGGTAGAATGAACTTGCCCTAGGACTAGAACTGTCTGAAGAATCAAGGTTCCAGCTGACTGTTCCAATGATGCCCTCATCAGGAGATCATCCAAAATTAGGTACACATGGTGACCCTCCAAACTCGAAAAGCAACCATAACCACTGTCATTACTGTAGCCAAAACTCTTTGCAGCTGAGACAAGACTGAAGAGAGTGTGGTATTGGAAATTCAGATCTCAAATTGGCAAGCTTAGCAAATTCTGAATCACTGATAGACCAGAAAGTGGAGATGAGCATCTGGCCAGAAAGGCCCCCCAGCAAACTGCTCTGGGTATTGAGCAGAAGTACTCCATCTTGGCCAGCCCGGTGGCGCTGAGGGCTGAGGCGCTGGACGCCTTACCTCGTGCTATGCCAGCGACCCGTGTTCAGGAAAGAGCACAGGCCACCAGGGGTTTGACAGGGGAGGAGAAGGATAGTGCGTCCAAGGGACGCTCTCCTTCTCCGGAGAGGGGGGCTCCCAGCGGTCAACATATAACTGCCACCTAGCGGAGGCTGGGGGGCAGCATACCGATGTTGCAGATGGGGGTGGAGATAGGGCAGATGCCTGGAGGAGTGTGTGTGGGTGCGTGTGCACTCCGTCCACTGGTGTCATTGCATACCTCATCTCCTCAGGGAGAAAAAATGGAGGAAAATCAAGTTGCTGCGGCGCATGATGGAGGGTGCCTCGCAGGTCCTGCTCCTGGCTAGCCACGGTGCTGGCCACACAGGATCAGCTCTCCGGCGGGGGTTGGGGAACCCCGCCAGCCCTGCCGGGGAAGTAAGCACTGGGGTTAAGGGTCAGTGCCAGCTGGTGGACACCAGGGGATGGGGCTAGGGGCTCCCTCCTGAGGTAGGGGTCATAGCAAGAGTAGCTTAAAGCAGTGACAAGAAAAAAAAAAAGTACTCCATCTTTTTTTATTTTTCTATTGATCTTTTTCTTTCCAGGCCATGCTTGTCGCAGGGATATACCCTGGTCACAGCGGATATATTCCAATCACACCTATTGCCCCTGTTTCTTCCCAATCCCAGCCTGGTGCCAAACTCCACTACTTACATTCTCCTCAATGGCAGTGGCACCAGGGGAAGGGCTGTCCTTCACCCCCAGGCAGTCCACCTCTGGACTAGTATCTGGTGATGGCCATG
Organism: Neoceratodus forsteri; assembly: GCA_016271365.2. Taxonomy (NCBI): domain Eukaryota; kingdom Metazoa; phylum Chordata; order Ceratodontiformes; family Ceratodontidae; genus Neoceratodus; species Neoceratodus forsteri. Next base: position 245,847,070 of record CM028131.1, on the reverse strand, counting down.
TGGTGGGATCTTGAGGCTTTGTGACCCAGGCTATCACTAAGACAGTGTATTTTTTTCTTCCTTCCTTCCTTCCCTCCCTCCCTCCCTCCCTTCCTTCCTTCCTTCCAGGGGTGGAACCTTCTAATGACCTCACCTGTATGCAAAAACATCCCTGTATAGTGAACACGCTCCACTTGCCCAATGCAGGTTTTGCTGCGGCATCAGAGCCCAGTGCCACCCTCCCCAACCGCAATGCACTGCCAAGCACTAGCAGACTACGATCTGGTCTGTCTCCCGACATGGTGTCCTAAGCTTGCTTCCGAACAAAGGTCACCTACACTGTAGCACGTCACGCTGCTACTAGGTCATTGAGGCAGCAGGAAGAAAAAAATTACTCACTGTAGTAATGTTGTTTCTTCTTGGGGATCACTCACTATGGTTTCACTCTGCATCACTCTCCATTGGGACCAATGCCTTGGAGAAAAACACTATTCTATGAACTGAAACTGGAATTTAGAATGTGTGTTTGAAAGACTCTGCAGCCACCTTCTAGCCTAGCAGTTGTCAGATTTATTTCTATAGCCAGAGTAGAAGAAGGCTATTAGATCTAGCTAAAAGGCTACCAAAAATGTTATGCAAATTTGAAATTTTTGAAAACAACACCAATTAAATTAAAGCAGATGTGTAAATGTAAGACGTAAATATAAAGAGGAAAAAAAACTTATATTTGTAAAGAAAAACTGCAATAATAATGCTCAAACAACCTAAGTAAAACTGACTGATTATTGTGAGAACCTATTTTCAGGTTCTGGAATGGGAAACATGGTGGGAGAGTGAAACCATAGTGAGGGATCCCTGAGAAGAAACAACATTACTACAGTAATTGTTTTTCTTCTAACCTCAGGAATCCATCACTTATGTTTTTTTGAAGAGGGATGCCTCTTACTACTGCCCCAGAGGCATATGTGCCCCTTGTGGAGTGTGCCTGTAGACCTCTGGGGGGGTATCCTGCCAGCTTTTTCATAACAGAACTGAATGCAGAAGACTATCCAACCTGAGATAGCTCTCCTAGTTGCTGGTTTAGCCTTTTCCACTTCACCATATGTGATAAAAAGCTGAGTGCTGCTGCATCTGATCTTTGTGCGGTCCTTAGTGCCCTCTTTACACCCAGCCAATGAAGTTTTTATTCTCCTGTAGTGGAATGTTCAGTGAAAAGCACAGGGAGGGCAACTGACTTGTTGAGGTGGAATTCAGATACCACCTTCAGGAGGAATTTCCTATTAGTCATGAGGGCTACCTTATCATTGTGAAAAATTAAGTAGTTTGGATCTGTTCTGGGAACTTGTAGCTTGCTCCGCCTTCTAGAATATAATAGCAACTAGGAATATTGCTTTCTGTGTAACATACTTTGGGTCAGCGGTAGCCATAGGCTCAAAGGGAGTGTCCCATCAGCTGAGCAATGTACACATTTAGGTCTCAGGGAGGGACAGGGCACCTTACAGGAGGGTACAAATGGTTTAGGCCTTTAAAGGACTATTTGAAAACAGGTTGTGAGGCCAGAGACTTATTCTTGCCATCTGATGTGTACACTGAAACTGTTGCTTGCCAAATGCACCTTCAGGATGGAGGGCTTCAGGCCTAGGGACTGTAGGTGCACTGGGTAATCCAAAACTGCTGGCCTGTTTGCCTGCATAGGGATTATTTTTCTGGAAACACACCAGACTGAAAATAATTTCCATTTTGCGGTATATGTTTTCCTTGTTGGTTTTCTGGAAACCTTAAACACTCTCATCACCTCTTCTGATAAGTTTAAGTTACAGATTCTAGCTCCTCAAGAACCATGCCCAGGGCAGAGCTAGCTGCCAACGAGATAAGACACACTTCTGGACAGCCCTCCCTTCTGTAACTCATTTAACTGTGTTAAACTTTGGTTTGGTAGTTCAGCATGATAAAAAGAATACAAATTGGTAGCACCGATACTTACCTACATGCTGAGCAAATTTGGAGGAATTCCAGCATGGGCAGCCCTACAAAACAGACATGAGATGGTGTAGGGAAAAAGGACAGCAGGTCGCCAGAGGTAGCAGGGAGAAGCAGGCAGGAGATTCTGAACCACAAACACAGGACTTTACCCTGAGCAATGTTATGAAAGTCATCAGAGCACTAGATTTAAGGGTGGTCACACGTTGCAAAAATCCAAGAATTCAACTCTCAACTAACAGCCTGCGAGATGCAATCAACCACAGTGCTCGCAGATGCAAAAGAGGCAGCAGGTTCACCTTTGTCGACAACCACGTAAGCAGTGGCACTGCAAAAGGAAAATAAACTTCTCTGCTTTTGGTTAGTAGCACTGGAGAATAAAACCTTTGTTGCCAACACAAGGGTCTTGCGGCTGGCGGAGGAACAAGAACTTTTGCCATACAATGGTTGCAACAAACTTTCTTTTTGGGTTGGGCTCCTAATGTATATTAAGCATATCGCATCACCCCATAGTGGTGGCAAGATGATGCAGCAAGACTGAGAACTTTCCTGATTAGTCTAGCCGGGGAACATGATCAGGATGCAATACTGACAGCCGCAAAGAGTAAGAGCCCCTTGGAGCAGGAGGATGGGGGCAGAATATCAGTGTTCCCTGACCTCAGCTATACCCCTAGGGTGTGAAGGAAAGGATCTGATGGAGCAAGAGCCATGATACACTCCCGGGGGATCACACAAGTCCTGCAGTGTGGAATGTTATATAAACCCTTGTGAGTGGAAATGCACTATACCAACTGAACTTAGAACTTCAGAATTTTAGAACTATCTGCATGAAGCACCCTCTTATGGTAATAAGAGTACCTGGAATGTTTAGAAATGAACAATCCTGATTGGCAAGGAACAATTTAATGATTTATAATGCCTGATAACGTGTGAATGAACATGATGTGCTTCATGGTAAACACAGGGTAATGTGTAAATGACTGGTACTTGAATAATATCAAAATGGTGCCTACCACATGGTAAGTCAGCTGATCCCCTCCCTCCAGCCTAAAGCATGGTATGAGACATTACGCTGTCTCAGGCACTGTGATAAAGACTCTGTAATGACTCTACTGTTCTGGACTTAATGTTGGACATTTACATTTAAGTTATGGGTTTTACACCACAGTGGTTTCTTCACTGTAGCAAAATTACTAATCTAGGAGGATACTCAGTTTTTTTTTTTTTGTTTTTTTTTTTTTAACTGTGGTATCCTCATGTTCCGATCTACAACTACTACTTAATAATAGTTATGACCTTTACTATTACAGTTTTGATGGAGTTCTGAGGGGAGAATCTGGGAGGTGAATGAACCTATGTAGTCAACATGCTGGTAAAGGGTTCCATGTGATAATGACGATCGCGGAAAGGCGATCGCCATTAGGGCAAGTGCACATCACTGAAAATCAATTTCGGCAATGTACACTCCTGGCGCAGAACAACAGGGCGCCAGGGACTTTTTTTTTTAAAATGTGGGAGGCTATGCCCCCCGCACCCCCCTTCTAAAGGACTCTGAACTCCAGAGGGGTGCTTGATGGGGGGTGCAAACCGGGAGAAAAAATGTCACGGCCAGGTGCAACAAAATGAACACGCGCCCGGACCCAAGTCGGCACCCTCGCAACCCTAGCCTGCTACCCACCCACCACACCATGGGACCAGCTCGGCAGCCCATGCCCGCACTATGCCTCACAAACCCCTTCCTCCTTCTGCCCGTCCATGCCCCCCGTGCGTATCGTATAGCGACATCCTGTCACTATATTCGCGGACCCCCATCCGTCACCTTCCTGCTCGGCAGCCCTGTTGACAGGCGCCGCAACCGAGTCACCCTTTTTGAAAGTGCCCAATCACGGTCACCATTGTCACAGGCTACCTGGTACAGTAGCCAGCCCAAAAGGCTGTCAAAGTCACAGCTGCAGACTGGATGTGACATTATATTGCAATATGGGGCTTTTCTCATTGCAGCAATAGCCAGCTTGAGAGCATACTACGAATCTGCTACGGTAATTCACTTTTTATTTGATTGCCTCTTCAATGATGCAGTAACCTGAAAGTTGTGGTGATACTCCCTACAATAAGTAAGTTGTTAACATATGCTGGAATGCATTCACTGTGGATGCTGTTTTAGAATAGTACTTTTTAAAGCTAATAAAAACAAAATAAAAAAAGAACCATGCCCTCAGGCATAGAGTTCTGAGGTCTGGGAATGTTATCCTGCAGAGAGACAGGGTGAGCAAACTGTGCCTAAGAGGTACGTTGATAGAAGCTCTGCTGGACAGACTCAGGATCATGGAGTACCTAGCCTGTTCTGTCTAGCCCAGTCTGGTGCTATAAAAATTATTGTTGCTGGCTCCCTTCTGAGCTTTATAACCACCCCCCGTAAGAGTGGGACTGGAGGGAAGGCATACAGGAAACTCCATGTCCACCTCAGGACTAGGGCATCCTCAATCACTGTCACCATTGATGGGGGCCTGCAACAGAATTGTGGGAGCTGGTTATTTTACCAAGAAGCAAACATGTCTATTTCTGGTACAGCTCATCTTCTGAATACAGATGTCGGCACTTGCTGGTTCCGGGTCCATTTGTGGTTTCCTTGGCTGATTCTGCTTAGTGAGTCTATCAGGAACATTGTCTTTTCCTGGTAGGTGTACTGCAGATAGCTCTATATCCAGGGAATAGGCTAGGTTCTAGTTATTTATGGCTTCTGTGCTTAGCCTTGAGGATTTTGTTTTTTTGTGCTTGTTTATGTAATACATTGTTGTGGTGTTGACTGTTTTTTTTTTTTTAATTGCAATTTTTATTTTGTAAAATAAATAATATGTCAGAGAGCAGATTGCAGTACATATGCATCAATAAAAGAAGAATAAACTCATACATACAGTGTGTCTATTATTTTACAGTCCCATTTCAGACAGTCCGTAGTTAGGTAGATCGATAATACAGATACAGTAGCATATAAACAGTGTGTCAATACTGGGGGGAACCAGATTACCTCCTGTGGGGCTAGATTCCCAGAGAAAGAAGGCTCAGACAATTCCCACCCTTTTTCTTGTCCTTTTGGGAACATATTGGTATTATTCTTAAGAGTCCCCATTTTTAAATACCCCGTCATGGTACAAAATCTGGATAATGGTCCAACTGGTACAAGATCCACTTCCTCCATCCATTATCAAATGCTGCTGTCTTGTTGTTCATTTTGGCCGATATGCGTTCTAAACTGTAAACCTCATACGTTAGTTTTCTCCAGGACTTCTTACTTGGGGTCCGGTCAGTGAGCCATAATCTGGTAATTACTTTTTTAGCAATAAGAATTAAGAGTGTGATAAGTTTGTATATGTCCCACCTAATTTTAATAGTCGGAGGAAGGACCGCTGTCAAGACAAAGACCGGTGCTAACAGTTCTGGGCAATCAAATATATTGTTCAGTTCCCCCATGATTTCCTGCCAATAAACTTGCAGTGAAACACAGCAGAAACAGCTCCTCCGCTGCAGCCATGGACAGGACCAGAAAAGAAAAAATTACTCACCATAGTAATGTTGTTTCTTCTAAAGGAGTCTTGCTGTATTCTGACATAATGCAGTTAGCCCCAGTACTTGAACTGTCCCAGAGAGGAAAGAGTTAACTCTATGCAGAAGCATAGAACATTGAGCTCAAGCTCGGTTTTCAAACCTCTGTCTGTGGTACTTACCAGTGTAACCGTCAGATTCTTACGAGCAAACTAACTAAGTACTACACTATGGAAATTGTTCAAAACATATAACCAAAGGGCAAAAATTTGGGGTCCAAAAAGACTCAAGTCGAGAACCCAATCAGGAAAGGTAGTGAAAATATTTAACTATAAAAACACAAGAAAAGTAACAATAACAGCTATCCCACCCATAAGAGAGAGGGTACAAGGTACACCCCTGAGGTGCAACACTGTACCTGCCAGCCCACTTCCCAAAAACTAGGTTCTGAGAGGGGAGGCGGGGGGGGGAGGTCAGAATACAGCAAGACGCCATTAGAATAAACAACATTACTATGGTGAGTAGTTTTTTCTTCAAACAATATGAAGTCTTGCTGTATTCTGACATAATGCAGACTACCAAGCAGTTCCCTATGGAGGAGGGAATGTAGAACCTACTTTGGGAACAGGCTCTGCAGTACTGCTGTGCCAAACCTAGCATCACTCCTAGCCTGGATGTCCAGGGAGTAATGCTTGGTGAATGTATGTACTGTTTTCCAGGTGGCTGCTTTACAGCTCTCTAACAAGGGTACATCTCTGGCCGCAGCTAGAGCAGCAGCTGTACCCCTAGTCGAGTGAGCCCTCCAGGCCTGAAGGGGGTGTTCTACCCAATTTGTCATAGCAGAACTGTATACAAGAAACAATCCACCTGGCAATAGTTATTTTAGTGGCAGGCTTACCTTTCCCCATTTCACCATAAGTGAGAAACAATTGAAGACAGTCATTTCAGTGTGCCTTAGTATGCTCTATGTAGTAGCTAAGAGCCCTTTTAACATCCAAACTGTGTAATCTTCTTTCCCCTGAAGAAGAATGGTCAGTGAAAAACACAGGGAGAGCTATAGATTGGTTCAGATGAAAATCCGATACCACTTTGGGCAAGAACCTCCTATTGGTTCTTAGGACCTCTTTATTCCTATGGAAGAATATGAAGTCAGGTTCAACTGACAGGGCCTGTAATTCATTAATCCGCCTGGCAGACGTAATAGCTACCAGGAACACAGTTTTCCAGGTCAAGTACTTAAACTCGTCCGAAGCCAGAGGTTCAAAGGGTGGCTGCATGAGCTGAGCAATGCAGACATTCAGATCCCAAGGCGGAGCAGGCTCTCTAAAGGGAGGGTTAGAGTGAACCAGACCTTGAAAAACTTCCAGAAAACAGGATGAGATGCCAGGGAAGAGCCCTTCCCTGCTGAAAGGAATGCAGAGACAGCTGCTAGATGAACCTTCAGAGTGGCAGGCCTAAGGCCTAGACCATTCAGATGAACTAGATAATCTAGGGCTGTGGAGATGTCTGCAGAATCAGGCACAATGCCTTTCTGAGAACACCAAATACTGAACCTCTTCCATTTGGAATTGTAAGTTTTTCTAGTGGAAGGTTTCCTGGAGACCTTCAGAATATCCAGAACTCCCTGAGAGAGAGAGAGAGATGTAGTGCTGCATATTCTAACTCTTCAAGGGCCAGGCCTTCAGGTTGAGAGACTGGAGATTGGGGTACCAGATCCGCCCCTGGGAGGAGGACAGGAGATTGTATTTCCTAGGGAGAGACAGGGGATGAGACACTGTCAAGGACAGCAGTAGAGGATACCAAGGCTGTCTGGCCCAATCTGGAGCCACTAGTATCACTGTGCAGAGTTGAGTTCTGATCTTGATCAGAACTCTGAACAGTAGAGGGAAGGCATAGAGAAACCTGCCCTTCCAGTCCAAAATGAGAGCATCCAGGGGTACCGTCCCCAGGACTGGAGGTCTGCAACAAAACAGAGGAAGTTGATGATTGTCCGGTGCTGCAAAGAGATCTGTCTCTGGAGTGCCCCACCTGGAGAAGATGACCTTCAGGATGTGAGGATCCAGGGACCATTCGTGATGTCCCTGTGAAATTCTGCTCAGGGCATCTGCTAGTACATTGTCCTTTCCTGGAAGGCGAACATCTGCCAGGGAAGTCTGAAGAGAATAGGCCAGAGACCACAGCTTCATGGCTTCTGTGCACAAGGCCGTGGACAGAGTGCCTCCCTGCTTGTTGATGTACCACATTGTGGTGGTGTTGTCTGTTCTGACTTGGACCACCTTGCCCTTGACTGAATCTGAGAAGCTCTGAAGGGCTAGGAAAACTGCCCTGAGTTCCAGGAGACTTGATATGAAGGAGAGGCTCCTGTGGAGACGAGACCCCTTGAGCTGTCAGGGCTCCCAGGTGGGCTCCCCAACCTAGGAGAGAAGCATCTGTAGTTAGAACTACTGATGGGACTTGAGGGAGAAATGGAACTTCTTGTCTGAGGTTGTCCTGGTCCAGCCACCACTGGAGAGCTTGGACCAGAGTCTGAGTCACTGGAATCAGTTTGGTGAGAGAGTCCTTTCTCTGTGACCAAAAGGACCTTTGGTGGAACTGAATGTCCCTCATCTGAAATCTGGCTCCCCATACCACTGCAGTGGAGGCTACCATGTGGCCCAGGAGTTGAAGGAACTGTCTCGCTGGACGAGAAACCTGAGGCCGAAAAGAGGACGCAAGATCTACTAGGGTCTTCACCTTTGCCAGGGGAAGGAAAGCTTTTGCATGGATAGTATCGAATTCTATCCCTATGAAAGTGAGAAGTTGTACTGGTTCGAGGACAGATTTTGAAAGATTGAGAAGAAACCCCAGAGAACTGAGCAAGTCCTTGGTGGTTTGCAGAGCTGACCTGACCTGGTCTGATGACTGACCTATGATTAGCCAGTTGTCCAGATATGGAAAAATGGTGATATCCTGTCTTCTGAGGTAAGCCACCACTACTGCAAGGCACTTTGTGAACACCCTTGGAGCTGATGCTAGGCCGAATGGCATGGCCCTGAACTGATAACGGCCTAAAGGCAACTCGAACCTGAGGTATGTTCAGTGGGAGCACCTGATAGGGATATGGAAGTAGGCATCCTTGAGGTCCAGGGATGCTAGCCAATCCCCTGACCTTAAAGAGGGAAGGATTATTCCCAGAGTTACCATTTTGAATTTGGGTTTTGAAATGTGTTTGTTCAAATACCTCAGGTTCAGGTTGGGTCGGCACTCCCCTGTTTTCTTTGGGATAAGGAAGTAGCTGGAGTACAGGCCTTTTCCCCTGTGTTTAGTAGGAACATTCTCTATGGCTCTGAGAGCCAGGAGAGAGAGAGAGGAAACCTTTGCCTCTAGGGCAAGGGTTTCTGAGACTGAAGCAGGTGGAAAAGACCTGGCCCTCCTTTTTTGGGAACCTTTTGAAGCTGAGGGCCAGTCCCTGGCTTACTACTTCCAGGACCCACTTGTCTCAGGTCACAGACTTCCAGGCCTGAAAGTAGTAAGCCAGCCTGCCTCCTACTGGGATTGGGCAGTCGACCTGGGCTGACACCTCAGGGTGTCTGCTTGGCAGAAGCCTTAGACTGGGAGGAGGAAGCAGCCCTGCTCATCCCCCTCCTGCCCCTCCCTTGGAAAAAACCCTTTGTGGGAAAGGAGAGGAGGCCTGTGCTTGGTAAAAAGGCCTGTGAAAGGGCCTGCCCCTGGACTGCTGCTTTTGTGGAGTGGCTTGCCTTTCCTTGGCCTGTGCACTCCTGTAAGTAGTCCTGTATTCATCCATCTTCTTCATGTAAGCCTCTGTCTGCTCCCCAAACAGAGAGTTACCAACTACAGGAAAATCCATAGCCTTAGTCTGGGTATCCTGTAATAGGCTAGTACATCTGAGCCAAGCATGTCTTCTGAGAGACACAGATGTAGCCATGACTCTTGATGCCACATCACTGAAGTCCACAGCAGCGTGAAATTGTACTTTAGATGCCTCAGTTCCATCCGCAGCCACCTCCTCCAGCTCCTTGGCTAGCTGGGGGGAGGCCTGTTTAGCCAGTTCCAGAACAGTATCCCACCAGGACTTCTGGTACCTGGCTGTGTAGGCCATATAGTTTGCCTGCCTGAGTAAAGCACAGTCAGTACCTATCTACTACACTACCTGTACCGTAGACAGAGGCTGGAAATCTGTAAAAATAACAACTAGAATGGTTTAAACGGAACGCTTTTTAAACTTTACCAAACCGAGCAGAGGAATCTCTGGAGCGACTTCACTGTTAGGCGGAGTAAAGAATCTGACGGTTACACTGGGAAGTACCACAGACAGAGAGGTTTGAAAACTGAGCTCATGCTCAACGTTCTATGCTTCTGCATAGAGTTAACTCTTTCCTCTCCGGGGCAGTTCAAGTGCTGGGGCTAACTGCACTATGTCAGAATATAGCAAGACTTCATGTTGTTTGAATATGCTTGTTCCCCACGAGATCCCCCGCAACCCCTCCAGCACTCCCCGAATTTTGGACCCCTGTATCTGGCTATGACATCTGAGGTTTTGAAAAACCAGGATCTGACCTTCCACCCACATTCCCGCCAATACGTAGTGAAGGAACATTTAAAATAATAAAAGGCAGTCTTTTCCCAACTCTCTTTAATGATCTCCGAGCCTGTTTCCTTGCACCATTGAAGGTGTATATAGTCCACAGAGTCGGTGCTGTATCGGCGTAATGCCTGAGACAGATGGCTAATGATGTGCTCTTAAACCACCCCCTTCAAGTGTTGTATGAGTTTTGAACTATATAGGAGGGGGCCTCTGCAATTCTAGATAGAGCTTCCTCGTATGGAAGAAGTTTTTTTTTTGAGAGCTAAATAAGTCAGGAATTGATCCCCAGGTAGCTTGTAGGTAGACTGGAGATATGAAAAGGAATATATCCCCATGGGGCCTACAACATGAAACGTGAAGCAAAGTTGTGATGCTTCCCATTGTGACAAGGAGGAGATCAGTTCCACAGTGAATAAATTAGCTTGTCCAGCTAAGGTGGAGAGGTATTGTCTCTCTGCTTCGGAGAGTGAATGGCGCCAGGTATGATCCCAGCAGCCAAGGAATACTGAGGTATATCCCAGAAAGCAGTTTAAGGGGAGGCAGCCTAGAGGGTTTCCCAGAATGAGTAGAAGAAATTTTTCAAAACCATTGAGGGTAGCCTCTATATCTTTCCAATACGCAGTACATGTGTGTGCCAGGTGCAACAGGGCTATACGAAGTTGAGCTGTCTGGGCATATCTTTTCATGTTTGGAAGGCCAAGCCCCTGCTGCACCCACGGAAGCTGCGGAGAGGAGTATTTTATATGCGGTGGGGACCCCCCCCAAAGAAATTGGGAGATTATTCTGTCCCACAATTGGAAGTATACATTTGAGGGTAGTATGGGTAGGGTTTGTATGAAAAAGAGAAGACGTGGGAGTAGAGGCCAAAGGACTACAGGACAGCAGACAGCATGGCTTCATATGTGGCAGATCCTGCCAAACCAACCTGGTCGAGTTCTATGACTGGGTAACTAGGTAACTGGACAGGGGCCATGCAGTGGATGTCCTGTATCTGGACTTCAGTAAGGCATTCGACTCAGTGCCACATGGAAGGCTGGGAAGGAAGTTAGTAGGCACAGGGGTGGGTGCAAAGCTGGTGAGATGGGTAGGAAACTGGCTGCAGGGAAGGCAACAAAGGGTGGTGGTGGGTGGGGAGCTCTCACACCCAAGGGCAGTGACGAGCAGTGTTCCACAGGGCTCAGTGTTGGGACCAGTGTTGTTTGGGATATTCATTGCAGACATATCATGGGACATCAAGAGCAAGATCAGTCTGTTTGCTGATGATACCAAGGTAGGCGGTGGTGGATGACCTAGGGGGATGACAGGGGTTGCAGGATGATCTGGCAAAGCTTGAAATCTGGTCAGACACCTGGCAACTGGGCTTTAATGCCAACAAGTGCAAGGTGCTGCATTTTGGGATGAAGAACCCAAGGAAGAGTTACCAGCTAGGGGGAGTGCAGCTAGCCCAGACAGAGGAGGAGAAGGATCTGGGTGTGCTCATTACAGGGTCAATGAACAACTCGGCACAATGTAGGAAGACAGCTGCAAAGGCCAACAAAATGCTGGGTTGTATTGCAAGGGGTATATCCTCGAGGAGGGAGGAGGTGATTCTGCCACTGTATAGGTCATTAGTTAGACCACACCTGGAGAACTGCGTGCAGTACTGGCGTCCGTATCTGAAGAGGGACATTAAGTTACTGGAGGGGGTGCAGTGCAGAGCGACAAAGATGATCAAGGGGCTGGGGGACTTATCATACGAGAGGAGGTTGAAGGAGTTGAACATGTACTCACTGGAGGAGAGGAGAGACAGGGGTGACATGATTGAAACCTTTAAATACATGAAAGGAATAAACAAGATGGGTACAGAGGGGCTGTTCAAAGTAAGGGAGGGAGGGACACCAGGGCCATGATATGAGACTGGAGGCGAGGAAGGTTCAGGAGGAGATGAGAGACACTTTTTACAGAGAGGTGGTGGCTGGGTGGAATGCGTTACCTGCTGAAGTGGTATGCAGTAGAACAGTGGACTGCTTCAAACGAGAATGGGACAGGACAAGGGGAGGGTTAATGAAGGGAAGGGTGGAAGGGAGAGGCAGTTGCAGAATAGGGGTGCTAGCTGCACATTCGAGCAGACTTGATAGACCTCTAGGCCTTTATCTGCTGGCAAATTCGTATATTCGTGATATTTTGTGGTATGGTTTCCACTGGCTTAATAGGTCTAGTGAAGCTGGGGCCAATCCCATTATGTTACGTAATTTGCTGTGTGAGTGGTTCAAGTTCACTAGATCCAGGTGTATCAATTTAGCAGGTATTTTAATACCGAGATATCTCATCTCCTGTCTACTCCAGGAAAGGGAACTGCGTTCTCAATGCCCTGGAAGGCTGAAATGAGTAGGCTAACCCCTCTGTCTTAGAACTATTATTTTGTAACCCACCAATCTACTAAAAACACCCAATTGTTCCCACACCGCTTTGACAGAGGTCTCTGGTGAGGTGAGGGTCAGTAATAATACATCGTCTGCAAATAGTGTAAGTTTATGGGATCTCCATGCTAGTGGGACCTCTTCAACATTGTTTTATGCTTGAATATTTGCCGCTAAGGGCTCTAAATGAAGGGCAAATAAAAGCGGGGATAGTGGGCATCCCTGACGTATGCCCCTAGTTAGAGGAAAGGGTGGTGATAAGGCTCCGTCTAGTTTGAGGTATGCTATAGGGGATTGGTACATAGCTTTAAGTTGGGAGATGAACCTGTCCGGAAAAGCAAAGCGTTGCAGGGCAGCCCAGAGAAAGGGCCAAGAGACCCAATCAAAAGCCTTCTCAGCATCGAGGCCAAGAAGAGTCAGCGGTATTTGTCTTTATGCTATATGGTCAAGAAGCAGCAAAACTCATCTTACAGTATCATGAGCTTGATGTCTCCAGACAAACCCCACCTGGTCCACATCTATAAGCTGAACAAAACATCCACCAGACGCGCTAATATGGCCATAAAAAGTTTATAATCGCAGTTTAATTTAGAAATTGGGTGGTAGGAAGCTAGGAGGGTAGGGTCTTTTCTGGGTTTGGGGATAGCAACAATCTCCATGTACCTCCAAGAGGGTGGAGTGGGGCTTCCATCCTGTATATCTCTAAATGCCACAGTTAATGTCGGGGTTACCAGATACCGAAATACTTTCTTTGTAAAGCCCGGCCAGGTATCCATCTGGTCTGGGCACCTTTTGAGATTTGGTAAGCTTTAGAGCCCCCTAAGTCTCCTGAGTTGTGATGGTGTGAAGGAGGTGCTCAACCTGAGTTGGGGAAAATTTAGGTAGGAGTGAGTTTTGTAAGTAGGCGATCACCCAACAAAAGGAGCCATAAACTTCCTCGGTGTACACTGTTCTATAGAAATCTCCCATCGCCTGTTGTCTGTCTTTCGGGTTGAATATCACACGGCTGCTAATGGGATCCTGTATCTTAGTAACCATAGCCTGTTGTTTTGCTCCTTGCAGGTGCCTGGCCAGGTTCTTGGCACCTCGGGGCCACCCTCCTGATGCAAAAGTTTCAGGTATAACAAGTGTTGCTCTATCTTTAAATCAATTAGTATTTGGAGTTTTTGTTTGGTTTGGTCTAGCTGAGGTTTGATCGAGAGGTCTCCCTGATTCAGTTTATTTTGCAGACTCACAAGTTCTGCTTGTAGCTTGTTCTGAAGGGACTCCCTAAGTTTCTTTTGCTGTGTGGAGTATCTTATGATCTCTCCGCGTAGTACCATCTTGAGGGTATCCCAACTGATAGCAGGAGAAGTTTCCGATGTGGTAACATCCACCAGTATTTTGGGGATAGAATCCTTGATTAGCTGCATGAAACCTGGGTCTTGCAAGTGCATCAGGTTGAGGTGCCAAAAAGTGTTCCTCTTAGATTTCTCTACATCTATCTTAAGGTAAAGAGGGGAGTGGTCTGATAATATAGAGGCCCCTACGGCCATGTCGCATATGCGTTCTAAATGTTCAACAGAAGAAATGAAATAGTCTAATCTGGCAGATGTGTGTGTCTTAGGGGAGTGGTGAGTAAAAACCCTTGTATTTGGGAAAAAGTGGCGCCACACATCCACCATACCCATGTCAGGGAAGGCAGCCTTAAGGTATCTCTGTAACGGGGAAGCTCTATATTTAGAAGGACGGGAGGTATCAAGTATGGTGTGTAATGTGTGGTGTTGACTGTTCTGATATGAACAGGCTGACCCTGTATCTGGAAGGAAAAAGCTTGCATTTGCTAGGAGCACTCCCCTGAGCTCCAGGAGGTTGATATGTTCCTGGGTCTCCGGTGTGCTCCAAGTGCAACTCACAGTGAGGTCCTCCAGGTGGATACACCACCCTAGGAGTGAGGTGTCTGTTATGATAATGCTTGTGGGACAGTCCTGTAAGAAGAGAATGCTTTCTCTGTGGTTGCCCTCTTTCTTCCACCACCCTGATGCTTTTACCAAAGTTTTTGTGACTGGCATTTTTTTTTTTTAATTTGTTAACCGGGTAAAGACACTGGGCTTGGCCCTTTTTCAGGTCTGGCCGGGACATTTAACAAACAATACAAACCGCTACATATAATCAATTAAAACAATTACATACTTCTACAGATAATAAATAGCTTTTAAATTTTGTCTTGAATCCAGTTAGGGAACTAACAGATCTAAAAGATACAGGTAAATCATTCCACAATCGAGCAACTGAGGATACAAAAGAATGAAAACCATAGTTATTCTTAATCACATTTGCTTTCAAGACAATTCCTAGATTAGATCTCAAATTTACTTGAGAGTCTCTATATTCGAATAGATCAGATACTGGAGAAAGATTCTTTGCATATATGGCCTGATGAATCAAGTTGCCAGAGGCATATGTGAATTTCAACTTGGGAGACAGCCATCCCAAAGAAGAGTACAAAACACAATTATGTGTAAGTACACGGGCATCAAGGACAAATCAACAGATGATATTATAAGCCACACTCAAAACCCTACCCTCCCTTATTCCTAAATTGTAATACAAAGGAGAAACATAGTTAAGGTGTGGCAGTAAAGTGCCCACTGCAATGGACTTTCGAGACTCCTATGACAAGAAGGCCTTAAATTTATACAACAACCCCAATTTACAATTTATTGTCTTACTAACTGCTTTAACCTGAGAAGTATAAACTAAACAAGGATCAAGAAGGACTCCCAAATACTTAAACTCTTACCTGTTCCAGTAAGTTACCAGATCTATTATAAATCAACAGACTAGGATTCTCCTTTAATCTGGGACTGCTACCGAAGACCATACACACTTAGTCTTTTTTAAGTTCAAAACCATTTGATTTGATAACAACCAAGAGCCAAGTATTTCAAAGTCATCCTGTAACCCTTCACTAATCTGCTTGGTTGTCTGACCCTGATGGTATAATATTAAATCGTCAGCATAAAGGAAGCAACAGCTCTTGTTAAATAAAGAAGGGACTTGGTTAATGAATAGGTAGAACAACAGGGGTCCAAGTATGGACCCATGTGGAACTCCACAGGAAACTGATCGTGACTCAGACAAAACAGAGTCAATAGCGACTCGTTGAGATCTCCCTTCCAAATAACTCTTTAAGAAAGTAACTACCACATCAGAAATACCCGAACCTGTGAGCTTTTGATAAAACAAGTTATGATTTATTAAATCAAAAGCCCGGGTCAGGTCCACAAAAACCTCCCCCATAAAAAGACCTCTATCACTTCCCTGGAGGACGGCATTCGTGAACCTGACCACAGCAGTACCCGTCCCCCTTCCACTTCTAAAACCATGCTGTTCAGAGCAGAGAATATTATTAAATTTCATAAAGTACATAAGCTATTTAAGCACCAACTTTTCTAAGACCTTACTTAAGGGGTTTAATATTGATATAGGACAATAGTCCTCTACAGAGGCAGCATTGGCCTTTTTTGGGATGGACACCACTCTTGCAACCTTCCATGCTGTAGGAAATACCCCGGTGGCTAAGCACAAATTGTATAGTGAACAAGAGGATCGGCAATAAAAGGTGCAATCATCTTCACAAAGCTTGCATCCAATCCACCACCACAATTACCATACTTATCAGGCAGTTGGCTTAAGTAGTTCAGCACCTCAGTTGCAGTTATACTACGTTAATTTGAAAATACTGCATTAATTTGGGATCCCACCTTTAGGATCAGTAGACCCTTGAATGGTAGTGAATGTTATCTGGAACCTGGCCTCTGGTACCACTGCTGTTGAGGAGGAGGCCATGTGTCCCATGAGTTGCAGAAAATACATTGCAAGCCTTGGCTGTCCTATTGTGAAGGATTCTGCAGTGGTAATCAGACTTGATATCCTTGCTTGTGCAAGAAAAGCTGTCCCCTGCAGGGCATCCAGTTCTGTGCCTATGAAGTCCCAAACTTTTCAAAGAGAGCGACAATGAGGGGAGGACAGAAGCTGCTGAATCATAACATTTAAAGAGCAACTGTCATCAGAATGTTACCTGCTGAGCTGCTTATGAGACACTCCCCTGACGCTCATGAAATGAATTACATGTCTGAACTTTCTATGTTCAGTTTGAGTTATTTATTCTTTATTTTTAGCAACCACGCTGGATTGCACATGTAGTGCAGCCATCAAGATTGCTTATGCACGTGTACTGTCTCGATGATGTAAAGTTGGGAACTGAGACACTGAACTTCCTTATAAACATAGAAACACAGAAATTGTCAGCAGATATGGACTGCTAGGCCTATCCAGTCTGCCCGTAGACCCTATACATTGTATGTGGCCACTGACCCTATGTGATCAATGGCCTTTCATCACTCCCTCCCCTCTCAAGCTTCCCTTGTGCCTGTCCCAGGCATGCTTAAACCCCTCCACTGTGCTTGCCCCCACTACCTCCTGTGGCAGACTATTCCAAGCATCGACTACCCTTTCTGTGTAGTAAAACTTCCTCACATTACCTCTTACTCTACCCCCTTCCAATTTCATATTGTGCTCCCTTGTTCTTGTACTTTTTCTAAATTGGAAAAGGTCCCCCACTTGCACCTTGTTTATGCCCTTGAGGTACCTGAATGTTTCAATCATGTCCCCCCGCTCTCTCCTCTCCTCCAGTGAGTACATATTGAGGTCCCTTAGTCTCTCCTATGTTTTGTAATGCAAGCCCTGCACCATCTTTGTTGCCCTTCTCTGGATAGTCTCCACCTTATCTATGTCCTTCCGCAGATGCAGCCTCCAGAACTGTATGCAGTACTCCAGCTGAGGCCTTACCAATGTTTTATACAATGGCATCACCATCTTCTGCCTCCTGCTAGTGATACCCCTGCCTATACACCCCAGCATGCCACTGGCCCTCCCTGCCACCTCTGTGCACTGCTTTGCGTTAAGTGCAGGGGAGTCTAACGGAGTGTGGCAGGCTCCCCTCAACCCCCTGACACTTAGAATGTTTTGTGGACCTTTCCATTTGGTCGCTGGATGAACTGAACCTAATCTCCAATTACACAACTGGAAGGCTGCTGCTGTTGAAAGGGCTGTTCAGTGTAGCTGCAGGAAATAGGAGAGCCCTCAATAATCATAACTATTCTGCAGTGCTGTGTACTTTTAACTGTGGAGACCGACAGTCTACATTTTTTATTCTGCCTGAATTGGTGCAGCTAGATTGTTTACTGGAACTGTATATGTGCTAATCCTGCTGTCTGCTACTTTTCCAGTGCTGTGTATTTTTCAATTGTGGAGACTTGATAGCCTGGATTTTGATGCTTGTTAATCGGTCCGAATTGCTGCTGCTAGATTGTATGCTGGAACTATATTTGTGTTAATACTGCTATGTGCTGCTGCAAAGGGGACTAGAAATAGTGCTCCTCTCAAGGTGTGACTGTGCTGTGCTTAACTGAGTGGAGCTGATAACAGCTACAGCTGCTGCCACTTAGTCTTCTTGCCCCTGTCTTGCCCTGCTGCTAGATTTTATCTAACTTCATTCACTCGCTGCTGGCCGCGCCCCCTCCCCCCGATTGGTGGTGGCAGCCCATTCTGTGGGGTCGAAGTATTTAAAGTTTACACCCGCCAAACGTGGCAGAGTTTACGTGGTGGCAGTGCGGCAAGTGCATTAAGTGCCTGGGAGTCTAAGGGAGTCCGAGGGAGGCTGGGGAGTGGGAGCGCATGTGGTAAAGTATAAGAAGGTAGTGTAGACTGAAGTATTTAAATTGTTAATATGTGGAATGGAAAGTGTTTGCATATTTGGGTGTGGATACTTGGGGGTGGGTTGTTATGTGTGGACAACATTGAGTTATATGGGGCTGACAATGGTAACAATGTCAAATATGAGTCAAGTAATTTTCAATTTTCGAATAGTTTAGTTGTTGATCAAGTTGTCATTGAATCTTGGCAACTATTGATGAATAGCCCTATGCCTATTAGACAATGTAGGTATAGGGGTCATCAAAGTTGCTTGCATTATGATGTGTTACTTTGTTACAATTTGGGTTACATTGTTCCAACTATTCACCTGTTGTTGGTATCAGGTGATGTTGAGTCAAGTCCAGGGCCCTGTTTCTCCCCCAAGGTCTCCTCCTCCTCCTCTAATATTTCTTTAAAATCTTGTCATGGTTTTAAAATCATACATTTTAATGTTCGTAGCCTAATTCCTAAGACTGCAGAGATTGAACAGCTTACTGTCATTTATCAACCTGACTTTGCTGCTTTATCTGAAATGTGGTTGAAACCAGGGGTGTCTGATACTATATGCCATATTAAGCTATAAGATAACCAGGGCTGATCAGAAGGATAAGAAAAGAGGTGGTGGAGTATTGGTTTACTTTAGGGATCATTTACAAGTTAACCTTTTGAGGTCAAGTGGGGACATGGGCTGTGAAACTGATTGGTTGTTGTTGCAATTTGTTTTCGGAGGGGGAAAAAAATGTATTGTGCATCGTTTATACAATCCCCCTCTTTGTAATTTTGAAGGGCTGAAAAATATCTTAGATATTTGTGATCCATATATCAAGCAGAGTGATACTATTGTTGTTGGGGATATGAATTTGAATTGGAAAGCCAGTGACACCTCTGGGTTTGAGTCCTTTCTTCTCTCTTATGGTTTGACTCAGTGTATAAGGGAGCCAACTCGTTTGAATCCCATTTCACTGAACCATATCTTGTTGGACTGGGTGTTAACCAATAGAGTGGGTACCTCAGGTGTCCTGGCAGATTCCACTAGTGATCATATGGCCACCTTTTGCATTTTCAGTATCCTAAACCTCCTTCCCGTTTGATCCGGGTTAGCCCATTTAAAAGGATTAATTATCCTTTGTTATGTTCTTCCTTGGGATCAATTGATTGGGCATTTCTTGAATGTGTTCCAGATGTGGCATTTGATTTCTTCTGTAATCAACTTCTTCCAATTCAAGAATTCTTTTTTCCCCAGTGGACTATTCGCTGTAGAGGTTCTCCTACTGGGTGGTTTAGTTCCAGTATTAAGAAATTGATAAAAGAGAAGGATATTGCTTGGACTAAATTTAAATTACCCCCTTGTAGGGTATCAATGAATCTTTACTGAAGTCTTCAGAATTTAGTTTCTTCTACTGTACGAAAAGCCAAAAAAGATTACTTTAGGGAACATTATGAAGGTAGTTGGGCCAATCCAAAGAGGTTCTGGAACAATGTAAACTCACTATTGTCTCCAAAATCTAAAGCTGATATTCAAAAAATTAATGTTGATAACACTGAAATTGGTGACTTGTCAGAAATTGTTAAATTGCTAAATTGTAAGTTTTCTAATTTATCTAAATTTAGATCTTCTTTGTCTCAGTCTGGTTATACTAAGCCCCCCACTGGATATATAGATACATAGACAGTGTCGGCAGATAAGGGCCTATGGCCCACCCAGTCTGCCCATTTGAGTTTGTAAGTTCAGTTTATGTTTTCCTAGAAGTCTGTTGCCCCTTACCCCTGACCTCCAGAATTCCTTTATGTCTATCCCATGCATTCTTAAATCCCGTGATTGTTTCAGCCCCCACCACTTCCTCTGGCAGGGTGTTCCACTTGACCACCACCCGTTCTGTGAAGAAATTCTTCCTCATGTTTCCTCTGAATCGTCCTCCCTCCAACTTCATCCCATGCCCTCTAGTCCTGGTACATCTTTTTCACTTAAAAATAGTGTATTCCTGCACCCTGTTCCTCCCTGTGAGATACTTGTATGTCTCTATCATATCCCCTCTCTCCCTCCTCTCCTCCAGGGAGTACATGTTCAGTTCCTTCAACCTGTCTTCATAGGACTTGTGATGCAATCCATGCACCATCTTTGTTGCCCTCCTCTGAACCTTCTCTACCCTGTCTATGTCCTTACGTAGGTATGGTCTCCAGAACTGTACACTGTACTCCAGGTGGGGCCTCACTAGTGTCTTGTATAGTGGAATTATGACCTCCCTTTTCCTGATCTCTTGGTAAATAGATCCAGGTTTTCATTTAGGGAAGTAACCTCAAGTGAAGTTGCTCAACTTCTGCAATCTATTCCTGACAAAGGTAGTGATTGTGGTGGCGGGCTTGATGGTCACTTTACAAAGCTGGCTATCCATTTCATTGTTGACCCTATTTGTTATATATTTAACTTGTCACTGGTTTCGGGCATTTTCCCCTCTTCATGGAAGAAAGCTAGGGTGGTTCTGATCCTGAAAAAAGTAATGCTGTTTCTTTGGATGATTACAGACCAATATCAATATTAAACCTCTCAGTAAATTACTTGAGAAGTTTGTGGCCGGGCAGATTGATGCTTACCTGGATACTAATGACTTGCTGTCTGGGCAGTAACATGGAGTCTGAAAGCATCATGGAACAGGGACAGCCTTGATTGGGTTCATAGACACTGTTCTGCGTGGGTTTAAGAATGGAAGGACGACTGGGGTGGTGTTCGTGGACCTAACCAAGGCCTTTGATCTGATTGATCATAGTTTAACATGCACTAAATTGCAAGACTTTGGGTTTTCTGAAGCAGCTGTTTCTTAGTTTTATAATTATCTAAGTAATAGATGTCAATTTGTACAAGTAGGTTCAGTAGTCTCTGATGTGATGCCAACTAGCTGTGGTGTGCCCCAAGGGTCCATTTTGGGACCCTTGTTATTTTCAATTTTTATCAATCAACTACCTAGGGTTTGCAAGGTTAGTGAATCATTATTATATGCTGACGATCTTATAATCTATGCCCAGTCAAATTCAGTGTCTGAACTTTCCAGCTCCTTAGAAAGGGATTTAGGTGATGTTTGTCTTTGGCTAACTACAAATGCTATGGTTCTGAATTCTGCTAAAACAAAGGTTATGCTCTTTGGAACACAATCTATGTTGGAGGACACCCCAAAATTAGTGATATCTGACTCACAAGATAGCCTGTTGGAACAAGTGTCTCAATTTAAGTACCTAGGAGTACTTTTGGATCCTTGTTTGACACTTTCATTACGGGTTCAAGTGACAGTGAAAAAAGTAAACCAGAGAATAGGGATGCTTTATAAATTTAAATCTTATTTCTCACAGGAAAAGAGGTTAGCAATTGCTACTGGGTCTCTTCTTCCCCATTTTGACTATACATCTAGTATTTATTATAATATTGGGGCTAAAGAAATGCAAGCTTTATCTGTTGTATACAATAATATTTGCAGATTTGTTTTACGTGCTCCCAATAGAACACACCGTTATTGTCTCTACTCACGGCTGGGGTGGTTTTCCTCTAGCTGTCGAGTAGAGTACTCTGTAGGTTGCCTGATGTATAAATGTTTTCATTTTGGTTCAATGTTTCCTCTTTCTAGCCTTGTTATTAGAAGACAATTGCTTCCTAGTTTGAGGTCAGCTGATGGTCTCTTATATATGGTCCCAAAGTATCGACTTAAGTCAAGTTCGAGAGCCTTTATGTAACCCCTCACCCCTGCCTTTTTACCAAAACGACAGGTGGCATGCTGTTGGTGCTGGCAGCAATACCTGGTGGAGAGCTGGGTTCGGGGAGGATGAGGTTACTCGGCACAAGGGGACCTAGGTTTGGCTACTCTGCACAGGGGCACCCAAGTAAATCCGAACACAGGAAGCAATAACTGTAATGTCCAGAACCAGGAATGGGATTTTGCAGTGTGGCTTTTATTCACAACTAGTTGAACACAACAAAGCATAGATGGACCCTCATGGGGCTACATTTACTGGTAATGCAGATTAGAGACTACAAGGCGGTCCACTGGAAGAATGAACCAATTATACTATTTTCAGGCTCTGGATCCACCAGGCACACAGCCCGGACTTGCACGCGCTTTGGGTACACAGCCCGACTGGCCCGGCTCCCCTGCCAGCCACTTGAATGGCGGTCCATTGGAAGAATGAATCCATTTTCTTGTTGTGGCTCCCCACACCACTTTGAGTCTGCGACTCCTAGAGAGAATTCCTTCTTACTTCTTCTGACTCCCATCTCACAAAGAGAATTTTCCTTACACTTGTTGTGGCTCCCCACACCACTTAGAGTCTGCAACTCTTAGATAGATTTTCCCATTTGCAACCCACGTCTGGGTACTTTCCTCATCACTGGCCAAGCGCATGAGGCAAGTAGCAATCACAGCAGAAATCCGTAGAAGTGGACCTGGTTACTAAAGATGGGGGGTGTTCCCACCTCCAGCTCCCACAGCCCATACCCGGCCATTTCTCTGGAAAAACTGAAACTTCTGAATGTAGATTAAATGGTGGATGAACTGTCGCATCCCCTCTACAATATTACTTGAATTCACACAGCACTCTAGCTTTTGACACTACTCCATTTGTTGGACCTAGTCCTATAAGCTTCCCAAATAGTAGTTCAAATCCTAGATTTCTTCACATATCCCAGGCTGAAGAAACACATTTTTTGCCCTCTCATATTAGAGCAAACACTCACCCTTTGGTTGCAGGTACCCCACAGGCGAATCACAACTCTTCCCACTTTCCAAAAACAGACTGAACTGAAATAGGCAGCTTTCTTTCTTCTGGCAGAATTTAGGGGATTGCCCCTGGAATCTACATGGGGATCTTTACTCCCCCCCCCCCCGGAGGGAGGGGGGCACTGAGACCCGAACAGCGGTCTCCACCACTTGAAGGCAAACTGGAGACTGACCTTCTCTTACTGAATGCAAACAGGAACTGAACCTTCATGTTTGAAAGCAAACAGGAGACTGACTCTTTGAAAACTCCCAATGTTCTATCTAACTCCCTCTGCTGCAGATTCCAATGTGGCTTGTGCAGCTGCGACAGTTCTATTGGTGATGTCATCTCTCAGTCTCAGCTGAGACTGAGAACAGAGTGAGAGAGTGTGAAACCCATTTAACTGGAGTTTCACAAGCTGCCTTCCCTGCCTACCACTAGGTCTTACTGGGATTTTAGTAACCCCGGGTAACAAGGGGTTACATTTACAATTGCAGCTCCAAAAAATTTGAATGCACTTCCAACACATGTTAGGCTTGCTCCCATTGTCTCAACTTTTAAATCTAGGCTAAAACACTATTTGCAACATAGATCTGGTTGTAATTGTAATTTGTGAATTGTCTTTGTTTATGTACCATTTTGTATATTTGCTTGTTTTATGTCTGGGTCAGGCCTGAAAAGGGACCATTGGTCCAGTGCCCTTTCCTGGTTACCAAAGAATAAATTAAATGAAAGGTCATTAGAGAAACTTACTGGCTCCAATCACCAGTAGTAGACAAACATAGCTACTGTGCTCCAGTAGATGCAGGGGGTGCAGAATCGGGGGCGGCAAACACCCACACATTGGACAAAAAACAAAACAAAAACAAAACAAAAGTGCACTCTGTCGGCTAGCACATAACAGAGAAACAATGCTATGGCTCCAAAGTCAGCTGCTTAATACACAGCCTTGTCTGACGAAGCACTGGGGCAGTATCTCTGTGGTGACTGGCCCATTTGAAGAAACAGTTTTGACACTTGTCAATAAAGTATTCAGCAGCTGACTTTTTAGCCATAGTGTTGTTTCTCTGCTAAGTGCTAGCGGACATAGCACAATTTCATTTTGTTTTTTTTGTCTGATCACGAGTGAACAGCTCCTGTGGTCAGTGCATAGTTAGCCCAGCTACATTTATTAATGCACAAATCCTGTTCTGTTTTTGCTCCCAGACACATACAGAGATATCCGCATTATCAGCACCTAGCTGCCCCCCCCAAGCGTTCTCTATTTCTTTTAGAAAATGGATTACGAAATTTCCGGGCTCTGATTGGCTGATAGCTCTGCCAAGGTGGGTGTCTATCAGGCAACAGAGCCCAGGTATTAAAAGTGCCAGTCCAAAGCCAACTTCATCACCAGTATCAGTGGGTACAGGGAATTTTCAAAGGGCAGACCCACAGAATTTTCATTTTAAACATGCCATCATTTTTTTTTCTAACTTAGCAAGACATACAGCACCTTCGCTCAACGCTCATTTTTTAATTCAGTGCCACGCCACTGTTACACGCTGAAGAGATTCACCACCTTTCCCTTACCCAGTCAGTCTCTGCAGTTTTAAATAAAAACCCTTTTCCATTAAAAAGCCCTGCCCAACCTAAACACAAGTTGTACCTAAGTAAGAACTGCAGTGTAGCAGTCTGCCAGCTGATCGCTGTTGCATCTGATCCCACGGCACTCACCCTGTACTCGCTGTGCTGTCCCTTCCATTGTGACAATTATTCAAATGTAGCAGGGACAGACATCTTTAAAAAACACCAACACAAACCCAATTTCCCCTTCAGCTGCTCTCACGCTACCTCTCTTGGTACAGCAACAAACCATGCTTCAGTCAGGTAACTGCATTCTCCTCAGTGCGGGCCCTCCTCCCCCCCTTTATGAGAGGCATGTGACGGGTAGTGGGGTCGTTGACACAGGATAATGACAGTTAAAGGGACTAAGCTGCCTAACTTCCTAGGGGGAAAAGAAACAGTGGAGGCAACCATAGGTAAACCGAATAGTAGAAGCAACAGTAGTGTAGGGGCAAGTTTAAAAAAAAAAAAGCTGTTCGTGGTGTCACGCTAAAGTTATTTTTACGGTTCTGTCAGAGATCAGAGTGGTTGCAGCTTAAAGTGCTGAACTGAAAACAAGAAATAAAACTCTTAAATTAAAAAAAAAAATACACAACAAACTGCCTACTGTTCCACAATTGCACATTTGGCACAGTAGCACCAAGACTCCATCTTGGGCATACACATCCTGACGCCAACCCACCTGCAAAGACACAGAACCAGTAAACAAGCTACTGGCAAACCTGCTGTCCTTTTTCATGTGTGAACAATGCCACAAATTTCAAAATGGTACAGTGATGCTGCATTACAGTTAAACAAAACAGATTGAGAGCACTGCTGTCTATCAGACTATCTGTACTTCCTGGTTTTACATACTCGGTCACATGCCTAACAGACGCATATCCCCTCAAAAAAAGAAAGGATAGGCAACTTTGTTTTTTTAATCAGAAAAACAATGCCAAGAGACTGCTGGAGGAAATTACAAAAGAAACTCACTTTCTAGAGGTGCTGATGCAGGGTGAGGGATTGGGAGGATAACTAGACGAGAATGCCGGGGGGCTGTAGTTAAATGAGACTATCTCTGGGGGAGGCGCAATACCAGATGGAACACCACAGAAATTGAGGGACTATTTCACCAGATAAAAAAGCTTTTGTACTGTTTCTGTCCCTTTTAAAGTTATTTCCTCTACAATTTTATTTCTTAATTAAAATTTACACACATACTCATTTTCTAAGTGCAATATTACCCTCCAGGGTGGGAGGTATTGGACACTACTGGACCTTCCAGGGGTTATAAGGCCCTCCGCCTGTGGCTCAGCGCTTATGCTCCCCATGGTCAGGCATTCTCATCACCGCCCACCCTGTTGGGTATTATTGCTTATACAGACTGAGGGTTTGTGGTGAAATTTATGATGACTGCTGTTATCTTTATGTATTTTGCTATGAAATATGCCACATATCTGAGATTATTTACTGTAACTGTGCAAGTGCTAAACCGTCACTGAGTTATTAACAGACTCTGTTAGTCTGGCATCCAAAGTCAGTATTTCCATTTTGGTTTCTGTCATTGTAAACCTTGAACCCAGCATCTTGATGTGTGTGTGTGTGAGATATAGCCAGTTCAACACAGACACACACACACATGTTGAGTTGCTGGGCACAAAATTTACAATGACGGAAGCCAAAATGTAAATAAAATGGAAATACTGACTTTGGATACCAGACTTACAGTGTCCACTAATAACTCAGCAGTGGTGTAGCACTTGCATAGTTACAGAAAATACCAGCTCCATTTCACGACCCTTGAAAACATAGCCAGGGCCAACAATGTATGCCTTCTGGAAATACATAAGGAAGCAAAGGGGACTAATCAAACTGCATTTGTTTTAACTTGGATTTGAAGTTACAGAGCCTCATATAGCTTTACTCCACATAGAAGGCAACTGAGAACAAGCATTTGTCAATGCCGGATGCTTGCCACAGGTATTAATGTTGTACCGGGTCAATGTGCAGATCCCAGGCCATGCCGAAAGACTAAGGCTTGGACCGGGGGGGGGTGCAGTTATGGTGGGGCACAACTGACAAACTGAAGGGAATTTAAAAGAATAAAAAACACAGTTTTCACCATTCTCTGCTTGGAGTGGGGGCTGGGCTCTCAGTGTAGAGGTTCCTCTGCAGCAGTGCTACTGTAGTCTGGTGTACTTGGGCGACTTCAGACAGGAATGTGACTTCTATTCCCACCAGTCTGGTGTGAGAAAATCATAAAGCTGGACTGCAGGCTGTGGTAGCGCTGTGCTCTACGTTAAGAATAACTGGAGCACACAGGGACACATTTTTCTTTTTTTTAACTCTTTTTTATCACCTCCGTTACTCCCCTGAACTCTCTCTGGCTGCCCTAAGTCGCCGGTCCATTCTACTGCCTACCGTGGCCTCCAGTCCTCATATATATATATATGTACCACCTAACCACTTCTGGTGCTCTGTCTACAATTTAGAGCACCCAGCTGGCTTGCCGAGGTGGCTAAAGGGGCGGAGACGGAGACCCAGTGTTAGGCGTGAGACGGCCAACCCAGTAGGGAGCCGTCAGCTATCAGAGGTGATGGGGGGATTTTCTTCGTATAAGTTCTGTCCCCTGCATAGCATGGCTGACAAGGCAACATTACGCCGTTGCTCCTCCCCCTGGCAAGTGCCGTGCTGCTACGTTGGTGCTTCCGGCCACCACCAGAGGCCGCTCTATGAGCGGGAGCTCCCTGGATCCCTCCCTGGGAAGAAAGAGCAGTCTCAGGATGCTCGGTCTCCTCCCTCCCCTGCTGACCCCTGATGAGCCGGGCTCGCTCCTGAACCCGGGTCGCCGGTGTGGCGCGAGGTGTGGCGTCCAGCACCTCAACCCTCAGCGCCACCGGGCTGGACACCGGGACATATTTTTCTAACCTCTCCCCATTTCTGTCTTAGTAGTCTGCTGCAGCAGTGCCATATTCCTATCCTATTTATTTCCCATTTTATGCCACAGAAGATTGGCCACCTACCTAGGTAGTCTCCCCTCTCACTATTCTTCCTCTTACATTTTTTTCTTTTCTGTCCATATGTAGTGCTAAAGTGCCTGCCGTGCTGAATAAAATGCTTGATATGCATGTGAATAAGAAAGTGCTTATAGTGCTTTAGCAATCATAAAGTGGCAAGCATATTTGCTGGCTGTTGATATAAATAAAGTGCAGAGGATACTTTGTAAAGCGTTTATATGTTGTTTAAAATCCTGATTCTAAAAAGCCTACAGTGCTTGAATTCAGGACAGAAGCAGCCTAGCTGGAAGAAAGCTGAAACTTAATGAAAAGAATGTGCATGGTAAAAGATAAGCCATTGTTGTGTTTTTTATTTCGTTAGGGCTGTGTGGCACTTACAATGTATTTTGGTGACAAAAATGTACTAATGAAGCCCTAGACCGAGAGAGGCAGCTGGTTCCGTATTGGGAGTGAAAGGGTTACAGCAACTGTCCCAATGACCAGCTTCTATAGTTAATCTGGCAAAAGTCTCCCCAAACAGATACATAGCCTTTCCTATGTGTAGCCTACATTACAACAGACTTAGTGCATTCCAAATAGCATGCTTCAGATACAGACATTAACCTTTCCCTGCTCTGACACAGAATGAAAGAGATGATTTATGAATGTGTCTGTCAGCACAGTGTTTTGAAGTCCATGCACTTCATGCCTGAGAGTGTGATAATCAGTCTTACTTATTATTGGCCAAGCCCCTTGTTGAGTCTCCTGCATTGGATCACTGCGACACACCTCTCAAAGCTCTGTACCATACCAAAATGCTTTGCCTAAGGGCAAGCAAAATAAACATAAAGCTGCCAATTCCCACTCAGGTGTTCACCACTTGATGTCATTACACTTGCTGAGCATGAGTGGTGATATCAGGGAGTCAGCGGCCAGCAGCGGAAGTTCGCAATAGTGAAAATGGGCAATAAATGATTAAAAAACATGTTTAAAGTCCAATTACATTAACGTTACCATGACATATGGAATAATATGCCTGTGAGTGACCGCCTACAGCAAAGTAAGTCTGTTTGTGTCAGTGGGTCTTTAAAATAGACCTGGTAGTTGCTTTTTTTTTCTTTTCTCCTTGGCAGGGAGATCAACTGGGACGGGGGCTGCAGAGGAATGGAGGCAGGACTGTGAGGTCATGGAACACAGGTGGCCAATACGGGGAGTTCAGGAAGCCTGAACAGGGGTTTGAAAAGCTTCAGTTCCTTTTTCTGCACACTTTTAAAAGCGAGTGCCGATCAGGATGGGACAGAAACTGCAGAATCATAACATTTAAAATTAACCAGGTAGTTGCTTTCTTTTCTCCTTGGCAGCAAGATCAAAAGGGTAGAGGGCTGCAGAGGAACAGAGGCGGGACTGTGAAGTCATGGAACACAGGCGATCAATCACAGGCAGTTCAGGAAGCCTAAACAGGGGTTTGACAAAATCTGGTTCCATTTTTGATGTGCTTTTCAAAGCGAGCACCAGCCAGAGGAGGACAAAAACTGCTGAAACATAACATTTAAAATGAAACCGGTAGTTGTCTTTTTTTATTTTGTATTTTCTCCTTGGCAGGGAGACCAACAGGGTTGGGGGCTGCAGAAGAATGAAGGCAGGACAGTGAGGTCACGAAACACAGGTGATCAATAGGGGGCAGTCCAAGGAGAATGAAACAGAAGAAACAACATAACTGAGGTGCACACTTGATGGCAGGGGAAAATGAACTGAGGCAGTTAGGGCATCAACAACAATTACTGGCTCAGGCACGCTATGCCAAGCATACATCACTACCGAAACCATCACTGGCACCCTCACTAAAATGTTTGCTCCTGTGGGGTCGTACCTCTTTTAGCTCTAAGAGATGGGACTCTATGGAGAAAATTTTTTTTTGTGTGTGTGTGTGAATTCTTTTTCCCTCCTGGTCACCGACTGCTGGGGCATCTCTCTGGCGAGGATCCACTCGACCAGCCACTACCGCCCACCTGAACCCCTCCCTAACCGAGGCATCAGGTGCTGGGTCCCTCCTCTCCCACCGGCCCTATAAGGGAGGAGGCGGGGAACACAGAGAGTTAAGTCGGGTCAGGGTCAGCTTGGACATTTGGTCTTGGTCACTCGAGCCCTGTTGTCATCTTCCCAGCAGCAGGGGTTTTCCACCTTGGTAACTCCCCTTGAGGCATGGATGTGCAATGACGTCTGTGCACGGAGGACATGCACCACCCCCTCTCACTGACATCCACCGTTGCCTCGCCCCAACATCAACCCCACTCCTTGCAGTGCCTCCTGATCTCCATCGGGAGCCGCTACAGAGTGGGGAACCCCCAACAACCCACCCCAGGAGAGGAGAGGAGAGCAGTCCTCCAGATGCATGATCCTTTCCTCCACCTGCCGACCCCCAGTGCCCAAGTTCGCTCCCAAACTCAGGTCACCAGCATCGTGCAAGGTGTGATGTTCAGCGCTTCAATCCTCAGCACCACTGGGTCAGCTGAAAAATTGATTCTTGGAAGATAACCATTTTTTCAAACCTAAAGGAGGATGGCTGGCTGGTCACTCTGGGAGATCTAGAAAACCTAATATGGTAATGAACAACAGGATGCTTTTTTCAAATTACTTGTTTATTTAATGGCATACGAATTTTAAACTTGCTGCTGCTACATAGTGTGAAGTTTGGAACTCAAGATGTTGATATAACACTTCGCTTCATGCCAGAAGAAGCCTGACAATCATTTTTAAGCTATTAATACTCTTAATTTATTCTGGGGGCCTAGGTGGCCTCCCCAGACCACCATTCCATTTGTATAGTCGGGGGGGGCAGCTTAACTTTTATTGCACACAGCACACCATTTTAAACAGGCCTGATAAACAGTTTAAAAAAGAGGAATCTTTCAATTTTCTGAAATACGCCCCTGCTTCTGATTCTTGTCTTTGGCTGTACAATTGGTCCTCAAGCCTAGTCCCATACCTTGGGCCAGACCACACTGATTGTTATGATAATACCTGTGTGTAATAACTTCAAATTAACTGTGTCTGTATAATTATTAGGTTGCAAGATGGACTTGTAGCCACATCACCCTTATAAAGAAAGATTATAATGTCAAGGAGTCCCCGTATCTGGATAAATAAAGGACTGATTTTATCTTAAACTAAACTTCTAGTACACACACTCAAGTCTTGATCTAAAAATGCAAGTAATTAGCTGGCCCACTATCACAACAGAAGCACCACAGCTCACTACACCAGCAACCTGGGTTTGGGATCGACCTCAAGATGCTTGAGGGGCTGCCTGGGGATTAAGTGTCCCATGGAAGGTTCTACTCCCTCGTGGAGGGGGTTAGTGTGTCGCAATGGTCAGCTGCCACCTCACAGCAAGACCAAAGAAAGGATCCCAAATCCAGACATGGAAGGCATCTCTGGGAAAGTGGAGCACGCTTATTGTGTCAATTCAAGCGTGTAGCCCCATGGGGAGAAAATGGTAGAAAAAACAACAACAGTTGGATGGCCACCTGCTCCTTCCCACATAAGCCTCGCACCAGCGAATGCACACCTCTGACAGATCCTGTGGCAAGAAGCAGAGGCAAGTAAGGCCCAGAGATGTCGGGTAACGGAGGCTTGGGGAACTGGTCCTGATGGTGCAGATTGGAAGATGACAGCAGGAAAGTACTAATGAAAAAAGCATAGAATGCCATTTTTAAAACAGTGCTCTCGATAAACATGAAAGATAGGCTGCCAACTTTTCCAGAATGTAAGAGAGTTAAGTTTCCTATATTGTTTTTAAATCCCCCATACCTGTCTTGCTTTGTTAAAGGTGTAGTAGACCATGAAAATGGCACATCTAGCGATGGAGTCATTCTGACTTAATGGACCTCGCTAGCAGTAAGAAATGACAGATGCAATTCAGCTCCCTTCACTGACATTACCTGATTGTTCTCCAGGTTGACAATCTCCAGCAGATCGTGGTTCTCCATCCCTTGTAA
Source organism: Neoceratodus forsteri (assembly GCA_016271365.2). NCBI lineage: Eukaryota > Metazoa > Chordata > Ceratodontiformes > Ceratodontidae > Neoceratodus > Neoceratodus forsteri. Next base: position 245,815,527 of record CM028131.1, on the reverse strand, counting down.
GCTCTGGATCTTATTATTTAGCAGGTCCAGGCTGTGCAGGGTTTTCAGGTTCTCCAAGCCAGTTACCTTTTGGATCTGATTTCCACTCTGAAAATTAATTTAAATCAAAGATTCTTGTTCAAAATACATTTAGTATTTGAATGGAAGGAACTTACTGGTATTGTATGAGCACCACCTGGCGATGAAAATTCAAATTTGCAGCAAGGACTAAATAATGCAATTTGAAAATTTAACCCAGCCCTATAGGCAGGCTCCAGTTTATATTAAAGGAGGCAATCTGGTCTATTTAAACCGCAGAACTGTGAATTTGGAAACCAAATCCCACAACTCACTGTGTGACCCAAATCAAGTCACTTAACCTCCCTGTGTTTTTCACTCTCACCTGTCTCTGTGTTGTATGAATCTCGCAGTCCGCTTAAAACAGTAACAAAAATTCTCTCCCTTCCCGGGTTGTAAAAGTGCTTTGGGAAAAGAATGTATGAAAGGTTATATAAAACCAAATTCCTTTTCTTAAACTGAATATATTTTATGCATTTCTGATCCTCTCTCTCTTTAGTACTAAGGACGGTTACATGGAAATACAATCTCTTTCCCATGGACTCCATCTGCTCTAGTTGCTTGTCTACAAGCACTGTCACAACCCCTGGTTTACGATATCAGTCTGTAGCTGAGCAAATGATTATGATGTCACATACTAAGGATTCTGATTTCATATGTGAACAAACAGCTGGAACAGCTAAAAATCATGGGGGAAAATATACTGCTTTAGACAGATATCCTCAGTAATAAAGAATGAAAATATAGAAAATATATTAACTACAGTAGAAGCTGAATTGTGTCTAGAAACAAATATTTTCCCTCTGGCATCAATAGGTCCTTAAAGAGATTTCTGGTTTCCATCAAAAACTTCACAGATGGTAGAGTTCAGTTTAATGCCCCTAAAATGTGAAGCTCCGGATGTGAGAGGGCCTGCCTGAATTCCTCTTAGGTTTGTCTGGAAGTTATCCATATATGTTTTCTTTCTTATGGTGTCTGTAATTTCATTTAGTTTGTTACATGGACTGGCCACCCATGTATTATTATTTTATGTCTATCTGTGTTTATGTTACCCCCCAACCTTGAAAACCTCGCTGGGTACAAAGGCATGTAGCTATTAAGTTATGCTACAGACATAGAATAAGTGGCATTTCTACAGTTCATTTCTTAAAAGAATGCCCAGATGTATTCTTTGTGACTTTTTGTCACATTCCTCTCGCCCGGTAGACTGCACAATGTAACACCATCTTGATAGCACCGTGTTTTAAAAATGTTTAGGATGGTTAAAGAGTTATTACACTATCAGACTTCAGAAGAAGTCGGCGAGTATTTAGCGAACTACTGAGGCTTTAAAAGGCTTTTAGAGCCATGCTAAGATTGCTTTAGTATCGGGCTCTTCTGAAAACAAGTTGGGTATTCTAATGCCACAGGCCGACTCGAGAGGTTTAGAGCAGCGCTAAACTTCTCGAAGGTGCGGCTTTCGCCTGGTGCTTGAAATGTCTCACTGCACTAAACTTAGTACTGCTATAAAACTCAGCAGTACGCACTGTAAATAACAACCGTAGTAGAGTGGAAAGCAGAGCAGGAGTTGTAAATTGTGTCGTGGTTTCTTTATAGAAAGTGCGCTTACCGCAAAGCTTAAGTTCCTCTGCACCTCTTCCCCAGCATTCTTCTATATGAGCCGACCGGCCTCTGCCTCGCTATATTTATGCATGAGAAAGCTGGAGGAGGGGCTAATTCTTTCAAGTGTATATTTTTACATCTAAATGAGGAGGAAAGTAAATAATCATCTTTCTGTAAATAAAAGACGAAGTATGTAATAATATAAATGACAAGTGAGTCTATCAGAATGAAATAATGAACAATGAATCTTAAATGAAATGACTGACATACTGGGCAGACCAATCCTGGAGTCCTGACCCTTATATATGTTGAACCAAAACTGGTGATAAATCAGATAGGAGTTGTATGTTGGAGAGGAAACATCCGTCTACACTAGTGCCTGCTAGTGCTATAAAGAGTATTCTTTATTTTGTTAAGCTGAAGTTAAGCTGTTTCATTTATTGTCCTTTCTTTCTTTTATTTTGTCATTTATAAGTACGAATTATTTTTTTTTGTTCTGCAAAATAATAAAACTGAAGATCCTGTTTTATACATCAGTGTATGTGTCCATCTGTATACCCCACAGCCTCTCACACCGGATCACTCATTTGTATATTAATAAATACATTTTCATTCAAGCAGGAATTCCCCCCCTTACAATTCATCTGTTCGCGATGGTAACACCTGCCAGGAAGTCATAATAAATAGTTTAAAAATGTGTTCAGGACAGTAGGGGAGTGGATGTGGCTGTTGATGCTCTGCGATACTGTCCCTATCTGTGAGGACCAGCTCAAATATGGCTCCTCCTCTTGTAGGTTCCTCTACTCTCTGTATCAGAAATGCCTCCACCAGCAACTGGTTCCTTGCAGCTGCTGCTACTGGGATGTTCCAGTCCACGCCTGCCATTTTGAAGTCTCAAGTTAGCATCACCTCCCCCTGCTCTGCTGCCCTTCCAAGCTTTCCCCCAGTTCCTTATCAGTCACCTCTTTCTGAGATGGTGGTCTATGTATCAATCTAATCCTAATGCGCCCCTCATGACTACCTGCACCAAGTTTCCATACCTTTGCCCTCCCCAAGTTCCCTGACCCCATAGCTTTGATGTCCTCCTTTACATATAATGCCACCCTTCCCCCTGTTCCCTATCCCTCCTGAATATTGCGTAACCTGAAATAGTTAAGCCCCAGTCACAGTGCTGTGTTTCCCACATCTCCAAATCTAACTGGCCTCCTGCTACCACTGCCTGCAAATCACAGGTCTTTTTCCTTTGGCTCCTGACATTTTCAAACACAGCCTTCCATGCATTTGCTTTCACCTTCTCATACAATGTTTCATACCAGCCTTCCCTTCACTGCCCCAGGCCTTGCCATAACCCATCCCCCCCTTTCTAAACTCCTATGCACCCTTCCCAGTTTCTTTTTCTGCTTCAACCCCTTCCCCAGTTATTTTTTGTCTTTTCATCCCCTCTGTCTGTGCTATCACTGGGGAGGACTGTTTGGCCTCCTTTAGTTGGGTAGGTGTACTTATCTCCAACTGAACTGCCTCACCCCTCTCCTAATTTAAAGATATTTTGATGTGCTCTGCATACCTCTGACCCAACACAACAATACATTTCTCAGCGCCGTCCCACCTGAGCAGCCTCGAACCCTTCCAGTGAGGCCCCAGTCACCTAGGAAATGAAAACCCTCCCCCTCACATCAACCCTTCAACCATGCATTACAGCACGCAACACGACGAGGTGTACGGGTGCTGATAAGAGCACGCCTAGGTGCGAGTCAAGGCATGAGGCGCGCTCGCGGAGTGCCTTATGTACCTAGGCGGTTTCTATCAGCACGAACCTACACCTCGAGTGTGTTATTGCTTATAAATAGGCTAAATGAAACTGAGGAGCCGCTTTTTAAAGTTTAACTTTTTTTTTTTTTTTGATTTGTCATTAAAGTTGATCAATTGAGAGGATTTCACAGTTTAGAGAAAAAATAGTGCCACATTACTTTTTGTTACAATGGTGTTAAACAAGTTTGTTTGACGGGTTTTTTAAATGTCACACTGTTGAGCATTTTTTATTACACAAGACAGGTGCTTTTAAACTGTCTGTTACTTTAACTGAACATTTTTTTTAACTGGAAACGTAAAGACTGGTGCTTTTAAACTGTTTGTTACTTTAACTGAACATTTTTCTAACTGGAAACGTATAGGACGTTTTAATACGTTTTAGTACTATTCATTTTATTTGGACAGATTAATGAATTTAAAATTTTGCATCACACAGTGCTGTATTGTAAAAGGAGAGTTTTTTGTTATAGCTTTAAACTTCTGGATGATTGGGAGCGTTCCCGATTCTGATTGCGTGTTTTCAGTGCAGGAAGTGATGTTATTTCCGTTTTCGGCATGGAGGAGCTATGCATGGAGGAACTGGAGGATGGCTGGATGTTTTCTTAATCTTCAGGTACACTTCGCAGTAGAGTTTCTGTGTTTTGAAGGCGCTGAAAGGTATTTTGTGTGTTCTGCTGTACTTAACGTGGTGCTGGCATATTCTGACATTTTTTTGGGCAACTTCTACTTCGTGTGGACTAGGCGACAAAGAGTTTTCATGCTTTTTTTTTTGTACACGCCAATCTGTTACTGCTTTAAGAAATAACTCACACGTAATTACCGCTTTGCCCATAGTGAGGATTTTTGGTTTTGAGGTCTTTTTTCTCACAGGTTCTGGTGATTTTAATCGTATTGCTGTCTGGTTTGTTGTCAGCTACTATTTCCTGCTTTCTGTTGAATGAGCTGTGGCAGTGAGCTTTTTGTTTACTGTTTAGAAAGGTCAGTGATTCATGTTGTGAGGTGCCTTTGATGTGGATAGTAGTGCCGGTTAGCTAGTGTATCATCTGATAAGGACACAGCTCAGATGATGTACTAGCCAATCAGATTACTGGATTTTGGAAGCCCATTTTATAAACTGGTGTATCCTAAATTACTTGCTTGCATTATAGCATACCCTTGGTAGGACCTGAGAGGTTACCACTCTTGCTCTTTCTCTCAGTGTTCTACCTAGGGTGTAGAAGCACTTTAAAAAAAAATCTGTACTTTGTCCCCTTTCATTCCAGGGACCTAACTCCTTCAGGAGCTCCAATGTACCCTCCCCCGGACCCTATCTGACATCACAGGCCCACCACAGAGCCCTGGTTTGCCTCACAGGCAGGGATGTGTGGGGGGGATATACCCCCAACTGCAGTTGTTAATCAGGATGCGGTGTGGCTGCAGGGTAAGGGGCCAGATGTACTGGAGACTGTCATCTATGAACTCCAAAGCCATTTTCACATTTTCTACCCCACCTCGCAGCACTCTCTCGATACAAAACACAAGCATGCATGTCTCAGTGTGCTTTGCACTCCCTCCCTCCCTCACTTGAGAAGGAGAGTGTCCTTTGGCATACTTTATCCTTCACCCCCCCCCCCCACAATGATCCAGGTTCATTCCTGAACTGGGGTCTCCAGTGATTTGAGTGCTGTCCCTATGGCCCGGCACATAAAAGCTCTTCTTACTTCTTCTATGCCCCCTGTCCTGACTGTATGTGCTTATGTGCACCACCATGTCTGGCTTCACCCCCTCCTTCCCAATGAGCTCCATCACCCTGGTATTGAGTTCATCCACTGTGGCTCCAAGGGAACAGTTGACTGACTCATGGCCATCTGTAGTGAGCCCCACTAACCTCCCCTTCCCCTAACTGTGGAGTCCCCAGTTAATGAAAATTACGTACTTGCCGTAACTGTTGATCTTCCTGAATATCTTTTTCATAGATTACCACTAATGGATCTGAGCCGGAGACAATACGATCCCTGTGAGACAAATCATTTCTGGTGGGAGGTGGTGGTATGAGTAGGCCCTGGCACGCACCACTGCATGCACCCGCAGGTATACAGTGGTACTAGCCCCCAATCGCCTCACTGCCTTTTTTTACTAAAGAGGTGAGCAGCATGAACCTAACAAGTACCCCATGCACTAACTAAGAGCAAAAGATATCCCTGGTGGCCCATATAAGAAGGACTACTAATTCCAGGAACATAGTATCTTCGCAGCCCAAACCAACAGAAAAGAGCTGAAGACAGTAACACAATATTGGATGAGTCCAGGGGATAGTGAGAGGGCACGGTAATCTATGAAGAAGATATTCAAGAAGTGCAACAGTTACTATAAGTATGTACCTTTCATATTTTCCAAAAATCAGTCTTCTCCATAAATTCCCTCTTATGGGTCAGAGTACCAAGCTCAGAGAAAGTCCCTTGGACTAGAGAGGCTGGAGCTCAGGACTCACTCAGGATAATGATTCAGAATGCCCTTACCAAAGGTGACATGTTGCCTAGAATGGACATCCAAGGCACAGTGCTTGGTAAATGTATGCCCTGTGCCCAAGCTGCAGCCCTACAGATCTCTACGACTAGCACAGAACATGTCTCTACCAAAGAAGTGGTTTCCACTCTAGTGGAATGGGCATGCATTTTGGCCCTCTAGTTTTACCCCGTCATGGTATAGCAGTGTCAATGGCAGTTCACAGTCCAGAAATTGTCTTTATTGTGGCAGGCTGAAAGAGACAAAGAGCTGCGTTGCCTTCTGTGGTCCTTGGTCCTGTCCAGATAAAACCTAAGGACCAGTTTCACATTGAGGGAGTATAGAGTTCACCCTCCCTCATTCTGAAAGTTGGCAAAGCAGGTAGACAAAACCTGAGTCTGATTTAAGTGGAACTCTGACAACACCTTAGGCAGAAATGCTGTGTGTGTGCGAAATGCTATATTGTCTTTAAGGAAACTAGTATACAGAGGATCTGTGACCAAAGCATGGATTTCAGACACTCTGTATGCAGAGGGGATGGCGAACAGAAAGAAAAAATTACTCACCTTAGTAATGCTGTTTCTTCTAATGGAGTCTTGCTGTATTCTGACAGTAGCAGTGAGTCCCAACCTTCGAACTGCCCTGGAGATGAAAGAGTTAACTTTCCATGCCAGGCATGGAACGCTGAGCTCAAGCTCGGTTGAGACTCTGTCTGTTGCTGTTTAAACTCAAACCTTCAGATCTTTACGAGCAAACTCACTAAGGCCCTGTGTGGAAGCTGTAAACCTACACTAGCCAACTGGCTACTAACATAAAAAACACATTTTTTGGTCCCAAAACAAAGACTCAAGTCAGGAGACCCCAAAAATGAAAAACACAACACAAAATCACCCCAGAAAAGGGTGTGAAACAACAAGGTGGGCATCTACTGAGTGCCAACACTGCCACTGCCCACCCACATCCCAAAACAGAGGTTCTGAGAGGGGCAGGCGGGGAGGTCAGAATACAGCAAGACTCCATTAGAAGAAAAACATTACTAAGGTGAGTAATTTTTTCTTCAAACAACATGAAATCTTGCTGTATTCTGACAGCAGCAGACTACCAAGCAGTACCTCCATGGAGGAGGGACAGAACCTACTTAGGAAATTGGCTCTGAAGCACAGCTGTGCCAAACTGAGCATCACTCCTAGCCTGAATATCCAAGGAGTAATGCTTGGTAAAAGTGTGAACTGTTTTCCAGGTAGCTGCTTGACATATCTCTAAGATAGGAATATCCCTGGCAGCAGCCAGGGATGCAGCTGTACCTCTGGTAGAGTGAGCCCTCAGGCCTGAGGGGTGGAACTCACCCAGTTTTCCATAACAAAATTGGATACAAGAGACAATCCACCTGGCAATGGATCTTTTAGTGGCAGGTTTCCCTTTACCAACCTCACCATAAGTGAGGAACAGTTGGAGGGAGTCAAACCTGTGACCCTTGGTACGCTTTATGTAGTAGCTAAGGGCTCTTTTCACATCTAAACTGTGGAGTCTCCTCTCGCCAGAGGAAGAATGGTCAGTGAAGTACACAGGAAGAGACATATATTGATTAAGGTGGAAATCTGAAACCACCTTAGGCAAAAATTTCTTGTTAGTCCTGAGGACCACCTTATCTCTATGAAAGGAGATAAAATCAGGCTCCACTGACAAAGCTTGTAACTCACTTATGCATCTGGCAGAGGTGATGGCTACCAGAAACACAGTTTTCCAAGTCAAGTACTTAAGCTCTGCTGAAGACAAAGGCTCAAAAGGGGGTTGCATAAGCTGAGCAATGCAAACATTAAGGTCCCAAGCAGGTGCAGGGTCCCTGAAAGGAGGGTTGGTGTGAAGCAATCCCTTGAAAAACTTGGAGAATACAGGGTGAGCTGAAAGAGAAGAGGGCTTACCTGCTGAAATAAAAGCAGAGACAGCTGCCAGATGCACCTTCAGTGTAGCTGGTCTAAGCCCTAAGCCATTTAAACGGACCAAATAATCAAGGACTGTGGGCAGATCAGCAGACTCTGGGGAAGTTTGCTTTCCAGAGCACCACATGGAAAATCTTTTCCACTTGGAATTATAAGTAGCCCTGATGGAAGGTTTCTTAGAAGCCTTCAGAATGTCCATTACGCCTTGGGAGAGGTGTAAATCAGCAAACTCTAACTCTTCAAGAGCCAGGCTTGAGATTGAGAGATTTGAGATTCGGGTACCAAACCCTCCCCTGAGCACAGGTTAACAGGTTGTGATTCCTGGGAAGATGGACTGCTAAGGACAGAAGGAGTGGATACCAAGGCTGTCTGGCCCAGTCTGGAGTAATCAGAATCATCTTGCAGGTTGAGATCTGATTTTGACTAGCACTTTGAACAAGAGGGAAGGGGAAGGCATACAGGAACTTCCCTTCTCAATGAGAACTCAAGGCATCAGGGGACTGTGCCCAAGACTGGGGGCCTGCAACAAAAAAGAGGAAGTTGGTGATTGTCTGGGGCTGCAAAAAGATCTATCTGTGGGGTGCCCCATCTGGAGACTATCACGTCCAAGACCAAGGGATCCAGGGACCATTCGTGATGGCCCTGAGATATCCTGCTGAGAGCATCTGACAGGACATTGTCCTTGCCTGGGAGGTGTACTGCTGTGAGGGAGGTGTTCAGGGAATAAGCCAGGGACCACAACTTCATTGCTTCTGTGCACAAGGCCGTAGACCGAGTGCCTCCTTGCTTGTTGATGTACCACATTGTGGTGGTATTGTCTGTTCTGATCTGAATAACTTTGTTCTGAACAGACCTGGAAAAAACTTGAAGTGCTAGAAATACTGCTCTGAGCTCCAACAGGTTGATGTGGAGCAGAGACTCCTGAGGGGACCACAATCCCTGGGTGGTCAGGTCGCTTAAGTGAGCCCCCCCACCAAGAGGGATGCATCTGTAGTAAGGATTAAGGAGTGGGACTGATTGACAAAGGGGACTCCTTGTCTCAGATTGCTCTGATCCTGCCACCACTGTAGGGCCTGGATCAGGGTTCGAGTTACTGGGATCAATTTGGTCAGAGGGTCCTTCTTTTGAGACCAGAAGGCTCTCAAATGGAACTGAATGTCTCTCATCTGAAATCTTGCTCCTTGCACCACTGCTGCAGAAGCAGCCATGTGCCCCAATAGCTGTAGAAAATGTCTTGCTGGTCAGGATACCTGCAGGGTGAATGAGGAGGTCAGAGAGATAAGGGTCCTTGCCCTGTCCAGGGGAAGGAAAGCTCTGGCCTTTCCTGTAGCTCTGCACCTATGAAGGTGAGGAGCTGGACAGGCTCTAGAACTGACTTTGAAAGGTTCAGGAGGAAACCTAACGAGGTGAGCAGTTGCTGAGTTACCTGTAAGTGTGACTTGACTTGGTCTTGGGACTGGCTTACTATAAGCCAGTCGTCCAGGTAAGGGAAGATGGCAATCCTTTGCCTTCTGAGAGAAGCAACTGCTACTGCCAGGCATTTTGTGAACACCCTTGGAGTAGAAGTTAGTCCGAAGGGCATTGCTCTGAACTGGTAATGGCCTGAGGGCAGCTCGAACCTGAGGTACTTTCGACGGGAGCTTCTGATGAGAATATGGAAGTAGGCATCCTTGAGGTCCAGGGATACTAGCCAGTCCCCTGGCCTTAGAGAGGGTAGAATTATTCCCAGAGTCACCATTTTGAATTTTGGTTTTAACAGGTGCTTGTTTAAGTATCTGAGATCCAGGATGGGCCGCCATTCTCCCATCTTTTTTGGGGTAAGGAAGTACCTGGAGTACAACCCTTTGCCCTGGTGTAGGGGTGGAACCCTTTCCACAGCTCTGAGAGCTAGGAGGGAAGAGACCTCTGCCTCTAGGGCAAGTGCCTCCGAGGGATTTGCAGGTGGAAAGGATCTGGCTCTCAGCTTTGGAAAGCTTTTGAAGCTGAGAACCAGTCCCTGGCTTACTACTTCCAGGACCCACTTGTCTGACGTTATAGACTTCCAGTCCTGGACAAAGTAAGCCAGCCTGCCCCCTACAGGTGGTGGAGAATCGGCCTAGCAAACCCATCAGGGTGCCTGCTTGGCAGGGGTTTTGGCTGAGGGGTGGAAGCAGGTCTGCTGGTACCCCTTCTGCCTCTCCTCTAAAGAACCCCTCTGAGCATATGCAGAAGAGGAGGCCTGGGCTTGGTAGAAAGGCCTGTGAAAGGCCTGCCCTGCCCTGGGAAGCTGCCTCTGAGGTGGCCTGCCTTTCCTTGGCCTGTGCACTCCTGTAGGTGGTCCTATATCGTCCATTTTCTTCATGTAATTCTCTGTTTGCTCCCCAAACAAAGAATTACCAACAACAGGAAAATCCATGGCCTTAGTCTGGGTATCCTGTGACAGGCTAGTACATCTGAGCCAAGCCATTCTACGAAAGTGCCACAGATGTAGCCATGACTCTTGATGACACATCATTTGAGTCCACTGCAGCATGGAATTGCACCTTGGATGCCTCAATACCATCAGCAGCCACCTGCTCCTGCTCCTTGGCAAGCTGGCCAGGGACCTGTTTTGCTAAAGCCATGACAGTGTCCTATCTGGATTTCTGATATCTAGCAACATAAGCCATATAATTTGCCTGTCTGAGTCCCAAGGATGCTGCCATATACTGTTTCTTTGCCATGGCATCAATCCTCCTGGAGTCCTTGTCTGGGGGGTGTGAAGCCAAGGGAATATTTGCCTTGTCACAGGCTGCAGCCTGCACTACCCCAACATGGCTGCATTGTTGTGTAAGGAACTCCGTAACAGAGCCTGACAATGCATACCTCTTGTCCATTCTCTTATCCATAGGAGGTATAGTGTTAGGAGTTTTTAAAATTTTAAATGTCTGTTTCCCAAAAGATTTATGCAAGGGAATAGACAGCCTCCTAGACTCTGGGATATCCATCATTTCCACATAGTCAGGCTCCTCTTGGTCATCCACAGCTTCCTCCATAGGAAGCTGGAGGGTTTCAGCCACTTTTTTATAAAACATAAAATGAGAAGGGGACTCAGAAAGCCTAGGAGGAGACACTCCTGAAGGTCTGTCTGGGGAGATGTCCAGGTCAAATGGGCACATCCAGACTTTCAAATCCACATTCACTCTCCTCATACTCCTCTTCCCCCTCCTCCGGTTCATAATACTCCTCTAAATCATACTCTTGAACCGGTGGAACCGGCCGAACAGAGCACCTCCCTGATGGTGCGGTTTGGTCGGAACGAGAAGCGACTGGACAGTTTGATCGCTTTGGCTATTTCTTCAGCGGTTGGAGAGAAAGTTTTGGCTCCACCAGCTGATTTTGAGTCCTTTTGCTGGAACTGACTCCTCAGAGTCGGATCTCCTTTGGCCCGAAGAAGTCTCGCCCTGGTCAGAGGGCACTCCTTCTGGTTGGTTGAACCGAACCGGGCTGGCCATCCGGTTCAGCGGACTTTTTGGCTTCCCTTTCCCTGAGCCTACCAACTCTCTTTTCTAGGGTAGCTGCAGGAAAATGTTTACAAATCTGGCAGTCTGCACTGAGGTGGTCAAACCCCAGATAATAAACACAGGTGGTGTGGGATCAGCCTTGGCAAAGACTTCCCCACACACTACAGTGTTCAAACCCAGTGGGCCCGGTTTTTCTTTTGGGTTTCTCAGACATTGTGCCAGTCCTAACCAAACTTACCCTTTTAATGGCAATCCACCAGGCAAGACCCTCCTATCGGTTCCGGACCGTGTCACGAGTCGTGGAAAAAAACTTGATAAAATCCGGGTTTTTTTAGAACCGATAAGAACTGGTAACCACACTCTAAAAGTACAATTCAAGATTTTTAAACAACTTGATCGGTTCAAACCGAACCGATAAACCGTTTACAAGTTCCACACAGAATAGAATTAATATATAACCTATCTAGTACTCACGAATACCACAGACAGAGACTGAACCGACAGGTTACAGTTTAAATTCGATCGAAAACCGAGAAAAACGGTACTTTAACCGACAAACTGAACCGAGCAGAAGGAGAAATCTCCAGAGTGACTGTTCAGTGAGGCGGAGTAAAGAATCTGACGGTTTGAGTTTAAACAGCAACAGACAGAGTCTCAACCGAGCTCGAGCTCAACGTTCCATGCCTGGCATGGAAAGTTAACTCTTTCATCTCCGGGGCAGTTCGAAGGTTGGGACTCACTGCTACTGTCAGAATACAGCAAGACTTCATGTTGTTTGAATGCTGCTTTCCATGTCAGATATCATGTCACAAGAGGCTCGGAAGGGCTTGCAAGTGAGCATATCCAGCACAAGAGTGAGGTCCCAAGGAGCTATCAGCTTCCTAATGGGGGGCCTTGTGTGCAAGATACCCCAAGGAACCTCCTGAACTGTAAGTCCATTTGAAGTGGCAGAGCCCTCAGTTTGTTGACTGCAAGTCGATTCAACAGAGGAAACCACATCTGCTGAGGCTAGTAAGGGTCCGTTTGAATCATTGTCCACATAAAGTTACAGCACTCCAAACTCAGTATCAAGAAAAAGGTAGTCCATACAAAGTACTCTTTCTCCTTTTATTTTTCATGCAGGAAAAACTCAGCAAAACCAATCAGCACCACAGGGAGCATTTGAATCATCCTGCCCCCCATGTGCCTCCAGTTTGTACAGTACAACAAGTTTGAACAGTTCTGAATGAGAGGATTTGGAGTGATTGCAAACAGAAACAGATTGTGCCACTGCAATCTGAATGCATCCTGACACAAAATGCCAAGTCCTTTATTTCTGGAGCAGAATCGAGGCAGTTTGGCATTGAGTGGGGATGCAAATAGGTCAACCTCTGGAGTTCCTCACTCATTGAATAGCGAGTTCACAACATCTGGAGCTAGTGACTACTCAGGAGGATCTGCTGTTGTTTGACTGAGCTTGTCAGGCAGTGTTCTGGATCCCTGGCAGATAGATGGCATAGAGAACGGTCCCCGGTTCCAGGCACCATTCCCACACTCTCATTGCCTCCCTGTAGAGAAGGTAAGAGTGGGCTCCTCCCTGTCTGTTGCCATAGTACATGACAGATTTGTTGTCCATCTGGAGGAAGACTGTCTTTTGGTATACCAAGTGTCATGGGGCTTGCAGGCTATGAGGAACCACGTGCATCTGTATCACATTTATGTGAAGATGCATTTCTGCCTAGCCTGATCTATAGCTGCTGTCTCAGAATTTAAAGTACTGTGCATATTTTTGAGCAGAGCTTGGAAGGAGATCCTCTTGAGGCACAGTAACCAAAACCAGATCAGTGTTCTCAATGCCATGGATTTTTTTGTCCTTGTCCCAGTCTGTAACAATGAGGTCTGTATCTCACACATCTCCTGCCATATCCAGAGAGTAGAAGGGGACCCCAATAGGTGATGGCACTGGCTGCAACCTTGGTAACACTGGCAACACTGGTCCCATCCAAGGCAGGGTCTCCGGAATGGCACCAAGTTGGGGCTGGGACTGTCCATAAAGGGCGCCCAAGTCTGAAGGTACTAAATATGGCACAACCCTAATGGCCCAAGAGGGCCTGGGACTGGCACCATCAATGTAGCCATCATTCTCATGCACTAAAACCACTGCTCCACAAGAGCTGCTCAATGGCCAAACAGCTCACTGGAAGCCTTTTATGGAACAGGGAGAGGCTCTAAGACAGAGACACTGAGCCTGTAGGCCCAAGGCTCCCTGGTGTTGTCTAAGGCAATGGTGGGATATCCGGGTCCACAGGCATTGAATGTTGCTAGGCCGAATGACCAGGGAAACCTCAACTAGTACTGTCTCTTCCCCTTATACCTTTTGTGAGAAGAGGTTGAGGTCAAACGGCATCAAGCATGTGTGGGATCTGGATCTTTTTTTGCCTTTTTTCTGTGACTCTGGAAGGATGTGGCAGGGTTGGGAAAGGCCTTGTCCCATTTGTTATGCAGAAACTTAAAAGCAAGGATTTATTTGGCCCTCTCCCATTCTTCCACTTGTCGGTCTCTTGCTTGTCTGATTGCACTCTCAAATTTTTCTTGTGGCACCTAGGAATTGGCCACTCTAATGGTGCCACAATTTCCCCATTATCTTCCTTCTTTCGTTTGATTTTTCCATGCTTTCTTTCTTCCCTAGCTTCTTTATGGTTAAAAAGATATATGTAAATTATTGTGTGAAACTAGGATTTCTTGGTTTGCAAATGTATATAATGATATGGTTGAAATGGCTGTGGAAGCTATTTGGGTTTATTATAAAATATAACAATCTGGAACACAGATGGTTGACCTTGAGATGTATTTTGACATCCACAAGCTTGTTTACAAAACTGTCAATAGGAGACCCACTCTGGGACACAGTGTTCTATTTTGTTGCTCCTGTTAAGACTAGATGTGCTCTTCAGGCTGCTCACAGGAAGCAAACTGACAAAGTCTTAAGACATTTTGTGAAAAGCAGTCACCAAACAGTGATGCGTCATCAAAGGGGAAATCAGTTGCTTTTCTCAGAGTGTCCTGGAATATGTTAGTTGTCCTCAGACAGGACAACCTTCTTATAGTAATGCCACAGAGTGTGCCAGGACTCTGGACGCAGTGTCACTGGCATCTACTGCCATGAGAAACTGATATTTAGTGGCCTCCAGTGCTACTTTGGCTGATGCAGTCAAATCATCACCCACATCACCTTCTATTTTTTCACTCATAACTGTGATCCACGATGCTTTTTGATACTGGGAAGAGTAAGTCATATAAGCTGCCTGTCAGCTACAGGGTGACAGTTGTGTACACTTTTCTGGACATGTTGCCCAACACCACGGAATCTTTTTCAGTGAGCTGTGTGGCTAGAGGAATTTTTGCCCTCTCACAAGCAGCAGCTGGTACCCAGCTGCAGACAATGGTGCTGGCAGTAGCCTTTGTGAGGGATACCAACAGTATGCATTGTCTGTCTTACGAATGAGGAATCTCAGGTAAAATTCCTCAGTTATTCTCTGAGGGGAACCAAAGTCCTGTGCAGGGGTGACCTCAGGCTCTGTCAGTTCCCCTTCATCCTCATCATACCCCTCCTCCTTCAGAATAGGTTCTGGCTGTGTGACCTGAGCCTGAGGTGTGGGGGCAGCAGTGATAGGATTCTATGTGGCTTGAAAAGCCTGGAAGAACTGCCACATTTTAGTAATGTCCTTTATAAAGGCCATAGCTCTTGGTTCCACTGCCTTCTCCTAGTCCCTTACGGAGGGAGTGGCAGAGCTGTGCATTTCTTTCTGTTTTTTTCTTGCCAGTCATTTTAGGCAATGGCTAGTCTCAAACTCTGTTTGCCATTTTGCCATCATTTACATCAGGGCTCCCCCATTTAAGATGCCCTGTGTTCTTTACTGAATTTCTTGGATGGCTTAGTGGCTTTTTCAGTCCCTTTGGGCAGAGATTGCTGCTTGCATTTTTCAGCCAATGATACAACTGTCAAGGGCCACTGATCTAGTGAGAAACCTGATGCATGCTTCCCAATATAACTGGTGCCCGCCTCCATCTTTGAACTTTTTTCTTAAGAGAGCTTTGTGGTTACAGAAGCAAACTGAGACGCTGAAAAAGCTTCTGTCAGCCCTTTTATTTTGTGGTTTAGGGCAAAACTGTTTGCATAATTCACAATTTTAAAAACTGCGGTCTGGATCTAAACAGTTAAAACATAGCTCATGGCCATCTGCTTTTGCCAGATGCTGGTGACAGAAATACAGGTTACTCACCTGTAACAGGAGTTCTAGGAATGGTATATGTTGTTCATTCACACTCTCTGGCAGGTATCCTTGCCGCTTTAATTCCTGCCGGAAGGTCTTTAAGCTGGCTCCTCCCACCCACCCGGGTGGTAAAACTCTCGGCTGCGCCCCATGACGCCAGATCTGTCCCGCTGGAAGGTCAGGTTGTGCGTCAAAGCCGGGGAGGTCGGGTGGGTCGTGTGGATGAACAACATATACCATTCCTAGAACTCCTGTTACAGGTGAGTAACCCGTATTTGGGGGGCCATGGATATGTTGTTCATCCACACTCTCTGGCAGACTCCTAGCAGTTCTCCGGGAGGAGGGAGGCAAGGCGCACACCCCCGATAGATACTTGGAAAAGAAAGACTGGAGAACCAAGGCCCCAAAACTAGCATCCCGGCATGACTCGAGGTCGATGTGGTAGTGGGTAATAAAGGTATGTGCCAACTTCCAGGTAGCAGCCCTGCAGATATCCTGGATAGGGACGTCCCTGGAAGCAGCTACCAATGCAGCGGTATGGTGGGTAGAATGAGCTCTTATCCCTCTGGGAGGCTCCATGCCCGCCAACCTGTAGCAGAGCTCTATGCAGGAGGTGATCCACCTGCCTATCATCTGCTTTGCTGCAGGTCTGCCAGGTGCAGCTTCAGCATAGGTGACAAACAGCTGGCAAACCTCTCCCCGAACTTCAGCCGTCCGCTCCTTATAGTAAGCGAGCGCTTGTCTAGGGTTCAAAGTATGGAGCCTATACTCGGCCTCTGAGGTGTGATTGGGGTAGAACACCGGCAGAGTCAACACCTGGTTAAGGTGAAACTCCGACACCACCTTTGGAAGGAATTTCGGGTGGGGGCGCAGGACAACCTTGTCCCTGTGGAAGACCAGATAGGGAGGCTCGATGGAAAGTGGCTGGAGCTCTCCCATCCTTCTGGCTGATGTGATAGCCACCAAGAAGGCGGTCTTCCATGACAGGTGTGAAAGATCACACCTGTGCATTGGTTCGAATGGCTTGCCCATGAGCTTGGCCAATACCAGCAGTAGATCCACGGAGGTGGAGACTCTCGCCGCGAGGAAATGTGGTCAAGGCCTTTTGAAAAGCGCCCGACCACCTTCTCCTGTGCCACCGACTGCTTGCCGGCCCGCGCCCGGTATGGCAGAGATGGTTGCCAGGTGCACCTTAAGGGTCGTCGACCGAAGCCCTTGCTGAGAAAGGGACCACATGTAGTTCAGAATGCTTTCCAAGGGGCAGTCGGAAGGGTCCAAGCCCTTCCCCTGACGCCAAATGGAAAACCTCTTCCATTTGAAGGCATAGCATTACCTGGTCGACTCCTTACGGTACGCCTCAACGACGTTGAGGACCTCGTCGGAAAGACCCAAAGCCTGGAACTCTAGCCGCTCAGGAACCAGGCTGTCAGGTGCAGGGATTGAAGGTCCAGATGGAATACCTTCCCCTGATTGACTGAGATCAGGTCCGGGTGGGCTGGAAGCCGCCTCAGGAGCCTGGAACTGAGGCTGAGGAGATCTGGATACCAGAACTGGCGAGGCCAGTCTGGGGCTACCAGAATCACCTGCACCTTGTCCCTTCTCGCCTTAAGAAGCACCTTGTGGATCAAGGAAAATGGGGGAAAGGCGTAGAAGAGGCCCGGGGTCCACGGCCTTGGGAAGGCATCCCCCTTCAGCGAGCCCTGCTGAGGGGGGCGTGCATGGAACAGACTCAGCTTCGTATTCTTCCTGTAGGCAAACAGGTCCACTTGAGGTGTGCCCCAGTGGGAGAAGAGATCTTGTACTACCTCCAGCAGGAGAGACCACTCATGAGATGCAGCCCCTATCCGGCTTAGGGCATCGGTCAGGGTGTTGAAGGCTCCTGCCATGTGAATGGCTAGGAGATCCGCCTCCAGGCTGCGCACTAGGGACCAAATGCGGAGAGCTTCCTTGCATAACAGCATGGAGCGCGTCCCGCCCTGGCGGTTCAGATAGTACATGGTTGTGGTGCTGTCCGTCTGGACCTGAACCACTTGACCCCGTAGAAACGGGGCGAAGGTGGTGAGAGCTAGACGGACCGCTCGGAGCTCCAGCAGGTTGATGTGGCATTGGGACTCCAGAGGGACCAGAGGCCGTCGGCTCGGTGTTCCCCAGATGGGCACCCCAACCTATCAGAGATCGTTGGTCGAGAGAGACCCGTCGGCTCGGGGCGGGACAGACAGGATACCCTCCTGCAGATGAGCTGGAACAATCCACCACTGGAGGCGTTCCACATCTCCTGGGTCACTGTCACGGGCGGTCCAGCGGATCGGGCATTGTGACCATTGGCTGGCCAGTCCCCATTGAAGGGGACGCATGTATCAACGGGCCCAACGGACCACGCTGGTGCAGGCCGCCATGAGGCCCAGGAGGCGCAAGAAGTCCCGGGCAGGGCGCAATTGCCCAACCAGAAATGACTGGGCAAAGGAGGAAAGAACCTCGGCCCTGTCCGCCGGGAGCTGTGTTCTGGCTAGCAGAGAGTCGAGCTTTGCCCCGATGAACAGAATCACCTGCTTTGGCATGAGTTCCGACTTGGCCTCATTGATGAGGAGGCCAACCTAAGAGCAAACCTGGAGGGCCAGATCTCTGGACCGCTCCACCTCCCGTCTGGAGGGGGCTGCTATCAGCCAATCATCCAGGTAAGGGTACACCCGGACCCCTCGGCGCAGCAGGAATGCTGTCACCACTGCCATGCATTTGGCGAAGACCCTGGGAGCTAGGGAGAGGCCGAAGGGCATGGCCCGGAACTCGTATAGGGATCCCTCCACTCTGAAGTGGAGGAACCTCTGATGGGACGGACGGATTGGGACATGAAAGAATGCATCCTAGAGGTCCAGGGAGCAGAACCACACACCTCGTTCCAAGGATGGGATTATCTGAGCCAGAGTGACCATCCTGAAGGTCCGAGACCTTAGGAACTTGTTCAGGTCATGCAGGTCGAGGATGGGGCACCAGCCCCCTGTCCGTTTTGGGACCAGGAAGTACCTGGTCTGGAGAAGGATCCGCCACCTTCCTGATTACCTCTTTTTCGAGGAGCAGGGCAATATCGGCCCAGTGGGCCGACAGCGAGGCTGCGGACCCCGTGGCCCCCCGAGGGGCAATGGCTCAAAAAGGCAGAACCTGCTCGAACTCCAGAGGCAGGCCTTTTCCTACCACCTCCAACACCTAGCGGTCCGTGGTGATAGCGGACCAGGCGGAAAGGAAGTGGCGGAGCCATCCCACCACGGGGGGAACCCAGGGGGGAGTGATGAGGTTGGGGGCGGCACCCCTCAACCCGTCACTGGGCAGACTTGGAGGAAGAACCGGCCAAGGGACCTCCCAGGCCTTTACTTTCTTGCTTCCTGTTGGAGGAAGCCGCCGGCTTGGGTCTGGGACACCAAGCGCGAGCCTGCTGGCCCTGTTGCTGGTGCTGCTGGGCCGGTCGAGAAGCAAGGACCGAAGGACGAAAGGACTTCTGCTGCTGACGAGGGCCTTTGTCCCTCTGGGCAGAGGTGACCAAGTCCAGAGTGGCATTGGACTTCTCGATCTGCTGGAGGTGTCCCTCCACTCCAGGGCCGAAGAGGTTAGTCCCCAGGAAGGGGACGTCCGCCAACTTGTGCTGGGTATCCGCCGTGAAGCTGGATATCCTCAGCCACGCCCTGCATCGCATGGCCACTGCGGCCGCTACTGACCTGGTACAGGAATCACCTATGTCCAGAGCAGTCTGGAGCTGCTGCTTCGCCATCGCCCTACCCTGGTCCCACACCTGGCGGACCGTGGTCTGCAGGTCAGGTGGGAGATGAGGAACAACCTCATCTAGAGAGCCCATGAGGGCGTGGGAGAAGTGTGCCATCAGCACAGCCGAGCTGGCCTGTCGGAGGCCGAGGGAGGATGCAGCGTACACCTTGCGCCCGGCAAAGTCCAGCTTTTGGACTCTTTGTCGGGGGGCTTGTCCACATCCCAAGCGTTACCAGAACGCCAGAAAACGCTGTCTGTGACTAACCCCTCGGCAGAGGGGTGTTCCGAGAAACCAGGCAAAGAGCCGGTAGGGACCGCATACTTCCTGGCCATCCTTGCTGAGGGCGCAGGACAGGAAGCAGGCCACTGCCAAAGCTCCAAGGCTGGCCAACAATGGCCTCAGCCACCGGAAAGGCCTCCATGGGAGAATCCCTTCGGTCCAGAATCTCCATCAGGGGATACCTGGCCCGTTTGGACACAGGCTCGAGCTGCATCCCGGTGGACTCTGAGATGAGTTGAAGCAGACCCAAGAAGGACGATGGGCTATCGTCCACTGACTGGACCCCGGAGGACTCCAGATCGCACTGCCTGGAGAACAGGGAGGAATCGTCATCGGATTCCGAAGAGTCTGCGAAGAGCTGCCTCAGCCCTGAGCCACCCTCCACCTGCCAAGGACGGTCAGGAGTGAGGGTGACCGACACCCATGGGGCAGGCCATGACCCGACCGAGAATTCTTGGCCGGTGCCCCGACTCGCTTGTGGAGGCGGAGGTTCCACCACAATCGGTGGACCAGCTGGTTTCAGCTTAGCAACCGGCCCTGGAGCAGGCAACTCGACTGGAACGAGTGGTTGCTTCGGGCGTTCAGGCGACAGCCACTTGATGGCTGGGGTCTTGGCCGGGGTAGGCTTAGGCCTGGATAACAGCAACTGCTGCCACATAAGATCCTC
Organism: Neoceratodus forsteri; assembly: GCA_016271365.2. NCBI lineage: Eukaryota > Metazoa > Chordata > Ceratodontiformes > Ceratodontidae > Neoceratodus > Neoceratodus forsteri. The sequence continues at coordinate 245,795,200 of CM028131.1, read as the reverse complement.
GTAGCGCCGGCGCAACTTGCGCCGCAGCCTCTCCTCACCCGAGGAGGAGGACGAGGAAGAACGGCGTCGCCGCTTACTTCGGTAATGAGACCGAGACCGCTGATATCGGTGGGAATGGCTGGACCGAGAAGAGGTCCGAGACCGAGACCCTCGGGGGGACCAAGGGTGGGTCTGGGAAGGGGCGGGGGGTACCCGCTCTTCCCTCGGCTCGGGAACATTAACCGGGGACTGCGGTCCCGAAGGAACAGGCAGATCCTCTGTATCCACCGGGGGAACCGGTGAAGTAGGGTTGTCGGCTTCTCCAGTCGACAGCCCATCTAACGGATCGAGAAAAATCTTGACTTCGTTGACGGGAGTCTCGGCAGGCTGGCCTGATGGGGGCACCGTGAAGCCAGCGGCCTCAGCCGTAACCACGACCGAAGTTGACGGTCGGCTGCCTGGGGAAGGGGACCTCTCCCGCTCCCACGAATGCTGACGGTGGGACTTACCTTTCAACTCCCTTTTCTTGGGCCAAGAAGAATGTCCCGAAGGCCCGTCTCCTTTCGTGGAAAGGGACTGGCAAAGCTCCTTGAACGAAGCTGTATACGAGGAACTCAGAGAGAGCGGGATAAATGCTGCAGCTGAGGAGGAGGAAGATGCGGCCTGGGCCGCCTCCTCCTCGAGGGTGATCATCTGCTCAAGCTGCTCAGTCGAGCCAGCCACTGCGGACACCGCCCAATGAGCCTCTTTGGATTTTACCGCCGGGAAACGTTTCTCGGGGTGCCCAAGCTTCAAATGGGCAGCACGATCATCAGAGCGTTGGCGAGAAAAGCGGCGCAACTACTAGCAAGCCTGCGGTCGGATCTAGGCCTAAGCAGTAGACGCACGTGGAGTGTGGATCCGTCCTGGACATTTCTGCCCGCAAGGGCACCTCTGAAAGCCGGGAACAGATTTGTCCATCGCAGCCGCGAGGGAAGATGAAGACCGAAGTTTAGAAAACTTCAAAACCAATTTCGGACAAAGCGACGAATTAGGATCCAGTCTAAAACACAGAGCACTAAGGAGGGAACCTGAGCTTCCAAGCAGTAAGGAAGATCTGATGTCATGGGGCGGAGCCGAGAGTTTTATCACCCGGGTGGGTGGGGGGAGCCAGCTTGAAGACCTTCCGGCAAGAATTAAAGCGGCAAGGATACCTGCCAGAGAGTGTGGATGAACAACATATCCATGTCCCTAGAATTCAGGTTTTTTTTTTTTTTATATGTACTTTATGGATTTTCCTTTTTAACCCCCGACCCGGGACCCCAGCAGACACATACGTGCGCGTGTATGGAGGTGCACGTGCACACCGGGTACTGGCTCAGCCCCTTCTGCCCCACCCCTGGCTACTGCCACTGCCCCCTCATACCTACGCTTCCCATGGGACTTCCACCCGGTGGTAGCAGAACTACGGTGGGTGCGGGCATCCACCCTGGGAGGGGAGGGCTGCTCAATCTCGCCCCCCCCCCATGACCCAAGGTCATTCCCGAACTCGGGTCGCCGGTGTAGCATGAAGTAAGGCATCCAGTGCCTCAGCCCTCAGTGCCACCGGGCCAGCTAGAATTCAGTTTTTAAATCCAGTATACCCTGTTCTCTTTTTAAGCCTTTCTGTCATACGAACTGACTGAAGATGCCTTTAAAATATGTAATTTGGTTCCAGAAATGTAAACAAATACAACCGTTAACAAAATATTCATTTTTAAGACTTTTTAACAGTTTTTTGATACAAAAACATTCAGTTTCTCACTAAGTGGGAACCACGATGAACCATGATTTCTCCCATTCCTGCTACCAAAAGGGAAAGAGCCCCAATTTAAACAAAAACAAACAAAAATTAAACTAATGCAAATTATTAAGATCTAAATAAACTGAATAATTCAACAAAACTACTATAAAACTACTAAAAACAAGAAATTTGGCCCATATGACTAGAACAGGACTCTGGGGTGCCTGCTCTTTTCAGCGCAGAAACTCATCCAACATTATACCAAAAGGGGGAGCATAACCATAGTGCAGAGTTTGAACGGTATTCTAAATTCTGTTTTCAGTTCTGTCAATCTCCTGGGCAACACTTCTGGATGCAGGTGATAGTTTTTTTTGTTTTTTTTTATGACACTTTTGTTAGAACCACTGCTCTGTCAGAGCAGCCCAGCAATCAAACTAGTCACATTAAGGCTCCCCAGTGGACAGGGGAAGGCTCTGGGATGGAGCCATCTAGACTGCAGGCCTCAGAAAGTCCTGTGTCATCAACAGGGATGACTATGGAGACTCTGGGCCTACAGGACCTGAATGCCTTGGTGCAGAGAGGCATGAGCTTGACCTCAACCAGTGCGGTTTTTTCTCCTTATATTTTCCATAAGTAGAGGTCGAATGGTCCCTGGTACCCGATGCTGAGCAGCAGCAGCAGGGTTGGGCTTGTTTCTTTCTGTGACCCCATGAAGACAGCTCTTCCTCCCAGGAGAGAGACTGCCAAAAGCCAGAAAACCCACCCAAAGAGGAGTGGTGGTCAGACACAACCAATTATTTACCAGGTGAGACACACTAAGCTGAAAGCTTGCTTGCAGGTGCAACCTGGGAGCATGAGGAAGTTAAGTGACTTGCTCAGGGTCACACAGTATGCACCTAGGGGGCTGTGGGATTCAAACCCAGGTCTCCAGATTTGCAGCTCAGAGCCTTAACCCACTGCGCCATACTGCCTCCACCTTGTTGCCAAAGCAACTAGCCTCTTTGGGCTCCCTAGATGCTGTTATCGATCAATGTCGAAGGGAAGGGCTAAGGAAATCCTTTTATTTTTCTTCTTAAAAAAAAACTAACAAAATTAACAAACTCTAGATGTACTTTGTGAAGTATGAATATGGCAAAAGACAAAAGTATGGTTACGTAAGAACTTACCGTAACAGTAGATCTTCGAGAGAAGCTCTTGCAGCAGACCACACCGGTAGGACTAAGCCGCCAGGTGCTAGGACCACAAGGAAAACTTCTAGCTAGCAGTCTATCACAGGGGAACACTCACTGCCGATGTCAGTCAGTTGACGTCAGCCTAGCCTATATAGGTGGGTGGTTCCCATACCTACCTCAGTTTTCACCCCACAGACCCCATACAGGCAGCTGAAGGAGAACCGAGGAGGTTTCCTGAGAGCCAAAAGAAAGGCAGAAGTAGTGCCAGAGACACAGAGTAGCAGGGGAAATGAGGGAGAGAATGCAGGGCCTGCTGCAAGAGCTTCTCTCGAAGATTTGCTGTTACAATAAGTTCTTACGTAACTGTACTATCTCAGTTCGAGGAAGGCTCTTGCAGCAGGCCATGCCGGTAGGACTGAGTCCCAAGCAGTACCAGGTGTAACCCCCCTGCAAATGGGGGTTCCCAAAAGACTTCCAGGAGCTTGCTTGAATGCTCCAAGCCTGAATGGTGTTTGGCATTTAAGCCATTTATCAGTGAGTGTTTTTAGAGCCTCTGGTACTGTCTCTTTAAGAGCTGTCTGCTTGCAGACATAATTAGTTTGTATGGGGGACTGTGTGCTTCTCTGAGTACCACTCGAGCTGCTGTCAATTCACTTCATTTTGCAGTCACTAGAGTGCAAAGGGAACCTATCTGAAAGATGTAACTGTTTGCCAGAAATTATTTAGAGTAATAATGAATACAGTTTGTCTAACCTGCTTTCTTTGCAGTCAGAACTGTGTCTGCTAGTTCCCATTCTAGTTTTGAACTGCTGAACTGGACCAATCAGTGTGGGGTAAGCTAGCTCTAAAATGGTGCCTTGGACGAATCAGAACTTGGACTCATAATCTGAGCCAGCTACAAGAGGATTGTATGGGCAGTGACTCTGGGAGATGTAGTTTAGACTTCAGTGCCTTTTGGACCAACAGCAGCAGTCTATTGTGAGTGACAGCCAATCCAGTCAAGAACTGGGAGGAACTCAAAGGAAGTGCCCGGTTTGTCGGTTGGAGTTTCAGTTGAGCTTTGGCAGTGAAGAAGGAAGGAGCCCTGTGCTTTTTCAGTGTGCAGTTTTAGTCAAAAACATGTGAAGGCCCAGAGTTCTGGTCTGCAGCTTGTTAGGACTGAATCCGTCCTGTGAAAAGAATCAAAGGATCTCTGAAGAGTAGAAACCAGGCTCACCCTGTAGAAGACTGGAGGTGCTGAAAATTGCACTCGGTCTGTCAGGAACTGAATCTGCTGTGTGTTCTCCCAGGTATTGTGCAGTAATTGCGATCGGGATACAGATGCAGCCTGCCTGATATAGTGCTTTCTTTTATATGGATGTGTGAAGAGGTTTGTGTACCTCAAGTGAGCCCTGCTGACATTGAAGGACCCCATTCTTATTTGGAGGTCGTGAGTACTAATTCAGGTCACTCCTGTTGAATTGCCACATTAAATCCAAATGGAATTACTGTACTGCTGACTGTTTAATTCTCCTTTCTCTGTGTGAAAGGGCCCTACCAGCTGCCACGGTTTGGACTAGCCACTAGGGCTTGGGTACCCAGGGACAGTAACTGATAGGATAGGCCTGCACAGAGCCATAGGTAGATTATTAGAGTGATAAGCTAATTAACCTGATTTCCCCTGTCCTTGTTATATCTCTCTAAATAAATCAGAGCTGCTTGTTTCAGCAAAGTTATACTGCCTGAGGTATTTGTCTATGTTAAGTACTGTACTGTGATTGTTGCACTGTATCTCATTTCACAGGAGGTCCCAGTGCGGAACCAGACCTGGGGGTAAGTGTATACTGTGAAGGTAATTCTGATATGTAGCGGCCACTAGTGGGAAGAAAGGGGTTGCAGTGTCCCAGAGGGCTGTGACCAAGTTAGTTTAACTATTGCAAACCCTGACCTCTGGGTGGAGGCACCCGCCATTGGATCCAGGCCCCTCAACCTGTTAGTGGCAAATCAGGCAGGGGTAGTAGCCCCTGGGATAGCGCCATCTAGGGGTTACACAGGTATCACCAGGATAACCCCACCAGGAGGAGGACAAATCAGCAGCCAAGATCTCAGGAGAGAAGGCCCTGAAGGACTGACAAGCCGAAATCGGCCATGCACCGAGAGGAAATGTCCAGACTGTAATGTTTGGTGAAAGTGTGGACAGAAATCCAGGTGGCAGTTGCACAGATGTCCACAGCAGACACATTTCTAAAACAAGCTGTGGAGGCAGCCACACCCCTACTGGAATGGCCTTTAACCACCTCCAGAAGGAGTTTGTTGACCCTGGCCATCCCACGTACTACCTGCACTATAACTAGGCGGCAGCTATCCTTGACAATAAAGCAACAATCTTTTGCTCTGCTCAGAGTCTTTGCCATACTCCTACTAATTTCAGGAAATGTTCGTCCTAACATGGGCCCCATCTCACCCAGCCATAGCCTTACGCACCACAGGCTTAGAATAACTGCAATGAACATCTGCAGCTTACCCAAAAAGATGTCAAGTCTCCATTGCTGGATACTGCAACATCAGCCAGATGTGCTAGCTCTCACAGAAACCTGTCTCTCCAAAAAAAAAAACACCTGACTCCTTGGTCACCCTCCCTGGCCTCACCCTTCACAGAGCCAACAGAGTGGGCAAATGTGGTGGGGGGTGTGCTGTGTATGTCCATGACTCCATGATATGCCATGCCCTTCCACCACTTCTACTAGACCATGGTGCCCAAGCCTTATCATTAAAACTTACTCCAGATCCCTCCAGAGCCCCTGTAACTCTTACTGTCGCATATGTCCCCCCAAGAAACCAAGCTCCTGCTATACAATCCCTTGCTAACTACATCTCCGGCTTCCCCCAAAACAGAACATATCATAGTTGGAGACTTTAATGTGAACTGGCTTGCCAGTTCGGCTTCCCACGCCAAGGACACCTTCACTGCGCTGGACCTGACCCAGCTGGTCAGCCATCCTACAAGGGTGAACCACACTAATGGCTCTAGCACCCTGATCGACCTTCTCCTCACCAACCTTCCCCACAGAATCTCTGACCTGGTGGTTCTTCCAGACTCCTTAAGCGATCATTCACCCATCCTCTTTTCTTGGTCGTGTCTTCAGTAGAAACCCAAACCAAACTATATTGCCTGGCATCGTCTCCGACCCGGAGGCCTCACAAAACTAAGAAAATACTTAACTCAATGGGATTGGTCCCCCCATCTCCCGGGCCCCTACTATAGATGAAGTCCTTGATTATTTCACTTGTTCTTTTAATAAAGCATGTGACATCCATGTTCCACTAGCAAAAGTGCAGTCCAAGAAATGTAATGCCCCCTGGGTCATGCCTGCACTGCTCCAACAGATAAAGCACAGAGATAATCTCTGGCATAAAGCAGTTGCATCCGTCACGCAGGCGGACAGGCAAACCTATAAAGCGGCTCATAACAGATGCACTTGGGCCATAAAACAGGCCAAATCAGACTACTACAAAATGACCCTTGCCTCCTCCTGGGGGAATGCTCAGTTGTTCTGGGACAATACCAAGGAACTCAACGGCAAATCCCGGCTTCCCATCTCCTCCCTACTAACTGTCAATAATGTCCCTATCACCAACCCGCTGGCCATCGCCAACTGCCTAAACTCATCATTCTCTTACCTTAGTGCAGCACTCCCAAATAACTTCTTTGACCCCACTCCTGCAACCCGGCCCCCTAACACCCAGCATCCCCCCTTCCATCTCAAGGTGATCTCTATGAATGAGGCAAGGCCTTATCTCATTGAAGCACTCAGTGGCTCTTGCTATTGCAAAGATTCTTTTGATATGAGAATCCTACATCTAGCACTAGATACAGTCCTCTCCCCACTGACTGACCTCATTAACCGCTCCCTAAGTCTGAGGGCAGTTCCCAGCAGCCTGGAAGACTGCCACAGTCACCCCAATACTGAAGAATGGTGACAGCACCTCTCCCAATAACTACTGTCCCATACCCATTCTCCCACCACTCTTGAAAGCCCTTAAAAAATTATAGCCACCCAACTCACTGAGTACCTGCTTGCTCATAACCTACTTTGTAGGGAGCAGCATGGCTTCATATCTGGGCATAGTACAACTACGTCTCTCACTGAGTTCTCTAATTTTATTCACTCTGCCCTGAATAGAAAACACCTAGCTGGAGCTGTCTTCATCGACCTGTCAAAGTCTTTTGATACAGTCTCCAACCCCTTACTCTTAAGCACACTCCATCACATAACTCTGCCCCAAGGACCCATTTCCTGGTTTACCAGTTACCTCACAGCTAGATCACAATGTGTCAAAATAAACAACACCCTCTCAACCACCCTGCCAGTCTGCTCTGGGGTTTCCCAGGTCTCCATCCTTGGCCCCCTATTATTCAGCATCTACTTGAACACTTTGCCCAATTCCTGCTCTGGCAACCTACCGCGGTTCTTTTTGCCTCACACCCAGATCCCACAGTATTGCAGTCCTCCCTCCAACACGTATTTAACAAGATTGAAAACTGGTTCATAGACCAAAGACTTGTGGTCAATGTAAAAAAGACAAAGACCATGCTCTTTGCCCAACAACAGAATAAGGCCAAGAATACGCAGGTAACAATCCTCTCCCACTCTCTCCTTCCTTTAGAACAGGTCCACACATATAAATACCTGGGCCTTACATATGATTCCAGCCTCTCCTTCCATTCACACATTGACACTCTATCATCAGCCATAAATGTCCGTATAGGCCTATTGTATCAGCACAAGGACTGCCTACCTCCTGAAGCCCTTAATCTGGCTGTCACCTCCTCAGTCCTCTCCCTAGTCGATTATGGGCTCATTAACTACTCGGCTGCTGACCACTCAGCTCATAACAAAATCCACCTGGCCAAAAACAAAGTGTGCAGACTCCTCTCTGGGGCAGACAAGCGTACCCATACTTGTACCCTATATGCCCTGACAAATCTCCTCACTCTGGATGAAAGGCTATTTTATCAAACATGTCTCCTCACAAAGAAAATACACCTGAAGCTTACCCCCTTGGGGGTTTCTGCCTCTCTCCTATCCTCCCACACCTCGGTGAGCACACACACTGCCAACCGACAGGTGTGGTCCATCCCAAGGGTTAGAACCTCCTTAGCCCAAAGGTCATTCCCACACAGGCCCCAGTCTAGTATAATGAACTCCCCTCCGACATCTCCGACATCTCCAAATTAGGACCTTTCAAGTCAGCCCTCAAAGAGCACATTTTCGTTTCATGGCACTGCCAATGTACCAGCTAGTGCCGGATCATCTATCTATCATCTTACGGGACCACCCCGCCACTGAGCTCCTACCGATAGGGCTACTAAACATTACCTGTTAACAATGCCTCCTTTGGCTGCACTCACAAGATCTCTCTTTAATTCTCCACTTCACTGTCAATATCAAACCTGTTACTCCCTCCCTCTATCAGCAAACTTATTGTTCTCTTGAAAACTGTAAAATTCAGCTCTCTGTAACACATTCAATGCAATGTATAGCTGATCTTGATTCTGCAATATTGTATAACTGAAAAAACTGCAACCTTTAGCTGCCATGCTATGTCTATATATTAAGTGTTTGTATTTTTTTTTTTCTGACGCGGAGCCTTTGTAAATGAGTCCCTGACTCAAAGGTTGTAATCCTAAAGTCTGTTAAATAAATAAATAAACAATGCAATTTGCTAACCACTTAGACAAACACTGTTTGGAAACAAGAGCACCCTCTCTCTAGGGGCCAAAGGAAACAAACAACTGGTCAGTTTTCCTGAAAGACTTTGTGCGGTTCATCTAGTACCACAACATCCTATGTACATCCAACGTATGGAGTAAGGCCTCCCCCTGATTGGAATACTCTGGAAAAAAAACTGGAAGGTGGATGAACTGATTCAAAGTAAACTCTGACACCACCTTAGGTAAAAACTTAGGATTAATACACACCTTGACTTTGTGAAAAAAGAAATAAGGTTCCTTACACATAAGAGCCTGTAGCTTGGAAATCCTTTGAGCAGAAGTAACAGCAACTAACAAGAGTACTTTCCAGGACAGAAAGTGCACCTCGCAACTCGCAACTGGTTCAAAGGGAGGTAAAGTGAGTTTCTACAACATAAAATTGAGATTCCAAGGAGGGACCGGGTCCTGAATGGCAGGTTTCAGATGCAAAATGCACCACAGAAAAGTATGGGACACCTCAAGCTGGGTGACAGTTTTGCCCTCAAAAGGTGCATATTACGAAGAGATGGAAGAAAGGGCACCTTAAGAGAGGAGTACCCACCTGGCCCGGTGGCACTGAGGGTTGAGACGTGGACACCACACCTTGTGCCATGCCGGTGACCTGAGTTCAGGAATGAGTTCAGGCACCGGGAGTTGGCAGGGAAGGGGGTAGGATCGAGTGTCCGGAGAACTGTTCTCCTCTCCCTGGGGAGGGATCCAGGGTTCTCCAGCGCAGTACTGGCCCCTTGTGGAGACCAGGGGGCACAACTATTCCTGGAGCAGTTAGGGGAGGAGTGCGACGAATGCCTATAGCAATGCTGTGCTGGCATCATTGCACATCGTGCTCCTAGGAGAATACGTAAGCCAGAAAACCTCCGACTCCTGAGAGGTGATGGCTCTCCTCCAGGCCACATCACCATACGCCCAACACTGGGCCCTGTCTCAGTTCCTCCCTGTCCCTCCAGCACCCAGAGGCCGGTACGCTCAATTATAGACAGAGTGCCAGAGTGGAAGCAGCCCTATCACATGGGGCTCAAAGGTGGGGAGTCTGCCGGCTCATGGGTGCTGCAGGACAGTTGCAGCTCCAAGACAGTGGACCAGGTAGTGGTAGAAGTGGCATTTGATGAGTAGGAGTAGCCTGAGCAGGACAGGGTGCATAAATAGAAGATAAAAAAAAAGAGAGAGGAGAGGAGAGGAGTACCCTAGGCCTGAATCCGAAAGGGAAAGGGGGTACTCCAAAAGCTGATTCACCGGGCAGGTGAAAGGATCCAAATGGCGAGCAATGGCCCAAATTGAGAAGTGCTTCCATTTCATGGCATATATGGCCCTGGTGGAGGGTTTCCTGGTAGCCACCAGAACATCTGTGACCCTAGAGGATACCCCAAAGCAGGCAACAGCTGTAGTAGGTCCACAGGAACTACGCATGGAGATGCAGGGGCTTGAGGTCCGGATGGACTAGGCTGCCCTGGTCCTGATACAGCAAGCTGGTGCATAGGGGCAGAAGCACTGGAGGCTCCATTGCTAGCTATTGTAGCAAGGGGAACCAAATCTGGCAAAGCCAGAAGCGGGCTATGAGAATCATCTCTGCCCCTTCCAGCTGGAGCTTGAGCAGAACCCCCTGCAGGAGCGGGAAGCGAGGAAAGGCATACAGAAACCTCCCCTTCCAGGAGAGGGACAATGCATCTCATCAGAAAACTCTAGGCCTGGGAATCAAGCAAGCAAAACAGGTGCAGTTTTTTTTTTTTTTAATTACTTTTTATCCCCTCCTGGTCACCCTCGCCATTCCTCCCCTTCAGGCTTGCTCAATGCCACCTATCTGTCACTGAGTCTGACCCTAGAGTGCCTCCGGTAACTCCTACCTGTCTCACTTTCCTCCACAGAGCACCTTGCTCAGCGGGATCTGCCCGTGACTTGCAGACTGGGTAGCTGGAGCGGCCGTCATCCTGGAACGCCAAAGGTTTTTTTCCGGCTTTTTCTGTCCCTTCCTCTCCATCCTGCTGAGGACACTGGCTCGGGCGGAATGTGCGAACACACGCCTGCCAAGTGCCGGATGGCATCCCCCCCCCCCTCCGAGAGTCAGTACTTCTACCGGCTCTCCCGGACATCGGGTGTATTAAACACCCCTGGTATCCCTCCCTGAAGGAGGACAGCATCCCTGGGGACGCTCAATCCTCCTTCCCCCTGCCGACCCCCGGCAACCCGAGTCCGTACCCGAACCCGGGTCGCCAGCATGGTGCAAGTTGTGGTGTCCAGCGCTTCAACCCTCTGCGCCACTTGCTGTATTCTGACTACTGCAGTGATACCCAACCTTTGAACTGCCCTGGAGAGGAAAGAGTTAACTTTCCATGCAAGGCATGGAACGCTGAGCTCGAGCTCGGTTGAGACTCTGTCTGTTGTTGTTTGAACCCAAACCGTCAGATCTTTTCGAGCTAAACTCACTGGGCATCCTGTGTGAAAACTGTAAACGTACACTAGCCAACTGGCAACTAAATCTAATAAAAAGGTTTTTTGGTTCCAAGGCAAACACTCAAGTCAGGAAACCCAAAAAGCAAAACACAACACATACCCCAAATTAAAAGGGTGGAGGGCACCTCTAGGGTGCCAACACTGTTCCTGCCCACCCACATCCCAAAACCCAGGTTCTGAGAGGGGAGGCAGGGGGAGGTCAGAATACAGCAAGACTCCATTAGAAGAAACAACATTACTAAGGTGAGTAATTTTTTCTTCAAACAACACGAAGTCTTGCTGTATTCTGACTATTGCAGACTACCAAGCAGTACCTCCATGGAGGAGGGACAGAACCTACTTTGGGAATAGGCTGTGGAGCACAGCTGTGCCGAATCGAGCATCACTCCTAGCCTGGATATCCAGAGAGTAATGCTTGGTGAAAGTATGTACTGTTTTCCAGGTGGCTGCTTGACAAATCTCTAAGATAGGAATATCCCTGGCAGCAGCCAGGGTAGCAGCTGTACCTCTGGTAGAGTGAGCCCTCAGGCCTGAGGGTGGGATCCTACCCAATTTTTCATAGCAGAATTGTATGCAAGAGACAATCCACCTGGCAATAGATCTCTTAGTGGCAGGTTTTTCCTTACCAACCTCACCATAAGTGAGGAACAGTTGGGGGGAATCAAACCTTTGACCCTTGGTGCACTCTATGTAGTAGCTAAGGGCCCTTTTCACATCCAAGCTGTGCAACCTCCTCTCCCCAGAGGAGGAATGGTCAGTGAAGAAAACAGGAAGAGACACAGACTGGTTAAGGTGGAAATCTGAAACCACCTTAGGCAAAACTTCCTATTATCCTGAGGACCACCTTATCTCTGTGGAAAGAGATAAAATCAGGCTCCACTGACTGGGCCTGTAATTCCTTATGTCTGGCAGAAGTGATGGCTACCAAGAACACAGTTTTCCAAGTCAAGTACTTAAGCTCTGCTGAGGACAAAGGCTCAAAGGGGTTGCATAAGCTGAGCAATGCAAACATTAAGGTCCCAAGCAGGGCAGGGTCCCTGAAGGGAGGATTGGTATGCAGCAATCCCTTGAAAAATGTACAGAATACAGGATGAGCTGAAAGGGAAGAATGCTTGCCTGCTGACAGGAAGGCAGAGACAGCTGCCAGATGCACTCTTAGTTTAGCTGGTCTGAGGCCCAAGCTATTGAGATGAACCATATAGTCAAGGGCTGTAGGAAAGCCAGTAGACTCTGGAGAAATATGCTTCCCAGAGCACCATATAGTAAATCTTTTCCACTTGGAGTTGTAAGTCTTTCTGGTGGAAGGCTTTCAAGAAGTCTTTAAAATATCCAGAACACCTTGAGAGAGATGCAAATCAGCAAACTCTAACTCTTCAAGAGCCAGGCCTTGAGATTCAGAGATTTGAGATTCGGATACCAAACCCTCCCCTGAGCACATGTTAACAGGTTGTAATTCCTGGGAAGAGACAGGGGAAGGTGGACTGCTAAGGACAACAAGAGAGGGTATCAGGGCTGTCTGGCCCAATCTGGAGCAATCAGAATCACTCTGCAGGGTTGAGACCTGATTTTGACTAGCACCTTGAACGGGGGGGGGGAGCATATAGGAACTTCCCTTCCCAATTGAGAACTAGGGCATGCAGGGGGACTGAGCCCAACACTGGGGGCCTGCAGCGAAAAAGAGGAAGTTGGTGATTGTCTGGGGCTGCAAAAAAAACTATTTGTGGGGAGCCCCATCTGGAGATCACTTTCAAAATCAGGGGATCCAGGGACCATTCGTGATGGCCCTGGGAAATCCTGCTGAGAGCATCTGCCAGGACATTGTCCTTCCCTGGGAGGTGCACTGCTATCAGAGTGGTATTCAGGGAATAGGCCAGAGACCACAACTTCATTGCCTCTGTGCACAAGGCCGTAGACCGAGTGCCCCCCTGCTTGTTGATGTACCACATTGTGGTGGTATTGTCTGTCCTGATCTGAACTACTTTGTTCTGAACAGACTTGGAAAAAGCTTGAAGTGCTAGAAACACTGCTCTAAGTTCCAATAGATTGATGTGAAGCAGAGATTCTTGAGGTGACCCCAACCCTTGGGTGGTTAGATCCCCAAGTGGGCTTCCCAGCCCAAGAGGGAAGCATCTGTGGTAAGGATCGAAGAATGAGATTGAGTGATGAAGGGGACTCCTTGTCTTAGGTTGTCCTGATCCTGCCCCCACTGCAAGGCCTGGATCAGGGTTCGAGTCACTGGGATTAGCTTGGTCAAAGAATCCTTTCTCTGGGACCAGAAGGCTCTTAAGTGGAACTGAATGTCCCTCATTTGAAATCTTGCTCCCTGGACCACTGCTGTAGAGGCAGCCATGTGCCCAGAGCTGCAGAAATGCCTTGATGGTCGAGACACCTGTAGGGTGAATGAAGAGGCCAGTGTAACAAGGGTCCTTGCCCTGTCCAGGGGAAGGAAGGCTCTTGCCTTTATTGTATTCAGCTCTGCCCCTATGAAGGTGAGGAGCTGCACTGGCTGCAAAACTGACTTTGAAAGATTCAGAAGGAATCCTAGAGAAGTGAGCAGTTGCTGAGTTATCTGAAGGTGTGACTTGACTTGGTCTGGAGACTGACCTACTATGAGCCAGTCGTCCAGGTATGGAAAGATGGAGATCTTTTTTCTCCTTAGGAAAGCAACCACTACTGCCAGGCATTTTGTGAACACCCATGGAGCTGAAGTTAGGCCAAAGGGCATTGCTCTGAATTGATAGTGGCCTGAGGGCAGCTCGAACCTGAGGTACTTTCTGTGGGAGCTTCTGATGAGAATGTGGAAATAGGCATCCTTGAGGTCCAGGGAAACTAGCCAGTCTCCTGGCCTTAGAGAGGGTAGAATTATTCCCAGAGTCACCATTTTGAACTTTGGCTTTAAAAGGTGCTTGTTTAAATATCTGAGATCCAGGATGGGCCGCCATTCTCCTGTCTCTTTGGGAGTTAGGAAGTACCTGGAGTACAATCCTTTCCCTTTGTGTAGGGGTGGAACCCTCTCTATGGCTCACAGAGCCAAGAGGGAAGAGACCTCTGCCTCTAGGGCAAGGGCCTCTGAAGGATTTGCAAGTGGAAAGGATCTGGCTCTCATCTTGAGAAATTTTTTGAAGCTGAGAACCAGTCCCTGGCCTACTACTTCCAGGACCCATTTGTGTGATGTTAAAGACATCCAGTCCTGGACAAAGTAAGCCAGCCTGCCCCCTACTGGTAGTGGAGAATCGGCCCGGGCAAATCCATCAGGGTGCCTGTTTGGCAGGGGCTTTAGGCTGAGGGGTGGTAGCAGGCCTGCTGGTACCCCGTCTGCCTCTCCCTCTGAAGAACCCCCTCTGGGCAAAGGCGGAAGAGGAGGCCTGGGCATGGTAGAAAGGCATATGAAAAGGCCTGTCCCTGCCCCTGGAATGCTGCCTCCTGGGAGTGGCTTCCCTTTCCTTGGCCTGGGCACTCCTATAGGTGGTCCTGTATTCATCCATTTTCTTCATGTAGTTCTCTGTTTGCTCCCCAAACAGAGAATTACCCACAACAGGAAAATCCATGGCCTTAGTCTGGGTATCCTGCGACAGGCTAATACATCTAAGCCAAGCCATCCTACGAAGGGCCACAGATGTAGCCATGACTCTAGACGAAACATCACTGGAGTCCACTGTAACATGAAATTGCACCTTGGATGCCTCAATACCATCTGCAGCCACCTGCTCCAGCTCCTTGGCAAGCTGGCCAGGGACCTGTTTAGCTAGAGCCATTACAGTGTCCCATCTAGACTTCTGGTATCTAGCTGTATAGGCTATATAATTAGCCTGCCTGAGTCCCAAAGATGCTGCCATGTATTGTTTCTTTGCCATGGCATCGATCCTCCTGGAGTCCTTATCTGGGGGTGTGAAGCCAAGGGTATATTTGCCTTATCACAGGCAGCAGCCTGCATTACCCCAACATGGCTGCATTGCTGGGAAAGGAACTCCGTATCTGAGCCTAAAACAGTATACCTCTTGTCCATTCTCTTGTCCACAGGAGGTATAGAATTAGGAGTCTGTAAAATTTTTGTTGTCTGTTTCCCAAAAAACTTATGAAGGGGAATAGACAGCCTCCTGGACTCTGGGATATCCATCATCTCAACATAATCAGGCTCCTCCTGATCCTCTACAGCTTCTTCCATAGGAAGCTGAAGAGTTTCAGCCACTTTTTTGTAAAACATAAAATGGGAAGGGGACTCAGAAAGCCTAGGAGGTGAAACCCCTGAAGGTCTGTCTGGGGAGATGTCCGGGTCAATGGGCACATCCAGACTTTCATAATCACCATCACTATCCTCATACTCTCCTTCCTCCTCCTCCGGTTCATAAAACTCCTCTAAATTATAATCGGAACGAGGAACCGACCAAACGAGCCCTAAGCGATGGTGCGATTCGATCGAAACCAAGTTAGCGACTGAACAATCCTTATCGCTTTGGCTATTTCATCAGCGGTCGGAGAAAGAACTTGTGGATCCGAACCGCTGACTTATCCTTCTTTCTTTTAACTGGAACCGACTCCTCAGAGTCGGATCTCCTTGCCCAAGAAGTTTCACCCTGGTCAGAGGGCACTCCTTCTGGTTCGGTTAACCGAACCGGCTGGCCATCCGGTCAGCGGACTTCTTAGTCTCCTTTCCTCAGCCTACCTACTCTTTTCCAGGGTAGCTGAGGAAAATTTTGCAAATCTGGCAGTCTGAATCGAGGTGGTCAAACCCAGACAATAAGCACAGGTGGTGTGGGGTCAGCCTTGGCAAGGCTTCCACACACACTACAATGAAACCCAGTGGGCCGTTTTTTCTTGGTTTCTCAGACATCCAGTCCTAACCAAACTTACCCTTTTTTCGGCAATCCATGGGCAAGACACCATATCAGTTCCTGACCGTGTTACGGGTCGTGGAAAAACGTAATGAAATCCGTTTTTTAGAACCGATAAGGACCGGTTACCACACTCTAAAAGTAGAAAAACCTTTTTAAACAATCCTGATCAGTTCAAACCGAACCGATTCAACGTTTACAAGTTCCACACAGAAGCAAACAATAATAAACCTATCTAGTACTCACGGTACCACAGACAGAGACTGAACCAACAGGTTAGATTGAATAAATTCGGTTGAAACCGAGGAAAAACGACACTTTAACTGACTAAATTGAACCGAGCAAAGAAGAAATCTCCAGAGCGACTGTTCAGTGAGGCGGAGTAAAGAATCTGACGGTTTGGGTTCAAACAACAACAGACAGAGTCTCAACCGAACTCGAGCTCAGCATTCCATGCCTTGCATGGAAAATTAACTCTTTCCTCTCTGGGGTAGTTCAAAGGTTGGGTATCACTGTAATAGTCAGAATACAGCAATACTTCATGTTGTTTGAAATGTTTTTGTTTTGGTTTTGCTGTAAATTAGAAAACAGTCCCTCGTTGTCATTTTTTTTCCCTGTGAAACTGAAAACGGTCCGTCATCGCTGCAGTCCCCTCCCCTCCCACCCCTCCCACTGAGCACCCACCTCCCACACCCCCTTACCCCATGCTACCTCCAGAGGTCGGGCTGTCATCTTCTCGGACGGGACACGTCTGCACTCTTCAAAGCCCAACCGCGAACTGAAGAATTAAAGGTAAGCGTGCTATACAGCCATTCAATGGGGTTTTCAACTTATGGTGATATCTCAGCCATGTTTTGGAATTTTTGCCCCAAATTTTCAACATGGGGGTCTTGGAACCCCACCTGGCGAAAACCGTCACTGTCATTTTGTTATTCAGTCCCAAAAGGTTATTTCACGGTCACTGAGTAGAATCACCATTTGGGATCGATTCTCAAAATGGCAGTGCCACTATTCATGATGTGGGGTCCCAAACAGTCCATGTTGCAAATTTGGTGACAAAATCCCCCAAAATGACTGCGTTACGAGTATGCGTTGCACAGTTTCTATGCATGCTCCTAACGTCGCCAATTTTTAATATTTTCACTCCACATTTTTAACATTTCAATTTTTGTACACCTCCTTCAAAACAGTACAGCTGTCATTTTCCAAAACCTGCCCAAAACATGTTTTCGCACCTGTGCAGAATAGCATGTTCTCTCTGTGATCACCTTTAGGACAACTGAACAAAATGACACTGGCACTGTTCATGAGGAGGAGTTCAAAAAAGGCCATGTTGAAAATCTGGTGCAACACCTCCAAATAATGGCCAAGTTACACCTGGGCGTTGAATAATTTCTACGCACATGCGTAACTTTCTTCACTTGGTAGCTTTTTACAGCCCTATTGGCTCTGGCTAGAACCTGTTACATTTACTATATCTGGTACCCTTAATTTTTTTTTATAATTTAGTTTTTATTAACAATTTTCGAACACACAGTACATATGTTAATCAAGACAACAATCCATACATCTTTTCAGTTAAGGTATTGCAGTCAAGAGGACTGATCAACGTGAGTGAATGGTAAAAACAAGGGAGATATAGATTTGGGATCCACAGTGTACATCAGTCAATATTAAGAACTCCAGGGCTGTGAATCAATGGTCTCCGTCTAGACCGATCCAGAATATCAGGGTCTAGTTTCAAGATAAAGTGTTATAATTCTAACCCCCCGTCCCAGATTTTCAGTTGTTATGTAGGAGGATATCTGGCACCTTTAATTGATTTTTGACAAGGCAGATGGACACAGCCTGGAAATCCCAGGGTTTTTACTGCAGATGCCAAATAAACTGTGGTAGAACAGGCATGATTTACGTTTCTAAAATGGCTGGTTTAAAAAGAGAGCTTTAACTGTTAAGAGTTATTGAAGGGAGAGAAACAATAACATAAATTGCAATGAAATTTCAAACTTGCAACATCCAAGGCATGCAGCTCTCTTCTCTCTGCTTAACACACAGAGGATTGTGTATAATCGCTCATACACAACAAGGGTATTTTTCATTCGAGAGGTTTACATGGTAACTGGAGACCTTGCGCTCTCGAGGTCTCATTACCATGGGATCCTTGAGAATGAAAAATACCCTTGTTGTGTATGAGCGATCATACATAACCTTTTATAGTGTATGGTCACTCATACTAAAACTGCACTTACTTTTTTTTACACTTTTATGTGCAGTTTTCTGTTCACCTGTGCTGTTTCACTGCCGCAGCTGTTCCTGACAGATCGCCGGTCGCCCGATCGTGCATGCGCACCCACCTGCTAGGTATTACGCTACACTAGCTACGTAGCTAGTGCAGCACAACAGCTACGATGACGTAGCTAGTGCAGCATAACAACATTGTTGGGAGCATGGATTTCCATGCTCAACAGCGTTCTACCATACACTATATTAGAGTTGTATTCCTTACAATGAAATGCTTGCGAAGCAGGGTTCCATGCTGATGCCACAGCTTTGTGAGAGTGTTAGCTCCCTTTCTGGATGATATAATTACCACACAGTTATGACTAATCCAGTAACAACATGGAATAGCACAAAAAAAAAAACTGTTACAGAAATCGTAGGCATGAACCACATTTGCACTTTCTCAATATGGTACCCCAGAAGTAACTTTTTAAAAAGTGTCTCCCTTCTGAGCTTTTCAGGTCATCAGGATTATGGAGAAACAGGGCACGGGGTTCTAATTTACAAAAAAGCAATATGCTTACCAAACAGAGAGTTTTTATTGGCAAATTTGCCAGTCCGCTGATTTGGGTGATCCCGTTATGCGCCAGGCTGAGGTGGGTTAGACTGCTGCACTTCTCGAGACCTTGGATTTCACTTAAATTGTTGTCTGGGAACCAATAATTAAAGAAGATACAGCAGGCAGCAATTATAACAGAATCATCACAGTATTGCTTTCTTACTACAATCTATTGATTTAATTTGCTTAGCAGTGGCTAATAATGCACCAAAAACATTTAGTTGTCATCTTGATTATTCCTAGTTGCAGGATATACAGTACCAGAGAAATGACATGTGTCCGAGAACTCCAGGTCCAACCATGTGCAGTTCAGTGGTTAGAACGGATGATATTCCGGGGAACTTGGTTCCAGTAGGTCACATTATTTCTTTCTCACTATGGCTTGTGATTTAAATTGTTTAGCAGTAGCTGACACTGCATCAAAAAACAACTAATTAACAGAATCATACAAAGGCATGTTTCATCTTACAGCATTTCCCCAAAAACACTATGATACGCAGTGCCTCCATGCTTTTGTTTTAAGCTTCATCAATATTTTTACAAGTTTAAAAAGCTCAGTCGTGGGGGCAGAAGAAAAAACATTACTCACTGAAGTAACTATGTTTCTTCTAATGAAACTTAATAGTGAGACAATACAAAAAAAAATGTATCATCTCCACTCTTAGATGCTGCAACAGAGTTTAGAATGGTACTGTGGAATCAGAGCTCCATTCAAATGTTGCCTTGTGCTACTGCTCACTCTTGTGTTCTAACTTCAGATTTGTGCTGAGGGGCAGAAGGGAGCAGTAGTAACTAGCTAATCTGCAATACTTGTAGTAAGCTAAGTAGCAAAGAACAAGCAGACTTACAATTTCTAAATTTTTAAGCAAATATACCATAAATGTTTTAAAATACATATTTAAAATATATTGAAATTCTTAGGCAAAAAAGAGTATTTAAACCCAGATAACATTTAAAAACCTTTTCTGATTAGGTTCTAAACGGGGAGGTAGGGATGGGATTGTACTGGCTCACTACTGAACCCATTAGAAGAAACATCATTACTAGGGTGAGTATTTTTTTTTCTTGTAATGACACGAGTCCAGTAGTCATGTCATACAAAACAAACTCTGGCCAAAGCCAGTACCGACGGACAAAACAGTGTGGGGTGAACATGCAGCAATCGCCGTTCACCTCCACTAAAACAAGTCAGTTCAGTATCCGGTAATCTCCCTTTACTATAAAGTACTTGCAAGATGTCTGCAGAGCTACGCCCACTGCAGCCATAAAAATGCAAACTACATAGCAGTACCTTGGGAGACAGGGAAGACTGAAACCTGCTTAGAAAGGGGTTCCATCAAACTATTTATTTATTTATTGTAATTTTGGTGACCAGGTTGGCCCACTGAGACAAAAAAGTCCTTTTTTCAGGGGTGACCTGGAATTAGTTACATACAGTAGGAGAGTAAAGAATTCATCATTTACAGAAAGCATATCAATTAATATACATACAAGGTACAATGTTATTAGTTACATACCTTAAGTAAGTTAAGTTTCACAATATTTACAGAGAAGTAGACAGATAAAGCAGTTTGTATAATACATATAATGCACACCAACTACAGAGCGGTCATGGAGTGAAGCTTGAATAAATAGCAGAATATTTACAGAGAGGTAGACAGATACAGCAAGCAATAATTTATATAAGGTGCAACTGCTGTCCTACACCTAGCATCTCTTTTGGAGAGAGTGTCCAGACAGTAGTGCTTAGTGAAAGTACATACAGGTTTCCAGGTAGCTGCAGAAATCTGCCAGAGGGATGCCTCTTGTGACTGCCACTGAGGCTGAAGTGCCCCTTATGGAATGTGCTCTAAGCTCTAAGGGGACTACTTCCCTAATGTTCCATAGCTGAATTATATGCAAAAGACCAAACATCTAGAAATGGTCATTCTTGCAGCAGGTTTGCCTTTCACAACCTTCCCATAGGTGACAAACAGCTGCCCGTTGTCAGATTTGGCATCTTTTACTCTGCCAAGATAGTAGCGGAGTACTCTCTTGACAACCTGATGAAAAAATTGCTCACCATAGTAATTCTGTTTCTTCCAAGGGGTCCTTTAGCATCAGTAACAACAGCAGCAAGCTGACAAGGCTGAACTGCCTCAGAGATGGAGCCATGAATAAGTCATATAATGAATTGGCCAATCAAAAAAGAATAGGAGGCTGTGCCTAGTGGAGCTTGCCCAAAGGGCACCAGAATTTGTTTAAAGATGAAAAGAGAACAATGTCCAAAAGAGGTTACTGATGCTAACAGGCTTTAAAAACCATGCAATAGCATAAGCCTCAACCAGACTATCATGAAGCATTAATTACATTCTAAAAACTATCCAGAACCTGAGAAAATGTGGCAAAAAGGATTAGAAGCAGAGTCCTCTAAAAGTAGGTGGCTGGGGAGGTACAGTGGGAGGTTACTGATGCTAAAGGACCCCTTGGAAGAAACAGAATTACTACGGTGAGTAATTTTTTCTTCTCACCCCAAGAATCCTTTAGCATCAGTAACAATAGCAGACTTCCAAGCAGTAAAGTTGGGAGGTGGGTACAGAATCTACTTAGGGAAGAGCCTTTGCAGAACCACCCTGCCAAATCTGGCATCAGAACTTGACTGTACATCCAGGCAGTAATGCTTGTGAATGTATGTACAGTCTTTCAGGTAGCTGCTTTGCACACATCTAGGAAGGGAACATCCCTTGCACCTGCAACAGAGGCAGCAATGCCCCTAGTAGAGTGGGCCCTGAGGCCGTGAGAGGGCTGTTTGCCAGCCTTACTGTAACAAAATTAAATGCAGGAAATTATTCAACAAGAGATAGTCCTCTTGGTAGCTGGTTTCCCTTTTCCTACCTCACTGTAAGTGAGGAAGAGTTGCGAAGTGGAGCCTCTGACCTGTTTAGTGTGCTCCAATTAATAGAACAGAGCTCTCCTGGCATCCAGGCTGTGGAGCCTCCACTCCCCTAAAGTAGAGTTATCGGTAAAAAAGACAGGGAGAGTAATAGACTGATTAAGGTGAAACTCAGAGACCACCTTAGGAAGGAAGTTCCTATTTGTTCTGAGCTCAACCTTATCCTTGTGAAGGATAATGTAGTTGGGCTCAGTGCAGAGTGCTTGCAGTTCTGAAATTCTTCTTGCAGAAGTGATAGCCACCAGAAATACTGTTTTCCAGGTGACATATTTTAAGTGGGCTGTGGCCATGGGCTTAAAAGGAGGTCCCATGAGCTTAGCAATGCAGAGATTAAGGTCCCAAGGAGGAACAGGTTCCCTAACTGGGAGTTGCAGGTGTAGCAGGCCTTTCAAAACCTTTTTGAAAATAGGCACAGAAACGACAGACTTCTTTCTCCTAGTGGAGAGGTAAGCTGAGATTGCAGCCAGGTGGAGCTTCAGGAATGAGGCTTTAAGGCCTGATGACTGCAAATGAACTTGGTAATCCAACATGGGGGAGTTAAGACACCTTCAAAGGGTCTATTATTTTCCCCTGACACCAAATAGAAAATATCTTCCATTTGGCTGCATAGGTTTTCTTTGTGCTTGACTTTTTAGCCATGAAAAGTATTTTCAGAACTTGTTCTGAGTATTGGGAATCCAAGAATTCTAGCTCCTCAAGAACCAGGCTTTGAGGTGAAGGGATTCCAGGTTTGGACAGGTCACTCCTACTTGAGGTAGGGTGAGGAGATGGTGGCTCAGGGGAAGTCGAATTGGTTTCTTGTGAGACATAGCCAGCAGGAGAGGGTACCAAGGCTGTCTTGGCCAGTCCGGTGCTATGAGGAACATCACTGCTGGATGATCGCTGAGCTTCAGCAGAATCCTGTGTATCAGGGGAAAGGGAGGGAAAGTGTAATGAAGCTTCCCTGTCCAGTTCAGGGTTAAGGCACCTGCTGGGAGACTGCCCACTGCAGGGGGCCCTGCAGCAGTAGAGGCAGCTGGTAATTGAGGTGGGATGCAAACAGATCCACTTCTGGTGTGCCCCACCTCCTGAAAACTGTGGCAAGGACTTGCCTGTTCAGAGTCCATTCATTGTGGTCTTGGCTGACACAGCTCAAAGCATCCGCCAGGGTGTTGTCCTAGCCTGGAAGGTGTATTGCAGAGAGACTCACATCCAGGGAATAGGCCAGGGACCAAATTCTCATAGCTTCTGTATACAGTACAGTCGACCATGTGCCACCCTGCTTGTTTATGTAAAACACTGCAGTGATGTTGTCTGTTCTAAACAGTGTATCCTTTGACCTGAGGGGCGAAAGCTGCCAGTGCCAGGTACACAGCCTTTAGTTCCAAAAGGTTTATGTGACTTTCAGATTCCTTTGGAGTCCAAGTGCCACTTACTGAGGAGTTTTCCAAATGAGCACCCCACCCAGGAGGGAAGCATCTGTAGTAATGATCTTTGAAGGACAGGGCATTTGAAAGGGAATATTCACTGAGAGGTTTTCCCTTAGTGATTTTGTCACTGGGACCAACTTGCAGTGGGAATTTTTTATTTGTGACCAGTGTGCTTGCAGATAGCACTGAATATCCCCTCATCTGAAATCTCACTCCTGAGACCACGACTGTCATGGAGGCCACGTGGCCATGGAGTTCTAGAAAATGTCTGGCTGGTCTTGGCTGGCCTAAAAGGAAGGAATCTGCCAGGGACAGGACATTCTGTATCCTTTCCTGAGGAAGAAAGGCTTTTGCCTGCTGAGTGTCTAAATCCGCTCCTATGAAAGTGAGGAGCTAAGAGGGTTCCTGATGAGACTACTGTTCGTTGATTAAAAACCCCAGGGAGAACAGAGTTTGCTTTGTGTAACTTAGGTCCTTTCTGACTTGCTGAGGGGACTTGCCCACTATGAGCCAGTCATCCAAGTATGGGAAGACTGAGAGACCCTGATTTCTTAAGTGAGCTGCCATGGCAGACAGGCATGTCGTAAACACCCTGGGAGTTGAAGTTAGGCCAAAAGGCATGGCTGCAAGCTGGTACTGACCTGAATGCAGTCTGAACCTTAGAAATTTTCTGTGGGACTGCCTTATTGGAATATGAAAATAGGCGCCCTTGAGATCTAGGGAGGCTAGCCAGTCTCCCTGCTGCAGAGAGCGTATAACCATTCAAAGGGTTATAATTTTGAACTTTGGTTTCAGTAGATGCCTGTTTAAGTACCTGAAGTCTAAAATAAGTCACCACTCCCATTTTTCTTTAATGTCAGGAAGTACCTGGAGTAGTGACTTTTTCCAAGCTGAGAAAGGGGAACTCTCTCCATCACTCTGGCTGACGGCAAGTTCTTTACCTCCAACTCCAACAGATATCTTTCTGTTGGGTTTAGGGGGTTTGAAATTGCTGGTCCCAGAAAGGGAAGAAAGATCTTGAACTGCAGGGGCAGACCTTTTTCCACTATCTCCAGGACCCACCTGTCTGTGGTGATGTGGGTCCAGGCCTGAAGGTAGTGGGAGAGCCTGCCCCCTACATTAAGTGGGGAGGCAACCCAATTGTTGAAGTCAGGGTTTAGACTGTGTGAAGGGGGCAGGAGTGGTGGCAGCTCTCCTCTGACCTCTCTTGCCTCTTCCTCTGAAATAGCCTCTAGCCTAACATAGAAGAAAAAAAATACTCATCATAGTTATTTCTTCAAAGGGATCACTCATTATGATTAAACTTAATGCAGTCAGCCTCCTGTGTTGAACTGCCTGGAGAAATGGAATTTTATGCAAATTATGGAATTCTCAAGTGGCTCATGCCACTTTCAAACTGCTGCCCCAGCAACTGCTGCACTCTGTGTGCTTCAGATTCTTACAGAGCCTAACTGGGTAAAAGACCCACTGGCTAAAAATTAACAACATGATAATAACATTTTTGCCCTTTCAGGTCAAAACATCCTTAACCAACAAACCTAAGAAACTTTAAGACCACTTGGACACCAGCTAGTTAAACAAAGTGAGTCTCTACCTTAACCAATATATGAGAAAAGAAAATACCCCAATGCAGGGATGCAGAGCAACTTCTATAGGTTCTAATAGGGGAGGTAGGGAGGGTCTTTAATCATATTGAGTGATCCCTTTGAAGAAACAAGATTACTATGGTGAGTAATTTTTTTCTTCTAACCCCAGGAATCACTCATTATGATTAAACTTAATGCAGACTACCAAGTAGTACCTTTGGAGGTTGGGCAGAGAACCTATTTTGGAAACAAGCTCTGCAATACTGCTGTACCAAACCTAGCATCACCTCTGGATTGCAAGTCCAAGCTGTAGTGCTTTGTGAAGGTGTGTACTGTTTTCCATGTAGCTGCTTTACAGATTTCCAGTAGTGGAATTTCTCTTGAAGCTGCCACTGAAGCAGCTGTGCCCCTGGTGGAGTGTGCTCTCTGGCCCAGAGGTACCTGTTTACCCACCTTACTATAACAAAACTATATACATGCCACTATCCAGTGAGCAATTGTACATTTTGTTGCAGCTCTGCCCTTACCAACTTCACCATATGTGAGAAAGAGCTGTGATTGACTTGTCCTGTAAGACTTGGTTCTGTCAATGTAGTGGCTAAGTGCCCTTTTGTCATCAAAGGAATGGAGTCTCCTTTCTGGAGAACTGTAGTTGTCTGTGAAGAAGACAGGTAGAGTGATAGACTGATTCAAGTGAAAATCAGATGCCAACTTGGGAAGGAATTTTCTATTAGTCCGAAGGACCACCTTGTCCCTGTGGAATGAGATGTAGTCCACATCTGTGCACAGGGCTTGTAATTCACTGATCCTTCTGGCTGAAGTAATGGCAACTAGGAAAACAGTCTTCCATGTGACATACTTCAAATCTGCGGTTGCCATAGGTTCGAATGGTGCATCCATGAGTTTAGCAATGCAAACATTTGGATTCCAAGCCGGAACCGGTTCCCTTAGGGGAGGGTGTAGAAGATTAAGGCCTTTAAAATATTTTCTAAATACTAGATGAGAGGCCACAGACCTCTCCTTACCAACTGATAGGTAAGCAGAGACTGAAGCTAAGTGGACCTTGAGGGTGGAAGGCTTCAGACCTAAGGAATGTAAATGTGTAAGGTAATCTAGAAGAACAGCTGAATCAGCCCCAAAAGGGCTCACACCTTTACCTGTACACCATATAGTAAATCTTTTCCACTTAGAGGAATATGTTTTCTTAGTAGGAGGCTTCCTGGAACCCCTAAGCACTGTCAGCACCTGCGCTGATGGGTTTAGGTTGGCAAATTCTAAGTCCTCAAGAGCCACACCTTGAGCCTCGGTGATTTGAGATTGGGGTACAGGATCCTGCCCTGAGAGGAGGTTAACAGGCTGTGCCTTCTGGGCAGGTGGATTGGGGAAACCACGGACAGAGACAGTAGGAGAGAGTACCAGTGCTGTCTCGCCCAATCCGGAGCCACCAGTATTATTTTTGTTGGTTGGGACCTCAATTTCAGTAGGGTCCTGAAGATCAAAGGAAAGGGAGTGAATGTGTACAGGAACTTCCCTGTCCAATCCAGGGCCATGGCGTCCAGGGGAATTGTGCCCCTTAGAGGAGGCCTGCAACAGTACATTAGAAGTTGGTGGTTTTCTGCGGAGGCAAACAGATTCACCTCTGGAATGCCCCATTTCCTGAAAATTGTACTGAGTACCTGGGTATTCAGGCACCACTCATGGTGGTCTATACTTATTCTGCTTAGAGAGTCTGCCAGCACATTGTCTTTCCCTGGAAGGTGTATGGCTGACAGGGATACTCCCATGGAACATACCAGGGACCACAGTCTCATTGCTTCTGTGCACAGCAGATCTGACCTGGTACCTCCTTGCTTGTTGATGTAATACATGGTTGTGGTGTTGTCTGTTCTGACTTAGCACCACCTTGTTTTGTAGGTAATGGGCAAATGTTTTTAAAGCCAGGTAAATAGCCCTGAGCTCCAAGAGATTTATGTGCAACAGAGACTCTTAGGGGAACCATGTGCCACTTGCTGTGTGTTGTAACATGTGTGCCCCCAACCTAGCAGAGAGGCATCTGTTGTGAGGATTACTGAGAGTTGTTCCCATATAAAAGGTACACGCACCCTGAGGTTATGCTCGTCCAGCCACCATTGTAAAGCCTGCACTAAGATTTTTGTGACTGGAACCAGTTTGGACATAGGATCCGTCCTTTGAGACCAATACTGTCTGAGATGGAACTGAATATCTCATTTGAAATCTGGAGCCCATTACCACTGCGGTGGCAGATGCCATGTGGCCCAGTAGCCTGACAAATTCTCTGGCTGATTTGGGTCTCCCAGACACAACGGATTTTGCAATCTGTAGAATGCTTGCCACCCTGCCTTGTGGCAGGAGGGCTTTGCCCTGTCTAGTGTTTAGTTCTGCTCCAATAAACTCCAGCACCTGAACTGGTACCTGCTGAGATTTCTCTTTGTTTATCAGAAATCCCTGGGACTCCAGAGTAGATTTTGCTAGTGCCAGTGACTGCACTGCATGCTGCATAGACTGTCCTACTATTAACCAGTCGTCCAGGTAGGGGAAAGACTGTTGCACCTTGTTTTCTCAGAAACTCAACCACCACTGATAGGCACTTTGTAAAAACTCTTGGTGCCAAAGTTAGTCCAAAAGGGACAGCTGCAAGCTGGTAGTGGCCTGAAGCCAGCCTGAATCTCAAGAATTTTCTGTGAGATGATCTGATGGGAATGTGGAAATAAGCATCCCTTAGATCTAGGGAGGCTAGCCAGTCTCCCTTTTGCAATGAGGGAATGATTATTGCAAGAGTGACCATTTTGAACCTTGGTTTCAAGATGTCCTTGTTCAGAAGTCTTAGATCCGAAATAGGTCACCAATCCCCATTTTTCTTCCTTATGAGGAAGTACCTGGAATAAAAACCTTTACCCCTGCTTGTTAGAGGCACTACCTCTACTGCTTGATCGCTAGCAGATGCTTTACCTCTGCCTGCAGCAGAATTCTGTCTGCAGCTGTTGTTGGAGCAAAGGTCCTTGTTCTCAGCTTTGGAAATTATTTGAAACTGAGTGCCAGGCCCTGGCTCACTACCTCCAACACCCACTTGTCTGTGGTGATGGAATGCCAAGCGTGAAGGTAATGAGCCAGTCTGTCACCTACTGGTGGTCCTGCAATAGGGGATGCGACCTGCACTACCCCGTCAGGGGTTCTGTGCGGGCTGTGCCTGAACCTGTGGTGCAGGTGCCACTCTTCTGATGGCTCTCCTGCCCCTTCCTATAAAATAACCTCTGGCCTGCTGCTGAGGCTGAGAGGCCTGAGCCTGAAAGAAGGGTTTGGGGTAAAAACCCCTACCTCTACCCTCCCCTACTCTGGGGTCTATAAGAGGTGGAGGGTCTATTCTTAGAATTTCTCTGATAGGTGGATTTATATTCCTCCACCTTCTTCATGTATGCCTCTGTTTTATCCCCAAACAATGAACTGTTCTCCAGGGGGAAATCCATTGCTTTGGCCTGGGTGTCTAAAGTCAGGTTGGTGGCTCTAAGCCACGCAAACCTCCGGAGTAAAACAGACAAAGCCATTAACCTAGATGCAGTATCACTGGCATCCACTGCCATATGAAATTGGTACTTGGGAGCATCAAGTGCAGCCCTTGCAGTATCCTATAAGTCTACAGCCACTTCACATGGGACCTTATCAGCCAAAGCTAGAACAGTGTTCCACAGAGCTTGTTGATACTGCACTGAATATACCATGTAATTTGCTTGCCTAACTAATAAAGAGGCAGCCATGTACCCTTTATTTCCCATAGCATCCATTTTTCTTGAATCTTTGTCTGGTGGATGGGTAGCCAAGGGGATCCTGGCCTTGTCACAGGCAGCAGCTTGTACTACTCCCTCAGGATCAGGATGAGTAAACAGAAAATCAGCTGTAGTTCTGTCCAGCTGATATTTCTTGTCAGCTTTCTTATCCACACCAGGGATAGAGGTTGGATTTTTAAAGATCTGCACTGCAGCCTTTTTTAAAGATTTATGCATGGGCAGAAGCAGACGTTTTGTTGAGGTTAACCCATCATCTCCAGAAAATCTGTCTCCTCCATATCCTCTTCTGTTTCCTGAAGAGGAAGGTTCAGGGTTTCCACCATGCTCTTAACAAAAGCATAGTGGGAGAAGTAATCCTCAGGACCCCTAGGAGGGGACCCAAATTCTTGCTGAGGGAGACCTCTGGATCTATAGGTTCCCCTTGCAAGTCATCCTCCTCCTCCTCCCCAAACACTTGCAGCAGTTCTTGCCATGCTGGGACTATAGGAGGAACCAGTGCAGTCAGTGTAGGAACTGGGATTGCACCCTGTAGGTCTTGTAGCACTTGAAGTGCCTTAGCAATGTCCTCAGCCGAGGGCATAATATGCTTGTCTGCTGGAAGCTTCTTAGCCTTCTCAGCCGAAGGCGCAGCGACATGTTTTTCTTTATACTTTTTCTTTAATGAAACAGGTTCAGAGCCTGTTTCCAAAGCCCTTTTTGTTTTACCTTGTTCAGATTTATCTGAATACTTGTCAGGATCCTCGGCTTTACCTCCATCCTTTTCATGGGAAGAGGAAGAAGCAGAATTATCCATACCAGCAGCAGAAGCCATATCTTCTAAAATTTCTGACCTTTTCTTTAATGTTTTACGGCAAAAGGTCTTACAAATATCACAACTGGCAAATAAATGACTTGTACCCAAACGAGAAATACACAGAGAGAGTCTATCTGCTTTTGCTATAAGCTGCCCACAAGACTCACATTTAAAACCCGTGGGTCCTGTACGTTTTTTTAGGTTTATCTAAATGGACCTCTGACATTGATAGACAAAAATAGTACTTACAATAAACCGTTATTTAAAGCACCTTGGAACCGGAGGATCTTTAAAATAACAACCGCTAGCAGTTCCTGGAACTGATCGCTATTCGGTTCCTGAATGAAAAGGGAACCGATAAATACA
Source organism: Neoceratodus forsteri (assembly GCA_016271365.2). NCBI lineage: Eukaryota > Metazoa > Chordata > Ceratodontiformes > Ceratodontidae > Neoceratodus > Neoceratodus forsteri. Next base: position 245,765,527 of record CM028131.1, on the reverse strand, counting down.
GTAATTTAACAAAAAATAAAGCGGTTCAAGGAACCGATCGCTAAATATATAAAATAAAGAAAACTGAGGTAAAAACCTCCCAAAGAGATGCAGAACCCTCGGTTCCAAGGAACCGTGAGGGAACCGCGAATAGAGACAAAAAACTACTACAATAATACTAAACAATGTTTCTAAGGCAGCAATTTTAAATTTAAAAAAATGAGTACTTATCCACAGATAAACTTTATTCTGAAGACAGTTCAAGGAGAGCTCTCCGGGACGTCCTCACTAGGCAGGCGAAGTAAAGAATCTGAAGCACTCAGAGTGCAGCAGTTGCTAGGGCAGCAGTTTGAAAGTGGCATGAGCCACTTGAGAATTCCATAATTTGCATAAAATTCCATTTCTCCGGGTAGTTCAACACAGGAGGCTGACTGCATTAAGTTTAATCATAATGAGTGATTACCAGGGTTAGAAACATAGAATTTGATGTCAGATAAGGACCGCTTGGCCCACCTAGTCTGCCCATTTTCCTACCTAACAGATAAGCTGCAGATCCTAGTTAACCAACAGCTTACTTCCTCCTACCCCCTACTAGGACTGCTTTATGTCTGTCCCATGCATTCTTGAATTCCCCCACTGTTCTTGACTCCACGACCTCCTCAGGGAGGCTGTTCCATGCATCCACAACCCTCTCCATGAAAAAATATTTCCTCACATTACCTCTGAGCCGTCCCCCCTCTATCTTCAAATTGTGCCCCCTTGTTCTTGCACATCTCTTTTTCCGAAAGATGCTACCCTCTTGGACTTTGTTGATTCCCTTGAGGTACTTGAAAGTTTCTATCATGTCCCCTCTCTCCTTCTTTCCTCAAGGGTATACATATTAAGCTCCTTTAGTCTTTCTTCAGTATGTCTTCTGGAGCAGACCCTGCACCATTTTGGTTGCCCTCCTCTGGACAGCCTCCACTCTGTCTATGTCTTTGCGGAGATGGGGTCTCCAGAACTGCACACAGTACTCCAGATGGGGTCTCACCAACTGTCTGTACAGAGGGTTAACAACTTCCTGTTTTCTACTATTGATGCCTCTCCATATGCATCCCAGTATCCCCCAGCCTTCCTTACTGCCTTCTCACATTGCTTGCCCACCTTTAGGTCATCTGATATAATTACACCCAGGTCCCTTTCCATTTTTACTGTTGTCAGTATCTCACCCCCCATTGTGTACTCTTCCCCTGGGTTTTTGTTTCCCAGGTGCATTACCTTGCACTTCTTTGCACTGAATCTGAGCTGCCATACATTTGACCATTCCTCCAACCTTGCCAAGTCCCTTCTCATCCTTTCCACTCCCTCTTGTGTATCAACCCTGTTGCAGATCTTTGTGTCGTCTGCAAAGAGACATATTTTTCCTTCCAGTTCCTCTGCAATGTCACTTATAAAGACATTAAAATGGACTGGTCCCAGTAGTGAAACCTGCAGTACCCTGCTAGTAACCCTCCTTTCTTCACTGTGGACTCAATTTACTACTACCCTTTGTGTCCTGTTGTCTAGCCAATTTTTTATCCAGGCTACCACCTTAGGACTCACTCCAAGGCTGACTACCTTGTGTATTAATCTTTTGTGTGGGACTGTATCAAATGCCTTGCTAAAATTTAGGTAGGCCATGTCCACAGCCCCTCCCTGGTGTACTACTTTGGTCACCCAGTAAAAGAAATCTATCAGATTCATCTGACACAACCTTCCCATCGTGAATCCATGCTGCCTTGGGTCCTGTGCCCCACTGGCCTCTAGGTACTCAACAATTCTTTCCTTCAGAAGTGATTCCATCATTTTCCCTACCACTGAGGTCGAACTACCTGGTCTGTAGTTTCCTGCCTCTGTCCTGCTCCCAGTTTTGTGAAGAGGAATCACATCCACCCTCTTCCAGTCCTCAGGTACCACCCCATCCTCCCATGATTCGTTAAAGAGAGTAGTCAGCGGTGTCACTAGTTCTACCCTTAGTTCTTTTAGAATTCTTGGGTGAATCCCATCAGGTCCCATTGCTTTGTCCACCTTCAATTTTATTAGTTCTTTCAGAACCCTTTCTTCTGTAAATGGACTGGTATCGATCCCCATCTTCAGAGTGTTTCTCTTGTTTGGTTTAGGTACCTCCCCCTCCTCTTCCTTTGTGAATACTGAGCAGAAATATTTGTTCAGTATCCCTGCTTTTTCACTGTCACCCTCTACCCACATTCCCTCCCCTTTATTAAGCCTCAGTATCCCTCCTTTGGTCTTTCTTTGCTCCCTAAGGTACCTATAAAAGGTCTTATCCCCCTTCTTAACAGAGTTGGCTATCCTTTCCTTGGTTTGGGCCTTTGCTATTCTGACTGCCTTCCCAGCCTCTTTCTGCTTTAACTGATAAAGGTCTCTGTCCTGCTCCTTCTGTGTTTCCTTATATTTCCTGAATGCTATCCTTTTCTCCTTAACCTTCCCTGCCACCTCTTTTGAGAACCATAGTGTTTTTTTCCTTCGTTGTGTTTTGTTGATTTGCTTTACACAAAGGCTTGTTGCCTCTGTGATGGCTGTTTTGATTACTCCCCATTGTTCCTCCACACTTCCTTCTTGCCTGTTTGCTAGTGCTTTTCTGAGGCACTCTCTCATTTTCCCAAAGTCAGCCCTCCTAAAGTCCAATACTCTTGCTTTTGTATGGCTTGATTGTATGGCTGTGTTTATTGTGAACACGTAGCCTGGAAACATCCACAGGCATTGCCATAGGACAGTATGGCTTAGGAAAGTAACCCCTGCCTCTGTATTCTCTGGGCTGTGACTTTTGGGAGGTAGAGGCCTTTTGTTTAGCTGTGTTGCTTTCACAGGGGTATTTATATTTCTCCTTTTTCATATACTGTTCAGTTTAGCCCCAAAGAGGGATTTATTTTCACAAAGGAAGTCTATGGATTTGGACTGTGTATACTGTATTAAACTTGTGGATCGCAACCAAGCAAAATGCCTGAGAGATATGGCCTGGGCCATGATTCTGGTGGCTGTGTCATTATTGGCTGTAGTCATGTGGAACTGGTATTTGGTGGCTTCCAATCCTGTCTTCATTGTCTCAGCTATTTCCTGGACCATCTTATCTGTTTTGTGAGTAACAGTGGCCTGGACAGAACTCCACAGTGCCTTTTGGTACTTAGCAGTGTATGCAACGTATGAGGATAAACATAACAAGAGAGAGAGGATATAGTATATAATTTTTTGCTATAGAATCCAGTTTTCTGGATTCCTTCTCTGGAGGTTGAGAGGTGAAAGGGACCTTAACCTTGTCACAGGCTGCGGCCTGAACCACCCCTTCATGGCTAGGATGAGTGTAAAGAAACTCATCATCCGTCTTGGCTAACTGGTAATTTCTATCTACCTTTTTATCAACTCGTGGCATGGAGGTAGGGGCCTGGAGTAGTTTATTGGTAGTTTTCTTGAAGGATTTATAAATGGGTAGCACAATCTTTTTAGGAGGAGGAAGACCCATCATCTCCTGAAAGTCTTCATCCTCATCCTCTGCGGATTCCTGGGTAGGAAGGTCCAGGGTATCCATCATATGTTGTAAGAAGGTGAGGAGGAAAGAAAGATCCTCCTGACCATCTGGGGAGATGCCAAAGCCCAGGTCAGGTGAAATATCTGGCTCCAAGGGCTGACCCTCCAGCTCATTGTCATTATCATCATCATCATCCCCCTGTAAATAATAGCAGGGTGGCCAAAAGGTTGGGACACAGATGCCATCATTAACAGGAGTGGAGGGAGCAGAGAAAAATCCCCTTGCTCTGTAAAGTCTGATACTGGTGCCATGCATTAGCCATTTCTTCAACAGGGGGTACATTTTTGTCAGCGTCAGGTACTTTCTTTTTATCTTTAAGTGGCTGACTCTCTTTATGCTTTTCTTTATCTTTATGCTTTTTTGCCACTGGCTTCTCCCCTTGCCTTGACGCAGGAGGGGCAGTGGTAGTTTTTTGTTTACATAGTTGTTTTGCAGATACAGAATCTGTAGCCTGCTCACCATGTCTCTTTTTAGGCTGGTCAATATGGGAATTAATACTGTTATTTTTATCAGACTTATTTTCTGAGGGGTCCTTGTCCTTAGGTTTAGGAAGGTCAGAGGTCCCCTGTTTAGGAGAAGCAGACTGAGAGGCCATGTCTTCTATTCTTTTGGCCCAGTTTCTTATTGTTTTTGAGCAGAATGTAGAGCAAATACAGCAGTAATGTTCTGGACCCAAACACTGCAAACACAAATCGTGGTTGCCTGCTTTGGCTATGATTTTACCATAAGTTAAACACTTTTTAAAACATGTGGGTCCAGTACTTTTTTTGGCTTCTCTCACATGCCAATTTGTCAGAAAAGCTTTCTAAATGCAGTTTCCAAAAGGAACAAGTTGTAAATGCAGTTGGTTCCCTCACAGTAAACAGCTGCAATTTAAACAAGTAAAACTGAGGAAAAAAATGAAGAAAATAGCAGTTCCCGGTAAAATAAGGGAATTGCTGTTGAAATAAATACAAAAACCATCAAATACACTAAAACGCGGTTACATTTTACTTCAGAAAAGGAGAAAAAGAACTGCGGGGAACCGCGGAGGTAAGGGGAAAATGCAGTTCCCGGGAACCTGTTGGGAACCACTGAAAACCCCTAAAATAAGTAAAAATGATGACATACTTACAAACTCAGCACAAAAGTAAAGTTTTTGGGTCAAAAAATGATTTTCTCAAGATGAGAGAGAGCACCTCAGAGGCACTGCTTCTCAGTCAGTCAGAGAAAAAATTCTGGTGCCCTCTGGGCAAGCTCCACTCAACACACCTGGCTACTTTATTTTGATTGGCCAATTCATTATATGAACTATTCATGGCTCCACCTCCGAGGCAGTTCAACCTGGTCAGCTTGCTGCTATTGTTACTGATGCTAAAGGACCCCTGGGGTGAGAAAGTGCAAGTTTTGTTCACCAGACTTGAAAGGGATGGGAAAAAGCATAGGTACATTGACAGGTTAAGGTGAAATTCTGATACCAAGTGGCTGCTCTCCTTTCCTGAGGGGAGGGCACTGGGCCATCCGGCGCTCCAGCGGCCCTTGGTGGGGACCGGGGTCGCTGCAGAGCACTGGACTGCACAGACAGCGTGGCCGATGCAGGCAGGGTTGCCGTGTGCCGCAACATCGGGATGTGCACCACGCATGGAGGGGGGAAGAACTTACAAGCAAAAGCCCCTCCAGCAGGATAGGCAATGGCTCCTCCAATGCCACCGCCACTGCCTCTTCGATCTCCCCAGGGCTGTAGCCCCCCCCCCCCCGTGTCCTGGGGAGTTGTAATGACTTTGAAGATGGCGGAGAACACAGCGGACGGCAGAACGGTGTAAGCAAGTGAGGTAGCCTGAGAAAGTTCCGAGACTAGAGGAGAGAAATAGAATTGGAAAAAACACTTGGTACATACAGGTTACCATCATACTTACACAAGTTACACAGTTGGTTCAAGCGTGATAATGAGATTCAGACATGGCTTTAGGATGTAAATGGTTGTACAGAAAATGAAAGAAGATTGCTACACGGAGGCAGAGGTACCTCCAGTGGAAGGTAATAGGCAATGGGGTGGGGGGAGTGGGGACCAGGCAGGACTGAGGCCCATTGTCAAGGTGAGGTAGTTGGGGGTGAGTAGAGGAGAGGAAAGTTTAGGACCAGAATAGGAGAGGGATAGAGCAAGTCCAAGGGAGTGGAGATAGGGACAGGGATAGGGGTAGGGGTATGGAGGGAGGGATAGGGGTATGGAGGAGAAGGGGGATAAGGAGGAGAAAGAAATAGTCATTTCAATGTCTAGTACACCTACCCGGTAAACAAAAACTAAAATAAATTATCCAGCACACTGTTTTAGAGGGTTGTTTTCTGTGGCTCTTAAAAAAACGTTGTGGTGAAACTGTTTCTGAAAAAAATCATCTCTTTTCCCAGGTGTGCTAGTGAATTACAGACCTGTCTCAAATCTTCTCTTTTTAGGGATGGTCTTCGAGAAGGTGATGTCAAAACAGCTTGAAGCTAACCTTGAGAGGTTTTAACATTTATGAACCATTCCATTTGGGTTTTAGACTCAGCATGGAGACTGGCAATGACCTGCTTCTGGAGTGGGATTGGGGGAGCACTCTATTGCCATTCTTGACCTGTCATCAGTATTTAACAAAGTGGATCATGGACTGTTGATGCGATGCCTTGTAAAATATGGAGGACTTGCCATGACAACATTGAAGAGGTTTGAGTCTTTCCTTCTGGCAGACTGTAACAGGTTGTGATAGGTTCTTTCTCACTGTAGCTGGCAGCGATCAGCTCTGGAGTTTCCCAGGGGTTGTTTATGTCCCCAGAGCTTTTCCACTGTATATGCCATGTTTGGGGTGGGTCTTTAGGCAATATGTGGTGAGTTTCCCCCACTATGCAGATGGTATTTCACTATGCCTGTCCTTCACATTGGATGGGCACGGAGTGATCACTGTGCTGGTTTCCAGCTCTGTTCATGATGAGTCATTCGTAGACAGTCTTGTCGGTAGCCATGCTAGAAATTAGGCTGGCACTTAGTGTGTCCTTAAAATATAAGAGGACCTCACCACCTTTACTGCAGCCTGTCTGTCCTGTCTTGATTATAGTAAACCCACTAATATGGCAGCTGGAGGTGGAGGGTTTCAACCATGTCTCAGTGACGCCAATGACATCTGGCTTCTAGAGAGATACCCAAGCTTCCAGCCCCAAGAATTTGGACAGGAGGCTGCAGACATTAATGTGCATGATTTTTAGGCCACACCTGTTTGCCCATATAGGGTCCCTGGGATCAGTGCACCCAGCTGGTTAGCAAAATAAATAAACCAACCCCACTATGGCTTTCAAAGCATAAGAGCCACTCAAGGGCTGACTTTTGGCAGCCATTGCAGGTGTTCAACATTTTCTATTTTTGCGAGGCCTGTTGTGCAGTGGAAGAATGACTACTGAGGAAGCACATCAGGAAAACACATGACTCAGACTCATGGGGAAGCTGTCAGCTTGCTGGCTGCCAGTGACATTAAAGAGGCATTAAATTAGCCTTCAAATCCCTCTCTACCTTTAATGGTCATCACCTTTAGTGCACCTTTAAAAGGAATCTTCCTAAAGAATAAGGAGAACCCTTCAGATAAATCAGATAGGTGGTTGATGTGGGACCCCAATGCAGCCCTCACAAAATGATGGTCCCTCATGCTATGCCCTACTGGGGATAGTAGGGTTAAAGGACCTGGAGTCCTCCCACTAACTCCCCCCCTCCTACTTAGAAAACACCAAGGAAGAAGTCACATGGTTCAAAGCCACCACACATGCTAGTATCCAAGTCAGGTGACCCCTCTGTTGCAGCGAGGAATCAGTACTGTTTTTTAACTCTGAAGTGGATCAGAGGGGAGCAGCTGTTTGAATAAGAGTTTATTTAAATCCTAGATCAAGTCCCAGAAACCTGCAGCGAATGCCCCAGGGGTGTCACAGGTTCTCTTTTCTGCCAGAACGTGTGACAAAGGGTTCCTAATTCATTAGTCTCTGGAACAGTGTGTATCGGACGAGAGTTGATGTCACTATCCAAACCCCTGCAGACTCCACATTTTTTTTTTTTATCTGTTTGTACAAATTCCTCAGAGCAGCAGTACTGACACACCCCCAGTACTGTTTCTAGTCTTGACCTCGATAGTTATCACAAACAGTTCCAGGATGTACATGGCCCTGATAAGACCTCTCAGTAAGGTATTATTGGAGGAGACACTTTAAGTGCAGAACTGAAGAAGTCTAAACAAAAAACTGATGCTCATCTCCTTATAATGATGCATTCATAGATTTATTTCATTCACCGGTGTGAGCACATCGACTTTTCCTGGCTGTATCACTTTCTCATGAATATGGTGGTTAATGGTAATGTTAAATAAGACAAAGAGGCAGTATAGCACAGTGGTTTAAGGCTCTGAGCTGCAAATCTGGAGACCTGGGTTTGAATCCCACAGCCCCCACTTGCATACTGTGTGACTGTGAGCAAGTCACTTAACTTCCCTATGCTCCCTGGTCACACCTGTAAACAAGCTTGCAGCTTAGTGTGCCACTCCTTGGTTAAACAATTAAACAAAAAATGTTCTGTTTGTACTCACAACAACCTTGTGCCTGTGCATGGTGATGTAGTGAGGCTCTGTGCACAGGGTTTGGAGCTCACTGACTCTTAGTAGGGGTCATAGCTACTATGAGAAGAGTGTCTTCTTTGTCACAAACATGAGGCCTACTGAGGCCATGGGCTCAAAGAGGGCATGCACTAGTTGTGCCAAGAATATTTAGGTCCAATGTATTACTTAATTTTGACAGCTGTCATCCCAGACATGTCGCCAGAAAATATTCCAGAAGGTCAGTTGATGCAGTTAAAACATAACTGCAGCACTGCAGGAGCTTATACACTACAGTGTGAAATATTAACGCAGACATTTATGGATGGTGATAGGAGCAACAATGCATATATAAAGCAAAACAAAATGTAGATCTGATGGATAGACAAAAGCTGCTGAGAACTGATAATAGACAGCAAGTAAGAGACATGACCCTAATCTTAAGTTTGCTACTACTTTTAATACTCAGGCTTCTAAACTGACAGAAATCTTAGCCAAACAATGGAACATTTTGGAAACTGAACCAGCATTAAGAGACATTACAAAACATGGACCCAGAACAACTTTCTGAAGAGGCAAACATTTGGCCGATATGCTGGTATGTAGCCTACATGTCCCACCAGAAATGGATCCAGGGGGCGTGGCTAGCGAGCGAAGATGGCAGACGCTCGTTGAGAGAGCTCCCTGAGACACCAGAGTTAACAGTGCTTAAATAGTCAGATACTGCGTTTCTCAATGCGTTAAAACAACGGGAGAATACTACTTAAGGCTAATGGCTTCAGGCAAACAAAAAAATAAACAAGCCAAATTGCTTTTTAACGCCTGTAATTCATCCAAAGCGACGGGTGCATCGGCCTACAATCAAGGAGAACACAAGGTGGAACTGCACACGGTAGATATGGAGTCACTAACGAAAACTCTAGCTGGAGTTCCAGACACCCTACTGGCGATGCAGCAAGAGATGAAGTTGGGGTTTAATAATATAACATCACAACTGACTCACCTACAATCGGTGGTAAACAGCCTGTCGGAAACTGCGACCACACATGCTACCCAGATCTCTGAACTGGAAAGGTGCTTGGGGGAGATTGAGGATTCGTATGCTGGAGTATCAGTGGAACGGAACGGACTGGCCTGTTATCCGAGATGGCAGAACTAAAAGAATGGCTGGATGAACAAAGAAAACAGATTCAGGTGGTCAAATATACAAATTATAGGGCTACCGGAGGGAACAGAGGGCCAAAATCCTAATCAAGGCCTGCACCAATGGGTGGTGATGCAGCTGGGTCTACCAAAGGAGTATGTGGCCTTTGAAGTAGAGAGGGCGCATCGGGTTGGGTCGCCACCGAAGGCTGGAGACAGACCTCACCACTGCCTAATAAAATATTTGAGGTACCCTGATAAGGATAAAATCCTGCAAAAAAGCAAAAAAAGCTGGGCCCATCCAAGTTGAGACTAGGAAGGTACACATTTACCAAGATTACAGCAGAGAGTTACAGGAGAGACGACAGCGCTTTAATTCAGTTAAAAGCCGCCTATTTTGTCTGGGTTGCTCATTTGCACTTCTTTGCCCAGCCAAGTTGAGGGTGGAAAGACCGGGACAAAAACCTTGCATATTTAATTGCCCCAGGGATGCGGAGAAATGGCTGGCAGAGGAGGACGCCAGAGCGAATGGAGTGCCTGATGCCTGAAAAATGGAATTGAAGTGTAATAAGTAACGCAGCTGCTCTGGTGCTCTAATTTCCTTTTAACCACATCCAGCTTTACGAGGGTTTCTAAAAGTGTGATTTATTAGAGGGTCTGTATGTGATTGAAATTCCCCCTCCTGACCGACCGACCGAACCTAGGGCTCGGGTCTCATTGGAAGAATAGAGAGCTTGGTTTCGGGGGTGTTAGCACTGTCCGAGAAGCTAACTGGGATATTATAATCAGGACTTAGCTGGTTCTTGCTTTATTTTCTCGGTTTTTGTTCCAACCAGAATTTGTTTTGAAGGGCGATGTTTCTCCGATGACAAAATTGCATCCACGTTGTGATATAAGCCCGAACGTACCTGGGGATACGGGTATCAGCGGGGAACATCTTGTTTTGTCGGTGGAGCCTGAAAATTCTACTTTAGTCAAGGGACTCGTATAAATTTCTCCCTCCCGACCGAACCTTGGGGCTCGGGTTGCAGCGGGAGAATAGTGAGCCTAGACTTACAAGTGCGGGTAACCGGGAAAGTTGAGCCAGTCATCGCATTGAGGGCTTAATCAGGTTTTTTTTGGTACCAGTCCCATGTGGATTTGATCTCAGAAGCACTGCTTATTTGATGAAAAAGCCACAGTCAATTTGTTATATAGGCTTGAAAATGACTGGGGGTGTGAGCACCAGTGGGGAGCCTCTTAATTACTATAGCGAAACATGACAATTTTATTTGAAATTCTATTTTAATATGGGGAAATGGACCATATATGTTTGCAACCGTAAGACTGGAGAGTGAATTTAACCTTTTTTCCTGATACAATTTATTCTAGAGAAATGTATAGCACCAGAAAATTAGAGAGGTCCTATATCCTAGCTATGCCCTAATGATTAAAGGGTTATAGCAATAACGGCCATACTGTGCATTTTGCTGCAGTTACTGCTTAAGAATAATAAGTGGCTTTAAGTTAAAAGTTTCCAATTAATACACGTGGTCTCTTAAATGTTTTGATTTGTTCTGACTATGCAGAGTTTTAGATGAAGGGTGTCTTTTTTGTATAACTAATGTTTGTTAAATTATACCATCACTGCCTGTTCTTTGTAGTGGGATTGCTAGCAGAAATACTTCTGCTAAGGGTAGAGAGGGGGGGGTGGAAGTGCGCCATTTTTGGGAAAATAAGGGAGTATTTAGAGTAGATGAACTACTAAGGGGTGGAGGGAAGTCTATTTGGCCTGAGACTGGATCTCCTGTGGGTCCTGCAGGACTGTGTATTCTAGAGGTACCATTAATTGCTGAACCATGGTTCCGAAGCTGGCATGGTCCTGAGGTGAGACAGGATCCCCGGAGTGAAATACAGGAATATGTTTGTAAATGGGGGTGGGGGGGGTTACATGGGGTATAAACAAAAAAAGGATTAGAAAGGAGGCACAGAATTTTTATGTGGTAACGGTACTGGAAGTTTACATATTTTCTATGTATTCCTTATGCTCCCTCAGTTGTTTATGTATGACGTTTTTACCTGTAACTACCTTCCTATGTATTCCTTATGCTTCCTCAATTGTTCATGTATGAAGTTTTACCTGTAACTCTCCCGGGTCGCACCTGAAAATAGGCACTGGGCTGTCTAGTGTGCTTACCCAGTTAACAAAAGCAAATAAATAAATAAATATTCGACAGTTATGGCTGAAAACATCAGATGTGTGTCCTGGAATGTGAATGGATTAAAAACAATTCTTAAAAGGAGGAAAGTCATGGGGGAAGTAAGGAGAGCCAAAGTGAACATTATATTATTGCAAGAGACCCACTTCACACTACAGGAAGAACAAAAAACTGCACATTTCATGGGGGATTATGGACTTCAGCTACTTTCTCTTCAAAGGCATGGGGTGCCTCAATATGGATTCCAAAGGGACTCCCAGTTCAACTTCTTGAAAAAAAAATAGATCAAACGGGGGAGGTATGCTTTGGCCAAGATTAATATAATTGGTAGGGGGATATTCTTAGTGGGGTCAATTTACGCACCGAATGTTGAAAACCCAAGTTTTTTCCAAAAGTTGACTCTTGATATGGCCGGCTGGGTTGGCCCTTGGATTCTGGGAGGGGACTACAATTGCGTGCTGGATAACATTTTAGATAGGTCCAGCAGAACACCTATGCACAAAACCCAAAATGCCAAAGCTCTGGAGGAACTTCAGAGAGATATGGGCCTGACTTGATGCCTGGAGACACGTCCATCCAGAGGGGAGGGATTATAGCTTTCTATCACAGGTGCATCAGACCTATGCAAAGCTAGATAGAATATTAGTGTCTGGAGCCCTATTAGTGAACATAGAACAGGCTACATACTGTCCGATTATTGTATCAGACCATGCAATGCATTTGGTTACCTTTAGGGGGCTGGGAGAACCTAGAAAGGTGGGTAGCTGGAAACTGGACCCCCTGCTTCTGAAGGATCAAAATTACTTACAATATATGACAAGATGCATAAAGGAATATCTCCATTTCAACAAAAGGGGAGATACCTCCCACAAAACCCGCTGGGAGGCCCTTAAGGCATGTATAGAGGCCATACCATTACATATGCCTCATACAAGCGTAAACAGGAACAGGGTGAACTATTACAGCTAAGAGAGGAAGTGGAAACACTTGAAAAGGCCCACAGACAGAAGCATACCATGCCCCTTTATAATGCCCTCCAAAAGAAGAAGTGGCAGTTAAACACACTCTCCACTGCTTGTCTGGACCGTTCTATATTACTTTCTAATGCTGGGGCGTACTATGATGGGGACAGGGCCAGGAAACTCTTGGCCTGGCAGTTAAAGCGTAAAGAAGCTGAACAAAATATAGGCCAAATTTGTAATGAAACTGGGACTTTAGTGCAAGAGGTGGGGGAGACAGGCAAAGCTTTTGGAGAATTTTATACACAACTCTACACTTCTGAACACAATCCAAATAAATCTGAATATGATCAGTTTTTTCCAAGGGCTACCTCTTGCTAGAATTACAGATGAGGTGAGGTTGAACCTTGACTCTCCTTTGTCTAAACAGGAAATTGCCACAGCTCTTAGATCTCTAAAAAGTGGTAAAGCCCCCGGTCCAGACGGCCTACCAATCGACTTTCTTAAACAATTCCAAACCATCATATTGGACCCGCTGGCTGATACGATTTTAGAAAGCCTGGAGAGCGGGGAGCTGCCCCCTTCCACGTGATCAGCTATAATTACAGTACTACCTAAACCAGGGAAAGACCTGACTAAATGTGCTTCATATAGGCCAATCTCGTTACTTACTGCAGACTACAAGATCTTGGCGAAGGCCCTGGCAGCCAGGTTGGAGTCAGTTCTACCTGAATTGATACATCCAGATCAATCCGGTATCGTCCAAGGTAGATATGGAAAGCATAATATTAGGCGTATATATAATAATCTACCAATGGGCTAGATCAAAGTGAACCCATGGTGCAGTGGTGGTAGCATTAGACGCCGAGAAGGCATTTGATCGCGTGGAATGGGGGTACTTGTTCGAAGTGTTGAAGAGGTTTGGAATAGGCACGATATTTAGTTCATGGATAAGAATCCTCTATACCCACCCACAAGCACAGGTTTTGGTTAATGGCCATCTTACAGCACCATTTTGTCTGGGCAGGGGCACATGTCAGGGGTGCCCTTTGTCACCTCTGCTATATGTACTATCACTGGAACCTCTGGGTGCGGCATTAAGAGCACACCCGGATATAAGGGGTTTTGTGGGTGGAGGTAGACAACATAAAGTGGCTATGTATGCGGACGATCAGCTTCTGTACATGCAAAGCCCAGCCCAAGATCTACCTTTAGTACATGATTTGATGCAGGTTTTTGGCCACCTCTCAGGACACCGTGTCAATTGGACAAAAAGTGAATTGCTTCCTGTGGGGTTACAAAATAGGGCTCAACTGATTGCAAATCTGGGAGGGGTGCAATTAGTGCATACCATTGAATATCTAGGTATCCACATTTCAGCTACATCTAGTCGCTTATACGCCCAGAATTTCCCTCCTCTGATGGATAAGCTTAGTGAGGATTGTGAGCGATGGAATATACTCCCGTTGTCTACACTTGGGAGAGTGGGGGTGGTCAAAATGACCGTTTTGCCACAAATTCTATATTTATACTAATCTCTCTCCCTATAAGAATCCCTCAGAACCATTTTAAACAGCTTGATATGCTCATTACTCAATTTGTGTGGAAACATGGGAAGGTTAAAGTTAAACGGAGCATCTTACAACTCCACCCCCCCAATAGCGTCGGTATAGGGCTACCCAACTTTAAAAGTTATTATTGGGCGGTGCAATTAGCCTACCTGCCCAGTAAAGAGCAAGAAGCAAGTTGCCCCTGGCTAAAAACTGAAGAAGATATGCTAAATGGGAATCTTAAAAATGATATCTTAGTGGGTGCCTTGGCAAGCTAAGGGAATGGCCTACCATCTAATCCATTGACTAAAACCACTATGCAGGTGTGGATATTAGCTCATCAATGTTTAGCTTATAGAAACTAAAGGTCTTCAAACATGAGCTTGCTAAATGTAATCCGTGATGAGTTACGCTGTGCTCCTTTTGTAATACAGCGAGTCTTGGCGTGGAGGAAATTGGGGCTAGTAACAGTTAATCAGCTGTATAATGGTGAATTTTTAAAGAGCGTTGATTCCCTTTGTAAGGAATGGGGAATATCAGTAGGGGATTTATTTGTTTATTTGAGATTATGGCAAAAATGTGGAGAGTGGCTATCACAAGAAAGTGGGTGGGCAGAGCCCTCGCCTCTGGAAGAGGAGTTGTTTAGGCCACAACCTGGAAAGGGGTACTATCAGTCTATTATGGTACAATTCAGGGGTGCCTACAGAATAAGCAACACAACGATAGTAAAACTAGCTGGAGTGAAGATATGTTGCTCCCATTAGATAAAATTACCTGGAAATATGCTTGCGAGCATTATATGAACTGTTCTAGGAGCAATAAACTCCGCCAAATTCAGTTTAATTTTTTGCATAGAGCATACTTGACACCTGAGAGGTTGCACATGATGGATGAGTCAAGATCGGAGCTTTGCCCAAAATGCCAAATGCAGATTTTATCCATCTCACTTTGGTCTGCCCTAAAGTCGCTCCATTTTGGCATGATGTCCACCTACTAATGAGTAAAGTGCAGGGGTACCCTTTGTCTAAGTCCCCTACAGAATTGTTATTAGGAGCAGACCCTAACCCAGGGATTCCCAGGTTTAAAAAAATCCTTCTGGGACCTTGCTCTTATTAACGCGAGAAGAACAGTAGCGCAAGTGTAGCTCTCCTCTACACCCCACTTAGTAGCCAGGTGGGTTAATAATATGAGAGACTGTATGGCACTAGAACGAGCACAAAGCAATGCCCTAGGCCATCTTAATGTCTTCCACCGTACATGGGCACCTCTGACTGAGGTGGTGGAGGCAGGTACCTTTCCCCTCTAAACTCAAGGAATACTCTAAAATAGTATGGGATAATGTGTAATGTTGCTGCTACTAGGACATAGCTAATGTTATATACAGACATAAGTACTTACGCTGTGGCTGTCAGAATCCTTACCAAAATCCCTGAGATATACTAATTGTAAAAGATAAGTTGATGGAGAAATGTGAGAAATGTAACTGACCTATAACTTGGACTTTTTACATTAATTCTTTCCTTGCTCCCAGAAAGTTACATTATTAAAGTATTATATTTAGATCTATAGTTTTAAATCCAGTACTTGATCGTATAAAAAATATCAGCTTATTACGATAATGGATGTAATGTCATATAATGTCTAAATACTTCTAAAAAGTTTATTGTACCATATCACTGGTAATTGTGCATATACCAAAGTACTGTAATGGGAATGTATGACCTCTGTACCTCTTTTCTCTAATAAAATAATTTGAAAAAAAAAAAAAAAGAAATGGATCCAAACATTAACAGATCAATTGGTACTTTCCACTGTGGCTGTTGTTTAGTCTGTGATTAGATACAGGTGGGATATTCTTTCACTCAGCTGGTAACAGCAGAAACATTTCAGGTAAAACAGTGTATACAATGTATGGAGGGATTCCACTACTTAAATAAATACATTATTTTCCCCAAGACTCTGACCCAAGTGAAAGATAAGTAAGCGTTAATCACCGACAGAGGAGGGCTCTACCGGTGGATTAATGCCCGCTGGGGGTTGGTGCATGAGGTGAAGCCGAGGGCTTCCAACCACCAGCGTACAGTCCTCAGTAAACCAACTCTGGAGGTGATTAATGCGCTTGTAACATGGCAAGCACGACTGGGATAATGTGCGACCACTATTTCACTACAAAGCAGAGAGCAGTCACATCACAGTAGCATCTGTCGATCCTAAATGATCCGCGGCTTGTCTAGTAACAGCAGAGCGAGATGATCGTAGAACGTGCGCAGTTACGCTTCGCGATAGAGATTCATTTATATAGTATTAATAAATGTATCCCTTTCTCCTTCGCTACACAAAGATCTATTAGTGTTACACATAATGCACAGTGAAAAATGAAACTTTACACTTTCTTTAGCACTAAACATCTGGTTCCCACTACTTACTTTTATTCTCACTGTTCTCCAAGTTAAAAACGATGCTATACTTTCCGACCATTTACTCCGTATTTTTTAGACCACTACTACAGATTTCAATGCTAAGTAAGAAGAGGCTGAGTTGTATTGTCGAACACCGATATAAACAAGTACTGTATTTATCGTCCATTTCTACAAAAGCCTACTAAATGCTCTCAGAATGTTAAGCGTGGCGCCACACGCACACAAGTAAGGATTTAAGTGGGGGAAAAATGTTTTACATATGGATTTCGATTTGAGCAACGGTAAAACCAGCTGTAAAAGAAGGCAGGAGGGTCCCTTACATCAAGCAACGTCGGAATCGAAACAAAACTTACACTTAAGATCTATCACTATTTTCGTATCTGAGTTTCCCGTTTTCTTGTGCCCAGTGCATTGGTTAACGACCGCCATCTGCCGGCAGAGAGACTCTTATGCAGTCACCCAGATGACAGCTCAGACTTACGCTTTACTTTTCAATTCTCCTTCTGCGCAATCCCGATGCCAGGAACCTCCTACGCCACAATTTCATCTGTGGGCTCTTCCTTCCCGTCTCAGCTGCACCCTCTCACTGATGGACATTCTGGGTACTAACCCAGTGGGCTCTAATGAGTGCTGCTGTCTGTAGCCACAGGTGGTACTAACCGAGTGGGCGTTACCTGTGGGTTACTCACCGCTCGGTTAGTGTCACCTGAGCCATTTCAGCCATTGCCATTGCTCGCTTTCACTGGTCTCTGCAGTGCCATGTTACAAACAATGTTATTCACCCAGTGTAACATTGTTTATCTTTTATTTGCCTGCATCACAAACAACTTGACTGACAGCCTAGTTCTGCAATTCCACAATGAATCTGTCCTTAATTGTCACACAGAAGTTCTAGAACACAGACATTGTATACACAGAACATACAATGGACTGCGTTCAAATATGCCATTAATTTCCATTTGTGAAGTGGCAAGACTTTCATAACTCACTCGTGGCTTTGCCACTCGTGAATTATAGTCCTGCCCCCTCACTCGTGGACATAAATGGCATATCTGAACACAGGCCATTGTACATCCTCTATGTATCTCCTGCTTAGTAATATATGGAGATGTAGTAAATGTTCCAATTTTTTTTTTAATTCTTTGGTAACTGGGTAAGGCCTACTAGGCGCAAGTGCCTGATTTCAGAGCGACTCTGGGGTAGTTAAGTGACTTGCTCAGAGACACACTGTGCAAGTGGAGGCTGTGGGAATAAAACCCAGGTCTGCTGGATGTACCAAGCTCAGCCACAGCTGATTACTCAAACCGCTAAGCTATACTGTCAGCCCAGAATGTGGGAAAGACCATTGCAAAGTTCAGGCAGAGGATTAACGCACATCTACATAGCACTCGGACACGGAATAATGAAAATGCACTCGCCATGCACATCACAAACATGGCATGGGACATCAGTTCATGTTTTTAGGACTTGAAAAAGTCAGCTTGAATATAAGAGGAGGTGATCAAGACAAGAAACTGCTGCATAGGGAAACTTTATAGCTGCACAAATTAAAAGCACTCAGGCAGCCAGGACCGAATTAATATTTTCAGCTGGTGCCATATTTGGATTAATTATGATGATCTTACAGCCAGGATATTAGTTTAAAGCATGATTTAATATGTACATA
Source organism: Neoceratodus forsteri (assembly GCA_016271365.2). Lineage (NCBI taxonomy): Eukaryota > Metazoa > Chordata > Ceratodontiformes > Ceratodontidae > Neoceratodus > Neoceratodus forsteri. The sequence continues at coordinate 245,747,470 of CM028131.1, read as the reverse complement.
GCATGTATTCTTTAAAAAATGGGGTTATATGGTTGGCTTTTATGACTATATTAGCACTTTATCTGTATTCCCTAGTTCCCTCACCCTTTGTTTCTCTTTATTCTTAAGTACTGTTATTGATTTATTTTTTTCTATTTTTTCCCCTGCCCCATCCCAGCACTGTCACCCAACTTACCTGCTCTGGCTGCCTCTTCCCACTGGAGACTCCCTCATGGAGTCCTGCCTTACTGCCCAGATGGGGACGCAGTGGGGGTGCTCCCCCTGGCCCCCCCCCCCATGGAAATCAAGTCAACATCGGTGTCTCGCAGTGGTACTGCAGCCGCGGGCAAGTGAGGACCTTCTCAGGCCCTCATGTCGATGTCACACCAGGAAAGGCATTTTTTGGTTTACGCCCCCGAGCGTGACGTGCCACGCAATGCCATGGCTTATGCCGGCGTCCATCATGCTCCCCCTACTGTGGTGGGCATCAGGGCTGCGACACCTTTGGGTGTCGCCAGAGGTCAGGCCACCCCCAAGCCAGTTTGCCCCCAACCCCTCAGAGAAGCTCAGTGATCTGTCGGATGCTCAGACATCCTCCCCCCGGCCGTCCCGCTGGTTCCTGGGTCTGAACCCGAACCCGGTCGCCAATGTTGCAAGCGAAGATTCTTAATTACTCTATTAATTATTATGAGTATATTTTAAGTAGTAGTGTTCAATCAGGTATATATGATAGTATGCACTTTATTATTATTATTATTATTAAGGTATTTAGGTATCTATTTTTTGGTAGTTATAGTATCACTTCAACACTGCCACTTTAAATTGTATATTACTATTAATGAGGGTCACTATAAAAGGTCTGGTGTAGACATCAGTTAAACATCTTGAAAAAGCGACAGGGTGACATGAAACAGTGACATAACATGTGGGGGTGCTACCATGGTCAGTATGTGTTTTGCAAATAAAGCTTTTTAACTTCTCCAAAATTGTGGGGAAGGTTTATGAATCTGGAGTGAACAGCCAAGCAGCATTTTTGACCTGCTGCTTAAAGTGGAAAGCACAGAAAACACTGATGTTGCTAGAAACAGAGTACTGTGTTGGATCACTGGTGCAGCAGTAGCACTACCACTGGTGACACTGATGACATGGGTTTGGAAACGAGCCCAGGTCATTGCAGGGCTGGCTGGGGGAGGTGAGATGAGCATCCCACTGGACGCTCTCCACCTTGGGAGAGGGAGGGTGCTCGGCCTCCCCTGCTCTACCCCCACTTGGGTGACCACAGGTGGTGGGACATTAGAGCTGACAAGCTGGGAGGAGAGACACCACCACGCTTTGTCATGAGTGCACACACAGTATGCGCATGCATTGGGAAGCTTCCTTGGCACTCCAAGAGAAAGGAGAAAAGGGAAAAATCACCAGCTACTGCAGGAGGACATCTGCCCCTCATCACAGGCCCCACACTGCCAACTGTGGCACTCTCTCTCTCCCAGATCACAAATCGAGTCTCTATCCTGGGGTAGCCCCCCCCCCATGACACCACCCTGGGGGGACAAGCCAAGGTGCACTCAGTAAAGATAGGTAAGTCCTGGAGAAGGCAGGTGATGGGCTGGGTGAGTGGGGGCCAGTCAGCAGACAGAGATAAAGTACACTAAAATAAAAACAGAGTACTGCATCCAATTCTGGTCACCACAATATTGAAATGATATTGAAGAGGGCAAGGGGATACAGCACAGGGCCACCAAGCTGATTAGTGGCTTAAAGGACAAGAGCCAGGGGAAAGACTGCACATAACACAAACTAGTTAGCTGAGAGAAAAGAAGGGTAAGTGAGGACATGTTAAATGGTGCTGCGGCTACTAAAAGGGATAGATAGGGTGAAGTATATACAGCTGTTTGAGCCTGTGGACACAAACAGAACTAGATGGCATGCACTCACACCAGGCAGGGTAGGATAAAGGGAAGCACCACAAAGCATTCATTCACACAGAGGTGATCAGCATGCCAAATACCTTACCCAGTGAGGCTGTGGCAGCTGACACCATTATGGCTTTAAAGCAAGACTAAATGGATTTTTTTGAAGAGCTAGTATCGTGCCTGCAATTAATATGAAGTTTTAAAAGAAATCAGCTGTTACATTTTACATCTGAAGTAGTTTTCTTCTTTTAGTTGCCGATTAGATTTTCTACCTGACAGTACGAGGTGTGATGTGTGGAACAGTATCCTATCTGGAGGCTGTCACAGTTAGTTCTACTCCCCCTCACACTTCATCATCGTGACCAGAGTATGGCATCACAACGGACCAAGGAGAGTCAATCACCGACTGCACGATCGTCCACCTGTGATCTCATCATAAGTGGGGTCACAATGCTGATGAGGTATAAAAAGTAATAGAAGTAGACATTTCGGCCTCCAGTTAAACTACCGCTCTTCATATCTAACCTAGTATTGTACTATCAGGTAGAATATCTTCAAATAAGCAAATGGTAAAAGGAAACTACAAAAACTAAATAAAAAGTAGCAACTTTCTTCCTGCTCATTTCGGTGCTGCTAACAGCAGTATTTGTTAATTGGCAAAACATTACATCATATGGTTTTTTTTTTATGTATTTCTAGCACCCTGAGAGTCATCATCAGCGTATTGTTAAATTCCTCAGATATGCCTAAAACAGCTTGTATTACTACTTTTGTAATTAGTGACTCAAAGTTAATAAAGATGGTCGCCACTGTCATTCTTTTAAATCTCTTCTGTTGAGGTTACTTTATGACTGTACGCACTAGATTCATACTGTACATGTGTAAGGATGCTGCTAGCACATGATTCTTTTTTTTTTTTTTTTGTTATAACACAGGTGCCCCCCCCCCCCATGGCCAGCCTGAGCTTGGTGGCAGTATACCGTCAATCCGTAGCATTCATGTCCTCCATTATACAGGATCATGCTGCACAGCCGCGGGTTGGGAGTTTTCATAGTTACTTTGGTGATTATTGTGTTAATCCCAATTCCAACCCCGAGGAAAGCCAGCATGAAAGGACCAATCCCGCATGAGCTTACGTGCTGAGACCACGGCTTCCACCAGCCAAACAGTGTCCTCCCCTCCCGACACCGTCCGCTAATCGGAAGCAGTGCCTATCCCGCCCCAGGAGTGAACAGCTGCCAATCGGCATCTCAATCCAGCTCCTCCCTCCTTTCAAGTCGACTCCGGAGACCTGGCCTTGTTCCCAGTCACCGGCATAGTGCGAGGTGTGGCATCCAGCACCTCAATCCTCAGCACCACCGGGCCAGCTGCTAGCAAATGATTCTAATGGTAAACAGCACAGCATCACACCACAATGTTTTATTTATTCAACATGGGTGTGGCAAGTGAGCAGGAATATTAAAAACTTCAACACCATTGTGTCTCAGTTTAGGAAGAACACAAAAGGAAAGGAAAAAAATGCATATATTCTTGGCAAAAATACATGACTATTAATCGGGAAAATGGCACTGAGGTGTAGGAGTAAACTCGTGGCAATTAATATAGGATATGCATCAATACTCAAACTGGTGTTGTCACTGCAGAAAAGGAGGCTAATAGACTCTAAGCACTTTCTGCCACTATAATTCTGTTTTTATTACTGACTGATTTAGAATTTCTGCATATTGGGGTAGCCACATATAGCCTACATGCCTAATTCTCCCTAATTTTCAAGGGGGTCTTGGGGGGGACAATTACAGCAGAAGGCATTAGTAATATTTGGAGTCTAGGTTAAACTGATTAAACAAAGAGCACAACTGACAATAACAGATAATATTTACTGTATTTATATAAGGGCATAGCAGACAATAACAGACAATATTTACTGTATTTATATAAAATATACATATTTAGATGGATTAATTTTGGATAATTTAACAGGAAGGGATACTAGGATGGGGAAAGAGACTAGATGGACCAGGTGATCCTTATCTGCCGACAATTTCTATGTTTAGGTGGCTTGGGCATCTTGAAAAATGACCCAACTATGTGTCTCTAGCACCTCACATGTCCTTGACACTGCCCTTTCTGCCATCCAAGCAGTCAACGCTCAGATCAGCAAGTTGTCCAAGTAGGGATATACAGTATGTGATGTTCCTTCTGTCTCAGTTGCACCACAAACATGACCAAGATCTTCGAAAATGCCTTGGCTGCTATCACCAGGCTGATGGGAAGCTCCCAGTGCTGGAAATGCTGTCCCTGAATCGCAAACCTCAGAAACGTCTGGTGTGACTGGCAGATGGGTATGTGTAGATAAGCATCATTCAGATCTATGGAAGGTAGCCAGCCCGGTGGCGCTGAGGGTTAAGGCACTAGTCGCCTCACCTCGCTCCACACCGACGACCTGGGTTCGGCAATAAGCCCGGGCCATTGGGGGTCGGCAGGAGCAGGAAGGGATCGAGCATCCGATGGACGGCTCTCCCTTCCCAGGGAGGGAGTGAGTAGAGATCCACATCGCTCTTGAGTGACCTCTGGCATCAGTCAGAGGTGGCCTGGAACCTGCGACACTATAGTGCTGGGTTACGGAGCTTGGCGGACTCTGGTCATCATTGCACGTCCAGGCTCTGTGGAAGGGTGGTGAGTGGGGAGAAAACCACGTACAAATACTCTGTGCCTCCTGATAGGTGAAGGAGGGTCCAGAGGGTTGGTCAAACACGCTCAATGTCGGGCTCGTCCTCGTCTCCTCCACTCTCCTCCGTGCCTGTTCGCCTATCTGGATTCTAGATAGAGCACCAGAAGGAGCAATCTGGCATTCCCGCCTTGGGGACTCAGAGCCGGCTGGGTGGCTGGGTAATGGTCAGAGGCAGGGGCCCAGGAGGAGCGAGATGATGAAAACTTCAGGCGGATGGGATAAAGGCCAACCCTGAGTGACCTCTGGAGAAAATTCAGGTAGGAGAGAGAAAAAGAAACTGAAAAAAAAAAAAGGATCTATGGAAGGTAAATAACACCCTGGTTGGACCACCTCTATGATGGATGGTAAGGACTCCATCTGGAAAGTTATGTGACAGGCAAACTTATTTAAATATTTCAGGTCCAGAACTGGTCAAAAACTCCCTGACTTCTTGGAAACCACAAAATAAATTGAGTAGAATCCCAGACCTACCTCACTCAGGGGAACTAGGACAACTGCCTCAGTCTATATTAAGGGATCTAAAGTTTGAGTCACCACCTGCCTTTTCACCAGATTTTGAGGTACAGAATACTGCAGAAATTGACCTCTCGTGGGTACTGTGGTGAACTCTATGGTATAGCCCATGGCCAGGATTTCCAGTACCCATGAATCTGACATTAGTTGGGCCCACTGGTGGCAAAAAGTCTGCAGTCTTCCACTAAGGCAAAATAGACAGAGATGTGCCCATGTACCTTCATTGTGAGTTACTTCCTCTTCTCCCTGCACCTCCAATATATTATGTCTGCGGGAAAAGGATCCTCTGTTACTGTTGCCCTTGAATCTGGAATAGGCTCCCTATTCCTCTGGTTTCCAAAATTCTGAAAAGGTCAAAAACTATCTCTGGACTGTCGCTGCTGAGCAATTCCCTGCCCTCTTGACAATGGCTTTTTTTTTTAATCACATCTCTTTTTTTCTCACCTTGCAGCCACAGTCCTGCTATACATCAAGTCACCGCTCCTTCACCAGCCCAGCCCCAGAAGCCTGACATGCCCAGCTGGCATATGCAGCTCTGACCGTCTGGGAGCACCCCTAAGCCCGTTGCCGTCGGATCCAATTCTCGCACATGCCTTATTTCAGGCATCGTTGGTTGGTGAAGCTAGTAGCCATCAAGCTGCCACAGATAATGCCATTTACCCTTTTTCTCCTCAAGGGAGCACAGACGGTAATGACATCTGTGCACAACATGCAGACGTCTGCGTACTCCCTGCTTGGCATCCGCGCAGTCTGCATTTCCTCCGGCATCCCAGGACTGCCAGGAGCGCGTGCACCCACCTCTTTCCCCAGGACTAGGAGAGCTGTTGTCGGACGCTGATCCTAGTCCTCCCTCACCACTACCCATGCTCATTCACGAACCGGTCACCGGTGTGGAGTGAGGTGGCACCCAGCGCTCAACCTCAGCGCCACCGCCAGCTACATTAACATTGGCTTTGACTTTGGCTGCTGCTTGACACTAGAAGTTTTCCTTCTTATCCTGGACATCCTTCAGGATGTCGCCCATGCCAGAGCTGAATAACAACCTCTTTCAATGGACAGGCTGAACAGTTCTTCCTTGGATGCCCGGTCCACAACCCAGTGCCAGAGCCAGACACCCCACATAGCTGCCACAATATAAGCAGAACAAGCTGACATCCATAAGCTTCCCACTGTTACATCCCCCAGAAAAGCAGAGGCCATGAGTGCAAGCTGCAAAATGTTTGTCCCCTCCGACTCTGGAGGGATATAACTACCCAGAGCAGTAACTCATGAGTTTAATGCTCTGGATACAATGAAAGAAGCATATGAGGTGTGAAGATTTACTCCATTTGAGGCAAAAGTCTTTCTACATGAGGTGTCCACCCACTTATTGTGGGTGTCGGTTATGGATACCAAATCTTCAATAGGTATGGTTCTGTGCTTAACAGAATTATGCACAGCTATATCTGCCACAGAAGGAACCTCCAACTTCTTTGAGCTTTCTTTTAGGAACAGATAACATCTCACCCTCAACCTAAGGAGTGCTTGTGCTAATCTGTCCCAGCCCATTCCTGTTCAATAATCTGGTTGCAGTGTACTTAGTTTAGAAACACTTTGGTACAGTGGAAGAGGCAGGCAGACTAGGACTTACATTCATAGACTCCATGACTTACACCTCATTCAGATGCAATGGAAACATAGAATTTGACGGCAGATAAGGACCACTTGGCCCACCTAGTCTGCCCATTTCCCTACCTGATGGATAAGTTGCAGATTCTAGTTAATCAACAGCTTACTTCCTCCTACCCCCCACTAGAATTGCCTTATACCTGTCCCATGCATTCTTGAATTCCCCACTGTTCCTGACTCCACAACCTCCTCAGGAAGGCTGTTCCATGCATCCACAACCCTCTCTGTGAAAAAATACTTTCTAACATTACCTCTGAGCCATCCACCCTCTAACTTCAAATTGTGCCCCCTTGTTCTTGCACATCTCTTCTTCTAAAAGATGCTACCCTCTTGTACTTTGTTAATTCCCTTGAGATATTTGAAAGTTTCTATCATGTCCCCCCTCCCCCTCCTTTCCTCAAGGGTATACATATTAAGCTGCTTTAGTCTCTCCTCATATGTCTTCTGGTGCAGACCCTGCACCATTTTGGTTGCCCTCCTCTGAACAATCTCCACTCTGTCTATGTCTTTGCGGAGATGGGGTCTCCAGAATTGAATGCAGTACTCCAGATGGGGTCTCACTAACTGTCTGTACAGAGGGATAACAACTTCCTGTTTTCTACTGTTGATGCCTCTCCCTATGCATCCCAGTATCCCCCCAGCCCTCCTTAGTGCCTTCTCACATTACTTGTCCACCTTTAGGTCATCTGATATAATTACTCCTAGGTCTCTTTCGATTTTTGTTGTTGTTATTAACTCACCCCCCATTATGTACTCTTCCCCTGGGTTTTTGTTTCCCAGATGCATTACCTTGTCTAAGCTTCCGTTATAAGATATGACAGAAATTTTGCATCAAACAGGGGAGGGAATGGAATCGTTTTTTAGGGCTCTGTCCACTCCCCCTTCTCCTCTTCGGAGGGCTCTTTCTCCTCATTTGATAGTGTTGTTGCCAGGTCAGGATTTTCCCCTTGTCCTCCTGTATCCTCATCTTAACCTTCCATGTCAAGATTGGGGGTGGCTTGAAAATTTGGGTGAGCAGAATCACTCTGCTCTGGCAAACCTGGACTTGCCTGTAAGTGCTCCCCCAACCTGAAGGCCCCACCTTGGGTTTGTGTGTTGGTGGGGATGTCCTGCAGAACATCAGAATTCAGCAGTTTACTTAAGAGCAGCCAAAAATGATTTGTGTAACTCAATTTTACCAATGCTTTTTGGTACCCCAGGTGCACCCCTCCCGCAGCTTTGGGTTCAGCTGGGGGGGGGGGAGTGAAACAGGCAAACAAGATTGCATTACACAATTATGGCACTAAGATGCTAAGGGGGGGGACTCACCATCCTCCTGCAGGTCTTGCATCTCTTAAATAAGCCAGGTCTCCAATAAGCCATGGTGCCAGTTCCTAATAGCCAGTATCCAAAACTAAAGGCAATGCCGATGAAATGCTTTGTATAATGTATATGCAAGCTCTATACAAAGACCCTAAATCTTGATGTTACCCTGTAGCTGCCAATGATCGGGGTGAGGGCTCCTATTGCAACCTTTTGTTTTCCCTACCTGCAAAACTGAGCACTGAAAAGAGAAAACAAATAACTTTTTCTAACTTGGAGCTGCTTGGAGAGAAAGCACTTTCCTTTTAAAAACGCTGCTGTTGGCATGCTGCTTTGCTTCCCCCTCCTCCACTGTTAGACAGAAATACAGAATTTGTTGGCAGATAAAGACTGCTTGGCACACCCAGTCTGCCCAATTTTCCCTACCTACAGTATCATCACAGACCCTATTTGATCTCTGGCTCTTTTTTCCTCCTCCCATTTCTTTTCACTAAGATCCCCTTATGCGTATCCCATGCATTCTTAAACCCCATCACAATATTCACCCCCACCACCTCGACTGGTAGACTTCCACGAATCCACCACTCTTTCTGTGAAGAAGTACTTCCTCATGTCCTCCTGAACCTACCCCCTCTAGCTTCACAGCATGTCCTCTTGTTCTTATGCATCTTTTCTTCCCTAAAATATGTCCTTCCTGTACCCTATTCACCCTGGTAAGGTATTTAAAGGTTTCTATCATATCCCCCCCTCCTCCTTCTCCCTCCCAGAGTGTACATATTAAGTTCAATCAATCTCTCCTTGTAGGGACTGTGATGCAGACCTCTCACCATTTTAGTTCCTTTCCTTAGGACCTCCTCCACTCAGATATCCTTTCATAGATGCAGCCTCCAGAACTGCACACAGTATTCTAAGTGGGGTCATAACCAATGATCTACACAAAGGTAACGCTACCTTCCTTCTTCTGCTGGTAATATCTCTCCCTATGCAACCAAGCATCCTACTAGCCTTACCAACTACTTTGTCACACTGCCTGGCCACCTTTAGAGCCTCAGAGATTATTACTCCCAAGTGTCTCTCCTGCTTGGTAGTCATTAATACTACTCCATCCATTCTGTACTTGACCTGGGGGCAAATGACTGTAGAGCCAGGAAGACTGCCATGAGCTCTAGGAAGCTGATATGCAGAAGTGACTCCTGGGGGGACCTTGTACCGCTCACTGTCAGGTCGTCCATGTGTGCCCCCCCCCAAGAGGGAGGCATCTGTGGTAAATATGACAGATGGAGCTTCTTGCCAAAAAGGGATTCCCTCCCTAAGATTTTCCCCGTCTTGCCACCTGTAGGAGGGGTTTTGTGACAGGCACTAGTTTGGAGAGAGGATCCATCCTCTGGGACCAAAGAGACCTTAAATGGAACTGAATGTCCCTCATTTGAAATCTAGATCCTGGCACCACAGCTGTGGCTACTGCCATGTGGCACAGGAGCTGTAGGAAGTGCCTTGCTGGTCTGGGTCTGTTTAATTCTAGGACCTGAACAGGCTTCATTTGTGATTTCTGGGCATCTACCAGGAATCCCAGACTCCAAGGTGCTCTGAGTGAGAGCCAGAGTCCTTGGTGTGTTGGAGACTGTCCCATAACTAGTCCGTCATCTAGGTAAGGGAACACTGTGACCCCTTGCCACCTTAGATGTGCGACCACCACAGCTAGGCACTTGGTGAATGCACTGGAAGCAGAGGTTAGGACGAAGGGCATGGCTGCAATCTGGTAGTGGCCTGAAGGCAGTTTAAACCTCAGAAACTTTCTGTGGCTGGGTCTGATGACGATGTGGAAGTAGGCATCTTTGAGGTTCAGAGATGCCAGCCAGTCCCTCTGCTGAAGAGTTGGAATGATCATGGCCAAAGTGACCATCTTGAACTTTGACTTTGTCAAATGTTTGTTCAGAAGTCTGAGATCTAGAATGGGTTGCCAATCCCCATTTTTCTTTTCAGTGAGGAAATATCTGGAGTAGAAACCTTTTCCCATCTGAGACAGGGGAACGGGCTCCACTGCTTTGATAAGCAGCAAGTTGGTAACTTCTGACTCCAACAGAACCCTTTCTGCTGGGGTTGCTGGGCTGAAAAGTCTGCTTCTCAGCCTGGGAAGCATTCTGAAACTTAGGGACAGGCCCTGCTCACTACCTCCAAGACCCTCTTGTCTGTGGTGATGGCCTGCCATGCTTGGAGGAAGTGAGCCAGCCTGCCTCCTACAGGGAGGGGGGAGGCGACCAGAGCAGACACATCAGGGGTACTGCTTAGGTGGGGACTTGGTCTGAGGTACTGGCTCATACCTTCTTACAGTCCTTCTGCCCTTGCCTCTGAAGTACCCTCTGGATTGCTGGTAGTCTGGCAATGCTTGGGCTTGAAAGAAAGGTCTAGTGTAGGAACCCCTATCCCTGCCTCCCCTGGCCTGGGTCTTGTAAGATGTGGAGGGCTTGTCCCAGGCTGAATTGCTTCTGTAAGTGATCTTGTATTCCTCTAACTTATTCATATAGGCCTCAGTCTTGTCCCCAAAGAGAGAATTATTCTCACAGAGAAAGTCCGTGGCTTCAGTCTAGGTGTCCTGGGACAGATTAGTAGCCCTGAGCCAGGCAAACTGTCTCATAGACACAGTGAGGGCCATAAGCCGAGCAGCTGTATCACTGGCATCCTCTGCCATATGGAACTAGTACTTAGTGGAATTTAAGGCTGTCCTGGCTGTCTCAGCCAGATCCACTGCCACGTCACCAGAGACCTTGTCAGACATGGCTAAGACAGTCCACCAGAGGGCCTTCTGGTACTGTGCTATACATGCCATATAGTTGGCTTGCCTGAGGAGAAGGGAAAGCTGCCAAGTGCCCCATCTTCCCCATGCTATCCAGTTTCCTGGAATCCTTGTCGAGTGGATGGGAACTTGTTCCACAAACCCAAGAGACCTGCCCTGTGGAGTCCCCCAAGGTTCTGTCCTCTCACCCATGTTGTTCACGGTATATACACTGCCCCTGGGTGAGGTCATAAGATGGTATGAGCGGAGTTTTCATTGTCATGCTGATGATACTCAGCTCTACCTGTCTTTCACACCTGATACACCTGACGCTGTTGATGTGCTGAATAAATGCTTGGCCGAGATCCAGGCTTGGCCGGCATCAAACTGGCTGGACTAAACCTTGAGAAGACTGAGATACTGGTGGTAGAGCGGGTCAGAGGTTGGGCTTGGAGCCTCTGGTGACAGGCTGGGCCTTTGTATAGGCCCAACAGAACTGGAGGTTTCATCAAGAGTGAAGAATCTGGGTGTTGTGTTTGACAGCGAGCTGACATTTGATGCACAAGTGTCGGCTGCTGTCCGGACTGAATTTGCCATCTCTGGAACACTGCCGGATAAAGCCCTTTGTCCTGCCTGAAGACCTGGTCACACTGGTCCATGCTTTCGTGACCTCAAGACTCTACTGCTGTAACACCCTCTACCTCGGGGTCAGAGGTGGTGCACTGCGGTGCCTGCAGCTGTTGCAGAACACAGCAGTATGGGTGTTGACTGGTTATTCTAGATTCAGTCACATCATTCCAGTGCTGTGCGAACTGCACTGGCTGCCGGTGTGCTGGCCCATCATCTTCAAGGTAGGCCTTTTGACCTACAAAGGTGCACATGGTTCAGGTCCAGGCTACCTGAAGGATCTCTTGCATCCCTACGTCCCATCTCGCCCCCTCAGATCAGCTACTGGTACTCTCCTGGAGATCCCCAGAGTGAGGTTAAAGAGCTCTGGGGACCGGAGCATTTGAGGTAGCTGCCCCAGCATTGTGAAATTTGTTGCGGGCACCTCCAGGAGGCACTGTCTGCTGAAATATTTAAGCGACAACCGAAAATATTCTTGTTGCTGAAGCTTTGGGTCTAGAGGTGGGCCAGTTTAAGAATTTGAACTGGTTCCGCTGTTTTTAATTATGTCTGAGATTTTATATGTATATGCTTTTACTACTGTTCCTGTTCTGTTATTTATGTATGTATATATTTGTAATCCTATTGTAAGAGCACCCTGAGTCTTTGAGGAAGGGCACCTAAACAAATAAAATCTACTACTACTACTTATCACAGGCAGCTGCCTGTGCCACACCACCCACCCATGGTCTGGATGAACAAACAAGAATTCAGCATTAGCCCTGTTCAGCTGATATTTCTTGTTGATGTTCCTGTCTGCACCTGGAATCATAGTGGGGTTTGCAGGATCTTTAAAGCAGCTTTTCGAGAGAGACTTGTGTATTGCAAGCAAAAGTCTCTTTGTAAGGGTAAGGCCCATCATGTCTAAAAGTCTGCTTCTCTTCATCCTCCACTGTTACCTAAATGGATAGGTTAAGGGTATCCACCATCTGTCTCACAAATGAGCTGTGAGAGGAGTAATCTTCAGGTCCCTAGGGTGGGAACCAAAGTCATGTTCCAAGGAGATTTCAGGTTCAATAGGCTCCCCCTCACCCTTCTCTTCTTCCTCTGGTTCATCATACATATACACCAGTTCCTGACTGGGGGGAACCGGAGGAGTAACCGCGGGAACTGAAGGGGGACCAAGGGACCGACAGCCTTGATGGTCTGCAAGATCTGCAGGGCCTTGGCAATGTCCTCTGCAGAGGGCATAGTCGGTCTGTCAGCTGAGAGCTCCTTTGCTTTTTCAGAAAGAGGTGCAGCGACATGCTTTTCTATATGTTTTCTTTTGTAGGAATGGTCTGGTAGCGTTCCACTGGCCTCTTAGTTTTGAGGCATCAGCCTTTTCAGTGGATTTAGGGTCCACCAACTCCTTGATTTGTCCTTCTTGGCATGTGGAGGAGGAAGCCCCATCAGTGGGCTTAGGAGAGAAAGAAGAAGGGGAAGCCTTCCCTTCAAAGCCTTTTTGCCCTCTTTTTTAATGTTTTAGAACAAAACGTTTTACAAACTTCACAACTGGCAAAAATATGGCGAGGACAAAGACACATCAAACACATATCTTGCCTATCAGCCTTGGCAATGATCTGACCACACTTGATACAGTTTTTAAAACCAGTCGGTCCTGTTGTTTTTTTCTTTCTTGGTGTCTCTTGACATGCCAAATGTCTGTTGACCAAGGAAAAAGCCACTGTATAGGAAAAAGAAGTTAGCGGTCCGTTCCCCAAACCACAGAAAAATACATAAATACAAACAAGCACTCACACAGGGAAACCAAGAAACCATCTGTTTTTTGTCAGAGAAAAGTAAAAAATTTACTAAATGAAAAATGTAACATTACGGTCCCTAATAACAGGAACCGGAACACTAGTTTTAAAAGTAAGCTGTGGCGAAAAAAAACGCTATGGAGTTGGTTCCCTGGAACTGATGAGGAACCGCAAAAAATATAAAATACCAACTAAACTGAGCTAAACTAACCCGAACAATAAATAAATAGGGGCAGCAACCGATAACAGTAAATATAAGATGTTTACTACACGGTAAACAACAAAGCTTGTAGAAGCTAAGGCTAGCTCTCTGAAGTGTCTTAACAAGGCAGGTGGAGAAATTAATCTGAGTGTTTCTTAAAATGCAGCAGTTACTAGGGACAGCTGTTTGAATTGTGGCATGAGCCAATGGCAGTTCCATCATTTACATACGTTCCATTTTCTGGGGCAGTTCAACACAGGAGGCTGGCTGCAATAGTTTAAGCATACTGAGGATTCCTAGGGTTTGCATAATCATGTTTAAGAAAATTATCAACAGAGTGCTCAGACTCTCCACAATGGGTTAGTTAACTTTTAAATGCATCCCGTCAGTAGGGCCGACTGATTACTCTCGCCCTGATGTTGCAGACTGAACGTTGTCGCAGGCTTCTATTGCGACTTTGATTTCTTAGCATTCTCCCTTCTGAGCGCTGCTGCTGTTTTACAGCGGGTTGGAACCTGGAGTTGGTTATCTTATTAGCTGGGGGGTACCAGGGGCCAAAAACCTCCACGTCAGGGGGGTGCAGGGGTCTACCTCCCCCCATGATGAAGGTCGCTCCTAGTGCTGGATGGCAAATTGTCGGAGCATGGTGGCTGGTGTCGGCGGATTGCTTGAGCTGTAATTTACACTGCCAACTTGATTGTTCCTGTGGCATGGGTGAACCACTTTAAATACCAAGATAATATGTTTTGAGGTACTATGCTTGTTAGATGCAATGTCTGTTTCTTTACAGGTCATCTGTAATCAGCAGAGATCATTTTTGTTTGTTATAGGCTCTGCTGCATCTGGCCACAATGGCACACTTATTAACTTCTTAGGTTAATTATTTAGGATACACACCAATAATGCTGTAATATTTGTAGGCAGGAGAAGTCTATGTGTGCTAGTGTATAAGTAACCCCCCCTCTGGTTTTGGGGGTTACCAGGATGCCCATTGGCATTGGGACCCTGCGTGATGCCAGGTAAGGCAAAGGGGGTGGGGCCCTGGCATTATGCACAAGTGTGGGTAAGAGAGGGAGAATGTGGTTGAGAATCTGGGAGTCCATTGGGGAGTTGGAGAAGTGAGGAGCATCAGGGCCGAGTACCCCCGTCAAGGGGGCGGGCCACCAGTCGGGGCCGGAGGAGCCCGGGACCGGGTTGGGCTGATTGCCCCCCAGTGCCCAAATGGAGGAGATGGATCCCCACTGCTACTAGTGGGGAGGGAAACCTGAAGACCTGCAGCACTGAGGAGGAAGCCACTGTAAGAGTGGAGCCCATACAGCTCTGTGGCAAAAAGGCTGAAGTGACCTGCCTGGCTGCCATGGCAGGCCCGGACCGGGCAAGTGGCAGTGACCTGGTTTCGGAGGGCCCCGGGTGGCGGACATGACCCTGAAGCCATTAGCTCATGTCCTCCTTGCTGGTGTGGTACAGTGCTGCCTAATGTTTTGCCTTGGAAAGAGTTTGGCCCCCTTCATTGCGACCCCCCCACAGAGTTTGCAAGGGTGGGAAGGCTGTAGGTGTAAGGACTGTGCCCAGCATATCAAAAGTGTTCTGAGAGAGAGAGAGAGAGAGAGAGAGAGAGAGAGAAAGGAGCAGTGGATCCCCGTTACCCAAAGACGGGGAGTCAGTAGGAAAGAAGTGCTGAGAAGAAAATAGAAAGTTTAGCACCTGCTTGCCACCAGTGGTTGAGAGGCGTCTCGCTCAGAAAGAAGAATGTGACAGGATCGAGGTTCGGACTCAGCCTCTTTATCCCTGCAGCCCATGAGCCACCCATCTAACACCCAAGACAGAGTTCACGCTGTCACCTGGAAAGAATCCCAAAACAACTTCTGAGGTACTGTTTATTTCATGCAATGCTGAAATGTTGTGTAACTATCTGAGTCCACACCAGGGGACCCTCCCCCTTTCCCTGTGAATGTAACATCTAACAATACCCCTAGACATGGGAAAGGAGGAGAGGTGCCCAGGTAAGCCAGCGGAGACTCAGGAGGTCTGTAGCAGTTGCCCCAAGGTGAAAGAAATGGCAAGTATGCAGTCCAAATGTGAGGAGCTGCTGAACATACTAAGTTATCTTTGCCAATAAGGAAATAGAGATAGGAAAAGAAGTGTTACAAAAATGGGGGTATCATCCGGGATTTGAAAGATTTTGGGTGCTCAAGGCAAGGCAAATTTTATTTAAAAGCCGCCCAATCCCAGAGATTCTGGGCACTATACAAAGGTAAAACACAGTATCAATAACAATACAGTAATGTAACATAATAAGAGAATCATAAATATCAAATAAATAATTAGAAATACAACTAACTAAAAAGAAAACAAAGGTCAGGAACAATCTACACAGAGGTCAGACAAAGGATGTTACACAGCAAGATCAACACCTACCTGAAATGCTGGAGGGTGGCAGGCCAGGGGTGATGAGAAGGCCAGAGGCGCTGAGTAAAGTTTCGAGTTGCCCGCTGAGGACTGAGAGCTTCATGAAAGACAAAATGGTGCCTGGTACCTCGTGGCATGCAATGTGATGCATGTATAATTGAAAAGGAAAACTGCACTGTGGAGTGGTGGGCAAACTTAATCAGATGGAGGCATATAAAAGAGGGTCAAGGAAAAAGACTGGTAAACAGCTTTTTTGACCCTTGCTAACAGGAGCTCATACTTCGCAGAGCTGATTTGGGAACGCAACAGCAGCTATACCTAAAGAGGGAAAACTGAGAAAAAAAAAGTTTACTAGGTTTGCTGTGGAGGGAGCAGTGGGAAAAAAAAGTTAAATCATCATTGCAAGTGCTCCAGGAGCTAGTGGTAGGTCTATGACTGTGCCGGAGTCCCCACTGAGTTGGCTGTGGGACATGCTTGAAAGAAGCAGCGCCAGAGAAAAACGTGTTATGTGTGGATTTAGTGGAAGTGGAGTTTTGCACCAGCCACTGTGCCTCCAGTGTTCCCGCAGCATGGTTAATGTGCCTCCTGTGCAACCACTACAAATCCCTGTGCCATGGAGTCGCTGCGAAAGAGTTGCAACCCCTACCAAAAGTGACTGTTCCACAGTTGAACCGATGGAAAGTTGGGAAAAAGTAGCTGCCAATGTGCCTGAAGTGAAGCTGGTGGAGAAAGGGCATCATCACCTGCCCAGCCCTTCCCCATCGCTGGTTGCTCAGGAACTTCTGCTGGGGGTGAGATGGCTTTTCAGGCTAAGTTTTCTGAGGCTGGCTCAGTGGTAAACAAACTCAGCTCAGTGGAGGGCCCTGTCGGCTGTGGCAACCAGCTCCATGGTAAGGAACCCAGCTGCAGAGACCCCAAAGAAGATGGGGGAATCTATATGTGGAAGAGGCCTGATGTATTAGCTGAAGCAGTAGTGGAGGATTCTGGGCCAGATGCACAGCATGAGGGAGTAAGGAAGAGGAACTGTCCAGATACTCACAGGCCAGAGAAGGAGTCCCTTGTGTGTTTGAGGACTTGGTAGTTGAAAAGGACATCCCTCAACCTTATGCTCTCCCTATGATGGGCCTGCTTAAAACCACCCCCATGCTGCCTGAAAAATGCAAGTGCAGGCTAACAGACATGGATTCCTTGCACAGACAGGATCTGAGCTACCTGAATTACCGAGCTGGAAGCTGGCTACCTAAAGGTCAGGCCCCAAGGTCCAGTATCCGTTTCATACATGTTTGGAGCCAGGCAGAGCGCCTGGTAAGAAGATACTTCAAAAAAGAATATCCAGGATAAACTTATTAAATACCTTCCTCTGTCCTAAGGAACCTGCTGGTGTAGTTGTGGGGAGTTACGGCTCAATTCAGTTCATATTTTTTGGAGCTGTCCAGCCCTCTCCTCATATTGGAAGGATTTAAACTCTGCTTTGGCACAAAAGAAAAAAATACTCACCTTAGTAATTATGTTTCTTCTAGTGGAGTCTTGCTGTATTCTGACAATTGCAGTGATTCCCAACCTTTGAACTGTCCCGGAGAACAAAGAGTTAACTTTCTATGCAGGGCATAGAATGCTGAGCTCAAGCTCGGTTGAAGTCTCTGTCTGAGTGTTTCAAACCTAAACCGTCAGATTCTTACGAGCCCAACTAAACTAAAAAGTTTACGAAGAAATTGTAAAATGCCTACTAGCCAAATGGTTGAAAAAGTTTTGGCTTCCCAAGGAAGACTCAAGTCAGGAAACCCAAAACCAAAACCTATCTACTACAAATAACAATAATAAATCAGCACCCAAACAAAAAGGAGGAGGGTGCAACCAAAAAACACCCCTGGGGTGCAACACTGCACCTGCCCACCCACTTCCCAAAAACAGGTTCTGAGAGGGGAGGGAGGATGGGAGGTCAGAATACAATAAGACTCCAATAGAAGAAACATAATTACTAAGGTGAGTAATTTTTTCTTCAAACAACATGAAGTCTTGCTGTATTCTGACAATTGCAGACTAACCAAGCAGTACCTCCAAGGAGGAGGGACAGAACCTACTTTGGGAATAGGCTCTGAAGTACTGCTGTGCCAAACTGAGCATCACTCCTAGCCTGGATATCCAGAGAGTAATCCTTGGTAAAGGTATGGACTGTTTTCCAGGTGGCTGCTTGACAGATTTCTAAGAGAGGGATATCCCTGGCAGCAGCCAGGAAGTAGCTGTACCTCTTGTGGAATGAGCCCTCAGGCCTGAGGGTGGAGTTTTCCCCAGTTTTTCATAGCAGAATTGTATACTAGACACAATCCACCTGGCAACAGATCTTTTGGTGTCAGGTTTGCCCTTTCACACTTCTCCATAAGTGAGGAACAACTGGAGGGGAGTCAAACCTGTGACCCTTGGTACACTCTATGTAGTAACTAAGGGCTCTTTTGACATCTAAACTGTGTAGCCTCCTCTCTCCTGAGGAAGAATGATCAGTGAAGAAAACAGGGAGAGACACAGACTGGTTTAAATGGAAGTCTGAAACCACTTTGGGCAAGAACCTTCTATTGGTTCTAAGGACCACTTTATCCCTGTGAAATGAATAAAATCAGGTTCCACTGACAGAACTTGCAGTTCACTGATACGTCTGGCAGAGGTAATGGCTACCAGGAACACAGTTTTCCAAGTCAAGTCCTTAAGTTCTGCTGAAGACCTAAGCTCAAAGGGGGTTGCATAAGTTGAGCAATGCAAACATTCAAATCCCAGGCAGGGGCAGGGTCTCTAAAAAGAGGATTGGTGTGAAGCAATCCTTTAAAAAATTTAAAGAACACAGGATGGGAAGATAGCAAGGAAGACTTCCCCCACAGAAAAAAACGCAGAAACAGCTGACAAGTGTACTTTGAGAGTAGCTGGTCTGAGGCCTAGGCATTAAGATGGACCATATAATCCAGAACTGTAGGCAATCCAGCAGTATCTGGAGAAATATGCTTTTAGAACACCAAATGCTGAATCTTTTCCATTTGGAGTTGTAAGTCTTTCTGGTGGAGGGCTTTGAGAAGCCTTGAGGATATCCAGAACCCCTTGGGAAAGATGCAGATCTGCAAACTCTAACTCTTCAAGAGCCATGCTTTAAGATTGAGAGACTGAAGATTGGGGTACCAAATCCTTCTCTGAGAGGATGTTAACAGGTTGTAATTCCTGGGAAGAGACAGGGGAAGATGGACTGCTAGGGACAGCAACAGGGGGTATCAGGGCTGTCTGGCCCAATCTGGAGCAATCAGAATCACCTTGCAAGGTTGAGACCTTATTTTCCCAAAACTTTGAACAGAAGTGGGAAGGGGGGAAAGGCATACAGAAACTTCCCTTCCCAATTCAGGATCAGGGCGTCCAGAGGTACTGAGCCCAAGACTGGAGGTCTGCAACAAAAGAGAGGGAGTTGGTGATTGTCTGGGGCTGCAAAGAGATCTATCTCTGGAGTGCCCCACCTTGAAAAAATCACTTTCAATACTTGAGGGTCCAGGGACCATTCGTGATGGCCCTGAGAGATCCTGCTCAGTGCATCCGCTAGCACATTGTCCTTACCTGGAAGGTGAACTGCTACAAGAGAGGTTTGCAGGGAATAAGCCAGGGACCACAACTTCATGGCTTCTGTGCACAAGGCCGTGGACCGAGTGCCTCCCTGCTTGTTGATGTACCACATGGTGGTGGTGTTGTCTGTTCTGACTTGAACCACCTTGTTCTGTACTGACTGAGAGAAAGCTTTTAGGGCCAGAAAAACTGCCCTGGGCTCTAGGAGACTGATGTGGAGAAGGGATTCTTGGGGGAACCACAGCCCCTGGGCAGTGAGGGACCCCAGATGGGCTCACAGCCCAGGAGAGAAGCATCCATGGTAAGGACCACTGAACAAGGCTGAGTAACAAAAGGAACACCTAGTCTTAAATTGTCCTGATCCTGCCACCATTGGAGGGCTTGGATCAAGGTCAGAGTCACTGGGATCAGTTTGGTAAGGGAATCCTTCCTCTGAGACCAGAAAGCTCTCAGGTGGAACTGAATATCCCTCATCTGGAATCTTGCCCCTTGGACCACTGCTGTTGAAGCTGCCATGTGGCCCAAGAGCTGGGGAAATGCCTTGCTGGTCGAGATACCCGAAGGCTGAAAGAAGAAGCTAGTTCCATAAGAACCCTTGCCCTTTCTAGAGGAAGAAAGGCTCTTGCTCTGAGTGTGTCTAGTTCTGCCCCTATAAAGGTAAGAAGCTGGACTGGTTCGAGAACTGACTTGGGAAGGTTGAGAAGAAATCCTAGAGAAGTGAGCACTTGCTGGGTCACTTGCAGGTGAGACTTGCCTTGGTCTGGAGACTGACCCACTATTAGCCAATCGTCCAGATATGGAAAAATGGAAATCTTTTGCCTTCTTAGAAAGGCAACTACCACTGCCAGGCACTTTGTGAAAACCCCTGGGGCTGAGGTTAGGCCAAAGGGCATTGCTCTGAACTGATAATGGCCTGAGGGCAACTCGAACCTGAGGTACTTTTTGTGGGAGCACCTGATGGGAATGTGAAAGTAGGCATCTTTGAGGTTCAGGGAGGCTAGCCAGTCCCCCTGCCTTAGAGAGAGAAGGATTATTCCCAGAGTTACTATCTTGAACTTTGGTTTTAAGAGATGTTTGTTTAGATATCTTAGGCTCCCTTGTCTTTCTGGGGGTCAGAGAGTACCTGGAGTAGAGTCCTTTGCCCCAGTGTAGGGTAGGTACTCTCTCTATGGCTCTTAAAGCTAGGAGAGAAGAAACCTCTGCCTCTAGGGCAAGGGTTTCCGAGAGATTTGCAGGTGGAAAGGATCTGGCTCTCATCTTTGGAAATTTTTTGGAGCTGAGAACCAGTCCCTGGCTTACTACTTCCAGGACTCACTTGTCTGATGTAACAGACATCCAGTCCTGGACAAAGTAAGCCAGCCTGCCTCCTACTGGAATAGGAGAGTCGACCCGGGCAGGCCCATCAGGGTGTCTGCTTGGCAGGGGCTTTAGGCTGAGGAGTGGATGCAGCCCTGCTCATCCCCCTTCTGCCTCTCCCTCTGAAGAACCCCCTCTGAGAAAAGGAAGAAGAGGCCTATGCTTGGTAAAAAGGCCTTTGAAAAGGCCTGCCCCTGCCCCTAGACTGCTGTCTTTGAGGAGTTGCCTACCTTTCCTTGGCCTGAGCACTCCTGTAAGTGGTCCTGTACTCATCCATTTTCTTCATGTAATTCTCTGTCTGCTCCCCAAACAGAGAATTACCCACTACTGGAAAATCCATGGCCTTAGCCTGGGTGTCCTGCGAGAGGCTAGTACATCTGAGCCAAGCCATCCTCTGAACAGCCACAGATGTAGCCATGACTCTTGATGACGCATCATTAGAGTCCATAGCAGCATGAAACTGAACCTTAGATGTCTCAATCCCATCTGCAGCCACTGCCTCCAGCTCCTTGGCTAGCTGGGGGGAGGCTTGTTTAGCCAGTGCCAGTAGAGTGTCCCACCTGGACTTCTGGTACCTGGCTGTATAGTCCATGTAATTTGCCTGCCTGAGTCCCAAAGAAGATGCCATGTACTGCTTCTTTGCCATGGCATCAATCTTCCTGGAGTCCTTGTCAGGGGTGTGTGAAGCCAAGGGAATATTTGCCTTGTCACAGGAAGCAGCCTGCACTACCCCAACATGACTGCATTGCTGATATAAGAACTCCGTGTCTGAGCCTGAAAATGTATACCTCTTGTCCATTCTTCTATCCACAGGAGGTATAGTGTTAGGAGATTTTAGGATTTTTTGTGTCTGTTTCCCAAAAGATTTGTGGAGGGGAACAGACAGTCTCCTGGACTCTAGGATGTCCATCATCTCTACATAATCAGGCTCCTCTTGATCTTCCACAGCCTCCTCCATAGGAAGCTGGAGGGTTTCAGCCACCTTTCTGTAGAACATAAAGTGAGAAGGGGACTCAGAAAGCCTAGGAGGGGAAACACCTGAAGGTCTGTCTGGGGAGATATCCAGTTCCACAGGTACATCCAGACCCTCACTTACATCATCATCCTCACATTCCCCTTCCTCTTCAAATTCCGGTTCATAAAAATCTTCGAGGGTATAATCTTGAACCGGGTTAACCAACTGAACCGAACCCCTGCCAGAAGGAGCCGGATCGGTCAGAACCAGACGGAGCGATTCCACAATCTGAATCGTTCTCTGGCTATCTCTTGGCGGTCGGAACATGAACCTCTGGATCCAAACTGGTTGATTTGTCTTTGCGTTTTCTTTTAGTCGGAACCAACCTCGAATTGGCTCCTTTGCTCGAAGAAGTATCGCCTGGTCAGAGGGCACCTTCTGGTTCAGTCGAATCGAACCGGCTGGCCATCTGGGTCAGCGGACTTCTTGGCCTCCTTTCCCTCAGTCTACCTAATCTCTTCTCAAGGGTAGATGTGGAAAGTTTTTACATATTTGGCAGTCTGAATCGAGGTGGTCAAACCCCAGACAATAAACACAGGTGGTGTGGGGATTGGCCTTAGCAAAGACCTCCCCACACTCACTGCAGTGTTGAAACCCAGTGGGCCCAGTTTTTTTCTTGGGTTTCTCAGACATGGCCAACTTAACCAAACTTACCCTTTTTTCGGCAACCGCCAGGCAAGATTCCCTTATCGGTTCCTAACCGTGTCACGGGTGTTGGAAAAAAACGTTTCAAAACACGTTTTTTTAGAACCAATAAGAACCGGTAACCACACACTAAGTAAAACACACAAATTTCACTATCAAATGGCCGGTTCAGCCAAACTGAGCCGCACTTTTACAAGTTCCACACAGAAACACAGAACAATTCCTATCTAGTACTCACGGCACCACAGACAGAGACTGAACCGACTATGCGGATACTTTTGCGGTTTAAAAACCGACGAAAACTGAAACTTTAACCGACTTTCGAACCAAGCTGAAGGAGAAATCTCCGGAGCGACCGTTCAGTGAGGCGGAGTAAAGAATCTAACGGTTTAGGTTTGAAACACTCCAGACAGAGACTTCAACCGAGCTCGAGCTCAGCATTCTATGCCCTGCATAGAAAGTTAACTCTTTGTTCTCCGGGGCAGTTCAAAGGTTGGGAATCACTGCAATTGTCAGAATACAGCAAGACTTCATGTTGTTTGAATGTGGAATTGAAGCTTTCTCCTCATCTGGTTCTTTTATATGTACTAGATGATGGGCAAGGGAAGGCAAGGCAAATTTTATTTAAAAGACGCCCATCCTAGAGGCTCTGGGTGCCGTACAATAAATAAAATAATAACAAAAAACAAAACCCACAATACAAGCACATAATAAATACTACACATTAAATCAGCACAATTAAATAAATAAATCAGAACAACAAGAATACCTAATAAATAAATAGCTAAAAAGGCCAGGCACAAAAATAATCTCAGAAATCAGGCCAAGAAAGCTCATTAAACAAAGTCTGGGAAGGCCTTATTATACAAAAAGGCCTTAAGGTGGGCTTTAAATACCTTTACTGATGGGGCCTCTCTTACAGCTTGAGGTAGCGAGGTCCACAGGACGGGGTCAGTGACACTACATGCTCTGTTGCCGGCAGTTTTCAACCTCGTCCTGGTAATTGCAAGGAGGCCCCTAGAGGAGGAGCGAAGGGAGGGACTGAGACAGCAGGTGTTAGAAGGTCCTTTAGGTAGCCATGGGGGCATCCCTCAGAAGAAAAGCATGTGTGTGTATGTATATATGGGGGTTCCCAAAAGTCTCCTAATAGCTTGCCTAAAGTCCCCAGCCTGGATGGTGTTCGGCATTTAAGCCGCCTATTTGTGAGTGCTTTTAGAGCCTCTGGTACTGTCTCTTTAAGAGCTGTCTGCTTACAGGCAGGACTGGAACCTGGGGGAACGGTGTGGTTCCTTGCTCGAGTCCCGCTTGAGCTGCTGACAAATTGCTCCGTTTCTGCCATCGCTAAGTGGGCAGAGTGAGCACTATTCAGGCATGTAACTGTTTGCTAGCGATCTGTTAGAGTGGTAGTGGAAATGTAATTTGTCTAACCTGCCTTTCTTGCAGCTGGGACTTTGTGTGCGTTGCCTCTCCATTTTGGATCTGAACTGCAGACTAGATCCAATCAGGAGGGAGGGGCACCTAAAATGGAGTATTGAGCGACCAACCAGGATCAGGACTCTCTTGGGAGCTGGCTGACCATGGGGGATATAGCCAGTGATTCTGGGAAGTGAAGTTCTGGACTGTGGCGCCTTTTCGCACCAATGGGGGAAGTTTTCAGTGACTGGCAACTGAAGCCCACCAATTGGACCGGGTGGTGACTGACTGTAATTCCCTGCCTGGTGGCTGAGAAGGCAGATCTGTTGTGGCCACGACTGGGGAAGGAGTTCCGGGCTTCTGCGCTGCAGAATTTTCGCAGGAAGCGCGGTGGTGGAGGCCGAAATCATGTGTGTTTGCTGGTGAATTCGGACTGAATCTGCTGTGACTATGGGAGTGATTGCTCTAATTAACCTGATTTCCCCCTGTCCTTGTTGTCATCCCCTAAATAAATCAGATCTGGTTGTTTCAGCAAAGTTACACTGACTAAGGCATGTGTTTGTGTTAAAGTATTGTACAGTGGCTATCGTATTATGTCCTATTGCTTTACAGGGGGTCCCCAGAGTCAAGCTGACTGAACCAGTCCTGGGGGTAAGCGTACATTGTGAAGATACTCCTGACATATTGTGTGGGCCACTAGTGGGAAGAAAGGGGGGTTGCAGTGTCCCAGAGGGCTGTGACCAAGTCAGAAAGACAGTATCAACCCTGACCTCTCGGTGGAGGCACCCACCACTGGACCCAAGCCCCTTAAAGTGTCAGTAGTAAGTCAGGCAGGGTAGTAGCCCTTGGGATAGCACCACCTCGGGGTTACATCTTGGAGGCACCGCTGGGATTCTTAGCATCCTCTAGTGGCTGAGTGAAGGAAGTACCACATTATGTCTAAATTAAAGGAAAAAATGGAAGGGGATACTATGCCCAACTTAAAACTCGATCCCATTAAGTTGATGGTGCATAAATTGATGGGATGGGGCGAAGCTGAGGAGTTGGACTCCCAAAAGACTGTATTACTGTTGGATGTCCCCTTGGGGATTAAAAGCGCTGACATTGTCTCTACTGTCGAGCATGTTAAATGTCTGGACAAGGTGGAAGTAAAAGGGTGATGCGCTGACTTGCTCAAACAGACCCTGCAAGTGCTGCTTTCATGCAGTATTATGATAGACCCTGAGAGGGTGCCCCCAGTGATTTTCCCCGAAGGTGCCCAGAAGGGATGGAGGGTTATTCACACATGTAGTGGTTCGGTCACCCCGGGTGGGTCCTCTAAGACCAACAGTTTCAAGTACAAGCTACTTAAACTGTTGGCCGCAGAAGGGAGAACTGCTCAGCAATAATAATAATAATAAACTTTATTTTTAATGCACCTTTCAAATATCGAGGTGCAGTACAGTTAAAATAGTTTGAAACCAATACTACATCATTATAAAAGCATACAATACAATTAGAGTCTGTCATCCTCAATACCATCACCATAAGCCTTGTTCCATAAATGCGTTTTCAATGCTTGCTTAAAACCTCACACAGTCATGCACTCCCTAATCCAACGGAGTAGAGAATTCCAGAGGGTTGGTGCCACAAACATAAATGCCTGGGCTCCAGAAGATTTTAAAAACACCCTCAGAATCTCTAGCAACCCCTCGTTGGTCGAGCGGAGCGGTCGTTTAGGGAGGTAAGGAACCAGAAGTTCTTTCAGGTAGTCAGGGCCCATGTAGGGCTTTATATGTCAGTAATCCAACTTTGAAGATGATCTGCCACCGAACTGGCAGCCAGTGCAGCTCCCGCAGCACTGGTGTGATGTGGGACGATCGAGGAGTCCCCATCAACAACTGGGCTGCGTAATTCTGCACCAGCTGCAAGCAGCGGATATCAACCCCTGGAAGCCCAAAGTACAGGGAGTTGCAGTAATCTAAATGTGAAGTCACAAAAGCATGGATCAATGTAGGAAGGTCCCTGGATGGAACAAGGTGCTTGATCCTAGCGACGTTCCTCAGATGATAAAAGGATAACTTAACGACAGCCTACACCTGCAAACGAAGTGTCAGCCCATCGTCAAGAATCACCCCTAGGTCTCGCACCTGTTCAGAGATAGGAAGCTCCCCAAGGAATAAACCTATGGATTGACCTGCTCCCCCACCCCCCTATCCGGTGACCTGGATCCACAACCATCACCTCTGTCTTCCCAGGGTTCAACTTCAATCAGCTGGGCTTCATCTTTCATTGATACAGGTATTAGACATCTTGGGCGACCACACTTCCCTGCTATCCCCAGGTACATCTCTCGGGTTATCTAAGAGCTCCATACTAGCCCCACCCACTATGGTTGTCCCTCCACTACAATTAGACTCCTATCGGAGATTGAGACTCTTCTCTAGTACTGTGCCCGTGCCTTCAGGGGAAGATGATCTGGAGACCTGGATGGACTATGCTACGCCTTTAGTGCAACAGTGGCAGTGTTCTGAGGGGGAGAAGAGGAAACGGCTGATGGAAAGTTTAAGGGGTCCCGCACTGGAAGCCATTCGGTTCCTACGGGCCACTAGTCCAGAGGCAACTGCAGCAGAATATCTTTCCGCTTTAGAGGGGGTGTTTGGCAGCACTGAAACCGGAGAGGATCTGTTATGGAAATTCAAGTCAGCAAAACAGTGGAGAAATGAGAAATTGTCTACATTTGTTACTAGAATGGAGAGGGCTCTGCAAAAGGCCCACCGAAAAGGGGGGAATGACTGCCCAAACACTAAACCAGGTCCGATTTGACCATATATTGAAGTCAGCAAGATTTTCAAGTGTAATACTGGAAACTCAAATTGCAGGACCGGAGGGTTGACCCTCCTGAATACTGTCAAATGATGAGGGAGATTTGTGAAATTGAAACCGATGAAGAGGGGTGGGAGCCCTGTGCTGGGGCCGTGAATCTGTGCCATACTCCTGAGCAAAGTGAGCCAGATGAGACTCGTCAATTAAGAGGGTTGATCAAGGGGATGGCAGAGACCTATCGGGAGCCGGATCTGTACCAAGCTCCCCCTGAGCCCAAAAGTGGAGTGGGAGTACATGCTGTTTCCTCTGACCCCCGGATTGAGAGTAACTTGAGAGCGGAAATTAGAGACCTATGGGAAATGGTGAGGGAGCTGCAACAGGCTGCTATCACCCCCAACAGAGTTGGTGAACCAGAGATATCATGGGGTAAACATCCCATTCAAGAAGAGCCATGTAGAGCCCTTGAAGTGCCCCGCCAGATAAGAGATCCCCCTTAAGTTCTGTTACCGTTGTGGGGAAGATGGACACTTTCAGACTGAGCGTCGGCTGCCAGAGAACTTGAGGAAAGTCAACAACAGGTTAGTGGCCTGGCATCACAAAATCTGTGCCTGGTCACCAGGAGGGGCCAACCGGAAAAGTTTTACCACCAGGGCCAATGCCCGAGCGACCTCTCAAGTAATGCCCCCTGAATGGTCTGAAGTAGTGGGTCCCTCCATGGAGACTACAGTGAAAGTGAACGGGGTGTCCACCAGAGCTGTACTAGACAATGGCTCCCAAGTGACAATCATGTTTCAGGAAGGGTATCAGAAGCATTTGTCTGACGTGCCCCTGCAACCCCTAGAGGGGCTACATGTGTGGGATATGAGTGAAAAGGTCTACCCCTACTCTGGCTATATCCAAATTTGGTTGTCTTTTCCTATTTCTGTGGTTGGAGTGGCAGAGCAAGTGGAGATCCTGGCCTTAGTGTGTCCCCCTACTGGACTGCATGCTGGGGTCCCATTGTTGATTGGAACCAATGCACATATGTTTGGGCGACTGGCACAGTTGTGTGCTGAAAAACAAAAGTCCAAGACTGGCCGAGCCTTCAGAATCCTGGCTTTAATTAAAAAGGCCTATGAAGCACACAGAAATGCTGGTAGGATGGAACCCAAGGACCCGGTGGGGGTCGTCTGGAAGAAGGACCCAGAATCTTTGCTGCTAGCACCAAATGCGCAATGTGTTCTACAAGGAGAAGTCCGTATCAAGAAGGATGTAAAGAACAAAATATTAATGCTGGACGCACCAGGGGATGGGAAACTGCCTGAGGGGCTGCTGATCATACCCAGTATCCTGCCTGCTAGAGCTCATGCTTTTGCCAAAAGAGTAATGGTTCAAGTTCACAATGTGTCTGATAGGGAGATTCGAGTAAATCGAGGCTGCACCCTGGCCACTGTGCACTGTGCAGATACTGCCATCCTGCCCAGTAACAAGAGTTCAGGGAAGAGTTAAAGAGTGACACCTGACTTGTTTGATTTCGGTGACTCCCCGTTGCCAGCTGAATGGAGAGCAAGGATCAGTGAGAAGCTTGCCCAGAGAGACCAGGTGTTTTCTTTGAAGTAAATGGGATGTAGGACGTGTACAAGGAGCTGAACACCACAGCCGGCTACATGATGAGAGGCCATTTCGTGAGAGGTCTCAACGCCTGGCACCTGCTGACATAGATGATTGGAGACGACATCTGCAAGAGATGCTTACGGCTGGGGTAATACAGGAATCCAGAAGCCCATATGCTTCACCTATCGTGGTAGTGAGGAAAAAGAATGGAACAGTTAGGATGTGTGTGGATTATCATACTTTGAACCGGCAGACTATTCCAGATCAGTACACCATGCCACGCATTCAGGATGCGTTGGACTGCCTGAACGGTAGTAAGTGGTTCTCAGTTCTGGACCTTCGCAGTGGGTACTATCAGATCCCGATGGCCCCAGAGAAGAAAAATTACTCACCTTAGTAATTGTGTTTCTTCTATGGAGTCTTGCTGTATTCTGACATATGCAGTGATCCCCAACCTTTAAACTGCCCCGGAGAACAAAGAGTTAACTTTCTATGCAGACCATAGAATGCTGAGCTCGAGCTCGGTTGGAGTCTCTGTCTGGAGTGTTTCAGACTCAAACCGTCAGATTCTTATGAGGCCAACTAACTAAAAATTCTATGTGGAAATTGTAAAATTCCTACTAGACAACTGGCAGTAAAAAGTTTTGGATTCCCAAGGAAGACTCAAGTCAGGAAACCAAAAACCAATCTAATACAAATAACAGTAATAAATCAACAACCAAACAAAAGGAGGAGGTGTAAACAAAGAGCACTCCAAGGGTGCAACACTGCACCTGTCCACCCACTTCCCAAAAACAGGTTCTGAGAGGGAGGCAGGGAGGGAGGTCAGAATACAGCAAGACTCCATTAGAAGAAACACAATTACTAAGGTGAGTAATTTTTTCTTCAAACAACATGAAGTCTTGCTGTATTCTGACATATGCAGACTACCAAGCAGTACCTCCATGGAGGAGGGACAGAACCTACTTTGGGAATAGGCTCTGAAGTACTGCTGTGCCAAACCGAGCATCACTCTAGCCTGGATATCCAGAGAGTAATGCTTGGTAAAGGTATGGACTTTTTCCAGGTGGCTGCCTGAGATTTCTAGAGCTGGAATATCCTGGCAGCAGCCAGAGAAGCCGCTTGCACTCTTGTGCAGTGAGCCCTCAGGCCTGAGGGAGGAATCCTTCCCAGTTTCTCATAGCAGAATTGTACACAAAATACAATCCACCTAGCAATAGTTCTCTTAGTGGCAGGTTTGCCCTTTCACACTTCTCCATAAGTGAGGAACAACTGGAGGGAGTCAAACCTGTGACCCTTGGTACGCTCTATGTAGTAGCTGAGGGCCCTTTTAACATCTAAACTGTGTAGCCTTCTCTCTCCTGAGGAAGAATGATCAGTGAAGAAAACAGGGAGAGTCATAGACTGGTTCAGGTGAAAATCTAAAACCACTTTGGGCAAGTACCTTCTATTGGTTCTAAGGACCACTTTATCCCTATGAAGAGAGATAAAATCAGGTTCCACTAACAGGCCTTGCAGCTCACTGATACGCCTGGCAGAGGAAATGGCTACCAAAAACACAGTTTTCCAAGTCAAGTACTTAAGTTCTGCTGAGGACATGGGTTCAAAGGGAGGTTGTGTAAGTTGAGCAATGCAAACGTTCAAGTCCCAGGCAGGGGCAGGGTCTCTAAAGGGAGGATTGGTATGGAGCAATCCCTTAAAAAATTTGCAGAATAAAGGGTGAGATGCTAGAGAGGAAGGCTTTCCCACTGATAGAAAAGCTGAAACAGCTGACACGTGTACCTCGAGAGTAGCTGGTCTGAGGCCTAGGCCATTGAGATGGATCATATAATCCAGGACTGTAGGCAACTCAGCAGTATCAGGAGAAATATGCTTCTTGGAACACCAAATGCTGAACCTCTTCCATTTGGAGTTGTAAGTCTTTCTGGTGGAAGGCTTTCGAGAAGCTTTGAGAATATCCAAAACCCCCTGAGACAACTGCAAATCTGCAAACTCTAACTCTTCAAGAGCCATGCCTTGAGATTGAGAGACTGAAGATTGGGGTACCAAATCTTCCCCCGAGAGGAGGTTACCAGGTTGTAATTCCTGGGAAGAGACAGGGGTAGGTGAACTGCTAGGGACAGCAACAGAGGGTACCAAGACTGTCTGGCCCAATCTGGAGCAATCAGAATGACTTTGCAAGGTTGTGACTTTATCTTGACTAAAACTTTGAACAGAAGAGGGAAGGGGGGAAATGCATACAGGAATTTCCAATCCAGTTCAATACCAGAGCATCCAGGGGGACTGAACCCAAGACTGGGGGTCTGCAACAAAAAAGTGGAAGTTGGTGATTGTCTGGGGCTGCAAAAAGATCCATCTCTGGAGTGCCCCACTTTGAAAAAATCACTTTTAGTATCAAAGGGTCCAGGGTCCATTCGTGATGGCCCTGCGAGATCCTGCTCAGTGCATCTGCTAGCACACTGTCTTTTCCTGGAAGGCGAACTGCTATCAGAGAGGTTTGCAGGGAGTAAGCCAGGGACCACAACTTCATGGCTTCCATGCACAAGGCCGTAGACTGAGTGTCTCCTTGCTTGTTGATGTACCACATGGTGGTGGTGTTGTCTGTTCTGACTTGAGCCACCTTGTTCTGTACTGACTGAGAGAAGGTTTGCAGGGCCAGAAAAACTGCCCTGAGCTCCAGGAGATTGATGTGGAGAAGAGATTCCTGAGGGGACCACACTCCTTGAGCAGTGAGGGCCCCCAGATGGGCTCCCCATCCCAGAAGAGAAGGGAAGCATCCGTGGTAAGGACCACTGAATGAGACTGAGTGGAGAATGGGACCTCTTGTCTTAAGTTATCCTGATCCTGCCACCACTGAAGGGCTTGGATCAGGGTCCGAGTCACTGGAATCAGTTTGGTGAGGGAATCCTTCCTCTGGGACCAAAAAGTCCTCAGATGGAACTGAATGTCCCTCATCTGGAATCTTGCCCCTTGGACCACTGCTGTAGAGGTTGCCATGTGGCCCAAGGGTTGGAGAAAATACCTTGCTGGTCGAGACGCCTGAAGGAAGAAGCCAGTTCTGTAAGAACTTTTGCCCTTTCCAGGGGAAGAAAGGCTCTTGCTTTGACAGTATCCAGCTCTGCTCCTATAAAGGTGAGATGCTGTACTGGCTCGAGAACTGACTTGGGAAGGTTGAGAAGAAATCCCAGAGACATGAGCACCTGCTGAGTTACCTGCAGGTCTGACCTGACTTGGTCTGGGGCTGCCCACTATGAGCCAGTCGTCCAGGTATGGAAAATGGAAATCTTTTTCTTCAGAAAAGCAACCACTACTGCCAGGCACTTTGTGAAAACCCTTGGTGCTGATGTTAGGCGAAGGGCATTGCTTTGAACTGATAGAGGCCTGAGGGCAATCGACCTGAGGTACTTTCTGTGGGAGCACCTGATGGGAATGTGAAAATAGGCATCTTTGAGGTCCAGGGAGGCTAGCCAGTCTCCTGGCCTTAGAGAGGGAAGAATTATTCCCAGAGTTACCATCTTGAACTTTGGTTTTAAAAGATGCTTGTTCAGATATCTTAGGTCTAGGATGGGTCGCCACCCTCTGTCTTTTTGGGGTTAGGAAGTACCTGGAGTACAGACCTTTGCCCCAGAGTAGGATAGGAACTCTCTATGGCACTTAAGGCCAGAAGAGACGAAACCTCTGCCTCTGGGGCAAGGGTTTCTGAGACCTGCAGGTGGGAAAGATCTGGTTCTCATCTCTGGAAATTTTTTGAAGCTGAGAACCAGTCCCTGGCTTACTACTTCCAGGACCCATTTGTCTGAGGTAATAGACATCCAGTCCTGGACAAAGTAAGCCAGCCTGCCTCCTACTGGAATAGGAGAGTTGACCTGGGCAGACCCATCAGGGTGTCTGCTTGGCAGGGGCCTTAGGCTGAGGAGTGGATGCAGCCCTGCTCATCCCTCTTCTGCCTCTCCCTCTGAAGAACCCCCTCTGAGAAAAGGGAGAAGAGGCCTGTGCTTGGTAAAAAGGCCTATGAAAAGGCCTGTCCCTGCCCCTAGAGTGCTGCTTTTGAGGAGTTGTTTGCCTTTCTTTGGCCTGAGCACTCCTATAAGTGGTCCTGTACTCATCCATTTTCTTCATGTAATTCTCTGTCTGCTCCCCAAACAGAGAATTACCCACTACAGGAAAATCCATGGCCTTTGCCTGGGTATCCTACGAGAGGCTAGTACATCTGAGCCAAGTCATTCTCCGAAGAGCCACAGATGTAGCCATGACTCTTGATGACACATCACTGGAGCCCACAGCAGCATGAAACTGAACCTTAGATGCCTCAATCCCATCTACAGCCACCACCTCCAGCTCCTTGGCTAGCTGGGTGAGGCCTGTTTAGCCAGTGCCAGTACAGTGTCCCACCTGGACTTCTGGTACCTGGCTGTATAGGCCATATAATTCGCCTGCCTGAGTCCCAAGGAAGATGCCATGTACTGTTTCTTTGCCATGGCATCAGTCTTCCTGGAGTCCTTGTCAGGGGGGTGTGAAGCCAAGGGAATATTTACCTTGTCACAGGCAGCAGCCTGCACTACCCCAACATGGCTGCATTGCTGGTATAAGAACTCTGTGTCTGAGCCTGAAAGTGTATACCTCTTGTCCATTCTTCTATCCACAGGAGGTATAGTGTTAGGAGACTTTAGGATTTTTTGTGTCTGTTTCCCAAAGGATTTGTGGAGGGGAATAGACAGTCTCCTGGACTCTGGGATGTCCATCATTTCTACATAATCAGGGTCCTCTTGATCCTCCACAGCCTCCTCCATAGGAAGCTGGAGGTTTCAGACACCTTTCTGTAGAACATAAAGTGAGAAGGGACTTAGAAAGCCTAGGAAGGAAACACCTGAAGGTCTGTCTGGGGAGATGTCCGTTCCACAGGCACATCCAGAACCTCACTTTCACCATCAGCATCCTCAAATTCCCCTTCCTCTTCAAACTCCGGTTCATAAAAATCTTCGAGGGTATATCTTGAACCGGGGGAACCAACTGAACCGAACCCCTGCCAAAAGGTGCCGGATCGGTAGGAACCAGGCAGAGCGATTCCACAATCTAAATCGCTCTGGCTATCTCTTCGGCGGTCGGAACATGAACCTCTGGATTCGAACCGGATGATTTTTCATTGCGTTTTTGTTGGAACTGATCCCTTGAATCGGCTCTCCTTGCCCGAAGAAGTATCGCCTCTGGTCAGAGGGCACTCCTTCTGGTTCAGTCGAACCGAACCGGGCTGGCCATCCGGGTCAGCAGACTTTTCGCCTCTTTTCCCTCAGTCTACCTAATCTCTTCTCAAGGTAGATTTGGGAAAATGTTTACATATTTGGCAGTCTGAATCGAGGTGGTCAAACCCCAGACAATAACGTAGGTGGTGTGGGGATCGGCCTTAGCAAAGACCTCCCCACACTCACTGCAGTGTTGAAACCCAGTGGGCCCCTGTTTTTTCTTGGTTTCTCAGACATGGCCAACCTAACTAACTTACCCTTTTATGGCAACCGCCGAGAAGACTTTTATCGGTTCCTAACTGCATCACGGTATTGGAAAAAGTACTAAAACACATTTTTTTTTAGAACCGATAAGGACCAGTAACCCCACACTAAGTAAAAACACAAAACACAAGATTTCACTATCAAATGGCCGGTTCAACCGAACCGACCCAAACTTTTACAAGTTCCACACAGAAAAACAGAACAATTCCTATCTAGTACTCACGGCACCACAAACAGAGACTGAACCGACTATGCGGATAACTTTTTCAGTTTAAAAACCGTCGAAAACTGAAACTTTAACCGACTTTCGAACCGAGCTGAAGGAGAAATCTCTGGAGTGACCGTTCAGTGAGGCGGAGTAAAGAATCTGACGGTTTGAGTTTGAAACACTCCAGACAGAGACTCCAACCGAGCTTGAACTCAGCATTCTATGCTCTGCATAGAAAGTTAACTCTTTGTTCTCCAGGGCAGTTTAAATGTTGGGGATCACTGCATATGTCAGAATACAGCAAGACTTCATGTTGTTTGAAGACCGTGAAAAGACTGCCTTTATTTGCCCACTTGGTTTCTATGAGTTTATAGAGGATGCCTCAAAGGATTTCGGTGCTCCAGCCACTTTTCAGCGACTAATGGAGCGCAGTGGGGATATGAACTTGTTAGATTGCTTAGTATACCTGGATGATGTCATTGTGTTTGGCTGCTCCCTGGAGGTACATGAAAGCAAGTTATTCAAGGTGTTGGACAGAATGGAAGATTTTGGCCTCAAATTGTCCACTGATAAGTGTCAATTCTTTCAAACATCAGTTAAATATGTGGGACATATAATGTCCACCGAGGGCATACAGGCTGACCCCAGTAAAGTTGAGGCATTGACCACCTGGCCCCAGCCAAAAAATCTGAAGGAGCTGTAGAAATTCCTGGGTTTCTGTGGTTATTATAGGCGTTTTATCAAGGACTATT
Organism: Neoceratodus forsteri; assembly: GCA_016271365.2. Classification (NCBI taxonomy): domain Eukaryota; kingdom Metazoa; phylum Chordata; order Ceratodontiformes; family Ceratodontidae; genus Neoceratodus; species Neoceratodus forsteri. The sequence goes on along the minus strand of CM028131.1, from coordinate 245,712,690 downwards.
CAAGAGTGATCCGCCCTTTACTTAACCTTACTCAAGGGTATCCCCCAACCCACAAAAGGTACAAGAAAACAGTGCCAATTGAGACTGAAAAAAGGTATTTCCGTCCAAATTAAGTGTTTGGGGTCTGCTGACTCCTGATTGTGAGACTGCTTTCCATGAAATCATACATCATTTTACCCATGCCCCAATGTTGGCCTATGCTGATCCTACAAGACCGTATGTCCTTCATACTGATGCTAGCTTGCAAGGGTTGGGAGCTGTGTTGTATCAGGAGCACACAAATGGCCCGAGACCTGTGGCCTTTGCCAGCAGAAGTCTGACCCCATCAGAAAACTACTATCCAGTGCACAAACTAGAGTTCCTAGCTTTGAAGTGGGCCATTGTTGACAGGGTTTTAAATAACTGATTAGCAGTTTTTTTCCTGGGACAATACTAACTGTACAGAAAGTATTTATATAGGTTTTCTAGAAGTGTTGTGTTTGTTAAACACAATGAGTGCTATGCATTTTACAATGTTTTAGCACTTTTATGAGCAAAATGCTAATAAATTTTAGAGTTAAATAAAACCCGGTTGATCAATTTCATGAGTACTTGTATGGAGCTAAGACACTGGTAAAAACTGACAATGGGGGGCGCTGATGAGCAGCCAGCGGTGAAGACGTGGGTTCCTGCAGCTTCCTCGCCAGCTATAAATAAATATTTTAATTTAGCAGCTTCCGTGTTCAAAAGTAGATAATAAGAGCAGAAATCAAGAGGGGAAAGCAGAATGGAGGAATATCTGCTCCCAAATGCAGGAAAGAATAAGCGGTCCGCAACCAAAGGCCAAGGGAAGAGAGCAACTGCAAAGCCCTTGGAGGTAATGGGCCCGATCTCGCTCTCAGCGACTGAGATGGCGGTTTTAGGCCACGAGGTATTGGAACAAGTAATGGAGGCGCTGGAGGGGAAATGGAACAAGCTGGAGCAAAAAATTGATGGCCGATTGCAGAATTTAATGGAGCAATTGACAGCGCAGACGGGTAGAGTTATGGAGGTGGAGAAGCGGGTTTCAAAGCTGGACGATGATATGGACCCGATGGTCTCCCACGTGGCTAAGTTAGAGAAGGAGCTCGAGAACTAGTGAAGCAGTGACTACCAAGAAAACTATGCAAGGCTTCTAAATCTCTGGCTCCAGGAGCTCCCTGAGGGGAAGGAGGGTCCTGATATCTTGTCCTTTTGTTCAGAGAAGTTACCGAATATGTTGGGCATGAAGCTGAAGAAAGGGAGGTTGAAGTTGGAGCATGCCCCTAGAGCGGTTGCAGCACGTCCGCCGGCAGGGCAGCCTCCGAGGCAGATCATATTTCGGTTCCATAGCTACCAGGATTGGGAGGAGATACTGCAGGCCTACTGGAACATGAAAGAATTGAGGTATGAGGGAGAGAGACTTTATCTGGTGCAGGACTACTCGAACAGAATACTAAAGAAGCGTAGGGCCTTTAACTCTGTGCTGACACAACTCAGGGAGTTGAAAGTGGACTGTTTTATGCTATTCCCTGCGATCTTGAAAATTAAACATGAAGGGGCTACATTCACGTTTTGGGAACCGGAGAGGGCGGCTGCCTTTGTGGAAGATTTAAAGAAAAGGGCAGGATGAGAGCCGCTGATCGGGAGAAGCTATGAGAAGTATAGCTGTGTTGGCTGAGACTGTTTCGAAGTTGTTAAATGACTGAAAGCTGTTGGTTGGTTCAAAGCCGCTGCTCCTTGTTTCGAGGGCCGAAGTTAAACTTTCTATAATTTTTATTTCTCTTCTTCCCTACGGATATGTCCCCTTCCTGATGCCTGGCTGGAGCAACTATGGAGGTGGAGGTATGAGAAGAGCTGGAGAAAAGTAAAAAGAGAACAAGGAGTAGAGGCTCAAAGAGAAAAGCCCTCTGGCATGCAGATGGTTAACTAGTTGGCTGGACTGTTAGAAGGGGCACTGGTGTGTAAGTCGAGTTGTGCCCTAATGGAGGACTTGTCGAGGTAGAATTCGGCCATGCAAAAAGGGTCAGGCCTTATTCTGAAGGCAGGACGTGGCTGAGGTTGGGTAAGTGGGGGCGTGGGGGGTGTGCCGATGCTGCGTGGGTTTTAAGGGCAGTGCTGGCGCCCCTCAGGCCTCTACAATTTTTATGGTTCCTGTTATGCGAGCTAGAAGAAGGAAGGCTTCACATCTTGGTTGGGGGGGGCAGCAGGGCAAGGGGATTGTGTAGGCAGCACCAGGAGGGAACAGTGGTGATTCCTTTCAAGGACTTTAAAGACTTTAAAATATGTTATTATGGTTGGACTGTTAATTTTATGACAAGTTGTAGGGAACTTATGAATGAAGATTACACAGATGCTGTGTGAAGTTAAATAAGCGGGGGACGGAACGTTTGCATTTGCATGTAGTTGGTCCATTCTAGGTTTTGAATGGCAATGAGGCAGATAGTGTTTAGAGGGGGTATGTTTAGAAATGGGAATTTTGTTTTGATTTGGAAGAGAGGGCGGAGGGAAGGGGGGCTATATTGGGCTTGGGGTATGTTACAGATATGTTTGTATGATTTAATACAAGATGGTGAATGTCTCTCATTTTTATTAATCGAGAAGAGTGTGATGCTAGTATATGACTCTGTAAATTATAGCAGGCCTGGATTGTGGGAAACTCGGAACAACATAACAGTAATAGGAGGGATGAAGGGAAAGGCACTATGGTCCAATGGCTAAGCATAAAACATTGGGAATTGTCTCCTGGAATGTGAAGGGGATCTCATCACCGATCAAGCGCACTGGTATTTTGACGGCCTTGCGTCGCCAGGGTTCTCAAGTGGCCCTCCTACAGGAAACGCACCTAACTAGCCGGGAGCATTGCAAGCTGGAGAGAGGATGGGTGGGCAAGTGCTTTGCATCCCCTTACAATTCGCATAAAAGAGGAGTAACGGTCCTGATAGGTAGAATGACCTCTTTCAACAGTACAAGAGTAGTTGCAGATAAGGGGAAGGGGAGATATATTTTTGTGGAAGGGGTGCTATCTGGGGAGAAGATCATTTTTGGAAGTATTTACGCCCCCTCTGTTTTTGACCTGGCCTTTTATCAAGAAATTCTTGACGTGCTGATGAGGGAACAATTTAATGGGCTTATCATGGGAGGGGATTTTAATGCAGTTATGCAAGGGGAGTTAGACCACTCGGAGGGGAAGAGTAGATACGGAGGCAGGTTGAAGAGGTGACAGGAGGGGGTGCTTGACCTGGATATGATAGACTGCTGGAGGGCTAGACATCCAACGGAGGAGGGATTTACCTTCTACTCGAACCCACACAAAACCTGGACCAGGATAGACTACATTTATGTACCCCGACCTTGGTTAAGTAGGGTGCAAAAAATTGAACACAGTCCCATTCTCTTATCAGACAATGCTATGGTTCAGATGGTGTTGGAAATAAAGGAAGAGAGTGTGGGCCCCCCCCTGGAAATTTCCAAGGTATCTGCTGGGCAAAAAATAATTTATTGAATATATTAAGCAGCAGTGGCAGTATTATAAAGAAATGAATGAGAAGTCGGTGGAATCCCCAGGGGTATTTTGGGAAGCTGGCAAAGCATTTAAAAGGGGTGCCATCATTAGGTTTGTTGCCCAATATAAAAAGAAGAAGGAAACCACCCGAAAGGAATTAGAGGGCGAGGTAGGAAGGTGGGAAAGGGAGGTAGTGAGAAGGGCAACAGGGGAAGGGGAAAAAAACTTGAAAGCTGCAAGGAAGGCACTAAATGCCTTTCTTTTGGGAGAAACGCGAATGGCTGGGATGCTTGCTAGAAGCCGTTTGTTCGAATGGGGGAACAGATCTGGGCCATTAATGGTCCGGTTAATTAAGGGAAGGCGGGTATGTACGTACATCCCTGGAATAAAAGATGGGTGAGGGAAGCTGGTTACAGATAAAATTTTAATAAGGAACAGGTTTGAGCAATTCTATAGACAGCTGTACCAAGCAGAATGTAGCGGAACGGGAGAAAGGGCAGCACAGTTTCTTAGCGGAGTTAAAATTCCTAAATTAACTGAACAGCAACAAAAACAGTTGGATGGGGAAATTACACAATTGGAAATTAGACAAGCAATACAGTGTATGAAGCAGGGAAAGGCCAGTGGACCAGATGGATTTCCCATAGAGTTTTACAAAACGCTGCTGGAGCATGTAGTGGAACCTCTAAAGCAGGTTTTCTCTGAGGTTGGAGGGGGGAAATGATCTTCCAGCTTCATTCAGGGAAGCAGTCATCTGTTTGGTCCCCAAGCCAGGGAAGGATGAGCAGGACTGCTCGTCATATAGACCGATTTCCCTACTGAACTGCAATGCCAAGATCCTGGCCAAGGTTTTGGCCAGGAGACTGGATCAATGTCTACCAGGGTTGGTGCACCCAGACCAAACAGGTGTTGTCTCTGGCAGATACTCATATCATAATATGAGAAAACTCCTCAACGTAATATGAAGAGCTTCCCACGGTCAAAAAAATATAGCGGTTCTAACAATGGACGCCAAGAAGGCGTTTGACAGTATAGAGTGGGAGTATCTATTTGGGGTCCTTCGGATGTATGGGATGGGAGAAGGATTTATAGGATGGGTCGAAAGCTTGTATAAAGCCCCGGAGGCGAGAGTACTGGTGAATGGAGGCTTAACTGGGAAATTTACCCTCCATAGGGGCACTCGGCAGGGTTGTCCCCTCTCACCGCTCCTGTTTGCACTGGCTATAGAGCCTCTAGCGATTGCCACTAGAAGCTCAGTGGAAATTGGAGGGGTGGTTGGGAGGTCGGGGAAAGAACATAAGAAAAAATTACTCACCTTAGTAATGTTGTTTCTTCTAATGGAGTCTTGCTATATTATAGACATTAGCAGTTTGATCCAGCTCTAGAACTGCCCCGGAGTGAAATGGTTAAAACCATTCCAAAATAGAATTTTGGCACGAGAGCAGCTCTATCTGTGTCATTTCAAACTTGAACTGTCAGATCTTTCGAGCCAAACTCACTAAGGTCTGTGTGGAAGCTGTAACCTACACTAGCCAAATGGCTACCTAAATAATAACAACCATTGATGGTCCCAACACCCAAGACTCAAGTCAGGGGACCAGAAATACTAACACCATTCTAATAATATGAAAATGGAACATAAGTATAATAAAACACACACACACGTACACATACACACCCCAAAGTCCCAAAGGGGACAAAATGCTAACAGGACATAAGTAGTGCCCACACTGGGTTGCCACACCCACCAAGTAGAGGTTCTGAAAGGGGCAGGTTGGGGAGGTCTATAATATAGCAAGACTAGAAACAACATTACTAAGGTGAGTAACTTTTCTTCAAACAACATGAAGTCTTGCTATATTATAGACATTAGCAAATACACAGTACCTCCATGGAGGAGGGCAGAACCTACTTAGGGAATAGGCTCTGAAGAACAGCTGTGCCAAACCGAGCATCTCTCTGGCCTGGACATCCAGGAAGTAATGCTTGGTAAGTGTACCGTTTTCCAAGTAGCAGCCTGGCAAATCTCTAATAAAGGGATATCTCTGGCAGCAGCTAGAGATTCAACTGTACCCCTGGTAGAATGAGCCCTCAAACCCGGGGCTCTGCCCACTTTCTGATAACAAAATTGGATACAAGAGACAATCCACCTGGCTATTGATCTCTTAGTGGCAGGTTTGCCTTTCCCAACTTCACCATAGGTAAGGAAAAGTTGGAGGGATTCGAACCTGTGACCTTTGGTACGCTCTATGTAATAACTAAGAGCTCTCTTAACATCCAGGCTGTGCAACCTCCTCTCACTCGAAGAGGAGTGATCAGTGAAAAATACTGGAAGGGAGATAGATTGATTAAGATGGAAATCTGAAACCACCTTAGGCAAAAACTTCCTATTAGTCCTAAGGACTACCTTATCCCTGTGGAAAGAAATAAAGTCAGTCTCCACTGACAAGGCTTGCAATTCACTTATCGTCTGGCAGAAGTGATAGCCACTAGAAAAACATGTTTCCAAGTTAGGTACTTAAGCTCTGCAGAAGACAGAGGTTCAAAGGGGTTGCATTAACTGGGCAATGCAAACATTAAGGTCCCAAGCAGGGGCGGTTCTCGAAAAGGGAGGATTAGTATGGAGTAATCTTAAAAACTTGGAAAACACAGGATGAGAGGAAAGGGGATGACTTTCCTGCTGACACAAAAGCAGACACAGCTGCCAAATGAACTCTCAAACTCTCAGGTAGCTGGTCTGAGACCCAAGGAATTAAGATGTATCATGTAATCTAACAAAATGGGCAATTCAGCAGATTCTGGGAAATATTTTCCCAGCACACAAATGGAAACCTTTTCCATTTAGAACTATAAGTAGCCCCAGTGGAGAGGCTTTCTGGAAGCCTTTAGGATCTCAAGAACACCCTGAGAGAGGTGTAAATCAGCAACTCTAACTCCTCAAGAGCCAGGCCTTGAGGTTGAGGGATTGAGGTCCGGATACCAAACCCTTCCCTGGGCACAAGTCAACAGATTGTGATTCCTGGGGAGGCACAGGGAAGATTGACTGTCAGAGACAGAAGGAGGGGTACCAGGGCTGCTTGGCCCAATCGGGGCAATCAGAATCACCCTGCAAGGCTGAGATCTGATTTTGACTAGTACTTTGAATAGGAGAGGAAAGGGGGAAAGCAGAGGAACTTCCTCCCAATCCAGAAGAAGGGCATCCAGGGAACTGATCCCAGCACTGGAGGCCTGCAACAGAATAGAGGAAGTTTGTGATTGTCTGGGGCTTCAAAAGATCTATCTGAGGATGCCCACCTGGCAAAACTATCCCCAGCACTTGAGGATCCAGGGGCCATTCGTGATGGCCTGGGAAATCCTGCTGAGGGCATCCACTAGGACATTGTCCTTCCCTGGAAGATGAACTGCTATGAGGGAAGTGTTCAGGGAATAGGCCAGAGACCACAACTTCATTGCCTCGATGCACAAGGCCGAAGACTGAGTGCCCCCCTGTTTGTTGATGTACCACATTGTTGTGGTGTTGTCTGTTCTGACTTGTATCACCTTGTCGTGGACAGATGCAGAAAAAGCTTGAAGAGCTAAAAAGACAGCTCTGAGTTCCAGCAAATTGATGTGGAGCAGAGATTCCTGGGGAGACCAAACTCCCTGAGTGGAAAGGTCGCCCATGTGGGCTCCCAACCCAGAAGGGAAGCATCTGTAGTGAGAGTCAAGTCGTGAGAAGGGGAAATGAAGGGACCCCTGCTCTTAAATGTCTCTGATCCTGCCACCACTGGAGAGCTAGGATCAAGGTTCGAGTCACTGGGACCAACTTGGAAGGGGTCTCTTCTCTGAGACCAAAGGTTCTCAAGTGAAACTGAATGTCTCTCATCTGAAATCTGGCTCCTGCACAACAGCTGTGGATGCAGCCATGTGCCCCAGGAGCTGCAGAAAGTGTCTTGCTGGTCGAGACCTGCAGAGTGAAGGAAGAGGCCAGAGCCACTAAATTCCTTACCCTTTCTGGGAAGAAAGGCTCTGGCTAGCTTTGTGTCCATTCTGCCCCTATAAAGGTGAGTACCTGGACTGGTTCCAGAACCAACTTTAGTAGGTTTAGCAGAAAACCCAGGAGGTGAGAAGCTGCTGGGTGACCTGCAGGTGAGATTTTACCTGTTCTGGGGACTGGCCTACAATGAGCCAGTCGTCTAGATAGGGAAAAACAGCAATCCTCTGCCTCCTTAAGTGGGCCACTGCAACTGCTAGACACTTTGTGAATACCCTTGGAGCAGAGGTAAGGCCGAAGGGCATTGCTCTGAACTAGTAATGACCTGAGGGCAGTTCGAATCTGAGGTACTTTCGATGGGATCTTCTGATTAGGACATGGAAATAGGTATCCTTGAGGTCAGGAGGCTAGCCAGTCCCTGGCCTTAGGAAAGTAAAATCATTGCCAGAGTTACCATTTTGAACTTTGGTTTCAAAAGATGCTTGTTCAGATATCTGAGATCTAAAATGGGCCGCCATTCTCCTGTCTTTTTTGGGGTAAGGAAGTATCTGGAATACAGACCCCTGCCCTGATGCAGGGGAGGAACCCTTTCTACTGCTCTGAGAGCTAACAGGGATGAGACCTCTGTTTCCAGAGCGAGGGTCTCTGAAGCACTTGCAGGTAGAAAAAGTCTGCTTCTCAACTTGGGAAACTTTTTGAAGCTGAGAACCAGACCCTGGCTTACTACTTCCAGAACCCACTTGTCTGAGGTTAAAGAGCCCAATTCTGACTGAAGTAAGCCAGCCTGCCCACTGGTACAGGAGAATCGGCTCTGGGCACCCCATCAGGGTGCCTGTTTCATGGAAGCTTTAGGCTGGGGGTGGGAGCAGGTCTGCCCATCCCTCGTCTGCCCTGCCTCTGAAGAGCCCCTCTGAGCATGAGCAGAGGGGCCTGAGTCTGGTAGAAAGGCCTGTGAAAGGCCTACCCCTACCCCTGGGGCATGCCTTTGAGGGTGGCTTGCCGCTCCTTAGCCTGGGCACTCTTGTAAGTAGTCCTATATTCATACATCTTCTTCATGTAATTCTCTGTCTTCTCTCCAAACAGAGAATTTCCACCACAGGAAAATCCATAGCCTTAGTCTGGGTATCCTGTGACAAACTAGTACACCTGAGCCAGGCCAACCTACAGCTACAGATGTGGCCATGACCCTAGAAACATCATTAACATCCACAGCAGCATGAAACTGAACCTTAGAGGCTTCAATGCCATCAGCAGCCACCTGTTCTAGTTCACTAGCCAGCTGGCCATGGGCCTGGTTGGCCAATTGCATAACAGTATCCCATCTAGATTTCTGATACCTAGCTACATAAGCCATATAATTTGCTTGCCTGAGTCCCAGAGGCTGCCATATACTGTTTTTGCCATGGCATCAATCTTCCTGGAATCTTTGTCAGGAGGATGTGAAGCCAAGGGAATATTAGCTTTATCACAGGCAGCAGCCTGAACTACTAACATGACTGCATTGCTGAGAAGGAATTCTGTATCAGGGCCTGACAATGTATACCTTCTGTCCATCTTTTTATCTACAGGAGGCACAGAATTAGGAGCTTTTAAAATTTTAATTGTTTGTTTCCTAAAAGACTTATGTAAAGGAATAGACAATCTCCTAGACTCTGGAATATCCATCATTTCTACAAAATCAGGCTCCTCTTGCTCATCCACAGCCTCTTCTAAAGGAAGCTGGAGGGTTTCGGCAACTTTTTTATAAAACATAAAATGAGATGGGGACTCAGACAGCATAGGGGGAGATTCTAAAGGTCTGTCTGGGGAGATGTCCGGTTCAATGGGCACACCCAGACCTTCCCAGCCACATTCATACTGTTCATAATCCTCCTCCCCCTCCTCTGGTTCATAAAATTCCTCAGTATCATAATCCTGAACCACTGGGACCGGACAAACCGACCTTTTACCAGATAGTGGTGGTTCGGACGGACCCTGAGACAGTGACTGGACAATCTGTATGGCTTTTGCTATGTCTGCAGCAGTTGGAGAAGGAATTTTGGACTCCAGACCTGCTGATTTTCTTGTTTTCTTTACTGGAATTGGTTCCTCAGAACCAGCTTTTCTTTTGCCCAAGGAAGTCTGGCCCTGGTCAGAGGGCACTCCCTCTGATTCGGTTGGCACCGAACCGGGCTGGCCATCCGGGTCAGCGGACTTTTTGGCCTCTGTTCCCTGAGCCTGCCCAATCTTTTTTTCAGGGTGGCTGCAGGAAATTCTTCATACCTGGCAGTCTGACTGGAGGTGGTCAAACCCCAGACAATAAACACATGTGGTGTGTGGGTCAGCCTTGGCAAAGACTTCCCCCACAAACATCACATGTTGAAACCCAGTGGCCCGGTTTTCTTTTGGGTTTCTCAGACATAATACCAGCCTAACCAAAACTTGCCCTTTTAACGGCAGTGCCGACAGAACACCATATCGGTTCCTAACCGTGTCACGGGTATTGAAAAACGTAATAAATCCGTTTTTTAGAACCGATAAGAACCGGGAACCGCACTCTAAAATAGTAACTTTTAGTTTTAAATGAGTTTTAAACCCACTGATCGGTTCAAAACCTAACCGATAACACAAGTTCCACACAGACAAAACCTTCATTTACTTACAGGTTACCACAGATAGAGCTTGAACCGAACGGTTTTCGGTTAAAATAAAACTATTCTCGGTTAAATCCAACCAAGAAAACACTTTTAAACCGAGAAATGAACCGAGCAGAAGGAGAAATCTCCGGGCGACTGTTCACTGGTGAGATAAAAGAATCTGACAGTTCAAGTTTGAAATGACACAGATAGAGCTGCTCTCGTGCCAAAATTCTATTTTGGAATGGTTTTAACCATTTCACTCCGGGGCAGTTCTAGAGCTGGATCAAACTGCTAATGTCTATAATATAGCAAGACTTCATGTTGTTTGAAGGTCACATTATACGTGGATGACATGCTATTGTATGTCCGAGACCCGGCTAGATCTGTTCCCCCATTGCTGGCAGTGATAGAGCAGTTTGCAGTGTTCTCCGGATATAAAATAAATATCAACAAGTCCAAAATTATGCTGTGGGGAGAAACTGAAAAAGAGTGTGGAAATACGGCTTGGGGCCTTAAAAAGGCAAAAACAGAATTTACATACCTGGGGATTCGTATAGGGCATGAGTTGAGTCAGCTCTATAAGTTAAATTATGGGCCGATGGTGCAGAATGTAGAAGAGGAGTTGAGACGGTGGAGAGACCTACCTCTATCGTGGTTAGGTCATATAAATCTTATAAAAATGAATACTTTGCCACGGTTACTGTACTTGATGCAAATGTTGCCGGTGGGCCTTAATAAGAAGGATGTGAAAAGGATGGATAAGGCCTTTTCGTGCTTTTTATGGAAGGGGAGGAGGCCCAGAGCGAGCCTTCGGAGGCTTCAAGCAGATGGAGACAGGGGTGGCCTAAATCTACCTGACTTAAGGAACTATGCTTTAGCTGTGCACTATAGACTGTTAGGGGATTGGGTGAATAGACCGCCAGAAGCAAGGTGGTTAGATTTAGAGGAAGGGGAGGGGGTGGTAAGGCTTTTGGCATTCCTGAGAAGGGGAGGGAAAAGGGCGTATAATGGTCAGGCAGATCCAAATCCACTGGTGGTCTCAGTCTTGGAGGGGTGGGAACAGCTATTGAAGCGGGTAGGAGTGAGATCAGGGGAAGAGACATTGCTGCTCCCACTGAGGGGGAATCTGGGTTTTGTGATAGGGTTGGAAGATACAGGATTTTTACGTTAGGAGGAGAGAGGGGTTAAGTGCGTAAAAGATTTATGGAAAGGAAGGAGACTAATGTCGGGGGAAGAGTTAGGGGGACGTATGGGGTTGGGTATGTTCCGAATCCTTCAGGCGAGAAATTATGCTAAAAACAATTGAAAGGGATCAGTAGTAGGCTCTCCCATAGAGGAGATCGAGTATCTGGTACTCAGTACCCGGAAGGGAGCGTGAGAAATAATAGGAAGGGCGGCAGTATCTACCGGCCTATACCTGTAAAACTAGGATGTTATGGAGTAGGGATCTGAAAAGGGCGATACCTGACCAGGGATGGGATTTACTACTGCAACTGCATAAAGGGTTACTGGTGTGTAATAAATACCAGGAGTCCTACTATAAGTTCTTACATAGGCTCTATTGCCCCCCCAAGTATGGTTCACAGATTTCGACCCAAGATATCACCTCTATGTGGGATATGTGAGAAGGAGGAGGGCACCTGTATACACTGCTTTTGGGAGTGCCCTCACCTTGAACAATTTTGGGAGGGAGTAGCCACGGAGATGGGAAGGATGTGGGGCAGGCAGGTGGACAGAAATCCACTGTTCATGTTGTTTGGGGTGGATGACTCAGAGGAAGAGGATTGGAGACCCCTCCCAAGGTGGGTGCGGATCCTGGTTGTTTTGGCCAGGCACTGCATTCTAAACACATGGGTTTCAAGTGGTACTCCCACTATGCAGCAATGGAAAAACCTGTGTCTGCAGGCTCTCAGCCTGGAAAAGCTATATTATGTAGCAAGAAATAGAGAGGATCAGTTTTGGAAAGTGTGGGGAACATTTATGTTTTCATTATCCCCTGAAGAGAGGGAAATGTTAGGGAAAGGGCTGCAAGGATAGGAGGTAATGGCTCAATGTGTAGAAAGGTTGAGGGAACAGTTGTTAAAAGTGAACCGGAGCGGGGAGAAAGCATCCTGGGTCTGATAAGGAGAGGGTAAACAAATGAGAGATGAAGGGTTAATAACAAACTAGTAATGTACAGAGTCAATGAATGTGAACAAACTAGCAATGTATAGAGTTACTGAACATGAGATGTGTATGGTATTAAAAATAATCTAGGTATGTGTTTTTTCTTTCTCTGTGTTCTTCTTGGAGGGAGAATGAATAAACAAATAAATTGATGTAAGAAGGAGATATTGGGGGGTATACTGTAGGTACATGTTGAATCAATGTGGTACTGATATGTATGGAGTATATGTGATTGTACCTTTGTTTTATGGTGGAAAATGTAATAAACATATTGTGCAAAAAAAAAAAAACTGACAATAATCCTTTGACCTATGTGCAGACTTCAGCTAAGTTGGATGCCACTGGCCATAGGTGGCTCTCTGCCTTGTCCACATATGACTATGCCATTGAATACAGAGCAGGCCTGAACCATAAAGATGCTGATGCTCTCTCCCGGAGACCGGTCCCTTCAAGTAATTGGGTCAGACTGTCAGAATCGGATATTCGAGCACTCTGCCAAAAGTTTGACAGGGAGGAAAAGATGTCCACGGACGCAGTGGACTGCATGGTGGATTGTTTGGGGCCATCTGAGAACTGCATACCTACTGCTTATTGCCATTTTTCTGCATTGGACACTGGTGCTTTGCCTCAGTTCAATAATGACAGTATTCAGCGGGCACAATCCCGAGATCCTATGATAAAAACAGCTCTAGAAGCCCTTCAGGCAAGGAAAGATGTGTCAAAATTACGCTCCAATGATTTGAAAACTGCATTGCTATATAAAGAAGACCCTAAACTGAGAATGAGGAATGGATTGTTATACAGAGAGACAATGGACAAAGGGGGCCAACTGGACAAACAATAGTTAGTTTTGCCCGCTGCCTTTTGAGAACTGGTACTGAGGTCTCTACACAATCACATGGGACATCTTGGCATAAACAGAACCCTTGATTTAGTGAGATCTAGATTTTATTGGCCTAAAATGGGGCCGATGTGGAACAACACATTAGAACTTGTAGTCGCTGCTTACAGTGGAAAGCTCTGCCCCAGAGGGCTGCCCTCCTTGTCAACATTACCACTAGTGCACCCATGGAGTTGGTCTGTATTGATTTTCTGAGTCTAGAGCCAGATCAAAGAAATATCAGTAATGTACTGGTAGTCACTGACCATTTCACTCGATATGCTCAAGTGTTCCCCACTAAGGATCAAAAGGCATCCACTGTGGCAAAAATGCTTATAGAAAATTTCTTTGTTCACTATGGGGCACCTCAAAGAATCCATTCTGATCAGGGTGGGACTTTGAGGTAAGTCTGATTAAAGAGATGCTTTCATTGTGGGGGGTCACGAAGTCAAACCACCCCTATCATCCCCAGGGAGACCTCCAGCCTGAACGGTTCAACCTCACTCTGCTCGACATGTTAGGTACCCTTCAACCAAAAGACAAGCCCAAATGGAGCCAACAGATTAGCACACTGGTACCTGCCTACAACTGCACAAAAAGTGATGCCACTGGGTTTTCCCCCTATCGACTAATGTTAGGAAGAGAAGCCAGATTGCCAGTAGATGTTTGCTTTGGAGTTTCTCCTGATGGGGTTTAAGCAGCTACTCATTTACAGTATGTGCAGAAATTAAAGGCCCAATTAAACCATGCATACCAGCTGGCTCAAACCATGGCTGCCAAAAGAAATCTAGCAAATAAAGAAAGGTATGACAAAAAAGTGAAAGCCCTGGAACTCAGAGAAGGAGACTGAGTGTTGCTAAGGAACCTAGGACTGCATGGCAAGCATAAGATTGCTGACAGATGACATCACCTCCCTCACATTGTAGTGGGCAAACTAGATGATCTGCCTGTGTACAAAGTACGGCCTGAGAATAATTCAAAAGATGTGAAAACTATGCATAGAAATCATTTAATGCCCATTGGACAGATCTTGATAGAGTCTGAGCTCCCAGACAATGCCCCCTCTGGACCACTGACTAGAGCCACTGCTAAGAAAAAATCAAGAAAGACTGCACCTATAGAAGCTAAGTTAAAGTGTTCCCCTCCACAAGTTTCAATTGAACATGATTGCCAGTCTGTGTCAGAGGACAGTGAGTGTAATCCTGAATATTACCCTTCTTATGAATTCAGTCAACTGTTTCAGGGCAATCCCCTAGTCAACCCAGGGGATGAAGCTAGGTCTTCTGGACTGTCTAAGCCCTCAGCTTTGTCCCTGGAGCCAATGCTCCGGAAAGTGAAATACAAAGCATCAAATCAGAGGATGTGGAATCATTGTGCATGGTTGAACTGCTTGACTTTTCAGAAGGAGGGAGTGATGTATCGGAGCAAGCTGGTGATACACCAGAACCCGAACAGTGTGTTGAGTACTCTGATAGTTCCCTGCCAGTACCAGGAGTCTCCACAGTTGATCCAAGTGTCGTGGACTCAGAAATTGTAAATTATGGAGCTGAAAATGCCCCGAATTCTGGCCTCCCTGCCCCAACAGAGACCCCCTAGGCGAGTACAGACAGTGCTGAAAGTGAGTCTAACCATTCAGAAACTGTGCCCGTTCCCCCCAGAAGGACTGGTCGAGAAGTAAGGCCTGTAGTACAGCTGAGTTACGAGTCCCTGGGCAGACCTGTGGACCTACCCCTCAATGTGGTTCATAAGGGAGTGTATGTAACCCCGAGCTCGCTGCCCGAACTAAGCCTGGGAGATAAATCCAGACTACTTGTGTTGCCCTCTGAGTGTGGTGCCCCTGCCATTTCCAGCCCCAAGGTAGATGATAGGGATGGGGCCCCTTTATCCAAGTTTCAGGTGCAGGAAGTAATGACATGAGTTAAAATATTTGTATATATGTATATATATATATATATATATATATATATATATATATATATATAACACATGTACTGTTGTATGATTGGTAGTAGAATGCATAATACAGTGTACATGTATCTGTCAGAGATTAATATGCTGATTGTTGTTTTAAAAAGCAGTACAGTTCACATGTTCTACCTAAAAATGATTTAGGGGTATCTACTTGACGCGGACGTCAAGCTTTTCAGGATAGGAAGGGTGTAACCCCCCTGCAAATGGGGGTTCCTAAAAGTCTCCTAATAGTTGCCTAAAGGCCCCAGCCTGGATGGTGTTAGACATTTAAGCCGCCTATTTGTGAGTGCTTTTAGAGCCTCTGGTACTGTTTCTTTAAGAACTGTCTGCTTACAGGCAGGACTGGAACCTGGGGGGACTGTATGGTTCCTTGCTCGAGTCCCGCTCGAGCTGCTGACAAATTGCTCCGTTTCTGCCGTCACTAAGTGGGCAGAGTGAGCACTATTCAGGGATGTAACTGTTTGCTAGTGATCTGTTAGAGTGGTAGTGGAAATGTAATTTGTCTAACCTGCCTTTCTTGCAGCTGAGACTTTGTGTGCTTTGCCCCTCCATTTTGGATCTGAACTGCAGACTAGATCCTATCAGGAGGGAGGGGCACCTAAAATGGAGTATTGAGCGACCAACCAGAATCAGGACTCTCTCGAGAGCCAGCTGGCCATGGGGGATATAGCCAGTGATTCTGGGAAATGAAGTTCTGGACTGTGGCGCCTTTTCGCACCAATGGGGGAAGTTTTGAGTGACTGGCAACTGAAGCCCACCAAATGGACCGGGTGGTGCCCGACTGTAATTCCCTGCCTGGTGGCTGAGAAGGCAGATCTGTTGTGGCCGCGACTGGGGAGGGGCTCCAGGCTTCTGCGCTGCAGAGTTTTCGTGCGGGAAGCGTGTGTGGAGGCCAAAAGTCGGGCAGCGCGTTTGCCGTGGCAATTCGGACTGAATCCGCTGTGACTGAGGAGAGGAGAGGCTGTGTAGCCAAGAACCAGGCTTACCCTGTAGAGGACTGGAGAAACTGCTTCATCGCACTCGGTCTGTCAGGAAAGTGAAGCTGCATCGCGAACTCCCGGGTTGGCAGTGAGTGCGATCGGGACCTGAGAGCAGCTGACTGGTATGGTAACTTCTTTTACATATAAATGTGTGGGGTGTGTCCTGCTTACAGAACCCTGTTCCCCTGCTGTGCGAAGGGCGTCCAGAAATCCACGCCACTCTCGGGGACAGCATCCAGCCAAAAGTTAGTGAGTGAAAATCAGGGTAGCTCCCTGCCATCTGTACCTTTAAACTGCAAGTGTTTCATCTGATTTTCTTTCTTGCTATATGAACTGAGCCAACCGGCTCCAGATTACAAATTGGGTATTGTGCAAGTGTTTTCCATCTCAGGGCCCCAACCAGCTGCACCGATCCTGGCTAGCCCCCCCATCCTGGGTACCCAGCGAAAGTGACATTTAGGGACTCTGAAATTGTGCACAGTACTGTGAATATTAATGTGATTGCTCTAATTAACCTGATTTCCCCCTGTCCTTGTTGCCATCCCCTAAATAAATCAGATCTGGTTGTTTCAGCAAAGTTATACTGACTAAGGCATGTGTTTGTGTTAAAGTATTGTACAGTGGCTATCGTATTACATCCTCTTGCTTTACAGGGGGTCCCCAGAGTCAAGCTGACCGAACCAGTCCTGGGGGTAAGTGTACATTGTGAAGATACTCCTGGCATATTGTGTGGACCACTAGTGGGAAGAAAGGGGGGTTGCAGTGTCCCAGAGGGCTGTGACCAAGTCAGAAAACACAGTATCAACCCTGACCTCTGGGTGGAGGCACCCGCCATTGGACCTTGGCCCCTCAACCTGTCAGTAGTCAGTCAGGCAGGGGTAGTAGCCCTTGGGATAGCGCCACCTGGGGTTACATATATATATATATATATATATATATATATATATATATTAACGGCTGCAAAAAAGGCTCTTACTTTTGGCGCACTCAAATACTCCCCACGTTGCTCCAATGGCATAATATAGTTAATGAAAATTATTATTCAAATGGAGTATTGCACATTATCTGGGCCGACTTCCCCAATCTGAGCTGACCTGGAGGCCCCGGATGTTCTATATTTCTCAAATAGACCCAGCAATCATCCCTAAATTCAATTTTCAGAGTGACCTTTGGTACGGTCCCCCCTCATCTATCGAATTATCTATTATTTTCTTATCTGACATATTGACGGTTGCTAAGACTGCAAACTGTTATAAAGAATAATTTTTGTGCATATTAATTGATTTATAATGTATGGTAGAATGCTGTTAAGCATAAAAATCCATACCAACTAAAAAGTTGTTATGCTGCAGTAGCTTGTTGTTATGCTGCACCAGGTACGTAGCTACTGCAGCATAACAACTTAGAATTTCTTGTATTCAAAAGCGTGAGCCACGTTGTCAAGCTTTACCTCAGAACATTTGCCATTTACCTGAGTGGTAAATTCAACAAGGGGCTGTAAATGTAAAAATTATTAATTACCTGCAGGCGGTCATCACAAAACTGCAATGTGGACACTGACAAACTGTGAGTACACAAACTCCTATGACGCCTTCCATAACAAAATTACGTCCTTTGAACTTTGACTCAACGTCCCTCTTACTTGTCTCATCGCATGAGTCACGCGGAGTCATGGCAGCCGCTCGGATCAAACTTGAAATACAATAGATGGGTGACCATACACTATAAGAGGCAATGTATGGTCCTATCAAGTAACAAATTGAAAAATCTTCTCAAAGTCGTCATGACGACTGAACCTCTCGAGCTTCACTCCCGAGGTTCCAAACGTTGCCATGACGACCTCTCGAAGAGTTTACAAACTTGTTACGGATAGAGGACCATACATTATCCTCTATATCTTAATGTTATCACAAATGTGATGCTTCATAATGTATTGCTCTCCCCCTGTGAACCAATAAATAGTTTTAAAAAAAAAAAAAGAATATCCAGGTGAGAACTACCCCTATTTAAGTGAGTTCCTCTGGGACATTGGGGAAATGGAGAACTGGCTGAGTCTCTTATGGAGCAGTAGAGAAGGTTCATCTCAGGAACAAAGTAAGCCCCTCTGATCCAGCTTATGAAGGTCAGAAGGTCCTAACTGCGGGCAAGGTCCATGTGTGCATCTTCTGTGAGGGAAGGGCTTACTCTACTTAATACTTTTGCTGTGGTACATGACAAGACTGGGAACCGAATTCAGTACTTCCTGGTTAGCCATGACTGCCGTAGAGCAGAATGTACCAAGCCAGACCCCTGTTTTAATTATGCCCTGGACACTCCCTTTAAGAGTCCCAGGTGGGGACAAAGAAGAAATAAGTGGACTCAGTGCCCCCTAGCGCTGCTGCTGGACTGCTGTTGCCCCTGTTTAACAACTACTGACTGGGTGAGACTGTTCTTTGTTTGGTTTCAAATGTGAAAAAAGAGAACTGCTGTTTAAATCATTCTGTCATTGCAATTGCTAATCTGGGTTTATTGTCATGCTTTTTGCTTATAGTGAGCTAAAATGTTTACCAAAATGTAGGTAGAGCATATTATAATTTAGCCATAGATAGAGTAATAGGATTAGAATATGCTTGTTTGTTAGAAATGTTAAGTAGGAATGTGCTCCTCACATATAAAACGTGGAGATAGGTTCCTGGACTTGGTAGAAAGAGCCTGCCACCATTTGGACTCCTTAGAACTTTATGGCAGAGCACTTCAGAATAAAACAAGCATTTGTCAATGCCGAACGTTCACTTGCAGGTATTTGCAGTGGTGTTTGGCATGTATGGTGCTTTATCCTAATGCTCTGTACGATTGCTGGTATTTGCACAATAAATTGTCAGCATGATCTTTTTGTTACCCCCATTGTGCGCTACATAGTCGGAAACACGTTTTGGGCAGGATGTGAAAAATGACAACTGTACTGCTCATAAGGAAGTGTGGTAAAATGCCAATGCTGAAAATCTGGAGTGGAAATATTGAAAATTCGCAAACCTATGAGCGTGCGTGGGAACTGTGCAATGCACGCTCGTAAAACAGTCATTTTTAGGAATTTTTTCACCAAATTTTCAACATTGCCATTTTAAAACCTCTGCTAATGAACAGTGTCACTGTGATTTTCTTACTGTGTCCCATACATTGATTTAGCTTTCACCGACTGCGTACATTGTATGCACTACATGGGGGAAAAGCGTTTTGGGTAGGATAAAAAATGACAGCTGTACTGCTCATAAGGAGAGGTGTGGTAAAATGGCAATGTTGAAAATCTGGGTGAAAATATTGAAAAGATACATGAAACTTACGGCGTGCGGGAACTGCACACTTGCAGGACTCATAAAAGTCATTTTAGGAATTTTTCACCAAATTTTCAGCACAGCCATTTTAAGACCTCTGCTCATGATCAGTGTCACTGTGATTTTCTTAATGTGTCCCATACATTGATTTCATGCACCGACAGCACCATTGTGCGCTACATGGGCAGAAACACATTTTGGGCAGGATGTGGAAAATGACAGCTGTACTGCTCATGAGGAGGTGTCGTAAAATGGCAATGTTGAAAATCTGGAGTGCAAATATTGAAAATTCACAAACGTCCGAGCGTGCGTAGGAACTGCGCAACACACGCTCGTAAAACAGTCATTTCTAGGAATTTTTTCACCAAATTTTCAACATAGCCATTTTAAGACCTCTGCTCATGAACAGCGTCACTGTGATTTTCTTAATGTGTTCCATACATTGATTTAGCCATGACTGCGCCATTGTACTTACATGAGGCGGAAACATGTTTTAGGTGAGATGTGAAAAATGACAGCTATACAACTCATAAGAAGGTGTGATAAAATGCAATGTTGAAAATCTGGAGTGAAAATATAGAAAATTCGTGAACTTACGAGCCTGTGTGGGAACTGCATAGCTGCGCTCATAAAACAGTCATTTTGAATTTCTGCACAAATTTTCAACATGGGGTTTGGACCCCTTCTCATGAATGATGTCACTGTCATGGCGTTATTCGAGGCTGAAGGGTGATTTGGCGCAGTGACTGCACAGTGCCTGCAAAATCACCCTTTGGGCCCGAATAACAC